>CM073438.1:7672500-8950000 GCA_037074515.1 Mimosa bimucronata
TTTAAAATCGATATGGGTGGATGTATCTATTGAATTTCTTGCACTGCATCATTCATGTATTTGAAAATGGAGAACGTACCTAACAGTAAAAGTGGAGCTATGCATGTATGAAGCCTATACATGCATCTTCTCATTTCTTGTTTCAATTATCTCTTTTTAAATACACCGTATACTATATAATTTTGTTAATGTGAATTCAAGAAACTCGGTTTGCATCAGCACATAACAGTGAAACACTTTGTAAAACATAAATATGCACAAAAATAAATAACTTAAGGATAAATTAAAACAATTAATTTAAGCAACTATATATTGACTAAACAACTAAAATTCTCCCACTATTTCATGTATCCAGAAATTGCTTAATAAATTAATTTAGCATATTCCAACTTAAATTATATTCTGCAAATTAATAAATAGTTGTACAATTGCAAAAAATTAATTAGACAATTAGAAATAACCCACAAAATAAATTTGCAGATTATCCGATACGTTAAAAAATTGCTAAAATTAATCCTATATTTAAGCAATAAAAAAAATGATACATGAAATAAATAAATCAATGGCCCAATAAAATAGCTTATCATGTCGAACATATTCTTGCCAAAGATTATGTCACTGGAGATACATATGCCATGATGTATCTAAAATAAATGGCCTAAAATTTATATATATATATAGACCTCTTGTACGTGAATTCTATCAAGTAAGGTTTTTTTTTATTATTCCAAAACAAAATTAATAAAATGAACCAGTTGCCACTCTTTGACTTTTTACAACCACGAAACAATGCTAAACCAATATAATCAAGCAACTTTGGTGAATCAATTATGCAGTAGAATTACGTAACTTTGCTATACCAAGGCCAATTAGCCTATTAACACATAAAACTGAAGGACTTAGATCCAATCTTACCAATTTTTGCAGATTAATTCTCGCTGTTCAGCAGACAACCAAACAAAAGAACAAAACCAATAACTGAAAACAAAAACCATACATTTTCACTTCACATATAGCAAATACTGACAGCAAAAAAGAAACCTCCAATCCAACAACAACTGCAATAAACATTACAACAGGGAAAAGAAAACATCAAGACCCAAAACCCAAAAACTGAAAACAAAAACACCCTCACAAAGACACAACTGTCGGACCACACGGCATCACTGACGGAGCAGAAAATTCCCACCAAGAGAGCTAACAAACCACTCCAACTCAACATCGAGACGGCATCTTGCACAACTCAAAGGCACCCCACCAGATGGAGGATGCGAAGCACAGCAAGTATAAGCATTAACGCGGAAAACAGAACCCCTCACCAATCTTTCCCTAAGCTGCGGAAACCACCTCTGCATCCTCTTTCTAATTCTCCCAATCCTAGGCTCATCATATATTTTATTCCAGGCCTTCACCGCTAATGACTCGAACCTTAAATTGGCACCTCCAGAATGGGCCGTCAGAAGCAAGCTTAGAACATAGATAGCCCTGTGCAGCTTCTTGGTGGCAGCCCTGCTGATCAAATGGCAGCCATACTGATAGTCCCCGCCGACACAAAAGGAATGCACAACACCTAGGCGGAACAAAGCCCTCTGATTCCCCTCAGCCAGAGCAACATTAACAACACGCCCAAGACACGGATACTGGTCATCAATGAACAATGGAACACGACGGAAAGACAGACGCCTCACCACGCAAATGTCCCCACCAGCATTGCTCAAGGCCTTGCAAGTTAGGCTGGCACTTATGAACTCAAGATATGAGCCCTCACCAACCTTTTTCATAATCTCGACCAACATGTCGCTAGGGAGATCTGTCAGAGACTGAATCCGAGCTGGGGAAACAGAGGCAACCATTCCTTCAACCCGCGGACGCTTGACTTGTCGGCGAACTATTCCGAACTCCATCGGAAAGAAAACAAACTAATCGGGCCATATATATAAAAGATAAGGCGCACCTGAAAAGAGTATGGAAGAACGAACCGAACTGATGAGGGGAGGGAACCAAAGAGAGCACTTCACCAACAACGGGTATTAATGAGGAAGGAGAACAGACTAACATGACGTGAGCACCGCCAAAATAAAATGAGCCCAATAAAAAACAAAGCCACGTCACCATCTAATTTTATAATGGAGCTCCATAATACAGCGGGAATGGAAAAAAACTTAGATCAAACCTGAACCCGAACCCCTTAACGTGTAAAAGCAAGCTACGGTATTTGAAGAATTATATTGGATTATATTAAAGTCCCTAAGACCTCATTTATTTTGGAGATTTTGTGGGACTCGGCGTTAATTATGCTCTAGGACCTCTAATTAATTATTTTTTTTTTCAATTGTTTGGAAAATATAATGACTAAATTTCCCTTAAGAGATATGAGTGGTAAATGGAATGTTCTTACCAAGAGAGGGCCTCATTGACTAGGCTATGAGCTTGAACAGTTCTGAGCATTGCATATAGTAGCTTCCAGATTGTGAAACCAGAAACGAATTTGCCGGTAAAACACACACACACGCACGCATCTCTCAGTCATGGATCGAGTCTTGAACATGCTTGCTTTTGAGCCGGATACGGTTAAATTCACTGTACCCACCTTATTATTATTTGGGGAACTTCTTTCATTAGCGGAAGAGATTCAAAGGCTGAAGGGAAGATTTGAAGTGATTCAAATTCTCAGAGCGTTTGTAGTAGCTCATATTTTCCGTTTGCCACAGTTATATTTGAGAAATAACAAGCTCCCTTCCTTCTCTTACATGGGAAAGGTTTTCCTACTTTATCACATCCCAATTACTGTTGTTGTTGGTGCTCTCTACACCCTAACTCATTTATTTCCCAGTTCCTCATCATTGGTAGTTCTGGCTCAGGCTAATCTCTTATTTATAACTCTGTTAATTCCCAAGGTAAGCCATTTCTTCTCCTTAACAAACTTACATTATTATTGTACAGCCATGTCAATTTATTAAATAGTAGTTTTATGGATTTGTTCTAAAATGGTTGCTTCAAAGGTTAAGCGGGGCATGGCACTCAAACAAGATTCTTCCAACACCAGCTTGGTTCTTCATCAACACAATTATGATGCTGCTAATAATAATTCAATGATCATCAACACAATTATGGGTACTATGGATCTTACTATGGATCTTCAAGTTACTGATCATTTCATCACCACCCTCCTGGCAGGGTTATGTGTTGATTTAACGGTCCAACTTGAAAGACTGGAGGGCGACTTTGAATATCCTTACGTGATCTCTCTGCTTGTGTTAAAGCATATTCCCTGTTTTACGCATTTTGCACTTGGTAAAAACAAGGTCCCTCCAGTCTATTACCTACGAAATGTTATCCTTATTTATGACATCCCTGTTACAATAACTATTGCTGTTTTTTATATCATCTCTACCACACCTTCCAAAACCTTGCTCTATGTAATTTTTCTCGAACTTTGTCTTCTGTTTGTGATCAATAGATTTAAGCCCGAAAGAGGGGAACTCAACCAAGCCATGGTGTGCCATTTCTTCCCTTCTCTTTAACAATAAGCATTAATGTAGAGTCATAAATTTATTTATTTTTTTCCAAAAAACAAAGGCGGATGCTTTTATGGACTTGCTGTGAAATGGTTGCTTCAATGATTAAGCAGGGTCTTCAACTCGAACAAGATATCAACCCCAACCAAGCCTCTTCTTCGAACACAGAGTCGGTTCATCATCAGAGCCATGATGCTGGATTTGCATCTGGTCACGATGCCTTTAAAAGATTAGAAGATGTTGCAGATGCTAGTTCAATCTCTGACACCAACAACACCAGAAGATGGATTCATAAGGATTATATTGGGTCTGGTGGATTTGGGACTGTTTTTGTTGCTGAAAATAGGTATGAGTAAAGTGAAGTTCTGATATTATTTTTTGAATCTAATTTCTCAGTGAGAAAGCCTTGGTAATAAGCATGATGTGTTCTTCATTTCTGACAGGGAAACCAAAGCCATAGGTGCAGTTAAGGTACTTAAAGACTATCACCCGCCTGAAATTGTAACATCTATAGAACAGGTACATCTTTTATATATTATTACAATTTCTTTATTCTGATATACCTTTGCAATATTGATAATATATATAGAAGAGAAAGAGAGGGAGAAATAGAGGATTACAGGAGGGAAGAACAAAGAGGAAAAATAGAGACCGGAAACTTCATCGCATTGTTCAATCATAGGAGTATACCAAATTTGTGACTGTGTATATCTGCAGGCTGGGGAATAGGAAATTTAATAATAATGGCTAGTTCTAACTAACTAACTAACTAACGGCTACCCCTCTAGCTAGCTTACCTAGCATCATGTTAGAATTACAAACATAACATTGTCACACATACAATCCACCACAACTGATGATTCTATCACTGAAGAATTAGAAAATTAAGTCAAATATTCAATTTTAGCAGTATGTGTGAATAGAATGAGTAAGAATAAATCTTGGAGTACAGTTAAAAAAACCAAACACTTTAATTAATCTCTCTACTTTTCTCAACAGTTTTTTCTCTTAGAAAACATGAATTTTCTTAAAAGAACCCAAATTCTCTTCCTACCGTTGTTTCCTATTAATTATTTTGTTTTTTGCCATCAGTTTCCTATTAATTAATAAGCATTACAGCTATGAACCCAAATTATGCCATACATAGTTTCCAGCACAGCAATTATGAAGTCATTCCGAGTCAATAAATCCTTCACCTACTTTTAAAAGATGGAGAAAGAAAGTGTTTGGTTGATGATTACAATAACAAGATAGAAACTAACAATGATTAAGTTCACATAGCCTATTATATCAAACATGACTAAATTAGTGTATCTATGTTTTCAGGAAATTGAATTTCTCAGACAGCTGAAACATCCAAACATAGTAAAATATATTGACCATGAAATAGTACGTATTCTTCCTATTTAAGATAATTTCATTAATTTGGAAACTATGCACACTATTGATTAATCACTTGGTTCAAGCATAATTAGGTTGGAAGAGAGATATATCTATACATGGAACTCATCCGACCAGGTTCACTTGTTAAATATATTTCGGAAAGAGGTGCTTTACCTAAATCTTTAGTCAGAAATTTCAGTGCACAAATCCTCTCCGGGTTGGTTTACCTGCATAGCAAAAGGATAGTTCACAGGTATGTTTCCACAATTGCTTAAGAGTATTGCACGTGTTCATGTCATTGCAACACATGTGATGTAGATTAACTCATCCTTAAATCATATTTCCAAATCACATTGAAAATAGGGTTGTCAAAATAATAAGTAAATCTTTTGCTGCGATTTGCACTCAATTATACTTCTCGAGTATACGCTACATCACAACCAACGATCATGTAAACAACCAATCGAGTGTGTATGTATGGATTACCTTAATTAGTTTGTCCCCTCCGCCACAATTTTTTTCCTCATTTTTATTTACAACTTTACACAGGGACATAAAGCCAGGCAATATACTTGTCGGTCCGAATGATACTGTAAAGCTGGCTGACTTTGGTGTGGCTAAGCATGTAAGTTCTTCGATATCTTCTACAACATGCTTTCATGTAAATGCCCTTGGATGGAGTATGTGTGTCCCATAATATTGATGGTTATTTGTGACCTTTTATACCATTTCAATTTATATGATAGTCCCAACAGGCACTAATATAAAATTGATGACTTGATTGGATTCCTACGTTGAATAGCTAAACAATTCCGTGGGCAAGCACACCAAGTGGGGAACGTATCCTTATGCTGCACCAGAGGTATATATTTTCATACTCCACATTATGCAGTGCAAGGTGTATCTTGATAAACTTGTTTCTCATATTTAATTACAGGCTTTTAGAAGAAAAAAATATAGCTGCTCGCTTGAAGCTAATGCGGCTGATATATGGAGTGTGGGTTATGTGATCATTGAGATGTTCATAGGGCAAACAGCTGACCCTGATTCCGAAACGGTAAACATTGTTACACTTCAAAACACTCACACACACACACACACACACTCTTACACTTTTATTGATGTTTTATATAACACAAACGTAAAACTTTTAATCTTAGAACAATAGACTTATATCTATATCTTGGCGCAAAGTGTTACTATCACTCCAAGGACTAGTCTTTAGGTGAAACGTTATTAATGTAGTAGTGGGCCTTGGTTAAATGCGAGAAAAAGTGAGAAATTAGGGTATAATTTTGTAAAATTGTATGAGACAATGTATCTCATATATGGAGCTTTCATTTATTAGTTAATTAAGTACATCTCTAAAGAAAATTTACTTACTAGGCAGATGAAGTCTTTACTATAATGTTTTTGTTGAACAGGATCTTCCCAACATACCAGAAGAGTTATGCCCAGAGGTTAAAGATTTTCTGAAATGCTGCTTAAAAGTAAATCCAAAGGAGCGGGCATCTGCTGAAAAATTATTAGGCCACCCCTTTATAATAGGCACAAACTAGTGCATAGAAGAAGTACAATGATTGAATGTGCCTCATCGTTGTTCATTAAAATATATCATTCTCAAGAATTTTGTATACCAAGCCTTGGGCTTAAATTAGTAAATTACATCAGATGGGATGTAAGTGGCAGTTGTTCTGCCATTTTTTATTAATTTGCTAGGGACATGTATCATGTGGAGTCAGTCTTCTTCGAGGTTTTGTCAGGCATTATAGGTGGGCACTTCTAATAAAAATTCAAATCTTTATTCGTTATGTTGAAAATTAAAGTAGCCATCTATAAAAGAGAGTTCAGTCCAAAAAAAAAAAAAATCTATAAAAGAGAGGGAGAAACAGAGCGTTACAGGAGAGAAGAGTAGAGACTGGAAACTATAGACACTATTCAATCACAGCAATAGTTATTAAATTCTTAAATGTTGTCCCCCCAGATTAAGTGTTGTCCAATCTTTGTTATTAAATTCTTATTGTCTGTTAAATTTTTTTTTCTTTTTTTTTTTTTTTTGTCTCATCCTGAACATTGAGCTGTCATGAGCAGGACTACTTTATATACTATAGTTTAAATCCAACTGCTTGGGTGTGGATCAGTTGGATTTTGTTTGTGTCCTTTGTTCCCTTTAATTCTAATGTGTCTTCCAAATGCTATTTCTACAGAATTCCTATAGATATGGACGATTGATATATAGCTTGCGTAATTCTTAACACTGACCATTCATATCTGGTCAAAAAAAAAAAAAAACACTGACCATTTATATTTCTCATCATGACATCTCAACTTTTAGGCTCTTTTTATTATTTTGTCTTTTGTTCAAGATTGCTTTCAACAGATCGTTTAATGTTATTTAGTTAAGGGAGAATTGCAAATAGGTCCCAAGCAAGAGAATTAATTTCAAACAGGTCCATTAACAACTCTTTCATTTGTTAATCAAGGCTATTACAGTTGTTAATAGCTGGCATTAACAACTCCTTGGGACCTCTCTAAAATTAATTCTCTTGCTTGGGACCTATATGCAATTGTCCCTTTAGTTAGTTAAAGCTCACTTTTAATTCATGTTAGTATCCACTTGAAGAACAGTTAATGATTAAGACTGATAGGTAAAGATCGATTCTCTCCTAAACGTAAGTACTGACCAGGGGAATAATATCAGTAAACATCATCCAAAACAGGGAACTGGAAAAAACCAAGAAGTTACTGGTGGGGGAACTTAAAATAAAATCAAAGGTGTCGTATTAAGAGAACTAAACAAAGGTACATTTGATATTGGAAGTCTAAGGATATACTAAAAGAACCACATTGAACGATTGAATTAAATTAACACAAGAACTCTCAGGTCTTCGATTATTGAATAACAGTCAACAAGAAACATGAACCACAAAAACTAATTTAGAAGTAAAATTACTAAAAACATGTTGAAAGAATTTTGATACACAGTTCAAAGCCAAATGAACCTGTTTCCTCTTCAATTTCGCTCTTAACAGCACCCAGTGGCCCAGTCAAGATGGGAAGAGCATCATTGCTGTATTTTAATGTTGCTTTATCAACAATAATATAGTTCAAGCTTGGAAGATACCATGAGATTAGAAAACATGATTAAAAAATGCCATAAGGGGAAAGGCCTTTTTTTTTTGTTTCCCTACCTTGTGTTTTTCTTCCTGCCTTTGTTATCATTTGTTTTGTGTCTTAATAATCTTTTCGTCTCAAGGATCTGCTTGACGAGTATTGAAGGGTATTACTTCATATGATAAAATTCAAATTCAACCACTTATATGTTTATGGTTTTTTATTTATTGCTGTCATTTGTTCCCTTTGCTCTAATCAAATATTTGATGTAGCTTCCTAAATTATAACACTGAAAAGTTATTTATGACAAGTTCTGCATTAATCCTCTACAAATGGAAAGAGTTATGGTAATCCATTACCTGTGGCAAAGTGATGCATGCTAGCTGCACACCAAACTACACCAAGACATGAAAGTCCTCTGTCCCAAAAAATCTTTTCTTTGTGAAACATATCCAATGCAGTGATGCAGATTCCCTATTCTCAAAATTATCACATAGTTTATGGTGAGCATGGTCCAATGAATTGATCTAACAAGCCTATACACTTTATTTCTATCATAGGATTACTGCAAGACTTAATTAAATCACCTTTTACAAGCCGGTACGTACTGTTCAATAAATTTGTTGATGTATCACCACTTAATTGTTGCAGCGATGATTTAACTCATTCCTTTCTCTTGTATTGGACTACTGTCATCCATTTCACATTAACTCCTACCACTCTATTTTTTATTATAAGTCCACCCTAATTACTTCTCACATACCAAGGAGTGGAAGTTATAGCATTAAATATGACATATTTTCAAAAAAATTTCCAACTATGCCCTTATTTAAGAATATGTATTAAAATAATATTTTATACATTATAAGCCTTCTTTCTCATCTGTTATTTCTAACATGGGGTAAAATCGTCAAAGTAGCATTAATTGATTCAAAAGTGAACTTATATTTTGGAAAAAAAATTGTGGTAGTTGGACTTATAATAAGGAACAAAGTGGTACATGACAGCGTTTATAAGGTGGCATTACGATGAGAAATTGAAGAAGTTTTAAAATCATTTTAAAATGAGGTTAGTATCCACTCACAGAACAATTACAGATTAAGATCAATCACTTTCTAGAATTGTTTTTATGTCACATGCATGTAATCCATATGAAGATCATCATAAATTTGACCATAGCCACCACTTCAAAAGCTAGATTAGCATAATAGGAAGTTAAAAATATATGTATCTTATACCATTGGACATCAACACCTTCGTTTAATAATATCTGTGCAATGACAAAAAACTACTTCACCCTGCCTAAGATTGAATATAAACCAGACATTCTATTTATGCCTTTGAACTTGGCATTGTTTTTCTATTCTCCTTATCTTCCATATGGTTCATTTTTGGGCAAGACAACATAATTGTGCTAATGCTCTGCTCTGATCTTTAATTAAAAAGACTCAAAAAAAAATTTCTGCAATGTCCCTTCTCATGTTCATCCTGTAATTTAATGCTCTTACAATTCTTCTTTCTTTATATAAGAATTCATGCAACAGATAGGTAAACCACTGAGCTGGACATTGGGCATTTAGAGCTATAAGCTAAAGAAGCCAAAAACCGGATCTGAATAATTTGTCTATTGATATGTACAATAAGATATATACAAAAGGAGAGTAGCCTAAATATTAAATGACAATTACTGAGAATATGCTCCTAATCATAATCCCTGATTGATAGGGATTTGATCTGATTCTAATGTATTTATTTTCTAACACTCCCCCTCAAGTTGGAGTATAGATGTTAATCACATCCAACTTGTTACAAAGATAATCAACATGTGTTCCATTCAAAGCATTCGTCAACAGATCCCCTAATTGGTCACTAGACCTCACATGTCCTGTAGAGATGAAGTTTTCCTTAAGTTTATCATGTACAAAGTTGTAATCAATCTCGATGTGTTTCGTAAGCTCATGAAACACTGAATTAGACGCTACATGTATAGTAGCTTTATTATCACACCATACATTGGCAGGTAAAGAAGTGGCAAAACCAACTTCCTTCATTAATTGGTGAATCCACACAATCTCCTGTACTGACTAAGCCATAGCTCTATATTTAGCTTTCACACTAGACCGGGATATCACATCCTGCTTCTTGCTCTTCCAAGAGACCAAGTTCCCACCTACAAAAATAACCTATGATAGATCTCCTCATAGATTTTGACCCTACATGATTTGCATCACAGAAACATTCAATCTCGGTATACCCATGATTTGCATAGAGTATACCACGACCAAGCGAACCCTCCAAAAAATGTAATACATGCTCCAAAGCTTCCCATTGGCCCACAGTAGGGGCTGCCATGAATTGGCTAAGTACACTTACCAGAAAGGTCACATCAAGATGTTTGATCATACCTCTTAGCCATTACCCGAGCTTTCAGACATTCGAGGGTGCCATCGACTTTTGTTTTAACTGTGAACACCCACTTACACCCGATAGCCTTCTTACCCATAGATAGGTCCACTAAAGTCCAGATACTAGCTCGATCAAGGGCCATCATCTCATCTTCCATTACTGCACGCCAACCCAAGTAAGCTAAGGCATCATGCAGAGTTTTTGGAACAGTAATAGAATCTATGGAAGTGACAAATGCACTGGAAGCAGGAGACAGGTGGTCATAAGAGACAAAGTTGGAAATAGGATAGGTACAAGACCCTTTACCTTTTTGAAGAGCAATAGGTAGGTTTATGTCAGAATGATCAGGTGTAGTGACTAGAGTGGTCTCAAGTGGAATGGCTGAATCTGAATGAGTCTCGAGAACAAGTGTGTTCAATGCAGGATCCAATGACAAAGCAGACAACGAAGGACCTGACTCTGGGCAAGCAGCAATATTCCCTCAATAGCGTTTAGTATGGACTTGTGTGATAGGGAGTCGAGGTAGACGAACAGGTGCCTGAGCTGGCGTTGAATGATAAACCAAAAAGTTATCTTCCTTGTCTGATAATGATTGTACAAAAGATGCGGGTGAAAGAGAGTAAAAAAGGAATATATTCATGAAAAGTAACATCTGCAAACACTAAATAGCGATTAAGATCAGGGGGAAAACACTGATATCCCTTCTGAAGACCATAGTATCCAAGGAAAACACATTTAAGAGACTTTGGGTCTAGTTTTGTAACATGAGGCGGAACATCTCGAACAAAATAAACACACCCAAAGATTAGAGGATCAATAGGAAATACAGTAGTTAATGGAAACAAAGTCATATAAGGAATTTTACCACCAAGAATAGAAGAAGGCATACAATTGATAAGGAAACAAGTAGTGGACACCATATTAGCCCAAAATGGCTTAGGAACTTTCATTTGAAACATAAATGCTCTGCTAATACCTAAAATTTTCTACTATAATATAGTATTTTAATCGAATTATAACCACTTTTTCAGTGCTAGAAGCCTAAAAATACAGGAAAATTTAAAACTTTTCCTTTATAAATCTTTAACCAACCTTCTTTTAGTTGGAATGGGCTTTTCAGATAAGTTGGAACAATTTAAAACTCTTTATAAAATAAAGTGGTTAATAAAACAATTAAAAGTTCCCTAACCCTCTTAGGGTATCTGTTCTTAATTTATAGTACTTGGGAAATTTAAATCTCTTTATAATTTATACAATTCTATTTTCTATGCTTTTTACTATTAACTTAATAATTTTATTTTATTTTACATACATATAACATTACTAAATTATTCAATTACCATAGAGCAATAGACCCTCCTACTCTTCTAAATAGTATTTTATTTCTTCTGTCTAATCTTCTTCCAGCACTCTTGCCTTGTCTCAACCATCTTATCATCTACCAGCTTCTCTGTAAAACAGCAGTTCAACGCAGTTTATGTCATTAACTGTAAATTTTATACATGCATTGTCATATATACATTTTATAAATCTTTGAAAGTTAATGATAGTATTTATCCTATTAATCTGGGTGACATAAGTACCTACCAACCACTGATAACGATATCTTAGTTAACTAGTGAAGGTTCTACATGCAGGACTTCTCGTTATAATATTTAAAGCTATAACTAACTGGTTTGGCAAAGGGGTAGCGAACCACCTAAGCCTGGAGTACTCCAACTGAGGAATAAAAGACATATCATTTTAAATGCAACAAATATACAAAATTATACATGCAACTCTTTTTAATGATAATGAAATAAACTGCTACCTGAATTCCATAACATATTCTTGAATCAACTTCTTTCCTTCTATCCTTTCGGCTTATATCCAAAAGTCAGGGCCTATATACATATATGGGTTTGGATTATGGGTCGGACTATAAATTAATCGATGCGTCTCTCTCGATTCCTAACTTAATTAATACTACCCAAGTCTTTTTATTTAAGCGAATTATAATTTATTCATACTTAATTAAGATCTTGACCATTCGGAATTACTCTAGTAATTTATTTACATTAAATTTTCTTATTCTCAATGTTTGACCAACCGTTTCTATAAAAACCATTCTTTAAAACTTTAGTAATTTACACACACACGCATTTACATGTATACACACACACACACTTACTTTCTATTCATTACAAATTTTTCAATAATAAGTCAATCATCAATGTAAATTATTTTTTTTAAACCTAACACTTCAATTCATTAAAGGGTATTACAAATCATCCATCACAATACAAATTAATAACCATTTACTATATTGATGCTACCAAAATTTAAATAAAGCTCCGCAAGTGTACGGGCCGTAGAAATAGTAAAATGGCAAATCAAGGTCGATCCCACAGAGACTCAAAACAATTGATTATTAGGCATTAAATCTCCTATTTTTGTTTAAGTTGAGCGAAACAAAAAATGAATTCAAATGAGTGAAAAAGAAAATAACTAATATCTAATAAAAACAAAAACATTCATACCGATTAAATTCAAGAATTAAATGAACAACCTAGAGCCACTAAATTAATTATGCCTTAACTTAATCAGCTAATCTAGAGTCCTAGTGTCTAAAAATGCCTGTCGGTCCACTTATATCCTTACCTAAATTAATTGTGTAATGTCTCACACGTATTAACTAGATACAATTTATATCGGTAACACTCTAATTTGACTATGCGGAGCTTCTAGGTATATGTCTATCCTAGACGCCAATTAGATTAAATCCAATTCCTTAGATTAAAATCTAATTCCACATTACTTAATCCCACGGTCTATTTAGAATTCCCTCCGTCGAGTTCAATCCTAAATTCCCTAAACATGTTCAATGGTGGCCAATCACTAAACAATAATCAGTAAAATCAAGATTAAATAAACTGAATTAAAATTAAGCATAACTAATCAGTGGGAAATCTCTAAGTCACAAACGAGTTCATAGTGCTCTAAAGTTGTACAAGAAAACTAGCCACACATAGGTTCCAAATCAATCTCAACAGAAATCAAAACTGAGTATGAAATCATAGCGACAAGGAAGAAGAAGAAAGTAAAACTCTGATGGAGTAGATGATGATGAACTGTATCAGCTCCTCCTCTCTAGTTCGAACCCACTGAAGAAGAAAGAGAAAAATTACTCTACAGTGCTGCTAACTTCCTCCTGCTTCTTGCTCATTCAGTGTGTGTTTGGGTAGTGTGTATATGATTGAAAGAATTAGCTCCCCCCTCTCTTGTGATGAATGAATTAGTATATAAAGAGTGGCCTCATATGCTCTCCCTCACGTGATGATGATTGATTATAATTTAGGTCTCTTTTATTTCCAATTCCATCATACACATGTGTGTAGTGGCTGCCAAGAAAAGAAAAAAAAAAGGAAACTTAAATCAAATCAAATAACAACAATTATAATAAATGAAAACTTTTTTTTTTTGTTGACATATGCTTATTTTTTTATTTTTGTTAACTTTCCTATTTTAATTCAAAACAAGATAATTCAAAAGAAATCCCCAAAGAATGTACCAATTTGGTATCTTTTCAAATCACAACAAAATCTCTCAATTTTTGAATTGATGACTCCTCAAATACAATAAAATATTTCTAAAAATCTATTAAATCTGGGGAGTCATCATATATCTTCTGATAATTGCTTCACGTTTCTTGATTTGATTTCTATAAAGAATTTCATATTAGCTATTAATAGCACTGAAGGTCCTTAAAACAGCCACCATAAATTAAATCTTCAATTCTTAACAACCAGTACGACTTTCAAAACACTTGTATCCCTACTTTACATTAACACCCTTCATCACCCATTTAACATCTTAACATACTTCTTCGATACTTCAAATCCTTCTCTTTAACAAATGCTCACACTATAATAATCCATTTCAATTCCTAAAACTAACCAACTCAAACTAATCAGTCTTATCTTTTTCTAACCCCTTAAGAGATGTCCTCTCCCTCATCTTTAAAGTACACCAATCAGAACTTAATGCTGTCATTAATCAAAATTAAAAACGTTAATTCTTGTCCCAATAACCCCCATTTCACTTAGAAATCCCAAATAGAACACTAAATTCACAAATAGAAATATATCATCAAACTTTATCTTACACGTCCAATTCAATTCTTACACCATTATTATTTCCTCACCATTGATCAACAACCATCAGGTCAAATTAAACTTCACACTTAACCAAAGACAACAAACATCAATTCCATGACCTTTAAGGTTCTCCTCTTTATTCTCTTTATAACACCAAGCCTCAACAAACAAGAGAATAAAATCAAAGCTCACATTCCCTCATAAATTAAACATACAACATACACAACCATCCTCAAATAGGACTTCATGATCTCAACTCAATGATCAACAATAAACTTTGAACAATTGTTTTACTATAGCACAACCCTTCTTATTTCCTCACAAACTACCCTATTAAATCTGAAAAACATTCAGATTCAAGAAGGTCAATAGATCATTATCTTATTAAATTTCCAACTCTACACACCTTTGACTTAGCGTTAATAGAAAAACTTGTAAATGATAAACTGTAAATTAGGTTTCAAATATTCAAGATTTGCCTTATGTCACCTCTAATATCATGTTTAGATCCAAACTAAATACATAATTCATCTCCTTACTGTTTTCTAACCAACCTTTAATCCATATAAAGATATCATGTTACATTCTTGTAAACCAAAGACTATTTATAATTCTTCTAACTTAATCATTTGGCCAACCTATCAAGAAGACCCATACAATCATTAGAATTAACTCATTATTAAAATTTCTTCCAATTCAAACCCACATCAATACCTCGACCCTATTAATTCTTCTATATTATTAAACTTCAGCCAAACCCTCCATGACTTTATTACCATCATTGTACATAAGAAAGAAAAACAATCACATTACATATTCAAGTTCCTAAAACCCCTCTATTAATAGTCATCATTGACATTAATAAAACTCTAATCAAGCATAGAACCTCTTCTTCCAACTTGAGGCTTTGAAATAGTACTAAATTATTTTCAAATCGTCGCTCCTGTTAAACTACCATTACAACCATCAGTTATAAAATTTATATCCTTCAACCCCTTAATACAAACCTATAATTCCCCTTTTTCTCTAACCGATCAACAGAACATTTCAACTTTGTAATATCTATTTGCCTCAAGAATTGCTATTAACACCTAATTCTTTCCTTCTCTCACTTCAAAATCATTGAACGATATCTCTTTCCATGCCCATTAAAGCAACAGATCTTCCTATAGATTAAGTATAAGAAAACTCGGTGAACATTTATTCAATTTGTAGTCATCCCACTAGATAAAACAAAACAATCACTTAACCTCTAATCTATAACACCTTTCATAATCAACATTACCCATGCCAGCCATGACATTAAGAATCCAACAATGTTTTTAACTCTAATCAAGCAAAATCGATCTCTCAAGTCTCAATAATTCAAGCTCTTAATATTCACAGAGTTTCACAGTACAAATTCGTCATCCTAAAGTCTTCTTCATCCTCAAGGACAACTAGAACACTATATTAATCCCATCCTCAATCACCATTTCAATTTCTAGAATTTCATATCCTCTTATGAAAAATCTAACATACAAAACCATGATTAATCCCTCTTCACCACTTGAAAACCAAACATATACATCCAACTAGTCAACTACCACTTAACATTACTCTCTTTCCTTCCAACTTGAATTTGATTAACTAACCATTAGTAATTATTGTAGAATCAAAGAATCATACAGGGTAAAAATGAGCTTAATCTGCAATTTATTCATACAACCTAACCTTAATCCCAAAGTTACAATAATTAACAATATAATCCTTACTTCATGACAATAATTCAATTTAAGTAAAACATCCCCTTCAATTAACCTCAATCCTACACAATCAACAAAGCTTTCATCTTCCTTCTAGCGTAATTGAAAAAGAAAAATTGCAGAAGAAGGGACAAGAATTTGAACCCTCCACAGAATCAGTCACAGAAGAGCAAAAATCATAACTAATACAAAACTTCAATTCACTTTCTCCTTCATCCGTCATTAACAACAATCATAAGGGCCTACTTCCTTAATAACCCAGAAATCAGTGGCATAAAGGGAACAAAATTCGAATAAACGGGGAGGAAGAACAAGAATTCCACGGTACATGGTAGACAGAGGGAGCAACAAAGCAATTTCTTAAAACCTTACCAAAGCTCGAAAATTCAACTGCAAGACACACATCATTGCTTCACACTTTTAAATTTACCACTTACAAAATTTTGCCCCTCAGGCCTGACGGATTCGAATGAAACAGGGGAGGAAGAAGAGAATGAAAAATTTCACAACCTTCAGGAATCGAATATGCAAAACACCATATACATATTTGAATATACTCCTAATCATTTTTAATTGAGCTTTCATTCGACTCCTGCCCCAAATCAACGAGGACCAAATCGGATGAACGGTGGTAGGGAAGAAGAAATTTAGGGAAAACTTATAAATCCCACTTCCTTTCTCAAATTCGTTACCAAAATCGACTCAATCAAAGCCTAAGCATTGATTTTATGGGTTTAGGAACTTCAAAATCCCCCTAGAAATCCAAATCGTTTTACTCTCTAATCTCACACGAATCAGAGGAACGAAGGGCAGAAATCAAGAGAAGAGTCACCTGAGCCTAGGTCCAGCCTTGCTTGCTCCGCAGGAGTTCTGGGCCACCGTGAATCGCCATCGAACGCTGCTGATGGAGAAGAGAAATCAAAGAAGCAGAGATAGTGTGGCGAGAGAGAGAGAGCTCGGGGTTGAGGAGAAACAGAGAGAGTGAAATGAAAGAGGAACACGTGGGAGTATATATTTATTGAAAAGAAGGAGTAGATAGTTTTAACGGGTATTTTACCATCTTCTTTTTTCTTTATAAATGGAGATATTTTCAACTAAGGACAGATATTGTAATTCTCATTTCCCTTTTTCTATTTTACCCTTCTTTGATAATTTTAGTTACCATTATCATTTTTAGATAAGTCTAAATTTACTCCCAAAATAATTTCTCTAGATATGCTTTAATTACCAAATTTATTTATAAGGCTTTTTAAATATCAAACAATACCCCAAGGTTCTAAAAATTCCCTTATTTAAATTAATCTTCTAACTATTTTTCCTCAATAAATAAATAAATTAAGCCTTAAAAATTAATAAAAATAAGTCTGACCTCCTGAATTTATTTATAAGACTTTTTAATTTCCAAATGTCATCTTAAGACCTTAAATACATCCTTATTTTTTATTTTGAAAATTTGGGGTGTTACACAACCATTTTGAGCCAATGTATCTACACATGAGGATTGATAGAGAATGCCATTTTGAAGCATGTAGAACTGAAAAGTTCTAGAAAAATATTCTTTAGCATTATCACTTGCAAAGTCCAGACAGAGACACCAAATTGGGTTTTGATCTCCGTACAAAAGGCACAAAGGTGGGAAAATAGCTCAGAACGACTTTTCATGAGATATAGCCAAGTAACCCGAGAATAGTCATCAACAAAGGTGACAAAATATTTGAAACCAGGCTTCGACTCAATAGGACAGGGCCCAAACATCAAAATGAACCAACTCAAATGGTGATGCAACTTGCTTATCAGCTCTAAGCATGAGTGGAAGGCGATGATGTTTGGAAAACTGACATGAATCACAGTTTAAAGATGACACATGCTGAAATTGAGAGTACACTTTCTTCAAAGATGATAGAGACAAATGACCAACTCGACAATGTATTTCAAAACGGTCCAAAACATCAGGGCAAGCAATCGGTTGAGACACCTATGATATCTGATCACCAAGAAAGTAGTAGTCGCCAAACTTATAGCCTCTACCAATAATTTTCTTCGTCATAAGGTCCTAAATTAAACAATAATTAGGGTCAAAGTAAAACAACAATTAATCTTCCGAGTAAGTTGGCTGATAGAAAGAAGATTAAAAGCAAGGTCAGGGACGTACAATACAGAAGATAATTAAGCCAATGGGGTGAGATCGACAAAACCAAATCCAAGTATTCATGCACAGGAACCATTATCAATGGTAATACTTGATGAGCTGGCATATTAATCATAATCAGAGAAGAGATAATGGTTTCCTGTCATGTGATTAGTAGCACCAGAATCTAGAACCCATTTGGAGGAAGTAGAGACAAGGCACGTCCCTAAAGTACCTAATGTAACAAGCCTACACATAAATGAGGCATTCTTCTTCAACTCACGATACTGAACAAATTATGCATACTCCGTACTAGAAACTAGGACCATGTCGATCAGTGTAAAATCACCACAACGAGCATCCATAAAGTAGCTCAAGAGAATCATTATAATACTAAATTCAATGCCCAAAGCAACAAAATTAGAACAAATGTCACACCAAGGACATTCAAACTCCAACAGATTAACCAAAAATTCCACAAAAGGCTTCACAACAAAAAATACAAACTCCATAACGGAATATTTGAATAGCACAAAAATATTCCAAGATGCAAAAAAAGCACACAGATCTGAACAGAACATAATTAATCGACCAGATCTAAGCAAAGAAACAGAATATGCCAAATCTACCAATGAAGAAGAACAAATCATATCTGAATGCAAATGCACCACCGAACAAAACACCCCAACCTGAAGTACCGAAATCAGTTCTTAAGACTGAAGAAATCAGGTTCGAAACTCATGGACAGTAACAAGACCCAACAAATCTCAGATCTAGAACAAAAAAGTGGCAGATAGATCATGAAACCACCAGATATGCCCCGAAAACAGAGACATGACGTCGAAACAGGTGACACGCGCCAAAAAGGTCATCGGAAACTGCCGTATACGCTTCAAGCGTCGTCGACATGAGAGGAGCTCCAAAGCTCGTGACAACAACAAGCTGTCCACACGCTGCTGAAATTCACGCTGATGACTGGGAAACGCCGATCGGAAGGAGATGAACACAAATAAGGGGGTGGTGACGCAAAAAAGGATCTTGAACAGAAGCTCAAGGTGCACAAATTTGAAGGTATTACTATACACGTGAATAATACCTGCCAGAAAATTGAACTAGAAACCCTAAAAAAATTTCTCTAGCTCTGGTACCATGTAAGTTAGAGAAGCCAAAGACCGATCTAAATAATTTGTCTATTGATATGTACAATAAGGGGTAAAGGGTAAAAAATGATCAAGTACTTATGTCCAAGGTGCATCGGCATCTTATACTTTTTTTTGACTCAAAATTATCTATCAACTTCTAAATTCGAGCCAATAATGACTCTCTGCATGTTTTTTTAAAGAAAGAGATCTTTAAGAATGATATAATGGCGAATATGATACCGGTCTCACTTACACGGGGGTTTTCAGTTTTGCTTTAGTTTGATGTTGTTGCTTTTGAGGCGACCAGGTTGGTTTTGATCCAAATCTTGCTTACGTCTAAAGGGATCTCGTTGAATCCTATCAATTAGAAGTCATCTATAGTGTGAGTCATACGTTGTCTCTCGCATGACTCCCGTCCATTTTCGATTTGCGCTACAAGTCTTTTGAGTTTTGGACTCTTGTATGACGAGAGCCTCCTGTGTGAGGAGAGCACTCCTGTGTGATAAGAGCACTCCCGAGTAATGAGAGCACTTCTGTGTGATGAGATCACTCCTATATGACGAGAGCACTCATCGTTGGAACGTTCCTCATTACAAGAAGGTGCGGGGATCATGGCAGAGCAAATGACTTTTGAAGAATTTTATTGTTGGGTCCTCACGGTCGGCACCAAAATATGGTGGTAAAAAAAGGTAAAGATGAAATTTAAGATATTTTTATATAGTTTTGATTCTTTGACCTTATAAGAGTTAAACAAAGGGTCACCAACAACCACGAATGAAATACAAGGACCAAGAGACGATTCTGAGATGATGAAAATTACAGGGAAATAAGTGGAAATACACGGAAATCAGCGGAAATACAAAGAAAAATGTAAAACTGAGAAATAAAGAGAAAATGAGAAGGAAAATTTAAACATGTGACATGAACAGGGAAAATATGAGAGCCATAAACCGGGACCTAAGACCAAGAGTGGGATGTAGCAGTGACAAGAGCATCTTGTGGTGATAATACATGAGTCAGGATGCTAGAATGAGAGGAGTCGGAGATGAAACAAGAGCCAGGAGGCTTTTTTACGGGAGTTGTACCTCCTGTGAGAGGGCTTTTAAGGGGGAAGTTAAGAGATCATGGGGGTATATTTGTTCCACCATTTTCTCTATAATCTTCTGTTGAGGCATGATTGTAGGAGCCTCTCTTGACCCTGTTTCTAGCCGTCACATGGCATATTTTTGACTGAAAAATTGGTGCTCGCAATTTCCTCTTCAATCATTTATTCAGTATTTCTCTCTGCATCCTGGTTATGATTCATCGCAGCAATCAGTGTTGTTTTTATGCGCAAGACACCATAACCCGGGGGTACCTCGTTTTATTCAGCGAGAGGAAGCTCATGTGTTTGCCATCAACGGTGGGTAAGGACCGTGTCCATCTGTTTATCGCTTCTACCATATGGGAACTGAACGAGTGTTGTTTTCAATTCTTATTTATGAGAAAGGATGTTAGGATTCCAAGTGGATGCATTGGATATCTGTGTGGCCCATGTTCTGCAACTGTTATTCTGAAAATTTAATTCACAGTGGTATTGTGAATGTCTCCTTCTTAAGGCTTATGATATTTTTATATTTCTCTGATGCAGGAATGTGACAATAATTAAATCAAGCAAGGATACAAGACATGGATTGGATTCAATTGTTACGCATGATGGGGTCAAATTGCCATGTTGGGCACGGACAAACTTATCGTCTTTCAGGCAGAAATTTGGCCTTGATGCTTATAACCAGGTATCATTATTTTGAAACTATTTATCTTTGTATTAGCGTTTTGATTTGTATGTGCATTGTACATGATAAACTTTGTTATAAACTGTTAGTGTAAAATGTATTCTAGTAGTTACTTTTACACCTAAACTTATTGAAGTGGTAAGTTTGTGCATAGTTGGTTCGGGTTGAGGTGGCTGGTTTTTTATCTTTACTGTTGTAAGGGTTGCCAGTTTTCTGTTGATTTGTATTTGATTCTCCTAACTACATGATGACAGCTTGATGTGATTGGTATCGATGAAGCTCAGTTTTTTGAGGACCTTTATGATTTTTGTTGTGAGGCTGCTGATCATGATGGGAAAACAGTGGTAGTGGCTGGTTTAGAAGGCGACTATTTGAGGTATTGCTTTTGTGAATACTTGTTATTTTAAACTTCACAAATTTATTTTGTTTAGATAGAGGTTCATTGTGGCCAAACCTGATTTTCTTTCTGCCTGACTTGACAAGAATTTAGTAAATGTTTGACTTTGTTATTCACTAAAATTCAGATTTGTTGGCTGAAAGTGAGCATCAACTGATAGATGAAACTCAACTCTGTATTACTATCATAGGAATTGGCTGTTTGAGATTATAATCACAGGATCACTTACTCTTCTCACTTGTATAATCAATACATGTTTTGTTCTTGATGTTTTACTTTGTCAAGATTAGTCAAGGATTTTATCTGGCCATGGTTTAAGTCTTACTTCGTCAAGAAGTTGTCCTGAATGTGTATGTGTCTATACTTGCAGGAGGAGCTTTGGTTCCGTGCTAGACATAATCCCCATTGCTGATTCTGTAACAAAATTAACTGCTCAATGCGAAATATGTGGGAAG
The DNA here is from genome assembly GCA_037074515.1 of Mimosa bimucronata. Classification (NCBI taxonomy): domain Eukaryota; kingdom Viridiplantae; phylum Streptophyta; class Magnoliopsida; order Fabales; family Fabaceae; genus Mimosa; species Mimosa bimucronata. The sequence goes on from CM073438.1 coordinate 7,694,700, forward strand.
CGGTCATTTCTTACACTGAGAAAGATAGAGGAAACACAGATCGAGTTAATAGGTGGATCTTAGGTGTACATGCCAGTTTGTCGGCGGCGCTTTGTCAGTGGACAGATAGCCATGGAAACAGCAAGATGTGTCCTGGAATCTCAGAAAGTTGAATGTAGCTCTCACACATAAAATGGTTCACTTCCTTGCGTAGTGTTTTATGTTTGAGCAGGATACTTATTGAAGCAAGCTGTAATGTTGTATGTATAGTTATTGTGTTCAATGGTATTCGATTTTGTTGGGAATTGGAAGAGAAGGCCCATTAGCATTGCGTATTAGACATTGTTAACTTACATCAGATTGTATTGTATTGGGTGCTTAATGCTTATACTTTACACCTCTTTTTCGGTTTTTCTAGTTGTCTTTACAATCCATCACAACGTATGTACTCAAATGGTAAGTTCATGTGGATTGGCATCAGAAATTACATTGATTGCAATATAATGGTTCTTCTGTAATGGCCTGTTGGATTCATGGGACCGATGAATGTAATGTCATGGAATGAAGATGCTTACAAGCAAAATATGGAGGGAAAAAATTATTAAATGTTGATTCATAGAGGGTATAGATGTTTATACGTTGATTTATGTAAATTTTAATTGGGATTACATGAAGTTATGTATTGGGAATCACCTAATTACTAGGTTAGGTTAGATTACTGTACTATGCCAACTAAATGCCTAAAATAATATAATCATGATGTGGGAAATTTGAACTTTAGTTTATCATGTTATTGGATATTAACTCTTTCGGTTAGACTCAACTTTGTTGGTTTTTTTGGTGGTATATGAATAAATTAAATTGAATGAAACATGCCAAAGTGGTAATACTTCTGCAAGGAAATGCCAATTGAACAACATTAAAAGACTAATTTAACCAAACATTGATCGTTAGATAAATATCCGACTCGGTTCTAAGGGAGAATTCAATCACACGTTGTAAAAATATTAAAACATAGGATTTTTTTTTTTTTACCTACAAATGTAAAATGGATAACTCTGAAGCAACATTGCCATAATCAAACTCACCATCAAGCCCCTCAAAGAACTGATCCTGAAGAAGCTCTGATGCAGAAGGCCTATTAGAATCAAGGCACTTCTCAATGAAGTGCTTAACTTGCAGGTCTCTCACATTTTCCATGGCCATAGGTCTAATTCCCGAGGTCACCTTATTGTAGATTTTAGCAACATTATTACATTCACTATAAGGAATCTCAAGAGTAACCATCTCCAACAAACACATACCAAATGAATAAATATCCACGCTCTCTGTATAGTTCTCTTCATAGAATTCTGGTGCCATAAATTCTGGTGTACCAATCATAGAATGAGCCCTATGACTCTCTCCCACCATAGTTGCCAAACCTAAATCTCCAATCTTGATCTGCCCCAGATTCCCATTTATGAATATGTTGCTGCAATTTAAGTCCCTGTGAATCACACAAGGATCATGAAGATGAAGATACTCTAAACCCTTCAAAATCTGCCTGCACCATTTTTTCACTGCTATGATTGAAAGGTGGCGATGTTTTTTTCTATAATCTCTGATATTCCCAGAAACACAAGCTTCAGTGATGAAGTTCAGAGTTCTCTTCTCTGTATCTGTCCATGAATGGTAAAGGTTGATGATGTGTTCATTCTTCAATTTGCTTAATAACTCAACCTCATAGTAGACTTTCTTGATCTTGACTTCATCATCTGCCAATTTTTGCAGAGAGATTTGATTCCAAGCAACCTCTTTGCCTTCTAATTGATCAAAAGCTCTGTACACTTTCTTTACAGCACCTGATCCTAGTAATTCACGGTATCTTCCATATCTTTTGGTTGAATCAACCTCAATAAATGGTTCAGCACCTTTATCAGAAGAAGAATCAACATCAACAGATTGCATTTTTTCCCCTACTAAGTGATAAAGAAAGAAACAATGATGGAAGAAAAAATAATCAAATGAAGACAGAAGAGAAACAGATGATTAGAAAGTATGAAGAACGACTTTCAATCAAGTATAATAGACACGAGCAAGACATGGAGAAAATTTTTTTCTGCTAAGTTCAAACTCAATCAAAAGCAAAATAATGGAGGGACTTGATCACGAGAGGAATGGAGGAGAATATAGGGATGTTGATGGTTAACTATAAGCACTATTTTTTAGTGTGATTAGGATAACTAATCCCTCAGAATCTGTCTCAAAGTCTAATCAATATATTAAACTATTTATTTTCCATTGGTTTGAATTTGAATTTGAATTAAAATTAAGATTTTTAACTAAAACAGATTCATTTTTTTAATAGAAGTATTCAACTATTGGCTTTTGTGTTTGATTTCACATAATATTTGCAACTAAGTATCGATCTCATAATCATAACCTTAAATATTCTTTCCCAACATAAAGATGTCGGTAATTATTTCATACTAACCCAATATTTGTGTTAATAATGAGATATATTATTATCTCAATAATTTGAATTTATTATATATATGAAGCATATAAAAGTAAAAAAAAAAAAAATTTAATAAGTGATATTGTCAGATTAAAAATGAAATATGATAAATCTACCATTAATATCTGCAGGTGCGATTCAGATAACTAATCTACGGGTTTCATCCTTTAAAATCAATATTTAAATTATTTATTTTCTATTAATGTGAATTTGAATTAAAATTAATATTTTTAACTAAAATTTCATTTTCTTAAAAAAGAAATTTATTTATCTATTGGCTTTTCTATTTGATTTCATAGATCAACATAATATTTATAAACAGGTATGAATCAAGAACACAATCCTAACTGTTACTATTCTATCTTATTCAGCATTATCTCATTATTTGAATTTAATCTGTAATTAGTAATTGCTAATAGCGCCAAATACTAGAAGAAAAATCCAAAATTTAATCCGTATAAAATACTTAAAACTAACAAATCTTTATTTTTATACAAATTATGATGTCAAATTCAAGGTAACATGTTAAATCGTGATTATGAATATTAAAATAAGGGATAAATACTAATTTTGCCCCGGAAGTATCTGCTTGGTAGCGATTTTGCCCCGAAAGTTTTTTCGATACCAATTTCACCCCGGAAGTATGAAAAGTGTAGCAATGTCGCCCTTACCTAACGGAGCTGTTAATGGAAGCCACGTCAAGATGAAGATAAACCATTTTTGCCCTGGAAGTTTTATCTATCAACAATTTTCCCCCCGAAAGTTTTTTGGGTGTAATTTCGGCCTGAATGTTTAAAATACTTCCAGGGCAAAATCACTACTTAAAGAAAACTTTCAACGTAAAAATGGTTTATCTACATTCGTGGATCATAAATCGCTTCTCAAGGACTTTCAACGCAAAAATGGTTTATCTACATTCTGACGTGGATCATGACGTGGAGTCCGTTAACAATTCCGTTAATTCATAGTGACATTGCTACACTTTTCAATTTTCATATTTCTGTGGTGAAATTGGTCCCAAAAAAACTTCTAAAGAAAAATCACTACCAAACACATACTTCCGGTATTTAACCCTTAAAATAAATTCTTCCATAAAAAATTGAAAATGATAATTATAAAAGAACCAATAGACAAGGTTTTTTTTCATTCGATTCTGAATCTAATCTTTAACAATAGCAACCGTTAATGATTATCTGTTTGAGATGCACAAAGCTTTGTATAATATAAATTTTTATGATTATTTTTTATACACAATTTTTATGATTATTTTATAACATATAATTTCATTTTCCCATTATATTCAATGTGGATCATATTTGATTCCTTTTTCCCATTAAATTTTTATAATTACTTTTTATACACAATTGTCATGATTATTTTACAACATAATTTCATTTTCCCAGTATATTTAATGTGCCTACAATTGGATTCAATTTTGAGTTTGGTCTCTAGAATGTCAAATCTAACCAAAATCAACAATTTGAAATTTGAAACTTTATGAATATGTTCAAATTTTAGGAATCTAAAAATGGTACTCACCCAAAAATAAACATAAACCAATGTGATGTATAATAATGGCTCCCACAGCTATATCAGTTTGTGCAATTTCAAACACTAGACCTAAAGTTGGCGCAGATTTGGTTTAAAATTTGTAACTGAATATAAATCACAATTATATTTCATTTATGTGTAGACAAATGGTGAATCCATACCTAATTCATTTGGAGTTACAAGGCATTACATGTATAAAATGGAAGAGTAAGATGAAGTTTTAGAAGGAATGATTGGGTATGTTTGGGATAGCTTAAAAATCATTTTTATCTTTTGGATCATGTTCATGTTTTGGGTGAGTACCATGAACATTCAATTACACTTAATACCAAAAACATTCAATTACACTCTTAACATTCGCCAACAATTTCTCGTATAGATCCACACCCCTCTTCTTCTCTTCATACTTTCTGGCATTCCTCCGACTTACCTTCAAGATCAAAAAACTGCCTCACATTATCAGCCTCCTCTTTTAGCTTTGAGCTGGTTTTCTCTAGCGGCCAAAATCTCATCCACCTGATCACATGTTTTGATTAAATGGCGATTCGAAGATAGGAAATGAAACATTCTTCTAAGTCTTCACAAAACATGACCACACAATGCCCATTTCCCAGCTTCGAATCGCTAACAAATAGAAACAATGACAAAAAACCTATGGTCCCAAGGATAGTATAATTGCCAAAACACCTACAAAACAATTTCCCATTTCCTAAAAAATCATAAAGGAAGGAACTTGCATAAGTAAATAGCCTCAGAATTGCAGAATATAACATCAAGGCTTAAAAAAGCCACTCAGTCCCGAAAGATGGTGTTTTATAATTGTTTTCATCATAGGCTACTCATGATCGAAAAAACAGAATTGATAAACCACCATGAATTAAATAAAAGGAAAACTGAAGTATGTATGTAAGTATGTATATGTATGTCTCATGGCCAGTCCAAAGAAGTAATTGCAGCAACGCTGCTCCACAAGGCGATGGAATATGAGACAAATTTCGACGGAGAATCACCCTGGAGAGAGAGATCCATCAACGTCGATGAACATTAGTATGCGACGTTAACTTGGGAATATGCAAACATTAAAATCGTTTGCCCCCATATGAAAAAGTTAGGGACTTGAGTCATTCCCCCGTCGCAAAAACAAGATCAATGGATCGAATGTGTGGTAAGCAAGAAGGATTACATCAATACCTCAATCACATCTCATATGATGGGGCCAAAAAAAAAAAATGAAAAAAGCCAGGAGAATTTTGAATTGCGGAGATTGATAAAACCCTAGACTGTGAATTCTTGAGAGTGCCACTACCACATATATTTATAGTGAAAGAGGTGGGATGGTGATGGTGATTCTAATTCGGCGCATGATCAAGGCAAAACCCTATTAGCTTTTTGAACAATTAACGAAAGGGTATCTATCTCATTGGGTTAGCAGCCCATCTTATGGTCTTTTCCACAGACTGAGGAGGCCCATATAGTGGTTTGGAGACAAAAATTTACACATTTTTAAATGGGTTGAGGGATATTTATGTCTCGGAATTTTAGGCTCACGAGTAATATTGTTTAGAAGTTTTTTCCCCCCTGTTTTGGGAGTAATGTTATAAAAAAGTAAAAAATAGAGGTATTAAAAGGGAGAAATCGTTGAGATATTAATTGTCAATATCATTTTTTTTTCTTTAAACTTTCACTCAATTTTAGTTTTGGTTCTGAACTTTAAATTTGGTGGTTTTATTCATTGAACTTTCAGTCAATTTTAGTCTTGGTCCCTGAATTTTAAAATCAACGGTTTTGGTCCTTAAACTTTCAGTCAATTTCGGTCTTAATTCCTGAACTTTAAAAAAAATTAAAAATTAAGGACCAATAGTTATAAATAACACGAAGTTTAGGGACCTGTAAAACAACCATCTAAAATTCAGAGACCAAGATCAAAATTGATTCAAAGTTCAAGGTCTAAAACCATTAATTTTAAAATTTAGAGCCTAATACCAAAATTGAGTAAAGTTCAAGGACCAAACGTTGTATTAACTCTTTTTTTTTTACTATGAACATTAATTTTATGATTAGTAGGGCGATATTGAAATGTTATGAATCTCTTGGAACAATTTTGAACCAAGAAAAACTTCAAAGACAAAATAACTGGAGAGAAAACTTACAGCTACAGGCAAATTTTCAAATTAACCTTTCTAAAATTTGGTAGTTTTATAAATTTAAATTGTGTTATTAATGTCCTTAATACTCTCTCCGGTCCTAATTATAAGATCAAGTTGAATTTTTTTTATAGAAGTTAAGGAAACAGATTAGTCCACTAAATTATAACATATGTTATATGTAATTAAATTATATGTTAGTTTATAGTTAAAATAAATTAGTTTTGAGGAAAAAAGTTGAATATAAACAATTTAAAGTGATTTATTTTGTATCCTTAATTTCTTCAAAATAGTCAACTTGATCTTATAAAGTATAATTAGGATCAAAGGGAGTATAAAACTTATTTTGGGAGTTGTTTTGGTTCTAAATATAGAACCTATTTCTACATTTTTTTGTCACTTTTTACCAAATTAATCCTATTGATATTCTCTTAAACTAAGAGAGATAGAGAATTATAGAAAATGATTAGAATGTTTTAGAATAGACATTTACTCTCTCCGTTCCTAAATATAAGCCATATTGACATAATTTGATTAGATTAAGTGTGTTAATTAAGTCACTTAAAATCACATAATAGTACCAAATGCCAATAAATACTTACATTTATTCTCACTCTCTCTCGCTTGCTTGTTTATTATTGAGTGGTATCAATATGGATAATTTAAAAAAAAATTGAGGAAAATAGAAAATATATCTTATATTTAGGAACAAATATACTTTAATTTAATTAAATATACCTATAGGATTCAAAGGAGTATTGATTTATTATTTGAAATTCAATTTTTATAAAAAATCATCTATACTGACAGAAATTTTTTTTTCTGGATAAATGTATTCTGACACAGTTGAATCGACGACATGCTCAAATGGTGGGGAAATTATGTGACATTTGTGTAGACTTTGGCATTTGAATTTTCTATTCTTCATTCAACGTTGTGGTCAAATATGGATCACTGAAAAGTTGATTCATGTTTTAAGACTGCAATTAGGAAGATGAAAGATGAGCTTCGTTATCATCTTGAATTTGACTTGAAGAGGCACGCTGACAATGACAAAAAGATGAAGAAAATTAAGAGTAAGCCCTTCATCTTCATGTCCTTTTGGATTAATAACTAAATGACAAAAAGATGAAGAAAATTAAGAGTGCGCCCTTCATCTTCATGTCCTTTTGGATTAACACCTACGAAGACTTTTTTCTTTTTCTTTTTTTTGATCAAAAATACCTATGAAGACTGAAAAGAAGGTTAAAACCAAATCAGTTACAAAGTACTGGGAAATTTCTTTTTCCATCGTTCTAGGTTTTAACATTTACAGCAACTTCTGAGATTAGTACAACACAGGTTGCATCAAAGCTTAACCTTAAATTAAGTCCTATGAAGATTCTGCTGATACAACTGACTTATGCTACAGCTCAAAAGAGGGGGGAAGAAAAAGGCAGAAGAAAATGTACAAATCTCTCTATAGAGCAGAGTCAGAATCACCACCAAGCAGAAGAGGTGCTCATGGCTCTGTTCATCCAAAAAAGATAGAGAGCACCACCACTGTATTCAAGCCTGTACTTGTCTTTGAAACCCTTCAATAAATTTCTAACTGCAGCTGTAGTGGAGGCACTCAATGGGTATTGTTGAAAACCAGCCATGGCAAGTCTTGACCTCCACTTTCCTAGAAGTTCATGCCTCTCTACCCTCTCTTTTCCCTCACAAGCTATCATGTTGACAATGTCTCGAGCCACACAGTGCTGTTCTGCACTTATCCGCTCCTTATCTTCTCTGTTAGAGCTCGCCGCATCGATGGATTCAAACATAGCCATATAGTAACTCAGTGTCTCAGCAAACCTTTGGTGAAAGGGAGAAGTGTTGGTGTTTGATTCCTGCTCAACAAGGGTCATCACTTTGGGTGACAAGCTCTTGACCAGTCTCAGTAATCTATCTCTATGGTTATCTGTGCTAACACTCTCATCAGGCATGTGGTGAAGCACATAAGGAAAATTTACAGCAATGGCTTCCCCAGGTCGAATTCCTAGGTTCTCAAGTTGAACCTCACAGCCAGACATGGCTGCACTGTGGAACTCAAATGGAACTCCAAGGGACTTGGCATGATTTGCTAGATGTTGTCCTACAATATGAAGCCCTCCACCTCGTGCATGATATGATTGGGAATCGTCGACACCAGTTACACGAATGTATGGGGGGCCACCAGGCCGCTGTGCAAGAGCCTGGATTAGTAACTTCCACTGGGTGCCCTGTGCGATTTGGAAGTCAATTATATGAATTCTAGATTCATTTTCCATAGCTTCTAGGATGACAGAATTAGCAGATGTGTAAGCAAACGGCCAATATGGGCAAATCCTATAGAGGATGCCCATGTAAGTCAACAGTTCTTTGCTTGTTGGAGGTCGTTCTTGTTCACACTTGAGAGATTTGTAGATGACACTCCCAGTTGATGCCATCCTCGCTCTAAGCCCCTCCAACATGTACGCTCCCAGCCTCTGCAGGGGATCCCCAGAAACTGACACCATCTTCACCAATACTTTATCCATCCATCCGGTCGCTGTTTGAACATCGCCATCGGACACAGCCTGTGCACAAGCAATGAGGACATCTTTCAAGTCAAGTCTAGGAATCATTTCTACAATCTGGTCCCAATTCCACCCAGAAACCGGAGATCTTTGCTGGACATCACAACTGTCAACAATATCTGAATCAGGTCCCAACAATTCGTTCTCTAATTCCTTGAGCCTGTGCTTCCATTCATTGCCACCATCAACACTAGAGCACCCACTGATTGGTGATCCATAGGTGTTATCATGGGACTGGTAGTGCTGATCTGAAAAAGATGATTGAGTCTGAGAACCTTGTGGTGAAAAAGGACTCCTGTTGGATGAATTGCTAGCAAAGGAAGAGGATTCACAGGCTATGGGGCCAGGAATCGTTGGTGGTGGTGGTGGTGGTAAGGATGATTCAAGAGTAAAGTATTGCTGGTTGTAGTTTTCAAAAGAAACTGTGGTTCCCTGGCTGCTATCATCAAGGATTTCATTATATGATGAATTGCTTGGCAAAATCTGGAAACGAGACAAATGGTATGTGTCTTGCATCGGCTGGTGATACAAATGAAAACCAACTGAACTAGCTTGTTTCTGAGTCGTTTGCATCTAAAACAGGTTTGATTTTCTACTAGGCTGTTCCTGAAGTCTGATGTGAAAAAGCTAATTAGAGCAGTTTGGATGATTAATATTGAAAAGGTGAAAGATGCTTCATTTGTCGGCAGAAGTTATTCCCCACCAACCGTCCATGAAAGTGATGAGGAGACTCAACCTGCATCAAAGGAATAAACTATCAATAAAGCTTTAAACGTGGATTGAATTCAGAGAAGGTGGAATTATAAGAGATTAGATCAACTTGGCACATGATCTAGTGAACTGCACATGTGACAAAGAAAAAGCAGATTCCACCATAACAAGAGTGCCTGATCAAACATAAAATAAAATCAAGCATATACTTATTTCTCATGTTCTCCAGAAGAAACTTTTGAGCAGACGAATTTTAACAGATTCAGAGCCACAAATCACATAACAGAATGGCGTCCAAAAATTAAAAACAACTGACTTATAAAGGAAATAACCGAAATTTAAGGAAATCAAAAGAGAGAAATCACAGATCCCAAAGAGATATAAATCAATTGGGGAACCACCTATCCAATTCGTAACTCTTCAACTTTTTTAGGAGAGAGAAAAGGTAACAGTTTTCGTCAAAAAAATGAGTCTTCAAGAGTTCAACTCTCAAAAAGCTGAAAAGAAAAAAAAGAAAGAAAGGAAAGAGAAATTCTCTTTGATTTATTCTCCGCCAATACCAATCGTAAACCAAGGCGCCAAACACCCAAAACAGAAATCGTTCACAAAACTATAAGAGTTGAAATTCAAAGCATAACAAAACAAAAACACCTTCCAGCTTATCCCCAAGAAGACGAAATAGACTTTGAAAACTTCGCCAATTTTTTTTTTAAAAAAAAAAAATATTCAGACGCCAAATTAGATTCAGACCCAACTCCTCTCGTTTTTAATTAAACTATGAACCAAAAAAAAAAACATTAATAGATTTGATTTAATTTTCAGATTATTAAGCACAGGAAAAAAAACAAGAAATTAGACAGGTCAAGAGCTCAGAAAACCAGGAAATTGAAGGAATTAAAAAAAAAAGGTAAGAGGGTATCTCTGAAAAGGCGTACCTCAAAATCTCAATAGTGTTCAGTGAAGCGATTATTGCAGAGATAGAGAGAGAAGGAGAAGGAGAAGAAGGAGAAGGAGAAGAAGAAGAAGGAAGGCTCTGAATGTGAAGTGATGGCAAGAAATTGATGAAAAAATAATGGTAGGGGAGGGAAGGATTTATAATTGTGGGAGGGTGAAATTACGAGATTGACCCTACGCGAAAGAGTGTATAGACTCCTAAGTCCAAGTCAGCTCCTCCAAATCTCCAATACGAGTGTAACCATACAATATTCTACACCACCGAGTAAATACAATTTACTCCTATGTTCTAACTTAGTACTCTAGTATATTTCAAAAACATGGTTGATTTTATATATTCTACCTATTTCCACACATATTCAAACAAATTCAGATTCTATCAACTTATTTATATTTAATTTGAGTTTGACTTTGATCAATAAAATCCACCACATAATTTCTTTTTTCGCTTTCATAGTTTTTTGTTTTGGTGTGTGAAATGTTTGTTGTTTTCTTTGTATGTCAATATAAATTAAGTGCTGCTATATTTTTATGACCACAAAACTTAGGTCTATTCGCTTGTGTCTACTAATATGGTCCTTGTCATGAGTTTATTTTAAATAGGTTTTGCGCACTAAAAAAATGATTAGTCAGGCGGTTAAATACATCTCATGTTAAAATTTTAATTTATCTCAGTTAAATTTTCTACCTTTTTTATGAATTTACAAATCAATTGTAATTTCACTCAGAATTAAGTGATGATAAAATGGAAATAGTCATAATTAATAACTTCTAAATAAACTTCTTTATATTTAGAGCAAAAAACTTCTACGGTGTTTACTCTAGTTTTTCAAAGAGATAGAGTCATGTGTGATGATTAGCACAACAGACTTTCGAAGTTTTGTCAATGTACAGATTGTTATTGGGACAACTCTTATATCTGTCAACTTATATTCGTTTAGCTCAATTCTCCAATCAAATCTTGTCATATGTAATTTTTATCATCAATAATGGTCCAATAGAATGTTAAAATTTATTGATGTGATTTTTTATTACTAAAAGAAGTCTACATAACAATATTTGATTGGATGATTGAAAGTTGAAACTAATAATTGCAAATAGACCTAATTTTTATCCTTTTTATCACTGAGAAAGGTGGATAGAGAATTTAGCCCAATGAACCTACGCTCTCATTCGTGAACCAAATCCTCATGGTTGATTAAATACCAATATAACTGATTTTTGGGTCAACTGAATATTTTCACAAGACTAGACTGCTATTAATTTAATTTAATTTTAAGATATTGATTGCGTTACTTGTAACTCCAAACTTCATCAAGTTTCATGTATAGTTTTCTAGATGCAATGTGCAAATAGTATGATGACTTTTTAAAATCAGCACGCACATAAATTATAAAAACTAAAATTGATATTGATAGAACAATAAAACATTGTTAAATTTTGCAGCATTATTGAAAAGATCAACTTTGATGGGCTCATTAATGTTTTGGATTAGATGATGTATGTTTACTTCAATTGAAACATGCAGTGGTTAATTATGATCACTAGTATAAATTAAAAATGAACTATTTAAATCTATTTTTAAAAACGAAAACATTAAGAAATTAAAGGAATTAAAATTAAGAATCTCTTATTTGAGTTGTTTGAATTAATTTTAAATTATTAAGGTTTTATTGTGATAATACACCATCTAACACAAAGTTAGGCCCCATCCAAACTCGTCACCTGACGTAATGTCTACTCGTCTTTTGCTTATGCTCTTGCATTATCAGTTTTGTCGTCTTTTATTTTTTTTATTTGACCTATTTTGATATACTTCAAGATTCTTATATATCGACCAAACATTAATTGGCGTGTTATGGAAGTAGTAGACTATCGACCAAACACCTAATCCCATTATTAATTTTATTATTGTGCTTATTTCCATTGTAATACTCAATCATTAATAAAAATAATAATCGATTTAATCTTCAGTATATTTTATTTTATGAAAATTTCCAAAATAAAAATTAATATGAAATTGAAAAAAATAAATCAGACTCATGAATTAAGAAAATCCGAAGTCAATTTTAAGAAAGGAATATGTGATCTTCATATATTATCAAAAGATACAAAAGTTTCTCATAAATTTATGCTAGTAGTCACTAGTTTATGTTAGAAATTTGCAACTTTAAATTAACAATTCAGTTCACAACTCACTTCCCATTTTTTCTCATGATAAGGTCAAAGTTGTGATTTGCTATTACTAAATAGAAAATTGTTATGATAAAGTCAAAAATCCTTATATCAAAATTGTAAATACAATGTTAATATTGAAAATCCCTTTATAATAGTATTTAAAAGATTAAAAATAGGGATTTCCAACTCTATCATGATGTTTCCCTAATTTTATAACTCATAGTTCACCTCAAGAAATGCAACTCAACAAAGGGTATTTGTATCTTTTGATAAAATTTGGAAAATCTAGTTCCTGTCTTTAGTTTGATTTGAGATTTTTATAATTGGAGGGACTAATTGTCTTTTTTCAACTTCAAAAGGATTTCACTATATTTTCCCATATTTATATTTTTTATTTTCATTCTTTATAGAGTTAGTTTTTGCATATTTTTTCAGTCTCAGTTTTTTTTTTTGGTATTTTTTGCAATATACTGGTAAATAAAAGAAATCAACAGAAACCTCATTAAAATTGACAGACACATTTTCACAAAAAAGAAAATAAAATAATGATCTGAATATTGTACTCCTATATAGTTTCCATTTTCAAAACGTGGCCACGTGGGTGGAAAACTGATGTCTAATGTGGCATAAATAAAATAGAAAAATAGAAGATTCGTGCGGCGTAGTCAATAAAACCGAGTACGTATAGGTGCATATCAGTGCGCGTACGTGGCAATGAATGCTCTAGGCGCCACTCGGAGAGGGATGGCATAATTGAAATTATGTGAGAGACATTTGTGGGTGTTTAATAGGTATCACTCTGTTCTTTATTATAAGTCCATCCTAACTACTTCTCACATATCAAGGAGTGGAAGTTATAACATTAAATATGTCATATTTTCAAAAAGTTTTTCAACTATGCCCTTATTTAAGAACGTGTTAAAATAATATTTTATATATTATAAGTATTATTTCTCATCTTTCCTATTTTCAACGCAGAGGTAAAATAGTTACAATAATATTAATTGATCCTAAAATAGATTTATATTTTAGAACAAAAAAATTGTGATAATTAAACTTATAATAATGAGAAAGTGAGTGGTATAGTTTTCTTCTGTTCTGCTTTGATTTGTGAATTGAGGCCTGTTCCAAAAGGTTGACCATCTTGGGTTCCCCGAAGGCACGCTAGTAGCGAATGGAGGAACTTTCTGTAATATTATATTATAATTTATAAATAAGGATAGTGACGTGGAAATTGTAAATTAGCAAGTTCACTTGTTGACGCCTTGTGGGCACTAATCAGTAAACACCTACTCCCCTCTTCTCTATTACCAAGAAACTCCCTTGTTGCTTCTTAGCCTCGGGGTTGTTATCAATTGCATGTGCGTCATTATTCATACTCTATCCATCCTTTGTGAAATACTTCCTCCAAAATCCAATTGATCTTTTTTAAAAAAAAGAAAAAAAAAAAAAGAAATTTAAATGAGCCACTTAATCATAACTTAATCATAACGTATTTTGTGTATTATTATATTATATGTTAGTTTATACTCCATCTAGACCTTATTATAAGAGGTAACATGACCAATTTGTTTGTCTAAAATATAAGATGTGACATGCAAAAGTCAAAGAATAAATGTATGTTTTCCGTTTTTGCCTTTGTATATTAGTAAATACAAGAATGGGAGAGAAAGTTTGTATACTAAATGAGTAATGGTAAAAATGGAAAAAAAATTATTAAACCTACCCATAATAAATGATTTCAACATGTTTTATTGGTATGTGTAAAAAGGTTGACTACCTTTTATAATAAGGATCAAAGGAAGTAAATCAAATAAATTAGTTTAAAAAAACATTTGAAAAAATTAATTTATAAGTAACTTATTTAACTTTCTTATAATACTTCAAAAAAGTGAACTATATCATATAATAAATGATTTCAACATGTTTTATTGGTATGTGTAAAAAGGTTGACTACCTTTTATAATAAGGATCAAAGGAAGTAAATCAAATAAATTAGTTTAAAAAAATATTTGAAAAAATTAATTTATAAGTAACTTATTTAACTTTCTTATAATACTTCAAAAAAGTGAACTATATCATATATTTAGCAATGGGGGGAGTATAATATTAAGTCGACTTTTTTAAAAAATTAAAGAAATCAAATATATTACTTAATTTTAATATATGTTACATGTAATTTAAATTATACATTAGTTTATAGGTAAGATAACTTAGTTTTAAAAAAATTATAAATATAAATAATTTAAAAGGAATTTACTCCGTATCTTTAATATCTAAAAAAAATCATGTTAATGCTATACTTATGACCGGAGGGTGCATGATATAATACTCATAGTAAATCATCCTAGTATTTTTTTAAGAATTCTCGTAAATATCCCATGAATAAAAAATATGTTCATCATCAACAATAGTTAAATTACGTGAATAAATGACAGACATATCTTTTTATTGTAGATAATTTTATTCAATATAGAGTAGAGCACTGAGTATAAGCACATGTCATAATATAAAATAATGCAACGTTAGTTGGCCACATTATTAAGGATTGGTATCATCCTCTAAACGAAACTTGTGCTAGTGATAACAGTTTAATTCAATAATATCACATATGATTGTATGTTTTTCTTTATCACAACAATTTAAAGAAAACGATAGAAAAAGAATATCAAAATTGCAAAATTCTGAATAAGTTTGTTCTCTACTCTTGATAAGGTATTAATCACTCTTAATAAACATTTCACAACTCTTTTTGTAGGAAATATCTTATTTGATATTTTGCAATTCTCAAATTATTTTTATGTCATTATCCAAAAAGTTCATGTGAGTTGATTCCAATTCATCAAAGTCTAAAAGTATGTTTATGAACTCAAAGAGCACTTATAAAAACACTTATATATCACCACAAAATAAGGTATATCATCGGTATGTTGATGTAAATTCATAATATTGCAAGTACGGCTACATAAGAAAGCAAGTGGCTCGCGCAGACCTGGCGCTTGCTTGAGGCCAACTCGGACCTGAGAAAAATTGGCCTGGAACTATAATAATCGGTGCAGGACCAAACAAGACCACTAGAAAGGACAGGACAAGAGTATAGGCTTTAGGACTAGCTAGTTGCCCGATCCGGCCCGAAAATATTTTTTTTATAAAAAAATAATATATTATAATTAATCACAATTAAAAAATATCTTTTAATTAGTTAATACCCCTCCGGTCTTTATTATAAGAACCCAAAGTTTTAATTGTTTTTGTCTAAAATATAAGAGACCTACTTGGATGTTGTCATCATTTACTGCATTTTTCCTATTTTACCCTTGCTTATTAACACTTTCTTTTATAGTACTCATTTATACTTCCACTTATATTTATCTCTCTAGTCTCATTATAAATAAAGGTAGTTTTGAAAAAAAAAGTTATATTTTAAATATATTTATAGCTTTCAACGAACTTTTAAGTATTTTCTTAAGAAGCGCAATTTGGCTGCCGGCCTCTTATAATAAAGACAGGAGGGAGTATTTATTACACCATAGAGTTTCATTTTTTTTCTTTTTCCCTAATCTTTTATTTCAAAAAAATATATTTTAATTAGTTAGTATTTTCTACACCATATAATTTATTTTTTCCTTCTCTTTTTCTTATTTTTCAGGATCAAAAGATTTAAGGACCAACACGACATGTCATGTGGCCTGGAGAACATGTCCTACCAGATCTTGGTTTCGGGCCAAACAAGACTGGGCCGGGCATGGAGACAAAAAAGCCAACCCGAAGATTTTTAGGACGAGAGTTAGGGCATATACCTAGCCCGATTATGCCTGGTTTTTGTGCAACCCTAATTGTAAGTTATAAATCAAATCCTTACTTGTTAGATTAACTTATGTTATCTTAGTCAGTGCATTCTAATTGTATACTCCCTAGCTTCGGTCTATATTATAAGACACATCGTGAAGAATTTCTTGGTCCATATCACAATAGATTGTCAAGATACTGAATGTTTATTTTCCATTTATACACATTTATTACTAAATAAAAAGTATTAAATGTAAATAAGAAAATCATAAATGATATAATAGTAAAATAGAAAAATTAGATCAATTTTAATCACATTGAAGTATTTAATTATAATACCCATCGTCCGTTGGTTGAGTTGGCAAAATGGTTGGACATTCGACCATCTTGGCGAGTGTTAGATCCCTGCGTAGTATCACTTAATTGTGGTTCCAGTCAGACATCTCCACAGTTAAATGAAGTTGGGTGAAATCTACCTATATTGATAAAATTAAGGGCTTGCTTGTCATACACTAGAGCTCACAGGGATAGGTCCTAGTGGATTATGAGTTAGAAGCCCTACCCTTGAATTGTGGGTAAGTCAAACCCCTTTTCTGAAATTTTGGGATAAAAAAGGGTGAGTAAGCAAATTTTAACAACGGACTTTTTTGCCAGAAGTGCCTAACACCATAAACTTTTTGAAGTTCCTTAAATGCATGTAAACTTTAAAAAATGGAGCACTTTTAACACTGACCTTAATTCTGTGAATGTTGACCAAGATTCAAACAGAGAGAGAAAATGGTTTGACCAAAAAATATGACATGGCAAGGGAAGTTGTGGTCAATAAGTCTCATGTGGCAAAACTTTTGGAAACAATCATAAGAAAAAAAAAAGTAACTGAACCTAAAGCTAAAACCCACAAAACTAAACAAAATGCAAATAAAGATTAAAAACAAAACAATTACGTGGCCGAAAATGTAAAACGCGACGAATTAAAAAGCAAATGAACCCAAAGTGAAATCTTAAAAGCGCATGAACCCTAAAAGCTCTACGATGAAGAATCAGAGGTGAATCAGAGATTTTTTTAAGAGTGGGCAAAGCAAGAGGAATCTGAAATTATTCTAGGTGAATCAGAGATTTTCTAAAGAGAGGGAAAATGCTAGTTTGTCTGAGTAAGGACACCCTTCGTTCATTCTGTCTTCTTCTTCCCCGTGTTTGATGATGATGATGGCACCATCAATCTTTTTTCCTTTTCTTCTTCCCAACATCCCCGCTTCTCTGGTTCATGGAATCTTATGCGCACTATTTGTTTTAGAAGATGAACAAGAAACAACTACTAGCTATTCCTTTCATTCAACATCTACATCGTTCAATTAACTTCTTCCTTAGCTTCTTCCTCCTTGCCGTATTTGAACAGCTTCTGCACTAGCTTCTTCGTCCTCGCTGCTTTCGATAAGGGCATTCCTGCTATGCCATTCTATGCGTCTTCTAACTCTTCAGGAGGAACCAATATAGATGAGGTTTGGTGATCCTTTAATGGAGGAAGATAGATTATTTACTTCAAAGTTCTTCGTGCTACCTACCATTTTGATGCATCAAGGTTCTCTTTAGTAGTGGTGGATGGCCGATCTTTCATGGGAAAGATCAAATGAGGAACGTGAAACTAGGTGGTCAAAGCTGTACATGACAAGTGGACAAAATGTGGGCTTCAAAAAGTTTATAGTGCTAGGTCCTTCAAAAATGAACGAGAAACTAGGTGCTCTGGCACCATGAACGGGAACTAGGTGCTCTTTAAGTGTTAAAAATGCTTAACTTTTTAAAGTTTATGTGCGTTTAAGGCCATTCAAAAAGTTTATAATATCAGGCGCTACTAAAAAAAAAAAATTGTTGTTGAATTTGCTCATTTGCAACAAAAAAAAAAGTAGGTAGGGATTATCTATCATACAAGTATTTTTCTTTCATGATACAAAATAAAACAAAAGCGTGTATTATGACATCAATCATGATGTCATTTGATTACCTATTATCATTTGGTTTGATTGATTAGCTTGACTGGCTAGCAGAAGGGATCCCATAAATGGGAAAAAGTGGGAAATAGCTATTTTATTGTTTTTTAAAAAAAATTTATCAAATAAATAGATAATACTCTTTTTGATCCTAAACATAAGATATATTTGATTACTTTAATTAAATTTAGGATATTATTTATGTTAATCATTATTTTGTACTTTTTCTAAAACACCACAATCATCGTTTTTTATTCCTTCTCATATCTTTTTATTATTGTTGGAGGAGCAACAATAAGAACAATAAGGGAGTAAATTGACACTAACTAGAATAAGATCCTGTAATTAACAATAATTACTCAACTAGGTTTGAGTAAGTAGTTGAAATGTACGATGACAAATGAAAACAACGTGTGCATTATATGTGCTGTATTTAAAATGAGGAGAGAGAAAATTGATAGCTTAAGATGATATGAGAGCTGGGTTGACTGGTATGGGGATATGAAAAAGTCAAGTTCCAACTTTTAAGTGAGGTGATGAGTAAAAGTAGTATTGGCATTAGCCCCATTATTGAAATTAAAATTAAGCATGAATGATAGTTAAGATCTTTATAAAAAATCAATATAAAAAATTTAAAGTATAAATATAGAAATTTGAATGGTGGATTTTAAAAATTTCAGCTCTAGATCAAATTAGACGGTTCCATTTTACATTGATTCTTTTCTAAGGTTATTAATGATCATTCCCCCTAAAATTAATGGAGAATTGCATTCAAATCCTAATGAAGACAATTAATATAAAAAAATCCCATGACTTGTGAATGACAACTGAAATACCTATTGTTAGAAAGTGAAAAAGGATTATTGACAAGTTATTAGGATTCGTTGAACATTAGTTATTTTCCTTAGGACTTGAATGCAAATTTTCTTAAATTATAAAGGTCAGATTTATTATGTTATTAGATAAATAGGGGAGGTTGAATCATAAATTGGAAATAGAAAATTTTGACAAGGGGTTAAAAGGTAAAAATGAAAATTTTAAGCGGGTAATATTAAGAAAAATACATTCAAAAAAGAAATATAATATACATGGATAACTCACATATATACAAATGGAGAAAACAAAAACTTAAGGGTGGCAGCCTTTCTTTGGGAAAATTAGGGAGAGGGACCAAGGAAAAAAATTAATTACTCTCAAGGACCTTTTAAAAAATAATTATTTAGAAGGACAAAAAATGAAATAAAGGTATTAAATTATCGAATTAATCCTCCCTATATATTCTCTACATATCTCAATTATTTATTCTTTTAACCAATCAACTGTATCTTACTATTATTTTAATATTAATGAGATATAAAACACATAAAATTAAAATTATTAAGAAATGGTTAAAATCTTAAAAGAAAAATGTTACCATGAAAAATGGGAGTCATTCAATATGGTTCAAAGAGTTACAATAGAACAAACAAAATAAATTTAAGATCCCATTTATAATACAAGACTCAAACTCTGATACTGCCCTGGAAGCCATAAAATTACGGAATCTTTAAGACCCTAACCAATCATGTGAAAATATTGTGAGGAGTGAGGTGAGTCTACCATTGACTCAATGAAAACACAAATCGACACTCAAATCGACATCAATAAATAAATAAAGTGTCTCTATAGAACCGCCAATAAATTATGTGGGGATAACCATCCCATTATAACATATTTATTATAATATTCCCGGTGAGGTATAACCGTCTCACCTATTTTTCTCATATATATTATAACTATACTATCGGTGAGGTATAACCGTTTCACCTATTTTTCTCATATATACCATAACTATACTTTTAGTGAGGTATAACCATCTCACCTTTTTTTTCTCATATATATATACCGTAAGTTCATAACTATACTCCAGGTAATCATTTCACCTATTTTTCTCATATATACACATACCATAACTATACTCCATGTGAGGTATATCTGTCTCACCTATTTTCCTAATTTATAACATAATCATATCCCGATGAGGTATAACTGTCTTATCTATTTTCCTCATTTATAACATAATATATCCCGGTGAGGTATAACCGTCTTACCTATTTTTTTATATGATATAACCTATGTGGGGAATAACCGTCCCACTATATATACCATTATAAATTTCATCATCAAATTTTACACAAGTTTCGTATAAAAGAAATCAAAACTCATGAATATTGTTGAAATAAAGAGATAATATTGTTGACACGATCAAATCTATACAATAAAAAAATCGTCAGAGAGAGAAAACAAATTTCAATTTTTATTAAACGGAGTTTAGGTTGAGCTAACGGCATTATTAAATTTTCACATTTTTTAATTCACTATTACTCCATTTGCACCTCGTAAAACTTTTTTTTTTTGTTCGGTGCACTTGACACAATAATTCGTTATCAAATCTGCATATTTATCCTTTATTTTTTAATATATTCATTTTAATAATTGTATGGTTTAAAATAGAAATAATACTTCAACTCGTGTATGTTTCTGAAGATAAATTTAATACTTTTAAAATTGGTGAATTATAATATTGAATATGAATTGTCCAAATAAGATTTGAACCCCCATTTGAAACAAGCCAAACAATCAAACCAGTTCATCTACTATCCTCTCTAATAAATGGTTATCTTGTGGTCGGACAACTTTGAATCGTTTTAAGTCAGTTATTCATGATGAATGAATCGAAAACTTAACAAGGTTTTTCAAGGATAAATACGTGTCTTATTCCAAAAATACCCTTATGGATGTAAAAAAAGCAGAAGCAGTTATGCCAAGGAGTAGGAGAAGCAAATGGAGAAAAGTAATGGGAAAAAGATCGAGGGAATGATCATGGGATGACATAAGGTGGAGGTGGTGGGTGATAACGATGGATGTCAGTAAACACTCAAAAGAGGGACCACAAAACTGAAACAAAAGCTGTAAAAAAAAAAAAAAGCAAAATCTTGTGCTTTCTTTCATACTTCCAAGAATCCACTAGCTTTTTTTCTTACAATATTACTTCTCTCCTTATCCTTCCATATATTTTTTTTTTAGGAAAAATGATAAAAAAATATGTTTCAAATTTTAAAATCCTAAATAGGTGATTTGTAGTTGTTAATAATTGTTAATATTTATACTCAACTTGTTAATACCTATACTCAAATAGTTATTAGGATTTTAAGATTTGAAAAGTATTTTTTTATCATTTCCCCAGTTTTTTATCTTCTCATCGTTCCTTTTATATTTAAATTTTTAAGTAATATAAACACGAGGAAAATATTGGAGGTCATGTCTCGTTGTTAGGAGTTGTGAGAAGCACATGGTGATGGATTTCATATTTTGTGCTTTGTTAATTCGGCAAATTTTTTAATCACATATACCATGGGCGTCACCTGTTTTCTACGAAACAGTACTTTTCCTCCATTTTTTAGTCTCCAAGTTTATATGGCTCCAAAGCTTCTTGATCCCTAATTCCGTCCTTTAGTGCGTTCTTAATTTTAAGTTGGGAACCACTAAAATTAGGATTTGTTTGAATTGGCTTTTGTAATCCCAAAAGTCAATCTGATAGCTTCAAAATTATGTTTGAATTAGAATTGGAACCATATAAAATTAAGTTGGGAAAGTAGAGGTCTTTGCCAACTCAGCTTAATTGGATGCCATGTTCTGTTGGCCACCTCAGCATATTGTTTCGGACAATCTCTCCATACAAAGGTGAGAGGTTGCCACTCCACAACTCTTGCATTGGTAATGCACTTCATGATCATTAATATGATTCTGTTGGACTATGTTTGCATCCTTGGAGTGTATTCAATGAAATCATATCTTATTATATTAAAAGCTTTTTCTAGATCAATTTTGGTTGCCATCCACTCTCTTTTCCCACTGTTCTTTCTCATATGGGAAAGAGAAAATCAGAAATAGGGATCAAATGATAGAATTATATGGCGTAAATGCCTAAATTTTCAATTAAATATTTACTAAAATATACACTAACCTCGTCATGCTATTTCGAGGAAAATCATCTTTGCCACCTCAACATTTTACTACGATAGCTCGTCATAGATGTTATCCAACCCATTCAAACCTTTTCTTAGTAATGACAAATACTTCTACTGATTCATTATAGTGTTAAAAGGAATGTCTTGGATATTAAATTTTTCTATCATCCTCTCTCTCATTTTCTTATTTATTTTCCTTGAAATTATTTTTTATTTTAAAAAATTAACTGATCATTTAAAGGAACTCTATCCTTTTGCTTTTATATAGTACTCCCTCCGGTCCTAAATATAAGAGCCAGTTGATTTTTTTGGAAAAATTAAGGATGCAAAATATACCACTATAAATTGTTTATATTTGTCTTTTTTCCTCAAAACTAAGTTATTTTACTTATAAACTATCATATAATCTAATTACATTTCGCATATATTAAGATTTAGGGGTCTAATTTACTTCCTTAATCTTCCCAAAAAAAGTCAACTGGCTCTTATAATTAGGATCGGAGGTAGTATTAGTTACCCCTAAAATGTTTAAAATTTCAAAATGTAGTCTTTTGCCTAAATATTTTAGTCAGTTGGGGCCTGATGCATAGTTTTGCCGCAGTGAAAATGGTGAGTGCAATAGCGTTTCTCGAATTCACCCCTTGAGTCAATAGTATAATAATGGTCCCACAAGAAAAGAAAAATCTACGAACGTTCCTTGGCATCCCTCCAAAGACAAAATGCCTATACCACTTTGCGCAATAAGAAAAGCCACCAATTGTAAATACCTATTTTTCATTCCTTTTCCTTTTCAGTTGATGGAGGTATTTGACCCAGCCAGCCCCCATTTGATGTGGCCATATGATGCTGATCATATTATTTATTTTTTATTTATATATTGCTTTTATTCTATCAATTAATTATAAAATATGATAACTTTTATCAATGGTAAGACACTAATGTGACAGTACTTTGAAGGCTCTAACTTAAAAATTTTTTTAGTCATTTAATCTGACTAATGTTTATTAAGTTGACAGACGTATATTTTATATTAAAAATTAATTGTATGCCTTTGAATTCTCTTTACAAATTAGTAGTATCTGTTGAACTTTGAGGCATATGTTGATCTTAATAAGCTTTCAATGCAAGAAAGAAGGAAGAAAAATTTAATCACCTCATCATTAACAATGTGAAAAAATGATGTTTAGAATATTATATTTTAGTTTTGATATAAATTATAAATAATTTAACTCATCAAATTTTAGTTACTTATGTGAAACCATATTCTTTGTTTTTTTTTTAAAAAATATTTGGAAAGGTAAGCACTAATGACCTATAAGATTACAAATGAGATTGAACTTGCGGTCTCCTGCATATATTGATAAGTTTTTGCATTACTAAGATATGAAATTATTAGCAAATGAAATTTTTTTATTATAATATATTTTCATTGATAGAATTTAAAATATAGAACTAATTATTATCAACCACATCGAGGTTATAATATTATATTGATAAATAGCAAACCAATATTTGTGAAGCCTGTTTGAAAAACTTTGCATGGAATGATTAATTTAATTGCAGGACATACATTACAAAAATATACAATTGAAATTTGAAATGTATAGTCTTGAGAATAAAAAGAATAATAACTAGACAAAAGTTACACTAAAAGAATTTTAAGTATAGAGGGAAAAAGACAAATTAAAAATAGAGAGAGAAAAGAGGCTTTGTTTTGATGGATGTAACTTGAGATGGGGTGGTCCAATATTATTGTGGTGTGATTTTGTTAATATGTAGAGAGAAGCTCCACTTTAAATGTTCACCGTCAATTGGATGGGAATAATGGAATCATCTTCTTTATCCTTCAAAAGTAATCCTCCCCTTTTTAACACACCTTCCTCCTCCCTTCCCTCCTCCTTTTCTTATGCATCCCTACTTTTTTCCCTCTCTACTCATGTTTCTAATTTATCAACATCTATCAAGTGACCTTAGTCATGTTTCTTTATACATCGCTACTTTTTCCCTCTTATTAATATCAGGAATTTTTTAAAACAATTTTCACTCCCACATAGTATAGGACACCTATTATGTTTGCCATTTTACCCTATTATTACTTAATTGAGGTCTAAAATAAAAAAAATCATATCACATCATTTAAAAAGAGAGGTGAACTTAGAGAAGTTTATCAATTTAGGACAAATTTAATACTAACTTGATTATTATTACTCCGTATGCCACAATTAATTGGAAGTGCAAAAAAAAAAAGTATCAGATGAACTATTTAGTTGGGGTCGTTTGGTTCAGCCAACACCAAATATCATTAAATTTTTTTTTAAACATTAAGTTACAAGTTTGACCCTCTATGAATATAGTGAGTGTGTGAGTTGTTATTATTATTATTATTTTGAGTTTTTGAGTTGTTTTCATTGGGCAAACGATTGGAAAAATAGTCATTTGATTTATAAGTCATAGAATGAAACATATATTCAAATTTCACACACAATATGGTGAAAAGAATGTTTCTAATCATGCGTGACATATCAGATCGAATTTATTAAGTTCAGGCCTTGGCAATTAACTTTCTGTCAATTTAAATCTAACCTGTCTCAATTTGAGGTTAATTTCTCATCAAATTAAAGTATTATCAAGTTTAAAAGATCGTATAACATTTTACATGTACATATTATAGTGCTCGTTTAGAGCTACTTTTCATAGATACAATCACACAACGCGAACCAAAATTTCTCTTACTTACCCCAAAACCGAGGAGATCTGGCAGAAATTTTTAGGAAGATATTTTTAGTAAACAGCTAATATGAAATTTTTTTTAATAAGAGAGTTGTAATTTAGAGAACTCAGTCAAAACCGAGGAGATCTGACAGAAAAAAAAAAGGAGGAGAGCAATGAATTAAATTTTATCAGCGGGTAAAGAAACTATTCAATTCATGAATTTCTATCAGCCCATCTATGTGATCATGTGGATAAAGGCTTCTTAGAATCCCTCATGCTGATCCAAAAAGGTCACATATAGATAAATTAAAGTGACGGAGCTTATGACATAATGGGTACTTTATATCCCACTTCTTGCATTTACAATGAGAGTGAATATAATCAATTCTCATCTTTTTGGGCTAATCACACGTATCATCTATAGAAAGTAACCTTGGTTAAGACACTGTCAAGTGCTTCCTCCGGTTTTTTAATATATGATATATTTAGAAAATTGATCTTGGTCTGAAATTTAAGTTATCTTTCTTATTTTTCTATACTTTTTTTTTAAATTGTCTCTATTTCAATAATGAAAAAACAAGATAGGGAGGCCCATATGCAAAAGTAGTGTACAAAAGCTTATGGATTCCGAAAATCTGAACTAAAATCAGTTGCTCGACTTTCTCACTGCCTTGTTATTTTTCTTGTGATCAAAATGAGGTAGAGATGAAATTGGTTAAGGATAAGATCTAAAAAGAGTTCCTATACAATTGAGAGCATCCCAATTTGGAAGTGGATTCAATTCCCATAATGAAGAGGCATCCCCATATTGGGGTTGTAAGAAACTACTCCTACTGTACATCAAAATCCCTTTGAATTAGCATGTCCCTATAAGGCTATGTCTACAAGGTTCATTGTATTATTTTCTTCCCCAAAAATGGTTTGCGTTTTAAGGTTTATCGTTGGGTCTCTATCAATATGTCTGGCTGGTAATTATGAGTCATGCCTGATAATTATAAGTTTCCTCAAAAATATGATTTGTTTTCGAGTTGCTCCCTGCATTCAAAGTCATGCACTTCTTTTTCCCCATCCACACCCACACCCACAAGCTACCTCCTCCAACGAATAACCTAATCCCCATTTTCCCTTAATTGTTTATGGAAAAAAACTCAGTTCAAGTTACTTATACCCATTATACCAAGTTCTGCAATCACACTTGATCATATGTTATATTTTTTTTATATGGATTTATATATAGCTAAATGATGTTATTTCAAAAATAAAATAAATGGTGATGTATGATTTTGGAACTTGACATAATAGATAGAAGGAGTTTGACCCAAGTATTATTCATTATTTTTGTTGTTGGAAGATGAGTTCAAATTTAGTAAGAAAAAAGTATCTCAATCAAATTGGCTTCATTAGAGGTTACATATTTCTTTCCTCAATTTGATTTTTGTCCACTACAGAAAAATGGACGAACTGAGCTTGGCTAAGAGAAATTAAGCCCAGGCCCAATCTAGACTTATTTCAGCATCTAATTATTTTTGAAGTTCAGCTTGTGATCACATGTAATTTTTATTTAAATCCATTTATTTTTATCTTCAAATAATGCAAATAAACGTGATGAACGGTTGATTTTTTTTTTTTTTTTGGGGTACAACTACACGCTATCAAGTGATTTGAATTGAAGAGTTATATTAGGCTCAAATAAAGGATGGTTTTCTGAACAGATATTGTCTAATATACAAGATCTGTAGTATTCTGTACTACCTCAAATATCTAATATGAAAATTAGTTGGATTTGAATCCAATATATAAAGATAAGACCTCAATCTTTGAAGAAAAAAGGCATCACACCACCTTCCCTCTAAACTATCCTTATTGATTGCACATATTGAGGCACTTTTATATATGGGCTGTTTATCATACAGATAATGTTAGAGGGTATCTTAGGGAAATTAACAGACATTTTTAACAAACAATTACTTTTTTTAATCTATCCAAATTAATTAAATACATCTTATATTAAAGAGTAGAGGTAGTATTATTGTTCTTACGGCAAATAAAAGGCAGTATTACCAACACATAATTGGTCTAGTAGTGTAAGGCCCAGCTAGATCTCTTGAAGTCTCGAGTTTGATTCCTAAAGGAAATACTTGTGTCAGGAGGGGAAGCCATGAATCCCAAAACTTGAATAGTCGATTGATCAGATACTTGAGAATCCAAAAAATGCAATGATTGCCAGTTAATATATCAAAAAATAGGCAGCATTATTGTTCTTCATTGTGTGGAGCCTTTTTAGTCCACCTAGCTAATTGCTACTCAATCTGGTCTTATTTATAAGTACATATCTTTTGATAGCTCATATGAGACTCTTTGACAAATTCAATTAGATGGGAAAATTACAAATAGGTTCTATAGAAGATAATTAATCATAATTAGGTTCCTTAAAATTATCAAATTATATTGAAATCCCCATCACATTGTTATAATTAATTCCAAAAGTTAGATGATAATTCTGTCCCTATGTATTTAAATGGTGTAAACTCTCCAAGACGGCCTTCATTTTTTTTTTACAATAAACAGGGGCAAAATTGTCATTTGAATTTTGGAATTTATTACAACCAGGTTCCTAATGACTTGAGTGTAATTTGGTGATTTCAAGGGGCATTATTGTGTTTAGCTCTTTTTTGTGGGATTTAGTTGTAATTTTTCCTAATTAAATTCATGACTCTTCCAAACTTATCTCCTTCACTCTTAGCTTGAACAAAAACTTTGTTTGATTAAGGATAAATTTGGAGAGTTGTAAATTTTTGGGTTAAAGAGCAATTTTACTAACAGACTATTGTCCAAGTTGCAGATAACACAATTGACAATTGAAAGGGTCGGAAATACCAATGGACCTTTTAACCGGGGGCAGATTGGCTAACACAGTTAAAAATACCAAAGGCCGTTACGTTTAATATAAAAAATTGTGGCCCACAATTTTTTATGGGGTTAAAGAGCAATTTTGCCAATAGACTATTATTCAGGTTGCAGATGACACAATTGACAATAAAAATGATCGTTATCACCAACAAATCTTTTAACCAGGGGCGGATTGGCCAATACAGTTTTACTTATGGATGTTGACTGTTAATTTTAATTTGGAGATGTAACGGATAACGAGTTGCCATGTGGAACATTTTAAACTGTGATATGGATTAATAATAGGAAAATAACAAAATACCCCCAAGCAATTAAAAATCCCTCCCGCTGTGACATGTTACCATGTGGCACATTTTATACCGTCCAGGGTGGGTGAGGATGAGGGTGTCCGCTGTCCGGTGCTATCCGTCATCCTTGAGCGTTCTTTTGTTTATGGTTATGGTGAGGGCTCTGTCGTCGAGGGTGAAGGTATGTGAGGGCAGGTGAGGGTGAGGGTGAGGGTGGGTGAGGTGAAATCAAGTCTGCCATGTGGAATTCACCAAACTTCCAGGTGGACATCATTGCGCCAATTGTCCCACAACTAATGGCGGGTTGCATAAATAAAATAGTATTGGCCTATCTGCCCTTGGTTAAAAGGTCCATTGGTGATATCGACCCTTTTTATTGTTAATTATGCCATTTGCAACCTGGACAATAGTCTATTGGTAAAATTGCTCTTTAACCCCACAAAAAATTGTGGGCCCTACTAAAGTTTGTAACGGACGTTTGGTATTTTTAACGGCGTTGGCCAATCTGCCCTCGGTTAAAAGGTCCATTGATATTTCTGACCATTTCAATTGTCAATTGTGCCATTTGCAACTTGGACAATAATCTGTTAGTAAAATTGATCTTTAACCCTAAATTTTTTTACACTTAACTAATGTTTTAGTTTCAAATTGTAGTTAAAAGTCTGAGAAAGCTTACGTAATGGGATAGGAGGGATTAAGATTTAAGACGCCTCGTCCCAATAAGTATTAGGATGCCATTTCCTTCCAACGTCTCTTTAAAATAAGAACGGGATGCCCATTCACCACTTGTATTCATAAGAAAGAAGGTAAAGTCCAAATTTCCTTTTATGTCAACTAGATCTCATGTTTCAACTAAGTTAGAGTCAAATAATCATATACCATATACCACAATTAAAAGATAAGAGGTTATGATATCATGCATATTAGACTTTAAAAAAAGGATAATGACACAAGTTTTTCTTTGATAAACAACAAAGTTACATATTGTAGGAGTGAACTCCATCATGAGCATCTCCATTGCCCTATTTGGATACATTGAGGGAAGTAATGAGATCATTATGGGATGAGACATCCCAAGGGTTTCTTGCGTCTTATCTCGATCCCATAGGTATCATGTTCCGGTCTTTTTTAGACAGAGTCTGTCCGATCACAAAATGACCGAGACTGGAATAGGGCTACTAAGATAGGCACAAACTGAACACCCCGCAGTTAACTCTTAATAGGATGTAAGGGAGTGGTTGTTTTGGGCCTTTGGGTCCAACCAACAATAGGTTGATAAATTGTACTGAAGCCCAAAATGTGGATGAGTCAAACGAAAGGGGAAAGAAAGGAAAAGCAATAGAGAAGGCAGCTCCAGGTGGTTGAAACAAGGAAGAAGGATCCAAAAGAGTAGTTGAAGCAAGAAATGGGGTAGCCAAGGGCTTGAATCCAAAGAATGAGGGGACGTTGATTTGTTGTTTGTCAATCCAACCTTTTCAACATTATACATTTATACTTCCCTTTTAAATTACCCCTTGTCTTTTTCCCCTCCCCCCCTTCCCCTTTTTTATTTTTTTCTACTGTCGGTATTATTCTCCTCAATTTCCCTAAAACCAATTATTTTAAAAATTAAATTTATTCTTATAGTTTACATATTTCAATTCAACCATTAAACTTTTTCGGTCTTTTTTATCATTGATTTGTTACTGCCATTAGCTTTAACTAAAAGCCAGTAGACTAGTAATTCAATGATATAAAAGCTTTATTAAAAGTAAAATGCCACATTTTGTTAACATTTGTTCTTCGTTCTTGATGAAGTTTGCTTTAATAATCTCATAAGGTTAGTTCCTTTTCCTTTTAAAAATTTTTTTTAACAGAAATCAATTCACACGTGTCTTTCTTTTTTCAATTCAGTGCCTTAACATCTTTCAATTTTAAGCCAGCTTTGTAACATAGGGTCATAAGAAAGAAGAAATGGGAAAATGTTAAAAGAATCTATTAGGTCATGTAGTATGGCTTATTTAATACTTCTTCCGCTTTAATTAATATAGAATATGTTTGAGGACTTAATCTTTCTATTAAATATAAAATCTAATTCTAATTCTTGTTAATATTTTCTAAAATTACTCCAATTAATAATTGATAGACACAAATTTTATAGCCTAAGACTCGGCAAGTGCACGGGCCGTATGAGGATTCGGTACTAACAATTAGATTGAGCATTAATTTTAAACTTTCGTTTAATTTAAATAAGACACAAAGAGAACAATTATCGAATGAAAATTAAATCCTAACTAGAAAAAGAAAAAAAATCTAAGCTATGATTAAAGAACAAAAGTGATGTCTTGAATTATCATAGTTTTGATTACTTCTTAGTGTCTTATTTCTACCTTTAATTGTAATTAACATTATATTTACTAAGTTAGGACTCTTAATTACCTAAGAGTGTCTTTCGATCACTAAAATGCATTCTAATTAAATCAATACCACATGTATTAGGTGATTACTTAATTAGACTAAATTAAGTACAAGCTTAATGTGACTATGAAGGGCCGGTAGGTATATGTCTATCCTACAAGAGAATTGAGTCCAAAAACTCAAACCTACACGATTTAGTTAAATGTCTATTCTAAATTTCCTATGTCTAGGCTACTTTAGAATACCAAATTTAATCATAATCAGATGTCTCTTATTTCAGGTCAATTAAACACACAATTAAATCAGCAAATATAACATTAAAACAAATAAAGTTTGAAATTATCATCCACTATTCTTTAATTAAACTATGATAATCCAAGATAAAGTTAAGCCATACAAGCCTTTAAATAAATAAATCCAAGTACACTGAGTGCCTGTTTGACACACCATAAAAAAATTGTTTTTTGGAACCAAACCTAGGTTTCAAAGAAAATTTGCCAAGCACTCCATAAAATTAGAAAAGCACTTTTTTAAACCAAACCTTGGTTTTGGCCCCCAAAACCTAGGTTTTGGAAAAACTGAAATTTTATACTTTTACCCAAAGTCCGAGGTAGAAATGTGTCATAATTACACATGTCATAATAATATACCAAAAATGCTCTTATCCTCTTTTTTTACTAACACATTAACCTTATATCCTTTTTAATAATTTATACGTAAAAAAGTCATTTTCATAATAATCATCCAAACAGTTTCGTTTTATCAATAACTTTTTTCTCACAAAATCTATTATCTATTATTTAAAAGCACTTTTTCAGTTTTTTTTTCCCAAAAACTATTCTTTAAAAACTAATATAAACAGGTTTTGAAGCTCCTTTCGTCCTTACTGAGGCAACCGTCAATGGTAAAAAATATTGAAGGCTTGCTGCTCTCTCTCCGTCCGGACTGAATTTTGCGATCACTTGCATCCCTTTTAATTCCCGTAAGCGTAGATGATGATCAATTGTGGGCCTTGAAAAATCAATCATCAATCAATCCCAAACAGTGCGGCGTCCTTCCTTTTTGCGCGTGCGTGAGTGTTTATTCATTCAATCACATTAGTTCCATCATTAAGGTAAGGGGTAATTAATTATATGTCATGGGTAAAGAATTTAATCAAGATGAGATCCCACGAAACCACAAAACTAATATCAGATTCCACGTAATTGTTATCGTCTACTCATTAAATTGTTTTTTGCAACTTAAGAGTTGTTACTGAACAATGGTTTAAAAGTTGTGATCGTCATGTTCTAATTTATTTTCGGCAGGCCAAACAGTTCAGTAACAACTTTTGACCAGGCGATAGCAACTGTTTGGCCTGCCAATAACAACTTCCTGGCAAGGATCTCAGATTAATTTTGTGATTTCGTGCTACCTCATCGTAATTAAGTTATTTATATGTGACCTATAATTAATTAGGCCATAAGTAAAATAAAAAGAAAAACTGATACATTTCAGTAAAAACTTTTGACTAGGCAATAACAACTATTTGGCCAGGCGATAATAACTGTTTGGCCTGCCAATAACAACTTCCTGACAAGGATCTCAAATTAATTTCGTGATTTCGTGGGACCTCATCTTAATTAAGTTCTTTACACGGGACCTATAATTAATTAGCCCATAAGTAAAATAAAAAGAAAAACTGACACGTTTTAGTAACAACTTTTGACCAGGAGAGCGATAACAACTATTTGGCCAAGCGATAACAACTGTTTGGCCAGGCGATAATAGCTGTTTGGCCTGCCAATAACAACTTCCTAGCAAAGATCTCAGATTAATTTCGTGATTTCGTTGGACCTCATCTTAATTAAGTTCCTTACACAGGACTTATAATTAATTAGCCCATAAGTAAAATAAAAAGAAAAACTGACACATTTCAGTAACAACTTTTGACTAGGGGATAACAACTGTTTGGCCAGGCGATAATAACTGTTTGGCCTGCCAATAACAACTTCCTGGCAAGGATCTCAGATTAATTTTGTGATTTCGTGAGATCTCATCTTAATTAAGTTCCTTACATAGGACCTATAATTAATTAGCCCATAAGTAAAATAAAAAGAAAAACTGACACTTTTCTTATTCTTTTTTCTTTTAATTTTCAAATATTCTTTCTTACTTCCCTATTTTAATTAAATATAAGATATTTCAAAAGAAATCCCTAAATAATACTCAAATCTCTGCATCTTCTCAACTAACAACAATATCTCTTAATTTTTTAATTAATAACCTCCCAAATACAATAAAATATGTATAAAAATCTCCTAAATATGGGGAGTCATCAATGACCCTTCAAACAATAATTAAATAAGAGAGAGAGAGAGAGAGAGAGAGAGAGAGAGAGGGAGGGAGGGAGGGAGGGAGGGAATTGAACAAAATGGTTAGAGTTTTTTTTAGAAAAATAATGTCATATTAATTAACTTAGCTAATATATTTAATCTAATTAAATTGGGTAAATAAGTCATATATTTATGAAGGAGGGAGTGGCATCTTCATTTCAATTACTCAAATACTTCGAATTTCATTCCAACTTTCTAAACTTGTCCTAAATAATAGTAGATACCTAATTTCAATTTCATTGATCATGGAGCAACTACATGGATTTTAATGCTTTTTACATGAAATAAATTTTAGACAAAGCAGTCCTCAAAAACCACCTTTAATATTTTTAGTTGATATTGATCCTGACAAGCATAACAAAACAAAGCATAAAAAATGGCTCTAAACTATATGTATCCTATTAAATATATAAACCAATGAAGCTTTAAACCATCAAACCTGAATCCAAAGATCAAGTAAAAATTACAAAGAAATAAAGGAGAGAAAAAAGAGCACAATCATTCCTGAAGATTGAATGGCTCAAGATATAAAAGGTGAATTCTTAGTCGTTTAGCATATGATCATAATATGTAATCATGCCTTTCCCCTCCAACATTCACACAAGGGTCCAAGAAGTATGAACAGCTCTGTTAGATTGGGCAAATCACACCTTTCTTCTTGGACTCTGCCTATTCTCTTTCTGCTTCAAAATTTTCTGCTTTGACATCAATATTCTCTGTTCATCTATAAATTCTCATCCTGGGCCTTAAACCCCACTCAGGCAATAAACTCTCAAAAATTATAATGGGAAGCAGGGAAAGTTATGAGGCCACTAATAATAAGGCTCGTTCCACAGCTGCTCTTCTTCAAGAGAGGTTCAGAGAGTTGCAGAGAAAGAAGCAGATGAGGGAAGAGAGACAGCTCCTTAAAATTCTCACTCCTTCCAACGTTAACACCCATGAATCTTCAAGCTCTTTTGTTAATAATCACCCTTCTAGTTTAAGGTCACCACCTCATGTTTCTCTCACACTTTGGCCTCCATCAGAGGATAAATCAGAGTTTCACCACTCAAGCTTTGGGACCTCATCATCATCAGCAAACATGTCCAATTCTGAGGCTTCTTGGAACAATGGCTATGATTGTGGCTCTGATTCTGGTGTTGATACTTCTCTTCATCTGTAATATAATCTGTACTTTCAACTTGGGATAATTGACCTGGTCACATCTTGTAGATTCCAAATGGGTCATTCTGATACATGAGTTAAGTTCAATGAGACGAGGTATGGGTAATGTCCAATGTTCAAACTCTTTTGATGTAAAAAAATGGTAATACATTGGCCTTCCAAGGTGGCATGAATATATGAGCTTGTTTGTCATCAACTTCTAGCTATCCTCTTGCTGCTATCTGTAACTACTAGTTATTGTTGTTAAGATTTTGAAACATTAATGAAGAAATATAGCAGATGTTGAGGCATCTAATATCATCACTGGTAATATTAATTTCACCAACTGTTATTGATGATTTTATGATCTGCAATATTCTGGCTCTCTTGGGGGACTACCAAGCTAAGCTTATCCATATAGGAGATCAGTAATATGGCAATATGCCTTGAAAAAGGAATACAAAAGAAAGCAATTCTACATATGCTTTTATTTGTTGTCTCACTCTCAAATCTCAATGAATCATTCAGCAACATTTTTCGTAGTTTTCTTTGATTAGAATTACCGCCGTACACGTGGTTGGACAAAAAACTTTACTCCTTCTGGTCTCAAAGATAATAGCCAGTAAAAGGGTTTGCTTTAGTCCTAAATGTAAAACTTCAGGCCATTTTCTTCCAAATTTATGACTTTCCCCATTAAACTCTCCTGTTAATTGTACATATATATGTGTTTTCTTTTAAGGAGGTAGTTTTCATTGCAAATGATTAAAAATGATAACTTTGAGAATCCACATTCATTTTTTTTTACTGATTATTGACTTAACTAATTTTTTGAATTTTTACAAATTAATTATCAAGCATACATTTGATCTCTCCTTATAATATCTGAACTTGGGCTTGTGGACAAGTCTTGCTAGACTCAATATCTGACGTTACTTGTTGGGGAGATTATCATAGACAATGAAAGGATTCATGTATGTAGACTTGAATTCATGGATCTTTGTATTTGCATACCTTTTCTCTTATCAAACTCCATTCAATGTAAAACTGCTTTTCCATATCAACTGACACTTGGACTCCCATCCATCACAACCCATTATACTCTCATTTTGTCAAGTCTCTAAGCTTTTCCTCAAATAAAAAGTTGACCGTGTTCATCAACTTTTCGCTTGTTGGATCTATGGTGCTTGGCATTTGCTCTATTCTTCATTTATTTGTGTTTTTCAACCAAATGATCAAGAAACGTCTAATGCTACTAATAACTCAAAGATAAATGCTTATTAGATTATAACAAATGATATCACACTACTAGTGACTAGTGAGTATAGCTTTTAGTTCAATATATACTATCAACCACATATGATGTAAGATTGTAAGTACTAACAATCAAATATGCTCGTAATCATATAGCTCTAAACTGCTAGGAGACGCGTTCTAATATGAAAAATCATATAGCATGAATGCCAGGGCATTGGATTCCATATCTTCTGTTCTGCTTCTTTATCTGTCTGGTTCATGAGATGAAGGCTTTGTGACTTTGTGGATCCAGAAAGAGAAACAAGTATGAAGAGAAATTGAACAGACCCATTGAGACAAGAGAGAAGAAGGTGATGGGGTTTCAAGTATGTCATATTATGAATAAATAGGATACAAAAGCATGAGGACTTCAACCACTGATCTTGAGCTTAAATTTAAATAACTAGTTTTTTCTTTCACTCTCATGTTTGTTTTTGGGTTGTTAGAATTATCATTATAGGGTACGTGGGACATGAGTAAGCGCTTTCTGATATTGTGAAGTACAAAATGAATGTAATAAAAGGTTTAAGAGTTAGTTGTTACTGGAAGTGATCCTATTTTATAACATGAATCATACCACTTTCAATCTTAGACTCCATAACATATACGGTTTAAGAGCTCGTTGTTGCTTGGAAGAAAGATGAAGGGGATAATCTTTCTCCATTTTTATACTTTTATTTTTATTATCTTTTTAGTACAAGGTTATCAGCAACCCCATACGAAAAATAACATAGTTAAATATTCAATTTATTCAGCCCCATTAACATCTTACAATCAAAGAGGGATTAGTGAAGTGCAAAATATTAACATCACCACCTGGATTTGGTTTCGAGAACCAATTCGCACATTCATAAACTTTCTATAGGTATAATCCATGATAATGTTTGAATCTCTAGCATTCTCTAGTAATCAAACTAATAGCTTTGGCAGAATCATATTGGCAAGCATCCTTTGTTTAGTTTAATTTATTACACCCATCTAGATCTTAAATGAAGGAGTTGGTTAGGTAGCTTACTTTATATTTGGTTCTAAATGTAAAACATCAATTCGATCTCTCAAGTTCATAATTTTCCACCATGAACTATCCATATTGATTGTAGATACTAAAAGGGTTTCTATCTTCCAGTGCAAATGATTGAATAGAGCTTATGTTAAGAAAATCAACATTTATTTGTCTACAAATAACTAACTAAATTAATTTTCTTAAATATTTATAAATTAGTTATTTAGTTCATACATTAAGGATTGGTGGAGTAAGTGTTATCTAGATTGTACGCCAAATGTCCTGGAATTGTCTTAGATTCTAGGGACATCCATATGGTGAATCTTGGAGAAGAGGCCGAGAAGAAAGAAGCTATAAGAACCACATTTTTTGCCCTTTGGGGGATGGAATGAAGCAGTCCCATAAATGTTGATGCTGTGACATAAATTAATGACAACCCTCCATCCATACCTTCTTCAACTTGCTCCACAGTATGGCCTCACATTCGCCTCTTTCTCACTTCATTATCTCTCACCTTATATCAGTTTTTATTGTTATTATAAACATGAGTTATATTCATTTTCATAATAGTTACATTAATCAATAATGTATGAAATGTAATATAAGACATGACTTGCCTCAAACTCATTGCAAATTCAAAGAAAAGTTTGTACAGAATTGTTGGACCCTATTTTCAACTTTGGGCCTGCACAGATGAGTCCAAGCCCAGTAGGCCCATGTCATGTCACTTTCAGTTTTGCCACGTCAGCCACGTAAGTTCAAATTCAAACTGATGGACTCAGCAAGACTCAACAACCCACGCAATGCGGAGACAGTTGCTAGCTGACCCGGATTGTCGCCCTCAACGTCGACAAATCCCACGATTGTCGCCTATATTTTCGGGGGCGACCAAGTTCACTCGGGGGCGACCAAGTTCACTCATGGGCAACCCATCAAGGCTGACTCAGTCTAACAGTCCATCCCCCCATTACTCCAACCAGTTACCTATCAGATCAGTCAAATCCTATGATCCACAATAATAGGAACCACTTCCTCCTCTCCTTACGAATGTGGAACCACCTTCCAAGCCACCCTATCAGCCTATAAAAGGGGAAAGGCCAAGACAAAGAGGAGGGGGAGATTACTCCAGCAGAGACTTAATGCTCAATGCTCTCAAGAGTCCTGGTCGGGCTCAATGCTCTCAAGAGCCCCGGTCGGGGTACTTGCTACACATGACGGGGTACTTGCTACCACATGACGGGGTACCTGTTACACCATCATTTGTCCTTGTCATAAAATTCTCCCTACTTCTCCCTCTCTGCTGTACACTTTTCTTTGTATTTCTATTGAATTTCATGTAATCTTCATTACCATATGCACCATCTATTGGTCTATGTAATCCACACCACGGTTGTTGGAGATCCACTTTCACACTATCAATAAAATCTCTATCTTTTTATTGCTTTACCGAATTTTAGCATCAACATTTTGGCGCCGACCGTGGGGACTCCAACAACCAATTTCTACAAAAAAAAAGCCATTAGTTCTCATCCATCATCTAAACCACCAAGACCCTTATTGCCTGAAGACGTGGTACTCCACCCCGACGACGCATTTCCAGAAACCAGAAGTCAGGGTACCTCATGACGCGATTCCAGACATGGTCGACGTCGACGTGGTGCTCCACCCCGACGACGCATTTCCAGAAACCAGAAGTCAGAGTACCTCATGACGCGATTCCAGACATGGTCGACGTCGACGTCGACGTGGTGCTCCACCCCGATGACGTGGTTGCAAAAACCGGAAACGTTATGAGGTAGGTGACATCTAGACCATCTTTTATATATTCCTTTTCGAATTCTTCCATACTTATTAACATTATAGGCAAGGCATGATAATGCAAATTATAAATATAGCCCTATAAGTGACCAACGCTCGACGCTATATGGTCCAACCGTGTTTGAATTGTCCTAAAGACAATACACTTTATTTCTTTATGCAAATTCCTTGCATTAATGTGTTAATCCTTACTTTACTACATAAATCATATCTATTCAAATATTAGGCTATCTAACGACTTAGGTACTTACTCAATTACAATCATATCCCTACGGCATACTTGCAAAGACAATAAGGCCCTCTAAGGGACCATGTCATGCCTTAGCCATAGATCTTTACCAAGACAATATCATAATCTTTATTTATACATATCAAAAGAATATTTTTGCCTAAGTTAAACACCAACTGATGGTAAATTTGGCATTCCACCGAGCTGGGCACACCCACCCGGTATACCCCGACATGGGTTAGTGACGCCCTACATGGGCGACGTCGCCCTACGATACATTAGCATAGGCCGACAACGTCCAACATACCCTGACACGGGTTAGTGAGGCCCTACATGGATGACGACGCCCTACGATACATTAGCAAGGGCCGACAACGTCCAACATACCCTGACACGGGTTAGTGACGCCCTACATGGGCGACGACGCCCTACGATACATTAGCATGGGCGGACAGCATCCCATATACCCTGACACGGGTTAGTGACGCCCTACATGGGCGATGTCGCCCTACGATACATTAGCAAGGGCCGACAACGTCCAACATACCCTGACACGGGTTCGTGATGCCCTACATGGACGACGACACCCTACGATACATTAGCATGGGCGGACAGCATCCCATATACCCTGACACGGGTTAGTGACGCCCTACATGGGCGACATCGCCCTACGATACATTAGCATGGGCCGACACCATCCAAGATACCCTGACACGGGTTAGTGACTCCCTACATGGGTGACGACGCCCTACGATACATTAGCAAGGGCCGACAACGTCCAACATACCCTGACACGGGTTCGTGATGCCCTACATGGACGACGACGCCCTACGATACATTAGCATGGGTGGACAGCATCCCATATACCCTGACACGGGTTAGTGACGCCCTACATGGGCGACATCGCCCTACGATACATTAGCATGGGCCGACACCGTCCAAGATACCCTGACACGGGTTAGTGACGCCCTACATAGGCGATGACGCCCTGCGATACATTAGCATAGGTCGACAACGTCCCACATACCCCGACACGGGTTAGTGACGTCCTACATTATCATGAGCGACAACGTCCCACATACCCCGACGCGGGTTGGTGACGCCCTACAATACATTAGCATGGGCGACGACGCCCTACCATACATTAGCATGGGCTGATAACGTCGAACATACCCCGACACGGGTTAGTGATGCCTTATAATACATTAGCATGGGCGACGACGCCTTACGATACATTACATGGGCGACGACGCCCCACAAACCCCGACGTGGGTTAGTGACGCCCTACAGTACATTATCATGGGCTACGATACATTAGCATGGGCGACGACGTCCCACATACCCTGACACGGATTAGTAATGCCCTACGATGCATGGGCGACAACGTCCTACATACCCCGACACGGGTTAGTGACGCCCTACGGTACATTATCATGGGCTAGGATACATTAGCATGGGCGACGACGTCCCATATACCCCGACACGGGTTAGTGACGCCCTGTGGTACATTAGCATGGGCGACAACGTCCCATGACACCCTACGATACATTAGCATGGGCGACAACGTCCCACATACCCCGACACGGGTTAGTGAAGCCCTACATTAGTATGGGCTGATAATGTCCTATATACCCTGACACGGGTTAGTGACGCCCTACGATACATTAGCATAGGTGGCGACATCCCACATACCCTAACATGGGTTAGTGACGTCCTATGATACATTAACATAGGTCGACGATGCCCCACGTACGTTTACGCGGACCAACGACACCCCACATTTACATTGATGGGCTGACGACGCCTTACATGGATTAACATGGGTTAATGACGCCTCGCACACCCTGACATAAGCTAATGATGCTCTTTTACATTGACACGGGCCAACAATGCCCCACACAAGCTGACGCGGGCTGGCAATGCCTTACATACCTCAGCACTGGTTAGCGACAACCTCCAATACACTGACGTAGAACAAAGAAGTTCCAATTGCGTTGACACGACTATCTACGACTCAAAATTGGCAAACAACAGCATGCATACATTAACACGGCTAGTGATGCCTCAACATGGGCTAACAACGCCAAGCGTTCGTTGACATTAGTTGACAACGCCATACATTCCCCGGCATGGGCTAACGATGCCCCACACGTATTGTCACGGCTAGTGACGCCTTGTAATACGAAAGGAACAACATGACTTTTTCCCATAAAGATCTACATTCATGAGCACACGCCGAACTAACACGGTCCAAAACGAGCTATACTCATGATCACACGTCAAACTGACACGGTCCAAAATGACCTACGTTTAATATCTCACATTACCTGACGGCATGTACTCAGATAACACGTCGGCCGGTCATGTTCTGGAAAGATATACGCTCAGTGCCACATGTCGACTTGCGATGATCTATACTGACTCATCGACTTGAAATCGTCATTCAACGAATGTTCAACAGTTACCCCTATATGTGACTAACCATTATGCTAGTACGTCATAATGGATTTAATCTCAGTATTACATACATATGACGACGCCCTTAAATAATGACACACCATTAGTCAGGGCGCTCCATACTGTAACGCAAGGCGTGGCATGACAACCTAACATGATGGGCAACGTCAAGCCAACAAACATGAATGACTAACCATTGTGTCATATAGTTTAGACATGCAAGGGTTATGGGTTACCAATACCCTCACACATTATCTACATTACCTTGTACAGGCTTCAATCGGTTACACTGGACACGGTTATCGCCTCAAGACCACACAAATAAAAATGTTAACTTTATTAATGTCAAATAGCTGATACTAAAGGCTCTGCGATGGTCTGACATTAAGATCACACGATAGCCAGAAAATGTCGCTTAAGTGATGAATGCCATAAATCGGCTACATTAGACATAAAGGCCACCTAACAAGTTGGGAATATGGCCTTGAAATACAAAGGTTGTCCCACAGGGGTTCACGTCGCCTAAATTTCTCAAGGGCAAAAGCATAGACATGTGCATAACAGAAAGCAAGGCCCATAGCCTGACACTTCCAAACATTGCCAGCTGCATGCTTGCGTCATTATTCCCCTTTCGCGGTTATTGTCCTTGTCAGTGCCAACATCTACTTTCTCGGCAACATTAGCATCATCCACACCTTCATGATGGTGTCAAGATTACTATCATTAATGACCCCCACGTCAATTGGAGTAGGATTGACTCCTGCTTCTGACAGCTCTCAACACGCAACCATGAACGTAGTAACGGGTTGATCAAGGTCCCAGGAGGCGAGCTCTCCTTCCTTGAACCCCTTCGTCACTTCAACATACGGTCTGACAACGATCTCAATCACTTGTTGGGTCGACGCCCCTACCGACCTAGCTAATGAGAATATCTTCTGTAAGAGAGCCTTGTGGCTACTTAAAATGGTATCACAACAAAGTGATATGACATGCTAAGTTATAGATTGACGCACCTAACGTTGACATACCAACTAACTACTAACTAGGGCGTCCTGCGACAAAAAGAAAATCATACCACGAAGTCGTATCATCCATACCGACATATATAAGCTAACACACCTAAAGTTGAAAGCCAACTGGCTAAGGCATCCTGTGGCAGAACGCAAACTAGACCACGATGACATGACATACATACTAACGACAATCAAATGCTCTAGCGCGTAGCCGGGTATGACCAAATTATGCCTTGACACACTCAACATTTTGAGCCGACAAGGTTATATAACGGCGACGTACACAACACAGAGAACGCTATATCTATAACAAGGTATAAGCCTTCCTTAAACTCCTTTACCAGCTGGGTTCAAGTCCAAAACATCGCCTCAAAGGCAATATGACAAAGTTACGATCTAAGTCAGACACTCTTGTCGCGTATTGCCTTTCTTGGGCATTTGCAAGACCAACTTGGGGACCTCCTTTTCCAAAAATAAACTGTTGGATTAGGAGAATAATTTCACGGTCAATACCAAAACATACTCTCCAAGTCAATCAAGTATTGGACATGGAGAGTGGGGGGCTTAATGTTGGACCCTATTTTCAACTTTGGGCCTGCACAGATGAGTCCAAGCCCAGTAGGCCCATGTCATGTCACTTTCAGTTTTGCCACGTCAGCCACGTAAGTTCAAATTCAAACTGATGGACTCAGCAAGACTCAACAACCCACGCAATGCGGAGACAGTTGCTAGCTGACCCGGATTGTCGCCCTCAACGTCCACAAATCCCACGATTGTCGCCTATATTTTCGGGGGCGACCAAGTTCACTCGGGGGCGACCAAGTTCACTCATGGGCAACCCATCAAGGCTGACTCAGTCTAACAGTCCATCCCCCCATTACTCCAACCAGTTACCTATCAGATCAGTCAAATCCTATGATCCACAATAATAGGAACCACTTCCTCCTCTCCTTACGAATGTGGAACCACCTTCCAAGCCACCCTATCAGCCTATAAAAGGGGAAAGGCCAAGACAAAGAGGAGGGGGAGATTACTCCAGCAGAGACTTAATGCTCAATGCTCTCAAGAGTCCTGGTCGGGCTCAATGCTCTCAAGAGCCCCGGTCGGGGTACTTGCTACACATGACGGGGTACTTGCTACCACATGACGGGGTACCTGTTACACCATCATTTGTCCTTGTCATAAAATTCTCCCTACTTCTCCCTCTCTGCTGTACACTTTTCTTTGTATTTCTATTGAATTTCATGTAATCTTCATTACCATATGCACCATCTATTGGTCTATGTAATCCACACCACGGTTGTTGGAGATCCACTTTCACACTATCAATAAAATCTCTATCTTTTTATTGCTTTACCGAATTTTAGCATCAACAAGAATCTATTGTTTTAATTATATATATGTGCACATATAAATTATTAAAATACATTTGAAGTGAGTATCACCGAAAATATATATACAAATTAAAACATACTTCGAGCAACAATAAAGTTATACTACCATGTGACCTGGAGGCCTTTGTTTCAAATTTTGGAAATAACCTCTTTGCTTGTTAGTGGGGGTATGATTGTGTGCAGTGATCCCTGTCTAAACCATACCAAGTGAAAGTAATGCGCATATGGTCTGTTTGAAACACATGCCATATATTTTGAATGAAATTTGAATTAGCCATGGTTGAAGATATAATGTTATATATATATATATAGTTGGCAGAAAGGGAAATATCATAAATATCATATACCGTACCAATATTGGGAAACTAAAAAAATATTGTGTCCAGCAACATGTAGCCAATCATAAATATAAACTAGTATAATACCTGTGCCATGCACAGGCTAACAGATTTGAAGGTTCATAATATTATTTTAATATTAACTGATCTAATATATATACAAGTGTGAGTGGAACTCATGGTGTGTGTATTGAGTAGCTGCAAACAAGTTTGAAAAGTTCTCATCTCAGGTTCTGTGTTGTGGTTCATATTTCTGAGAGGGCATAAAAAATGAAGCAAATGGGCGTAGGTGTCTGTGTTGTGAGTCCTGGGACAATCCCAGTGTGCCATAGAACAAACACATCAGAATTGGATAAGAGGATCAAAATAACTGAGTTGATACTGAGGTGTGTGATTCTGTGTCTGGGAATTCTTGCAGCTGTTCTTGTGGGTACTGATTCTCAGGTCAAACAATTCTTGTCTGTCGATAGGAAAGCTAAATTCACAGACATGAAGTCCTTAGTGTAAGTTATTATTAGCTCTTCAACAATAATTTTATATGTATTAGTATTATTCTCCTTCTTTCTCTGTCTTTTATATATGCATGTGTGTATGTATATATATATATGCTGATTTTGATGAATCCTGTTTTCCAGGTTCTTAGTGGTGGCCAATGTGTTAGCCTCTGTCTACTCATTAGTCCAAGGGTTTCGCTGTGTTGTGAGTATAATCAGAGGA
This sequence comes from Mimosa bimucronata, assembly GCA_037074515.1. Taxonomy (NCBI): domain Eukaryota; kingdom Viridiplantae; phylum Streptophyta; class Magnoliopsida; order Fabales; family Fabaceae; genus Mimosa; species Mimosa bimucronata. Next base: position 7,739,166 of record CM073438.1, read on the forward strand.
AGTGTGCTTATTAGCAAGCCCATGGCTTGGCTCATTTTCTCTGCTGATCAGGTAATTCTTTGATAGTACTATTCAACACTTCAAATCTTGTTAATCTGTATGCATTATTACCGGAAACATATTCTATTGTTGAGTATCTAAGTCTGTTTTGCTCACAACAGACGCAGAAACTTTTATCTAGATGATTACACTTACTACATCACTAATATTTATGTATATCTAAAAAGTCCTTCAGAACAGACGTTGCTGTCGTAGTGATGTGACACTGAAATTGGATTTGAAAAGCATTTCACTAATCATGATGACATGAATTTATTTAATCTAAGGCCACATCTCAAATTCTGACCCTTTAATTGGCAACATATGTAACAAGTGCGGCAGCCCACACAATAATGATGCCTTGACCAAGAATGGGTCATAAATCTGATCCATTTCAAGCTACTAATCACAGGAAACTCGTAACAAGAGTGGGATCTAACTTTTAATGAAACATTTGATTAAGTAGGGGAACAAACCAAGCATGACACAATTACAAAACACAAAAAAAAAAAAAAAAAAGAGTCAGCATTATCCCAGAATTGTCTATCCTTGAAGACATGAACTTGATATCATTGAAACCATAATGATACATTTATGTCATTTATGCAGATGATTGCGTATGTGATGGTGGCGGCTGTGGCGGCCACTGCTCAATCGGCGGTATTTGCGAAGGAGGGACAAGAAGAGCTACAATGGATGAGAGTATGCAACATGTATGAGAAGTTTTGCAAGCAAGTGGGAGAAGGGATGGCTAGTGCTTTAGTGGTTGGCATTAGCATGGTGGCCCTTTCTTGTATTTCTTCTTTCTCACTCTTTCGTTTGTATGGTGCTCGTGATAAAGGCCCCAAAAAAATGCAGGTTGCTAGCTTAGGAATTTGATCATGGATCTTGTTTTCTAGTAACCTACCATTCCATATATCTCTTAATAATGTTTTCTTGAATATTGATATGTTGGTACTTAGTTTGTGAATGTGATAATTAATGGAGATTTGTGCTAATTTCAATATCAGAGTGTGGATATCTCCTTACTGTGATCAATGATGGAGATACAGTTTCTAATTGTCATTCTATGTAATAGAACTTCAGTCAATAAATCATAGGCAATAATGTAAGAGGGCCCAAAAAAAAAAAAACGAGTTATAAAAGAATGAGGTTTTCAATATTACTGATGTAGCTATCAGATTTACTGCTAGCTAGTACTGTTGAACACTCAATGTGAACAACAACTCACTACTGTAATTAGTCATAATTGAAACAACCATTTTTCACTAATTAACACTTGACGTACACAACAATCGAATAATGTTACGCAACATAGCAGAACAAGCATAGCCTGTCTATAACTATCTACAAGAGGAGGAAGTAAAGCCAAGAGGATGCTATTAACTCATAATCGCATTTCAAAACAAAAACCGTAAAACAAGTTAGGGTCGTCTACTACTATCTCGTTGACACGAAGAGGTGGAATTTCAAGAACACAAAAACTACCCACAAAATCATATCATGGGCTACCTTCTCCCTAAAAATATGATGAACCGTTACTTGTTAGTCTTTATGCATCGTATCTCTAGATGCAGTAGGTAGCTTCAAGATAGTTAGTATAAATGGCTACCTTCTTGTATCCATGGTGCCAACAGAGATTGAGGCCATGGATGAGAATCCCCGTATTGGCTGAAGGGACTGAGGCAAGTTTACACATGAAACCACAAATCCAATTACTAGTACCTCCATGGATGACTCCTCCACAAGAGTTTCTTTCTGTTCCTAATATTGACGCATCTGTTTCCAGTTTGATAAAACCCCCCTTGGCTGTGTTAGACGAGCTTTTGCTTGTTGATGTTAGACAAGTTGGTGTTATTATAAGGTACGGTTTAAATATATCAATTATTCTAGGGAGTTGGGCTCGGCGGTGATAATAGATAGGATATCATTCTAAATTTTGTCATTTTTTTTAAAATATTTTAATTAATATTTTTTTTAATAATAATTAATAATCAAATAAAAGACATGAAAAGAGAATAAAGAAAGATGTTTGGGATGTTTTAAAAAAAAAAATTGTATACTGACTAATATGATTATCATCCTTAATTTAATTAAAATAGTTAAAAAGTCATATATATATATATATATTTAGGATAGATAATATTCTCAATCTCTTATATTCCTCAGAAGGTGAAATGTTTTCGCCTTTTTTGATTAATGTATTTCTTTGGACATGAACTTCTTTAAATCGTGCTTATTTGTTTGAGGCTGAGCTTTTTCAAGATTAACTTTTGAAAAAAATATGTGAAAAAAATTTATTTCAATCCCATGTTAATTTAATGAGCTTGATGAAATTGTGCCAATCAAATCAGCAAAGAGCCAATCAAATCAGAAAAGCTTGATGAAATATTTTCATACAAAACTTGATCTCAACCATATATATAGAAATGTTTTTTTAAAATTATAAGATTATCTAAAATCAATCTAGATGATCAGATTAGGATGAATCATACCCTGCATCTTTAGCTTTTCATGATTAAAAAACCGTCATCTAGAAGCATAAGTTTCCAAACTTTACTTCCCATCTTCTGGTTCGAGGGGATGTAGTTTAGATAAGTATAAACCAAGGTATTAAAAATCAGACCGTTGAGTGAACCGGTCGAAACAAAGGTTTAAGGGTTAGTGGGTCAGACCGTGGGCTGACTCGGACCAAACCGGTTATAAATAATTTGACTTTATTATATACATATAACTATTAATACTTTTAATTAATCATTCATTTAAATTTTTATTCTGTTTTGACCAAAAGTTTTAAATTTAAAATAGGTTTGAAAGAAAATAAAAGATGTACATTTAGAGGCTCAAGGAAGGAAGAAGAGTCACATCCATCCTAGGGAAAAGAGACGAGTCCTTTGAAGTTTTTATTGATGTTTTTAATTTTATTATTGTTGTTGGTGTCTGAGTGGCCAAGAGGCAGGAGGGTGTGAGTTTTCATTTTTATTTTAATTAATAAATTGGTAAAAAAAATAAAGCCCATTGGATTTGGAACCCAACTCCAGTTGCGTTTTATTTACTCTTTCTTGTCGTTCTTCAAAGTAATGTCTCAAAGCGTCAAAGGCCACCACTTGCGATCATTCTTTCAAAGCTATCACCAAAGACCACCGTCTCCATTTGCTTCGGCCAGCGTCTTCCTTTCTCCTTCAACCTCTACGTCCAGCTTTTAGTTCTCGGTCACAGGTGTTTCTCCACTTTTTCCTTCGATTTCTCACTCATTTTTAACTTTTCTTGCTCAAACCCTCAGATCTGCATCTCTGAAAGAGATTCAAGTGTACCGCCCTTTCTTCTCCAATCTCTCCTGTTGATCGGGATCTCTGGCCTTTGGTTTTTTTTTCCTTCATGAACATGCAAAAAATGACTCGGTGAACCCGCGGTTTTGGACGGGTTACCACGGTTCACACAGGTCTTTAACGGGTCACTCCGGTTCCGAGTCTCGATAGTCACGGCTAGCAACCGGACCGGCCATGGTGCCGGGTCGCCGGTTTCCGGTCCAACCCGGCCGGTCCGGTTTTTCATTCACTGGTATAAACATCTTTAGATGAAAAAAAAAAGACAAGCCTATGTCACCAAAAAAAAAAAAAAAGAAGATAAGTAGCCATTATATTATATTACATTAAACAACGTGATAAAAAATGATCAAATTGAACAAAATGCACTGACATGACTCCCAATAAATATATAAAATATATGAAAATGATTTATTTATTTAAAATAACTCAGGCCACAAAAAATACATTCCAAAAAATTATTCCTCCACAAATTGGGAAAACAGAAACCTCCCGGCTTCAGGAAACATTATTGATTATAGCCGTCTTTGACCTAAACTCCTCTTTCTCTCCCGCCAAACCTCCTCCAAGTTTTGTCCTTTCTCCCCAAAACCCTAACTTCTCATTCTTCCCTTTACACCATTCTTCAATTTATTGTTGTTTCTACTGCTATCTTTGGTGCTGTTTGCTGAATTGAATTGATTGTTTGATTGGACTCTTAAGGGAAAGAGTGGGAGATGTCTCAGAAATTCTCCCCTGCTCTTCGGATTGGAGATCTCAATGATTTTATCGCGCCTTCTCAGGCATGCATAGTTTCCCTTAAGGGATTGAATTCTAACACTGCGAAGTCTGAAAAGGCTGAGGTATTGGGTTTTTTTTTTGGTTTCGGAGTTTCTTTGAGAATTGGATGAAGTTATCTTGGTTATTTAGCTAGGCTTGCTCATGGATGAGAACCCTTTTTTTGTTTTTTTGTTTGAACCTTTGATCAACCCTTAAAAGGCGTGCTATCCATGAGTGATGATGATATGTGATTATATTAAAGTTTTGAACTTTCTCTTCATCGTATCAGATATCATCAAGAGAAAAAAAAAATTGGCAATAGATAGTGTTAATTTGACTTGTTCCTTGCCAATGTTACTGAAGGTTTCGGTTGCCAAAAAGCAATCACAGTCAGAACCTGTGAAGATTTCTCTCAAGGACTGCTTAGCATGCAGGTGAGTCATCATACTCTTTCTATTTGTCATAGGAACTGGTGTAAGATGTGTAATTCGACTTGGAGTCCATGCTTGCGCTATTTTTATGGTTTTTGAATAGGTTTTATGTTGTTGGTATTTTTACAATGAACGAAGTTGCTGCCTTGTTGGATTGTTGAATACTAATGTATTGTGACAACTTTGATGTGTCCAATTTTGTATCCTCTGCGCGGAGGTTTTAGATGCCTTACCAATGGGATGCATCTCAGATTGATTCTTGATAAAATTATCCTATCAATCAATTCAGTCCTCCACATAAAGAGTAGTGTTTGTGGCTCCATGGAAATGTCATGTTAATTTGGTTTTTTATGTACTGATGTTTCTCAATTTGGTCTCATAAATGTAAATTAAATTTACAATGTAATGGCACATAGTCTACTTTTTACAATCGTTTGCTACTAATTATTTATTATATAGATTCATGGAAGATCAACTATAAGTTTCATAGATGGTATATTGATACAAGTATATATTTGTGAGGGATCAAATCGAGAAATGCCCCATATGCAAGGGATCAAATTGATTAGACAGTTCCATGAGAGATCAGATTATGAATATCCTTTTTGAGGGAGGAAAAATGAGAGTTTTGGCGAATACTTTGTAGCTTTGCAATTTAGAACCTCGCTTTACAAACCTTATAAAATTGACCTGTCTCAAGATCTCTGTTGGGTTATAGGAATGAAAATGGTGAAACATCTTCATTTCAAGTTGCAAAAATATGATAAAACTGATATAAAGGAAGCTTTCTTAAAGCTTGGTAATTTTTTTATGTTAAAGTTCTAACTGGAAGCATAATAAATCTTTTGACAACCCAGTGGTTGCGTCACATCGGCGGAGACAGTTATGCTGGAGAAACAGAGTTTGGATGAGTTTCTGTCCAATCTCAATAAAGGAAAGGCTGTGATCGTGTCTCTCTCCCCCCAGTCAAGGGCTTCACTTGCGGTTCATTTTGGCATCCCTCAATTTCAGGTGACTTATAGGATATTGCCTTGTTGCCATGATTAAATTCGGAATATATTTGGCTGAAATCCTTCATTCTCGTCTTTCCCCATTAGTTTACAAGTAAAAGTTTTGATTTTCAGGTTTTCAAAAAGTTGACAAGATTTTTTAAATCGTTGGGGGTGAAGGCAATTTTTGATACAAGTTGCAGTAGAGACCTAACGCTTATTGAATCTTGTAATGAGTTCATCTCAAGGTATAAACAGAATCAATTGGTCGATGATGAGAGTTCTAAATTGGGCCTACCGATGATTGCATCCGCGTGCCCAGGTATACATCTATATTTATGTAGCAATATCTGTGAAATGTCAGTCATATTGCTTCTATGAAAGTGCTTGATACAATGTGCATGATAACATAGCAAAATCCGAATTATGAGATAAACTGGTCTGTGCCATATGTGGTTAGAGAAATATATTCTAATTGTTAGCAAACACACGTAATGTGTTTAAGATATATTCATCATGTGTTCAAACATGTTGAGAAGTGTTCTAGAAATGTTATTTTATTTAAAAATTTTCTTAATTTAATAGGAAACTCAACTGGGGTTCCACTGTGCGGCATGATTTATCTATTCAACTGTTAGTGGTTTGGGTTGTTGCATACACTGAGAGAGGGATGGAGTGGAGTTGAGGGAACCTAAATTTACCTTGTATTGTGTAGGATAGAGTTGGGTAAGGGGTTAAGAATAGTATGAAGAAGTTGCTGACCTGTTTTAATTAACACAGTCATTTTTTTATAGGTTGGATATGCTATGCTGAAAAGCAACTTGGATCCTTTGTTCTACCTTATATTTCAACTGTGAAGAGTCCTCAGCAAACAGCTGGAGCTATCATAAAGCACCGTGCATGCCAAGATATGGGATATAGGTAGGTTGTCCTTTAAAATTATATATTTGCTTCTCACATGGGTTTGGGTTATATTATCAATGGATGTTTTGCTTTTCTACTGTTATGTTTTGGAAATCCATCATGTTTTTTTATCAATTTTCTTTTTGTATGATTCGAATGACAGTTTAACTCATTTAAAATATTTCTTTGATCAATAAAATGTTTGGTTTAATTGTCTGGCAGGCCTGACGAAGTTTACCATGTTACTGTGATGCCGTGTTATGATAAAAAGCTGGAGGCTGCTAGGGATGACTTTGTTTTTGATTTGGAGGCCCATGAAAATCGAAACCAGGGTGAATTTTATGGAATCCCAGAGGTAGACTCAGTGTTGACAACTGGGGAGGTTTTGGAACTAATTCAGGTCAGAAGTTTCTATGTTCTTATTTTAATATGTTTTTCCTTTTTGGCTCATGATGTGTAGTATTAACACCTTTAATGATCCAATCTTACAGTTAAAAGAAGTTGATTTCACAAGTTTGGAAGATTCCCCTCTGGATAGACTGTACGTACCACCGATTTAAGTTGATTTCGTGTGTTTGTCAATTGTCCAAAATTAGAGTTATATACATGCTTCTGCTTGCAGGCTGACAAATGTTAATGAAGAAGAATGTCTGTATGGGGTCCGTGGGAGCTCTGGAGGTTATGCAGAAACAATTTTCAGATATGCAGCAAAAACACTATTTGGAAGACAAATTGATGGCCCTCTAAACTTCAAAAATATTAGGAATTCAGATTTTCAGGAAGTTGCTCTGGAGGTATGTTTTTGTAAACTTGTCATATTGTGTATTTGTCTATTCCTTGATAGTTGTAAGGCGGTTGTTTGAACCCAAGATCTACAGATGTCTGGTTATGGAAGTGCCAATTAATTAGCCAGAAGACATATCCATTAGTTATCCTTGACAATATGTTGCTATGGTAATATGATACTATGCTGTGCCTTAGCTACAGCCTACAGGGCTCTTGTCACAATTCTGAAACAGTTTCTGCAGATTGTTTTTTAGCTGGAGTTTTTCTCTCTCTCTCAGGCTCAATATATTAATTCAATTTTATGTCTGTTCTATTGTCTATTCAGGTGGAGGGGGAAACAGTGTTGAAATTTGCTCTATGCTATGGTTTCCGAAACTTGCAAAATATTGTTAGAAAAGTTAAAAGTGGGAAATGTGATTACCATTTCTTGGAGATCATGGCATGCCCTTCAGGTCACTGTCTCTCTTGTACTAGAATTTTCATTTACTTCAATTGATATGTTGTTGCTTTCAATGAGGCCACGAAATTGGACACTCATTTGACTATAATGAATTGAACCAGGTTGCTTGAATGGTGGAGGTCAACTCAAACCAAAGCCCGGACAATCTCCAAAAGAACTGAGTCAAGTATTGGAAACGGCATACATGGAAAATGTAAGTTTGATTTGACTAGCCAGTAATTCATGGCTGCACTCATTTTGTATGGTAAACATGCATACATATAATATGTATTTATGCATTCATGTGTGCATGTATCGGTGTGGGTTGTCTATATCTGCATCTGAGGTCTGAGCATTAGTATTAATGGTTCAGATTCTGGTTACATCGGTCATTCTGATCCTTTTGAAATTTTTGTATAAGAAAATAGCTTATCCATTATCAATCCTATTGAAGGAAACATAAGAAAATATTTTGTCATTATGACCCTCCTGGAATTTTTGTTCCCTATATGTGTGAAACTTAATTTAACCCTTCAGATAAGCTAATTTCCAAATGTTATTTTATTTGTTTTTTTTCTTTTTGTTTCGGTTTGAGGCAGAGTGGGGAGTGGTGAAAGTTAAGTCTTGTATTTGCTAATGAACTGTGTTTTCACAAAATTTCAGGTTTTGGTAGCAGATCCCTTTAGCAATCCTATTGTGAGAAGTTTATATGACAAGTGGCTTGAGCAGCCTGGGTCTGAAAAAGCTAGGAAATACATGCACACAAAATATCATCCTGTTGAGAAAAGCATTACTTCTCAGTTGAACTGGTGAGAAGATTCAACCTTGGAAGATGTTCGTTACCTTCATCCCCTTTCCGGTGTGGAGTTGGAAGTTTTTGTATGCATTATTCTCAAGGTAACATCCATGTATCAATTCTTTGCCCTTGAATGTTTGCATCTGTGGAGTCACAGTTTTAATCTGAATTTATTACATTCTTGATGCAACAACAACAAAGCTTTATCCCACTAGGTGGGGTCGACTACATGGATTGTATGACGCCATTGTGCTCTATGAGTAACCGAATCTTTAGATATTTTGTTAACCAAAAGATCTTGATCTACAATCTTACTAAAAATTGCAAAGTGAATGAGATATTTTTTACACGGCGTCAGTGTTGGAATGTGATTTTTTCCCTTTGAAATTTTAAATAACCTTTTTGACTCACCATTTCTGGATCAGGATTTTGACATGTCCTTTTCTTTTACCTCGTCCCAGGCGGATATTACAGAAGTAAAAACCAAAAACTACACAGGCAGGAGAGGTCGTGTAAAGTGAAGGATAAGGATGGAAACAGCATCATCAAGACTTTTTTAAGGGTATGCATGGATTGGAGAAAGAAGGGGTAGTGTGAGTTATAGTTAAACAATCTATTCCTTCAAGTCAATTTTTTCTCAATCCAAACATATCCTTTGTGAAACTTGTTTAGTTTAAGATCATTTGCACCAATAAAAGCTAAACAAGGAGTGTACATGTCTGATTCAGGTTTGTAAATAAATATGAATTTGAGTTTATGTTTTGGAGTCCAGGCTTTAATGCTCTGGATTTATGCTCTTTAATTTTTATACCGTGGAATTACGAGTTGGGAGAGAGAGATTATTTACATGGTTTTTGGCCAGTTTGAATTATCTAGTGAACAAATTCATTCTCAAATTTTGTAAGTCCAATACGTCCCTTAGAATAATGTACGAGCTATTTCTTTTTTTACTTAGGTATGCAAGGTACACCGTCTTTCAGTGTATTTTGAAATGAAATTTAATAAGAATTGTATGTTTTTGAAGAAGGCGTTATTTTCTGTTTCAAAATAGGCGTTTTTGGATATATTTTTAAAATTAAATACTATTAAGTTTTTTTTTTAAAATAATTATTTACTTCATTTTAAATGATTTTTGGCCAACACTTCTTTTTAAACATGAGAAGTTCTGTTTTTAATAAAATTATTTTCAATGCAAGTTTATGCATGTGGTTTTTCTAGAATATACGAGATGTCAAGTATGAATAAAAATGACCAACCAACGGTCAAGCTGGCATAAAAAGTCGTACAAGTTTACAATTTCTAATTTAATCGGAGGGAGTAATAAATTAAATTAAAAGATTGAGCATGCTTGTATTGTTGTTCTCCCAAAAGTGGATTACGTGTTTTCTCATGTTTGATAAAGAGTAGCTTTGGCATTTTGGCTAATATGTTTGGCACCATTGTCAATTTTTGTCCCGGGATTTTTTTTAATGGTGATGCATGTTTAAATTACCATATTTATATGTGACTAGAAAAACAATATTTGATGATTTTTAAACCCTTATTACATTACATGTTGATATGTTTAATTCAAGTTATATTATACAAGCTTGTCTTTCTTCTTGTCTTAATATATAAAAAAAAAAAATAACATTTTTTTATCATAAAAACCTTGATTTTTTTAATGTACTTTTGCAAGCAATTTCTTCATATGCTTTCAAAGTTTCTTTGACCAGTTTATCAACTACCCCATTCATTTATAAACTGCACTAATTTAAGCTAAATCTCACTTTCTTTTTAATAGTTGTTGAACCTTTTCAAATAACATCCTCTCTCTATCTCCCATCCCCTAAAATCGTTTTGACTACATATCTCCCATCCCCTAAAATCGTTTTGACTACATTCTGACGATTAGTTTCTATTACTACCTTCCTTCAATTTTCAATTAGCTTTTCTAAATAGATTTACTCATTTAAATATAAACTTTTCCATTGTTTTCTTTTACTTTAATTTTTAACTGTAAAATCTCAAATGAATTTCACATCTATATATATATGTCGTTCCGTGCATCATACGGGGAGAAAAATCTAGTTATCATTGAAATATAAGTGCCATAAGACAATTATCAATCCTGGCTCTTCCCTCATATTACTCCATCTGGTCTATAATATAAGATAACATATATGACAATTTTTTTTGGTCCATATAAGTGGTAACATCTAAAAATCAAAGTAATTAATACATGTTTTCCATTTCTGACATTATATATTAAATGCAACGAGAGCATAGAAAATGTGTATAATAAATTATGTAAGGGTAAAAATAAAATACTTTATTAAATATACTGATTCCAACATGTTTTATTGGTAGTATGGGTAAAAACGTTGTTTACCTTTTATAATATTAATGGGAGGGAGTATCTTGTCAAGAAGATGTTGGGTACAAATACAATGCACTAAACATCAATTTATAAGGAAAGTAATTAAGAGAGAAAACTCACTCACTCACTCACTCACTCACTCACTCACTCACTCTCTCTCTCTCTCTCTCTCTCTCTCTCTCTCTCACACACACACAACATGATATTTTTCTATTCTTATATTTTATAATTGTCAATGATATTTCTTGTTTTGGACCAAAAAAAAAGATATTTCTTCTTAATATTTTTCTATGCTTTTTTCGCCATAATATTTTTATATGTTTGGATCATATAGTTTTTAAAATAATTTTATTTCTTATGATATTTTCAAACTACTTAGTTTTAAATTATATAGGATTGTTTTTGACCAAAAAATCATATAGAATTCGTTGTCACAGTTTTTCCATCCTTTTTTGTTCTGTGCTTTTGGTCTTAAGGCGTTACATGAAACCTTCTGCTATTGAAACGTATTGGTTGACGATGGGCATTGTGGTTTTGTGACTTGAAAATCAATAGTCAAACTTCTTATTACATTTTTTTATATATATTTTACATTGATATTGAAAAAATTAGTCATCATTACCTTGAAGCCTATAATGTTATAGAAAAATTTGTCCTTTCCATAAACTTAATTATATGTAAAAAAATCTCGATGTCAAAACAAAAAAGTTATTTGTAAAAAGTTTATATAATATAAACATTTGATAAAAAATTCTCTTAAATTCTAAAATTTGTACAAATAATTAATTATCTCTATGTTATATTACCAAAAAAATGTTAGTCGAAAAGTTATTTTACATAACTTAAAATATCAAAGAATTATGTGTATATAACTCAAAAATTAATGCAATTTAAAAGGATGTAGAATGTATGACTCACAAGTCATAACATACGAAATTGGATTAATAAAATAATAGATAAATTGATAATTAACAGATTATCTTTACTAACTTTGACTTTATGAACTATTTTTTCCCCAAATTTTAAGCATTTGGGAATTTAGTTGGTATTGTTTTTTACACCCATTCTAGTCATCTCATAAGAAAGTCTAACTTACACGACCTCAAAACATGATTTTCTTTAGTCACATGAAATCGATTACCCAACCCCCTTAATAAGAGGGTTCTATTTATTATATACGCAAAGCTCAATCTAAAGCTTTCTTGTGTGATTAAACTTAATATAACACAAAAATCTAAAAAGTTGCTAAAAAATGTTGCAAGTATTATAGAAAATATGAATTTCATTATCAATAAATGAGTGTATCTCCAATAATTTTTTTCCATAATGAAATCTTTTACAATAAATGTTTCATGATATGGTCATTGATTGCCATTCTGTCAAAAATAGAACTCCAACCAAAATAAGGAAGAAAAAAAATTTAAAGCTTTTTACCTTTTATTCATGACAGAGTTGGTTGGCAAATCCATCAGAAATTACGTGCCAAAAAAGAAACGACCTCGTTTTGATACCACACTTACTTTCTCTGTAAAATTAATACTCCCTCCGGTCCTAAATATAAGATCACTTTGACTTTTTTTTTGAAGTTAAGGAAATAAATTAGATCACTAAATTATAACATATGTCACATGTAATTAGATTATAGGTTAGTTTATTAAATCACTTAATTTTTTTTAAAAAAATCAAAATAATCTTATAATTAGGACTTGAATGAGTATATTTATATATATATACACACGGATAAATATAAATATATATATATATATATAAATAAATAGAACAAGAGGCACGTTTCGGCTGAATCAAAGGACAAATAATCTTGGTTGTCTTTACGTTTTCCTCTTTCACCATTGAAGCATAGGAAGCTCGCATTTCCTCACTACAATGGTAAAGTTCTCACCTTTTCTTCTTGATTCATTGTTTTCTTTTGATTAATCACTCATTGTGATGATATTTTATAATGGGATGATTCTTCTTACTCTGTACTTTGTTTGTTCATCCTAAAAGACAGAATTTGTTTCCCCCCCTAAATAAATTTAGGAGCTTTGAGTTTATTTCTCCTGCATCTGTGTTTGCTTCTAAAGTTCATTTTTTTTTTCAGTTTGCTTGTGTCTATTCAAAGTGTTTGTTTTAAAATTACCCTTTATCAGCTATTTTAATTTGTATGAAAACCAGAATCTTCACTTTCTTGAGGTGAAAGCAGCAGTAAACGGTTCTATATAATCTGCATTTTCTTCTGTGCTTGGGAAGAATTCTGTTTGAAATAATTATTTCTTTGTGAACATCAAAGTGTTCTCTTTTAAATGATACTCTTGTTTCTTTTTGTTGAATAAATTAACTGAAGTTTTGCTGCTAATGCTTATTTTCCCTCTTTATTTGCCTTCCCCATCTTCTCTGTGTTCATATTCCTTCATAGTCTATAAAATTGTGTACGGAAATCCTTACTGATTCACAGATGGATCGTTTTTCAGTCGTTTGTTTCATGTTTTTGTCACTGTCCTCTTGCAATTCAATGATACTGAACCATTAAACCCTAATGGGTTTGTGTTTCATAGAAGAAAGTGATATATATGTCATTGAGAATGAATGCTTGGGTTATATTTCTTCTTTTCGGTGTAAGAAACTAACTTATTTTGTCTGCGAAATCATAATGGATAGCTGTTCTTTTTGTTTTTGGCATCCCTGGATTTCTTTGGGAATTATTTGTACTAATTTCAATTTCTCTTGAAATTTGACTGAGGTTAAGTTTTTTTTTTTTTGGGGGGGGGGGGGGGGGGATAGAGAAACGAGATGTGGGTTCCATCACAATTTGTGGGAGTCATTTAAGTATTTACAGCCTCTATGTGGAAACTTGCAGAAGAAGATGAAATCATTTACCTTTTTAGTTGAAAGTCTATTGGCTTTTATTGGGGTATCTTGTTGAACTTCTTGCCACCCTGATTTTGAATTGACCTCTGATAGCAAAGTCCAAAGTGTAGAAGATTGGATCCCTGGTTAGCAAAATTCCTAGGTCTCTTCAACATATGGCATGGAAATAGAGGGAGTGGGAAAAAGTTGAATGGGAAAGTTTTTAGTATATCTTCTCTCCCTCCCTCATATTAAGTGTTTTGTTTTCTTATCCTTCCCAATATCCAATGAGGGAATACAGAGTAAATGTTTTTAATTTATGGAATTTCTTTGTGGTAAAGAACTAAAAATGAAAATAGGAATGATTTTTAGTTTACTTTATCGACGCCATCATCTTTTCTTGATTCCAACGAATAGTTATAGGTGACTTATGTCATGGATGTAGGATTTTTAAGGGGTCACTTGTTTGAATAAATTAGGAAAACGTTAAACTATCTTATTTAGTCCATTTAAAGTCTAACGTTCACGCTTTCCTCATAATTAGAGAAATAAATTTTGAAAAATAAAAAATAACCATTTTTTAAAATGAAAAAACGTACCTTCTCAAGAAATAAAAATGACAACTGCCAATGAGCTTTGGCTCGAATGGTACATCACCCTTCCCCTCTTGTTGAGGAGGTTGAATCCCCATATTGGCTTAGGGGAAGTATGTGTTTGTTGTGTTTGGGTTTGTGAGTAGTTATTCTTATGGGGAGGATCTTGTAGGAAATATAAATGTATACTTCTTGAAAAGTTGACATTTTTCAAATATAACAATTGAATAGAGCAAGACCTACCTTTGTTAAATCTTATATTCTGAATTTCAAGATTTAAAAGACATATGAAAAATAAATTCTGATCAATTTAATTATTTAGTTCATCAATCAACTAATTTATTATTTTTGAGCCAATATACAACTGGTCAGCACATTAGTAGCCAATCCAATTCAAATATTGTCAACCTTTTGGAACAGAGAAATAGGAACAGAGGAGTGGGACCTATGGAAGGATGACCTACCAAATCCCAATTTCTGCATCTATTTCCTTCTCACTTCTCACAATTCCCAGCTAAATGGGTATATCTAATGATAGAAGAAATCTAAATTTTTTTTTTAAAATATAATAGTGTGGATGGAACTAGAATTTACTTGTCTAATTTTGTTGTGTTGTAGTATAACTGAGATTTTGAGTTTTTCACAGACTACTTCAAGACGTGTAGCTGACAGGAAAGTTGCAAGATTTGAGAGGAACATTTTCAAGAAATCCTCATCCAAGAAAGGATTCCCTGTGGGCACGATTGTTCTTGGCTTCATTATATTTGTGGTCGTCGGTTCCTGTATGCTCTTTGCCCTTCTTTTATTTAAAAACTTAATGAATTAAGCATATCTTTCTTTTAAAACAGCTTAAACCAATTTGGCAAGACTTATTTGAATAGTTGAAAAAAAAAAGACTTATTTGAATACTAATTTGTTTACTTCTTTCTTTACCCTTCAAAATATTTTTTCCTCTCATTTTTGTCTCATTACACTTATACTCTGTTCTATTTTAGTCTCTCTTTGAATATATCAGATATATGGATTTATTTTGGTTGATGAGATATATGAATATAAGAACTTATGATTTTCTCTCTCGGTTTTCATGTTTGGCAGCTCTGTTTCAGATCATTAGGACGGTCAAGAATCGTGGAATGGCATAAGCATTGAAGACTCTAAACTAAAGAGTTATAAATTTGTATCTTTATGGACAAGGATAATGAGAATAATTTTATTATTACAATAGTTGAACTAAGGTGGAGTTTTGTGTGGCTAAATGGAGTTTAGAACATAAGGCGCATTAATCACTACTTGTGAATAGTGCAGCATTGTATATGTTCAATAATTTATGTATGATATTGATACAGTTAGTATAAATGATTGAGTTTATATAAGGGTTTATGGTGCAAAAATATCCATATACAATTATTCAAAGTATATATGTCACCATATACAAACAAAGGGTGCAAAAATACCTATGATGAGTGAAAACTGAAAAGGGAAGGCTTAAATTCCAAGGGAGTTTAAGTAAACTTAACGACCGTTTGATTGGAGTTATGGGCTTCACAAGTTTGTACATGTGTCCAATGTCCTACACTCTAGTTATGTTTGACTATCTGAAGCAAGGTTATGACCTAATGAGCTAGCTAGGATGAAAAGGGCTGGGGAATAAAATCTCACGTGGCATTGAAGTGAGATTGATCAATTTTCCACAAAAGAAAAAACACAAACAGAGAAAATCACCAAGGTTATCCAAAAAAAAAAGAAGGAAAGAAAAGAAAAAGAAAAGAAAAGAAAATCACTGCAGGAAAAGCAAGAGAAAAGATGGAATGGACAAAAAGCACATCTTCTCGGCTCGGTGGTCTCATGAAAGCCACCCTTATTCTACTTATACTAGTCAAAGATGAGGCTGAAGCCCTCTGTTTCATCCATAGGTTGGCTTCCATCGAAGCTGCTCATCGGATTTAGTGGTTGAGATTTCAGAATTTGGGGTCGTGTTTTATGAGATGTTTCAGAAGTTGGGTTCCGGTTTTAATCCCTTCTCATTAACTTCATTAATCATTCTCACCAACTACGTTCAACGGTAAAAAAAAAAAAAAAACTAGATGACACATGTACAAATTAGTAGGGTTCGCACTTGCACACAAACACCGTTTGAAGCATTTACCGCCCCTGGCATTTAGACCGCCCTTTTCAATCATCATACATATTTTTGCACCATTGGTTTGTATATGGTGACAGAGGCACTTTAAATAATTGTACAGGGCATTTTTTCATCTCTACCCTTAATACAATATATCACTCTCCAGTCTCCATCACACTACTAACTTATGTTTAGTTTGTTGTAATTATAATTGACCATTGGCACGGGTAGGAGTTTAGTTATAGTGAAATGGATACTTAATATATTTCATTTGGATTTTGAAAAGAAAAAGGAAAAAAAAATAGACTACTTCCTCCTGTCCTAAATATAAGACATATTTAACTAATTTAATTAAATTAAAGATGCTAATTATATTAGTTAATATGTTGTATTTTTTTTAAAACACCTCAATTATCTCACCTTACTCCCCCCATCTCTTATTAGTTTATTATTGGAAAACACTAATGGGAGTAATTTGAGAAGATGATGACGAAAATTAGTATTAAATCCTATATTTAAGATAAGACCAACCCCACAAATGTCTTATATTTAGAAGCCGAGTGAGTACTTAATGAAAAGTGGATTTTTCAACCATTAGATTATATTGAAATTTACCAATAGTGATAACAATATTAATTCAGTACAGCTTTAATTCAATAGAGAAATCATTTTCTTAGTCTCAAATTGTAGTTCGTGGTTCCTATCATGTTTCAAGTTCGAAGCTGTATAAAGATTTATATTCGATCATTGATTACGCGATCGTATACTCGCATTCTTGTCCTTATATGCCCATCATATATGCAAGAAGGAACAATTTACTCTTACATATTTTTTAGTCTGCCACTTCGGAAATACACATGGTATACTAACAACTTGAAGATGATGACAAAAAACATATGCGAGAAATCTCAACAAAGAACTTGAACCTAGGATGATTTATATCAATAGTTTGTGATGGTTCATCTTTTGATTTCTATAGGTTGATTTGGTCTCATCGGATCTTCGACCAGCTTTGGCTGTCATGTCTTTTTTGCTGGGATTCCCGCAACAATCAGAACTTTTGGATAACTTCCTACCATAACCATTCAAGTCTGTCACAGGATATACTTGAATCTCATCATCTTCAGAAAAGCTTTCATCATATAAAGATCCCGAACCTGTACACTCAAATTCCTGTAGGATTGAACACCCTTAATGAGAAACTAATATGTAAGATGAAAGAATATGGTTCTGCTACATAGTGTTCTTTACTACTAAGTGAAGTTTAATTTTCAAGCACTACAAAACCTTTCTTTAATATAAATAAGAAAAGTAAAGTTGAAATAAGTTTGCCAAAAATAAAGGTTAAAAGTACCTGTTTAAAATTGTATTGGTCATAAAGACCCAACACGTTTTCATACAAAAACAATAACAGTACAATGGATGATTCCATATACTGATACTTAAATTCAGGTTTTTATAATTACTAAGATTTCCAAACAGGTACTTTTCACCATTAAGTTTGAATTGTTATATATGTTACACTTAAAGTTTGAAAATGAAAAGTGCGAATATGAGTAACATGCAGTGATTTCACAAACTAAGAGTTTCATACCTTAGATCTTGACTTTACATTGCGGGGTGTTAAACAAGGATTTAGATCCTTCAATAACAAGTCATCTGGACTTCCTGGGATTGTCAAATCCTCAGAGCTGAGTTCCTGCATAAAATGTTAAAAGAGATTAAACAAAGTATATTGTGAATCTTTAGAGCCACTATAGTGAGCACAAGTTGTGAATTATGAAGCACAACACACATAGAAAAAATTGCATCATTGCTGGATATATGTTGAATATTCATATTTTTCTGACATATCGAGAGTTTGAGTTCACAACATCACGCTTAAGAAAGCTTTAAAAAAAAGGCCTAGGCATATGACTCTACTTTCAAAAGTTTTTGCATTACTCAATATTAGCTGTGAGTAACATTTCATTTGTAAGTAATCTACGCTTTTCAATTTATGTTTTTCAGATACAGCAAGCTCACCCAAGAGTTAATAGCAGCATGTGTTGGTGTTCTTGGAGAATTTCCATGATCTCGGAAACTTGAGTTCGCACGCTTATCAGCCTTAACCTGTACAAGAACAAAACAACAATGATTTCAATACCTTCTTCAGCTCAAGTGTTTAAAATGTATCAATTCGTTCTTTCAAGTTTAGGAAGAAACAGCAATATCAATAGTCTAAACCAACACTGAAAATGCCTTGTTTTAATCTCATTAGCCAATAAAACTGATAGATTAAATACCAAAGCAACCAAAGTTCAATGTCTGATTCTTAAGCAGAACACAAAAGCTCTCTTGGTAAAATTATGCAAACTTAAATGCATCATACAATCTGATATATACACATATATACCTCTGCGAGATCCTCAGCTAGGCTTTGGAGCTGACCAGTGAGAGAAGAGACTTGCTTTTGTAGAGCTGGAATAACCTGTTTTGCCTGTGTCAACTCAGAGCCTTGCTTCTCTAAAAGTTCCTGGAGCTGAGTATTCATCACATCAGGGAACAGAATAGCACTTTTAAGTGACTTTATTTCTTCCCTTTGATTCAAACACAAATCCTTCAACTTCTCCACCTGCAACCCCAATCAACCAGTAACTTCATAAGATAACATAAATATGATTTCTCAGTCTAAAACCTCTAGCTCCTTAAACTATAGTGACTCTAAAGAGTATCACAGGTTAATTACATCTTCATTAACATCCATCTGATCATCATGTAATAACAAATGCTACTCCACAGGTTAATTACATCTTCATTAAAATCCACCTGATCATCAGGTAATAACAAATGCTACTCCTCCACAGGTTAATTACATCTTTCATAAACATTTATCTGATCATCATGTGATAACAAAGGCTACTCCACAGGTTAACATTCATCCGATCATCATGTAATAATGAACGCTATTCAACATGTTAATTACATCTTCATTAACATTCATCTAATCATCAGGCAATAACAAAGGCTACTCCACATGTTAATTAAATCTTCATTAACATTTAATCATGTTCTCTCCTAGCATAAACACAAGAATAGAGATATATAAAAAAAAAAAAAAAAAATTCAACCCAACTCACTTCTCTATTCTTCTCCTCAATCATCAATTTCAGCTCTGAAATCTGCGACTCCATCTCCTTGTTCATACTCAACAGCTCCCTCTCACTCCTTAACACCATAGCTAATGTCCTTGTGTTCCCCTTCACCTCTGTCAATGCCTTCACCTCCTTCGCTTTCGCCGTCTTCTCCGCCGGCTTTCCGAACAGCTTCTTCTGCAACGCCGACAATCCGGTGGTCCTACGCGCATTCTTCTTCAAATCCTCAGCAATAAAATCCGCCGGAATCAACAATCTTGACGTCTGATTCCCACCAGACTTATTAGGCTTCATCACAGAGGATTTCTTCTCCATGAGCTTCCTCACCATTGAAGTGAAGCTCGGGTCTGTTTTGCTACTGTTTTTGTTTCCGCCTCCTCTGGTTCGAGCTAGATCGGAGGGTTTAGATTTAACAAGAGCACGGGAAGAAGAGGAGGAGGAGGAGGAGGGTTTGTGGTTGAATTCAGAGGAAGAAGAAGGGTCGGAGTAATGAGAGGAAGTGGTGGAAGAACGAGAATCGTAGGTACTGTAGCGAGATGATGGTTTGAGGAAGGAAGCCATTGGAGATTGAATTTTGAGGTTTTTGGAGTTTCAAGTTTGAACTTTTGAGTGAGAGGGAAGAAGAAGAGGTTGATTAGATTTTGTGTGTGTGTGTGTGTGTTTTTTTTTTTAAAAAAAAAAGTTTCGGAAATATTGATGTGGAGTTTGATGTTTTTAGCCGTCGGATTAATACATGTGTCATGTGTTGGTGCATTGTCTTCTTTTGCCGCTGTCCGAAATTCGAATTTTTCACTTGAATGCCGCGGCTTACCTGTTTTTCTTTTTTCTTTTTGGTTTGAAATAAAACATGTCTCACTGATTACTCTCACAATTCCTAAACATACTAACTTCACAGGTCAAAAAAAAAAAAAAAAAAAAAAATGAATTACTTCGTAATTCCTAAATATAAGATCTATTTGATTTTTTAAAAAAAATTAAGAAAGTTAAATGAGACACTTAATCTTAACATATTTTTTGTATTATTAGATTATATGTTCGTTTATATGTCAAACAAACTAGTTAAGAGAAAAAATTCAAGTAAATCAATTTACAAGTAACTTAGTTAGCTTTCTTAAGATTATCCAAAAAATTGAAAAAGTCAACTTTATCTTATATTTAGGAACAAGAGTATTTGATTTTTTTTTTTTTTGGAAAATTTTGGGAAATAGGAAGCGTGATTAAATTACTTATAAATTGATTTGTCTAATTTTTTTTTATTTAAATTAGTTTATTTGATTTATAAGCTGATATATAATATAATAATACACAAAATATAATTGACTTTTTTAATTTCTTTAATTAAAAATATTTGCACGTGTCTAAATATATGTTGGACACTGTTAAATATAAGTTGCTTTTGTTCACAAAATTCACAGGTAGATGGCAAGTGATGAAATTCATAGGTTTTTAGAATAGTCTTTTTTTCTGTACAGTGATGTAATATCAGTTTTCGAGTAATGGTATACAGCTTTCACTCAAAAAAAAAAAAAAAAAAAAAAATCAGGCGCTAAACGAAATTCAACTACTACCTTTACATATGAAATACTTTAATGAGAGATTTTTCAGGAATTTGTACACAAATCAATTTTCAAATGTCTCTAATGGATCAAAAATTTATTTTTATGATTGAACTTTTGTTGTGTTCACAGAATGTTTTAACAAAATATTCATATAATCAAATTCAAACAATACAAAGCCAAAATCAAAGTTACGAGGAAGAAGTTTGCTTCGACTCTCTGGTTAGATTAGTTTGGTGGGATGGATTTTGTTTGATAAACTATCCTAAGATTAAATTAGTTTGTGAACTAATAACTAGCAGTGAATTGATTCCAGGTAACAAAGTATAGTCAAAATGCGTAATTCAACCCTGAACAATGAAACCTGGATTTTCACCCTCATGTATGCTCTTGTCAATATTAATTGCTCGTCTGGATGTGATGTTATAAAGTTTTGATATGGCTTTTCAATCATAATTATAGCTTTTACAAAATATATATGTAAAAGTTTTATTTCAACTAACTTAAACGTACTTATGTGCAAATAAAAATAAGTTATAAGCACAATCCTAGAATTGTACTTATGTTATGAAGGACTTCTTAATGCATTCATTTCTATAAGATTAATTTGCCCTCGTCTATTCAAATGTTTGGGATGCAAAGTGAGTACTTGGCGGCAAATTTCTAGAAGTATGTATTTTACAAAGATATCATTAAACTTTATTTTTGCTGCATTACAAGGCAACAATAATGAGTTCGATGTTTTTTTAAATGAAGTGATGGTGAGGGTTTTTATAAATCCCTTAAAGCAAAATCAGTTTCTATGCTCGTCATAAAGATGAGTAGGGGGCATCCTTTCACTCTAAACTGTTCATATCTAATTTAAATGGTCCAATAATATTTTAAAGTTATAACTTTTAAATCAAAACCATATTTTTTGGCAAAATGATAGTTAAGAGACCATCTTTATTTTTGATTTTATACCAATTAAAATAAGTTTCATTTAAAAATCATAAACTTTAAAATATTAGATCTAGACCATCCATATTAGATATGAACGGTTTAGAGTGGAAGAACGCTCCCTATTCATTTTTATGACGAATACCGAAACTGATTCCATTAAAGTGATGTTTTGAAGTTGTGTCTATTAAATTAATACAACTCTTCAATAAAAGTCATGACCATATATTGATCAATGAACCAAGACTATATGTTCAATAACTAATGGTTATTTAAAATAACTTTTCTACGTATAGTAACACCTTTTAGAGGATAAGATTTTTTCTAAGGGAAAAAAGCCATTTTTGGCCCGAAAGTTTTCACTTTGGACCAATTTTGGCCCGAAAGTTTTTTTAGGACCTATTTTGACCCGGAAGTTAACAAAACGTAGCAATTTTGACATGGGCTACATGGACAGTTATGCCACGTGGCAGACGCCGATTGACGCATCTGTTAGCCCATGTCAAAATTGCTACATTTTGTTAACTTCCGGGTCAAAATAGGTCCTAAAAAAACTTCCAGACCAAAATTGGTCCAAAGTGAAAACTTTCAAGCCAAAAATGGCCTTTTTCCCTTCTTCTAAACAACAGAATCTTTCACTAGATGATAGTCAGTACTCAATACACTGTACACCTTTTTATAGGTGTCTTTTAGAAAATAAAGAAATCCTCTCTCTAGTCTTAATTGTAAGATCAAATTGACTTTTTTTTTGGAAGTTAATGAAACAAATTAAACCACTAAATTGTAACATATGTTATATGTAATTAGATTATAGGTTAGTTTATACGTAAAACAAATTAATTTTGAGGAAAAAAAAAATATAAACAATTTAAAGTGCTTAGTTTATCCAAAAACATCAACTTAATCTTATAATTAGGACCGAAAGGAGTATAAAATTGGTAACTTTTGTAACTCTATACACTATGTTTTATATAAACTCCTTAATTTATAAGCACATTCAAAAAAAAATACTGGAGTACATATCTCATTTTAGAATTATTCCAACCTAAAATTGGCAAGGATTGGGGACACATACTAAGGGAATCCAATCATCCTGCATGAAATATACCGTGCAGGCCCATTTATACACAAGGGTAAAGGATTAAAGGGTCATTTTTGGCCCGAAGTTTTAGCTTTGGAACACTTTTGGCCTGGAAGTTTTTTTGGGACCAATTTTGACCCGGAAATTTATAAAACGTAGCAATGTAGGCCAATTTTACAACATTTTGAGGCCTATATTGCTACGTTTTATAAACTTCCGGGTCAAAATTGGTCCAAAAAAACTTTTAGACCAAAAATGTTTCAAAGCTAAAACTTCCGGACAAAAAATGACCATTTTCCCTATACACAACAAAAAATACTCATCTACCAAGAACTCTGCTAGGCTAACATAGCTTTTTTTTAATAATATTATTATAGTCCCAAGTAAAATTATTTCCATTTTTAATTTTCTACCCACACAAACAGAGAGCGGAGTACTTCATCAGGAACCATAACAAAGAGGATCACCATTGTATGGTTTGGGAATCAAGCAGAGATTTTCCTTCCTTCTAGCAGTAACACCCATGATTTCAGTCAAGTCTAAATCCTCTGGTTTCATTCCATATGGAAGTTCCCAATCAAAGTGGTACAATAAGCTAGCTAGAGGAAGTTCAATGCTTGCCAAACCAAATACAATCCCTGGACATATTCTTCTTCCTGCTCCAAATGGAATGTATTCAAAATTTGTTCCTCTGAAATCAATATTACAGTCTTGGAACCTCTCAGCATCATGACAATGGTTTTGATCTCTTCCAATTGCCCATGCATTCACTAAAACTTGAGTTTTGATGGGTATGTCATATCCATTAATCTTGCAATTTTCTCTGCATTCCCTTGGGATCAGCAAAGGAGTAGGAGGGTGTAGCCTCAGAGTTTCTTTGATTACTAATTTCAAGTAACTTAGTTGTTCCATGTCACTATCTTGAATGACTTTCTTTCCTCTAAAAGCTTTTCTAATCTCAACTTGTACCTTCTCCATTACTTTAGGATTTCGCATCATTTCTATCATAGCCCACTCTGTTGTTGTTGATGAAGTTTCAGTTCCACCATCGAACATATCCTACAATAAATTATGCCAACAAATTGGTCATATATACCTCCAATCCTCTTTGTAAGTAGTTGATAAGTCTCTTAAGTTTCTTTTTTTGTCCCATATCAAATGGCTCTGATAAGATATTACTCTGGTCATTTTTTAGATAACAACTATTTAAATCTATCACACAGATAAAACTGTAGAAGGTAATAACTTTGCACGAGATGGACATATTTTAAAACCCTTATTTAGGAAGAGAATGAGTGTGTGTGTGTGGGGGGGGGGGGGGGGGGGATGAGTGGGAAAAAAGAATTAAGAGGGACATTCAATTAAAATTTTTTGCAGGTAAAAATGGAAAAAGCACGTTAAAATCTTGTTACTTTTATGTAAGACCACCCTTTGAGAATGTTATTTATAAAAATGACAGCAGGGGTATATTATTGATATATATATATATATTAGTTTATATATATATATAAATGTGTGTGTATTATTTAGGGTTGCCTTTATGTCAAAATAACTAAAGCCACACTGTAATTAGGACTCTAATTAATATTCTAATATATAAACTTTATGGAAGATAACTCATAAGAATTAAGGAGCACTGACCCAAATAACAGCTTTGATGTTGTCGTTTGTAATTGTGATAGCAAGGCTTTCACTTCGCTGGATTCGCAAGAGAACCTGAACAAGATTTTCTTCACCACCATCATTAGAACCTTCTTCTGATGTGATCATAAGCTTCTTTTGATTTTCCTTGAGATTATCCTCTAAAATCCTGTATATCTCCTTATGAACCTTCACCAACTTTGCGTCCATCGCATTTATTACAAGATGATGAACATTTTTCAATAAGGAAGGGAGGAAATCCACAAAACGAAACCCACTCAGTTTCATTGCTTCATAGAATAGTTGCAGAAGCTCTTCTTGTTCGTTGCCAAATGCTACCTTTGTGACTATAGTACTTGTCAGAGCGTAAATCTTGGCTGTGAGGTCCACAACCGAGCCTGCTGATGATCCAACTGCATCTATCAACTTAGACACCTGATATGCAATAATAAGGTAAGGGAGTTAAAATCACACTAATGTTAAACTACAAGAGTTATAAACCTAGTTTACAACTAAATTTTGTTTCTAAACGTTTTTTTTAATTTTATCTCTTATATTTATTATTTTTCTCTTCTAAACTAATAATATACCCCTTTTAGTACTTTTATAAGAGGCTTATTACCGAATTATACTGATTAAGAAACTGGTTAAAATTAGTTAAAAATAATAAATATGTTAAATGAATTTTGTTCCATGTATGAGAGACAATGTAATGTAAGAAAAAGATAAGGGGGTAAGAGGGAGAAAATTAGTAATAATACGAAAGAGACAATGTAATATATGAAAAAGATAAGGAAAGAGAATAAAGATAAAAATGGCAAAAATACATTAAATACTCAGAAATAAGTAGACAACCCCAAGCACGCTTTTATTAAAAAGGACCAAGGCAATTCAAAATTTAGATTCATAAAATGTATCATTAGATGAAATATATTCTAGTAACACAAAAATATTTCAGAAAGACTATGTCACATATTCTATAATCATATGATTGTTTAACTTATTTAATCTTCTATAAATATATCTCTTACTTCAAATGGGGGAGTAATAGACATAACATACATCAGTACCTCATCTTGTCGGATATAGGAGAATGATTGGACCCTCTTGACACTTAAGAGCTCTCAATTACATATTTTCCTCATCTGTCTCCAATAATCACCATGAGGAGCAAAAGCTATGTCAGATGCTCCATAAGCAAAAATCTAGCAATACTAGACTCATGAGACCTCTGAACAAAGGCAAGATCATGGGTCTTCATGATCTCCTTAGCCGTATCTGGGGATGATACTACAACTGTAGAAAGCTCACCAATTTGAAGGTGCATTAGAAGTCTGTACTTGAAAGATAGCTCTCGAAGGATATGGTATGGAGTTGAAGAAGAAGATGATGATGACCTTGATGCTACTACTAACTGACGAAGGTTTCCAAGTAGAGGAAGCTTTCATGGCCCTGGTGGGGTTTGAATCTAGGCTTTATTCTTTGGCTTTTTGAGCCTAAAGGAATAAGAATATTAAGAGGAAGCAGGGAATAAGAAGCAGGAGAGAGATTTGGATTTCCGTGTGCTATAGCTTCTATTTAATATGGCAACATTTGATTGATCTGTTGATGCATGTAAAGACTAAAGTTAGATATAATTGAGTATTTGTGGTCTATAACGGTGCGTGCGAATAAAAATCCCATCTTTGTAAAGATTGGCAGATACTCGTAGGACATACAATAAGAGATGGCATCTCAATCACTATCACCGATCAACTTAAGGACTCATTTGAGTTTCTAGACAAATTTAAGAGATATTTTTGGGCAAAAAATATTTTCAGAGAAAATCAATTTTTTGGTCCCTATAATTGATGGTAATGTAGTCCATATACTTTGACCCAGTGCAACTCAATCCTTATTGTTTTGACTCGATTGTAACCCAGTTCTTAAACTTTGACTCACTGCATGTGACAGTGACAACCAAATCTAAATCACATATCATCATTATTTTTGAAAAAAAACAATTCAGTCTAATGATACAAACTTTGTTTTATAACTAGTTTTTTTTTGTTTATAATATTTTCACAAAATATTCATTTGATCAAATTCAAACAATACAAAGCTAACAATATAATTAATCGATGCAGGTGAATAAGCAGAGTTATAACACAGAATTCAATCTGGAACAATAAAAGTTGGACTTAGTACGCCAACCCTCGTGCCTGTGCTCTTGTGTGGATGCATGTACTTGACGAGTAAAGTGATTGACTGAGTTTGGAATCAAGGTCTCTACATCTAAGTTAATTCTTTTTTCTGGCTTAAAATCTGATTTAGGCTGTTCAATTATGTTTGACTTGGTGCTGATCAATAACTCACTTATGGCCCCAAGAAAAAAGGGAGATGCTAGAGGGAGAAGGCTGAGTTGCAGTAGATAAGAAAGAAGAGGGATTTTTTTAAAAACTAAGATTACTGTAAAAGACCTAGCTAGCATTTTCAAAAAACCTATCCAAACACCAATTAGATAATATTATCTGACTTTTACTCCAATGTTAGTTTGTCAAAGTCAGTTAAAATAAAAGTTACTTCTACCAATGGTTAATTCAAAAACCCAATATTGATCCACACAAAGTGATGATATTATTGGAGGGATAGCTCATGAAGGACACAGAGTACCAAAGGAGGAAGAAAAAAACAAATGGCAAGAAAGAAAATTGGGATTGCATGGATATACACATACTAGGGAATCCAATGATCCTGCGTGAAATATACTGTACAGGCCCATTTACTCAGGGCAAAGACTCATCTATATCATGAACTTTTGCTTTGTTAGCAAAGCTTTTTTTTTTTTTTATTATTATTATAATTATTAGAGTCCCAAATAACATTATTTCCACTTTTAATACCTACACACACGAAAAAAAAGAGCTGAGTACTTCATCTGGAACCATCATAAACAGGATTAATATTGTAAGGTTTGGGAATCAAGCAGAGCTTTTCCTTTCTTCTAGCAGTAATACTCATGGTGTCAGTCATATCTATATCCTCTGGTTTCTTCCCATAAGGAAGTTCCCAATCAAAGTGGTACAATAAGCTAGCCAGAGGAAGCTCAATGCTTACTAAGCCAAATGTTATCCCTGGACACATTCTTCTTCCTGCTCCAAAAGGAATGTACTCAAAAGTTGTTCCTCTGAAATCAATATTGCAGTTTCCTTGGAACCTTTCTGGTATAAATCTCTCAGCATCATACCAATAGTTTGGATCTCTTCCAATTGCCCATGCGTTTACTACAACCTGAGTTTTAATGGGTATCTCATATCCATTAATCTTGCAATTGTCAGTGCATTCCCTTGGGAGCAACAAAGGAAGAGGAGGGTGTAGCCTCAGAGTTTCTTTGATCACTAATTTCAAGTAACTAAGTTGTTCCATGTCACTATCTTGAATGACTTTCTTTCCTCTAAAAGCTTCTCTGATCTCAGCTTGTGCCTTCTCCATTATTTTAGGATTTCTCATCATTTCTATCATAGCCCACTCTGTTGTTGTTGATGAAGTATCGGTTCCAGCAGCGAACATATCCTACAGTTAATGATGCCAACAAATTGATCATAAGTACTACATCACTCTGAAGTATTTTATCATATGTTTCTAGCACCCTAAAGTTTTTTGTAGTGCAACCAACACCCTAAAGTATTTTGTAGGTGCATCATCTAATACCATAAAAAAGTTTTATAACTTAGTGTGTAAAAAAATTCTTTTAAGGCTCTGAATGCACATAAAAAATACTTCATAGTATTTGATGCTTCAAAAACAAAATACTTCCTGGTATTGTATGCACCACAAGTCATTTTAAGGTAGTGGATACACATGAAAAATACTATAGGATGCTAAATATACATTAACTTATAACCATATATTTAAATATTGTCGTTTATATATATATATATAAAATATTTTAATTAAATATATATATATTTTAATCATCATCGGTCTACCCAATTTAAACTACAAACCCCTTGAAAATTTCTACCTCAAACGGTTGACTCATCGGTCCGTCCAATTTTCATTTTCAGTAGCTTGCTCAACACACACCCACATAAATCATTTCTTGAAACATGGAATCAACTTTATGGTAGATAAGGAGTACTAACCAAAATAACAGCTTTGATGTTGTCGTTTGTAATTGAAACATCAAGGCATTCACTTTGCTGGACCCGCAAGAGAACCTGAACAAGATTTTCTTCCTCACCACCACACCCTCCTCCTCCTGATCTCATCTGCAGCTTCTTTTGATTCTCCTTGAAAATATCCTCTAAAATCTTGTCCATGTTCTTATGAATCTTCACTAGCTGTGCGTCCATCTTGGTTGTTATAAGATGAACAAGTTTCAGTGAAGGGAAGAAATCCACAAAGCGAAACCCACCCACTTTCATTGCTTCAAAGAATTGCTGCAGAAGCTCTTGTTCGTTTCCAAATGCTACCTTTGTAACTATAGTACTTGTCAAAGAGTAAATCTTGGCCGTTAGATCAACGACCGAACCTACTGATGATCCAACTGAATCTATCAACTTAGATACCCGATATGCAATGACCGGACAAATTAAATGGGTTAAAACTAGGGCTGAGCAAACCGGCCCAAACCCGCGTAACCCGCTCGCGCCCGCCCGCAATTTCCCCGTTTAGGGCCCGCCCGTTAGGGGCCCGTCACGGGTATGGGCATGCCCATACCCGTTTATTTTAAACGGGTACGGGCACGGGCAGACCCACGGGCCGCCCGTGCCTGCCCGTTTAAACATATATATATATATATTTTTTGCCAAAGCCCATAGCCCACAGAACAGATACACTCACAGACTCACTAGTCACTCTGTCACTCACACTCGCCTCACTCTCACTGTCACACACTCAGCCTCACTGTCACACACTCACACACTCAAACTTCAAAGGAACCCTAACATTCGCGGAGGCAGCGGATTCCTCCCAGGCGGCAGGCGGCAAGCGACACTGATGCGGCGGACACTAAGGTGAGCTTTCTGATTCAACCATTTCCCTCTTCCTCTCTCGCGTCCTCTCGCCGGAGACAATGGCGACATTTCCTCACGCCGTTGACGGCGGCGAAGACGACCTTCCTTCGAGCATGTGAGCACGTTTTCGGACTCCGGTGAGTCTCTTCTTTCTGTTTCTACCCTTTGTTCTTCTGATTAGTAATCGAGATGTTTGAATCATTTTTTCTGATTGAATGATTTCTGATTATCATTATTCGCGGGTTTGCCTTGGCTTGGATCCGAGTTTGCCTTGACTTCTTCTGATCCGAGTTTGCTTGCCTCTTTCCTAGCTGAAAGATTCTTCATCTTCACCTACATTTCACCCTTTAGCTTCAGGTTCGTCGGTGCCTCTGGTTTTTTTAATTTCTGTGTTTTTGTTCTGAGAGATTCGGTCTGTGATTTCGGCGAGGCTGTGAGATTTCTTCTTCGTTTCGTTTTTGTTCTTCACTTCCCTGTGATTTTTGTATACGAAGCTCATTCTATTTTCCTAAATGAAGCCAGTCAAATCCCTCTTGAAGATAATGCTTGAAGACAATAATGTAGTCCCATAAGAATCTGAATCAGATTTTGTTTGTGTTTTTTCTAAATTATTGTATGCGAAGCTTACTCTTCCTTGTGATTATCTATTCATGTGAGATTGCTGGCATTTGAGTGATCTTCTGTCCCTATCAGCTTTGGCCTTTCACTTCAACTCCAACTCTCCAACAATATGAAGAAGAAATCTACTCTAGTTACTGATCCCTTAAAGGTATGCTAATCAATCTGAAATTTATGATCCTGCTCCTGCATTTATGAAATTTATGATCATGCATTTATCTCTGCATCAGTGATTATGAATGACTGCTCATTCGGCAATTATGAATATGATCCTGCATTGTGTTGTGTAATCTGCAATTTACTAATTTAGTTATTGTCTTATTAACTTCTTGTCTTTAATTTGGTAGAAAAAGAAAGTTAAATTTGCTGAGGATGTCAATGTCGATGAAGTTAAACCCCTTGTAACATTACCAACACCAACACCAACGAACATAACAAATCAAGAACAAGAAGAGGGTACCAAAAATCAGGAAATAGTGCCCACAAAAAGAAAGAGGAGGCAAACATCTGAAGCCTGGAACCATTTTACTAGGATGCCTCTCTCTGAAACGAAAGGGGAACACCGTGCCCAATGCAACTATTGCAAGCGGAGTTACAAAAGTCACCCAAGTTTGATTAATGTTGTGTTGGATTATGAATGTTTATGAATGTTGAATGTGTGATGTAGGAATTAAGTTGAAGATGGTAAATTATGTATGTTGTTTATTGTTTATGATGCAGGTCTTTTTTTTTAAAGGAAAAGCTTAAACGGGCCTCCCAGATGCCGTTTAACCCGCCCGCTTATAACGAGCCCGTTTAGGGCCCTCCCATTTAGGGCCCATCACGGGTATGGGCATGCCCATACCCGTTTATGTTAAACGGGTACGGGTACGGGCAGACCCACGGGCCGCCCGTACCCGCCCGTTGCTCAGCCCTAGTTAAAACTAATGTTAAACTGTATCTTATATTAGGAGCAGAAGGTAGCTAATATGTATATATATAATCATCTGATTCTATTTATAAGGCAATTCTAAAATGTTTCACATATACTAAGAAAAACCTTAAATATTGTTAACTACTCTATCTTAAAATTAAACAATTTTTCAATTTTAATACTATTTAATATTCACTACACTACATGAGGACAAAGTTAACACATAATAAATAAAGAGTAAAATTGTACATTAGCAGTAAAAATTTAATGACGTAATTCATAAATAGGATCAAATAAAACATTCTCTCTACACTATAAATAGGCAAAAGGAGTATATATAGTACCTCATGTTGTCGGACAGAGGAGAATGATTGGACTCTCTTGACACTTAAGAGCTCCAAAGTACATATTTTTTTCATCTGTCTCCAATAATCACCATAAGGAGCAAAAGCTATGCTAGTTGATCCATACGAAAAGATATTAGAACTAGACACATGTGATCTTTGAGCAAAGGCAAGATCATTGGTCTTCATGATCTGCTTGGCCATATCTGGAGATGATACTACAACTGTAGAAAGCTCGCCAATTTGAAGGTGCATAAGAGGTCCGTACTTGAGAGATAGCTCTCGAAGGATATGGTGTAGAGGTGAGGATGATGACCTTAATACTGCTATTAACTGATGAAGGTTTCCCAGTATAGGAAGCTTCCATGGCCCTGGTGGGATTTGAATCTTAGATCGCTTTGTAAGCCTAATAAAGAACAAAAATATCAAGAGGAAGGGAATAAGAAGCAAGACAGAGAATTGGGTTTCCATATATGTGTAGCTTCTGTTCAAGCGTTAGCATTTGATTGATCAATTGGGGCATAAATAGAGTTAAGTGAGATACACACACAGAGACACACAAGTGCTAGGCCCAGGCCAACATATTCAATAGATTATATTCCATTCGCATTGGTGCTTTGTTTGGATTAGCTCAAAAACAGTACTTTATTTTTTTTGATAAACCAAAAACTGTACTTTAATTTCATACCATACAGAGAAAATATATGTGAGAAAAATTTTGTCTTATAAATTATAAAAAATGATTAACTTAGGAGACCAACCCTCAAATAACCCCTAACTTGAGAAGTAATTGGTTTCCTTACTCATAAAAAAGATGAGTAGTGAGAACTAAACATATTTAAATTGTCTATACATAATCTAAATCATCTAGATTTGATTTTATATTATGTATATATTAAATATTTTTAATAAATTCAAATATAGATCATCCTATTAAAATTTAAATGATCTAGATATGTTTAACTTCCCATTTTCATATATTTAATTTGACAAGGGGAGACCGTGAAAGAGTTTCGGTGCTATACGGACTTATGAGGATCGAGAACTCTTCAACATTATATATCCTACACATTAAATTAATATGAACGATTCACCTATTTTTTTTTTCAAAAAATATTTTAATGTATGAAACAATATTTAAAAAATGTTGCTTATCAATGGAACGAGATGAGCAAGATGTGTGATGCACTCCGCTAATTACGGGCTCCCTAACTAAACAATTCACTTGACATCTGAGGACAGCTATATGTGTCTCCATATAAACCTGCCGACACGTGAATGTTGTAAAAAAGGTTCCAAATCAACCATACCAGTCAATAACTCAAAACTGGAAATCGCCTACCTAATAGCAATATAAGCATAAAAAAGACATGAAAGCTTTTTCTTTTTCATTTTTTTTTAAATAAGAGAGATTGATGGTTCAATTATTACCGTTAGGGTGGGAATACCTTCATTGAGATTTACTTGCGTCATGACCGGAATACAAAGAGGGATTTCATCACTTTCAACACTACAAAAAACCATGAAATAACCTACGGAAATTAATTATCGACTTGGTGACAGATTTCCGTAGGAAAGTTTTTCAATGGAATTTCCGTCGCTAATTTATTAATTATTTTATAAATGAAATATTATTTTATTTAAAAAAATATTTTATAAATTAATTAATTATAAATAATATGTTATAAATATTAATAAAAATTAATATATACATACATACACATGTATATAGATATAAATTTATTAAAAAATTAGTTTAAATTTTTTTATTAAATAATACGTTATTTATTAATAAATATTAGTAAAAAATGAAAAATAATTGTAATTTAATAATATATATATAATAAAATACAATTAACAAATTTATATAATAGAAGTAAGTCACAAAAATCATATTATTACATATATAACATTGAAATACTAAATATAATCTAAATTATATGAATATAAAAGATTGTTTATATGATAATAATATAACTTTTAATATATAAATTATATAATTTTTAATATATAAAGTATATATTAATAATTAACAAATATTTCATAATATATTAAGTTAAATATAATGTAAAGTATATATAGGATCAAATGTAATTATATTAGTGGGAGTTTAAATATTATAAATATAATAGTTTGCAAATAATATCACAAGGTCTTCATAGCACAACTGGTTAAGGCATCAACATGCGAGCAGGGGGTCAAGGGTTCGAGTCTCCACTCCGTCACAATTTCAGACAATTTGTGGATATGACAAGTGGCGGCGTGTGAGAGGCGACACGTGATAGCCACTATAACTTAAAAAATTTGGAAAAAATTTACAGATGGAAATTTACAAACCAAAATCAGTCGCTAAATTAGCAACAGTATTTACCGTCAGAAATCCGTCGATAAATTCCGCCTGTAATTGCCAGTTTTTTTTGTACTGCAAAGTGAGGTTCAGAATCCGAGTGACTGGATAATGCTAGAAATCAAGGTTCAAAAAACCGGACCGGTAACCGAACCGGTTGAAGCACTGGTTCAAGGGTCAAAGGTTCAACCGAGGGTTAACTCGGGGTTGAACCGGCCACATTAAAATAATATAAAGTAATTGAAAATAATTAAATTTAACTGAATATTTTTAATAAACTTGAAGTGCACTTGCATGGTAGGGTAGTATACAAGTTGAGAGCATCTTGAGAGCAAAAAATCATATTTGGTCACACACATATATATTATAATAATATAATATTTTATTGCTATTATACTAGTGGATAAAATATCATATAAGAGTTTATATGTATATATCATTTTTAATTTTTAAAACATTTCAGTTTTTACAATTTTTAAACATATTGAAAACTCAATTATGAATTCAAAAAAATATTTGCAGATAATTTGTAAACATAAAGAATTATGCTTCCACAATTTGAAATTGCCCTTCTAGAATTTTTTTTATTTTTAAGCTAAATTTCTTAAATTCAGTAAGCTTTAAATTTATAAATATATGTGCTTTTAGGCCTTGTGGTTTTTTATGATAACAAAGGGCCCAAGCCCAAAGTGAGATCCATGTAAAAAACCCCTAGGCAATATATTCCTTTTCATTAGGCGAACACATGCAGTTTCAGCCGCACACATGAGAAATCCCATCTTCATCTTCTCCAGCGCGTCAACTTCCTCGGATTCTGCAATTTCAATAAGGTCTTCTTCCTCATCAGTTTTGCTTTTGCCTTCTTCAACTAGTGCTAGCCTTTTCATCTGGTAACCCTTACCTTTGAACCACCCTCCTTCAACCTCCATCTCCTTTTCTTCTTCTATTATCTTCTACTCTCTTGACTCTTATCTGAATCTGAGTGAATCATGTATTCAGTTGTAATTTTTTTTAAGTAAAGCGATGCATTTTAGCGTCAGAAGAAGGCATTTCTTCGACCCGCCCAGGGTAGATTCTTCCAACGGGTGCATCATGAAACGGACCGTTCTCATCACCGGGTCCTGGTTTTTCCGGTCTGACCGGCCAGGCCGAGCCAGTTTTTTGAACATTGCTAGAAATCACTTGAATTGTAGGATAAATTTAATACTTTTAAACATTTTTATTAGTAGATGAGATTCCTCAATTCTTAGCTTATAATAAGGATAAGAGAGATGGCTTGACTTGCTTTTAGATATGCCCGGTGGATCCACACATTGGAGTGGGGGCAGATAGTCAATTCTCCCTTTCCTGTTTTATAAGAAACTATTAAATGAACCAGTTAGTTAGTTCAAAAAGTTGATGAAAATTAATTTTAAAAAAATAAAGTGTAAAAAACGTAATTTCTTTTCCAAAAGACCCTTATTTATGAGAAAGTAAGATAATGTATAGTAGAGAGAGAATGTGTGTGAATGATACCGATAACAAGTAATTAAATGGGGTAAAATGGGAATATCAGTGAAAAATTTGAGACAATCTTCTAGATGTTTCTTACCAAAAGGACAATATGTCAAATCCAACAATTGTCTCTTATAAAAAGAAAGGGACATAGTATTGCTGAATATTACTGAATATTATATAATAATTATATCAACGAGGATGGGTGCTTCCATTTACATCATGAACTCTTGCTTTATTTACAAAGCTTATTATTATTATTATTATTATTATTATAGCCCCAAGTAACATTATTTCCACTTTTAATTATCTACACACAAAAACAGAGAATTGAGCACTTCATCTAAAACCATCACAAACAAGATCAATATTGTAAGTTTTGGGAATCAAGCAGACCTTTTCCTTCCTTCTAGCAGGAATTATGGTTTCAGTCAAATCTAAATCCTTTGGTTTCATCCCATACGGAAGTTCCCAATCAAAGTGGTACAATAAGCTAGCCAGAGGGAGCTCAATGCTTGCTAAGGCAAATGTTATCCTTGGACACATTCTTCTTCCTGCTCCAAAAGGATTGCACTCAAAATTTGTTCCTTTGAAATCAATATTACATTTTCCTTAGAACCTTTCTGGTATAAACCTCTCAGCATCATACCAATAGTTTGGATCTCTTCCAATTGCCCATGCATTTATTATAACTT
Source organism: Mimosa bimucronata (assembly GCA_037074515.1). NCBI lineage: Eukaryota > Viridiplantae > Streptophyta > Magnoliopsida > Fabales > Fabaceae > Mimosa > Mimosa bimucronata. The sequence continues at coordinate 7,775,314 of CM073438.1, forward strand.
GACTTTTAATGGGTATATAATATCCATTAATCTTGCAATTTTCAGGGCATTCCCTTAGGAGCAACAAAGGAAAAGGAGGGTGTAGCCTTGGAGTTTCTTTGATCACTAATTTCAAGTAACTAAGTTGTTCCAAGTCACTTTATTTTTGTTACAGATGGGGTCGAGCCCAAAACTAACTAATTAGTCTCTGAGGGATACCTTGAAAATGGCAAAACGCACAAGAGGGAGGTGAATTGTGCTTTTATAAATTAAAGAAAACTTAGAAACACAAGACAATCTTTATACTGGTTCGGCCAACACAATGCCTACGTCCAGTTCTCCAACTCCTCGTTGGGTTCCACTATACCACAGGTTTTATAGAAACGGGTTCACCTGCCAACCTTTACAACAGAGCTTTAGACTTTCCTCTAAACACTCCCACTTACAACTTGTAAGGACGCAACCCTGTCCTAAATCCCCAAGCTTTAGAACAACCTCAAACAGTAGAGGATTTCAATTAATGAGTTCACTCAATGAACAGATTTTGATAAACACTTAAGTACAAATAATCTCACTAAGAGTAATAAAGACTTTGAGCTTTTGTGAGCAGAGAGTAGATGAGAATATTGAATGTTTGTTTGTCTCTGTGTGCGTGTGATTGAGTTTTTTTCAGCAACTTCTCATAAATGCTCAGGTCTTGATATTTATAACTCTTCACTGCTTGCCTTTTCTTTCAGCTTCAAGAGGCCGTTTGAAATTAGTTGTTGGGAGCTCTTGGCCGTTGGCAATTAATGCTGTTCTTCATCTTCGTCAACTTTCTTCTCTTGCTTCAATTAATTTTGCAGATGATGAGCTAAGAGAGATAGAGTCTGTGAGTAACGAACACCTGCAACATTGTACTTGCATAACAGCTTTTTCAGTAGCGCTAGCACCCTTGGTTATCGCTAGCTTAATAGTGTTTGTCCTGTACTTAGCTGTTAGCTAAAACAAGTATTCATGTGAAGGCACAGTAGGTGTTATCGCTAGAGCATTTCATTAGCTCAATGTTCAGACAATGTATTGGCTATCTGATTATCTAAGTTATTTCAACAAGTATTCTTCTAAAGATAGCTAATAATGTTATCGCTAGTAACTATGTTATCACTGTATTAGCTGTTTGAATGTCTAAGTTATTTCAAGTATTCTGTTATCGATAGCTAATCATGTTATCGCTAATAACTATGTTATCACTGCTGCTAGCTGTTCTAACATTCTCCCCTTTTGTATTATCCATGTTATCTATGGGTCCTTAGCGATAGTGAAGGTCTTAGCGATGGAGATATAGACTTCTTCAGATTCTTGCTAAGTCTTCATTAGCTATTGTTATCCTAAACCTTCCATTTGTTAGCGATAGGTTTTAGCTTAGCGATAATGTATCTGTTATCTATAAGATTTTACTTGTTCAATGTTAAGGTAACCTACTCTCTTTTACTTTGTCATTTAACATGATTTTTATCTCAATTTATTCCAGACTAAGTTGTATGCTTAATTGTTCATTTTACTTATGTTATCTATGGGTCCAGTCCTCATCAAAACTTAAGATTCTAACATACCTTCACCCTCACAGTCCTCGCACAGAATTAGATCCACGATTCTCGGTGGGGAGCTCCAGATTCTTCTATTCTCTGCTTGCTTCAAGCTACTTGCAGCTAATTGGTCAGCACATCTATTCCTTTCTCTATATACATGCTCTATGATCACCTGCCACTCTCTTCTCAGGAGGCTCTTTAGTTCCTCAAGCAACTCACTACAAGCACTTATGGCTTCCTTCTTGTTGATTGCCTCGACCACCACTTTAGCATCACTCTCTACAATGACTCTTCTCAATCCTAATTCCCAGCAAACAATCAGCCTTTTTATTATAGCTTGCATCTCAGTTGCAATTTGAATGCGTTCCTTTATCTTGGCTGAGAAGCCTCTCAGCCACTCGCCGCAATCATTCCTTATAACTCCACCACATCCTGCTCTTCCTTTGCCCACAAACCTGCCATCTACATTCGCTTTACACCATCCCTTCGGCGGGGGCTTCCATGCAACGATAACTATTGTTTCTTGGGGTGGGCATAGAGACTCCCCCCATTTTTGATCATAGTGCTTCAGTTGGTTCTTGACTACTTCTTCTGCATTTCGTGGTATTAGGAACCTAATCTCATGTATCTGCATATTTCTCCACTTTCATGCCATCCAATAACCAAATGCAAACACTTCTGGCCAATTCTGTTCTTTAGACAATTTCCTTGCTGGTAGTTGGTTATTCAAGAACCATTCTTGTTCATTACATTAAAAAAATGCCCTCCATTTTTCTCTTGGAACCAATTTCCTCCACATCCCCCTAATCACAGGACACTCCCACAGAGCATGAAGTTGATCTTCTATTTCTTGGCAGCATATCTCAGACCATCATGCTCTCCCATTCCACTTCTCTGTCATTTGTTTTATTGGTAGGCGTTTATGCAGGGCCATCCATATAAAAGTTCTAACTCTCTTGGGTACTTGCAATTTCCAGATGATTATCCACTTTCTATGTTTTTGTCTTTCCTTTTCCTTGCATAGTCCCTTATATGAGCTTGCCACTGAGTATTCCCCATTCCTCCTAGTTTCCACAGAGTTTGTTTTCCCCTTCCTCTCAATGTTACTACCAACGTGTTCCTTTTATAGTTTTCCCAGGGCTTTGTAAGTTCTTTCCAGAGCTTCGAGTCCCCATTCTTCGCTACTAGCTCCCCATTACTTCTCATCTTTCTATTGTATTTCGCTTTCAATACTAATACCCATAGATTCTTAGGTTCTATTTCAATTTTTCAGAGCAACTTGGTGAGGAATGCGACATTCATATGCTGAAAACTTTTAATACCAACACCTCCTTCTTTAGGCCTACATAATTGGCTTCACGCTACGGCATGCTGCTTACGCTCTCCCTCATTCTCCCCCCAAATGAATTTTCTTTGTTCTTGTTCAATTTCCTCTACAACTCCTTCAGGGATTTAGTCATGCTGCATTTGGTAGTATGCCATGGAACTTGATGCAGCCTTTACTAGCGTTATCCTCCCCACAAGTGAAAGGGCTTGATTTCTGCCACCCATTAAGCTTCCTCTTGATTCTTTCCACCACTGCCCCATACTTATGTTTCCTTCTTGGGGTTGATATATTTGCTCCCAAGTAACTCCCCAACTCTTCCACCTGCTTAAAACCACTTTTTGTACAGATTTTCCTCCTCTCCCTTTTCTTAACGTTTGGGGAGAAATAGATGGATGTTTTCTCTTGACTTACCTTGTGACTTGACATGTCGCCAAACACCTGCAAGTAATCCAAAATAATACCAATTTTTTTCTTGTTAGTTTAAGCAAAAAGAACTAAATCATCTGCAAACATCATGTGTGATATTATTGGGCCTTTTCGACCCACTCTTATTCTTCTCCATTTTTTTTCTCCCATTCTATCCAGGATTGTAACACCCTAAATTTTAGAAAATAGAGAATAAGGATTTATTTAAGGTCTTGGGGTGGCATTTAGAAATTAAAAAGCCTTATAAATAAATTTATAAGGTCAGGTGTATTTTTAATAATTTTTAAGACTTATTTTATTTATTAATTGATGAAAATCATTTCGAAGGTGAATTTAAATAAGAGAACATTTAGAACATTGGGGTATTGTTTGATATTTAAAAAGCCTTATAAATAAATTTGGAAATTAAAGTATATCTAGAAAATTATTTTTAGAATAGCTTCAAATTAATTTGTAAAGGAAATGGTAGTTAAATTTTTTTAAAAAGGGCATAAAGGGAAAGAGGAAAAATAGTAGAAAATGAAAATGACAATATCTGCCCCTAGTTAAAAATATCTTCAGTTATAAAAGAAGGGGCAAAATAGTAAACCACCTATTTAAAATATCTTCCTTCCCATCCTTTTATTCTTCCTCTTCCACTTGTTCCCTATTCTTCATCATCACCCTCATCCATCTCTCTCTATTCCTCTGCTTTCTCCCGATTTCCCTCACTCTCTCCCTTTTCTCTCTGTTTCTCTTCGTTCTCAGTGGGCTCCAGCGGCTTCAATCGTGAATTCCGGCAACGGAGACGCAGGGAAGCTGGGATGTAACCTCAGGTGACTCTTCTCTCCTCTTTCCTACCCATTGTTCTTCTGATTTGAGTGATTTTGGGAGAGGTCCAACTTGGGGTAAGGGTTTATGAGGTTTCTAAACTCATCAAAATGAAGCTTAAGCTTCGATTAATTACTTTTGGGAACGAATTTGAGTAAGGAAGTGGGATTTGTAAGTTTTCCCCAAATTTCTTCTTCCCTTTCACTGTTCATCCGACGGGATTTTGAGGATTTCTGGGCGTTTCAATGAATTAAAGCTTGATTAAACATTAATAGGAGTAATTTTAAGCATATTTGTTGCTTTGTATGTTGAAGGGAAAGTGACGAATTTATGCTCAATAGTGAAGGATTTAATCTACTTGTTTTAGTTGCTTGATGATGTTAGTTAATAATTGTTCAATTCCCTTTTTCTTGCTGCCTTGTTCATTCGAATTTCTTCCCTCTGTGCCGTCAGATTTCTTGTCCTTGTTTTCCCTTATTCCTTTGAATTTTTGTGTCCCCTGTGCTGCTAATTTTTGGTGCATTACAGAAGGATATTCTTGTGATTTGTTGATGATGATTTAATTCCCTGTTTTGGCCATGGAGGGTTGATGGAATTTTGATTCTATGCTGCTCTGTTTTGTTCATGGGTTTTGTCTTTTTGGAGCTTTGATTCTCTGAGATATAAGCTTTGAATGCACTGGAAAAAACTTGTATAGAGGTACTGGAATATAAAACTGGAATTTGGAAGGTATAGAAATGTATGTTGTGGCTGATTATGAAGTCTTGAAGGCTTGATGGTTTTTAAATCTAGAGTGGTACTTAAATAAAGAGTTAAATATTCAACCGGATTGTCAATTGCTTGAAGGTATTTGAAATATGATTGTTAGAACCTGTTTATTTAAGAAGGGAGTTAGGTGTATTGTGAGGAATAAATTACTAGAGGTTGAATCTGATTTGGGCTACTTAGAGGTTAACTGATGCAATGAAGCTAAAGTTTGGTTGTCAAAGTCTTGATTTATTCTCAAGGAGAAAGTTTAAGCAACTTTCTAGGTTGTTAAGACTTAGTTTGACTAATGATTTAGTTGGTGATTGATTAGTTGTTTTAGATCTATTTTCTTGATTGTTTGTAAGTATTAAAAGGATTGAATAATATTGAGTTCAGATTTTTAGGATAAAAGAATAAGGGATTGAACATGACAAAGAACAATTAGTATAAAGATGTTAATGTGAGAATGTGCTTTAGGGAAGTAAGGTTTCTGTTTTAAAGGTTGTTGTTTAAATTTATATTACTTGATTTTCTATAAATATAAACATTTATGAAAGATGGAATATTAAAACATAAGAGGTTAAGTTCCATCTGAGTATTTAAGGTTTTATGTTGAGTTGAATTCGATTGTGAATTATGATTTTTGTGAAAGTGGCAATCGCACAAGGGGGGGGGGTGAATTGTGCTATAAAAAAAAATTAAAAGGAATCAATACAACATAAAATTTATACTGGTTCGGCCAACACTGCCTACATCCAGTTCTCCAACACTCTGTTGGGTTCCACTAACCACAGGTTTTAAGAGCACAGGTTCACCTGTCAACCTTTACAGAGTTTTAGAATCTCTAAACACTCCCACTTACTACCTGTAAGGAAATATCCCTGTTCTAAAGCACCAAGCTTTCAGAACAACCTCAAACAGTAGAGGATTTCAGTAAATACGTTCACTTAATGAACTGATTTTGATAAACACTTAAGTACAGATGAAATCTCTAAGACAATAAATACAGAGTAATGAATGAGCTTGTGAATATTCTCGTTGTTCGTCTCTACTCAATAAATGCTTGAGTTATGTATTTATATCTTCTTCAGATTTTGCCCTTTTGATTCAACATTCAAGAAGCCGTTTGAATTTAGTCGTTGGGAGCTCATAGCCGTTGGCATTAAATGCAGCTTCTTTATCTGGCTTAACTCTCTGCTCTAGCTTCAACTACTTCTTGCATAGGGTGAGCTAAGAGAGAGATAGACTCAGCGCTCTGAGCATCCGTACAAATAGTACTTTCTGGCAGCTTTCTATTAGCGCTAGCTTGATCTGTTATCGTTAATCTCATAGAGTGATCTGCACTTAAACTGTTAGCTAACCAAATAGTCATATATAGCACAGAGGTTACTATCGCAAGCTTAATCCATTAGCTCAATGAGATGAAGACAATATAAGGAATATCAGAGCTTTTTATTGATAGCATATTCTCTTGGATTAGAAAGCATTTCATCAGCATAGATTATCTCTATCGATTGCAAATTCATTATCGCTATTATCCTTCAGGATACTATCATCCAAGTATTCAGATATTTCCAGGTATGCTATTATCGATAGCTCAATCCATTATCGCTAGCAACTACGTTAGCTCATTTGACTCTTGCTCTCAGGCACTAGCTATCTGAATGTTTATTATTTGAAGCACTTTTGTTATCGATAGCTTAACCTTTTATCGCTAGCTGATTTCATTAGCTCAAGGACTTGGGTTATCTTTCTGCTAGCTGAGTTATCAATGAACTTCTAGCGATGGATTCTTTCTTAGCGATAGAGAATGACTTTGATATTTCTGAGACTTCATTCGCTATCCCTTTTAATCAATTTGTTATGGAAATTTACTTAGCGATAGAGATTTTCATTCTTATTGATCTGCTAAGTTATCATTTCTTATTAGCGATATTTTTCATAGATCAGTCTTCATCAAAACTTAAGATTCTAACATTTTGGACTTTTTCCTTGATCTCTATGTTTTAGGTTGCAATATTTCGATGCTTATTGAACTTTAAAAATGTATTCTTGAATCTGCAAGTATATGAGAATGTTTGGGTGAAGGGTTGTTCAGTTTAGACTTGAGGTTCGGAGATTAAGACCTAGGGCAATAAATGATTATTTACTATTTGGGTGTTTGTTATATTAAAGGTGAGTTCTTAGTGAAAAGAATAAATCATAGTTAGGCTAATGTGATGGTAAGAGAATGATTTAAGTCAAAGAACAAAATATAGTAATGCTGAAATTTATTGTATCTAGATTTCTGATTGTAATTCTTTTGGATATTTTAGGCATGTGTAGGGTTTCAAAAGTTTAGATGAATTGAAAGTATGGAAATTACTGAAGAGGATAAACAATAGTTGGGTGTATGATTAGTTGGTAGTAAGAGGAATTGTATAAGAAGCAAGTTGGAGTGGAATTGGTAAAGATTTATAATTGAAAGTAAATAAAGGAGAACAAAATTTTGAGTTTGTAGAGATTAATGGTATAATGAAATAAGGGGAAACACTTTTGGTAGGAATTTAATGGTAATTATTGTCGAGAAATATAGTATTCCAAACTAAGGAATTGATTGATGATTTATAGCTGCAAGTTGGGAATAAGTTCAGAAGTATAAATGAGTTAGAATTGTTGTTTTGGGGGTCGATCAAAAGGCTTTAGATGCTTAAGATGGTTCTCATGTGGAGTTTTCTCTAATTCTTGAGGGTTCTGTAGATAAGGGATTATGGTTGCTTGAATCTATGTGATTTGGTTAGGTTTTAGTCAAAACCAATTGAATGATGATGTGAAGAGTGCTTTGAGATTTGTACTGTTAGTTAGGGATTAAAGATTTAATTTATGGTAACTGTTTTAAGGACTTTTGAATGATATTAGTAGTTAATATGAAATTCTTTAGGGAAACCAAATCAAGAATGAGAATTAATTGTTAAAGGATAAAGTAAATGATTATTAATTTGTATGGTAATTGATGATTTGTAATCTTTTTAATGAATTGCATTGTTTGGGCTTGAATTACATTGTTGACTAATTGATTCTTGAGATTTTATAATAAATAAAAAGTAAGTATATATAAATAGAGTGTGTTTGCGTGTATGAATGACTAAGGTCTTTAAAGAATGATATTTATAGAAACTATTGGTCAAACATTGAGAATAAGAAAATTTGATATGAGTAAATAAATATGGGAAAATTACAATTTGTCCAGATAAAGAGAAGGGGGTAGTATCAAATATTTAGGACGTGAGAGACGCGTAAGCCAATCATAGTATAGGTCCTAATCAAACCTTATCATGGATATAGGTTTTAACTTTTTCTTTGAAATCATCATGATGATAGAGAGGAAAGGAGCTGGTACAGGAATAAGGTCTAAAGAAGTCAGGTAGCAGTTTATTTCATTATCATTAAAAAGAATTGCATGTATAATTTTGTATATCTGTTGCACGTAATTGGTATATTCTTATTCCTTCCATGTTTGGAGTACTCCAGGCTTAGGTGGTTCGCAACCCCTTTGCCAGTTCAGTTACGTTATAACGGGATAGTTATAACGAGAAGTCTTGCAGGTAGAACCTCCACTAGGTAACGAGGACATCGTTATCAGTGGTTGGTAGGTGTAGATCGCACACAGAATAATAGGATAAAGATTATCATTATATGTGCAGCTTTATAAAATGTATACATGTTTTTACATGCATGAATACCATAGCTAATGAGATAAACTGCGTTAAATTGCCGTTTCAGAGAATCTGATAGATGATAAGATGGTTGAGATAAGGCAGGAGTGCTGGAGGAAGATAGGATGAAGAAATAAGATTATATGTGAGAAAGTAAGAATAATACTATGGTAGTCAAATATTTTAGTAGTGTATCTGTATATGATATAAAAATTAAATTAAGTTTATTAGCAGAAAGCATAGAAATTATAATTGTATAAATTTATAAAGGAATTTTAAATTCCTAAGTATTATGAATAGAAAATAGATACCTTAAGAGAATTATTATACTTTTAATTGTTTTATGAACCACTTTGCTTTAGACAAAGTTTTTAAATTATTCAATTTTTCCGAAAAGCCCATTCCAATAGAAAGAAGATTAGTTCAATGATTGAAAAGAAAAAGTTTTAAATTTTTCGTATTTTTGGGCTTCTGACACTGAAGAGTGGTTGTAATTCGATTAAAAATGCTATAGTATAGTAGAAATTTTTAGGTGTTACAAGGATCATGTGAGTTAGTTTTTTTATCTCAAGAACAAAAAGGTATGGTGATATTGGGTCTCCTTGCCTAAGACCTCTTGAGGTGTAAAAATCCTCCAACTTCTCTCCATTCCACATTATGTTAGTGGTAGAGGTATCAATGCATCCCATGATTCGCTCCCTCGTCTTCTCTGGGCATTCTAGCTCTTCTAATAGCTTCACCATGTAGTTCCAACTTACTCTATCATAGGCCTTTTCTAAGTCAAGTTTGATTGCCATGAAGCCTTTCTTGCCTCTATTTTTCTTCACTGAATGGATCATTTCATTGACAACAATGATGTTATCATGAATGTTTCTACCCGGGACAAAGCTTTCTTAGAAGGGGGATACTAGATTACCTAGTATTTTCTTTAATCTGGAGACAATGGTTTTCGACAGGCATTTATAAATTACATTACATAGAGATATCAGACCGAATTGGTTCACCTTTTCTGGATTGTCTACTTTTGGGATCAGAGCAATTAAGGATTGGTTGACTTCCTTAATTTTTCCTAGAACCCTCCACATATCTTTGACTGTTTTAGTGACATCCTGGCCCACCATCTCCCAATTTTTCTGGAAAAAATAGCTGAATATCTATCACTCCTTGGGGCTTTGAGCCCTCCAATTGAGAACATTGCCATCTTAATTTCTTCTTCTAACACCTCCTCACACACTTGCTTCCACTCTCTATCTTTCACTTTTGGCCACGTATGCATCGTTGGGCTCTAAGGTCTCTTCCCTGCTTCTTCAGTAAAGAGAATTTTAAAGAACTCACCCACTAGCTCCCCAAACTCTTGGTGACCCTCCACCCACTCGTCCCTATCGTTTTTCAGAGTTCTTACTCAGTTTATCCTTCTTTTCAATTTGGTTTTTGTGTGATAGAATGTACTCTTCATTTAACCACCTTGTTTGGGCCTTTTGAAACCAGAAAATCTCCTATTGGTTCAGCACTTCAGTCATTTCTTCTCTTAATTTAATCTCGAGATCCTCCAGGTACAGTTAGTAATTATTTTGAGTCGGTGTATTCCTTCTATCCTTCCCAACAGCTTATTCTTCCTTTGCCTAATATGCCCAAACATGTTTATATTCTAGGTTTGAAGTTTTGGTTCCAGGTCTCTTAGCTCCAACCCTATGCTTCGTGTATTACTCTAATTGTCTTTCAAGAACCCCTTAAAGTCTTTGTGTTGCAACCAGACAGCTTCAAAACGGAAAGGCCTCTTGGGGGATGGGTTTCGGCGTTGATCTAGCCATATAAGGAAGGGGTGATGATCTGAATTTAGCCGTGGCCCTACTCTTATAAAAGCCTAATTGAATTCGTTTCTCCACTCCTTATTACATAGACCTCTGTCAAGCTTTTTAGAAAGCCGAGTTACACAATGAGATAATGGGCCTCTCCATGTGTATTTTGGACCCTCTAACCCAATGTCAATAAGCTTGCATCTGGATATATTCTTACTAAACTTCTTACATTTTCTTTCATTCACTGTTGCACCACCTCTCTGCTCATCTACTGATTTAATATCATTAAAGTCCCCAATTAGCAGCCAAGGTTGCGATGTAGTAGTTGATAAACTCCATATTGCATCCTAAATGTCTTCTCTCTCTCTTTCCCTCAGATTCCCACAAACTGCGATAAAGCACCAGCCTCTTTTCCCCAAGCCCGACACCATGGAATGAATTAATTGTTTCTACTTTTCAAGGACCCTTAAAACAATTTCTTCATCATCCCACAGGATCCAAATGCCACCCGACAATCCTCTAGCTTCTTCAATTATTTGGAATTTAAATCCCAATTTTTTAATGACTTTTTGTGCGTTTTGCCCACTACATCTTGTTTCAACTAACACTACAATTTTATCTTTCTTCCTTAGCTTGAGCTCTTTCAAAGCTTGCCCGAAAGACTTCTCGGCAGCTCCTCTAGTATTCCAGACAATAATCATTAAATAATAAAACTTGAATGATTATACCTCCATTTAATTCACGGTTGAAACACTATTTACAGTATCCGAGTCCTGAGCATCCTTGATGATCGCCTCTCTCTCATCCTGCTCTCTCAACAATTTCTCTACTACTGAGAGTACCATCAGTTAACTTGAATTGGGGGGTCAGCTGGTTTAGTGTCATAAGTTACCATAATATTTTCTAGGTTGTTTGTCAACGAATTAATCTTCATGATATCCGTTGAACTTTGGTTTTTAGTGATTGGATTATGGACTGACCCAATTTCTTTTATCCCCTATTCAGTATTTAATCTCTTTTTTTCTACATCCATCCCTTGCATCCCTTTTGGCCCAACTATTTTCTCCACTCTTCGGCCCAACTTTACCCATTGTAGCCCAATATCTCCTCATTCCCTATCCACTTGTTGAGGCCCCACATTTGACCCCTTAATGCTAGGACCACTAGGCCTTCCCTTCATCTGTTCTCGGTTCCTCTCAACCTGCTCACTTGTCTTTTTCTCTTGGGATACCTCACCACTTTTCCCTTTTCCTACAAGCTTTTACTCTCTCTCGTCTCTGGCTTCTCCTTTGATTTGACTATTACTTTTTTCTTTGTTTCTTTTACGAGATTGGCTTTGACATTCAAAATTTCTTGCAAGGGTTTTGCCTACTTTCTTCCTTCTCATTACCGACGTTGTTTACCTCCTCCACTTCAAGTAATGCAAACCTCGATGTCCCCACCAGATTTTCAGACCTATTGCCCTAAATTGCAGTGTCCTTTCTGACCCCATCTCTTACTGTTATCCTCATCCCCTTTCTTGGGTCTTAAGCTATCATCCACCCACCATACAGGTTTCCTTCTCCGATCACTAGAATATTCTCCGTTGGCCCATTTCCAATCTCTAATGCTTTCCCTAGTTCCTTGCTTTTTCATTTGTCCTCCTTGTGACAGCTTTAATGGATAATGGAGCTCATCATGCTTAAATTTTCCACAATTAAAACAAATGCAGTGAAGTCCCTCGTACTCAGCAGATTTTTATCCACTGAATATGATGGTAGTAGGGGTTGGTTCAAGTCTACTTCTAAACACAATCTTGCATACATGGTTCTTGCTCTATGAAGGGTCATTTCATCCACCTTGATGGCCTTTCCAATCTAGCTCCCAAGGTTGAAAAAGAATTTTCTGTCATAATAATCTCTCGGTAAACCTAGGATTTTAACCAAAATCGCTATATTTCGGATCTTTTCTACCCAAGGTTTAAAGTTCCACTTCCAGGTCTGAACGGTGAGATAGTAGTTTTGGATTAACCAAGGTCCCCCTTCTAGGGCAAAGAAATAATTGTCTAGATCTTGGAACGATGCTATTAGGTAGCCATTGCCAATATCCGAGAGCTCAATCTACCCCATTCTCCCCCACATAGTTTGAACCTTCCTTTTCATTTGCATATAGCCCGTTGTGCCACCTAATAATTTGATGATTAAAGCCTTGGACCACTTTGTCTTTTGTCTTTAGTCTCTTTTTTTCTGCTTTAGAAAATTCTATATGTGGGCCTGTAGCTGAGTCTGTGACTGTAATCCCCTCTTTCATGTCAAGCTCATTACTTCCCATGAGACTGCCATCCTACTCCTCTTCTGCATATTCTTTCTCTTGATACCACCCCTTGTTAGTTTTTAGCTTCAAAACATCCTTGACGTGGGAGTAGTTGTGTGGGTATTTTGCATTAGTGGGGTTTCCTCCACCATCCAATCTTCTTCATGTTGTAGTTGTGCTACAGCCCCTGAGAATGACCCCTTCAAACGCTGTAATTTGTTCTTCCATATTTCCTCACCCATGTCATTATTCTCCTTACCCATCTCAGCTTTCCCCTGCTATGTACTAAGGATTATTGGTGCAGATCCATCACTATTTTGTCTCAACACCTTAGTAACCTCAGCTATCTTTATCTCTACCCCAATGTTTGTTGGCACGGTTGCATCGCTTTTCTAGCTCGACTTCTTGTCTTGGAATGGACATTGCCTTTCAGCTGCATCCCCCTGCTTGTCCAACGCCCTGTCAGGGTGTTGATTTCAAAAGGCTCCCTCACATTGAATCCTGGGTGACCTATCCCTTATCCTCTCTCGACTTCTCTCTCTCTCTCTCTCCCCCCCTTTCTCTCATTTTCTCTCTTAACTCACAAGAAGGTTTGTTCCAAGTCACTTTCTTAAATGATTTTCCTTCCTTTGAAAGCTTCTCTGATCTCAGCTTATGCCTTCTCCATTATTTTAGGATTTCTCATCATTTCTATCATAGCCCACTTTATTGTTGTTGATGAAGTTTCAGTTCCACCACTGAACATATCCTACAATAAATTATGCCAACAAATTGGTCATATATACCTCCAATCCTTTTTGTAATTAGTTGATAAGTCTCTAAGTTTTTTTCATTTTCTTTGCTTTTTCCATCCTATATCAAATGGATTTGATAAGATATTACTCTGGTTATTTTTATAAATAACAACTATTTAAATCACACAAATAAAACTATTGCAGGTCATAATTTTATACGAGATGTATATCTTTTAAAACCCTTATTTAGGAAGAGAATGAGTGCGTGTGTGAGAGGAGGGAATGAATGGGAAAAAGGAATTAAGAGGGACATTCAATTAAAACTTTTTGTAGGTAAAGATGGAAAAAGAATATTAAAATCTTGTTACTTTTATATAAGATGTTATTTATAAAAAATGACAGAAGGGGTATATTATTGATATGTGTGTGTTATTTAGCTTTGCCTTTATGTCAAAATAACTAAAGCCACAATGTAATTAGAACTCTAATTAATATTCTAATATATTAACTTTATGGAAGATAATTCATAAGAATTTGTAATTGTGATAGCAAGGCTTTCACTTGGCTGGATTTGCAAGAGAACCTCAACAAGATTTTCTTCACACCACCATCAGAACCTTTTTCTGGTGTGATCATAAGCTTCTTTTGATTCTCCTTGAGAATATCCTCTAAAATCCTGTCTATCTCCTTATGAACCTCCACCAACTTTGCGTCCATCACATTTATTACAAGATGATAAACATGTTTCACTAATGAAAAGAGGAAATTCACAAAGCAAAACCCACTCAGTTTCATTGCTTCATTGAATAATTGCAAAAGCTTTTCTTGTTCTTTGCCAAATTCTACCATTGTGAGCATAGTACTTGTCAAAGAGTAAATCTTGGCTGTGAGATCCACAACCAAACCTACTGATGATCCTACTGAATCTATCAACTTAGCTACCTGATATGCAATAATTAGGTAAAGGGATTAAAATTACACTAATGTTAAACTATAGTCAAGAGTATAAGGCCTAGTTTACAAATGATTTTGTTTCTAAATATAAGACTATTTTCTATCTTATTTATTATATTTATCATTTTTCTCCAAACTAATTTACTTATTTTATAATTTAATATACTTTATTCGGTCCTTTTTATAAGAGGCTGATATCTGAATTACACGAATAAATAAATTGGTAAAAGTTAGTTAAAAGTAAGGGTTCAAGGGCATTTTGGACTCGGAAGTTTGTTGACTTGGGCACCGGGCACCAAGAAGTTGTCTTGGTGTCTACATTGCCATGTAAGTATTAAATAATGTGAAATTCACACCATGGCTAATAGATCCCCTGACATTCTCCATTAAGTGACAATCTGTCAAGGTAAAATTGCTATGTGGCTGAAAAATGGACACACGTACATGACACGTGTTAATTGCAATTAAATCAGGAAGAAAAAAAACCTACCTTATCATCGTTTCAATTCCTTACGCGTTTTCAGAAGAAGCAATTAAGAAAAAAATGGAACCCTTAAAAGTCAAAGCTGCGAGAGAATACTAAGGCAAAAATAGTGGGTTGCATGTGAGTGATAAGAAGAAGATGAAAGTGCAGAGATTTGTCCTTGAAAGCAAGGTAAGGAACCGAATCTTAGTCAGTTACAGTAGAAATTGTTGGTATGTTAGTGCTTTCGGTGAAATTTCTCAAGAACCCTTTGTTTAGGCAAAAAATAACTTTGATTTCGATGCTAATGGTTTGTTTTGATTTAATAAACTAGTAATTAGGGTGACATGGAGCCCAATAATGTGTTTGGTGGTTTTTGTAGTGGTTGAGAAGATAATAATGGGGGTGGTTTCAAGCGTTGGCTCAAACTGGAGAGATTAATTAGTGAGTTTAAGTATAGAAAGAGAGAGAAATAGAAGTTCATCACACAACTTCGTGATGGACATCCCACGATACGAGCGACAATGGAAGATAATGTACCTAAGACTACAGAGAAAAAAGCCACTGAAAGGGAGCAACGATGGAGGTAAGGGGAAATGTGAGTATGTTGAGGGGATCGATGATTTAGAGTGAAATGATAAAGTATCCTTCTTGGAGAATTTTAAAGCTGAAATTGCTGAAAGACAGAAGAAATTACAAGCTGAGATTACTGAAATTGAAGAGGGTTTTAGAGTTGAAATTGCTGAGGGATTTAAAGGACAAATTGCTGATAAAGTATTCTTCTTTGAGAATGATGACAATGGATTGGATGAACTGGCATATGACAATGCAGTGGATGAATTGAAGCATGACAATGGAGAGAACGATGAGTTAGGAGGTGAGGGTGAAGAATCAGAGGGCGATAAAGGAGATGATAGTGATGATATAGGCTTTATATTAGAGGAGGGAGTAGATGACAGTTAAGAAGGAGTTGTTACTTGACGAGGGAGAAGATGATAGTGAAGATGATGAGTGTGATTTGTTAAGTGAATTGAGCCAGAATGATGATATAAGGCCTATTGAGGAAGTCAGAATCAATGAGGGTGAACGCTTATTCATGGTAGGTAACTCATATGCTAACAAAATTGAGTTGGTGAAGGCTGAAGTTGAAGTTTGAAAAAAGTGAGCATGCGAGAGTAAGGGTTAAGTGTCAGATAGGGTGTCCTTTTGTATTGTATGCCTCCAAAGATGGCACAACTCCTGGTTTTGTGTTGAACATTGTGCATTTAGAGCACCAATGTAGTAGGGTATACAAGAACCATAGGGCTAGTATAAAGTGGATTGTAGTATATTTCAGGAAGAAGGTCTAAGAGAGGCCACAACACAAGCTTACAGATATGAAGAAAGATTTGGAAGATTAGTTGAAGCTTTGTGTGAGCATATGAAAATGCAAAAGAGCAAAGCAGATGATTATGAGGCAAATAGAGGGGAGCTATGTAGACAAGTTCAATAACCTTGAAGCCTATTGCAATGAGCTTAGAGTTTCTAATCCTGGCTCAGATGTGTCTTTGGAGTTGAGCAAGGAAGCATTAGAAAATGGGAAAAGTCTGTTCACCAGACAATATATATGCTTTAATGCTTAAAAGGTATGATTTAATGCTGCATTGTTTAAGTGACTATAATTTTCTGCAAATTTGAACTTGTATGTTCTATGTGTTATGCTGCAAATTTGAACTTTAAGCCTATTACATGTTTTATTTGTTTTTTGTATTTTGTTATTCAGGTTGGGTGGAAGGCAAGGTGTTGACCCATAATAGGCCTTGATGGGACATTCTTAAAGGGGAATGCAAAAGAAATATTACTAACAATAACCGGCATAGATGTAGATGGCACATTGTATCTCATAACATTTGGGATTACTCAAAAGGAAAAACTGTTGATTAGAAATGGTTCCTTCAATGGATAACCAAATCATTAGACCTGGAAGAAGGAGAGCGTGTTACCTTAATGTCTGACATGTAAAAGGTAATTCCAAAACTTTGTCCTTTGTTACTAAGGTAGAGTATATGTGACTGATTACTTACATTGCCTTTTATTGATGATTGTATACACATGGCTTGCTTGTGGTTGTGTAAGATGTAATGCCTAATGCAAAACACAAATTATGTGCAAGGCACATATATGCAAATTGGAGTAAGGCAGCTGAAGAACAAATTCTTTGCATGTTCTTGGAGCATTTTTGAGGAGCAGCTTATCGTAAACTTAAAGGCTCTTAGAGATCTTGACAAGAAGGCAGTTGAAGCAGCTTTAATGTACCCCCCTCAAACATGGGTAAGAGCCTACTTTAGGGCCACTTGCTGCTCTTGGATTGTTGATAACAACAATAGTGAGAGCTTTAAATCTTGGATCGATGAATTTAGATATCTTCCAATTATTATAATGATAGATGTGATTAGGGTGAAGTTGATGTCAAGGTGGGCTTAATCTGAAAGGCATGTAAGAAGATAGAGGGAAAACTTTAGTCCCAAGTGTATGTCTTTGTTTGATGATTATAGGAGACTTTCAATGGGATGCTTAGTACGCTTTAATTGGGATGACGCTTACGAAGTAACTGAGGGGGGAAATAAGCGTAGTGTATTTATAAGTAGGAAACAATGTACTTGTAGGGTGTGGGACTTGCATGGTATCCCATGCCAACATGCCATCTGTGCCATTTACCATGCAAAATTGGATCCACAGACTCTCATATCCCATTGGTATCACAAGGACACATATCTGGTTGGTTAGTTATGCAACTAAGTTCCAACCCGTCAGAACTGATAGAAGGGTAGGAAGGAAAGGTTCATAATACTTAACAATATTCATAAGCTAGTGGGATACAACAGACTGATATGCCTTTAAGACCGGATAAAATGACAAAGAGAGGATCCACTTCAAAATGCACTATTTGTTGGAAAGAGTGGCACAACAGAGCAACTTATCCTGATGTGAGTATGCTTTTCCTTCATTAAGTTATATGCTCATTAGTCATTAACATAACAAATTTATATGTTCATTGTATTAACAATATCGCTCTTTATTACTTCTTTCAGAGACCCAATCCAACCTTTTCGAGGCCAAGGAAAAAAAGGATACTCAAACAGATGCTTTAACTCAAGAATCTCAAGAACCTAAAAGACCTAAATGACTCTAGGTTTTGAGTTAGGGTTTATCTGGATACTGGGCATACTATGATTGATGTATGTATTCTTGTGTTCCTTCAGATATTTTTATTCTTAATGTTCTCATATTACTAATTGTATTGATTTTCTGATATGGTAATTTGGTTTTTGGTTTCCCCCTTTTATGTGTAGTCTAGGATGTCATCTCAGAGGGTGAATGAAGAGGGGACAAGTCAAGAGTACATATTTTATGGGTCTATTTTGTGCTTGGTGATAACCTCCATAATTTCATACATTTCATCACATTTTCCCCATACTTATACATGATTTTAAGAGTATAGTTTTGAAAAGAATACAAAAATTTAGAGAAAAGATGAACAAAGAAAAATTTAAATGTGTGTGAAATTTGGAGCTTAATGAATATAAATTTGAGTGATTTTTAGAATTCATCAATTCTCTCTCTCTCTCTCTCTCTCTCTCTCTCTCGTTTAGGAAGAGGTGGACAAATGAAAAAAAGCTAAGAAAGACCCAGAGCAACAAATAAGTAGAAAAAAATTTGGAGATAAGAAAATTAAAAGAACAAGGAGGAGCTGGAAAAGGGCCTCGCCACGGCGAGTGACTCGTGCCTCTTTCTTTTTGTTTTGTTTGCTTGTCGTGGGTTAGCCACGATGAACCCACTGTTAGTGAGCCACGAAGTTATGCGTTTTGATTAAACTGTGCAAATATCAAAGATTTTTACCTAGGGTTTCATGCCACAACCATCAGACTTCTACTTTGAGGCAGTTTTCTGGGGTTTGGTGCTATTAGAGAGAAAGCTTAGAGGTGCTTGAAACATTGAAGATTGGATTGGGAGAAGATTGAAGAGATTTAAGCTTCTTCCTTCTTAGTTTTCATTCTTCCTCATTTTTCTCCTCATTTTTCTGCAATGAACCATTGTTTAGCTTTTGTTTTTGTTTTAATTTCAATTATGTGTAACTAAAACCGTTCTCTAAGGTTACTTTGAACCACTTTATGGATTGAACTATGTATTTCCCTCTTTTTATGATATGAATCCAATTTATGTGTGGATTTTCATCTTGCTCTTTCTTCTACAAGTGTTTGATCAGCACTTGCTTTGTTAAATGAAATAAGGCATGAGAAAGTGTATTTGTTTTAGAACTTGGACGAAATCATGTTGGGCTTGAAATTTATGACTTTAAATGGATGGTTAGTTGGTAACGTAGAGATATAGTTACTAATCTAACATTATCATTAGGAGGTTGGTTGGGAATGATAACTTGCATTAATTGTGGTAAGAGATTGTGCAATTAATGCAAGAATAAATGTGATCTTGACTTGAGAAAACTTTTTCAAATGCAAAAAGAACCTTAGACTCATACATAGTTCCATTACGATGCTATTAAATAGGGAACTTAATTAGTTCATGAAGTAAAATGGGGATAAGTACCCATAGGCCTTGTATTATCTTGAACAAGTGTGTTTTCAACCATCTTGCTATTTTATAACCATTTGCAATTCAATTTTTGTTTGAACTCAATTTCTGAAATTTTTCCTACTCTTTCTAATTGACTTACTTAATCACAATCCTTATGGAACAATACTTTTCACTATACTACTTTTGATGACCTGTACGCTTAAGGTAAAGATTGCAAATGGCCATTAAGTCAATGGTTCCGCTGCTGGGAATTGTGGATTAAGTCATTTTCTAGTTGATTAGTCTAATTGTATGCTTAGTTGCATTTGAGTACCATTTTACCTTTCTTTCGGTGGCTTTGTGTGCTGTTTCTATTTGCTTTTTGTGTTAGAAATATCACTACTTAAGTTACCTTGTTTATTTCTTTTGGTAAGTTTGATACTTGTTGGATTGTTGTGTACTTGTAGGTCTTAGTTCCAGCTGTATGTAAGGAGATTTGCAAGTAGCTCTTGAGTTGGATACCCAACAGCCAATCTGTCAAGTGTAACCCGGTCCACAAGAAGATTAACAACCACAAGTTCAGAATCCTCCACCACTATTTATTGACCATTCTAACGGTATGACTGACCAAAACAGTGAGGAAGACCTTTCTATAGAGGAGTTCTTGGAGTGAGAGGAGTTCACTTACTCTTCTAGCATCTGGTACCTGGATATCACCATACGATCCTTTGAAGTGAAGCCGGTAATGATTAAATGCTTCAAATGATGGGTACATTCAGTGGTCTTAAGGGTGAAGACCAAGTTGAGCATCTTACCAAGTTCGTGCAATTTTGTGGGAATTTCACGCAAGCCGGGGTGTCTAATGATGCATTACGCCTTCGCCTATTCCCTATGTCCTTGGGAGGTAAGGCATTAGCTTGGCTCAACTCTCTACCAGCTAATTCTATCACTATTTGGGACACTTTGGCTTCTAAGTTCAAAACAAGATTTTGTCGCACGGATTTGAGAGCCACCCAAAAAGGAGATCTTCTTAATTTCAAACAAGAGCCCGGTGAGACTTTCTATGAGGTATGGGAAAGATTCAAGGATATATGGAGAAATTACCCTAGCCATGGTCAACAAAAATTAACTCTTCTAACGGCTTTCTAAAAAGGGTTGAATGAGGCTAACCAAGTGATGTTGAACACGGCTTCTAAAGGAGGAGTAAGCAAGATGAAGTGCTCTGAGCTCCAACAATTGTTTGAGGATATTTCCATCAATACCATGCAATTCTGGGGATCATCTAGTGGCTCTAGTGACTTCAGTTCTTAACTTGAGGCTATAATAAAGCGGACGACAAATTAGAGATGAAGATTGACAATTAGAGGTATACATGCATTGCAAGTGCCCTTCCAACTTGTGGTAGTTGTGGAGAAGATCATCTAGGGGAGGATTGCCCCTAAATTCTTGAGTACATGGGCAAACAAAATCTCATACCGCAAGGAAACCCCTATGGCAATACTTACAATCGAGGTTGGAGAGACCATCCTAATTTCTCATGGAAGAATGGTCCACGTCTCAATCTAAATCAGGCTACTTCCTCAAGTAGACCTACTGCTCTACCCAACTTTGTGCAACAACAATAGCAACAACCAAGCCCCTTGATGAATCTAAATTGAGAAGATATTTGGTCAATTGTTAGCTAACCAAGAGGCCACCAATGCCAAGTCCTCACCTCATGATACAACCATCAAGAATCTTGAGGTTCAAATGGGTTAACTTGCAGCCCAACTGAGTATCCTTGCTAGACAAAACTTACCTAGTGATACCATCCTGAATCCCAAGAGATAAGGGAAGGAAGAGATTAATGTGATCACTTTGAGGAGTGGTGATGATGCTCCTAGTTCTAGTAAGATGCCTCCAAAGGCTAAGGAGGTACCTATTGATGTAGATGATGCTGAGGAAGTTGGTAAGAAAGTAACTTGTGATGGAAAAGATGAGAGTAAGAAGAGGAAGCAAGTTGAAGAATTTGTTAATGATGTGTTGAGAGGGCAAGAAGCATCTCGTGAAGGTTTTGATAGAAAAGGAAGATTTATGTTTCATCGCCCAAGTATGCACCTCTGCCACCATTTACACTAAGGCTCAAGAAGATAATCAATTTCAATTTATTGACATATTTAAGCAATTATATGTGAATATCCCATATGAAGGATTTTTTGACGAATAAGAGGCGCTTTAATGAATTTGAGACTATTGCTATGACTAAGAGTTTCACCGATGTGATCAAGTAGATTCCTCCTAAGTTGAAGGATCCCGGGAGCTTTTCTATCCCTTGCTACATTAGGGATATGTTCTTGGGTAAAGGATTGTGTGATTTGGGTGCTAGTGTCAACTTGAGCTTCTCTTTATCTTCAACACTATAGGATTGGGGGAAGCACGTCCTCTTACCGTCACTCTTCAACTAGTTGATAAGAGTATCTCTTACTAGCTGATAGAAGTAGTATCTCCTACCCTAGGGGTATTATTGAAGATGTATTGGTCGAGGTGGACAAGTTCCTTTTTTTGACAGATTTCATGGTCTTGAATTTTGAGGCGGATAAAGACAAGCCTAGTCTCTTGGGTAGACCTTTCTTGGCAACCACTATAACTTTGATTGATGTGGAAAAAGGTGAATTGACTTTGAGAGTAGCTGATGAGGAAGTCGCCTTCAATATGAACTAATTGATGCGGACCCCACTTGTGCATGAGGATTGTTGTTCCATTGATGTTATCAACCATGTGGTTCAAAAAAAGTTTGACTTGTCTTATGTTGAAGATCCAATTGAAGCTGTGTTAGTTGGGTTAGCAAGAGGATGTTGAAGAATGCATGGCTATCATGGATGCATCATTTTCATTTCCTAAGTCTCGCCCTCCATTTAATACTCTTGATCTTACCTCCATTGAGAGACCTAGACTGCAATCTTCATTAGCAGAACCACCTTCACTAAAGTTGAAGCCTCTATCATCTCATTTGCAATATGTCTACTTGGGTCCTGAAGAAACTCTTCCGGTCATTATTGCTTCTGATTTGACTTCTCAACAAGAAGAGCAACTTGTAAAAGTGTTGAAGGCTCATAAAAGGGCCATTGGGTGGATAACTGAGCATCAAAGAAGACTCAATCCCAACATGAAAGAGGTGGTGAAGAAGGAAATTTTCAAGTGTCTTGATGCTGGTATCACTTACCCAATTTCTGATAGCTCATGGGTGAGCCTAGCCCAATGTGTGCCTAAGAAGGGTATTATGACTGTAGTGGCTAATACCCAAAACGAACTCATTCCTACTTAAACTATCACCTGGTGGAGAGTATGTATGGACTACCACAAGCTTAATTCTGTAACTCGGAAGGATTACTTCCCTCTCTTATTCATTGATTAGATGCTTGACAAGCTAGCGGGTAGGGAGTTCTTTTGCTTCCTGGATGGTTATTCGAGCTACAATCAGATTGCTATAGCCCCAAAAGACCAGGAAAAGACGACATTCACTTGTCATTATGGTACCTTTTGAGAGTACTGGCTGTTACCCAAGAGGGGGGTGAATTGGGTGACAGAATAAAACTTTCAATGCTTCTTTTTCTAAAGTATAATGAAGGCAAGCTTTTCAAAACTATTAAATGCGTAAGATATATATATAAAGCAGATAAGTTGGGAACTAAAGAGGTTAGGGAAGAAATAATGCAAACAGAGTTTATCCTGGTTCGGTCAACCCAAACCTACATCCAGTCCTCAGGCTTCACCTGAGATTTCCACTATCCTCTTATTTAAAATGGGCACAAGAGAAGCCTACCACAGGTTTTACGAACACAGGTTCACCTGCCAACCTTTACAGAGTTTTAGAATTTCTCTAAACACTCCCCCTTACTACCTGTAAGGTTACCACCCTGTTCCTAAAGCACCAAGCTTTGGAACAACCTCAAACAGTAGAGGATTTTAACAATAAGGTTCACTCTATGAACAGATTGTGATAATCACTTAAGTACAGAATCTTATATGATAAGGAAATACAAATTCTAGAGCTCAAAGGTTTGATCTATGGTGGCTCTAGCTCTTCTTTTCTAATGCGCTCATCTCATCATTTCTGGGCTTACTTAGTTTTGCTCTCAATCAGTGTAATCAGCAATTCTGCATAAAGCCCTGTTCTATCGTTGTTTTTCGTATATTCATTGTGTGTGCATCATTTGTTTCAGATGTCTTCAAGTCTTTATATAGGGTCTTATGATTATGTCCGTTGGAGACTTGGAGAACTAGCCGTTGATAATTTGCTTCAACTAATCTTGCAGAGGATAGGACACGAGAGGCAGAGACTGTGAGTAACGTTATCCTGCTGCTACCTGCTACTGTACTTGCATGTCAGCTTTTTCAGTAGTGCTAGTATGCTTTGCTATCGCTAACTTCATAGTGTAAGTCCTGCACTTGACTTGTTAGCTAAACAATATATAATGCATAGCAGGTGTTATCGCAAGCATAGACCATTAGCTAAATGTGATAGACAATGTTTATATCAGCTAAGGTTTTTCATAAAGCATTCTCTATCGATAGACATAAACATTATCGCTAATACATCCCTTGAGTTCAATGCTTTGAGTTCTAGCAAGATCATAACAATAAACATTTTACTATCGATATCTAATCCAATTATCGCTTAGCAACAATGTTAGCTCATTAGACTCTTGCTCTTAGGTACTAGCTATCTGAATGAATATTATCTGAAGCACTTCTGTTATCGATAGCTTAACTTGTTATCGCTAGCTGATTTCATTAGTTTAAGGACTTGGTTTATCTTTCTGCTAGCTGAGTTATCAATGAGCTTCTAGCGATAGATTCTTTCTTTATCGATAGTGAATGACTTAGCGATAGATATCAACTTTGTTATTTCTAAGTCTTCACTTGCTATGGCTCTGTCTATTAGCGATAGAGTTCTGTTACCTATTAGATTTCACTTGTTTATTTCTGAGGTAACTTTCACTTATGTTTTCTCAGGGTCAGTCTTCATCAAAACTTAAGATTCTAACATTCTCCCCCTTTTTGATGATGACAAAACATAAGTAAAAATGTGTAAGATAAAGCATGTTCAAAATAAGAATAAGTACTATTATTCCAACATGTACAGTGAACACATCAGGGTAAACAGTTAGGATCAGTATGAATAATTGTGCCCTCAGAATATTGCTTTTCAGAGAAATCATGCATGAATGGTATAGAGGGAATATCTAGCATGCAATCTAAGAGAGGTGGGTCATCAGAAGAGGCTACGTATGATTTGTATTCAGAGATATTTCTAAAGGTTAGGGTGTAGTTATTTTCAAAATCCTTTCCAGAGGCTGTGGCAATGTATTCCTTGTCAGGATCATCAGATAGCTCAGAGTCTGGGTAGAAGAATTTGTCTTGATCAATGTCTTTGGGGCCATCCTTAGCTCTTTCTTCTTCAATTTTCTGAACATGTTCTCTGATGGTAACGCCTATAGAGCCACCCTTTGATTTGTGAAATCTTCTCTGATATTCCCACACTTGTTTCCCTTGAATAATTTCATTTCTTCTCCTCTCTTCTTCCCTTTGAGCAGCTACCTGTGCATTTCTCTCTATTCTTGCCCTTCTTCTTGCTTCAAAGGCAGCTTTCTTTTCAAGAGCTTCTTTGAGCTTTCTCTTAGCCTCTTCAAAGGCTTTCTTGTTAGCAGCTTCTTTTTCAACCCTTTTCTTTTCTTCTTTTGTCATTCTTCGAGGGCGAGAAGTAGCTATTGATTTTTCTTTAAGAACAGACACCTTTTCAGCCTTTTTTTGCTCCTCATATTTTTCTTTCCATGCAGCCAGCTTAGCCTTTCTTGCTTCCCAATCAGCCTTCCATTCAGCCATCTTTTCATCTTCTGATTTCTTTTTGGCTTCCTCCTTGTCTTGCCTTAGGAGTGCTGCTATTGCTTCCTTATCTGCCTTAGCAGCTTCCCTCTTAGCCTTAGTTGCTTCTTTCTTATCTTGCCTTAAGATCTCAGCTATGACTTTCTTATCTGCCTTATCAGCTTCCCTTTTGGCCTTAGCTGTTTCTTTCTTATCTTGCTTTAAGATCTCAGCTATTATTTTCTTGTCTTTTGTTGACAATTCTGAAGGGAGAGACAACTTTTCAGATGCTTTGGCTTTGGAGCTGTCATTTTGATTCTTGGAGCTCTGACTGAAGAAACTTCTGGGACCTTGGGAGTGACCTTGAAGGGCATTTCTCTCCTTGCTTTTCTCTTGGTCCTTTTCCCTTTCAGGCTTTCAGCTGAGCCTTGACTTGTTCTCTGTTCTGGAGGAGGAGGAGTTCTGTGATCCTCTGATTCCATGTAGCAGCGTGAAATTTGTCTGATAATTTTCTCAGCGTCTTCTGCTAACATTGGATCCTTCAGTAGTTGCTCCATATTTTTCTCTACATGTTTCTCCCTCTTTTTGTCATCATCATGGATAAGGGTAAGAGAAGAGGGTGGATCAGGATTTTGAGAAGCGATGGGAGGAGAGGTAGGGTTTGTGGTAGTGATAGCAATAGAGATTGGCTGAACTGGTGGTGAAGAAGGATTGGTGCTATCGGTAGGAGAGGGAGTAGCGATAGGGGTTGCTGGTTGTGTAGGGACTTTGG
This sequence comes from Mimosa bimucronata, assembly GCA_037074515.1. NCBI lineage: Eukaryota > Viridiplantae > Streptophyta > Magnoliopsida > Fabales > Fabaceae > Mimosa > Mimosa bimucronata. Next base: position 7,801,278 of record CM073438.1, read on the forward strand.
TTGTGGAGGGTGAGGTTTGTGTTCGTGGGCTAGCGCTAGGGGAGGGGTTAGCGATAGGCATGTCTGGAGGTGTGAGCTGATTGAAGTGTGGTGAAGGTGGAGGGGAAAATATTTTGGCTTGCGAATAGGGGCTATCGCTAGGGTGTTTGAAGGTGGGAGGAGATGGATAATTACAGAGATGAAGGGAAGATGATTGTTGTGAAGAGGAATGAGAGGGTGAGTGAAGATGGAGAGGGGAATGTGGTGGACTGGGAGAGGAAGAAGGAGTAGAAGAGTGATTTGGTGAATGAAAGGGTGAGTGAGAAGGAGTAGGAGTAGGAGAGGGATTTGGATGGTGTATGGGAGAATGTAGAATAGGTGAGAGTGGTGGTGATGATGATGTACCTTGATGATTATTGACTGGGGCAATGCAGAGACTATCTTCCAGATTCCTTACTTGAGCCTGAAGCTCCTGGATATGCTTTAGCAATTCCTCTTTCTGTGGATTCAGAGCAAAAGCAAGCTCGGCAGAGAGTCTGAACACTATTTCCTCCACAGCTTCCTTGGAGAACCTTATAGTTTGATTTTCAGCAGAAAGAGGAGAAGGAATTCTTCTGGATTGAGCTTCTTCCTCTGGGAAATTAGGCTGACCAGATGATGCAGAGACATGAGAAGCTTTAGACTTAGAGCCAGAAATCCCTCTGATTGGCCCAATTGAGATCCCCATCCTCTTCAGGGTGGAGATTGTGACTTGCTTGCATTTCTTATTCTCTCCATCCCCGATAGACTTGATTTTGAAATGCTCCAGAAGTAAAGAGATCAACTGGGGGTATGGGAGAGGAGCCTTGGCAAATTTTTCAGACATGAATCGCAGCAATTCCATACACACTATTTGGCCTGGATTTAAGGGAATCTTCTGAATGAGATTGGCCAACCAAGGATTGTCAATCTTGGCAAAGCTGATGAAGTTCCCAGACTTGTGAGTCATGAGCTTGGTATATACGTAGTGAAGGATTCGATTGAGCACAGGCATATCTGCAGGCTTCTTGGATGAGGTCTCATATATTTCAGCAAGTTCTTCATCTGTATATTGCTCAGTCATGAACCACTTGTTGTAATCTGCCCCAAAAATTCCCAACATTTTGTTGATAGCAGACCATCCAAAACTAAAACTTCTCCCTCTGATAGTGGCTTTAAAAGATACGTCCCTTAGAAGTCATTTCTTGTAAACTGGGATAACTTTCAGGTTTGAATAGAAGGATCTCAGAACGTCTTCATTGTAGTCATTCTTCACACTCACCCAGTTCTGATATGGCAGTAACCAAGGATCTAAGTCAAAGTCCTGCTCCTTGAAATAATTCAAATCTACCCAAACTGCTGCCCTATCTAAGGTTCCTTTTTCTGCAAAGAAAGCGCTGGGAGTTTCTAGAGGATCTGATGCGAAAGACAGACCTGGGGAAGTTCGCTTTTGACGCTTCTGACCTGATTCAATCACCTCTTTTGAGAAGGATACACTTTTCTGGGTTCTGGGCCTCTTGCTAGCGGATTGGGAAGAAGGTTTAGAGCTAGAGGTAGTCTCAAGATCATTCACATTTGGAAATTTTGTCCTAGCCATTGCTAGTTTAGGGTTCTTAGAGATGCAAAAATGTTTTCGAAAACGCTCAAAGTGCTCAGATAGTGTTTGGAGTAGAAGAGAATGAATGAATGCCGATGCAAAATGATTCACCTTTATAAGTTTTAGGGTTTAGGGTTTTACCTTGAGTGAAGTACATCAACTATCGTTTCGAATTCTGAGCCTTTTAAGTGACTTGCTATCGCTAGGAAGAGCAGCTATCGCTAGTAGGTATGATCCCACGCTGAGGAAGTGACTTTGTCATCACTTTCTCCTTCCAAGTTTTACCTATCGATAGCTGACTTTGCTATCGATAATTCTTTAGGCTAGCGATGTCAATCTTAGCTCAAACTTAGCTCTATTCTGCATAAACTAGCGATAGTGAAACTCACTATCGATGGGTCAGGGTTGCAAAAACTTAAGATTTAACATTTGAACAAATTTTATAGAGCAAGATTGTTATCAATTGCACAGAGAGGAATCAAAAATAAGTTTGAATAATAATATCTGAAATTTTATCCAAATTAACTTAATTTAAAGTAATTCTTCCAAAGATGATAATACATGCATTTGGAAAACTTCTTATGAGAGCTAATTGAAACATTTTCTTCTTGATCTTTCAGATTTCAAAAATTATCTAAATCCAGCATCCTTTTCAAGACATATGAATGCACTCTTAAAAAAATTGAATTGCATTTCAGAGAGTCCACACATAAAATAATACTATACATAATTTCAATTAATCATATAGCAATCTGTTAATTAGTTCAAAGATTGATTGATAATAAAGAGGGACAACCATTCATAATCCATACAATAACTATTCATTCAAGATAGGATAAGAGGGATATCACCATAATTGCTCATGACTAGGCAGAGGATTGCTATCGGTAATGAGAGATGTTATCGATAGAGCTTTTGATGGCAATCATTTCAATCTTAGCTCTGTTCTGTGAATGCTAGCGATAGTTAAATTCACTATCGATTGAGCAGTCTCTTCCTTTGACATTTGGAGAAACGCTCTTGCTTACCCAAGTAGTTCTGACATGCTTGGCTCTGGGTTGCAGAGATCTCTCATGTGAGATAGAATTCAAGAATCTTCTTCTTGATGTATGAGGAATTCTATTTCTCCTACTTTCCTCAAGATAATTGAATGGCACTTTGTGGTAGCTCATTCTGGAGGAGGAACATACTCTTTTTGTGATTGAGCACTGCTTTTTATGATCTGAACTAGATGTTACAACAGTGGCTTTTTCCTGAGTTCTCCTTCTATATATAGATTCTGTGAATCTCTTTCTTGAATCATGAGGATCTCTTGAATTCTTCTTTGCCGCCTTAGACCCATGATGTCCATTTCTTTTAGAACTAGTCTGCACAGATAAAATACTAGATGGACGTTTTGGTACCCATTTGTACTTGGGTCCTTCATTGTTAGCTTTGAACTTTACATGTTCTTTTGGTACCCAAACAAATTTATTTCTCATTTTTGAATTTCTTCTTATGTTACATGTGTGAGAAATATGACCAAATTTACTACAATAATGGCAAATAATAGTATGATGTAAATCATGAGACATTATGCCATTATGGTGATAATTAGAGGAGTACAACCTCTGATTGTTTCTTTTCAAAACATTTTTCTTCCCAAGGCATTTTCCAGCATGTTTTAAAACATCTTTGTTTTTCGAAACATGATCAGTGATAGACACAAGATTGACTTTATCCAAATCAAAATTGTTTTTCTCAAGAATACAGGAATTGGAGTTATATACCATAGTTGCCTTATAAGCTCCAGAGAATGATTGATCAGATTCGTTCAGGTAGATCTCTTGGTAGTCATCTTTCTCTTGTCCTCCTGTGTTGGTTGAAACTTGGAATGGTTCAACAATCTCTCCTTCTTCAATCTCTGCTTCCAATTTCTCATCAGTCATAGATATGCAACTTTGAAATTCAGATGAGCTGTCAACACTTTCAATTTCAGCAAAATGATTAGTGACATATAAGGACTCAAGAGTGTCCCAAATAGCTTTAGCACTAGAGCAAAGCTTGATTTTCTGGAAATCATTTTCAGTTAAACCTTTATGCAGAATTTGCATTGCTCTAATGTTTAAGGAAAACATTCTCTTGTCTTTTTCAGTCCAATCCTTTCTTGGTTTAAAAACAGAATCATTTGTAAAAGTATTCCACATATGATAATCAACTGATTTTATAAAATTCTTCATTCTAGCTTTCCAGAACCGAAAATCAATATTTTCAAGAAGCGGTGGAATAGTATGATCAAAACCTTCAGAAAACACAATGCACCCAAAATCAGCCATGATCTTTTCACTTGAGATCGTTGGATCCTTTAAACAAGTGACCGGCTCTGATACCAATTGAGAGTACTGGCTGTTACCCAAGAGGGGGGTGAATTGGGTGACAGAATAAAACTTTCAATGCTTCTTTTTCTAAAGTATAATGAAGGCAAGCTTTTCAAAACTATTAAATGCGTAAGATATATATATAAAGCAGATAAGTTGGGAACTAAAGAGGTTAGGGAAGAAATAATGCAAACAGAGTTTATCCTGGTTCGGTCAATCCAGACCTACATCCAGTCCTCAGGCTTCACCTGAGATTTCCACCATCCTCTTGTTTAAAACGGGCACAAGAGAAGCCTACCACAGGTTTTACGAACACAGGTTCACCTGCCAACCTTTACAGAGTTTTAGAATTTCTCTAAACACTCCCCCTTACTACCTGTAAGGTTACCACCCTGTTCCTAAAGCACCAAGCTTTGGAACAACCTCAAACAGTAGAGGATTTTAATAATAAGGTTCACTCTATGAACAGATTGTGATAATCACTTAAGTACAGAATCTTATATGATAAGGAAATACAAATTCTAGAGCTCAAAGGTTTGATCTATGGTGGCTCTAGCTCTTCTTTTCTAATGCGCTCATCTCGTCATTTCTGGGCTTACTTAGTTTTGCTCTCAATCAGTGTAATCAGCAATTCTGCATAAAGCCCTGTTCCATCGTTGTTTTTCGTATATTCATTGTGTGTGCATCATTTGTTTCAGATGTCTTCAAGTCTTTATATAGGGTCTTATGATTATGTCCGTTGGAGACTTGGAGAACTAGCCGTTGATAATTTGCTTCAACTAATCTTGCAGAGGATAGGACACGAGAGGCAGAGACTGTGAGTAACGTTATCCTGCTGCTACCTGCTACTGTACTTGCATGTCAGCTTTTTCAGTAGCGCTAGTATGATTTGCTATCGCTAACTTCATAGTGTAAGTCCTGCACTTGACTTAATAGCTAAACAATATATAATGCATAGCAGGTGTTATCGCAAGCATAGACCATTAGCTAAATGTGATAGACAATGTTTATATCAGCTAAGGTTTTTCATAAAGCATTCTCTATCGATAGACATAAACATTATCGCTAATACATCCCTTGAGTTCAATGCTTTGAGTTCTAGCAAGATCATAACAATAAACATTTTACTATCGATATCTAATCCAATTATCGCTTAGCAACAATGTTAGCTCATTAGACTCTTGCTCTTAGGTACTAGCTATCTGAATGAATATTATCTGAAGCACTTCTGTTATCGATAGCTTAACTTGTTATCGCTAGCTGATTTCATTAGTTTAAGGACTTGGTTTATCTTTCTGCTAGCTGAGTTATCAATGAGCTTCTAGCGATAGATTCTTTCTTTATCGATAGTGAATGACTTAGCGATAGATATCAACTTTGTTATTTCTAAGTCTTCACTTGCTATGGCTCTGTCTATTAGCGATAGACTCTAACTCTAGTGATAGAGTTCTGTTACCTATTAGATTTCACTTGTTTATTTCTGAGGTAACTTTCACTTATGTTTTCTCAGGGTCAGTCTTCATCAAAACTTAAGATTCTAACACCTTTGCCTTCAAGGCCATGCCATTTGGACTTTGTAATGCACCGGCTACATTTTACCGGTGTATGATGGCCATTTTCACTTATATGATCCAGCACACCATGGAGGTTTTCATGGATGATTTTTCGATGTTTGGTGACTCTTATGATGAGTGCTTGTCAAATTTGGCCAAAGTCTTGTAACAATGTGAAGAGACCAACCTTGTTCTCAATTGGGAAAAATGTCACTTCATGGTGAAAGAGGGTATTGTGTTAGGTTATAGAGTCTCTAAAAATGGCTCAGAGGTGGACAAAGATAAAATCTCAGTGATTGAGAAACTTCTTCTACCTACCAATGTCAAGGGTGTGAGGAGCTTCTTAAGACATGCAGGGTTTTACTGCCATCTCATCAACGATTTCTCCAAGATCACTAAGCCTCTTTGTGCTCTACATGAGAAAAAAAGCTATTTTTGACTCCAATGATGCTTGTCTTAAGGCATTTGAGGAGTTTAAGAAGAGATTGGTCGCTGGTCTTATCATTGTGGTAACGAATTTAGGCCTACCCTACATTTTCATGTGCGATGCCAGTGATTATGCTGTGGGAGTTATATTGGGTTAGAAAAGGGAGAAACTCTTTCATCCCATCTAATATGCAAGTAAGACATTGATAGTGCTTAAGAGAACTACACTACCACCGAGAAGGAGCTTTTAGCAGTTATGTATCAAGTTTCGCCCTTACTTAATTGGTTCTAACACACCAACCATTCTGCCTTGTGCAATTTTTTCAGTAAGAAGAAATCTAAGGCACAATTGATTTGATGCATGCTGCTTCTCTAAGAGTCCAATTTGCAGATTGTTGATTGAAAGGGGTGTGTGAACCAAGCTGCCGACCACCTTTCTAGACTGAGTATTGATGCTCAAATAGATGAAGATTCCACGATGCATGAGGTCTTTCCGGATGAGCAACTATTCATGGTAGTAGTGGTTAAAACACCATGATATGTCGACATTATGAATTTTCTAGTTTGTGGGATTGTGCCAGAGAAGATGAACCATCATCAAAGGGGAAATTTCTTCATGATGTCAAGCATTATTATTAGGAGGAACCATTCTTGTTCCACTATCGTGCTGATAAGATGATACACCGATGTATATCAAAATGTGAGCAGTTAGATATAATAGCTTGTTGCCATGCATCAGAGTATGGAGGTCATTTTGGTGGAAACAAGATAGCTGCTAAAGTCTTGCAATCTGGGTTTTTCTAGCCTTCTTTATTCAAGGATGCACAAAGTTTTGCCATGCGTTGTGATCGCTGCCAATGACTTGGTAACATCTCCATGAGGGATGAGATGCCTCTTAACAACATGCTAGAGGTTGAGGATTTTGATGTATGAGGGATTGACTTCATGGGACCATTTCCCAAATCCTTCAACAACCAATACATCTTTGTAGCAGTTGATTATGTGTCGAAATGGGTTGAAGCAATCGCTACTCCAGCTAGTGATGCCAAAGTGGTAGTGAAATTCATCAAGAAGAACATCTTCAACAGTTTCGGGGCACTAAGAGCTATTGTTAATGACGGGGGTACCCACTTTTGCAATCAGCAATTTTGGGCTCTTTGAAGAAGTATGGGGTCAATCATAGGGTAGCTCTAGCCTACCATCCCCAAACAAATGGACAAGCTGAAGTATCTAATCAAGAAATTAAGAAGATTCTTGAGAAGATGGTTGGCACTACATAGAAGGATTGGACAATAAAGCTTGATGATGCGTTATGGGCCTATCGTACTGCTTACAAGACTTCGATTGTATGTCACCATATCGTTTAGTCTTTGGTAAGGCTTGCCACCTTCCCATGGAAATTGAGCATAGTGCATTTTGGGCTATCAAAAAGCTCAATTTTGATGCTGAAGCAGTTGGTGAGAAGCGGTTCTTGCAATTGAATGAGCTTGAGGAGTTTCGGTTCCATGCCAGTGAGAATGCCATGATTTACAAGGAGAGAACCAAGAAGTGGCGTGACAAGCACATCAAGGATAAGACTTTTGAGCCAGGGAAACAAGTCCTTTTATACAACTCCAAGTTGAAGCTTTTTCTGGGCAAACTCAAGTCCAAGTGGTTGGGGCCATTCACCGTTGTGCAATCAATTGACAAGGGCCAAGTGGAGCTAGAAACCAGGAGTGGAGAGAGATTCAAAGTCAATGGACAGAGGATCAAGCATTATTGGGGTGGGAAGATTGATCACAGTCAATGGACAAAGATTCAAAAGCGTGCCATGCCTTGATACCGGTGATTTGCTCTACCAATTCATTATTCGAGAAGTAATCTGGCAATTCTACCACCTGCTTAATGTTTAGGAGTGTGAGTATGAGCGTACAAAGGGGTACGTCAGTGACTATCCACTGCCTGCTATTTAGAGCATGCTAATTATGCCCGGACAGCCTGGTTGGTTGAACAAGCAAGGAAACTAGCTATATCTGAAGCAATATGCTCTTACTACAGAGGCTAAGGCATGGTTGTACTTCATCTCTTACAATGTACAGCTTTTTGAGCACCGTAGTGACATCACCAAAGAGTTGGCGCTAATTATCTACCTCTTTATCAAGGGCAAGAACATCAAGGTATAGCAGATTATGATCGACAGCATTTACCACTGTGCTTACATGCCTTGTGAGGGAGCAGTGCTTCTTTTCCCACACATCATCTCTTACCTGTTCTTACAGAGAGGTTCGGAGGATCCAGAGACTGACCAACACTTTCCCCAAAGGATCATCTTCACTTATGATCTATTGAGGAGAGCTCAACCACCTCCCGCACCTGTAGAGGACGAAGAGATGTTGAAAGAGCCTCAAATTGACCTACAGATAGTTCATACTGAGATCCAAGAGTTATCTGCTAAGTTTGCAGAATTTCAGGCCCAACAGAAGTGGAAGTAGGATTACTTGGAATGATTTCAAGCTTACATAGTCCGAAAGGTTAGAAAGTGGTTACGAAAGTTTGGGATGCAAGACAGCAGTGATGAAATGCGAAAAAAGGGTGCCAAAAAGGTGAGACAGAGGAAAGAGAATAATAAGGCACTAACAGCTGATGTTGCAGATGAGGGTGATGAGTCAGATGAGGATGAGGATGAGGAGAGTTCAGGGGATGACGATGAGCACTGATCTGATTTGCTTTTGTTTGTGTTGTTTTATTTTGTTTATGTGTTTTACTTTGTTTTATGTGTTTTATTTTTATTTATAGACTTGTTGAACATTGAGCTACTGATAGCTTAATTTCTTTGCTTTGGGGCTACTGATGCCTCCCAATTTTTGACACCTGTTGTTTGGCTTTGGTCTTACAGTATATATATGTAGGTTGATTTGTGATACCTCTTGCTGTGATCTGTAATTATTTCATGCTTGGTCCTTTCCTTTACTTGTTCAACAGTGAGGACATTGTTTGGTCTAAGTTTGGGAGAGAGAGGTGGCATATTTTGAAAAAAAATTGATTGTGACTAATGAGTACGCAGGGATATACTGATTTTGATTTGAATAATGAATGTGTGAGATTCCATTACCGAACTTAAGTTGTTGCATTTATGTGATGAATTGACTGTGAGCTTGTTTGAAAGTGGTGTGAAAGTTCAATGATTGAAACTAGTTGCTTGACTTGATGATAGGTAGAAAATTGGACATGTATGCCTTGTATGAAATGTTTTGTGATATTAAAGCATGTCTTTTCTTGATCCCTTTGAGTAAACTGAGCATAATTAGAGTTAGAGTTTATTTGATGGGTTTTATAAAGGATATTTGTGGTAAACTGATTTATGTGTTTGTTTCCATTTGATAATTTTAAAAATCCTTTTTGGAAAAACTTCAACATTCATGGCAAGCTTCATATGATTTTTGAAAAATGATAGAGGCAATTCTTTAAATGCATTTGGGCCTTTCAAGCTAACCTTGATAATATCTATCCCATTTGATCCCAATTTTTTAACCTAAAAGAAAAATCAAGACTTTGCCTTTTGAAAAAACTACTTAATATTCTAACCTTTTAAGCCCGAAAAACTGTGAAATTGCCTTGCTTTGAGATAATGGGAATGGTTGAATATGAGTGATGAAAAGTGGAAGAGGATCAAAAATTCTGAATAGACCAAGCCAAATGAAAAAAATATGAAAAAATAGAAAAAGAAAGAAAAGAGTATCCAATAAGGCTTGGTGGGAGATATCAAATTAACTCAAATAAAGAGAGAAGAGAATGGGAATCTAAAAAGTGCAAAAATTCCATTATCTTAAGGCTTTTGTATTTATCCTTATTGGGATAAGGTCCAATTTCACCCCGGAAGTAACCCAGTAGGAGCGGATTTGCCCCGGAAGTAACAAATGGAGCTTATTTACCCCGGAAATAGTAAAAGCAGAGCAAAATTTGACTTTAGCCCCCAGAGGACACTGAATGCTCCCTTTATTATTGGGCAAAAGTCCAATTTTACGCTGCTTTTGTTGCTTCCGGGGTAAATAAGCTCCATTTATTACTTCCAGGGCAAATCAGCTCCTACTGGGTTACTTCCGGGGCAAAATTGGACCTTTACCCTATCCTTATTCCTTTCATTTCAAGTACCCTTAACCATGGCCAAGTTACAAGCTTAAAAGACCTCTTGATTTTGAGATCATGTGATGAAAGTTGTGAGTGGAGAGGGGTGAAGGAAATGGTGGATAAAATTTGAAAAGTGAGAACTTACAAATGAGTTGGAGTTTTGCAAGTAACAAGAATAAGATCCGGAAAAAATTTCTTTTAACTCGAACACACACACACACACACACACACACACTAGCTCAAGGAATCTCTGAGAAGCTTGTTTTTAATGTTATGAAGCATTCATCTTTGCACGCATTCTATATTTTCTATCAATCAATGGGAAAAGAGCAACATATGAGAACAAGCATTTCAACCAAAGTAAAGTGAGCATGTGGTTAATTTCATGGATTTCTTGAAAATTTCTTGAGGACAAGCAAGAACTTAAGTTTGGGGGAGTGATAAGCTCCATAATTTCATAGTTTGAAAAGAATACAAAAATTCAGAGAAAAGATGAACAAAGAAAAATTTACATGTGTGTGAAATTTGGAGCTTAATGAATATACATTTGAGTGATTTTTAGAACTCATCAACTCTCTCTCTCTCTCTTATATAGGAAGAGGTGGACAAGTGGAAAAAGCTAAGAAAGACCTAGAGCGACAAATAAGTAGAAAAGAATTTGGAGACAAGCAAATTAAAAGAACCAAGAGGAGTTGGAAAAGGGAGGCCACGGCGAGTAACTCGTGCCTCTGCCTTTTTGTTTTGTTTGCTCACTGTGGGTTAGCCACGATGAACCCACTATGAGTGACCCATGAAGTTGTGCATTTTGATTAAACTGTGCAGATTTAAGAGAATATACCTAGGGTTTCATGCCACAATGATCAGACTTTCACTTTAGGGTAGTTTTTGGGGTTTGGTTCTATTGGAGAGAGCTTGGAGGTGCTTGGAACATTGAAGATTGGATTGGGAGAAGATTGAAGAGATTTAAGCTTCTTCCTTCTTAGTTTTCATTCTTCCTCCTTTTTCTCCTCATTTTTCTGCAATGAACCATTGTTTAGCTTTTGTTTTTGTTTTAATTTCAATTATGTGTAACTAAAACCATTCTCTAGGGTTACTTTGAACCACTTTATGGATTGAACTATGTATTTCCCTCTTTTTATGCTATGAATGAAATTTATGTGTGGATTTTCATCTCGCTCTTTCTTCTACAAGTGCTTGATCACCACTCGCTTTGTTAAATGAAATATGCTTTGAGAAAGTGTATTTTGTTTTAGAACTTGGATGAAATCATGTTGGGATTGAAATTTATGGTTTTGAATGGATGGTTAGTTGGTAACATAGAGATACAGTTACTAACCTAACATTGTCATTAGAAGGTTTGTTGGGAATGATAACTTGCACAAATTGTGGCAAGAGATTGTGCAATTAATGCAATAATATATTTGATCTTGACTCGAGAAATCATTTTCAAATGCAAAATGAACTTTAGACTCACACATAGTTCCATTAGGATGCTAGTAAAGAGGGAATTTAATTAGTTCATGAAGTAAAAGTGGGATAAGTAGCCCTAAGCCTTTTATTATCTTAAACAAGTGTGTTTTCAACCATCTTGCTATTTTATAACCATTTGCAACTCAATTTTTGTTTGAACTCAATTTTTGAAAATGTTCCTACTCTTTTCCAATTAAGACGTAATTAGCACTAATTGACTTACTTAAATCACAATCCATGCGAAATAACACTTTTTCACTATACTACTTTTGACAACCTGTACGCTTACGGTAAAGATCACAAATGGCTGTTAAGTTACTTGGGTATTTGCCAATCTTTTTGATGCTCCATGAATTATCAAGTGACAATGTGTCACTATATTTTGTTGTCCTGTTAACTTTTTAACATCAAGACTTTCATGTTTAAGGCACTCTCAAATGGCATTTTATGCCACATTTTGTTGTAGTGTTGACTGTAAGGCATATATATATTTATGTTTACTATTTACTTTGCATCATTTATTTTTACACCACATTTTGTCATGTTTAATTACGTCTCAATATAGTAGCCTCCATCCCTTTGATGCTTATTATTTAATGTTTGAGGAATATTCATAGAATTTGTGAGCTGTACGAATCTTAAACCACACTGCTTTTGGTTTCTCACTTTGGCCAGACTCTACTCCCCAACATGAATTGAATTATAAGCCATTTCCTTGGCCCCTGTTTGTGAATTGAATTTGACAAACATTCCCATTTGTCTCAATTTCACATGCACGAGGTAGGGATCATTAACCTGCCCATGTCTTAAGTTCACCTGCAGAGTTTGGCCAAAATCTTTGTACCTTCAATGCTTCTTAATTTAACAATACATTCCCAAACATAGAATACATTAGATTTCTATTAATCTTCTACATAACATTACAATTCCTCAACAAATTTCCCTATATGACTTCAATGCCATTACATCCTACATCTACTAAAACATTACATCCTTCTTCTACAAAAATATTACAATACTTCAACCAAATAACATTTTCACAAATAAGCAAACCCATGTAGCCACTTGTTAACCTCTTGGAATTCATGTCTTTTGGGCACATTTTCCTTGGTTTTTATATATTTTTGGAGCATTTGTATATCTTTTGGATACTCAAAGATAGGAAAATGTGCATAATGTTTTTGGTTGCAATTTTTGTTCAATTGTGCATAAGTTGAGCTCTCCTCCTTATTTATTATGAACTTATCAAATTTATTATTTTGTAAGGTGTGTTTTGGCAAGAGAATTAACGATAAGGCATTTGGGAAATCAAAGATGATGAAGGTGATGGCAAATTATTGATGGGATACTTCATTTGCAACAATAGAACTCGAATTCCATAAGCAAATTGAGTTGCAGCTCAAAATCTGGGCCACAGCTCACCTTTATACAGAAGAAAACTGAGTCGTAGCTCAAAAACCAGACCATAGCTCATTTCAGGACAAAAGAAAACTGAGCTGCAGCTCAAATTTCTGGGCCGCGGCTCATTCGTGACAGCAAAACGCATAGCTTCATTTGGACTGGAAACTTAGGTTTTAAAGTGGAGAAATCGATGGAGCTCGACATTCTTTACTTCTTGGGCATTCTTGGGGGCTTTTCCTAATGCTTCTAAGTGATTGATCACCATATAGATGTTGTGTTCACTTGATTGATGCTTGAGAGGGCTAGATTGAGTGTAGAACTTGGGTAAAATAGTGTAAAACTTGAAGTTTGCATGATGAATGGATGGTTTTGTTGGCAAGATAGAGATATACTTGCCAACCTTGCATAGTCACATTAGGATTGGAGCTTGATAATTGGGTTTTATTAATTGTAACAAGAGATTGAGCAATTAATGAGATCAAACACTTGTTCTTGACTTGAGAGAGCTTTTACAAGTACTTTGTGAATTCTAGACTAATACATGATTTCATTAAGAACATCTTTGAGAGGAGGTTAATTGGATATTAAGAAATACAAGGGGAATAAATAATCTTAGGTCCCATTTTGTCTTTGAAGTTGAAGAATCAGTTGTTTATAATATTATTTTTATTTAGCATAGGTTTATTTCATAGTTAATCTTCAATTATGATATTTGTCTCACTCAAATTGGGTAAAAGTGTGATAATCGCTACTTGACTGGGTTTTGGAACCAAATCCTCGTGCAACCTTTCAACATTAACAAGGAGTTCGTTTAACACCTCCCTCGACCTGTCCCCCACCTGTTCATCAAACCATTCAAAAAATCCACCACCCACCCTATAAATGTAAACATAAACTAAATTAACACCTAGAGGAGGAGCAACATGACCAAATCAAATTAGACTAGATTATGCTATATACTATATATTTGTTTATGAGCATTTAATGTATTTTTTGTGCAATTCAATTTTTATTTAGGAGGAGCACACTCTTACTATAAAAGACCAATGCAATTCATTATTTTTTTTTTGTGCAATTCAAAGTTCAGGCACATATAAAAAGGATCATCATATATAGTGTAATCTAGTAACACACTAATTCAGAGAGATTATGCTATTATTCTATATATATATATAATTTATTTAGCTTTAGTATTTTATAAATAATCTCATAAAACCGGGGGAGTAATATACATAAGTACCTCATCTTGTCGGATATAGGAGAATGATTGGACCCTCTTAACACTTAATTAAGAGCTCTAAAATACATATTTTCCTCATCTGTTTCCAATAATCACCATAAGGAGCAAAAGCTATGTCAATGTTCCATAAGCAAAAATCTCAAGCACTACTAGACTCATGAGACCTCTCAACAAAGGCAGGATCATGGGTCCTTATGATCTCCTTAGCCATATCTGGGGATGATACTACAATTGTAGAAAGCTCACCAATCTGCAGGTGCATGAGAGGTCCGTACTTGAACGATAACTCTCGAAGGATATGGTATGGAGTTGAAGATGATGATGATGATGACCTTGCTGCTACTAATCGATGAAGGTTTCCTAGAAGAGGAAGCTTCCATGGACTTGGTGGGATTTAAATCTTAGCTTTATTCTTTGGCTTTGTGAGCCTGAGGATTAAGAGGAAGCGGGGAATAATAAGAAGCAAGGGAGGGATTTGGATTTCCATGTGTTATTGATTTGTCCAGCATTTAGCATATCCACAAGCGCACGTGTCGTTAAAAATAGTATAGAAAAGATTGTCGTTCTAATAGAGACTAAGGCAAAAGAGGATTAATTATTACAATTATGATATCAATTGGGTTCACTACTACAGAAAACACTTTTCACGTCTCTTTTTTTGGACTTTTCACGTCTCTTTTCGGTGGGACGTGGATAGAAGAGACGTGGAAAGTCAGGACTTTCCACGTCTCACCATTTTCCACGTCTCACATTTAATGTGAGACGTGGAAAGTGGCCATTTTCCACGTCTCTTTTTCAAAAATGAAATGTGGAAAATGAGACTTTCCACATCTCTTTTATGAATATGAGACGTAGAAAGTGACCAGTGCCAACTTTCCACATCTCTTTTTCGAAAATTAGATGTGAAAAGTGAGACTTTCCACGTCTCTTTTTTGAATATGAGACGTGAAAAGTTGGTACTGGTCATTTTCCACGTCTCATTTTCGAAAATTAGATGTGAAAAGTGAGACTTTCCACGTCTCTTTTTTGAATATGAGATGTGAAAAGTTGGCATTGATCATTTTCCACATCTCATATTCAAAAAAGAGATGTGAAAAGTCTGCAACTTTCCACGTCTCTTTCAAATAAGAAACGTGGAAAGTGGTTTTTTTTTTAAAAAAAGAATATTTTTTTAATTAGGATGATTAACCCCAATTTAAAAAACCCAATATTTTATCTGAATAATAGAAATGCAACACTTAAAATAAAAAAATAAACTAATTTTATTATTTATATCCAAACTGATATTACAAAAAATGTTATAATACAACTTTCATCCTAAAATATGAAATAGAAATACACCTTCAGGATCTTTGTTCACCTGTCAGGAAATATTCACTAACTAGAAAGCTCATGTCACTGAACTAATAATACTAAGCCTATATATTATATCCACTACATTTTTAAAATCAGTTAACAGCATAAGTCAACCTGCTTGTCCTTTAAGATGCTTTTGTTAACAATGGTCATGCCAAGTGAAAACTGATGAACCAGATTGCGGCAAGAAACAATCAGTAAGATTTAATGATGCTCCTACCTGAAAAAGAACCACACAAATGATATGATGTAGCAAAAAAATGACAGGCCTAAAAGAAGATGCTCCGAGAGCTTTCAATATGCAGTGATAAAAAAAGAATTCAACAGTGACATACTGCGTCTACTTGCACTGCTTTATTATTATGAATTGAAGTTCCAGAAATTCAAAAAATATATAGAATTCAATCAAAATCATTAAAGTCCCAAGTTTAAGGCCACATATGGCAAACCTTTCCCTGCTATTAATTTTTTGTAATCAGAACTCAAGCCTTTTTTTGGTGAATTTGCAGTGGACTGTCCTTTAAATTCAAAGGAAATTGCCCAAGCCATTTGGATACAAGCACTAGCCTACAAACATCATAATTACACAAAAGCCAAATGCTAAAGACTGTACATAAACATACTAAACGTTGCACAGAAATACCACAACAAAGCTCCTTTGTTGAAAAATGTATAAAATTACAAAGTAATATATATATATATATGTGTGTGTGTCTGTGTGTCTTGCAAAGGTTTAATGGTGTCAAGGAATTCCCAAATTCTGATTCTCAAACTGATTTAAGTGCACACAAGCTTAGCTATACCAAAAGTTCATTTTCAAGCTAACTGACAGTTCATTTTGATTTTTCTTTCTCTCTTTCTATGTTTTTCTTCACTCTCCTAACACAGTCTATTAGTTCCAACAAGCCAACGAAAATTGACCAAAGTACCAAATTGACCAAAGTTCCTATAAATACAGGAGCAAACAACCTCATGGTTAAACATGTAACAATAGAAGCTAAGGAATGCAAACACAGTAAATTCCCAGGAAAAATATTTCAAGTTAATTCAAAGAGTACGCAGTTTGAACATAGGAAATGATGACTTCAGCAAAGGGAAGTTTGGTAGCTCAAGTTAATTAGACGCAAAGTTGAATGAATTGCATATGATCCCATTTTCCTAATTCAACACAAATCTTTCTTCACAATAAACAAATTCAAAAAAAGCATGCAACTCTAACCAAAATTGTAAGTGTAAATCTCAATTAAGCTGCAGCATACAATAATTCTAGAATAAACAAACAAATTATTCAAACCAGGGCCAAGTTAGATCCAAGTTTTCTCAGTCATAATTGTTATGATATTTCTCTTTCCTATTTTCATTTCCTTCTCTTACATATGAAGCTCCCTTTCAAATATATACTAAGCTCCCACAAGCTTTCACATTATGAGTGACATGGAAAAACATAAACAACTAGATGTAAGAATAGAAGCTAGAAAAAAGTACCTGGTACCATTTAGTGTGGGGCCATTTATATTTTCTGCACTTCCAGCAACAATCATATGCCAAAAAGGGGGGAAATAATCATAGAAAATGTGAGATAGTAAAGTAACATTTGAAACAATTTAATCACACCAATTCTAGGCTACTATATATGACCAAACATAACAAGTTTATACAAAAGAACTTGGGGTTTTGAAACAGAAAACAGCACCCATACCCAAGTAACAAACCGAGAAATATCTAATACTTCAAAGAAATCAACTAATCACCTCGGAAAAGAAAGAACATGAAAGTAATACTACTTCAACTGATATCTAAGTAGGAACCACAGTTAAGAATGACCAGATTGTAGTTTCCACAGAACTTGGAAAGAATAAAAAATCATAAGAAAAAAGGAACCGAAATTACCTTCCATGGACAGCCACAACTGAAACGCCGATTTTCTCAATACGCCTTGCTAATTCCACTGTATCATTAGGTGACTTTAGAAGACGAATCTTACACATCACAGGAATACTAAGGTTCCTCTTTAATGCTGTTAAGATCTGGATTTTTAAAGAGGAAAGAGTTGATCGCATATTACCAAGTAAAATCACAAAAGAAAATCACAATTATAAGGATTACATCATGAATAACTTCTGGTTTAGTCAGCAAAGCAGCACCCATAACCCCGCTGACAAAAAATGGCTTGGGGTAACCCATGTTGATATCTACTGCAGCAACGTCATTACACCTAAAACCCCATCCCCAAATATATGTAATGTAAAATGTCAACAGCTTTTGATCTTATATTAAGTTAGATAAAAAAAAATAAAAATAAAAGGCTATAGATAAAAAGAACTGAAATAAATGCAAAATCCTAACAATAATAATTACTTCAAAAGGTAAAAAAAAAAGATTAACTGCATTATGAAGCTTACACTAATTCAGTAGCTTTTAGGGCCCTCACAGCATCAGATGTTCCCTTGACATACAACCCTGCCCTTTTCTGCAGGTTTTGAAAACAACATTCTGTGTTCCCTTGTCCAAAAAATCAGTGGATCCAATGAGTTCTAAACAAGAAGATCAGGCCTTTATTAGATTACAAAGACAGGATGCTAATGGATGTTTCCACAGCCTCTAGTTAGCCACTTACTAGTTAGTAGTTACCAGTCACTTTCTAGCCACAATAAGGAATAAAAATATGACAACCTTTTCCTTTTTCCCTCAACAAAATACAATTAAGTGAAAGGGAAGAAGGAAAGAAGCAGAAAAAAGAAAGACAAGAAATCCTCAAATACACATGACACATCTTCTATGTGAAACACTTAATTAAAAGAATGGTGAAATAAACCTGCAGTTCTATAAGTGAGAATGAAATCATCCTCAAAATCAAACCAATCAAGACGAAAAGTTTTCATAGACAGTTGTTTTTTTTTCCCACAGACAAAGCTACCATTTATGAGCCAAATCTCACAATCACCCTAATCATAGTCAACAACTTCTCATCAGGTATACAATATATCCAAGCAGAGGAAAAAGTAGAGGCCATAAAAGTATCAGCTTGATAAAAATAATATCCAAACAAGAGTCAAAATTAGAAGCAAGAACAGGGCTCAAGTCTTTTACAAATCACAATACTGGTAGAAAATCCTGATGTTTCTACCTAGATGTATGCGGCAGAAAGAGCCACCCAAACTA
Source organism: Mimosa bimucronata (assembly GCA_037074515.1). NCBI lineage: Eukaryota > Viridiplantae > Streptophyta > Magnoliopsida > Fabales > Fabaceae > Mimosa > Mimosa bimucronata. The sequence goes on from CM073438.1 coordinate 7,819,944, forward strand.
TATCAAACAAGGAATAATTGAGAACCTATGAGATTTGGCGTTTTGCATCACTGGGAATTCAGAATCCAGCCGATGAAGAATCTAAGGTAACACGGCTCATTCCAATAACACCAATATTAACACAAAACAGAAACAAACAAATAAAAAGGCAATTATGCAAATAATTCGAGGGAATAAGGAATCCTAGTAAAAAAAATTCAAAAATTGCAGTTCAAAAAAATAACTACCTAATAAAGGACTTTCCCTTGAGAGGCTCATCGGGAGGAATCGGAGTGGAAGAATCGCGAATCTTAGAAGCATAAAGCCCTTCGCTATCACCATGGAACAAGAAAGCATTAGACCTATGAATAAAACAATGTTAACACTCCAAGCGGCCTTCTTCCCCATCTCTCTTAGGTCACCAACAGTACAGTAGGAATAAAAAAATCATATATTCAACTAAAAAGTAAGGGAAAATGAAGGAGAAACGTTTACCAAAGACAGACCCAAGCTTCCCGTGTATTTCCACCGTTCCTTGCCGCCGATCGTTACCGTTTCTGCCATGGTCCATCGCTGTAGCTCAAAGAACACAGGGAGGAATGGAGGGCCGAGGGTTCTTGAGGAATGGAGGGCTTTGTTTCAGAGCTCCATTTGAGCTTTGTTTGAGTGAATGAAGGAGAGGAGGGGCGTCGATCTGGCGATGTGAAGAAAAATGGCGAAGAGAAGAGGAGAAGAGGGTTTGAGTTTTCTTCAGAGAAGAGGATGAGGGACAGAGGGAGTCGATTTTTTGTAAAGTTTGAAGCTAATCCACGTCTCACAAAAGAGAAGAGACGTTGAAAATATATAAACCACGTCTCTTAAATATAATAGAGACGTGAAAAGTTTATAATTCACGTCTCATATATTTTATGAGACGTGAAAAGTTTATAATCCACGTCTCATATATTTTATGAGACGTGGTTAATAATTTCCACGTCTCATAAACATTTATGAGACGTGGAAAATCTCTCTTTTTTTAAATATCCTGCCTTTATTTTAGTAATTTTGTATTTACCGCGTTTTTTTAAGAAAATCCACATCTCATAATTATAAAAGAGATGTTGAAACTTTTTCATATATTTATAATTTTGCCACCGCCTTCTTTCTACATCTCATATTTAAAAAATAGACGTTGAAACTTTTTCATATATTTACAATTTTGCCACCGCCTTTTTTCTACATCTCATATTTAAAAAAGAGACGTGAAATGGGGACGTAAATACTGTTTTTTGTAGTAGTGGTTGAGTGCAAAGTTTTTGTATTTTGAAATTTAAATATACCCAAAATGAAAATAACTTGAGAGAAACAAACTGAAAAGTTTACTTCAAGACAAGACAAGTATAGGATTATTTACCACCATTACATCTCATGAAGGTTAACTAGAACCCTCTCAATTAGCATTATAATGAAAATATGTGTTTGTCTAAGGTTCATATACATTTGAAAATGCTTTGTCAAGACAAAATCAAATTTATACTCCCATTAAAAATGCACAATCTCTTGCTACACTTAATGAGAATTATCATTAGGCATCAACTTTAATTTGACAATGCTAAATTAATAACTATATCTCTACGTTACTAGCTAATCATCCATTTAACCCATAAACTTTAAGTCTAACATGGTTCACCTAAGTTCTACATTCAAATTATCTCTCTCGAGCATAATTTAAATGAACTAAACAAACCTTATGGTGGCCAATCACAAGGAAGCATTAACCACAAGGTAAAACCACAACATAATTATCATTAACAACTAAAAGAGGGTATTAAATAAGTCTCAATCCATGCAATAGATCTTAACACAAATTAATTAGATACTCATAATTACCAATAAAATCACAAAAATCATCCCAACAACACCAAAATAAATCCCGATTCAATCTCATCAGCAACACAAACAACATTCAGAGTTTAAGGGAAAGAGAAAAGAGATTAAATACTGAGATTTATTCTCCCTTTCTTCCCTCCTTAAATCCTGTTTATGCCTCAATGGAAGATGAAAACCGTTGTAGTTCATTGAGGCGCCTTAGGTCCTCGATCCAATTGTCTCCACGGTCCTCTCATCCTCCTGTTGAAGCGATGAAGCAAGCACCCAAGTCGCCTCTCCCTCCCTCTGCCTCTGGTTCTCGCTTGCGTCGCTGCTCTGTGGAAGAAGGCTTGAAGATGATTTTTGGACGATGGTGAATAGTGTTTGTGTGGCTTGCTTTTCTCTTAACCCGTGAACCACTTTATCATTTCTCAATTGTCACTTAGGTTAGATCCATCCCCAACATGTGGCTGCCTCTCAAGCTATTGGAAGGAAAAGAAGCCATTAAATGTCACAATATCAAACATCACCTCAACATTAATTCTGATTGTTTGTTTTCCTCATGTGATAATGAGACTATATACCACATCTTTTTCCAATGTCCTTGGGTTCGAGTTATCTGGTTTGGTCTATCTCCTGCTTTATTATTAGATAGAATTTCTTAGGATCAGTCAATAGGTTGGTTCTTGGATACATTGATAAATAGCTCACCATCTATTGGTTGCTTGATTTCATGGGCACTCTATTATATCTGTTTTTCATAAATAAAAGGCTCGCATATAATATTTAGTCGATCCTGAACAAGTAATTCATACAGTTCAATCACAAATCAACTTTCAGTCTACCATCCTTGTTATTCCTGCCAATAGGGACCCAGCTCATCGGGTGTTAGACTTATGGTCTATTCTCCACAGCCTCTAATGTTTCAAGATTGGGTCATTATTGTTTCCAGGATTACTAAATCTAAACAAAATGGATGTAGATCTTTTCAGATATATCTTTATTTTCAGAAAGAATGGGTTAGAGACTTCAGATTTAACAAGGATCGAGGCCAGGATAAATGGATTGTCATCTTCTCTTACTTGCGACAAGTCTTAATTTTCTTATGCAACCAGCAATGCATTTCTAACCTGTATAATTATACTGTTTCTGTTAGTTCGGCAGATCCAAATTTAGGGAGGGTATTTTCTGGAACTATTTTTTTAGGATTACGGGCTAATATAATATTACGTTACTGTATAAATATTTTACATAGATTTACTAGTTTTAATTTCTCATAGACATTCAGTATTTATCTTTTTTTCAATGTAATATATTCATCAAAAAGAAAATCAATAATAATAATACTAATAAAACTAATAATATTAAAACACACCACCTGCCAACATTCAAACATCTTCTTCTTAATTTTTTATATGCAAAATTTAATTATTTCAATTTTAGCTTAAAACTACAATATTTATTTAAATCCCCAAAATGATCTACCAAATTGATATCTTATCAAAACCTTAACAAATCCCTTTAATTTAACATTAATGACTCCCCAAATATACCCAAATACGTATAAAATCTAATTAAAAATTGGGAGTTATCAGTTATAGCTTATATTCAAAATCGCAACATTTGATTGATTTGTTGATACATTAAAGACTAAAGTTAGATATGACTGAGTATATGTGGTCCATAACGGTGCGTGTGAATAAAAATCCCATCTTTGTAAAGATTGGGTGAATAAAAATCCCATCTTTGTAAAGATTGGCGGATACTTGTAGGCCATACAGTTAAGAGATGGCATCTTAATCTTGAATCAACTTAAGGACTCAAGTTTCTGGACAAATTTTAAGATACTTTTGGGCAATAAATATTTACTGGAAAAATCAATCTTTTGTTCCCTATAATTCTAACTTGATTGTAGTTTAGTAGCTATACTTTGACTCGGTGCAACTCAACCCTTATCAATTTTACTTTGTTCTAATTCAGTCATTGGACTTGAACTCACTGCATGTGACAAACATAATCTCAATCATAGATCAGCATTTTTTTAAAAAAAATCAATTAAAATGTCTAATGGATGCAAAATTTGTTTTATAATTAATTATTTTTCATAATTTTTTCAAAAAATATTCATTTGATCAAAATTCAAAAAATACAAAGCCAACAATATAATGAACTGATGCAGGTAAATAAGCAGAGTTAAAACACAGATTTCAACCTGGAACAAGAAACTTGGATTTAGTTCGCCAACCCCTGTGCGTGTGCTCTTGTGTGGATGCATGTACTTCAGGACTAAAGGAATTGAGTGTGTTTGGAATCAAGGTCTCTACATCCAAATTAATTTTTTTTCTGGCTAAAATCTGATATAGGCTGTTCAATTATGTTTGACTTGGTGCTGATCAATAAGTCACTTATGGCCCCAAGAGAAAAGGGAGATGCTAAATGAAGAAGGCTGTGCAGTAGATAAGAAAGAAGAGGGATCTTTTACAAATCTAGGATTATTGTAAAAGACCTAACCAACTTTTTCAAAAAACCTATCCAAACACCAATTTGATAATATTACCTGACATTTACTCCAATTTTAGTTTGTCAAAAGTCAGTTTAAATAAAAGTTACTTCTACCAACGGTCAATCCAAAAACCCAATGATGATTCACACAAAGTGAAAATATTATTGGAGGGATAGCTCACGAAGGACACAGAGTGCCAAAGGAAGAAGGTAATAAATGGCAAGAAAGAAAATTGGGATTGCATGGGTATACACATACTAGGGAATATACTGTACAGGCCCATTTACTCAGGGCAAAGACTCATCTATATCATGAACTCTTGATTTGTTAACAAAGGTTTTATTTTATTATTATAGTCCCAAATAACATTATTTCCACTTTGATTACCTACACAACAAAAAGATAGCAGAGTATTTCATCAGGAACCATCACAAACAGGATCAATCTCGTAAGGTTTGGGAATCAAACAGAGCTTTTCCTTTCTTCTAGCAGTAATACTCATGGTGTCAGTCATATCTAAATCCTCTGGTTTCATCCCATAAGGAAGTTCCCAATCAAAGTGGTACAATAAGCTAACCAGAGGAAGCTCAATGCTTGCTTAGCCAAATGTTATCCCTGGACACATTCTTCTTCCTGCTCCAAAAGGAATGTACTCAAAATTTGTTCCTCTGAAATCAATATTACAGTTTCCTTGGAACCTTTCTGGTATAAACCTCTCAGCATCATACCAATAGTTTGGGTCTCTTCCAATTGCCTATGCGTTTACTACAACCTGATTTTTAACGGGTATATCATATCCATTGATGTTACAATTTTCAGTGCATTCCCTTGGGAGCAACAAAGGAAGAAGAGGGTGTAGCCTCAGAGTTTCTTTGATCACTAATTTCAAGTAACTAAGTTGTTCCATTTCACTTTCTTGAATGACTTTCTTTCCTTTGAAAACTTCTCTAATTTCAGCTTGGGCCTTCTCCAATATTTTAGGATTTTTCATCATTTCTGTCATAGCCCACTCTATTGTTGTCGATGAAGTATCGGTTCCAGCACCAAACATATCCTACAATAAATGATGCCAACAAATTGATCATAAGCATTATGAAACTACCTACCTTGTGTGTTGACTTAACATAATGGTATGAAAACCTAACCCAGTTCAACCAGTTAAACCAAGGCAATAGCCCCTAGTTAGTCCGATCAAGAGTTTTGGATGGGCTAAAACAAAATTACTAAAACAAAAATATGATGGACTGTTGTGTTTTTCTTTTTCTATTTTTAATTCAACGATGTCATTTCAAGCTTAGGAATAAAAAAACTTTGATTATACTTGAATATATTTTTTTTATTCCTTTTATATTTAAGAGTTAAGGTGTAGAGGTGATTATACGGTCAACCCGCAGGGTTCGGGGTGGGCCGTCAAAGGGGGATGGGGTAAAAAACCCCATTTTAATATATTTTATGAGGGTTGCGGGCCAACCTGTATGTTATTGTTGTTTTTTCTTTAAAACTTTTTTACAATATAATTAAATATAAGATTATAAATTCAACACAACACAATTACCAAAAGTGATAATAAAATATCAAATACAATATTTTAAATTCAAATACTACAAATTAAACACAACAAAATTCACGAACTAGATTTAAAATCCAAGTCCAACATCCATAATAACAATCAATCAATATTAGAGATTCTCGTGAGCTTGTATTTTCCTTTTGCACTGGTAAATCTGCCACTAATAATAAAATAAAATAAAAACTATATATGTTCTTTTTCTTTTTTAAAGGATTAGCCCATGGGTTAACAGGATAGCCCCTTCATGGGCTCGAACCAAAAAGACATGTTTAAATATGGGTACAATTTTTCTCAAAACAACCCATTTTTAAACGAGTTATATAGAGCTCTATTGAGGTGTATACACACTGAGAAGTATTTTTATGTATCTAGCACCCTAAAGTTTTTTGTAGTGCATCCAACATCGTGAAGTATTTTTTAGGTGCATCTAGTACCACAAAATAGTTTTTATAACTTGGTGCACCAAAGAAATATTTTAAGGTTCTAGACACATAAAATTACTTCATGGTGTCAGATGCTCCAATACCTTTAGGTGTTGGATGCACTAAAAATAAATACTTTATCGTATTGTATGCACTACAAATTACTTTAAGATACCAAATTACTTTAAGATACCAGATACGCAAAAAAATATTACTAGATGCTGAATATACCTTAACCCTATATTTAAATATTACTGTTTTCTCACACACACACATTAATATTTTAATTAAATATATGATTTTAATCAAGGAAAATGACAGAAAAATACCTGAATTTCAAAATCTCAAATAGGTGATTTGTAATTGCTAATATCTATACTCAACTACTTAATACCGTTACTCAACTAGTTAAAATCTTCTATATGGGATTTTGAAATTCAGAAGGTATATTTATGTGATTTTCACTTTTAATCATCATCTCTAACCAAATTTAAATTACCAAGTACTAATTAACCCATTAAAACTTCTACCTCAACCGGTTGATTCACAGGTCCAATTTTCATTTTCAGCACCTTGCTCAACACACAACCACATACATTATTTATTGAAACATGGAATCAACTTTATGGTAGATAAGGAGTACTAACCCAGATAATAGCTTTGATGTTGTCGTTTGTAATTGAAAGATCAAGGCTTTCACTTTCCTGGATTCGTAAGAGAACCTGAACAAGATTTTCTTCCCCACCACCACACCCTCCTCCTTCTATTCTCATCTGCAGCTTCTTTTTATTCTCCTTGATAATACCCTCCAAAATCTTGTCTATCTTCTTATGAATCTTCACCGACTTTGCCTCCATCTTAGTTATAACAAGATGAATAGGTTTCAATGATGGGAAGAAATCCACAAAGCGAAACCCGCCCACTTTCATTGCTTCAAAGAATTGCTGCACAAGCTCTTCTTGTTCGTTTCCAAATGATACCTTTGTAACTATAGTGCTTGTCAAAGAGGAAATCTTGGCCGTTAGATCAACTACCGAATCTACTGATGATCCAACTGAATCTATAAACTTAGTTACCTGATATGCAATAATAAGACAAATTAAAGGGGTGAAAACTAATGTTGAACTAGATCTTATATTAAAGATTCGATGTAACAAGCATATATATATATATGTATATCTATATATATATTTCAGTACCTCGTGTTTTCGGATATAGGAGAATGATTGGACCCTCTTGACACTTAACAGCTCTAAAGTACATATTTTTTTCATCTGTCTCCAATAATCACCGTAAGGAGCAAAAGCTATGTCAGTTGATCCATAAGTAAAGATATCAGAACTAGACACATGTGATCTTTGTACAAAGGCAAGATCATGGGTCTTCATGATCTGCTTGGCCATATCTGGAGATGATAGTACAACTGTAGAAAGCTCACCAATTTGAAGGTGCATGAGAGGTCCATACTTGAGAGATATCTCTCGAAGGATATGGTGTGGAGATGAGGATGATGACCTTGATGCTACTATTAACTGATGAAGGTTTCCCAATAGAGGAAGCTTCCATGGCCCTGGTGGGATTTGAATCTTAGATTTGTTCTTTGGCTTTGTGAGGCTAACAAGGAACAGAATTATTAAGAGGATGGAAATAATAAGTAAGACAGAGAATTGGGTTTCCATATTGTTATAGCTTCAATTCAAGCGTTAGCATTTGATTGATCAACTGGTGCATAAACAGAGTCAAATGAGATATAAATGCAGGGCTATGGCCACCATATTCAATAGACTCCATTCATATTGGCTTCTGTATGGATCAGCTCAAAAACAGTACTTTTATCCCACACAAGGTAAATATATGTGAAAAGTTGTCTTTTAAAATATTAAAAAGGATTATTTTAAAGGTCAACAACTCACAAACATCCTATGAGAACTAATCAGTTTTCTTACTTTTCAAAAAGATGAGTAACAACTAACAAGAGCTAAACCTATATAAACTTTCTTGATTTCATTGGTTTATATTTGATTTTAAATTATGAATTTATTAAAATATTTTTAATAAAATCAAATATAAACTGTCCAGATAAGATCTAAACAGTCTAGACATATTTGGATCTCCTTATTCATCTATGGAAATTGGTTTCCACTTAAGAGAGTATACATGATCTATAAAACGTAATGGTGCGTGAAAAGAAATATCCAAACAACTTGCAATGAAACTAAATAATATTAAAAAAACATAAAAAGAGAAGACAAACCTAAACTTTTTTTTTTTTTTTTTTTGTGGATTTATCTAGTAGTATCTAACATTACTAGCTAGCAATCGACTAACATATTTTATGGGAATGTATACCTATAATATAATAGGGCACCTGTGATAGTGTGTGGGTGCTATATATATTACCCTTGTACCTTTTACTATGAGTCCGCATGGAATAAGTTTCCGTGCTATGCAGACAGATGAGCATCCAAAGCTCAATACCATTATACATCTTACATACTCCTCATTCTAAATATAATATAGGATATATTTGAGAAGTTGTATAAAAAAAAGGGACATATTTGAGAAGTTGGTTTTGATCTTAAATATAGGACCTAATTTTATTTTTTGTCAATTTCTTCCCAAATTATCCTTATCAGTACACCCGCAAAAACAATCAAGTAAGAGATTGGGGGAGGCAATAAAAGAAGATAATTGGGGTGCTTTAGAAAAAACACATCATACTAACTAACATAATTAATAACCTTAATTTAATCAAATTAATTAAATAGGTCATATATTCATGATCGGGGTGAACATTTAATTAGTTTGAACGATTCACTTTGATTTTTCTTATTTTTCCAAAAATATTTTAATGTATGCTGAAACTATATTTAAAAAATGTTGCTTAACATTGCAACGGGAACGTGGCTTATTAGGTAACAATGAGCAACGTGTGCGATGTATGCGAGACTCCGCTCATTACGGGCAATAACTTGTATGGAATGCAAAACAATAATGCATCCCTTATATATTTCTATATAACTTAAAAAATTATTGTGGTCTTTTCATGTAAATGTCAAACATACCCCAATATCGCTTACTGGGAGGAATATTGCCCTATAATACCCACGAGAGAGCCAGTTTCCTATTTATAAAAAAAAATTAGTAAAAAGAAATAGGCATATTTAAACCGTTTAGATCTTATTAATATGATCTAGATTTGACTTTAGATTCTATGTCTATTAAAATATTTTTAATAGAACCAAATCTAAATCGTTCAGATTTCATCTGAACGATCTAAATACGCCTAATTCTCCTTACTCATCTTGTTGATAAGTAGGGAAACTAGTCTCTAATACCCAAGGTTCAAAAAACTGGACCGGGCATCAAAGAGGGTGAGGCACTGGTTCAAGAGTCAATGGTCGGATCGGGGTCGGACCGGGTCAAACCGGTTATATTAAAATAATAAAATTTTATTGATATTAACATTAATAATCACTAATATCAAAATGTAAATGTAGATAGATCATGATTCATCAAATATGAATATTTTAATGTTTCTATAGAAGGAAAAAGAGAAAATATTAGTTTATTACACGTAAAAATAAATATTATTCTACAATTCACAGACTAAAATACAAATATTAAGAGCAACAACAATTAAATATTAAGTATATGCAAGTAAAATAACATTTAAAGTATTATAGTTTCCTAATTTCTAAAATTGAGTTAAGTGAAAATTAGTAATTAGGTGAATTATAATAAAATATTTATTTTATTTTATTTTTTTAAAAAGGGCCAACCCGATTCAACCATCGGGTTGACCGGGTTGGCGGTTAAACCCCCCGGTTTGGATGGTTTGACCTGGTCCTTGACCGGGTCAAACCCCCCCGTTTTTCACCTTGCCCGGACCGGACCTGTGGCCGGTTCACGGTTGAACCGTCCGGTCCGGTCCGGTTTTTTAATCCTTGCTAATACCATGGGTATTGCTGGTCCTTTAATTTATTCATTTGGATTGCCATGTATAAACGAAAAACTAACACATTAGGTGACTTCTCATCAATTAAAAATTACACATTACCTACGTATTTGTCATACGGGTTACCTAAACAAGTAACTTGACATTTGAGGACAGCTATATGTGTCTCCATCTAAACGTACCGACAAGTGGATGTTGCAAAAGGTTCCAAATCAACAATACTCCATCGGGACTTAAATATATGAACTAGTTACTTTTTTAAATAATCTTAACAAAGTTAAATAAACTATTCATAAATTGATTTACCCGAATTTTTCTCTGAACTAGTCTATTGATTTATAAGCTAACTTATAATCTATTAGTATACAAAATACATTATGATTAAATGGTTCATTTGACTTTTTTAGTTTTTCAAAAAAAAAAATCAACTGATCTGAGTTTTATATTTAGGAAAGAGGAAGTACTATTCAATAACTCAACACTGGAAATCGCCTACCTAATAGCAATATAAGCATGGTTTTTTTAGGGTGCTTCATTAAGATTTATCTGTGTCATGATCGGAGCATAAAGAGGAATTTCAATTTCAAAGTGAGGTTGAGAATCTGAGTGACTGGATAAAATAATGATATTTCACTTGAATTGTAGGACAAATTTAAACTTTTGATCATTTTTATTGGCATATGAGAATTTTTAGTTGGTATTCCCTGTGCTTTTTTTTATAAGAAACAATTAAATGAACCAATTAGTTAGTTCAAAAAGTTGATTAAAATTAATTGAAAATAATAAAGATGTAAAAGACCTAATTTCTTTACCAGAAGACCCTTATTTATGTATATATAGTAAGATAATATATAGTGGAGAGGGAATGTGCGTGAATGATAATGAGTAATTAAATGGGATAAAATGGCAAATCCATAAAAAAATTTGAGACAATCTATAAATGTTTCTTACCAAAGAGAATGTCATCATACCCAACAATTGTCTCTTATAAAAAGAAAGTGACATAGTATTGCTGAATATTATGCAGTAATTATATCAACGTAAGTGGATGGGTGCTTCCATTAGTAACTATTAATAACAGATTCAATATTGTATGGTGTGGGAATCAAACACAAATGGTTCTTCCTTCTCTTTGTGATGCCAGATTTCACACTCATATCTAAATCCTCTGGTTCCACTCCATGTGGGAGTTTCCAATCGAAGTGGTAGAGTAAGCTAGCTAGAGCAAGCTCAACGTTTGCTAGACCAAATGAAATGCCTGGACACATTCTTCTTCCTGCTCCAAAAGGGATGTACTCAAAGTTTGTTCCCTTGAAATCAATATCAGAATTGCCTTGAAACCTCTCTGGTATAAATCTCTCAGCAGCATACCAAGAATTTGGATCTCTTCCAAGTGCAAATGCATTTATTATAATTTGAGTTTTGATGGGTATTTCATAGCCATTGATCTTGCAAGTTTCCCTGCATTCTCTTGGAACCAACAATGGAACAGGAGGATGCAGCCTCAAAGTTTCTTTGATTACTAATTTTAAGTAACTAAGTTGCACCATATCACTTTCTCGAATTACTTTCTTCCCTTTAAAAGCATTTCTAACCTCAGCTTGTGCCTTTTCCATTACTTTAGGATTTTTCATCATCTCTGACATGGCCCATTCTAATACTGACGCCGAAGTATCAGTTCCACCAGAAAACATATCCTGTAATCAAACTCTGATAGCTTATGGATTTTATTTTGATCACAAGTTTAAAGGGAGAGCCCATAAATCTCAAGAGACTAGTCTACTAGAAGGAAAAACCTTTTGACTTATAAACCACACATCGCACTTGTAAAGCTCATTTTGATGTAGAACTCGTAACAATGCGCCTCATCTGAGTGCTAACTCTCAACGAAAACACATTTGTTATGAATACTATTTTAAAGAAAGACTCATCCTACAAGAATAGCTTGACAAAAAGGAGAGCTATTAAATTGTGACTTGTGAGGCTCCTATGGGACTCATAACATATTCATGGTTAATAAATGTCAAATAAGTCTTTCCCTCATCTCCACCTTAACTTACTTGACGCTTTTCAATTATAATCAACGTAAAGTAAGCCTAATGATGCGGTAGTGTTAAAGTTGTTTTATGGTCTTCTATCTAGCTAGTTCAAAGTGCCTTTTTTATTGGCTCACTTTTGGTCACACACAAACACACATGCATATGATTTCTTTTAACATAGGTAATCGCAGACCAACATACATAGGTAATTAATAAGGAGTACTAACCCAAATAACAGCTTTGATGTTGTCATTTGTAATTGGGACGTCAAGGTTTTCACTTCGCTGGATTCGTAGAAGAACCTGAACAAGATTTTCTTCCTCAGAAACACTCTTGTCTCCTTCTGCTCTCATCTGCCTCTTTTGATTCTCCTTGATAATATGATCAAAAATTTTGCCTGCATTGTCACGAATCTTCACCAGCTTTGCTTCCACTCGAGTTATGAGATGGATAAATTTCATGGAAGGAAACAAATCAACAAGTTCAAACCCTCCCATTTGATCTAATGCGATAGAGAGAACTTGCAATAGCTTTTCTTGATCTTTATGTTTGTCTCCAAATGCTATCCTCATAACTACAGAACTAGTCAATGAGTAGATCTTGCTCGTGAGATCGAAAACCGAACCTAATGATAATTGAACTGACTCTATAAGCTTAGATACCTGATGAAATGAGGTAAACGTTAATGAACAAATTAAATATTGAAATTTTTCAAAGCATAAGCATAGAACATATCAATCTAGTCATGGTACTGGAAAAATTAATTTGAAATTGTCTTGTGATTTTGAATATATAAAATAAATGCTACCTGCTTTAGATGACAGAATTGATTGATTGATATATACAACAACAAAAAACAGCTTTGTTTAATTAGGTAAGTGTGGTTAATTATATGGATACACTCCAATTTATTAACAACGAACACTCTCAGAACCACTTTTCTTACTCATCAGAAAAATGAGTAGGGGGTGCTCTTTCACTCTTAACAGTCAATATTTAATTTGGATGATCCATATTTAGTTTCTTAAGTTTATGATTAAATAAAAACTACAATTTTTTCAAAGTGATAATTAATATATTATCTTTATATTAGATTTTGTACCCATTAAAATTATTTTTTAAAAAATAAAAAATATTAAATCTGGATATCATCCAAATTTGATCTAGACGGTTTAAAAGAGAGTGATAATTAATATATTATCTTTATATTAGATTTTGTACCCATTAAAATTATTTTTTTAAAAAATAAAAAATATTAAATCTAGATATCATCCAAATTTGATCTAGACGGTTTAAAAGAGAGGAGGCTCCCTAAGAGCTAATTCTTTCTCCCATCATAGATATAGGAAGAAGCTAATAGCTTTTTCTTAACCTACGTCAATATATATTGTCTCTTAAATTTAAATTTATAACTTACCCTAATCATCTTTGTCGAATCTATATATAATAAGGGAGTTTCAATCAAACCGTAATTCCAATGCAAATAATGAGCATAAATAACGGTATTTTAGGAAAACCAACACATTTTTTTTTACAAATAATTAAATTGATTTCCTTAATTAATACTCATCTATTCTTTTTGATACCCTTTTGGGTCCTTATTATAAGGCATCTAGTATAATTCAAATAAATTTCAATATTACATTTATCAATTATACTAAACTTCAACATTATATTAATTGTTATCTCTCTCACTACTTTTATTAAATATGGATATACATAAAAAATTATAATTAATACTCCTTAAAAACTGACTTATAATAAGGATAGAGGAAGTGGGAGACAATAAACCGAATCACGTTAATAAAAAAGTTTCTAACTTTTTCCCAAAAAGTATCCTTATTTATAGGGAAAGAGAACTTAAGAGAGATAAGAAAATTACATGTATGGTGGAGGATGTAGAGTCAGTGAGTGATAATATAATGCAACAAATGCAATTATATTTATAAGAATAATTAAATGGAGGTAACAATGGGAAATTCATAGCAAAAATTAGAGACAAACTCTAAGTCTCTTATTAAAAAGAATAAGCCATGACAAAAAACTATCTCTATGTAAATATAAATTAATTATATAAATATTATATTAACTTACATAAGGTATCAATATCCAAAAAGTTACAGTCAATGTTTAGAACGATGAACGATGAGTTTCTTAACAAAACGTTTCTCCATGCACTAATGTAAAGAAACCAGAGTTAATACTTCATATCAAATATATATATCTAGAATATATGATATGATATGAGTACCTCATCTTCTCGCACAAAAGAGAATGATTGAACCTTCCTGGCGCTCAAGAGCTCCAAAATACAAATCTTCCTCATCTGTCTCCAGTACTCACCATAAGGAGCAAAAGCAATATCAGTTCTTCCATACGTAAAAATCTTACCAGCAGTAGAAACTTGTGGCCTCTCAACAAAGGAAAGATCATGTGTCTTCATTATCTGCTTGGCCAAATCTGGGGATGAAACAACCACTGTTGAAATCTCACCAAGTTGAAGATGCATGAGAGGTCCATACTTATGAGATAGCTCTCTAAGTGCTTCATGTGGAAGTGGTGATTCTGCTGCTGCTAACTGATGAAGGTTTCCAAGTAGAGGAAGCTTCCATGGCCCTGGAATTTCAATATTCTTCGCTTTATTTCTTTGCTTTTTAAACCAAAGGAGCAATAAGAACAAGAGGAAGGGAATAAGAAGCAAGGAAGAAAACTTGGATTCCATCATATGGGTTTGCCTTAGCTTCTAATAACTTATGCATTATCAAAGCATGTGTATGTGCGTACGTATTTATATATTTAAGTGAACTCTCAAATATCTTGAATTGGGCTCCATATAATGACTGTGCTTGCATGTAAAGTTGATAACGAAACGTGTGGCGGATAATGAAATCATGTTGATATTTCTTATCTCCTTAAAAATCGTGGTTTTGAGTGACGAGGTACACTTTGGTTACAGTAACATAGGTCAAAATCAGCAAAACCAGTCCGAAGATAAAAGGAAAGATAAGGTACCGAAAATCAAACCGGTGAATGACTCGGTCGGCACAATTGGTTAAGGATTGGTGGTTTAAACTGTACTCAATCTGGGATCACATCGCTCTCATGAGCCAGACTCTCACCCGATAGGGTTTAGGAAGGGATCAAACCAAATGAGTCATTTCAAATAATATCATTTAATTGAAATAGGGTAAAAGTACATGTTTAGGAACAAACTATAAGATAAGGTGTACCATATTTGAAACTGCAAAACCCATTCAATAAAGTTGGGTTTTATTGCTAGGGTTAAAAAGCATTTTTGCACTAGAAGTTCTCTTAGAGGGATTATGAGTGTCTGGAAGTTTTTAAGGGATAATATTACCCTGGAATTAAGAAAAAGAGGGCAATATTGCCCCTCCGTTAACTCACCTAACAGTCAACGTCTTGTTGACCAGCCAGATTATGCATAGATGGCAACCTTACGTGGCACCCACCTCATCTATTTTTTTTCACGTGATAATGTTTAATGAAAAAAGATAGAAAAGTTTTCTACCTCTTTTAATATGATATTTAGTTGGCTAATTTAAAGAGATGAAGAAGCCAAATAAGTCCAATCACCTCGTTTTTATCCTATGTGGCATCCAATCATCACTCCCCCTTTCTCAGGAAAAAAAAAAAAGAACCCAAAAAAAAACTGCTCCTTATTCCTTTCCACTCTGAAACCCTCCTTCCTCCTTGGCTTCCTCATCCCCCACCACATGTGATGGTGGTCAGTTCCAAGAACAATGGTGGCAAACAAAAAACTAATCCACATAATGGTTATTTTTCTTTTCTTGAATTGCTATTTTCTTCTAATTTTTCATTTCAATCAGTTATAGAACACAAACAGATCTGGACCTATCATTTTGATTGTGCATGAGGTAGAGAATTGATAAGGTTAGAATTAGAGTGGCTAATCAAAGGATTAACTCTTTTGCCATTGGATTTGCTGTGTTCTTTTAGTTGCCGGAGGTATATCTCTATCTCACCATCATTAACTCACTGCATCTATCCTTTGGAAGATCTTCAACTCCGTTGTTTATAATGCTATTCTTCGAATCCGACCTTCGTTTACTCTCGAACTCGACCAAAATCCTTGCTAAATCGCCAGTTTACGTTTCAATCTTCTCGATCTAATTGTCATTGTTGCCGTTTGGCTTCCGAGAATTGCAGAGCAAATCGATGGCGCGTCGAATGCTATAGAGAGAGAGAGAGAGAGAGAGAGACGGCCGGATGCCACATGGGATGAAAATGAGATGACTTGGCCCAATATAATTGTACAGAGAGAGCACACAAGAATTCCTCCAAGAAGGGAGGGGATTTCGTTCGTAAATTCTGTTTTTAACTAAGTGTAACGTAGAAAAAGAAGAGTTAAGTAAATGATACACAAGCACCCCACCACATGTGTAAAGTTTGGCCAATAAGATGTTGATCATTAGATAAGTTAACGGAAGGATAATATTACCCCTATTTTTCTTACTTTTAGAGAGTAATATTACCCTCTCAAGAACTTTCAGACACTTATAGTTCTTCTAAGAAGATTTTCAGGATAAAAATGTCATTTAATCCTTATTTTTATGTCAAAGACGACTGGATTTCGGAATTGAAAGAAAAGGGTAGTTGAGGAAAAAAACAGAAAATAAAAAAGGAACGAGCGGTTGTGAATCAAGAATGGAAAGTTTGATTAAAAGAACAATCAATAATAAGAAAATAAAGAACAGAGTGATTAATGACGGCAAGAGGAAAGGACATGGGGTGAGTGCAATAATGCGAAAATAATTATTGCCAGGACCGACCTTGACTATTTCATAGCGCATGCCTTTTTTTTGTCTGCACTCATGTTTTCTGATATTTTTATATTAAATGTTAATACTTTTTTACCAAATATTACTCCTACAGGAAAATATAACTTGGAGTTTTATTTTTTTTGACAAATAATTGAGAAGAGGTCCATAAAATGATCAAATTAAAGTTTGCTAGGGACCTAATATGTATTAAGTTTCAATCTCAATTTACCCTTTTGCTTCTTTGCATTTGCCACATATTTACAATTTACTACATTTGTAAGTGGTGCTCATCAATTTGTTACACAGCCAAAACCTTGTTATAGTCAGGGCGTAAATTGTTACTGCTCATAATTTTTACACTTTGTCAATGGGGCTCAAAAGTTGCTACGTTTGGCCAAAATATTGTTACAGACATGTTAAAAGTTATTATATCAACAATAGCATTTCCACATACTTTTGTTAAATTATCACATTCACAATTTACAACACTTGTGTTGTGAGTGGTGCTCATTAACTTAGTACATACAGCCAAAACCTTTTACAGTCAGGCCAAAAGTTGTCACTAAGTAGAATTTTTACATCTTGTTAGTGAGACTCAAAAGTTATTACATATGGCCAAAATATTGTTACAAACAAGATAAAAGTTTATATGGACAATATAATTTAAAAGGGCAAAAGGGGCAGAAGGGTAAATTGAGTTTGATATACTTAATACAAATCAGGTCTATAGAGACCTAACTTTAATTAGGCATTTTGTAAAACCTCTCCTTAATAATGACGTATTTTTCATAGGACTTTAAATTAATTTTTCATATATTTTATACTATTATCAATAGTTAACTACTTTAATGTTTGTAAATATAAAATTCGATAATTGAACTAATATTTAAGAAATTGCGCTAACGATTATAAATTAATGGGTGATAACTCAAAATATTTTTTAAAAATTAATACTATTGTTGAAAATATACAAATGTGTAATTTTCAAAATGAAAAAAAAAAAGCACACACACAAAATCTCTTTCATCTCCCAACATATCCAGATTTAAAGAGTTTGCCGTATTTTTGAAAAAAATCAACAGACACAAATAAAAATCATGACAAGTATTATTAAACCTTACTATAGAATTACATAAAACTATATGCAAGTAATAATATTATAACACCATGAATAACTTTTTTTCTAAAAAAATCTCACTTTTATGTGGGTCTGACCAGTTCCCTATTTATGTGTATGTTTGGAATTGTTAAAAAGAAAATTTTGTGTGGCTCCAAGCTCAGTGGATATTCGCGCACTATCAATAATGCAGTGTCGAAGAAAAAATCCTGACATGCGTGAAACAATCACAGATGATCATATTTTTGGCCAAAAAACTAGATGATCTTATTCCTACATCCTTAATTTGCTTATACTCGTACAAATATGACATAAAAATTAACATGCCATGTGTACGAATCAAACTTTGCAACGATCTCTTCTCATTGAATGTTTGCAAATATATAAGGGATAAATACTTGAAAATTTTCGCGGCTAACAATCTTGTTCCTCAAGTTATTTTGGGACTAACACCTTCTTGGAAGTATGAAAAGTATATTAATGTCGACCAGTACAAATGGACCTATTAACGAACGCCACGTCATGGTCCATGTCAGGATGAAAATGAACAATTTTGCCCTCGATTTCCTTGAAAAGTAATGTTATCTTGAAAGTTTTTTAAGGTGTAATGTCGTCCTTAAAGTTTAAACTTTTGGAGCAAAAATGGTTCATCTTCATCTTAACATGGACCGTGGCGTAGCATCCATTAACAGTGACACTGATATATTTTTCCTACTTCTGGGGCGATATTAATCTAAAAAACTTTCAAAACAAAATCGTTACCCAACAAATACTTTTAAGGTAAAATTGGTATTTAACCAGTATATTATTTTTTTATGCACAATTCATAACGATCAGACAAATAGTAACAGTAGTGTAATAAGAAAAATCTAAACCATAATAAACAATTATTTATGAATGAAAAAGTCTTCTTAAATTACATATCAAACAATCCCTGAGTTACAGTAATTCTATTGTTTTTGAAAAGTACAATTTCCCCCTTATCTACCCACAAGCAAGCCAACAACCCTTACTAGTGACCCTCAATCTAAACCATAATAAACAATATATTTATGAATGAAAAAGTCTTAAATTATACTCCCTCTGTCCCTATATATAAGAGCTAAAAATTTGAATGGTTTTGTCCCTTTTTATAAGAGACTGGCATAATTTGTTAAAGCATTTAATGAACTTTTTCCCATTTTACCCATCATTATTCTCTCTATTCACATTCTCTTTCATACTCATTTATAACACTATTATCAAATTTCTTTCTCTTACATAAATAAGGGCAAACTTGAGGAAACAAAATTATTTCAGACATATTTATCTCTCTCAACTACTTCCTTAATCTGTGTGATTTTACCTTTTTGGCTTAATACACGAATCAGTACACAAACACTATGAAACACAATTATAATTACTATAAATCACGTACACAATCTAATAAGATACTCATAAATTTGCGCATTTAGTTGCATAATATGCTTCAATAGGAATTGTCATGAAGATGATTATCCAGTGTGTGCATGGTGTGGAATCAAACACAGCTTGTTCTTCCTTCTAGTTACAATACCAAAAGTTTCAGTCATGTCCAAATCCTCTGGCTTCATTCCATGTGGGAGTTTCCAATCAAAGTGATAGAGCAAGCTAGCTAGAGGAAGCTCAATGCATGATAATAAGCCCAATAAAATTTCTGGACAAATTCTTCTTCCTGATCCAAAAGGGATATACTCAAAGTTTGCTCCTTTAAAATCAACATTACAATTATTTCCATGGAATCTTTCTGGTATAAATCTTTCAGCTTCATACCAATGATCTGGATCTGTCCCAATTGCCCATGCATTTACTATAACTTGAGTTTTGTTGGGTATTTCATATCCATTAATCTTGCAAGTTACTTTACATTCTCTTGGGATCAACAAAGTAAGAGGTGGGTGTAATCTTAGAGCTTCTTTGATTACTGATTTTAAGTAAACAAGTTGTTTCATGTCACTATCATGAATTGCGTACTTTTCTTCCTTTGAAAGTATCTCTAATCTCAGCTTGTGCTTTCTCCATCACCTTTGGATTTCTCATCATTTCTAACATAGCCCACTCCGTTGTTGCCGCAGAAGTATCAGTTCCACTAGAAAATATATCCTGCATTAATAACGGTGGTCACCAATAGTGATAGTTAATTAGCTTTATTAAACCCAGATGATCATATACTTCCTTCAGTTCACATTATGAGAGGTAACAAGAAAAAAAAAAGTTTGTCCACGTTATAAAAGCTAACATAAAAAAGTTAAAGTAATAAATGTTTAATTTCCATTGGTACATCATTGGAGAGTTTTAAATGCAAGGAGGTGGGATATGGAATGTATAATAATTGATATAAAAGTAACATCAGAAAAACTGGATCACTTTCACTCATACTTAATGACTTTATTATACTTGCTTGATTTGCGTGGTTTTGTTAACTACCTTTTATGATGTAGATAATGGATCAGAGGGAGTATGTAAATTCACGATTAAACATAGTAATGTGTGTGGAGAAATTATTGTGTAAATCAGATACACTACGTCATTTGTAGTTTAACCAATCACACCTAAACACATTAAGTCTTGCTTAAAATTTTTAATCTGACTTGGCACCTAAAAAAATCAACTAACTAATAAAGCTATTTTTTCAACTTGAAAAATAATAAAACATTGAAAACATGAGATTTAAATTTTTTTTATGTGATAGTTAATTTAATAAAAACATATTAAAATGATATATTGAAAAATGTGTTTCCTTCTTATTCTCCTATAAACGACGGGTAATTATATGAGTATCTCAGTAATTAATACAACACACTTCCTCTAATCCTTGTTATTAGACACCGACTGACAATTTTTTTTTTTGGGTCTTTTTTGTGAGTCACTTGTTCATTTTTGTTCAAGAAGTATTAAATATTTTTTCATGAATGCTCATATCTAGTTAGGGTAATGGTAAAGAGTGTGACAAATCCTCCAACTTGAATGTGTTCTCTCTATTGCCAATTGAGGGTTTTAAAATGTTTTAATTAAATGAAATTGTAGTCCAGAAGGTGTTTAATCCATCTCTTAGGTCTTTAAATGGAAATACTAATAAAAGAGAGTTAATTTGTCATAATTGGTAGTTAATTAGAAATAACTAATTTTCAAGGCATTTAATCTTTTTTTTATTGTGCTTTTACTTTTAGAACCACTAAAGAACCATGAGTGACCAAATCAAAGAAAAAAAATAAATAAAGCAACAAAAAGCACCTAGGCCCCAAGTTTTAAGCCTAGGCCATGACCCCAAGTGAAGAGGTAGAGACCCCAAGGGTCCAGGCCCTCAAAATAGAGCCTAGGCCTTAAGGTCGAAAATTTCTGATAGAGAAGACCAGTGTCTAGGCCCTCAAAATAGCACCTGGGTCCTCAGCAAATTGAAAGCTAAGAAATTTGGACAAAAGTTGTAACATCTAGGGTTAAATATTAATTTGGCCAATAAACTATTAACTAAATATCATCTGACACAATTATAAATAAAAAGTCTCTTGGATGCCAACAAAGTTTTAAAATTGAATAAAATGGTCAACACCATCAAATCTAGTCAAACATCTGTTAAATACATGCCACGTGTGCACACGTCACTCTTCCACCTCATTGATTTAGGGATGGACTTAACGGACGTTTGGCTAGATTTGACGATATTGGCCATTTTGTTTAATTTTAAAACTTAGTTTGCATCCAAGAGACTTTTTATTGATAATTTTGCCAGACGATACTAACAACTAGTTCATTGGCCAAATTGATATTTAACCCACTTTTATATTACTATTCTATGTTTGATTTATAATCACTTTTCCCAACATCAAAAGCCCAAAATTACGAATAATTTAAAACTTTTCCAAGCACTAACTTTCTTTCTTTTTAAATAGGCTTTTCTGACAAATTGTTATAATTTAAAACTTGATGTACAATCAAATGGTTTATAAAACAATTAAAATAACTCAAGTCTTCCTATCGTACCTAATCCCATTGATAGTACTTGGGGAGTAAAAACCCCTTTATATCTACTTTTCTATTGCTTAAATATATATTTCTATGGTTTCAACAACTAAAATATTGGGGTCATCCTAGCTGATAACCCCTTTACGTGTATAGGTTACTATTCGGCTTGACATACATATATACATATACATACAAGTCTATATAAACCCATTGCTTGTTTTACTTATACATATAAACCTATACATATATAACGTTATCTCATATCCAAATAATCCTAACAAAATATTTATTTCCAGCGGTACATTACATCGTAAGTATACCTGCTCTCTTCAAAATACCACTTTATTTCCATTGTCTAATCTTCCAGCATCTCTGTAAAATAGCAGTTCAAACGCAGTTTATTTCATATATCATCATGCATAATAAATCATAAACCTGCACAATAATGATAACATTTATACTTATAATGGTGTGCTCTATAACTCTACCAACCACTAATAACAATATGTTTTGTTAAATAGTGGAGGCATCTCTACCTGCAGGATTTCTGGTTATAACAATTAGATTATAACAAAATAGATCTCTGGCAAAGGGGTAGAGAACCACCTAAGCCTCAGAGTACTCCCACCATTCGTAAAACTCATCAATAGAACTCTAATGATTAAAGACTAACCATATTTATGTTAAAGATATTATGAATTATATGCATGTAATGTTATTCATTTGAAATTTCTTATGAAATAAAATGCTACCTGGATACTAGAACTTAGTTCTGAACCAACTCCTTTCCCTTTCACTTGGAGAGCTCAAGAAACTCTTAAAACCTATATACATTTAGGTTTAGGTTAGGATCTAAACTATAGATATAATGTATATGTCTCTCATGGATCCTAATTGCATGATACTGCCCCAATTCTTTGTAACTGTGAAATATTACAGTTTATTATAATTAGCCTGACCATTTAATTAAGGGATAAAGGTCTAAAATACCCTGAAAGTATCCACTAAGGGCACCTAGTGTCTTGAAGGTTTTTTAGGGGCAAATATGCCCTGGGAAGTTATGCAATTGCCCTCTTTTTTTGACTTCCAGGGCATATTTGCCCCTAAAAAACTTCTAGACACTAGGTGCCCCTTGATGGATACTTCCGGGGCATTTTAGGCCCTTATCCCTTTAATTAATATACTCCAATTAATATTTCTTATATACTTAGAAAACTTGCATCCATATAAAACCTTCATCACAACCAAATAATAATCAAATTGAGATTTCCTCAAGGAAATAGATTCATACTACCTACTACATGAAAATATATTCATATATTTCTCAAACTTCACTATAAAATTCTATAATATATCCAAATCACATTATAAAAAACAGATTTCTAAGAATTAACCACCACATTTACAATCAAACTCAAACTAAATCATTCATATCGTTCACTTGATAAAGCAATACTGTACAAAGATTCAATTTAATCTTATAGTAACTGCTTTTCTTACATACTTTAATGCTCTTAAGTACACTTTAGACTTTCCTTTAAATTTCAAACACCTATTCATTTATTTCTATAACAACTACTTAGCATTTAGAGTTATAAATCAGAACTTTAAATCCTAAATTCTCAACACTTTTGATTAACTTATAATCTCAATTTCATTTCCACCTCTTATGGCATGCCTTTAACTTTTTTGAATGCACCTTAAACATTTCAAAACATAATAACAATAGATCAATCATCACTTTGACACTTCCAAATAAAGATTAAATAGATAAGACATCTATTGATAATGTGGAAATGCAACTCCTTCTTTCTCGACTCACATCTTTACAAATCTTATTTAGTCCATGATCAGCTAATTACTATGCACCTCTAAACCCTCATGAAGTACTTGTACAGGGGCTTTAAATTGATTCTTAAAATCAAAAGCTATTCCTTAGCAATCTTTTACAAGGAACATCCTTTCCATACTTCTTGAATATCTGTTAATCATTTTGAGAATCTCAAAACTGTAACTTTTATATGTTCTTAAAAGTACAACTGTTTCTATTTCTTAAAGCCTTAAACGGTTAAACCATACCTTGTACTATTAAAGTGCCTTCCAAAGATTTTCCCCAGTTTTATCACTTATTATTACACTAGAATCAGCTTTGAAACCACAAGACTCCAAATTAAACTCCAAGATTTAGCAATTGATAATTTAAAAGTCAAGTCTTAACTCTTCATTCAATACATTCCAATACAGTTTGAACATCAAATTAATTCTCTCAGAATTACAGAAAAATCAACATCAATTATCTATTCTAAGTTTCCTTTAGTTACAGTAATTAATGAAATCGGTACAAAACAAATTCAACCCAAATCTCATCATAACCAATCATCCAGAAAATTCCAGCTACCATAATAAGGTTTAAACCTTCATTTTGAACTCTCTATGCTTGGTCTAAACCCAGAGGAGTACTAAACCATATCAGTTTCAAATTTCTAACCTCAAATACCCTAATTCTTGTGTCTCCAACATGATGTAAAACTCCAACTCAAAAATCTGAAAAATATGCACTTACTTTGTATCTACACTTCAAATCATCATCATCATCTACTAATTTCATTAAAGAACTCCCACTAACTCAATGAAAGCATGTTTAAGTTAAAACAGTCATCTAACAGACCAGCATAGGTAGAGTAACTAGCCTCTAGTTCTATCTTGCCACAACATGCTAATCATGCACACACTTATATGAATACACATACCTCGGCATCTCTGAATTCTTCAAAGGTCCAATCCTGACTCATATCAACAACAATCACTAGTAATGATACACCCATCAAGAGAGAGAAATAAGTAATTACTTCGGTCAATGACCCAATTTAATCTCTAGCATCAACTCTTCCAACTATAAGTTCCATTAGATGATTTCAATTCATTTAAAGCTTTCCTTTCTTCTTCCCAAACTGTACCCAAACAGCCTATACATTATAACCAGGGCATTGGTGATAGGGTTCCAAGAATTAATTATTTTGTTTATTAATGTTATTTAATTTAATTATTTAAATTTCATTATTTGACTTAGTTAAATAAAGATATTTTAGGATATATTTTATTATTTTATTTAGGATGGTTTGTTAGGATATTTTTTAATTTGAATTTGAATATTCGGATAGAGATATATGTGTATCTTTAGGAAGATACGATATGTTCCTATCTTTAGGTGATATTTTCCTATTAGCTCTAAGACTCTTTATATTGTAATTTCTCTATATATACTAGTCCTATCAGACTAGTATTAGCATCCAGTAAAATTATTGTTTAATTTATTGGACTCTTTGTATTGGCTTCTTGTTTACTTTTCTAATGAGATCCTTGCTAGAGAATAAATAAGTAGAGATTGTTATTTGGCTTCTTATTTGTCTTTCTAGTGAGATTCTTGCTGGGAAAATAAATTAGAAGAGATTATTCTAATTTTAATTTAAGAACACAAACAGTATTTATCAATTGGTATCAGAGCCTATACATTATAACCAGGGCATTGGGTTAAAAACTCAGTTTTCATTCTCATTATAACATCATACAGAAGCATCTAACAACAATAGACATTTGTTAATAACTATATATCCATAGAGAACTTATTTCTCTCCATAATCACATTCCTAATATGTGTGTGTGTGTGTGTCAAAATTAACTCCTCTATATTTTCTAGTTAAAAAGAAAAACTGAACCTCAACAATTCAAATAAACTTCCCTTGTTTGAGACTAATAAAGAACCTGATAGAAAAATTTCTGTACAGTGACCATTAAATCTATAAAGCCTCATAATAAATCTCCCAATATTAAACCTTCATTCCAACCAAAACCTAGCAGAGCATGCTTTCAAAGTTTCCAGTTTTCTAGTATCACAGCTTAAACAACCAAAAATCACCAATTATTCAGACCATATTTCCTATAGCAATTGAAGTAGATGAATACTTTGAACTAACACAGTTTCATGGCAAAATCGTACATCCACAACAGAACATCATACTCAAATTTCCAAAACTATAACTATTCAATCGAAAATCCAACATGCAAGATCAAGAGTTAGTGAGTTACTCCCCTTTTATTCCTCTCATTATTTATTTTTCCTCAAATGAACAGACTAATTGGACATTACACCACGCAGAGTCGCAACTTCAAAATTTTCCAAAACTTCATAAACTCATAAATATTCAACATGCACAGCAGTAAGTTAATTCTATGTTAATCCTATCAGCATTATCACTGAAGAACAGAGCAACCATTAAACAAAAACCGAACCAGACAAGAGCACCCCCAGAAATTTCAAAGATCACACATGCAAGCATATAAATAAACTCTAGGGTACTCATGTACACTTCTAATCACAAATTTCGTGTGTCAGGGTCAGATTTAGAGAAATTCGGCTATGAAGAACACTTTGAACAGATCGAATGAAATCTGAACTAAAAACAAAACATGCAACCGAAATTTCCCTTGGAAAACTCAAAATCTTAGCTCTAACTTACTTCCAACTATGCTTAATTTAACTTTCAGGTAGATTCAGACCAAAAATAGGATAAAGAGACTCGGATGAACAGTAGCTCCGAGCAGAACAATTTCGAAATCCAAGGAAAAAACATCATATAACCTCAAATTTCTTTAGGGGGGTTCGTCTACTATGCCAAACTAGAATCTAGTCTTGCACGCATCCTAGGAGCTCTTCGCCGCCGAGAGTCGTCGCCGGAAATTGCAGAGAACGGAGAGAGGAAGAGAGGAACACGGGAGGAGGGAAGTAATAGGAAAGAAGGGTAAAATAATTTTTAAATGGTGAATTACCATTTTTCCCCTCTGCATATTATAACTGAATATTTTTTTAACTAGGGGTAGATATTAATATTTTCATTTCGTCCTATTTTCTCCATTCCCATTATAGCCTTTCTTGGAAATTTTAATTACCATTCCCTTATACCTTAATATGAATTTATTCCCAAAAATAAATTCTCTAAATATGCTTTACTCCCCAAATTTATTTATAAGGCTTTTTAATTACTAAATACAAGTAATACCCCTAGATTCTAAATATTTCTTTATTAACTCTTTTTGAAATGTTGGGGTGTTATAGAGACCAGAGGGCCTAGGCCGTCATCTCAGTAACAGTAAAACAAAGTTTTGCTGCAGACAAAAATGAATGGGTAAGAAGGGTATTTCTTTGGAGACTCAAATTGGGGCATATATATTCAACTTTTGGGGCTTCATTGAAACAATGGGGTGCTAGGGTTTTGGTTCTCGATCCATATCATTTTCTCTCAACCCTAAATGTAACATTCGCTTTGTAAAACCACTTTAACCATAAATCCAAATGTAAAAAGATTTGATCAATACTTACTACGTTATAAAAAGTGTTTACTAAATAAAATGCTAATATAGTTAGAAAAGAATTCAAGGTAAGAGTTTTTCTGAATATCAAACTTAACTGTCTAACTATGATAGAAAAATAATGGTTTTAAAATACCAAAAAGATATATCATAGTTAGATAAAATTTACTTTATTTAATTAAAGGAGAATCCTTGTTATAAAGAGGGTCGTAAACAATTTCACCAAATCATAACTAACATGGATATTTAAAATTCGACTGTTACATAAACCAATCCATGTTAGAAAAGGAACATTCCCCCTTTTTACATCAGTTTATCCATGTTAGGAAGAATTCACCTAACATGGATATAAAAATATACGAACAACATATCTAAATACCTTTGCAAATCTTTCTTTAAAAATGTAATTAATCGCCCAAATAAACCATCAAATAAAAACATCAAACTCTTTGATCAATTACTTAACATACTCCTGCCATATTCAAGTATAATAAAATATCCGGTCAAATCTCAAACCATGGCAGGTAGAAAGAAGTTTCCAACCAACAGTTCCAACCAAATCATAGAGAGAAAAGAAATACTAGTAGGTTTCCTATATGCCGGAAATGGACCAGTCCCAATCAAAAGAACAATGCATACAGTTATCCAAATGTAAAAATACGGAAGCAAAATATGAACCAAAAGAAGTATGGCAATATACAATACTTCTTGAATTAAAACCCAAAATAAAAGCTCACCATGTTTTAGTGAGAAGATGAGGGCTCATTTCCCCGTGAATCCGCTACTGGACGAGAACCTACAAACCAACAAAGGGAGACATGGTCATGTCTACTAACAACTTACTACCAGTCTGTATGTTTTGGTGTGTGCCAGCAAGGTGTTAATATGGGAAGCTATAATATATGAACAATTTGAAATATGAGCACATAACCAGATAATCATGCAGTAATCCGTACTAGGAAAACATTTAACAACTCCATATATATATAACATTTTATAAAAATAGTTTAAAATATATTTTTCACAATCATCCAAAACGTTCGCCCTACGAAACGTTAGATTGTCCCCTACAATTAGGCAGACTAGAGTGGAACTCGACGGGGATCTCAACCCCCGTATCCAGAACCACGAAGAAGTGGAACTCGACGGGGATTTCAACCCATACCCAGAACCACAATGAAGGTAATGCTCGATGGGGCTACCCATACCAAACACACCGAAAGGTAGTACTCGATGAGGGCTACCCATACCCAGTACACCAATAAAATAATTAGTCCATGTAGGCCAACAGAGTACCTCATCACGTGATGGCAAGAGTATCCGAGGCATCGATGTTAATTACCACAACATATGCATCATAAGCAGTAATGACAATACAACCACAAATCAGGCACTTGGCCTTACCAGTGTTTCAAAAGCCATGCGATAATATTTCAAAACCATAAATATTCTTTTCAAAATATATGATGCAATACACAAATATATATGCCTGGTTTAACATAAAAATCCCACATGACATTTTCATATCAAAATAAACAATATAAATCATACTATGTGTATACCACTAGAACCCATAATTTCATAATAAAATATAATTTCAAATCTCTTACTAACAACACATGCACACACTGACTAAGTAGCAGTGGTTACCTTCAAGAAGAATATCAAAGTACCACAGTAAAACCACGCTCCCTTTGCATGACTCAAGACAAGTCATGGTCTACATAACAATCATATACAATAAAATTAACACTTAAATTATGTGTTCAAATACAAAGTTAGGGAATTTAATTCCCTAACGAAAAGAAAAAAATCCATCATCAAGAAATTTATTCCAAACCCCTCATTAATTCTCTCTCAACTAAACCATTAAAATCCTCCATCCATATCCATCATAAGATCCCAAAATCCAATCCTCACACACCCAAGTAAATCTTTTCAACCCCCATAACAATCTCAATTCAATCCTATTTATCCCACCAACAGCCTTAATTTAATATCCATAAATTTACTAAAATCACCAATTAACCTCAAAGGTCCATCTTTCAAAAATTCCTCGTTAATCATTAGCCTACTTCAAACTTTATCAGTCTAAAAATTTCACCAAAACAGCCAGATTAACATCATAATATAATCTTGAATAAACTCAAATAATCATTAATTAACCTCAAACAAGTCAGACCACAATATCCCCAAATTTTTTCTAATCTCATAAATTCCAAAAATTCCAAATAAATTAGAAATCCTCAAATAAATTGTAAATTCATTTAGGGAAATTCTAAATCAAATTTTAAACTTCAATATAGTGAGTTTAGATATCCCAAAAACTCCAACTCAGATAAGGCTTATTTTTTAAACATTACAAATCGGAAAATTAATAACATAGGTGCGTAAAGAATACTTACGGGAGTCCGAAAATAGTCTTAGTTGGCTAGAAAACCCATTGCTCCGGCGCCTGGCGAGCACCGAAAGGTCCGGCCATAAACTTTTTATATATACTTTTCTAAGCACGAATTGGACTAAAAATGAGTGGAGGAAGGAAGTACAAGGTTGGAGAAGTGAATTGAGGTGAGAGATAGCGGTTTTCAGGCGAAACTCACCAGAAAACTCTCACCCAAAACATCTCGTCAGCGCCGAGATACGAGGGAGGAGGGAGAGAAAAAAAAGAGGAAACGAAAGAGAGAAAAGACTGAGGAAGAAAGGAACGGCAGCGACATAGCCTTGCTCCATCGTCGGAGCCGCTGGTGGCCGGTGGAAGAGAGAGAAACGGTGAGGGAGAGAGTAAGAGCAAGAAAAGAGAAGAGAAAGTGAGAGTAGGGGTGAGCAAAAAACCCACTACTTGTTAGGCCCACCGCAACCCGGATAATTTACCCGTTTAAACCCGCCTGTTTTGGGCCAATAACAAAAAAGGTGAGGCCCACCCATTTATAATTACACGGGTACGGGTTCACCCAAGGGTAACTCGTTCCCCACTCGTATATATATTTTTTAAAAAATTATGCTTTTTCATTATAAAAGTATAAGCTTGCATTTGATAGCATATACATCACTGTTGGCTCAGTGGCTTAGGCGTTGGCACAACTATCCTCAAGTGATTGGTTCGATAAGCTTGCATTTGATAGCATATACATCACTGTTGGCTTAATGGCTTAGGCGTTGGCACAACTATCCACAAGTGATTGGTTCGATGGTTCGATTCTCCTCGTTGCTGTATCTTCATTTTTTTTAAATTAATAAACCCTACACCCTTCCCCTATTTGTTTTCAGTTTTCTAACACACAGCCGCCGCTCCTCCACCTTTCTTTCTTTCCTTTTTTTTCAATTAACAACCCTCCCATATTTAAAAAATTACCTTCTTATTTCACTAACTCAAAACCCTACCCCATTCACCTAGCTGCTACCCCTCCACCTCTTCTTTTTCTAACCTAGCCTCTCATCCCTCTTCATCATCTTCTTTTTCTAATCACATCTGCTGCTCCACCCCCAAATTCTCTCTTCCACTTCTTTTTCAGTTCATCAACAAGATTCATAGTAGTTGTCCTCTTACTCCACTCCGTTACTCTCAGATCTGTTCATTCTTCTTCATCTCCTCAGATTTGCTTGACTTTTTTTTGTGACAATTTTCTCGAATTTGACACCATTCTTCTTCTTTTGCTTCTTCATTTGGGCGATGGCAACGACTACTATGCTCTATTTTTTTGTGTTGTTCTTCTTCTTCTTCATCGATGAAGACTCAGATCTAGGAAACATATGGGGCTAAACGGGTAACCCATAAACCCGCCTGTTTAGTTACGGGCTAAACGGGTTTGAACACGAGTATAGGCTTCCCCGTACCCGTGTAAGATAAACGGGTGGGTAACGGGTACACCCACAGGCCACCCGTACCAGCCCGTTGCTCACCCCTAAGTGAGAGAGAAGAGGAAGAGGGAGCACGGGAGAGTGAGGAAGAAATGAGGGGGAGGGGAAAATATTAAAATAGAGAGAGAGAGAACGTGGGGGTGTTTTACGTGTGCAGGAATAAAATACACCTCAAGTATGACTTAAAAGCCTAACTTGGGAGAAAAGAGTAGCCTAAACCCAGTCCATCCACCAACGATTGAACCAATAAAAGATTTAAGAGTAAAGACTAAATATTTCTGTGAAGAAACATATATAAATTGCATAAGACATTTGGAATATCTCTTTGAGAAAATAGAAAACCGCTAAGAAATTATCAAAACAACATGACACAATTTTTATCATGTCACTTAGGAATATGAGATTCCTAAAGCCTTGTTGAATAACGGTTATTGAGAACCTATCAAATTTGGTTTTGGGAAGCAAAGAGACTTTACCGTTCCATTTTTTATCTTTATTCAGCTAAAACTAACTTCACAAAATCATAAAAACATAGTAGAAATCAAGAAAACTCTTAAGTCACTCAAATAAGAAGTTAATAAGACATTATGAAAATAATGTAAGGAGAGGCATCACTACTATAGAAAACACCTATAGCGGCGCTAGCTATAGCGGCGCTTTTAAAGTGCCGCTATAGCTAGCGCCGCTATAGGTTATCTGACCTATAGCGGCGCTTATAAAGCGCCGCTATAGGTGACCATATAGCGGCGCTTAATTACCCAAAAGCGCCGCTATAGGTCATGTTTTAATTAAATTTTATTGAAACTGAAAAGGCCTATACCGGCGCTTTTGGGTAATAAAGCGCCGGTATAGGCCTCTCTATAGCGGCGCTTTTTGTAAAAAGCGCCGCTATAGGTTATATTTTTTTAAAATATACAATTTGTTTTTTAATTCACACCTACCTACATTATTGCAAAAATTCCAGCAATTCTATACAATTCCAGGCAGTCCATACACACCAGTAACACAAACAGAGAAGAATATGTACAAACTAAAACTTTTTATTGCACAAACTAAAACTTGATAAGAGAGTACATGCTATGTACAAGTATAAACAATGAATCAGCTTTGGTTTACGGCTTCCAGCAACGCAGAACAAAAAAATGAAAAAAAAATGCAAAAGACACATAAACTCACCTAATTTATCCGATTAAGAATGAGGCGAAAAATTCCCACCAGCTTTGTTTGCAAAAACCGCACCTTTAAATACAATAAATCAGATGTTAGAACATTTCTTTCTCAAACAACAAAAATCTGGGAATCCCAGAGACTAAAACAAGTTAAAAAAAAAGCAAAAACAAGGGGAAACTCACCGAAGGAAGCAAAGATTTGGGGAAGAGGCTTGGATGCTTGAACGGCGTGACTGAATAACAGACGGCAACGGCGGCGAGAACGGCGGCGTGACTCAAGGCGAGGTGAAGATGAAGCTAAGGTTAACAGCGGCAAGAGGAAATGAAATGACGACAGAAAGTGAAAAGTGAAAACACAAGAGGAAATAAAAAAGAAAAAGAGAAGCCTATACCGGCGCTTTTTTAAAAAAGCGCCGGTATAGGGGGTCCGAAAATTTTTGGAGGGAAATTTCCCTCCAATTTTTTGGCCTATACCGGCGCTTTTTAAATAAAGCGCCGGTATAGGTGCATTAAAATAAATAATTAATGTTTTAATATTTAATATTAAACTCTTATTTTAATTATTATTTAAATACAAAAAATTATTTATTATTAGCCTATACCGGCGCCGCTTTTTAAAAAAAGCGCTGGTATAGGTGCATTAAAATAAATAATTAATGTTTTAATATTTAATATTAAACTCTTATTTTAATTATTATTAAAAAACGAAAAATTATTTATTATTAGCCTATACCGGCGCTTTTTAAATAAAGCGCCGGTATAGGTGCATTAAAATAAATAATTAATGTTTTAATATTTAATATTAAACTCTTATTTTAATTATTATTAAAAAATGAAAAATTATTTATTATTAGCCTATACCGGCGCTTTTTAAAAAAAGCGCCGGTATAGGTGCATTAAAATAAATAATTAATGTTTTAATATTTAATATTAAACTCTTATTTTAATTATTATTAAAAAATGAAAAATTATTTATTATTAGCCTATACCGGCGCTTATACAGAAAGCACCGGTATAGGTATTTTAATAAAAAAAATAATAAATAAATGATAAACTGAAACCCTATACCGGCGCTTTTAGTACCAAGCGCCGGTATAGGCTTACCTCTATTCCGGCGCTTTTCTTGGTAAGCGCCGGTATAGGCTCCTTCTTTACCAATACCGGCGCTTTTTTCTATGAGCGCCGCTATTGTTGCGTCGCAACAGGATAATTCTGTAGTAGTGCATGGAGAAGTAAATGTCAAATACACTTTGTGAGTAGGAGCATAAAATGTCAAAATGCTCCATTTGAGTGGGAGTTCTTAAGAAGCGAGTCTTCTAAGATTTTCATACACTAAGTCTAAATGGGAGCTCTTGAAAAATGAGTCTTCTAAGAGAGTCATATGCTCTATCTTAGTGGGAGCTCTTAGAAAACAAGCTTTCTAGGAATTACATATGTCTTATCTAAGTGGGAGCCAATGTCAAATACTCTATCTAAGTGGGAGCAAATGGCATTGCCTTGTCTAAGTGAGAGCTTTCAAAAATTAAGCTTTCTGAGAGACATAATTGAGCATATTGTAGAAAGTACTTGTATAAAATTCTTGATAGATGATAATATTATTACTGGAATCTCTGTGATGGGAGGTACAAACGTATTCTCTTGATCGTGGACCCAATAGTGTTATTATTTTTTCTAGTAAAGAATAATACAAGTGCATGACATTGCATATTTCAATGTGTTACAAATAAATAAGTTCTTGGATTAAATCAGATTGTAAATATCCAAATAAGTGGGATGATTTGAAGTAATTAAGCCAAGAAAGACTGCTAAGAACAACAATACAACTAAAAAACTAATTGGGGACAAATGAGATATCTAGTATTAAAAGGTCTCATATCATTAAATGAAATATGTTGTCATATCATTGACCAAGGGTCATGGTAAAGAGGAAATTGAGAAGTCAGTTCAGCCTATGAGAGGACATGAGACCTACGTGGTTCGAAAAGGGAAACAGTATAGCATAAATTACCCTATAGAGTGAAAACATGATAGAAATCCAACAACAAAGAACCATGTAAATTGTGTAAAAGGAAATTTTTTTTGCAAAACTTCCATTACACAAAAATAAGGTTGTCAATTAAGTTTGACACATTACTTGAGGCTTAAAACCCTCTATAATACAACATCTACGTGAGATAACCAACAAGACAATGAGATTAAAGGAAGTCGATTGTATATTTTCAAATGAACAATGAGTCAAAATTGTTCAAAAGGCTCCTTTCCAGTTTGGAGCACGTGAAAGTCAGGTTAAATCAAAGTGAAAACTTTGTTACTTTTTTAATGATGTATCAAAGTTCTTGGAGCTTGAACATGGATGTCTAAAGGTTTGCTACCTCCTTAGGCTAGCTTACACACAGAGGAAACACGTTCTTTACACCCTAACCCAAATGAGACAAGGTAAGAGGTTTTATAAAAGGGAATATGAGGACTACACTGACATTACAAGAGTAATAAACTCTTTAAGGAGAAGAATGACCTTAGTAAGGTCAAATGCTTTTCCTACTAGAGAATAAACAATTTTTCATATGGATTTTCTTTTCTGTCAATAGTGAGTAGGAAAAGACTCAAGCTCCATAGACTAAAAGAATCATTTATTAAATGTTGTCAGTTATCAAATTCAAGCAAAAGACTTTAAATTGGTAATGATGTGAGGATTGAGGTGAAAGGCCTTAGAGCCCACAAGTTCATTTTTTCATTGAAAAAAAACCTTAATTCTCCATGAGATGTTTCATGCAATAATCTTATGGTTTCTAAGTGAATTATCTTGACTTTCATGACGAAATCAACTGTTTGTGTTTCAGTCTTCCTTGAGATTTCTTTGTTTTTTTGACATTGTTAGTAATCTTTGCGTGCTTGACTGCTTTATTCTACGCACTAATAAAGGTTGTTCCTGACCAGTTTCAGTGAGCTCCTGAAGAAAAAGGGATATTTATTCAGTTAAATGATCCTTACACTCTGTCACCAGATGAAGTAAAGAGGCATAGTGAAATGCTGTTAAACATGGTCATGTATATAATGGTTCACGCTACCAAAAGTGAGTGAGAGAGTGTTATTAAGTCCATCTTTGGCGGATTAGTACACACATATTTGATTGATCAAGTATGGTTTTGATTGATCAAGAATGATTTTCTCTTTAAGGGAGAAACAAACTTTACACTTAACCATGTGCCCTCCTGAGTGGTCACTTCCAAACCACATGAATTATGGTCAAAGAGCAAATCAAGGTTTTTGAGTTCCCATAGGCCATAAAGGTTAATTACTTGATCTTATAGTCGTTGTAAGTAGGAGCTTGTTATGATCATATTTTCACAAGAAAATGTAGATGGGTTTGTGTTTGATAAGAATTGAAAGGAACCATATTTGTTATTGATGAGTTTTTTTAACAATGGTGAAGCTCATCATATAGTATTTCCCTGTATCTCTTTAT
This sequence comes from Mimosa bimucronata, assembly GCA_037074515.1. NCBI lineage: Eukaryota > Viridiplantae > Streptophyta > Magnoliopsida > Fabales > Fabaceae > Mimosa > Mimosa bimucronata. The sequence goes on from CM073438.1 coordinate 7,856,023, forward strand.
GAGACACAGTGACAGGGCAATACAGAACGAGTCTAAAGTTCTCAATTGCCTATATGAGTGGGAGCTTGTGAAAGGTCATTAAAGAAACCTAAAAGTGTTCTGTATAAGAGGCTTTACCTGCTTCTTAGAAGGAATGGAAGAAAGCAATATTAAAGGACATAGATTCTTTGAGAAAGAATCAAGTCTGAGAGTTAATTGATCCACTACAAGGAAGATAGATCATTTTGTAAGCAAATGAATTCTCAAGATTAAGAACAAGTTGGTTAGATTAATTAATAATACAAAACTCTTTCGGTTACAAAAGGGTATACATAGGTATACATTGTGAGAATATCTTCTCATATATTATGTGCTTAAAATCATATTCATTTTGGAAATAGCTTACTGTTAGTTTTTAGATTTACATCAAGTGGATGTGAAACTTGCATTTTGAGTTGTGATTTGGATAAAGAAATTTATATGTTTTGGCTATTAGATTTCATTACAAAGGGGTGTTTGAGATATACAAAGTAATAACCTCATATCACATTTTTTGTTAGTCATTTCATAGACTGAAGGAATCATTCGAACAATGGTATTTACGGTTTCGTATGAGTGGTAACCTATTATAATGTTATTTTTATGGTTGAAGAAACCATAACTAAGTAGTTTGTGATATTATCCTTTAAGTGGATGAAATACTATTAACCAAAATAGTTTGATTTTAATAGTGCCTAATAAGGAAAGGTACTATGAACATGGGTAAATCTTTACATATTTTTGGAGTTGAGATCTAAAGTTATAGTTCAAGCAGACTCCATTCTCTGTCACAAGAGAGTTATATTATGGAAATTCTTGAGCGGTCCAAGATAAACGATTGTAATCCCATAGATACTTTAGTGACTTCAAGAGTGAGTTTAAGTCTTGACAGATATTCTTAAACTGAATCAACTTAAAAGTAAAATGGAAAAGGGTTTCCATGTAGTTGGTAGTTCAATATACACAGTGGTGTATAAAATATCATATATTCATTTTAGTGGTAGGACTTGTAAGTCGGTACTAGTCCAACCATTGTGAAAGACACTCAGTGGCTCCACAAAAATGCTGAAAGGTACTTAAAGGGAACGATGATTATGCGCATTTAAAAGTACTTACTATGGTGGTACATATGGCTATATGGTTGAGGGTGTCTAGAAGAACATATTGGATTTGAAATGATGAGAATTCAAACCGAATGTTAATGCATTGAGAAAACACCACGGCCGTTGCCTAAATAAAAGACCCTAAGTATCATAGCATGAGTAAAATACAAAGATAAATATGTGAGATATGTTGTAGCACATGAGGTTATTGCTAAACAACAAGTTCCTATGCAAAGTCACCTAATTGATCCTATGGCCAAGGACATACATGAGAAACATGATAAGTCCTTTGGCAAGCATAAGATATGAAATAATGGATACTTCATTAAGGCTTTACATGCATATGTGATAGTATATAATGTCTAGTATGTCGTATAGGCAAGGGAGGTTAGCTCTCTCACACGAGCAACCGCCTTTGACACTCAGGAGGAGTATGCAAAGATGAGACATTTGTGTTCACTAGTAAAGTAGCATGAATGCTAATATGGTAGAGAAGGAACACAAAAATATGTCTCCTTGACAAAAGTGTAGCATGTCGAGATGAGATCCATAAACATAAAATACAAAATATGGACCGTATCATGGATACCCACGTCCATGATGTCTGTTGTCAGACAACAAATTCTTCAACTTTTGATGTCATGAGATGAGTAAAGAATGAAGAGTTTGGGTTTGGATGCTAGGAGTGTCTGAACTTAAGTCTATACAATGTTATTGATAAAAACTCAAAACGACATATGCCCTTATAATATAAGAGTAACACTGTAGCATGTGATTAATACCATATGTGCTAGAGAACTGCAAATAGGAAGCAAATAAATGGATCCCTGCATCATTGTTGTGTGAGTCCTAAGAAGCTTCTATCCTTCTAAGATATCCTTAGATCTTGACATTATCATAGAAATATACTTCAATGTCAGCTACCTTAATGCATGTCCTACACTCATGATTATGTGATCTATGATATTGTGTTAGGAAAGCGATTGATGTATGTGGAGATGATATATGGGTGAAAGGGAGATTACCTGGAATGTGCACACCTATGCTAGTATCTAAGACATGTCCCTTATGATATTATTTGTGTTTTCATAAGTGTGGATACTAAGCATATGAGAAAAGCAATATGAGTTTTTACAATAACTCGAGAGGGGATTAGGTTTTGCCATGTGAAGTGCATAAATATATTTTGGTAAATCTATAATGTTTGAAGCAACAAAATAATTCAAGCTACACAAGAAAGGTAGTCTTGTGCTGATCCTATAAAAGGAATTACTAATACAGACACCAATGAGACGTCATGCCTATGCGGTTACGGCAGAGCACTCAGTATGGTCAAAGAAAGAGAAATAAGAGAGGTCCGTGAGAAGTTAAATCCACCAAGTATGAGTGGGAGATGTAGGAAAATAGGCTAGGGCTAGGCCCAGTCCACCTTTGGTGAATTTGGCCCAAATAAATGTTTGGGGTATGAATATGATTATTCAGAAATATTGGGTTCTTATATGTAATATTCACATTTTTTTAAAATTTAAATTAATTTAAATTCAATGGAAAGTTGTTCTTTTGGTATCCCGGTTATAAATATGAGACTGGATACACAGAAAGGCATGTACGATAAAAATAACAAACACCCAAAAAGGCTTCTCTTTTCTCTCTTCCTTGTGCTTTTACCGTATTCTAAAGTCACAGTCCCTCTAGTGATTCTGACTCCGCAAGGCAGTAATATCATGAGTGCTTCAACCAGGGTAAGTCCCCCAAACCCTAAAATCCTCAAATAAGATATTTCTTTTGAACCAAAAATTTTCTTTTCACTCTCAAAATTTTCCTATAATATCCTTTACTTATTTTCTCTCATAATAACCTCTTTTGAGCCTAAAAATAATTTTCCCAAAATTATTGTCCTTAAAATAAGGGAGAAATTAAGCATTTAAAATCCTCAAAAATACCTCAAATTCATCAAATATTCTCATAATTTATCATTTCCCATAATTAGTTTCTAGTTACCCCTGCTAATTAATCCTCAATTAATTTCTAGGATGTTACACTAAGCTTCCATACCAATCTTCCACCTTCCATTCTTCTCTTCTCCCATCTATTCCAATTTCCTTCCATTTTCTTCATCCTTCCACCATGGTTGCACATGTATTGGAGCTTGGAGTTGTTGGGCTCTTCTTCATGAGTAGCTAGACACTTCATAGATCTTTGAGATGATTGGCGATGACTTGAGCTTATGGTTTTTATAGAGGAGTCTTGTTCCTTTTCTTCTTCTCTTTGTATTTATGAATTATTAGGTTTAAGTTTTCCATTTATGCATTTGAGACTAGAAATGCTTGTTTAATTTGAGTTTGCTGTGATTTTGGTTTGTAATGAGAATTTAAACTCATCTATATATATAATTATATATATGTTCTTTATGATTTCATAAATTTATCTATCTTTCTATATGGCTATGGTAGATAGTTTGATTGAATTGGATTACTAATGAACCTAATGCATTGCTGACCATTAATCACAATCTAAGGCACTTAATAATGCTACTTGAATAGATTGATACTTTGCCGTGGGTTCGTCACGACGAACGAACCTACCCAGATTCCTCATCCTCAATTAACTTCCAAATCATTTAACTCTACTTCAGTTTACCTTAATTAACCTCAACAACACCTAAAATCATAGCTTATAATTAATCCACTAGCTAAGATCATATGCTTATTAGGTTAAACCTCAAGAAAACCCAAAGGTCACCATAAATTGCTAATTTGCATTAATATACATGTGAGGCTTCTGGAAGATATTTTTCCAATTAGGCAGAAATGTGGGCTCTTGATTTGGGCTAACTCTTCTTGTCAGCCATCTCCTCCTTTGAAACAAATTATGTAACGTTTGCTTTCTAAATATTCTTTGATTAACCACTAATTAAATCCCATATCGCAATAACTATGACTAACTATATTAGGAAAAATAGTTTACATAATGAATATACTAACATAGTTAGAAAAGTTTTTCACATAAACAATTCTTTCAAAATAAAAAATTAATGACCTAATAACTATGATAAAAAAAGAACTTTCAAAATATCACAAAACCTATCATAGTTAGAAAACAGTTTATCTTATTTGAAAGAAAATCCATGTTAGAAAAGAATTTCAATAAGTCAAAAAGAACTAACATGGATAACAAAACAATTCATATAAACCTTAATCAATCTATGTTAGAAATATATTTCAATTGCATTCAACCTTTAAAAACCAAACACAATATGTTTTTACCTATTTCATCTTGCATTTAGACATTTAATTCATTAGGTAGTTTAGTTAAACATTGGCTCTTTTAAAACAACTCGGATTGCACCACCATTACTACACCTTTGCTTTCCGATTTATAAATACCTTTGCATTTAACCCAAGGGCGATACGACGACAACCAAATCAGAGTGATAATTAACCTGATATTTGTATTAGAGTTAGTGACGTTAGTATGGTTATAGAAGATCACTTAAATCTTAAGATAAATTTAATACTTTTAACCATTTTTATTGGCAAGTGAGAGTTATTAGTTGATGACTTATAATAAGGTTGAGGGATTACTTAACTCGCTTGTGGAACAGCTCAATGGACACACATTGGCCATATGAGGGCGGATACTCAATATTCCCTCTGTTGTTTTATTAGAGACACAATTAAATAAACCAGTTATTTAGTTCAAAAAGTTAGATTAATATTAATCGAAAATAATTAAGATGTAAAAAACGTAATTTCTTTACCAAAAGAACCTCATTTATGCGAAAGTAAGAGAATGTATGGCGGATAGAGAATGTGTGAGAATGATACGGGTAATGAGTAATTAAATGGGGTAAAAATGGCAAATAAAAAAATTGAGACAATCTATACATATTTCTTATCAAAGAAAATATGCCATATCCAACAATTGTCTTTTATAAAAAGAAAGTGACATAGTATTGTTGAATATTACTGAATATTATATAATAATTATATCAATGTGGATGGGTGCTTCCATTAATTAGTTACAGCTAATATCAGAATCATCATTGTATAGTGTGGGAATCAAACACAAACGGTCCTTCCTTCTCTTTGTGATGCCAGATTTGACACTCATATCTATATCCTCTGGTTCCATTCCATGTGGAAGTTTCCAATCGAAGTGGTAGAGTAAGCTAGCTAGAGGAAGCTCAACACTTGCTAGACCAAATGAAATGCCTGGACACATTCTTCTTCCTGCTCCAAAAGGGATGTACTCAAAGTTTGTTCCCTTGAAATCAACATCAGAATTGCCTTGAAACCTCTCTGGTATAAATCTCTCAGCATCATACCAAGAATTTGGATCTCTTCCAAGTGCAAATGCATTTATTATAATTTGAGTTTTGATGGGTATTTCATAGCCATTGATCTTGCAAGTTTCCCTGCATTCTCTTGGAACCAACAATGGAACAGGCGGATGCAGCCTCAAAGTTTCTTTGATTACTAATTTTAAGAAATTAAGTTGCATCATATCATTTTCTCGAATTACTTTCTTCCCTTTAAAAGCATTTCTAACCTCACGCTGTGCCTTTTCCATCACTTTAGGATTTTTCATCATTTCTGACATGGCCCATTCTAGTACTGATGCTGAAGTATCGGTTCCACCAGTAAACATATCCTGTAATCATGGTGCACACAAAGATAATCTTTATCATTATCAAACTCTGATAGCTTATAGATTTTATTATGAGCACAAGTTTAAAGGGAGAGTTTAATTATAAGTCTCAAAGAACTAGTCTATTAGAAATTAGAGCTTTTGACTTATAAACCACACATCACACTTATAAGCTCCTTTTCATGAGGGACAAGTAACAATATACCTCATTTAAGAGCTGAATCTCAATGAAAACACATTTGTTATGAATAAAAGTTTAAAGAATAAGCATGTCGTAAAAGACTAGCTAGACTGACAGAAAGGAGAGCTATTAACTTGTGAGGCTCCTAAAAGCGGAACTCATAACTTATTCATGGTTAATAAGTGTCACATGTTTCTCTATTAAATTTGAAGCCAAGAAAGCCTAATAATGTAGCAGTGTTATAAATTAATTGTATTTTGGTCTTCTATAGCTAGTTCTAAGTGCCTTTTATATTGGCTCACTTTTGGTCCCACACAAACACATATGCATATGATTTCTTTTAACATAGGTAATGATAAACCAACATATATAGGTAATGAATAAGGACTACTAACCCAAATAACAGCTTTGATGTTGTCATCTGTAATTGGAACGTCAAGGTTTTCACTTCGCTGGATTCGTAGAAGAACCTGAACAAGATTTTCTTCCTCAGAAACACTCTTGTCTCCTTCTGCTCTCATCTGCTTCTTTTGATTCTCCTTGATAATATCATCCAAAATTTTGCCTACATTATCACGGATCTTCACCAGCTTTGCTTCCACTCGAGTTATGAGATGGATAAATTTCATGGAAGGAAACAAATCAACAAGTTCAAACCCTCCCAATTGATCTAATGCGATAGAGAGAATTTGTTATAGCTTTTCTTGATCTTTATGTTTGTCTCCAAATGCTATCCTCATAACTACAGAACTAGTCAATGAGTAGATCTTGCTCGTGAGATCGAAAACCGAACCTATTGATGATTGAACTGACTCTATAAGCTTAGATACCTGATGAAATGAGGTAAACGTTAATGAACAAATTAAATATTGAAAATTTTCAAAGCTTAAGCATAGAACATATCAATCTAGTCATGGTACTGGAAAAATTAATTTGAAATTGTATTGTGATTTTGAATATATAAAATCAATGCTGCCTGCTTTAGATGACAGAATTGATTGATTGATATATACAACAACAAAAAACAGCTTTGTTTAATTAGGTAAGTGTGGTTAATTATATGGATACACTCCAATTTATTAACAACTAACACTCTCAGAACCACTTTTCTTACTCGTCAGAAAAATGAGCAGGGGCGTTCTTTCACTCTGGATAATCAATATTGAATTTGGATTATCCATATTTAGTTTCTTAAGTTTATGATTAAATAAAAACTACATTTTTTGTCAAAGTGATAATTAATATATTATCTTTATATTAGATTTTGTACCCATTAAAATTATTTTTAAAAAAATAAAAAATATTAAATATGAATATCATCCAAATTTAATCTGGACCAAGGTAATTAAACCCGGACCGGAGTCCAGACCGGGTGAGGCAGTGGGTCAAGGGTTAGTGGGTCAGTCACGAATCGACTCGGGAGCCAGACCGGTAGTAATTTAAATAATATAATTTAATTATAATGGATCATAATATTTATATTTTAATTATAAAAAATAATTGTTGAATACACATCCCTATTTTCTAAGTATTGAACTATTCCTTCCGGTCCTAATTATAAGATCAAGTTGACTTTTTTTAGAGAAATTAAGGTTGCAAAATAAATCACTTTAAATTGTTTTTATTTATCATTTTTCCTCAAAATAAATTTATTTTACTTATAAACTAACCTATAATCTAATTACATGTAGCACATATTATAATTTAATTTAATGGTTTAATTTACTTCCTTAATTTCCACTCATTATATCTTTTTTTTAACACATACCCATATTTTTTAAATCTTAATATGAATTTTTTTCCCTCATTTTTACCATTTTCTCATTGTTCTTCTTTGTCTCCCACGTGACAATCAATATCACTCTCAAATCTCAACACATTTCAAAAGCAAACACGCATCACGAAGGAGGGAGACACGAATCACGAGACTTGGGCATCATGACTTGTGCTGAGTTGCTTCTTCAACGAGACAATCAAATATCACCCTCAATTCTTAACTTATTTCTTATTTTTCTTCTTCTTTCTTCCTGCCTCCTTCTCCTTTCCTCTTTCCACTTCATTCTTTGATGAACAACTGCAGCTTTGTTACCTTCATGACCTGCTCTCTTCAAGTTTTCATTTCATCATCTTCTTCCTCCCCCTTTCTTTGGCGATTTGTTTATGGCCGTCCGCCATGGTTCCATTTTCGTGAGTCTCTCTGGTTGATCTAGCGAAACGACGACCACGATGTGGAGGGAAACATGAACGGAGTTAGTTCCTCCGGCGAGGAAAACGGTAGGTTGTGAGAGGAGAGGAAAGATTTGGCCGATTTCTGATTTTGCTCTGAAGAATGGGGTGGTGGTTCATCAACCCGGGCCACTCGCTTGACTCGGCGAATCTCCCGAGTCGCCCCTGGCTCAGAACGGGTTTTCCGAGTTAACCCCGGGCTGTTCTGACCCCGGGCCACTCGCTTGACTCGACGAGTCTCCCGAGTCGCCCCTGGCTCAGAACGGGTTTTTCGAGTTAACCCCGGGCTGTTCTGACCCCGGGTCAAGTGCCCAACCGGACCGGTCTTATGGCCGGTCCAGCGGGTTCCGGGCCGGGCCGTCCGGTCCGAGTCTGATTACTATGATCTGGATGGTTTAAAAGAGAGTAGGCCCCCTAAGAGCTAATTCTTTCTCCCATCATAGATATAGGAAGAAGCTAATAGGTTTCTTTTTATCCTACGTCAATATATATTGTCTCTTAAATTTATAACTTACCCTAATCATCCTTGTCGAATCTATAGTAAGGGAGTTTCTATCAAATAGTAATTCCAATGCAAATAATGAGCATAAATAACGGTATTTTAGAAAAACCAACACATTTTTTACAAATAATTAAATTAATTTCCTTAATTAATACTCCCTGTATTCTTTTTTATACCCTTTTGGGTCCTTATTATAAGGCATCTAGTATAATTCAAATAAATTTCAATATTACACTTATCAATTATACTAAACTTCAACATTATACTAATTGTTATCTCTCTCACTACCTTTATTAAATACGGATATACATAAAAAAATTATAATTAATACTCCTTAAAAACTGACTTATAATAAGGATAGAGGAAGTGGGATACAATAAACCGAATCACGTTAATAAAAAAGTTTCTAACTTTTTCCCAAAATGTATCCTTATTTATAGGGAAAGAGAACTTAAAAAATTACATGTGTGGAGAAGGGTGGGAGGATGTAGAGTCAGTGAGTGATAATATAATGCAACAAATGCAATGATATTTATAAGAATAATTAAATGGAGGTAACAATCGGAAATTAATAGCAAAAATAAGAGACAACCTCTAAGTCTCTTATTAAAAAGAATAAGCCATGACAAAAAACTATCTCTATGTAAATATAAATTAATTATCTAAATATTATATTAACTTACATAATGTATCAATATCCAAAAAGTTACAGTCAATGTTTAGAATGATGAACGATGAGTTTCTTAACAAAACCTTTCTCCATGTACTAATGTAAAGAAATGTTAACTGTTGGAAATTAAGCATATGTCATACAATTTTCACATAGTATTGTGCATACTTGCTTGATAATATCTTTAATTGAGATGATAACTTCTGAAAATTGTGTGAATTCTTCTTAATATATTATTGAAGAAAACTAATGGAATTTCATCCTATTTTGTAAGGAAAAGTTCTAGGAAGAAGAAGAGTTCAAGAGAAGGAAAGATAAAGAAGCATCATGGCAGATCTGCATGGTCTGCAGCGGCAGACAAATGTGTCCACTGCGGTGGACAGAGGATAACAAAATGACATTTGCTCTCTACAAGGTCCGCCGCGGTGAAAACGCATCAGTACAGCTGCGCGTTTTAAGGACTGAAACACGAATTTTGAAGCCATATATGCTATGGTTGGCCGAAAACAGAGGGTAGAACGCATTTAGGCGAGTTTGGGAGCTGAGAAACACCTTGAGAGAGCTTGAAGGAAGATTTGGAGCTTGGAATAAAGATTGAAGGCTTGAAGAAGAGGATTTGTTTGGAGCTTCTCAATAGTTCTTTGTGATTTCCTTTCCTTCCTTCTCATTTGTTTCCTATATTCCTTTGAGTTATTCTGTTATTGAGCATGTATTGGAACTTGAATCTTGATATTTCTTTCTTCATATGTAGTTAAACTTCCAATTCTATGTTTATTTAGAAGCTTTGTATGGATTGATACTTGAACCCCTTTTCTCTTTTGATGATTAATGAGTATGATATTTTGAATTTAACTTGTGCTTCATTTTTTCCCTAAGTGGTGGCGAACATTTAACTTGTTAGCATAATTAGTGGCTTGAGAGAGCATTAATTAAGTATAGAACTAGGTTGAATTCAAACTTGTCTTGAAAATTCCAAGTTGGGATTGAGAGTTAGTTAATGAGATAAAGATATTCATTAACCAAGTTTTGTAAAATTGAAGTGGGATGTTTAGAAAGACTAATTAACATAATGTGTAGCAAGAAATTATGCACATTAGTGTTAATTAAGGTTTGGGTAAGTTTAAGAGAGTTATTCAAATGCTTAAGACTTCAAACATCAACTTAATGCTCATTAATTATCATTAGAGTAGGGTTATTCAAGTATCATGAAATACAAAGTGGATAAATAAACCTAGACTTTTCCCATTGTGTTAATTGAATTAAAAACCATCTTTTGTTATTTTTGTTGCAATTTGTGTTAACAACATTTGAACCAATCATTTGCTTATTACCCATTGCTAATCTTGAATATAATGAACTTAATGAACTTGCTTTTAATGCGGTCCTAGTGGAACGACAACATTTTCTTGAACTATACTACTAAAACTTGACTCGTACACTTGCGGTAGCAATTTTTTGCGAACAAGAAACCAGAGTAATACTTCATATCAAATATATCTAGAATATATGATACGATATGAGTACCTCATCTTCTCGCACAAAAGAGAATGCTTGAACCTTCCTGGCGCTCAAGAGCTCCAAAATACAAATCTTCCTCATCTGTCTCCAGTACTCACCATAAGGAGCAAAAGCAATATCAGTTCTTCCATACGTAAAAATCTTACCAGCAGTAGAAACTTGTGGCCTCTGAACAAAGGAAAGATCATGTGTCTTCATAATCTGCTTGGCCAAATCTGGGGATGAAACAACCACTGTTGAAATCTCACCAAGTTGAAGATGCATGAGAGGTCCATACTTATGAGATAGCTCTCTAAGTGCTTCATGTGGAAGTGGTGATTCTGCTGCTGCTAACTGATGAAGGTTCCCAAGTAGAGGAAGCTTCCATGGCCCCGGAATTTCAATCTTCTTCGCTTTATTTCTTTGCTTTTTGAACCAAAGGAGCAATAAGAACAAGAGGAAGGGAATAAGAAGCAAGGAAGAAAACTTGGATTCCATCACATGCGTTTGCCTTAGCTTCTAATAACTTATGCGTTATCAAGCATGTGTGTGTGTGTGTGCGTGCGTGTTTTTATATTTAAGTGAAACAAGTGGGAGTGTGTTAGATCCCAAATATCTTAAATTGGGCACCATATAATGACAGTGCTTGCATAAAAGGTTGATAACGATACATGTGGCAAATAACGAAATCATGTTGATATTTCTTATCTCCTTAAAAATTGTGGTTTTGAGTGACAAGATACACTTAGGTTACAGTAACCTATGTCAAAATCAGCAAAACCAATCCGATGATAAAAGGGAAGATAAGGTACCGAAAATAAAACCGGTGAATGAACCGGTCGGCACAATTGGTTAAGGATTGGTGATTTAAACTGAGCTCAATCTGGGGTCATCGGTCTCATGAGCGAGACTCTCACCCGATAGGGTTTAGAAAGGGATCAACTCAAATGAGTCATTTCAAATAATATCATTAAAGAGAGAAAAATAGAGAAAATGATATAAAAGAAAAGGAGGGGTTGCTCTCCCTATTCGTGTAGAAATAGAATAATATTTTGTGAGTTACAAATATAGTAATTATATAATAAAAACATTGCAAATATGATAAGTATGTTAACTTATCCTAACAACAGTTAAAGTTACAAAGTGGGGCCACAAATATGTTAAACGAATATTTGAGAAAACTTACTGACTAAACATATTTGTAATATTTTTATCTCATTGTTTACATATTTGTATCTTATAAAATATTATTATTTTTGTATACCTTATGCAATATTTTGTTCCTAAATTTACAAATTTAGCCTTTGTTATATGTAAAAGTATCATTTCATATATATAATATTCTGGAAAAAGAGAAACATTTAAACAATTACACATAATCCAAAAAAAAGGAAAAACTAATAAAGCACAAACCCAAAACTCTAGAAAAGCCAACCCAATCAACATACGCAAAGACTCTAGAATAAATTGGTGGTGAGATGACCGATTCACCAATTCACGGGTTGAAACTGCAAAACCCGCTCTTTAAGTTGGGTTAAATTGCTATTTTCTTTTTTTTAATAGTACTGAAATACATCTAAGCAGAAAAAACTATCAGACTACTACCTACTCCTGCGTCACATCGTTGTTTACCGCGCTTTGAAGTTAAGGTTCATCAAGGATTTCCTTACTCTGAAGTTTTACCTAAAGATCTAGAGATCGTTAAATTTCTGAAAGTTCTTTTAGGATAATTTTACTCTAAAATTTTTTAAAACATAACAATTTCATCCTATCATTATTTTAGGTTAATTTTAACCGATAACCTAGTCCAATATCCCACGTCACATTCATCTCAATCATTTTTTTATGTCATAAATTTTCAATTGAATTTTTTTTTATAAAAAATTCTAGTGACTACATCCGACTCAATCTGTCTCTCCCATGATGACAACTCCTCGCTTAACTTCATCTTCCTTATTATTGAGTGCTCATTCTCAAAATGGAAGAAACTTTTCTGCAAATTTTCCAGAGAAGCTAAACCAGAGAGAAGAAAGAACGATGAAGGATCGAAGAACAGTAGCCCAGTGAGCCTCACCAGAGTTGATGATGGGCCTCAAATAATCCACCACACTCATCTCTTCTTCTTCTTCTACCCTGCTTTAGCCTTCTGCTACTCTCGAGTCTGTACTCAACTCCAAATCTTCTTCCTAAACTCCAAGTCTCCAACTGCAACAATCTTTTCTGCAAATCTTATTGAGAAACCAAAGATAAGATGGCCAATTCACTCTGACATTTCGTCAAACACACATTTCTGTTTGGCCGAAATCGCCTTTAAAAGGCCTAATTTCCATGAATTGAAGAAGAGAGAGATAATTCAAGGCTTATGTTATGATCTCTAGAGAATGAATATAAAATTAGAGAACGAAGAATCGGAAGTAGGATATGAAGAAGGAACCTGCAAAATGTTGGAGTGACAAGGAGAGAGGAAGAAACAGGAGTAGGATGAAACAAAAAATAGAAAGTAGCAGATATGAAGAAGGAAGATGAAGTTGGAGGAAGAGTGGTCAAAATTAACCTAAAATAAAGGTGGGGTGAAATTACTATATTTTTAAAATTTTCGGTATAAAATTGATCTTAAAAAAACTTTTAGGTACCCAATAATTTTTAAGTAAAACTTTTAAGGTAAATATATCCCTTATCTCTGTCAAATATAAAAGTTTTCAACCTGGTTGTGAGACACCTAGGCTATGGCTATTTCGAAATTGAAAGAAAAGATAAAAAAGAAGTTGAGTGAAAAAGAAAAAACAAAAAATAAAAAAGGAAAGAATGGTTGTGAATCAAGAATGGAAAGTTTGATTAAAAATTTAAAACAACCATTAAGAACAGAAAATAAAAGACAGAGTAATTAATGACGGCAAGAAAAAAGGACATAGGGTGCGTGCAATAATGCCGAAAATAATTATTGCCCGGACCGACTTTGACTATAGCTCATGCCTTTTTTTGTCTGCACACACGTTTTCTGATATTTTTATATTAAACTAGATTTTTTTCCCGTAAGATGCACAGAAGTTAAAAATAAAACTGAAATAAATTAAAGAACATAATTTTTTTTGAATAACTATTTTATGATTTAAAATGTTACTTAAAAACAATAAAAGTTAACTACATATGAATATAAATAATCCAAATCATTGATTGCAAGATAAAAGAGAAAATATGAATTATTTTTAAAAGGCTTATTGCAAAATTGTGAGTTATCAAAATACATATTTATATGTTCATTATATATTTAAAGACAACCAAAGTTGATTTCATATGAATATAAATGATCTAAATCATTGATTACACTCATTTGAATTTGAAATTGGAAGTAATGAAAGCAAGATTTGAATGGGTGCAATTAATTTGGAATTTTCAATATGATATACTTTTCCTTAAATTTGATTTTTTCCTTAAATAAAAAATATATGTACTAATTCTTGCCTAAAATATAGTGATATATTTGAACACAATAATTAATTCCTAAACTTCAAAACCGAATATTAGAGATTAAAAACAAATATATATTATTTGAATTTTTCATAAACAATAATAAATTAATAATTATGTACATGATCAAATATTCAAATAAGTGTAGTTTTTTTTCTAGAGTTATGGCATATTATAAATGAAATGTATATGTTTGGATTGTTACCTAAACTAATGACCGAAAACTGATTTTCATTTGTGTAGCTTTTTAAAAACCAATTTATTTTTAAGAATAGAAATGAAAATTCAAAAAGAAAAACTTTCCAAATAGAAAAATAATTAATACACTGTTGTCTAATTTACTGACATATTTAAACACATTAATTATTTTACAAATTTCATAAGAAAAATTAATAGTGTTGATTTTAAATCATATATATATGTTTTAATAGTTGCCTAAAATAGTGACTTATTTAAAGAAAATAACTAATTTGTATATATGAAAAGTAAAATGTTGCAGATTAAAAATAAATACATATAGATAGATTTTTCTATAAACAATATTACACTAAGAGATATGTATGTGATAAAAAAAGAGAATTAATATAGAATACCTTCTTAAAAGCATATATATTTAATCATTGCCCAATATTAAATAGCTTCCATACATTTATGTATTTAATCATTATTGCTTTGCTCAATTTTAAATAACTTTCAAAATTAAAAAAAGTACATTCCCATAAGTAGAAATATATGATGAGTAATGATTAATTATTGGCAATGAAATTTGAAATTAAGAATAAAACATTCCATTATGACTTTGATTATATAAACATGTGGACCAATAATTGAGCTAAGTGAAGATGATGTCATTGGACATGTGAACCAATGGGATTATTGCTAGGAGCTTTCAAGAAATATATAGATAGATGTTAGGGTAAAGGTCCATTGTAAAGGAGCATTGATGATAACTTGAGTATATTCAGTTTGAAAGTGCCTAAATCATAGTAAATTTATCTCACTATTTAAAACATTAACTTTGATCCACCAATATTGATTTGGCTCTGTCACCATGTATATGTCATCATTTTTAAAGTCTATTTTTACTCCGAAAGTAACAATTAAGGAGCTTTTTCCCCCGGTAATCATCACTTTGAATAACGGTCCAGACAAATTTTCTACGATTAGCCAAAATATTGTTACGAACATGTTAAAAGTTATTATATCAACAATAGCATTTTCACCTACTTTTGCTAAATTATTATATATTTACAATACTTGTAAGTGGTGTTCATTAACTTATTACACACGGCCAAAACCTTTTACAGTCAGGCCAAAAGTTATTACTACCCAAAATTTTTACAC
This sequence comes from Mimosa bimucronata, assembly GCA_037074515.1. Taxonomy (NCBI): domain Eukaryota; kingdom Viridiplantae; phylum Streptophyta; class Magnoliopsida; order Fabales; family Fabaceae; genus Mimosa; species Mimosa bimucronata. Next base: position 7,871,682 of record CM073438.1, read on the forward strand.
TTTATTAGTGAGACTCAAAAGTTGTTATGCATGGCTAAAACGTTGTTACGGACATGATAAAAGTTTATATGGACAATAAAATTTAAAAAGGACAAAAGGTACAGAATGGAAAATTGGGTTTGAGATTTAATACAGATCAGGTCTCTAGGGACCTAACTTTAATTAGGCCATTTTGTGGGACCTCTCCTTATTCATGTACTCCCTCCGTCCCTTATTATAAGAGCCAAAGAGGTAAAATCACACAGATTAAAGAAGTGGTTGATAGATATAAATATGTTTGAAATAATTTTGTTTTATCAAGTTTGCCCTTATTTATGTAAAAGAGAGAAATGTGATAATAGTGTTATAAATTAGTATGAAAGAGAATGTGAATAGAGAGAATAATTATGGGAAAAATGGGGGAAAAACTCATTAAATGCTTTGACAAATTGTGCCAGGCTCCTATAAAAAGGGACAAAATCATTCAAATTTTTTGCTCTTATAAATAGGGACGGAGGGAGTATTTTTCATGGGACTCTAAATTAATTTTCCATATATTTTATAATATTTTCAATAGTTAACTACTTTAATGTTTGTAAATATAAATTTTGATAATTGAACTAATATTTAAGAAAATGCGCTAACAATTATAAATTAATGGGTGATAACTAAAAATATTTTTTAAAAATTAATACTATTGGTGAAAATATAAAAAATGTGTAATTTTCAAAATAAAAAACACACAAAATCTTTTTCATCTCCCAACATATCCAGATTTAAAGAGTTTGCAATATTTTGAAAAAAAATCAACAGACACAAATTAAAATCATGACAAGTATTATTAAACCTTACTATAGAATTACATAATACTAGATACAAGTAATATAATATTATAACACCATGTATAACTTTTTTTCTAAAATAATCTCCCTTTTTATGTGGGTCTGACCAGTTCCTTGTTTATGTGTATGCTTGGAATTGTAAAAAAGAAAATTTTGTGTGGCTCCAATCTCAGTGGATATTCGTTACTACAAGAAAATAGGACATTAGTCACGATTCAAATATAACATTTGTCACGGTTTTTCAAGACAAGAGGGTTTGTCACGGTTTTTCAAAACCGTGACAAGAGGAAACATTTGTCACGGTTCAAATAAAAAAACCGTCACAAATCCGGTCTCAGGAATAGCGAATCGAGGCAATTTTGTCACGGTTTCTAAATTAAAACCGTGACAAAATTTTGTCACGGTTCTATCTTATAACCGTGACAAACTTTTGTCACTGTTAAATATGAGAACCGTGACAAATTTTTGTCACTGTTCTATGTCACGGTTCTATTTTACAACCGGGACATTTTGTCACGGTTCTTTCTGTCAGAACCGTGACAAGATTGTCACGGTTCTAAAAAGAACCGTGACTGTTTTTAATTTTTTTTTTAAAAAAACAAATTTTTTTTTATATTTTAACTCATTTAATTTTTTGAAATAATTATTACCTTTTAAACAAATTTATACAACAAATCGACTATATTATTTTCCTGACTACAATTTTAATTTATCAAATATAACAATTACAAATTTTTACAAGAATAATTATCTTCAGAAAAATAAAAAATCACCTGCAATCAAAGAATTTAAACAATTAGAAATTGCAATACAAAATATTTAAATTAAATACGTATATATATATCTTGAAAAGAATAAATAACTTGTTGACAAAAAAAGAATAAATAACTCACCAAAAATGCCCAAGAATGAAGAAAGAGCAGCAGAAAATATTCTAGAGCAGAGAGAAAAGATGCAGAGAGAAGAGAGCCATGCAAATGAATGAGTGGGAGGGCCTTTATATACTGAAATCGGACTGCATTTTATCACGGTTTTATTATAAAAAACCATGACAAATTTGTATGGCTGTCAAATACGAACCGTGACAACAGTGACAAACGCGTGTTTGTCACGGTTCCCCTTTGAGAACAGTGACAAACGCGTTTTTGTTACGGTTCCTTACAGAGAACAGTGACAAAAACGCGTTTGTCACTGTTCCGATAGGAGAACCGTGACAAACGGGAACTTTGCCATGGTTCTATCTTTAGAACCGTGACCAAATTACGTATTTTGTCACGGTTGATTTTATAAAACCGTGACAAAGGTCCAACGGCTAACCCCAATGGACATATTTTTGTAACGGTTTAATGTACTATATATATAAAACAACTGGTAATGAGGACATTGCAAAAACGAAAGTTTCTTCTTTTCTCAATTGTTTTTCTCTACAACATTTGCAATAAACCATGGATAAATCATGGATAACGTTTCCTCGAACGAGTTCCATCTATTTGGATGGATTGAATAGTTTCTTAGATTTTGCTACAACTCATGCTTGTTGTAACGGGAAGATCCTATGTTCATGTCCCAAATGCAAGTGTAAGAAGTGGCATCCACGACAAATTGTTAGGGAACATTTAATTGTGAAGCCTTTCCCAGTAGGATATACATTTTGGTGTCTACATGAGGAAAAACCCGACATGATATATGATCTGTTTGCTGAAAGTTCGCAAGCAGCAGTTCAATTAGGTGATGAACACGACCCAATTTATGATGTTGTTCGTGATGCTTTTGGCGTTCCTCATGACAATGTGGGCGATGAAGTAGAAGGATCTAATCCAGTGTTTTATAGGTGTGAATGGCAAAACGCACAAGAGGGGGGTAAATTGTGTGTTTCAAAATTAAACTGTAAATACAAAGACAATCCTTTATACTGGTTCGGCTAAACACTGCCTACGTCCAGTTCTCCAACTCCTCATTGGGTTCCACAATACCACAGGTTTTACAACACGGGTTCACTTGCCAACCTTTACAAAACAGAGCTTTAGACTTCCTCTAAACGCTCCCCCTTTCAAGTTGTAAGACTACAACCCTGTTCTAAAGTCCCAAACTTTAGAACAACCTCAAACAGTAGAGGATTTCAATAAATGAGTTCACTTAATGAACATATTTTGGTTCTAACACCCTTTGACATTTCTCCAATTATTTGTTCAGGAGGATGATGCTTAAGATGTCTTATGGAAGATTGAGGCTCGTTAGCTTCATCTTGATCATCTTCAGCAATTTCTTCAGAATTCACTATCGATGGCTTTGGGGCTATCGATAGGGGAGGTTTTGAAAAATTTGGGGAAACTTTTTCAGCATTTGCTATTGATGGTTCTGGGGCTATCGATAGTGGATGTTTTAAAACTTTTGAAAAATCTTCATCCTCATCAACACAATGTTGTTTTTCTCGAGGAGTTTCATCAAATACTACATGCATTGATTCTTCAACAGTTTGAGTTCTCTTGTTATATGTAACATCCTAAAAATTAATTGAGGATTTGTGAGGGTAGATAGGAATTTATTAATGAGAAATGATGGATTATGAGAATATTTGAAGGATTTTGAGGTATTTTACAGGATTTTAAAGGCCTAGTTTCTTCCTTATTTGGACAATAATAATTTTGGGAGAGATTATTTTTAGGCTCAAAAGAGGTTAATATGGGAGGAAATAAATAAATGATATTATGGGAAAATTTTGAGAGTAAAAAGAAAATTTTTTATTCAAAAGAAATATCTTATTTAAGAATTTTAAGGCCCAGTAGTATATTCTCCACTCTGCCACACTCCTTTCCTCGCCAGAAACTTTTACTGTGCATCAATTATTATTTCCTCAACCAATCACATTCACTACTATTTATATATATTATATTATATTATTAATATAATATATTATTATATTATTTTATTATTTTATTATTTCACAATTATATATAAACACACGCACACTGCTTCCTTCTTCATTCTTTCATTTTCTTTCCTTCTTTCTTTCTCTCGTCTCTCTCTCTCTTGCTCTCTCTTTCCACCATATATATTCCTATTATTAGACTTATCAGAGCTCGTTGATATAGGAATAGTAAGCTTTTCGGTCAACTAAGTACATTTTTGGATTCCCGTAAGTCTCCTCTACATTTCTATGTCATTAGTTTTTCGATTTGTTATACTTGAAAAATTAGACCTTATCTAAGTTGGTATTTTTGGGAGTCCTAAAATTAATAAATTAAAGCTCAGGCCTCGATTATGAGTTTTTCTGAGTAGATTTTTCATTGTTGGAAGTTTTCCTAATTATTAGGAATTTTTGGATTTATGGAAGTTTTAGAAATTGGGACTTTTAAATTATTCGAGGTGCTTATGGGTAAATTGATGATTTTTAGATGTTTATTAAGGTTATATGAGGGGATTTAATTAATTGATTTGATTGGAGTTTGCACCTAAAGAATTATTAAGGGATTATGGGATATTAAGGAATTTTATAAATAGTTATTGGAAAGATTAAATAATTTTGGATATATGTATAAATGGAGTAGAGATAAATTTTAGAGATAAAAAGGGAGAATAAGTGTTAAATAGAAATTTAAAATAGTAAGGGCAAAGAAATGGTAGTTAGTAATTTAATTTCCAACATATAAAATTGTTGGATAAATAATTAATTGTGGTAGTATGTATGATTGTGTAGTGCTTGAATTGCACTGAGTTAGCACGGGGGAGCTGCACTATTGTGAGATTGGTGCCAGCTTCAGGTAACCGCTTTCTGCTTGTTTATGTGTGTGTGTAGTGTTAGTAAGAAATTTGAAATATTATTATTTGAAAATTATGATGTTATATGGAGATGAGATTTTGAATCACAAATTGAGATTTGATTATCAATTGATGATTGATGAGATATGGAAATGAGATCTTGGAATATTAATATTTTTATAATAAATGTCCTGTGGAGTATTATTTTGAAATGGCATAAATTTGTGATGTGAAATATTTGAAACGGAAATATATATGTGGTTTTGGAAATTATTTAATATATGTATATTATGAAAATACTGGAAGGCCTGGTGCCTGATTGTGGTGTTGCATATCTATGTGTTGTATGTGAGAAATTATTTGGGTATGTGACACCGGTGAATTGGAAATTGTGCCATCACGTGATGAGGTACCCTGTTGCGCCACAGGGACTAATTGATATATTATGAGAAATAAAGGAGAGAAAGACGAAAGAGGGGATATCGCCCCTTACGGATTCAGAAAGGACAGAGATCCTTCTAATCTGTGGTACTATTCAGGGAGGGTAGAAAGTCCCTCGTGAACTGTACCGTGGTGATCAGGGGTGGGTGGAAGGTCCCGACTGGTCCCACATGTTTTCCCAACATTTCTAGTAAGATTTGTTTGGGTTGTCTGTAATTATCAATGATATATATACTATTATTGAGGATGAATTGTGATGGATTATTTTATAATTATAAACGATGAGAAAAGATATTTGGGACCAAGATATGCATTATATGTGAATACCTGAGCATGCTGGTTAAACTAATATATATACATATATGTATTCCACTGGACACCTTGCTAGCACACACCACACGTAGATGAGTAGTCAGTGGTTGCGTTTTGGGGCTACCCCCGTTGATCTCACTTTTGCAGGTCCTAGGAGCGAAGTAGGAGGTCAAGGGAAGGATCCGGGAACTTCTCACTAATATCGTGAGATACTCTGGACCAGAAGGACAGGAGGTATTGCCACATTTAGGATCATATTTTGTATGATGCTTCCGCTGAACCTTGTTCCTATTCTGGGGAAAAATTATTGTATAATACCTATTATGGTATGGTATTTTAAGAATGATGTGTGAAGTTTAATCTTGCATAATGAAATTCTCTGTTATTGTACTGGGAAGGAAGTTATAATGACAGAGATTGTAATTGAGGTTTGAAATATATATATAAATATTATGGAAAGATCTTTTTCTAACTATGTTAGTTATTTTATTAAGTTAATTCTTTTTCCTAACATAGTTAGCACTATAAACGGTTTATTGTTTAATTATGGGTGGTTAAAAGTGGGATTGGGGAGTTAGTGTTACATTATAAACTCTATATGCTTTACTCCTATTTGAATATCCTATAAATATGCCAATGTCAGATTTAGGATCAAATTTACCTAAGTTTACCTTCCCATTGTTGTGAATGTAGCATTTAGAACCAAAGATCCTCAGATGACTGATGTTGGGCTTTCTTCCCTTGTAGAGCTCATATGTAGTCTTCTCCATCCCCTTTCTGATATATGCTCTATTTGAGATGTAGCATGCTGTGCTCATTGCATCTGCCCAAAACATTTGAGGCAATTGTTTCTCATTCAGCATGCTCCTTGCAATTTCTGTGAGCACTCTATTCTTCCTCTCCACCACACCATTTTGTTGAGGAGTACGAGGGGCAGAGAAATTGTGTTCAATGCCACTTTCATCACACAGCTCCATGAACTCTTTGTTTTCAAACTCTCCTCCATGATCAGTCCTGATTGCAACGATCTTGGTGCCTTTTTCATTCTGCAATTTCTTAGCAAGCACATAAAAGGCATCAAAAGTTTCATGTTTTGAGGAAAGAAACATTGTCCAAATAAACCTTGAGTAGTCATCCACAACTACAAGAGTGTATAGACTTCCACCTAGACTTTTCACTCTTGCAGGCCCAACTAAATCCATGTGGATTAGTTCCAATGGCCTACTTGTGGAAATTGTCTTCTTGGTTTTAAACGAAGACTTTGTTTGTTTACCCCTTTGGCAGGATTCACAAATTAAATCATGCTTAGCCCTAAAACTAGGAATTCCTATGACTAGCTCCCTTTTAACTAGCTTATCAAGTTGAGTAAAATTCACATGAGCTAGTCTCTTATGCCATAGCCAACAAGTTTCATCATTTGAAATAAAACATTTTTCTTCAAGTTGTTGGCATAAATCTAAAGTGTATAAGTTACCATTTCTATTTGCTTTTAGTTTACACTTAAGATTAGTTATATTTAATTCTAAATCCCTCTTATCAATAATAAGGCATTCATTGGAATCAAAAATTATCCAGTTACCATGGTCAGTGCTTTGGCTCACACTCAGCAAATTATGGCATAGACCATCCACCAGGTATACATCTCCAACTCCAGTGATCTTTCCACTTTGATTTCCACCAAAACTGACTTTGGCTCTTTCTTTTATCACTAGATTGTTGAACTTGTTCTTGTCACCAGTCATATGCCTTGAACATCCACTATCAATGTACCACTTTCCTTTGTTGGATGCTTTATGGCACACCTGCTTAAATTAGACAGATTTAGGTACCCAAACTTTCTTAGGTCCTTTAGGATTAGTTTTGGGCTCTTGGTTTGTAAAAACCTTAGGCACATGAGTTCCTTTAGGAACCCACTTATAGGAGCCACTAATTCCATACTTCCTTGGATTGCAGGTAGATTGAGTATGACCCTTTTTGTTCCAATAATTGCAGAAACTATAAGGTGAAGAATATTCTAAAGATTTTCTAAAATATTTCAAATATGATTTCACCTTGGGTTCTTCCTATTTCTTCGAAGCTTTCTTTGGCTCATAACCAATGCCACTTTTGTTTCTAAATGGTTTTTGATCCTTTAAAATTATGTTTAGGATCTCTGAGCCTTTTGTAAATTTTTCTAAAGCATTTGAAAGCTTCTCTTTCTCCTTCAACAACTTTTCACAGTTAAAACAACTGTCAGACTTTGTTAGAGGATAATTTGCTATCGATGGAGGAGTGGCTATCGATAGTACAACTTTGGGACATTGCGATAGCTTCTCTTATATCGATAGTGTAGAGGGAACTTTTGGTGTAGAATTGGAAATATTTTTCTTAAGTTCCTTGTTTTCTTTTCTTAAACCTACAACTTCTTTAGCAAGCTTAGTTAACTCAGTATGCATTTCATTATACATGCTTTGAAGTTCAGAATAGGTAGGTTCAGAATCATATACCTCAGTGTCGCTTAGCTTCTCTTATGCAACCAGGTAGAGGTTTGCACATTCTTCATTATCGCTAGCTTCCTTATCTGAGCTATCACCCCAGATGGATGATACATATGCTTTCTTCTTTCTAAAGGACTTCTCCTTCTTTTTCTCCTTTTCCTTAAATCTTTGAAGACTTGGGCACTCTGCTTTGAAGTGACCAGGCTTCTTGCATTCAAAACACACAGGAGCTTTCTCTTTCTGAGAATCCTTTCTGAGGCTAGGACCACCTCTCTGGAAACCTCCTCTTCTCCTGAAGAATTTCTTAAATTTTCTCACCATGAGGGCCATATCTTCATCTTCATCTTCATCATCAACTTCATTTCTTTCAGATGCAGCAAGGGCAAGAGACTTCTTCTTGGTATTTCCCTGAGCTTCCCTTTGAGCTATCAGAGTTGGCTCATATTCAGCAAGACTACCAAACAAGGCAGTGATGGACTTGGTTGATTCACCTTGCATTTCTTATATGGCAGTAACCTTCATAAGCCAATCACCCTTTAACACTTTCAGAATCTTATTGACTTGATCTTTCTCTGAAATTTTTCTTCCAAGAGCAGCAAGGTTGTTGATGAGATGAGTGAATCTGATTTCCAAGTCTCTTATCTTCTTACCTTCAACCATTTCAAATTTGTGGAACTCTTCAACAAGTATTTCCACTCTTATGTCCTTCACTCCGGAGGTTCCTTCATGTGCAATCTGCAGAGCTTCCCATATTTTCTTAGCCGTGTTTAAGTGGCTAATTCTGAAGAACTCAGTTTGGCTAAGGGCACTTTGGATCATGAGGATTGTCTTGCTATTCAACTTGAGATCGGCAATGTCTTCAAGAGTGTATTCAATTTCACTCTTTGGATTGCCTAGAATACTTGTAGGCACAATATCCCCTTCTTCTATAATCTTCCATAGCCTATACCCATTTGCTTTGATGTATATCTTCATTTTGAGTTTCCAAAAGGTATAATGCTTTCCATCAAAACCAGGGGGTTTGTTAATGGAACTTCCTTCAGGCAATATATTCTCATACGATGCCATTTAGATATTTGCTTCTCAGACTCATTGGAATCAAAAAGAGAAGACCTGCTCTGATACCAAATGTGAATGGCAAAACGCACAAGAGGGGGGTGAATTGTGTGTTTCAAAATTAAACTGTAAATACAAAGACAATCCTTTATACTGGTTCGGCTAAACACTGCCTACGTCCAGTTCTCCAACTCCTCGTTGGGTTCTACTATACCACAGGTTTTACAACACGGGTTCACCTGCCAACCTTTACAAAACAGAGCTTTAGACTTCCTCTAAACGCTCCCCCTTTCAAGTTGTAAGACTACAACCTTGTTCTAAAGTCCCAAACTTTAGAACAACCTCAAACAGTAGAGGATTTCAATAAATGAGTTCACTTAATGAACAGATTTTGGTAAACACAGAAATACAAAATAAACTCACTAAGAGTAGTAAAGACTTTAAGCTAATGAGAACAGAGAGTAGGTGAAAATAATAGCAGTTTATAATTTTTTGTTCGCTTGTTCTCTACTTCATAAATGCTCAAGACCTGGTATTTAAATCTCTTCACAGCTTTGCCTTTTCCTTCAGCTCCAATAGGTCATTTGAATATGTTCGTTGAGCCCTATTAGCCGTTGGCAATAAATGCTGGTCTTCATTTCCGTCAACTTTCTTCTCTTGCTTCATTTAATTCTTGCAGAGAGTGAGTTAAGAGAAACAGAGTCTGTGAGTAACGATAACCTGCAACTCTGTACTTACATAGCAGCTTTATCAATAGCGCTAGCTCCTTTGGCTATCGCTAGCTTCATGGTGTTAGTCCTACACTTAGCTAAACAAGTATTCAAGTGAAGTACAGTAGATGTTATCGCTAGAGAGTTTCATTAGCTCAATAACATAAACAATGCATTAGCTATCAGAATATCTAAGTTATTTCAACAAGTGTTTTGTTATCGATAGCTAATCTCGTTATCGCTAGTGACTATGTTATCGCTAGTCATTTCATTAGCTCAATGTAATAGCTTATCTGAATGTCTAAGTGTTCTGCTATCGATAGCTATTCTCGTTATCGCTAGAGACTATGATTCATTACTGATAGATGTTCTAATCAGTGATCTCTAAGTTATCTATGAGGCCTTAGCGATAGAGACAGAGCTTAGTGATAGTGATCTATTGTTCTTTGCTTAGACTAGCTCAACTTATCATATTAGTGATAGTGAAGTTCTTAGCGATAGGAAGATTTACTTCAGTTTATTGCTAAGTCTTCATTAGCTAGTTATCCCAAGCCTTCCATTTATTAGCAATAGGTTCTAGCTTAGCGATAGTATATTTATTATCTATAGGATTTTACTTGTTCAACGTTTAGATAACCTACACTCTTTTTCTTAGTCATATAACATGATTCTTATCACAATTCATTCCAGACTAAGTTATACGCTATCTGTTCATTTTACTTATATTATCTATGGGTCCAGTCTTCATCAAAACTTAAGATTCTAACAATAGGAACAACGCAGCTCGTGAGTTTTACCAATTAATGGACGACACAGATAAGTCTTTATATCCTAATTGTAAGAAGTACTCTAAATTATCCTTTCTAGTTAAATTATATCATATAAAGTGCATATGCGGAATATTTGATAAGAGCATATCTATGATACTTGAATTATTGCACGATGCATTCCCCGAAGCGGAGAAAAAATTGATGCATGTCCGAATGATTGTATGTTGTATTGGGGAGATGATGCTGAAAGGGAGACATGTAAGCGGTGTAATGCTTCCAGATACCGACCAGTAAGAAAAGGGAAAAGGCAAAAGAAGAAGCCGGCAAAAATTCTCATATATTTTCCTTTGAAACCTCGATTGCAAGACTGTTCAAGTCTTAGACGGCTGAGCACATGAGGTGGCATAGCGTTGACAAGAATCCAGATGACAAGTTAAGACATCCACGTGACCCAGAAGCATGGAAAGCATTCGACCGTGAGTTTCCCTCATTTTCTGCTGATATAAGAAATGTGTGCATGGCTCTCGCAACTGATAGGTTCAATCCTTTTAGGAACTTAAGCACAAGTTATAGTATTTGGCCGGTTGACCTTGTGCCGTACAACTTGCCACCATGGATGTGCATGAAGCAGAGCTCCTTTTATTTTGTCCATGATCATTCCGGGGGAAAAAGCACCTAGTAATGACATTGATATATACCTCCAACCGCTTATGCATGAGCTGATAGACTTGTGGAATTATGGTATAGAAACATATGACGCATTCGACAAGACTCTTTTCAACTTACGTGCAGCTTTGATGTGGATGATCAATGACTTTCCGGGCTTAGGGACATTATCTGGATGGAATGTTCATACTGGCCTTGCTTGCCTGACTTGCAATTTTGACTATGACTCAGTCTGCCTCCCACACAGCTGGAAGTGGTGTTTCATGGGTCATCGACGTTTTCTAGACGGAGGACACAAGTTCAGATTGCAACGGAAGCGTTTTAATGGGAAATAGGAGAAAAGAGCAGCCCCAAAAATATTATCTGGTTTAGAGATTTTAGAGCAGCTTGACGATGTTGAATTCGAATTTGGAAAGCCTGTTGATTCTGCTAATGTGGGTAGGAAGGTCAACAGGCCATCATCTTCTGAACCTCAACAATGGCGTAAGATAAGTGTTTTCTTCACTCTTCCATATTGGCATTCCAATTTGTTACGACACAGTCTTGATGTCATGCATATTGAGAAAAATGTGTGTGATAACGTGTTATGTACATTGCTCAATAAACCGGGGAAGTCTAAAGACCATCTTCAAGCAAGGAAAGATCTATGTGTTATGGGAGTACGTCAAGATGCTTGGCCAGATGACAATGATAAATTCCAGCCTGCTAAATTCACTCTCACGAAACAAAACAAGGACATCTTTTTGGCGACCTTAAAAAATATTAAAGTTCCTGATGGATATTCAAGCAATATATCACGTTGCATTGATACGCATACTCGCAAGGTTGCTGGTCTTAAGAGTCATGACTCTTATGTTCTAATGCAACAACTACTTCCAATGGCAATTAAAAATACACTTCCTCCAGATGTATCCATCGTCTTGGTTGGTCTGTGCACTTTCTTTCGACAGTTGTGTTCAAAGGTTTTGGTGATAGATGAACTTGATCAACTGCAACAAAAAATTATTCTGACACTCTGTCATTTGGAGATGATATTCCCTCCATCCTTTTTCACCGTCATGGTTCACCTAACAATACACCTTGTTCATGAAACAAAGTTAGCTGGGCCAGTGCAATATCAATGAATGTATCCTATGGAAAGGTACGTAATTATTTTACTTCTAATTACCATACAAACTTCCCAACTGAACTGTTACTGAATTTTTATACATGTATTATTATTTCTACAGGTTTCTTGGCAAGTTGAAATCTTATGTAAGAAATAAAGCAAGGCCAGAAGGTTCTATAGCTGAAGGCTATTTAGGGGATGAGGTTCTATACTTTTGTTCAAGATACTTCGATGACATAAAGACATCTTTCAACCGTCCACCTCGGGTAGAGGATCGTCCTGAATCAAGCATTTCACCTGATGAACCTTTAATCCCTCCTATTGGCAAGGCAGTGGGAGGAAGTGACAATTTCAAACTAACTGAGATGGAGAAGCTACAAGCACACCGGCATGTGTTGATAAATTGCAGTCAAGTTGATCCATTCCTACGGTATGAATTACTTGTTACTTAAAGCAAGCCTACCTTTTGTTTTTAGGTAATGCAATACAATCTTTCACTCATTTAAATAATTTCTCCAGGGAATTCAGAAGGTATGTCAAACGTCAACTGAGGATCCGGACAAACACATCAGCCGAGGTTGATAAGAGAGTCCACAGAGAATTCCCATCATGGTTCGCGCGTCTAGTAATGAATGATCACATTGCATACTCTCTTGATTTGAAAGCTCTTGCAATGGGGCCTTTAGATCACGCAAGAAGATTTACAGTATACAACATCAACAGTTTCAAATTTTGCACAGTTTTTTGGGATGAAGGCCTATTGACTCAAAACTCGGGCGTTTTCGGCACATTCGGCACAAGAAGTTATGCGAGCAGCAAAGATAGTACCATGCAGTATGGAGGAGTACCTTATTATGGAAGACTAGTTGATATAATAGAACTCAATTATCAAGGTCGTTTCATGGTTCCACTATTCAAGTGTTCATGGGCAAACACAACAACTTCAAGAGGATTGAATATAGATGAACTAGGAATCACATCGGTCAATTTCTCCAGGCTAGTTCACACCGGTCAGTATGAAGATGATGAGCCATACATTCTAGCATCAAAGGCACAACAGGTTTACTATGTTGCAGATGAAAAGTATAAGGATTGTCATATGGTTTTTCACCTGAAACCTCGAGATCTTTATGACATGGGGCGATGGTGATAACATCACTTACGAGAATGAGCCTTTCAAACCGGCCAATTTTGAGAATTTCCTCCTTGAAGGAGACGGCAATCTTCCTTTAGTTTGATACGTTAAAGTCTTATATTTATAGCATACAACCTTAAATTTTATTTAATTTGGTTTAATTTCATTGTTGCTAATTAATTTGTGTTCCTTTTGTCAGGGAAGCGGACAACGACTGAGGATTAGAGTGTATTAGGATAATTTAATTTGATGTAATTATTCGATGTAATATATATATATATATATGCACATCTTTTTATCTCTACTTTTCAAAATGTAATAATTAAGAGAAAAGAAAGTGTCAAATTTATATACTGGCATATTTAAAACAATAAACTTGCAATAATTAAAATACTAAGAAAAATAATTAGAACTTACATTCAAAATTAAACAAAGGTCCAAATTTAAATAAGCAAATGTCCAAATTTAAACAAACACACATAAAACATTAAAAAAACTACTGATCATCATCTTCATCTCCATCATCCGCTGCCTTATCTCGGGGCCTTAAACTGACAGTATCATCATCACCTTTAGAAGGCGGAGGGGGCTAGAATCGAAATATTGGAGGAGGTTCAGGCATACTAGGTGGTACAACTCCAGGGTGGCTCACTGCAAACGAATCTCGTACAAATGCATTCATTTTCTCACGACATTCGTCCATGTAACCCCTGAACTCATTCGCCTGCCTAGTGAAGCTGGCAACCCATTCTCGAGATGGATTGACGCACGACTTCTTACAAGAGGAAGTTCCAGCCTTAGACGTACTGCACTTCCCATATATCTTATTGGGCCATGCACCTAACCCCATTCCCCGGACCCAACCGAGATGCTCTGGAGTGTCAAATGCCGCTCTTAAGGCGGCTATAGGATTCTGTGACCACTGTGACTCTCCTGACGCCTCCTCTTGGCTCATGCGCTCCTGTGTTTGTCGAATGTGTTCCTTTACAAATAAGAAATAAATTTGTAATTAAATATATATACCTAATAAATACATGTTCTCATATCACGTTAAATGACTTACAATTTGCCGCTCAGCATGTTCGGAGACAGCACCGCCGTCCCTATGTTTGTGAGTTATTGTGTATAGCTCCGCATAGTTAGTCTCTCTTCCCTCCGTTTCTGCCTCTTCTTCCTGCACTAATTTTAAATTGTAAGTCTGTAAAATCACATATACAACAAATCAATCAATTCAACAATTTACCCACCAACTCGCTGTATCTAACTGCTATGGATTTTGTTCCGAGAGTGTGATGGACGACTTTGTGGGAACGCCTATCTACATTCTGCAAAGACAACACCTGAAACACAAATACATTTTCAATTAACTTCATTTAATTATCACATTGTGTAATAAATTTTTTTAAACATAATTTAATAAATTGTTTACTGACCCTAGATGCGGGACTTCTCTTAAAGCGGATAAAACGTTCCCACATATTGGGAGGAACCCCGTCTGGCACATTGGCTATAAGCTCATCGTCAGTTTTTGTGCCGTCCCTTTTCATTCTGTCATAGAGGCGATGCCTCTTGCTCTTCCACTCTCCATTCATCTTCATAAAAGCATAATCCTTCATTGCTTCTTCTTCTTCTTCTATTAAAAATTTTTCCTGTAAATTTCAATTTATCAGATGCTTTACATAAGACTATGATGAATTTAACAAATTCACATATTTTTCTAATTCAAATTATTACCTTCACAATCTCATTCCATGCTGCCTCCTTATTTTCTTTAGGCACCTGCTTCCAAGTCCGTTTGTCGAGTGGAAAACGCAGCCACTTCCCGCCTAAATTAGAACAAAATTTGTTGAATAAATTGCCTCCCTCACATTGGGGTTGTCTATATCCATCATTGAAGGGCACTAGAACTCGTAGGCCCCGTTCCAACTGATATAATGCGATCACATCCAGCCTCCTCCTGGTGACCTTGCCTTCTTCATCTACAAAATGTCACAAATTAACTAATAATTAAATTAACATTAATTTAATAACTTAACAAAATTTCAACAAATAATAACATATTGTTTTATTTACCTATAACATCAACCGAATATCCGTTTTCCCGTGAAGATGTTCGCGGGGGCTGGTTTGGCTGGTTGTTCACCTCATTATTCATCGGTCTCCTTCTTCTGGTACTTCCCCTGAGACAGGAAAATCGTTGAACAATTCTTCGTCCAAATCGAAATCTTCTATACTAAAATTTCCTATATATGGCGGAACATCAGGAAATTGTGTGTCACTCTGTCCGGTTTGATCATTTTGAGAGGGTATATAAACAGGTATTCTCCCTCCTCCTCTTCCTCTGTGCCGAGAGTCTCCACTGGAACTCCCTCTTAGTAATCGTCTAAGCTGCTCGATTCTCCTACCCTTATCTCTGCCGGACGACATTTGTATATATAATCCTAATTTAAAGAAAATGACAAAGTAAGTGTGATGTAGATTTGTAACGGTTTTCTACTACAGCTTATGGTCACGGTTCGGATGAATTTATAGAGGAGTAATTGTCACGGTTTTTACGAAACCGTGATTTAAAGAAGAAGCACGTGTCACGGTTTCCTACTGGAAACCATGACAAACACGGTTTCCAGCAGCAGTGTCACTGTTTCCAACTATGAATCTTGACAAATTCATGTGTCACGGTTTCCAGTGGGAAACCGTGACAAATGTTTTTGTCACGGTTTTGCCTAAGAGAAACTGTGACAAATTATTTAAAATATAAAAAAAAGGTTTTTATGTTTAAAAAAAATTAAATTAAAACTGTGTCACGGTTTACAACTTGGAAAACATGACAAAAATTTTCCCTCCACCACATTTGTCACAGGCTTCTAGTTGAAACCGTGACAAATTTGTTCGATTTTTTTCCCCAAATTTTTGTCATGATTTTGTCATGGTTTTTTTTCCAAAAACCGTGACAAAATTCATGCGTTTATCACGGTTTTCGATACCGTGATATAAGAACCGTGACTAATAGAACTTTTTTTTGTAGTGCATGCACTATTAATAATGTAGTGTCGAAGAAAATATCCTCACATGCGTGAAACAATCACAGATGATCATATTTTTGGCCAAAAAACTAGATAATCTTATTCTTACATCCTTAATTTGCTTATACTCGTCCAAATATGACATAAGAATTACCATGCCATGTGTACAAATCAAACTTTGCAACGATCTCTTTTCATTGAATGATTGCAAATATATCAAGATAAATACCAATTTTGTCTGGGAAATTTTCACGTGTAGCGATCTTGTTTCGGAAGTTATTTTGGGACTAATGCCACCCCAGAAGTATGAAAAGTGCAGCAATGTTTGTACAAACGGAGCTATTAATACTACTACAAAACAGTGTTTTCACGTCACAAATTTTGGACTTTTCACGTCACTTTTTGGTGTGACATAAAATCAAGTGACGTGGAAAACTGGACTTTTAACGTCACACCAAAAAGTGACGTGAAAAGTCATCTTTTTCACGTCACAAATTACAAAAATTGTGACGTTGTTTGTCCAAAATTAGATTACTATGATAGAGAAACCACGTCACACATTACACAATATGTGACGTGGTTTCAAAGAAACCACGTAACAAATTGGTAATGTGTGACGTGGTTTCTCAAGAAACCACGTCACACATTTGTAAAATGTGATGGTTTAATTAACTTCTTTTGGTTTCCCAATCTATATTCATTGCGAATGTCACAGAAATAGATATAATGCAAATTAACAGTATACATTATTCACACAACATGTATACATAGCTATATTATAACTAAATCAAACTAAACATATATATATACACACAAAAAATTTCATGTTTACACAACAAAGTATTTTGTGCAATGATCACTTTTTAACCAATCATAAATGAAAGAAAAAATTGAGCAATACGTTAACGAAGTGAATCAAGGTCTTTGTCTTCAAATGAGTTGTTTCTATCATAAAACTGCAACAATAATGGATGCTATGATTACTGCAAAGTTAGATAAATAAATCATATATTTATGTACTGATTGTATCAAGCTATAGATAAGAATTTAATTTATACCTGTGTAAAGGATCCAGTACAATCACTCTCAATAATGTCACACATATACTTCATGACGTAATACCCACACTCCTTATTCGTCGGTTGCTGGGGGCACTTTATAAATCACAAGAAATAGTATAAATTAATAACAAAGTAAATAATATCTCAATTGACTAGCATTGAAGGAATTTAAATTAAAGGTAGTTACTTTAGGTCTTTGTGTCACGATGGCATCATCCATTTCACCGGTTTCTGCTTCAAAATGCCATTGTTGAATGCCCCTAAAATGGAACTAAAATTAGCACATATACATGAAAATAATTTATGTAGCCCAAAGTAAAAATTCATTAAAAGTACTTACTTAGATAAGAGGGTTTTAAAATATGAGGTTATATTATATCTCAAGGGGTCAAACCAAACCAGACGATGTTGTATGGGGCAAACGACAGCTAATGACCAGTGTTTACTGAAAGACATTAAGAATATTATGTCCACACAGAAACATAACATTTGTAAATGTGCAAATAATGAAAAGTTGGCAAAAGGTAATAATCACACTTACTCTTCAAGAATAGGCGCAAAATAGATAGATCCCCGATTCGTTGACATTTGATGTGTGACATAAGCCCGCATCTCTTCCTCATACTCCAGCTTAGCCTTGTCGGTTTTAAAATCATCTCTCCTCGCCAAGGCCATTGGACTAAGGAATCTGTATTGTCCCCTGCCTAATTGGTTGCACAGCTGGTAGAAGTACCTATCGTAAAATAATTGAAATTATAAAAGGATAGACGTAAAAATATTACATAGACATAAAAAGTAACAGTCATTTACAAAGTCGCTAATTTGAGCCAGACGAGGTCAATTTCTTCCATCGTCAAAAACTCCACGATATCTCTGTCACCATCAAGTAGAAAATCATATGAACGATACGGACTGACTACTCCTGGAGGCATCTTAATGGTTGTGGAGTGCAAAGTTGTCTGCATCTCCCGCAGGAGTTGGAGAGAAGGATATTCATCTGAAAAGAACTGCAGGCGATGAAAAAACCAATGTTATATATTCTTACAAACTGTAATATATGAAACAAGGAGTCTCAAAAATTAAGTGTATATACCACATCAATCGGCGCCTTTTGTGGAGTGTTGTGTACAAGTCGTCTAGGCCACAGGATGAATGCCCCGATCGCCTCATATAGTTTGGTGACTTCGTTATCGGGAAAGGGTACAGTTGTCCCCCCCTCATTATTTAGGATACTTGTAACAGACACCTTCACTTGGCCCACCGGTCTCCTTTTCAACATTCTCCTTGAACCACCCAATGAATGTCCTATTATGCTCGTTAGAAATCTGCATGTCACTCTTTTTCGGGTTCTTTTCTTTCAGGATCCTCTTATGCTCGTCCAAATAAGGCTGCACTTCTTCCATATTATTCAAGATGTATAGGTTTGCTTGTAACACCTCTTCACGGCATATAGTATTTACTTTGACGCCCCATACCCCCTTACCGATCCCATTTTCATGTCGTGGGTTTTCCTCAACCCCTTTTAGATACGATTTGCAAAAATCCATTGCCTCATCAACTAAGTATATTTCAACAATTGATGCCTCAGGTCGGTGTGTGTTCATGGAATACCCTTTTAAGACTTTCATGAATTGCTCAAAAGGGTACATCCACCTTAGATAAACAGGGCCACAGATCCTTATCTCCCTTACCAAATGAACAATCAAGTGCACCATAACATCGAAAAAGGCTGGAGCAAAGTGCATCTCTAGTTGGCACAATATAATATAACCCTCATTTTCCAACTCGTCTAGCGTTTCAGTGTCGATGACTTTGCTGCAGATCGCATTGAAAAACATACACAGTCTTGTTATAGTCATCCTGACATCATCTTGCATAATGCCTCTGATAGCAATTGGTAAGAATTGTTGCATCAATACATGGTAATCATGTGACTTCATTCCCACTAACTTCAAATCATTTATAGACACAAGTCTGCTAACATTGGAAGAATAACCTTGCGGAACCTTGATCCGACTCAAACACTCACACAGACTTTTTTTCTCCTATTTGGAAAGTGTATGAGTAGCAGGTTCCATATAAGCCCTCTTGCCATTTTCATTGACTATAGGATGCAACCGTGGTCTTATGCCTATTTCAACCAAGTCTAATCGAGCATTGAGTCTGTCCTTTGTCTTCCCCTGTATGTGCAACAGTGTCCTAACAAGACTATCACCAACATTTTTCTCCACATGCATCACATCAATACTGTGCCTCACATCGAGATATCGCCAATAAGGTAGATCAAAGAAGATTGACCTCTTCTTACAAATGATCTTCTCAGAACCGGTCTTCATCTTCAGTTTCTTACCAAATACCATACTGACATTCTCAACACGGCGATAAACTTCCTCCCCGGTTAAGGGGGTCGGAGCAGATCGATATTCAGATGAGCCATTAAAACACTTCTTTAGTCTAAGGTAAGGATGGAACCGATCAAGAAACCTCCTGTGACCGAGGTAGACGATATTTCTTCTGTGTTTGAGATGGTGGCAGTGTGTGTCAGACTCACATATAGGGCATGCCATATAACCCTTCACACTGTAACCAGAAAGATTGCCATATGCAGGGAAGTTATTTATTGTGGTAAACAACATAGCTCGCAACTTGAATGTCTCCTGCCTGTACGCATCAAACACATCTACACCTTCCTCCCACAACATCTTCAAGTCCTCAATCAAAGGTTCCAGGTAGACATCGATATCGTTACCAGGCTGTTTCGGCCCCAAAATCATCATTGACATCATCACATACTTGCGCTTCGTGCACAACCAAGGCGGCAGGTTGTAAATGACAAGCAAAACTGGCCAAGCACTATGTGTGCTACTGAGACTCCCGAAAGGGTTGAAACCATCCGTACACAGTCTGAGATGAAGGTTCCTCGGCTCACCACCAAATTCAGGAAACATGGAATCTATCTTCTTCCATTGAGGAGAATCAGTAGGGTGCCGGAGATTTCTTCCATCGGAGATCTTCTCATTACAATGCCATCTCAGTTTCTTTGCTTCTGCCTCATTTGCAAACAAGCGTTTAAACCGTGGCACAATTGGAAGGTACCACATTACCTTTAAAGGTACCCCTTTCTTTAATCCATCATCATCACCAACGGCATCCTTCCTTGGCTTGTACCTCAGAGTATTACATTTTGGACACTCTTTCAGGCCTTCATACTCTTTCTTGTATAATACGCAATCATTAGAGCAAGCGTGTATCTTCTTATACTCCATGCCCATCTTGCTGAGAACTTTTTTAGCCTCGTACATATGCTTCAAAAGCAGATTACCTGCCGGGAACATATCACTCAAAGCTTCAAGCATCTGCGAGAAACCCGCGTCCGACCACCCATTTTCTGTCTTTAGGTTCAACAATTTCAGGACGCCAGTCAACCGAGTATACTTAGTACTCCCCAGGAACAACAGTGTCTCTGCATCACTCCGCAACCTATTAAACTCATGTACCACAGAAAATGACTCCGCCTCAATGTCATTGATCGTGTCGTCCATTCCATCATCACAAACATCATCCACTGCTGCTTCTAAATTTTGTGATGGGCACGCATGTACGGTACTTCCCAATTCCCCATGACAAAGCCACTTCTTATAACGGAGATTGATTCCATCACAAAGAAGGCGATCCCTTATATCATCAATGCTCTTACGATAAGCATTTGCATAATTCACACAAGGGCAAAGATACATGTCATTCTTACTAGGCACGTTTCTCTTGGCAAATTCAATAAATTCTTCCACACCCTTCTGATAATCTTTAGTGGTTCTCAATGCATGCATCCAACTACGATCCATTCTATTAAACCTCTGCCATTTCCAACAAGCTAGTCAAGTTTATCTTACTACATTGTGTAGAAATGGGCATGCTATGAACTTAACATCACTTCATGCAAATTTTTTAAAAAATTTGGCAGAACTTCCTCTTATAAATGTGACATCCAAAATTACATTTACAATCCAATTTTAGTTCATTAAATATAAAATCATACAATTACTAATTCAACATCAATCTACAGACTATTCCAATCACATACCACAAAGCAGTTTCTTTTATTACTTCAAGCATTTAGATTGAATCACACTAATATTCTCAGAAAACCAAACAGCCTCAGCATATTCATAGTTCAAGTGTTAAACACACCCAGTGAGAAATGAAAGCATAAGCAAGATAATACACTCAACAACAACACTCATCATTAAGGTAATCCTTCTACAACAACACTCTATCTTATTTGGGCACTTTATCTTCATTTTAAATCTTTTACCACATTGTACTCTAATCTGGAATTTTTCCCACATTCAGATCATACACTCATCATTCAACTGCCATGAAATTCCATCATATATTATAACCACAAGTTATATAAATGATTAATTCAACATCTTAAACATCAAAACAGGGTGTTATTGTCTCAAAATCACTATCTAACACTAATTATGCTCATTACCAATAATCCATCTCATAAATTAGAGGAAGGAACAATTTGAATCAGCAGGGAACATATACACCAGAAGAGGGGCTTAAGATTTAGCTATTAATAAACAAAATCAAATACACATACACACTAAAATATTTTCTAAAATACTCTTATGGACCTTTAATCATTGTTTCCTTCTCCTTATAAATTAGAACCTGATGCTAATCACATAACAGTGGCTACAGAGTTTAAAATTACAAATCAATCAAAAAAATCACATGCATCCAAAATTTCCTCAGGAAAACTCAAAATCTTAGCTCTACGTTACTTCCAACTATGCTTAATTGAACTTTCAGGTAGATTCAGACCGAAAATCAGACTAAAGAGGCTCAGATGAACAGTAGCTCCAAACAGAACAATTTCAAAATCCATGCAAAAACATCATGCAAGCTCAAATTTCCTTGGGGAAAATCGTCTACTATGCCTATGCTTCAATGTAATCGGTTCAAACCCCTAAAATAACCCAACCCATTCGAATCGCCACACACAAACGGTGCTAAACGAAGAAACAAATGGTAGGAGAAGAGAGACGAGCCTCACCAAATTCAAATCAGGTCTTGCATGTACTCCCCGGTGTCTTCCTCTGACTCTGACGACTCTTGAATGGAATGGTGTAATAGTGATGATGAAATGGAGTTGGGGGTGGGATTTTCGTGTGGGGGGTCTCGGGGAGCTGGGGGTTTTCGGGTGGGGTGGGGGAGCTGGGGGAGGAGGAGGGAGCTGTGGGAGAGGAGGGAGCTGGATTTTCGTGTGTTGGCGCGATATGTAAAAATTTCGCGGGTGGGGTGACAAGAAACCATGTCACACTTAGGTAAAGTGTGACGTGGTTTCTTTTAACATCACAAATTGTCAAATTTTGTGACGTTGTTTCTCCCTCCGCCTCCAACGTAATTACAAAAATGCCACCGTTTTTTTTTTCAATGTCATATTTACAATTAAATGACGTTAATTGGTGACATGGAAAGGGTATTTTGTAGTAGTGTAATGAACGCCACGTCATGGTCCATGTCAGGATGAAAATGAATCATTTTGCCCTCAATTTCCTTGATGAGTGATTTTGTCTTGGAAGTTTTTTGAGGTGTGTATAACGTCGTCCTGGAAGTTTAAAAAACTTTTGGAGAAAACATGGTTCATCTTCATCGTAATATGTACCGTGGCGTAGCATCCATTAATAGCTCCGTTAGTTCAGGGCGACATTGATATACTTTTCATACTTCCTGGGCGATATTAGTCCAAAAAACTTTCAGAGCGAAATTGCTACCCAACAAATACTTCTGGGGTAAAATTGGTATTTCACCCAATATATGATTGTTGATGCCCAAATTTATAAAGATGAGAAAAAATAGCAACAGTAGTGTAATAAGAAAAATCTAAACCATAATAAACAATCATTTATGAATGAAAAAGTCTTAAATTACATATCAAACAGCCCCTAAGTTACAGTAATTTTATTGTTTTTGAAAAGTGCAATTTCCCCCTTATTAACCCACAAGCAAGCCAACAACCGGTACTTGTGACCCTCAATCTAAACCATAATAAAAAAAATATTTATGAATGAAAAAGTCTTAAATTATATATATCATCATAAATCTTAATCCACGAATCAGTACACAAACACTATGAAACACAATTTTAATTACTATAAAACACACACACACACACACACAATCCAATAAGATACCCATAAATTTGCATATATAGCCGCATAATATGCTTCAATAGGAATTGTCATGAAGATGATTATCCAGTGTGTGCAGGGTGTGGAATCAAACACAGCTTGTTCTTCCTTCTAGATACAATACCAAAAGTTTCAGTCATGTCTAAATCATCTGGCTTCATTCCATGTGGGAGTTTCCAATCAAAGTGATAGAGCAAGCCAGCTAGAGGAAGCTCATCAATGCTTGCTAAGCCAAATAAAATTCCTGGACAAATTCTTCTTCCTGCTCCAAAAGAGATATACTCAAAGTTTGCTCCCTTAAAATCAACATTACAATTATTTCCATGGAATCTTTCAGCTTAATACCAATGATATGTATCTCTCCCAATTGCCCATGCATTTACTATAACTTGAGTTTTATTGGGTATTTCATATCCATTAATCTTGCAAGTTTCTTTACATTCTCTTGGGATCAACAAAGGAAGAGGTGGGTGTAATCTTAGAGTTTCTTTTATTACTAATTTTAAATAAACAAGTTGTTGCATGTCACTATCATGAATTCCTTTTCTTCCTTTGAAAGTATCTCTAATCTCAGATTGTGCTTTCTCCATCACCTTTGGATTTATCATCATTTCTAACATAGCCCACTCCGTTGTTGCTGCAAAAGTATCAGTTCCACCAGAAAATATATCCTGCATTAATAACGATGGTCACGAATAGTGATAGTTAATTATTGTTATTAAACCCATATGATCATATACTTCCCTCAGTTCACATTATGAGAGATAACAAGAATTTTTTTTGGTCTGCGTTATAAAAGCTAACATGAAAATGTAAAAATAATACATGTTTAATTTCTATTGGCACACCATTATGGAGAGTTTTAAAGGCAAAGAGGTGGGAATGGAATGTATAATAATTGATATAAAGGGTAACATCAGAAAAAATTGATCAATTTTACTCATACTAAATGACTTTATTATACTTCCTTGATTTGTGTGATTTTGTTAACCTCTTGAAATTCATGCCATATTAGCACATTTTCCTATAGTTTTTACACTTTTTGGGTGGATTTATACATATTTTGATGTGCATATGATAGGAAAATGTGCCATGTTGATAGTTGGGTTGAAGTCATTGAATTCATGATATAAATGTGAATATTTTACCCTCTTTTTATCAACTTTGGCTTGTGAAGATTTCATTACTTATTAGGTGGGTGAAGCCAATCAAGCCACATTTGAATTGTATTAATTGAAGCTAAAATCAAGGACTAAGAAGTCGAAAAGAAGATTTAAAGCAATTAAGAAAGCTGAAAAGAGAAGTTGCAGAAAGTTATTAGCTACAGCCAAAAGTACAGGCAAAATTCCTGGCCACAGCCAAATCCTGAAAAATTCCAGGCAGAGAGTTATTGGCCGTAGCCAACCAGTGCAGGCAAAAATCTTGGCCGCGGCCAAAACTGCTGACAGACTGCACAATGAAAAATTCTGCTCGAAAATAGGGTTATAAAACACCCCCAAGAACACACTAAAACACATTCTTTTGACTTGGGCTTTCTTTGGGGACTACTTGGGAGCTAGGGTTTGGAGATTTTCAATGAGATTCAAGTGGAGATCCAATATTTGAAGAGATTTAACCTCATTTCCCTTGGTTTTTCTTATTCTTCTCTGAATTCTGCCATGGCTGTGTTTCTTTTCCAGATTTGTGTTTTTCACTCCATGAGTGGCTAATCTTCCATTCTAGGATTATTTTGAACCTTTGTATGGATTAAGACTTGATTCTTCCTCTCTTTTGGTAGTAAATGATATATTTGTGTTGATTTTATCCTTCTATTCATGCTTCTAAGTGTTTGGCCACTATTTAGTTTAATTTGTTTATGTGGGTTTGACTTGAGAGAGCTAATCCATGTGTAGAACTTGGTTAAAATCATGCTTGACTTGAAATTTACATGATAAATGGAAAGTTTGTTGGTAAAATAGAGATATCTTTGCTAACCTTGCATTGTCACATTAGGGTTTGTTTTCAAAGGGGATTTTCATTATTTGTAGCAAGATATTGTGCATTTTAATGAAAAGATAAACTTGATTTTGACTTGAGAGAGCTTAGTCAAGTGCATATGAACCCTAGACAAACACATATATTTATGAAAAATACCATTTGAGAGGGAGTTCTTCATGTCTTATGAAATGCAAAGGGGATAAATAATCCTAGACCCCATTTAATCCTTAAAGTCAAAGAATCCTTTGTTTTTATAACTTTCTAGTTTTTGGAAATAGATTTTCAACATTTCTTTACACAACCCAAAAATATTTTTTTAGTTCAACTTGATTGAAATCACTTAGTATTTTGTTTGGTCAAGATTTTAGTCCAAATCCCCGTGGGAACGATATTTTATACTACTTGCGATCCGTGCGCTTGCGGTTAATGCTTGACGGCGAACATATTTTATTGACTACCTTTTGTGATGTGGAGGGAGTACGTAGATTCATGGTTAAAAATAGTAATGTGCGTGGAGAAATTCTTGCTTGGACCCGATGCACCACGTCATTTGTGGTCTGACCAATCACAAGTAAACACATTAAGTCTTACGTGGAATTTAATCTGACTTGGCACCTTAAAATAATTAACTAACTAATAAAAATATTTTTTTAACTTAAATAAAACATTGAAAACATGAGATTTTAAATTTTTTTTATGTAATAGTTAACTTAATAAAACATATTAAAATGATATATTGAAAAATGTGTTTCCTTCTTGATTCTCCTATATACGACGGGTAATTATATGAGCGTCTCAATAATTTATACAATAAACTTCCTCTAATCCTTATTATTAGGCACTGACTGACAATTTTTTTTTGTCTTTTTTGTAAGTCACTTGTTAATTTTCAAGAAGTATTAAATATTTTTTTCATGTATGCTCATATCTAGTTAGGGTAGGCAGAGAGTGTGACAAATCCTCGAACTTGAATGTGTTTTCTATTGCCAATTGAGGGTTTTAACATGTTTTAATTAAATGCAATTGTAGCCTAATTGGTGTTTAATCGATCTCTTAGGTCTTTAAGTGGAAATGCCAATAAAAGAGGGTTAATTTGCCATAATTGGTAGTTAATTAGAAATAATTAATATTTTTAGGCATTGATCTTTTTTCTATTGTGTTTTTACTTGTAGAACCATAAAAGAACTATGAGTGAACAAATCAAAGAAGAAATAAATAGAGCAACAAAAAGAGCCCAAGCCCCAAGTTTTAAGTCTAGGCCTTGACACCAAGTGAAGAGGTAGAGAACTCGAGGGTCCAGGCCCTCAAAATAGAGCCTAGGCTTTAAGGCTGAAAATTTCAGATAGAGAAGACTAGCGTCTGGGCCCTCAAAATAGCGCCTAGGTCTTCAACGAATTGAAAGCTAAGATATTTGGACAAAAGCTGTAACATCCCACCTTTATATTACTATTCTATATCATTTTAATTTGGTTATAACCACTTTTCCCAATATCAAAAGCCCAAACTTATGAATAATTTAAAACTTTTCCAAACACTAACTTTCTTTCTTTTTAAATAGGATTTTCTAACAAATTGGTTAGGAAAAAATACACTACTATACCCTAAAATTCTCAAATAAGATATTTCTTTTGAACAAAAAATTTTCTTTTCACTCTCAAAATTTTTCTATAATATCATTTACTTATTTTCTCTCATAGTAACCTCTTTTGAGCCTAAAAATAATTTTCTCGAAATTACTGTGCTTAAAATAAGAGAGAAATTAAACCTTTAAAATCCTCAAAAATACCTCAAATTCACCAAATATTCTCATAATTCATCATTTTCCATTAATTAGTTCCTAGTTACCCCTACTAATCCTCAATTAATTTCTAGAATGTTACACTAAGCTTCCATACCAATCTTCCACCTTCCATTCTTCTCTTCTGTCATCTAGTCCAATTCCCTTCCATTTCTTCATCCTTCCACCATGGTTGCACATGTATTGGAGCTTGGAGTTGTTGGGCTCTTCTTCATGAGTAGCTAGACACTTCATAGATCTTCAAGACGTTGGCGATGACTTGAGTTCATGGTCTTTATAGAGGAGTCTTGTTCCTTTTCTTCTTCTCTTTGTATTTATGAATTCCTAGGTTTATGTTATCCATTTGTGCATTTGAGACTAGAAATGCTTGTTTAATTTGAGTTTGCTGTGATTTTGATTTGTAATTAGAGTTTAAACTCATCTAAATATATGTGGTTATATACATGTTCTTTATGACTTCATAGATTTATCTATATTTCTATATGGCTATGATAGATAGTTTGATTGAATTGGATTACTAATGAACCTAATGCATTGCTGACCATTAATCACAATCTAAGGCACTTAATAATGCCTACTTGAATAGGTTCATGATAATTTGCCGTGAGTTCGTCACGACAAACCTACCCAGATTTCTCATCCTCAATTAACTTCCAAATCATTTAACTCTACTTCAATATTAATTTACCTTAATTAACCGCAACAACACCTAAAATCATAGCTTATAATTAATCCACTAGCTAAGATCATATGCTTAGGGTAAACCTCAAGAAAACCCGAAGGTCACCATAAATCGCTAATTTGCATTAATTTACATGTGAGGCTTCTGGAAGATGTTTTTCCAATTAAGCAAAAATATGGGATCTTGATTTGGGCTAACTTTTCTTCTATCGGCCATCTCCTCCTTTGAAACGAGTTATGTAACATTTGCTTTCTAAATATTCTTTAATTAACTACTAGTTAAATCCCATATCGCAATAACTATGACTAACTATATTAGGAAAAATAGAATATACTAACATAGTTAGAAAATTTTTTCGCATAAACAATTCTTTCAAAATAAAAAATTAATGAGTTAATAACTATGATAAAAAAAAAAACTTTCAAAATATCGCAAAACCTATCATAGTTAGAAAACAATTTATCTTATTTGAAAGGAAATCCATGTTAGAAAAGAATTTCGCTAAGTCAAGAAAAACAAACATGGATAATAAAACAATTCATATCACTACAAAAAATCACGAAATTACCGACGGAATTCCGTCCGAAAAAAATTATTCTGTCGGTAAATTACAGATGGAATTCCGTGGCTAATTTAGCTATGCGACGGTTCCGCCAGTAATTTTTTAAAAACTTTTTTTAATTTATGCCACGTATCCTTCCTACCACGTGTCCCCTCTCATAGTCTGCCACGTGTCGCTTCTGCACGCCGCCACGTGTCGCTCTCACAAATTGTCTGAAATGTGGCGTTACTGCGATTCAAACCCGTGACCTCATGTGCGTGTGCTCATGCCTTAACCAGTTGAGCTATGAAGACCTTGTGATATTATTTGCAAACAATTATATTTATATATACTTTACATTATATTTAAATTAATACATTATGAAATATATTTAATTATTAATATGTAATTTACATATTAATAATTATTATTTTATTATATATATTATTAAAAAAATTAAATTAAATTTGTAATAAATAACATATTACTTAATAAAAAATTCAAAATTAAATTGTAATAAATATATATGTACGAATTAATATTTATAAAATATATTTATTAACTATTATATATATAATAGTTAATAAATTAAAATAAATAATATTATTTTTTTTAATATTTTTTTATAAATAACCGACGGAATTCTGTCGGTAATTTATTAAAAAATAATAAATAAATTACCGACTAAATTCCGTCGGTAATTTTTTATTAAATAATTAATTTTTTAATATTTTTTTATAAATTACCTACGGAATTCCGTCGGCAATTTATTAAAAAAATTATAAATAAATTACCGACAGAATTCTGTCAGTAATTATTACCTACGGAATTCCGTCGGTAAATTTACTGACGGAAATTCCACCGGAAATTACCAACGGAATTGATTCCGTCGGTAAATTCAGTCGGAAATTACCTGTTTTTTTGTAGTATATAAACCTTAATCAATCTATGTTAGAAATCTATTTCAATTGCATTCAACCTTTAAAAACCAAACACAATATGATTTTACCTATTTCATCTTGCATTTAGGCATTTAATTCATTAGGTAGTTTAGTTAAACGTTGGCTCTTTTAAAACAACTCGGATTGCACCACTATTACTACACATTGGCTTTCAAAATTATAAATACATTTGCATTTAACCCAAGGGCATCACGACGACGGTCGAATCAGAGTGATAATTAACATGGTATTTGTATTAGAGTTATTGACGTTAGTATGGTACAGAAAATCACTTGAATCTTAGGACAAATTTAATACTTTTAACCATTTTTATAGGCAAATGAGAGTTATTAATTGATGACTTATAATAAGGTTGAGGGATTACTTGACTTGCTTGTGGAGCAGCTCAATGGGCACACATTGGCCATATGAGGGCGGATACTCAATATTCCCTCTGTTGTTTTATTAGAGACACAAATAAATAAACCAGTTATTTAGTTCAAAAAGTTAGATTAATATTAATCGAAAAAAATAAAGATGTAAAAAACGTAATTTCTTTACCAAAAGAACCTCATTTATGCGAAAGTAAGAGAATGTATGGTGGATAGAGAATGTGTGAGAATGATACGGGTAATGAGTAATTAAATGGGGTAAAAATGGCAAATAAAAAAATTGAGACAATCTATACATATTTCTTATCAAAGAAAATATTCCATATCCAACAATTGTCTTTTATAAAAAGAAAGTGACATAGTATTGCTGAATATTACTGAATATTATATAATAATTATAACAATGTGGATGGGTGCTTCCATTAATTAGTTACAGCTAATATCAGAATCAATATTGGATAGTGTGGGAATCAAACACAAACGGTCCTTCCTCCTCTTTGTGATGCCAGATTTGACACTCATATCTATATCCTCTGGTTCCATTCCATGTGGAAGTTTCCAATCGAAGTGGTAGAGTAAGCTAGCTAGAGGAAGCTCAACACTTGCTAGACCAAATGAAATGCCTGGACACATTCTTCTTCCTGCTCCAAAAGGGATGTACTCAAAGTTTGTTCCCTTGAAATCAACATCAGAATTGCCTTGAAACCTCTCTGGTATAAATCTCTCAGCATCATACCAAGAATTTGGATCTCTTCCAATTGCAAATGCATTTATTATAATTTGAGTTTTGATGGGTATTTCATAGCCACTAATCTTGCAAGTTTCCCTGCATTCTCTTGGAACCAACAATGGAACAGGCGGATGCAGCCTCAAAGTTTCTTTGATTACTAATTTTAAGTAATTAAGTTGCATCATATCACTTTCTCGAATAACTTTCTTCCCTTTAAAAGCATTTCTAACCTCACTTTGTGCCTTTTCCATCACTTTAGGATTTTTCATCATTTCTGCCATGGCCCATTCTAGTACTGATGCTGAAGTATCGGTTCCACCAGTAAACATATCCTGTAATCATGGTGCACACAAAGATAATCTTTATCATTATCAAACTCTGATAGCTCATAGATTTTAATTATGAGCACAAGTATAAAGGGAGAGTTTAATTATAAGTCTCAAAGAACTAGTCTATTAGAAATTAGAGCTTTTGGCTTATAAACCACACATCACATTTGTAAGCTCCTTTTCATGTGGGACAAGTAACAATATACCTTTGAGAGCTGAATCTCAATGAAAACACATTTGTTATGAATACAAGTTTAAAGAACAAGCATGTCCTAAAAGACTAGACTGACAGAAAGGAGAGCTATTAACTTGTGAGGCTCCTAATGCGCCATTAGGAGCCTCACAAGTTAATAGCTCTCCTTTCTGTCAGTCTAGTCTTTTAGGACATGCTTGTTCTTTAAACTTGTATTCATAACAAATGTGTTTTCATTGAGATTCAGCTTTCAAATGAGGTATATTGTTACTTGTCCCACATGAAAAGGAGCTTACAAATGTGATGTGTGGTTTATAAGCCAAAAGCTCTAATTTCTAATAGAGTCACATGTTTCTCTATTAAATTTGAAGCCAAGAAAGCCTAATAATGTAGTAGTGTTATAAATTGGTTGTATTATGGTCTTCTATATCTAGTTCTAAGTGCCTTTTATATTGGCTCACTTTTGGTCACACACAAACACATATGCATATGATTTCTTTTAACATAGGTAATGATAAACCAACATATATAGGTAATTAATAAGGAGTGCTAACCCAAATAACGGCTTTGATGTTGTCATTTGTAATTGGGACGTCAAGGCTTTCACTTTGCTGGATTCGTAGAAGAACCTGAACAAGATTTTCTTCCTCAGAAACACTCTTGTCTCCTTCTGCTCTCATCTGCCTCTTTTGATTCTCCTTGATAATATTATCAAAAATTTTGCCTGCATTGTCACGGATCTTCACCAGCTTTGCTTCCACTCGAGTTATGAGATGGATAAATTTCATGGAAGGAAACAAATCAACAAGTTCAAACCCTCCCAATTGATCTAATGCGATAGAGAGAATTTGTAATAGCTTTTCTTGATCTTTATGTTTGTCTCCAAATGCTATCCTCATAACTACAGAGCTAGTCAATGAGTAGATCTTGCTCGTAAGATCGAAAACAGAACCCACTGATGATTGAACTGACTGTATAAGCTTAGATGCCTGATAAAATGATGTAAATGTTCATGAATAGATTAAATATTGAAAATTTTCTATGCATAAGCATGGAACATATCAATCTAGTCATGATACAAGAAATTTTAATTAGAAATTGTGTTGTGATTTTTAATATATAAAATCAATGCTACGTGCTTCGATGATAGAATTGATTGATTGATATATACAACAATAAAAAAAAGCAGCTTTGTTTCATTAGGTAGGGGTAGTTAATTAGATGGATCCACTCCACTTTATTAACAATTATCAATCTCAAAATCACTTTCCCATCTCTTCAGAGAAATAAGTATGGAGCGTTCTTCCACTCTAGTCTGTCCAGATCTATTCTAGACAGTACATATTTAGTATTTTTAAGTTTATGATTAAATGAAATCTATTTTTTTTTTTTGACAAAATGATAGTTAAGAGATCATCTTTATTTTAAAATTTTACCCATTAAAAAATTGTTTTTTAAAAATAAAAAATATTAAATCTGGATTATCCAAATATAATCTGGACAGTCCAGAAGAGAGGAGTTCCCCCTTCTCATTATTCTGACAAGCAAGTAAAGTGGTTCTTACTCTAGATATACTGTAAATAGATATTGAGAATTGATAAATAAAGCCTAAGAACATTCTTTCTCCGATCCTAAATATAGGAAGAAGCTAATAGGTTTTATTTTATCCTACATATAAGACCTCAATATATGTGTTGTCTCTCAAATTTATAGATTTTTACCCTGATCATCCTTATTCAGTCAATAGTAAGGGAGTTTCTATCAAAACGTAATTCCAAAACAAATGAATATATATTATTGTGTTTTAGGAAAACCAACACATTTCTTACAAAAAAAATAAAATAAATTTCCTTAATTAATACTCCCTCTATTCTTTTTTATACTCTTTTGGGTCCTTCTTACAAGTCATCAAGTATAAATTCTCATAAAAAAATTAGTTAAAAGTATTAAAGATGCACTAAAATTCAAGGAATTTCTATTATTACCCTTATCAAATATACTAAACTTCAACACCATATTAATCATTATCTCACCCACTACCTTTATTTAATACGGATATACATATATGGATAAATACTCCCTCCGTCCCTATACATGATAACCCAAAATTTGAATAGTTTTATCCCCTTTTTATAAGAGTTTGGCTAAATTTGTCAAAGCATTTAATAAATTTTTTCCTACTTTAACTTTCATTATTCTCTCTATTCACAATCTTTTTTCACTATTATCACATTTCTCTATCTTATATACTCAATCATAAATAAGGGCAAATTTGAGAAAACAAAATTATTTCATACATATTTATCATTTTTAACCACTTTCTTAATCTGAGTGATTTGGTTAGTTGAGCTCTTATACATAGGGACGAATGGAGTATAATTGTTGCTTATTTATAAGGAAAGAGAACTTAAGAGAGAATAAGAAAATTACATGTGTGGAGGAGGGAGGGGGAACCTGTAGTGTATAGATAGGGAATCAATTTTTGTACCCATAAAAAATAAGTACATAGAGTTAGGTATATCTAAACTGTTTAGATCTCATATGGCCAGATACACCCAACTCTCTCTACTCATCTTTTTTTATGAGTAGAAGAAACGGTTCCAGTTAGTGATGAATACAATGCAATAAATGCAATGATATTGGTATAGATCATTAAATGGAGGTAAAAATGGGCAATTAACAGCAAAAATTAGAAACAACTTCTACGTTTCTTATTATATCCATAGACTATCTCCTATATAAATATAAATTAATTATCTAACTTTTATATCAATTTAAATAAGGTATCAATATCCAAAGTTACTGTCAATGTTTAGATTTAGAACGATCGATGAGCTGAGGGGTTTCCTAACAAAATGTTTTTCCATGTAATAATGTCAAGAAACCAGAGTAATACTGCGTATCAGATAGTAATATATCTAGAATATAATAATGTTAAAAATAATTGAATGTTATTGGACGATATACAATGATAAGATATGAGTACCTCATCTTCTCGTACAAAAGAGAATGACTGAACCTTCTTGGCGCTCAAGAGCTCCAAAATACAAATCTTCCTCATCTGTCTCCAGTACTCACCATAAGGAGCAAAAGCAATATCAGTTCCTCCATACGTAAAAACCTTACCAGCAGTAGAAACTTGTGGCCTCTCAACAAAGGAAAGATCATGTGTCTTCATAATCTGCTTGGCCACATCTGGGGATGAAACAACCACTGTTGAAATCTCACCAAGTTGAAGATGCATGAGAGGTCCATACTTCTGAGATAGCTCTCTAAGTGCTTCATGTGGAAGTGGTGATTCTGCTGCTGCTAACTGATGAAGGTTTCCAAGTAGAGGAAGCTTCCATGGCCCTGGAATTTCAATCCTCTTCGCTTTATTTCTTTGCTTTTTAAACCAAAGGAGCAATAAGAACAAGAGGAAGGGAATAAATAGCAAGGAAGAAAACTTGGATTCCATCATATGCATTTGCCTTAGCTTCTAATAACTTATGCATTAGCAAAGCGTGTGTGTGTGTGTGTGTGTGTTTTTATATTTCTGTGAAACGCGTAGGAGTGTATCAGATGCCAAATATCTTGAATTTGGCAACATATAATGACACCGCGTGCATATATATGATAAGGTTGATAAGGAACCATGTGGCAAATGATGAGACAAGTTAAAATTTCTTATCTCCTTAAAAATTGTGGTTTTGAGTGTCCATGGTGCTCTTTGGTAGTAACAGATGCCAAAATAAGCAAAATCTAATCTGATGACAAAAGGAAATTAAAGATAAGGTACAGAAAATCAATCGGGACGCAGGGCCTCTCCATTGAGCACCCTTCATTTCATTAAAATGGCACCGTTCTTATTTATTTTTTTAAAAAAAAAATTGTGGTTTTGAGTGACCATGGTACTCTTTGGTGCCGTCCCTATGTTTCTGTTTCTGGTCTGCTGTAAGACTACATCATCGTCACCCCCTATGGTTCTGTATGCCCAGATTTGCTTTATCATCTGCATGAGAGGTAAGGTGTGGGATGTTTCTCAATTGTGACTTGTGAGTTTCTGTACATTTTTCTTATGAAGTAGTCTAATAAGAACTGATGTGTGGCTCATCTTCTTCCACATAATCACAAAGAGCAGCTGAGACCTTTTTCATGGATTGTAAAGTAGGAAACAAAATTACGAAATGAATCTTTAGATATTTTTGGAGGTAAAATAAAAGTTACTCTCGCTAAGACCTTATGCGGCTTTGAGGGTGAGGGAAAAAGAGGCCAAATCTTTTTCGAATCCCTCTCTTTCTGTTTCCATCAATGATTTGATATTTTATTTGCCTTTTTGAATTTATAGAACAGATTTCTTTTATTTCTTTTCTTTGTTTGTTTGAATTTATCTGTTAACATTTGAATATATCTATTAACAATGTTTTTTTATTATTGAATATTGAAAGTTAAAATTCAATATAAATATTGATTTCTCATATTTCATTTTTTATTTTGATTTCTAATTTATATAATTTCTATATTTATTATATATTTAATATTTATTGAAAGATTCAAAAAACGCTCCCAAAATCAAACCAGCGAATCAGCCGATTGACACAATATAATTGGTCTCAATGAGCAAGACTTTTATCACCAGATGGGGTCCAGGAGGGATCAAAGTCAAACGAGTCGTTTTAAATAATATCATTTAATTAAAATGTATTGAAGTATTATTTCATACATAACTTTGGAAAGAGAAATATTTAAATAAAAAAGGAACTAATTCACAATTAAATAAGTATTCATATATACTGGCAAAAAAAAAGTACTCATATATAAATCACACATAGTCCAACAAAAAAAGAATATAACATTAACCCAAAACTCTAAAAGAGCCAACCCAATCGACAGACGCAAATTAAAACTCCATATTTAATCGGTTAGACAACTGATTCCCTAGTTCATTCGTTCAAATAGTAAAACCCACCCAACGGGCTTTGGAACCAGTTTTCCTATTTATTAAAAAGATGAGTGAAAAGAATTAGACAAACCTAGACTGTCCATATGATATCAAATCTAAACGGTTTAGATTTGATTATATTAAAATAATATTATCAGATAGACAATCTAAAATTAAAATTAGACCGTCCATATGAGATCTAGACGATTTAGATTCGTCTAACTCTACCTACTCAGACAGGTTCCCTTGGGTTTTGCACTTTACTGCTATGTATAGGCTAGGATTTTGGGATTAAAAGAAAAGGGAAAATGGTCATTTTTGGCTTGGAAGTTTTAGTTTTGGAGCAATTCTAGCCCGGAAGTTACTTTTGGACCAATTTTGACCCGGAAGTTTGCAAAACGTACTAATATAGACCAATTTTACAATATAGAGAAGCCTCAAAAGGTCTATATTACTACGTTTTGTAAACTTCTTAGTCAAAATTGGTCCATAAATAACTTCCGGACCAAAATTACTCAAAAACTAACTTTTGGGCAAAAAATGACATGTTTCCCAAAAGAAAAGAGTGGTTGTGAATCAATAATGGAAAGTTTGATTAAAAGAACAATCAAGAATGGAAAGAAGTCAAAGAATAAAGGGAAAATTTCAGTAAAGGATCACTGTAGACAATTAATATAAAAGAAGAACCAAAACTTTCTGAAATTTCATTGCAGGACTTAGGTCCTTAACTAAAATTACATTGTCAATGTAAAATTAAAGACCATATTAACCTTTACTCACTCTCTACACACGATCTCTTTCTCTGCTCTCTCGTTTTCTCTGGTTCCTTCAAGCTCTAGTGGCGAATCCGGCTACCAACGACGGTGATCAGCAACGACAAGGAGAGGAAAACGTTCAAGAAGCATCAAAGAACATTAGGTAAGCTTTTATTCTTCAATCATCTTCTCCTTTTGTCCAATTTCAAGCTTGAATGGGGGAGAGAGATTCAAAAATTTGGGAGGTTTTGGAGCTTCTAAACCCATGAAAATGAAGTATAGGACTTGAATAATAATAATCTCGAAGTGGATTTAAGTTGGGAAGCTCGAGTTGTCAGATTTCTCAAATTTTCTTCCTCTTACTAATGTTCATCCGACGCTAATATGGCTGATTTCTATGCAAATATTGCTTGAATGACTAATTAATCTTTCATAGGAGTAAGATTAAGGCTATAAATGTTTGTGCCTGGGGATTTTTTAAGTTAGAATTTTGTTGAAATTTCGTTTTTCCTCCCCTGCTCCATTCAATTTCGATTGGTCAAAAGACCAAAATTTTGGGAAATAATGCAACCAAGAGTAGAAAGAGTTAATGAATGCCTTGCATGCTTAATTTTACAAGTTAGGAACTTTGGATAATTTTCCTTGCTTTCCTGCCTCTACCGTTGAATTTCTTGTTCTTGTTCTCTATTGTTCCTTCAAATTTCTTCCTCTGTTTTCTTGCTGGCTGCCGAGTTATGGTATATGAAATTAACAAGATGTTAGTTTGTTGCTAATTGTTCAATTCCCTTTCTTAAGGCCACGCACAAGGAAATATGAATATGCACAAGGAAATGTCAATATGCATAAGGAAATAGTTATATGAACAAGCAATAATAAAGTCACCTTATAACATTATGTTCAGGCCTCACACAAGGAAATATGAATATGCACAAGGAAATGTCAATATGCACAAGGAAATGTCATATGAACAAGCACTAATAAAGTCCCTTATAACCTGTTATGTCCAGGCCACGCACAAGGAAATGACCATATGCACAAGGAAATCGTAATATGAATAAGCAGTAATAAGATAACATTAAAAAATGTAATATATACGTTTTGTCAACTCCGTGTCAGCTCAGTGTAAGTCTTTTCCACAGGGGTGCAATGTGAAATTAATTCCTCTTTTCCACAGGGGCTTTTAGGTCTTTTTCACAGCAATTATTTTTCATAGGTCCTGCAGTGAAATTTCAAAAAAAATTTATCCTTCTTTTACATTAATTGTCTACAGCGATCCTTTACTGAAATTTTCCCAAGAACAAAGTAATTAATCACGACAAGGGAAAGGACATGGGGTGCAATAGATAATGCCGAAAATAATTATTGCGAGGACCGACTTTATATATCGCATAGCGCATGCTTTTTTTTTTTTTTTTTGCACTCATATTTTTTGTTATATTCAGTCCAAAAATAAAAATATTTTTTTGACAACATAACTCAAAAAGCTGATAATCTAAAATCAAATCTAAACTATATATATATGAGACCGGAAGATTTAGATTCACCTAACTCTCTTTCCTCAAACAGGTTACGTTGGGTTTTACACTTTACTGCTATGTAGGCCAGGATTTTGGGATTAAAAGAAAAGAGTGGTTGTGGATCAATAATGGAAAGTTTAATTAAGAGAACAATTAAGAATGGAAAGAACAAAGTAATTAATGACGGCAAGAGAGAGGACGTGGGGTGCAATAGATAATGCCGAAGATAATTATTGCAAGGACCGACTTTTAATTATCGCATAGCGCATGTCGTCTTTTTTTTCTTTTTTTCTTTGTCTGCACTCATATATTTTGTTATATTCAGTCAAAAAATAAAAATATTTTTTGACAACTCAATAAGTTGGTATTTACAACTCAAGTGGTTTATGAAAAAAAAAAATACACAAAATCTCTTTCATCTCCCAACATATCTAATGAGTTTGCAGTATTTTGGGAAAAAAAAATCCACACACAAGCATATTAATATCATGGCAACTATCATTAAAACCTTACTATTTATTTATTATTTTTTAAAATTTTGCGCAATTCGTTAGAACTATATGATATATATATATATATCAGTAACAATATTATAACACAATAAATAACTTTTTTTTTTTAAAAAAAAAGCTCACTTTTATGTGGGTCGACCAATCCCCTAATTATGTGTACGTGTGAAATTCTCAAATTAGGAATTGAAAAGGCAATTTTGCGTGGCTCCAAGCTCGATCGGGATATTCGTGGACTACTATTGTTGCCTCTGAAGAAAAATATCCTGACATGCGTGAAACAAACAATCATAGATGATCGTATTTTTTTTGGGGGGGGGGGGGGTGTCCTTTTTTTTTTTATATGCATATAATGATACAAATATGACATGAGAATAATTAACATGCCATATGT
Organism: Mimosa bimucronata; assembly: GCA_037074515.1. NCBI lineage: Eukaryota > Viridiplantae > Streptophyta > Magnoliopsida > Fabales > Fabaceae > Mimosa > Mimosa bimucronata. The sequence goes on from CM073438.1 coordinate 7,910,903, forward strand.
ACAAATGAAACTTTGCACCAAATAACCAATCTCTTTTCATTGAATGATTGAAACTATATTTTGGGTAAAGGTAAAAAAAAAATGACCATATAGTTTGGGTCAGGGTACAACCAACCAACACCGCATAATTTTTTTTAGGCATAAAAGTGCCCACGTGGTTATTAAAATGGGACAAAAGTGCTCATGCCATTAATATATACTAACAGCGTTAAGTTTTTTAAAGTTAGGTAAAATAAAAGGTACAAAAATACCCACGAAGTTTGGTCCGAAGTGCATCCAACACTGCGAAATTTTTTTTTTTGCCCACATAGTTACCAAAATGGTCATTCAGTGCCTATACCATTACTTTACACATGTTATGCGGGAGAAATACATAAGAGGGCGTGTGAATTTTGTATTTCAATAAAATATTTTTCAAAACTGTAAGTTCAAAAGTAATTTTAAGAAACATATAAGAAAGAAATAGAGTATTAAAATCTTAAGCAAATTTGCACATCGTTTGTTTGCATTCTCAAAGGCCTATATATATCCATTGATAAAGGAAGATTGAAGCATGAAATTACAGAGAAAAATTTTAACTACAAGTATTTGCCTAACACTTAGAATCTTCATACTTTGTTTCTCTAAATTTCTGTGAGTTTAAGTGTTTATCATATACTTTGTTTGATCTGCAAGCATTTGCCTAAGATTTCAATACTCTGTTTCTTTCTTATCTGTTTTTGAAAATTGATTTTGAACTTAAAGTTTTGAAAAATATTTTATTGAAATACCAAATTCACCGCCTTCTTGTATATTTTTCCTGCCTAACATATGTAAAGTAATGGCAAAGGTATTGAGGGAACCATTTTGGTAACTACGTCGACACTTTTAGGTAAAAAAAAAGTTCGTGGTGTTGGGTGCACTTCAGACCCCACTTCATGGGTATTTTTGCACATTTTATTTTCCTTAACTTTGAAAAACTTAACGCCGTTAGTATATATTGACGGCATTGACACTTTTTGTCTCATTTTGGTAACTAAAGTGCCAAAAAAAATTTGTGGTGTTGAATGTACCTTGGACCAAACTACATTGACATTTTTGCACCTTCACCCCTATATTATTGAAAAGTACAATTTCACCCTCATTTACCCACAAGCAAGCAAACAACCCTTACTTGTGACCCTCAAACTAAAACCATAACAAATCATATATTTATGAATGAAAAAGTCTTAAATTATTTATCATCATAAATCTTGATACACAAATCAGTGTACACACATTATGAAGCACAATTATAATTACTATTGAGTCACACACACACACACACACACAATCTAATAAGATACTCATAAATTTGCATATATAGTTGCATAATATGCTTAAATAGGAATTGTCATGAAGATGGTTATCCAGTGTATGCATGGTGTGGAATCAAACACAGCTTGTTCTTCCTTCTAGATACAATACCAAAAGTTTCAGTCATGTCTAAATCCTCTGGCTTCATTTCATGTGGGAGTTTCCAATCAAAGTGATAGAGCAAGCTAGCTAGAGGAAGCTCAATGCTTGCTAAGCCAAATAAAATTCCTGGACAAATTCTTCTTCCTGCTCCAAAAGGGATATATTCAAAGTTTGCTCCTTTAAAATCAACATTACAACTATTTCCATGGAATCTTTCTGGTATAAATCTTTCAGCTTCATACCAATGATCTGGATCTCTCCCAATTGCCCATGCATTTACGATAACTTGAGTTTTATTGGATATTTCATATCCATTAATCTTGCAAGTTTCTCTACATTCTCTTGGGATCAACAAAGGAAGAGGTGGATGCAATCTTAGAGTTTCTTTGATTACTGATTTTAAGTAAACAAGCTCTTGCATGTCACTATCATGAATTACTTTCTTTTCTTTGAAAGTTTCTCTAATCTCAGCTTGTGCTTTCTCCATCACATTTGGATTTCTCATCATTTCTAACATAGCCCACTCCATTGTTGCCGCAGAAGTATCAGTCCCACCAGAAAATATATCCTACATTTATAATGGGGTCACGAATAGTGATAGTTAATTAGCTTTATTAAAGTTCACATTATAAGAGATGCAATAAAATATTCTTGTCCATGTTATAAGAACTAACATGAGAAAGCCAACATAATAAATGTTTAATTTCCATTTTTACTCTTAAAGAGTTTTAAATGCAAAGAGGGGGAGAGGTAGATAGAGTATAAAATAATTGATATAACGGTAACATCAAGAAATTGTAAAAATTTTATTCATAATAAATGACTTCACTATACTTCCTTGATTTGTATGATTTTTTTTACTATCTTTTATAATGTAAACCAGAAGGAGCATATAGATTCATGAATAAACACAATAATGTGTGTGACTACATGTATAGACATACCAACATATTAATTTATGAATTTAGCAAAGCAATACCATGCATATAAATACAAGCTAGCCAAATAAAAAAGAACATGTAATACAAAATTTAAGCTTTAATTTTGACCTAAAATGTACTATACACTGATGTAAAAAACACACGTAAGTCTAAGGAGATTTGAATTATAAAAGAGTATGCTATTGGAAGTGAAACACCCTAAACTTATAAACAAAAGTTCCCTTGTGAGGCTCCCAATGGGGAGTCGCATACATGTCCTTCGAGATAGGCTCTCAATAAAATACGCCTTCCTTGTGAACTTAAGTCTAACGGAAAAGAGTTCAATCCCAAAATAGAAAATAACATGTTCTTGCATTGGGAGGGAGATCTCTATGAATTTATAACCCAAACTCACTTGTAAGGCTTTCCCATGTGGATAACAACAAGCATACATATATGACAAATTTAGGATTGTTTCGCATTTAGTTAAATTGCCTTAGATGACAAATTTTTATATATTCCTTTTTAAAAAGTAAATACTATACCTACGGTCTTAGTTGTACAACAAACTAAATCTTATATATTAAGGTCTCGAACATAATATAACTAGAAAATGTTCCACATAGAACAATCCATCAAAGAATGACGTTATAGTTAAGTTTACTAACCGCAATGACAGCTTTGACGTTGTCAGTTGTGATTGAGATCTCAGGGCTTCCACTACGTTGGATTTGTAAAAGGACTTGAAGCAAATTTTCTTCCCCATAACCACCCTTGTCTTCTCTAAACAGCTTCTCTTGTTGTTTGATCTCCTTATTGATAATATCTTCTAAGAATTCGTCGATCTGCTTACGAATCTTAGCCAACTTTGTTTCCACTCCTGTCATTATATGAATAGCTTTCATAGATGGAAACAAATCAGCAAAACCAAACCCACTCTTAACCGCTGTATCGATCAATTCCATAAACTTTTCTCTTTTGGATTCATCTCCAAATGCTACTCTCGTAATAATTGCACTTGTCAAAGAGTATATCTTGCTCGTCAGATCAAAATCTGAACCTGCTGATCTTCCAACTGACTCCATCAACTTCGATACCTGATAAAGTGAGGAAGTCAAACAAATAGTTAATTATAAGGACTAATAATGTTTTGGACAGCATAAATTATAAGGACAAAAACAAACAGCTAGGAAAAAGTATGGGAACCATACATACAATAAATATATATATATATATATATGGAACCAAGACTAAAACTCACTAAAGATATAGCCACATGATGTGTTGTTTAACTCAAAAATATGCTTGTATACATATATATAATTTTGAAATTTGAATTAATTGTATATATACATTATATGTGTTAGGTTTGTTTTTTTAAATCTCAGAAGAAGTCTCAGGTCTACTAATTTTCTTTTATTTTTTTATCATATTGATTGAATGACTATAATATTATATTGAAATATGAATTAATTATGTGTGTATACGTTGGATTTGCCTTTTTATTGTAAAAGTTTAATGGAGCCAATTTAATAGAACTCACTTCATAATTATATACCCATAATTCATTGTTCAATCTAAATACTATATACCTCATCTTCTCGGACAGACGAGAAAGATTGAACCTTCTTGGCACTGAAGAGTTGTGAAGTGCATATTCTTCTCATATGCTTCCAGTAATCACCATAAGGAGCAAAAACGATGTCAGCGGAACCATAGCCCATAAGCTTATTGGTGAGAAGTTGTGGTCTGTTGACAAAGGCAAGATCATGAGTCTTCATAATTTCGTTGGCAATTTCTGGGGATGATACAATTACTGTGGAAAGCTCGCCAAGTTGAAGATGCATTATAGGCCCATATTTGAGAGAGAGTTCTCTAAACAAATGATGTGGAAGTGAAGACCTTGCTGCTGCTAATTGATGCAAGTTTCCCAGTAGAGGAAGCTTCCATGGCCCTGGCATTTGAATCTTGGCTTTATTTTTTGGCTTTGCAAGCCAAAGCAACAAGAAAAATAAGAAGAAACTTAGAGGCAAGAAATAAAATTGGTATTCCATAAGGGATTGCTTCAAGCTAATTTAAGTGTTATGTGATTGATCAATGAGTTGTTTAAACTAAAGTTCTCTCTATATATTTACTATAAATTGCGCTGAGAAAACCCATGAAATCGATGTGAGAAATTTTTTAAAGTTAATATTTTTTTGATGTAGTCATCTCCTTATAAATCAAATTGGTATATACTCCTTTAGAATAGAATATGAAAGGGAATGACGGTGTTTTAACTTTGAACGTTATCCAAAGTAATATCTTTATGATACACCTTTAGAATAGAATATGAAAGGGAAAAATGTTTGTTGAAAGGAAGTACTAATTAATTCGTGGAAGATAGAAGTTAGGTGTTCCTTTAATGAAGGTTAGTTGGTGGATATAATCGACATTTATCAAAGTCATACCCTTATTATATATCACTCTTTTCCTATTTATAAGTCAGTTTGTAGAAAAATTTTGTTTCTTATTATATAAGTCCACTTTATGAGCAATTAATGTGAGTGATACAATTTTGCCTCTTATTAATATGAGAGAGAAGTTTGATAAGTGCAAAAAAAGAATGTAATATTCATTCGTAAATGGGGGTAGAATATGAAAGATTGATCAATTGTGGATATTTCCAATTACTTGACTACCTTTCATTGGTATATGTGAATTAGATAAGGTAGACTTATAAATAGGAATATAATGGTATGCCTTTGAAAGAATATGAAGCCGAGAGTTATTTGGGGAAAAGAAGTACTGATTCAAAGATGATAGAACTATAATCATCTTGTCCTATTTATAAGACACTTACAAATTATTTTGCATAGATTAAGGAAAACATTAAATCTTATTTAATATCCACTATACATCAGATGAGAACTAAGTCGATACGTAATAAATGAAGGGTAAAAATGTATATTCATATAAAAAATTTAATATATGACTTATAAATAAGACTAAATAAAACCTTAGAGTATCTCTCGATTCTATAAATAGGACTAGAAAAATACATAGCTTAGAAGTTAGGATAAATGACAGAATACTTAGTTGCAATTTTTAATTAAAAAATTGTATCACTTCAAAAGGGAACACTGGTTCATTGTCCATAAACAACATTTATCACTTCTTAATTATACTGTACATGATATTATAAGCATGGTGTTAAAACCCCCTGTGATCGATTTGATGGATCATACTAATGAACCAATAAATTCACTAGTCCAGTCTAGAGTTTTGGATGAGTCAATTATATGCTGGATTATATATTTTTTATTGAGCCTGAAGTGGTATTATCTTGAGTTTGAAAAAATAACTCTGTTTTGTTGAATTATTTGTAGTTTGTACATAAAAGTTATATCTATATATGCACATTTGATGATTAATGCCTTTTTATTTAAACAATATTTTAATTATGATCAGTCTAATTTAGGATTGACCCTGATTTGAACCACTACTCTTAAACTACTATCTTAACCAATTTGGAGAATTCAGCACTACAAAAAAAATAGTAAATTAGCCACGAAATCCGTCAGAAAATAGATTGTTACTAAATAACTAGTCACGGAATTCCTCATTTAGTCAAGGAATTTTATCTTTATCAACGGAATTCTGTGGCTAAATTCCGTGACTAATTTACTTTTTTTTTTTTTTGTATTACAATACCTTAATTGTAAGCCAAGTAATATTTTGTAAAATTCATGGTTGGCACATGAGTTTGAAATCTGCAAACCATACTTAAAAAAATATTCTTTGTATTCTTGAGAAATTAAAAAATCATCATCAACTCAATTTGTACCTAAAGTTTGAAATATATAAAAGCGAAAACTAAACCTAACAAAAAGTATTGTCGTTAAAAACTTTAAAGCACAACAGTAATTTCTTCTTCATCTGTCCTGCCTTAATAAAATTCAAAATACGAAAATAAAATCACTGTTGAGTGAAAATACCGCAAGTGTACAGAATAGAATTGTCGATACTTAGAAATGATGATTCATGTGTTCGTCTCCAATATCCATATAATATAATAGTTACTTTATCATTAAGTGATTTACATATATTTTTGGATTTTAGCTACTGTACTAGTGTAACGAAAAAAATGCTTAAACTCTAAGATTTTTGTAGATGTTTAGTTGATCAATGTATTTTAACAGGGATGTTGTATTCTTATTCTTAACTTGTACATCTTATAAATCATGTCAGCTAAGGAAGTCCATTAAATATATGAATGTTGATTATTTTGTTCTTCTGATGGCTCCATGCCTTTACTCTTGACTAAGATTTTGATATAATCAATAAACTGATTTTTTTTTATTAGTAGGCCTGTAATATAATAAGTGATAATCGTTTCGTTATTGTAACAAAATGAAAATAGCAAACCATCTTATCTCATGGCAAATAAGAAAATATAAGCTAAGAGCTGAGGTTGCAGCGAGGCCCGTGGATATTTTAGGAATTTGTTAGCACCACATGACATACAAACTAACTGTTGGGTTGAGTAAGGATATAAAATGGGATTTTGGGCCTCACTACTGGCTCTCATTTCACTGGGTTAGCAAGTGAGGCATTTTTTCTCTATATTTTTATCTTATAGAATAATAAACTTGTCATTTTATAAAATAAAAAAAAAGGAACATGGAATGGGATATATCAGTCATTAAACCAACCGGGACAATAATTCAATCATATGATTAAATCCGACGCCTTATGGGCATGCCACCTCTACAGATTTTGGTCAACCATGTTGATCTTAGGCCTTGTTAATGGAGGGATCTAATTGCCTCTATTTTTAAATTTTTGTGCCCTAAAAAACTTACTGATGCTACCAGCCTTTAGGTTTATGTCGTCAAAAGAACACTGCGAGGTGGGTAGTTTATCTGGGGCGGGTGATGCTATTATTTTGGGACGTTTGCATGTATTCTTAAACTATATTTTTGAATGACAGAAAGCTCTAAATTATATCATTATACTTCCTCCATCCTTTTTAAGGAAGGTCCAAACAACCGAATTACATTGTGTTGTAAAATATGTTTAAATTAGCTAAAAGTAACAAATAATTGAGAAATACACTTTTCCCTAAAAATGATCTTTTATATCAGTGATTGAGGGAAATACTTAAAAAAAAAAAAGATGAAATAGAATATATCAGAAAAAAAAATTAATGAGAGAGAAAAGAGACAAGAAGACCACACAATTAATTAATGGTATAATTGATAAAATAAATACATTGAAGGTTAAGACAATCACAATGCATCATATTAAAGGGCTGGATCAATTTAAAAGCTTGGATATTATAAAAACAACCAGAGAAAGTAATTCTTAGTACATGAATCACGATTACTAGATGAAACATACCTTAATTACTAAATATGAGCCACTAATAATCTAATAATAACATACTCCAATCATATAAATCCAAAACTCTAATGTTTTATTTGTCTCTAACTAAATTTGCATGTGTATAAGTTGGGGTTGATGTGTAAATTTACTCAATAAGTTTTCACTAAGGAAGAATGTAGGAATGTTGCTCCATGGGGTTTTTTTTTTTTTTTAAGGTTTAAGGTTGTTCTAAAAATTTTAACATTGAGCAAGCAAGTTGCCCTTTACTAATTAAAAATGTTAATGGTTAACATGTTTAATTTTTCAATAAGGTGAGGCAACATTACTACGTTTTAAAAGTTTTAGAGAGACATTAAATTTAAAAAATTCATTGGGGCGAAGGAGGGGAAACTTTCAATACAAAAATTTATACTTTAACCCAATAATATTATAGTGCTTAGCTTCAAACGGTGGTATTGTAAGGTGTGGGAATAAACCATAGCTTGCTCTTCCTTCTAGCTACAATGCTGATCGAACATTTCAGTCATGTCTAAATCATTTGGCTTCATTCCACATGGGAGTTTCCAATCAAAGTGGTAAAGTAATAAGCTAGCTAGAGTAAGCTCAATGCTTGGGACACCGAATAAAATGCCTGGATACATCCTTCTTCCTGCTCCAAAAGGGATGTACTCAAAGTTTGTTCCTTTAAAATCAATATCGCAATTGCCTTGAAACCTCTCTGGTATAAACCTCTCAGCATCATACCAATAATTTGGATCTCTTCCAAGGGCCAATGCATTTATTATAACTTGAGTTTTGACGGATATTTCATAGCCATTGATCTTGCAAGTTTCTCTGTATTCTCTCGGGAGCAATAAAGGAGCAGGAGGGTGTAGTCTCAAAGTTTCTTTGATTATTAATGTTAAGTAATCAAGTTGTTTTATGTCACTATCATGAATCACTTTCTTTCCTTTGAAAGTTTCTCTAATTTCAGCTTGTGCTTTCTTCATCACCCTTGGATATCTCATCATTTCTATCATAGCCCACTCAATTGTTGCTAAAGAGGTATCAGTTCCACCAGAAAATATGTCCTGCAATAGGATGTGCTCAAAAGTCATGATCAATTTGATTGTTAACTCACACGCTCACACAATTAAAGATAAATAATAGTATACCTGTATGAATTCATAGATTTAACCAAGTAACAATACAAGTGATGGGAATCACAAAAGGATAAGGAAGATTTCACGGAGATTTGAAGATTACCATATTAGCATTTGATTATGATCCTTATTTAGTTTTGGTTTCTAGATTGTTCTAGTTTTGATTTGATTGTTATCAATTAGTATTAATTGTGATTTACATTTAGTTTTAGTTTCTAGAATGTTATAGTTTTATTTTAATTTGATTATCATCAATCAGCATTAATTATGATTTGCATATCTAGAATGTTCTGTCATCAATTCCTAAGGTTTGGTTGAGGCCTATAAATTGCACATTAACTATTTGTTTTGAACGTCTTATGAATTTGAATAATAATAATAATATCAGTTTCCTTTGTCTCTGTGTCTCTCTTGTTCTATCTCTCTCGTTTCTTCTTACTCTATCTCTTTCTCTCTTCTCTTTTAAATCCTCACTTCCCTTATCTCTTATATTCTCATTCATCTCCATTTCCTCTTATCGTTATGCATCAACAAGAAGATACATTGGCCTAAAGAAATAAAATTACCAGTGATGTTTAATTTATGTTAAAGGATCCATACATATGCATACTCACAAATATATCTTTCTTAAATGTACTATATCATATATATGTGATTTTATTTTGCGCCCTCCGTTCCAAATTTAAAACTTAGTTGACTTTTTTGAAAAATCCTAAGAAAACTAATTAAGTTAATTATTTATAAATTGATTTGCCTGAATTTTTTCAATAAACTAGTTTATTTGATGTATAAACTAACATATGATCTAATAATACACAAAAAAATATTATGATCAAGTAGTTTAATTAGCTTCCTTAATTTCTCAAAGAGAAGTCAACAAGGAATTATATTAAGGAATATAAAAAATATACATAAATTGAATTATGTGTTAAATTAAAACATCTAATTCATTGTCTAATGATATATTTAAATTAAAAAAAGTATTCATGTGACATACCGAATGCTTCACAAGGAAATATTTAACATAGGCTAAACTCATAATGTGGTGGAACGTAGTTAACAATCAAATATACTAACCCCAATGACACCTTTTTTTTTTTTTTTTTTTGGTAAAACCCCAATGACACCTTTGATGTTGTCAGTTGTGATTGGGATATCAGGGATTTCATATACGTTGGATTTGTAAGAGAAGCTGAAGCAAATTTTCTTGTCCAGAATTTTGATTCTCTTGGATATAATATATCATCTAAGATATTGTCAACCTGCTTATGAATATCTTCACTAACTTTGCTTCTAGTCTTGTTATGAGACGAACAACTTTCAAGGATGGAAACAAAGCAGCCAAACCAAAGCCACTACTCGAAATCACTGAATCCATCAACTGAAAAATCTTTTCGTGTTTAGATTTGCTTCCAAATGCTACTCTTGTTACAATTGCACGGGTCATAGAGTAGATCTTATGAGCAGGATGTTTTTAATTTTTTTCAAATATTTGTTACACTTAATGTAAAAAAGAAAACACAATTTTAAAATATTGAATATTTCAAAAATCATAATTAAAATTGAAATCATAATCATTTTTTTTTATAAGATATCAAAATGTGACTTTTTTTTAATGTAGAATCTAGAAATAAAAAGCATAAAAAAATTTGGAAATACCCCAAATTTAATAACTCCCTCCGGTCCTATATATAAAACCACTTTGACTTTTTTTGTGGAAGTTTAGGAAGCAAATTATACCACTAAATTATAACATACGTCACATGAAATTAGATTATAGATTAGTTTATAAGTATAATAAATTAGTTTTAAGGAAAAAAAGATTTTTTTTAGACTGAATACTTTTTTTTTACTGAAAAAAAAGTCAAAAAAATCAAAGTAATCTTATAATTAGAACCAGAGGGAGTATTATATTTTAAGCAAAACAAATAGCACTTTGATATCATATGCATAAAAATGTGTTGTTTTTCAATTTTTTATGATTATAAAAAGATTTAATTCTCTAAATTATAAGTTAATTAAAATACACAAACCTAAGAATGTGTTAAATCTTTGAAAAATCATTAAACAAAATTAAAACCTAATTACCAAAAGAAATTAAAAAAAAACATATAGGAAGGAGGGAAAATTGAGACACAGTAGCCGAGAAGGGTTAGCAGACAGTCAGACACCCCATCCCTTTATTTTTCTCATCTTATTTGGATATTTAATTTTAAGCAGAAACTGTAAGTAATTACTACCTCATCGTCTCGGAAGGACTAGAAAGATTGAACCTTCTTGGCACTTAAGAGTTCGGAAGTACATATTCTCTTCATCTGCCTCCAGTTATCATCATAAGATGTCATCAGAGCCATACCCCATAAGTTCAACAGGGAGAATTTGTGGTCTGTTGGCAAAGACAAGATCGTGTGTCTTCATTATCTGTTGGGCAATTTCTGGGGAAGATACAATTACGATACTGTGGAAAGCTCGCCAAGTTGAAGATGTATTAGAGGCCCATATTTGAGAGAGAGTTCTCTATCCAAATGATGTGGAAGTGAAGACCTTGCTGCTGCTAATTGATGCAAGTTTCCCAGTATAGGCAGCTTCCATGGCCCTGGCATTTGAATCTTGGCTTTATTTTTTGGCTTTGCAAGACAAAGCAACAAGAAAAATATGAAAAATCTTAGAAGCAAGAAATAAAATTGGAATTCCATATGGGATGGCTTCAAGTGTTATGTAATTGATCAATGGGTTGTTTAAACCAAAGGTGTGTGTATATATAATATTATATATACACACTAAAAAGTTTCACTGTGAAACCCATCATGAAATTGATATGTGAGTTGATTTTCAAAGTTCAATTAATTTTTGAGTTGTTACCATCTTTGGTCCTTATAGTTTATAATCAATGATTTTGATTTTGGTCCCTAAAATTTAAACAGACATGTTTTTAGTCTCTTAAATTTACTCCTTTTCCAATAATTAGTCACTATGGTTAGAAAAGGACTTTAGCAGTGTTAAGTTTGAAAATGTGCCATTAACTCTATTATAGCTGCTGATGTGGGTGGTTGACTAGGCTAAATGACTGGGTAATTTTGCTGACTAGATGATGATGACCTGTTTTATAATTAAAAAAACGGAAAAATAAAACACAACCCCTTGCATGAACGGAGCATTTGCACCCTACAAAATTCTGGGCATTTATACCTCGATTACATGTCCTAGTTACTGTGTCCACCAAACTATGTTGTTGGCAAATTGTAATTCTCTGTACCTTCTCAACTTCTGCGGAAAAAATTCCATCATCAAATAATCAGAACTATTCAAATCATTATAAACTAAAAATCCAAAATAAGGCACACTTTGCTATTAGAAAACAGAGGTTAATCATTTCAATATTTTTGAAGAACTATACTAAGTAAAGCATCAATTACAAATATTAAAGAATGAGCGAAAAGGAGAGAACCTTTATTGTACGTTGGATTTGCCACCTTATAAATGTCTGCAGTATACCCCCACAAACCACAATCCTGAGAAAACACTTTGAAATTTTAAAAGAAATGTTCTTTGTTTGAGCGACGCACAATTAAAATGTAGTAAAAGGGGATATTCAAACGCATATATATATATATATATATATAACAGAACAAAGATTAGAAAAGGAAGTAATTGAAGGAGATGAAACTCATACATCGAGTTGTTTTTACACATTCTTTGTTACTGGTTTTTTTTTTCTTTATAATTTTCTCTGTTATCTCATTTCTTGGGTTACCTCTGTTGTTCACTATCAAAACAGAGATCCATAGAGCATTGTCTTGCAATCCAGTGACTGACAAAAAAAAAAAAAAACATAAATGATCTCCTTCCAAAAGAAACGAACATTTGGATTCTGCAGGCTTTCATTAATGAGTTGGAGAGTACTTGACCAGAGAGAATGAGAATTCAAGAAGAGAGCAATGTGTGGGCTTATTTGGATTAGCTATATTGGAGAATAGTTTCTAAAAAAAGGCTGAAAAAGTCATTTTAGAGAATAGATTCTGGAAAATAATTTATGAGATTATAAAAAAAAATAGCTTCTGACAAAACCTAAGTTTTCTGCCCCAAACCTAGGTTTACAGACTAAAAAGCTATTCTAAAAAAGCTGTGAGTGTTTGTCTGATTTAACCAAAACTTAGGTTTTGACAGTTAAAAGCTATTCCGAAAAAACTGAGGGTGTTTAGCTAGCTTATTTCAAAACCATGGTTTGGAACTCTAAAAGTGCTTTTTTAGAGTCACCCAAACAAACCCTTACTATCTTACATTCACGCGTTGAGTTATTTTATTTTCTCTATTTTTTATTATATGTCCAAGTTATTATCTATTCTGCAAAATTACCCAGTCACATTGCCCAATCAACAATCCACACCAATAACTTTAATAGTGTTAGTGCCACATCATAAATTTTAACACTGTCAAGATACTTTTCAAACTTGAGGGCTAACTCTAAAAAACAAAGTAGACTTAGTGCCTGTTTGGGTGATAAAAAAAAAGTACTTTTCCTACCTAAACCATGGTTTTAGAAAGAAAAATACCCAAACACACCAAAAAATTGGAAAAGCTATTTTCAAAACAAAACCATGGTTTTGGGTGCTAAAACCATGGTTTATGAAAAAGCTATTTTTTTGGCTTTTCGTGGGGTTGGTTGGTAATGAATTGGATGATAAGTTTCTCACCCAAAATTACCCCTATGTTTCCTCCTCTCTTTCTTCACTCTCCTTTTAACTAATGTCCTTTTTGGTATTTTACAAAAAAAAAAGTTATTCTGGTAACAACTATCCAAACATTTTCCAACATGTTTGGATCTTACTTCTGGGGGCCAGAAGTGCATCGCAGAAACAGAAGTCAATTTAAAAAAAACATGTTTGGATGATCAACATTTGATAATGACATATGGGGAGGGATGTGCTTCTGGGGAGAAGCAACAATTTATTGCTTCTGGCTTTTTAGAAGCACGATGGAAGGGAAGAAAGAATGAGAAAAAAAAGGAAGAAATGTGGGTAGGAAAATTAGACTACCAAACCTCTAAAATTTTCAAATAAGATATTTTCTTTTAATCTAAAATTTATTTTTTATTTTCAAAAATTTGCCATAATAATTTCTAACTATTTTTTCCCAAAATATACTCCTTTGAGCTGAAAATATTTTTTTTCAAATTATTTTCTTGAAAATAAGGGAGAAACTAAGCTTTTAATAAGAATATATGCATATTATATATGTATTATTTAATAACAATAATGTCATTTTTAGTAATTTTTATCTAAACTTACTTTTCAAAATAATCATCCACACATGTTTCTAAAAGTCATATTGAAAAAAAGTCACTTCTGTCATCACAAATCCAAACATAAATCACTTCAAACAATCTGACTTTTTTCTAATTTTACTTCTGAAAAAGTCAGATTAAAAAAAGTCACTTCTCCACCGCCAATCCAAACACATCCTTCATTTTATCAAAAGCCATTTTTTCAAAAAAGCTATTATGCTCAAAAGCTATTTTTCAGATTTTTTTTCCCAGAAGCTATTCTAGAAAAGCTAATCCAAATAGGCCCTTAAAGGATCAAAAACATATTTTGCAAACCTTAGGGACTAAAACAAAAATCATTGTAAACTATAAGAACCAAAGGTACTATTAAGCCTTACCTTTTCTATATAATTGCTAAAAAAAAGTCAATTACCAATGGAATTTTCGACAGAAATTCTGTTGATAAAATTTCCGATGGAATTACCGATGAAAAATTCCTTGTTAGTAATTTATGTCATAATTATATTTACTCAAGAAAATTCCATCGATAAATTTTCTGATGGATTTTCCGTTGATAATTAGCGAAAAAAATTCGGACGGTATTTCCTTTAGTGAATATAATTACCCACGAAATTTCTGTTAGAAATATGTGGGTAATTTTTTAAGTAATTTACATCATATGATATAATAATAAATTATTTAAATACATAATATGTTATAAATATTTAATAAAAATAAAAATAAAATTAATACATATTCATATATATATATTATAAATTTTATTTTTTAATTTTTATTAAACAAAATTTTAATTATTAATAAATATTAGTACAGAAAATTAAAATTAATTATATTTTAATAATATATATAATAAAATAAAAATTTCATATAATAAAATTAATTTACAAAAAAATATTTATTATAAATATAAAATTGAAATACTAAATATGATGTGAAGTATATGAAAATGAAAAATAAATTATATAAAAATTATAAATTAGATATTAATAATTAAAAAATATTTTATAATATATTAATTTAAATATAATAAGAAGATAAGTTTAATAACCATCGGTTAAACGCTCGATTGAAAGGGATAAATGACGGTGTAGAATAGTTGCAAATTTTTTATTAAAATTTGTATCACTTCAAAAGGGTGGAATTAGTTGACCAAAAAAGGGTACACTTCCATTGTCTGCCACCGCGGAGTCTTCTGCGCAATGCAATGGCTACTTCTTCATGGCAGAGCTAGCGAGCTGTAAATTAGGGCACCATTATTATAAGTCAGTCATGTGCAAGGATGACATATCACGGAAATTAACGAGTCCAAATCATATAATAATATTCATTGACGGAAAAGAAACAAAAAAAAAAAAAATTATGACAAGTGAGACAACTAAGGGAGGGGTAACTCTGATAATAAAGAGGTGCAGCCATTACATCCATGTAGAAGACCCCAAAGTGGTGGACAGGGCTGCAAGAAGTGAAAGCACGTTGCAACTCAGGTGTGTTGGTTTACTTAACAACCGTGACATTTGTGCTAGATTTTGAAATATTCATGTGTACTTTTACGCTGTTTTCTTAAATTACACTACTATAGAAAGGTCTTTTCACGTCCCTAATTAACGTCTGTTAATCAAAAAATAGACATTGAAAAAAGCCTGGTAGCATTTATATAATTAAATTTATGGCTGAGGAAGAAACCACGTCACACATTTTAATATGTGACGACGGAATTCCTTGGTGGGTAATTCATTTATCGACGGAATTTTTTTTCCGTCGGTAATTACCGACTGATTTTCCGACGGAATTTACCGACGGAAATTCCGTCGGTAATTTTTATTATTATTTTATTATATAAATAAATTTTTATTTTAATTTATAAATAATATATTGAAATATTATTATTAATTCCGTCGGTAAATTTTTAAATTTTTTTAAATTATATGCCAAATTTTTTGGCTGCTACATGTCGCTCTCGTATACTTTCACGTGTCGCCTCCTCACGAGGCCACGTGTCATCTCCAAAAATTGTCTTCAATTTTGGCAAACCTGAGGATCGAACCCGCAACCTCTTGCGTGCGTACTGATGCCTTAACCAGTTGAGCTATGCAGATGATTGCACTTGATTATTACATGCTTTTATCCACTAATTATAGGAAATTAGCATTTATTCTAAGCTATTAAATGGGGATTTAGGCACTTTTATACTTAGGGTCCAAGATTAGAGAGTTAATTGCATTTTCATTATAATTTGAGCATATTAAGCATTTAACTCATGCATTTATTTTTTATGGACTTGAAATACTTCACATGTGCTTAAAATTTCCATTGTAGGTGCAAAGAATTAAGGTCAAAGCAAAAAGAAAACAAAATAGGAAACTTCTACAAGAAAAAGGAAATTCTACACAACAAGAAATTTCTAATTAGGAAATTGGATTGATTGATTGAGCCTAATGAATTGGCCTATAATCCTTCCTAATTGGTAAAATCAACAAGAATAAGAAACTTCCTATTTCAACTAGGATTGGTTGATTGATTGATTGGGTTTGCTTAAAATATTTCCTATTTGTTATTTCTACAAGAATAGGCATCCCTATGCTTGATTGAGGTTAGGAAGTTTCCTAATTAATTATCCTACTCACTATTTCCTATCTTGACTAGGTTTCTTGAAGTTTGAGTGATTGGGCCTTCCCCAATCCTTTCCTAATTGATAATCCTAGTCAGAATAGAAGATCTTAGGCCAATTTGGATTATATATATGTTGCCTAGTGTGCCTAGGAGGGGGGAGCACGAAAATACACATAACAAGACACAAATTCTCTCATCTCTTCCACCAATTCCTTCCTCCATTCCACAATCCTTCGTCGGTTCACCATGGAGTTCGAGTTACAGATCCTTTCGGGTGATTTCTCCTCCTTTATGAAGAACTAATTCGGCTCGATGCTCTCTTGGATGATGGGATAACTTGAAGCAAGCATTGAATCCACTTTAGGGGAGTTTTATTAGTTTCCATTATATAGTCTTGAATTTCCATTTGTTTCCTTGAGTATTTGTTCTTCTTATATTCGGACTTCATTTGTTTTGAGATTCTAGACCATGTAATCGTTGAATTCTATTTGCATGTATTGATTTGGTTTTCTTCTAGTTCCACCTATCTTCCCAAATTAACATGTTATGTTAGTCTTTGTTAATTTTATTGTCTAGCGTGTTTGTTGGGTAATTTAGTTCATTGTGCTTCATATAATTGTGTTGTTTGGGAGTTGATTTGTGGGTTTGAGTTATTGATGTCGAGTTTCCATAGCGCTAAGTAATTCCATTAATCAACTTGCCTAAAGGAACTAGATCACTAATCAAATCTATGTGCATGAGTATGATTAGGTAGAGTTCCATACGTTGGATTGTTTGATTATAGTCTAGCATTAATTGGTTGTTGAATCCGAAGGATATTGAGTGACTTGGATGGGACCCAAGTTATTCTATCTATTGGAACCTACTTCTAGTTGATGTAGGAATATAGTTAATCTAATTGGTCTATTGAGGTTGAGTGGGTCTTAATTGACCTATTCCTTCGATTAAGGCTAATTGTATCCGCTTATTTTGAACTTAGCCCAATTAGCTCCTCCCTAAGAGTGTGAGTCAATAGTTTGTCACGTGTCATCCCTAACCAAGAGAACATCCCATCATCCCATTCCATCATCTATCCATCTTTATTCTAAAAATACCAAAAACAAGTCTTTATATTCCTTTTTATGAAAAACACCAAAAATACCTACTCTTAATCCCCTATTTTATAGCTTTAATTGCATTTAGTTTTCCTAGGTTAGTTCATTAGGAAAGCCCCCGACATGAAGATGGGACCGGTAAAGGGGTACGAGGCATCAAAGTAAGACTATGTGCCATGAAGAGGTGTTACAAGCACACCTATACATCTTGAATAATATGGAAGATGTGTAGCCTTATTTGGAAGAGCATAAGAGGATCCTAAAAGAAAAGAACCCGAAAAAAGAGTGACATGCAAATTTCTAACGAGCATAATAGGACATTCATTGGGTGGTTCAAGGAATATGTTGAAAAGGAGACTGGTGCGTCGGATACAATAAGATGGTTAGCCGGAGGGCCTCATTTTAAGGTTGTTACTTGGTGCTCTTTTGACATAAATGGTTATTCCTTCTACACTAAGGCCCATGACAACAATAGCACCATGCAAAATAGTGGCGTGATGGTGGTAGCCGAAGCGATGCACTTCTCCAGTTCAAAAGATAAAAACCCAAGATTGGCTTCCATGGCATATTATGACGTAATTGAAGAAATTTGGGAAGTTAGTTACACCAAGTTCAAAATTCCAATATTCAAATGCATGTGGGTTAACAATAGCGCAGTTGGAATCGATCCCCATACTGGTATGATCTCAATTGATCTTCAGAAGGTTGGGTACAGAGATGAGCCTTTTATTTTAGCAAGTCACATGAAACAGGTGTTCTATGTAACAGATCCCGCAAATAAGCAATTATCCAGTCTTCCAAAGTAAAAAGCAAAAGGACCGTGCTCCCACTTTAGATCTAGATGACATACAACCTTTGTGCACATGACCACCTGAACCACGTGAATTTGAATTGATAGATGATGATGACCAATTTGCCTATATAAATGATCATTGTGAGGGGATATGGGATAACATATAAAGTGAGAACCTTTTTGAATTATCATGTATTAATTCTTCTTAATGTTTTTGTTTTGGTTTTATGAAAGTTGTGGTATTGTGACTCATCACATCTTTGATATGTTAACAGGTACATGGCGGACGATGATAACAATCATCAAGGGAACGATCCCCCTCAAAGAAAGGGAAGAGGTCCGACGAAGCTCAATGACATTGTTGTCCGTCAGGGGATAAATGTTCAGCCTATCCGTGTGGATTTTGACGATGACATGAATCCTATCGGGGAAGTTGGCGCGAATTTCGTCAGCTACATCGGTTTTATGGTAAGGAACCGAATAAGCATCTTGGATAAGGATTGGCAGAAAGTCAACAAAGACGTTAAGGATCAATGTTGGTCAAATATTTTGGTATATTTTATCATTATATTTTTGTTTGTTCCTAATATGTATGTATTTTTATTTTCATTTAATTCAACTAATGTGTTCGTCATTTTTTTAGCAAAACTTCGATGTCCCAAACACACAACAATTCAAGGATTTTTTGTTGGGAGAAGGGCGTAAGATGTGGAATAATTTCAAAAATACCCTAATCAGAGACTTCATCTTTGGAAATAAGCAGGGTCAAGATCCTGGTCAGATCTATTCCAATATTGACCCAGAGACTTGGAAGAAGTTTGTTGCATCACAGCTAGACGAAAAGTTCAAGGTGTGTATATTTCATAAATAGCTTTTTAACTTTGGTTTAAAATTGCACTATTAAGACATTATATTAGTTAACTAACTTAATCTTAGTTTCACAGGAGGAGAGTGAAAAACAAAAGGAGCGACAAGCGAAGAATATCTATAGGCACACGATGTCTCAGGGGGGTTACAAGTGGCTAGAGAAAAAGTTGACACAGAAACAAATTACAGAAATGGAGGAAGCGGCACGGTCCGATCCTACCGTTGTTGTAGAGCCTCCGCCACCTTTCCCACGTCATATGAAATGGGTTGAGGGAAGGAAGAATAAAGAAGGAAAATTTGTGACTCCGGAGGTTGAGAAAGTTGCACAGAACATTGTAAGTGTTTCACTTTGTTGTTACTGCATTTAACTTGTGGTTTTGTAGCACATAGCAAATTATGATTTTTTGGGTCATTACAGGAAGAACTTGAGGAGCAAGCCACTCAAGGGTCCTTCACAGCTTCTAGGAGGATGGACATCTTAACCACGGCAATTGGGAAGCTCGACCACCACAGCCCAATTATCGGGGAGCTGAGGAATGTAGGGCTGACCAAGTATTTCGGTCGCAAACCCCGATCTTTCGCCAGTAGAGAATCCACTGAGGAGATTGTGGCCAGGGTTTGGGCGGAGATGGAGGCCCAGTTCCAGGAGCAGGTTGCTGCACAGGTCCAGCAATAGGTGGGGTACATGTCCAGCAGCTTACTAAGCAAATGACGGATCAGATCGGGGTGCAGGTTGAGGCACAGGTCCGAGCATCTACCGTACAGCTCGGACTCACGTTGAATTCTTCTAGACAAAATTATCAGGTTTGAGCATTTACTATATTTGTTGGTTTCCATATTCCGGGTTCATCAATTATAGTCTTACTCTGTATATTTTCATCCCTTGCAGGAATCCCTTGGAACCAGCTGTCCAAGCGGCAAAGACAGCTGCAATCAGCCTGTGCAGTTAGGATCAATTCATGAGGATGACTCAAATCCCACACCAGAAAACAACCCTGAATAGGGAGATGAGTGTTATCTCCATCTCGATGTCCCCCGCCTACACGCGGTCGCCAAAGCTCGCTAGTTCCCAAATGCCTCCCTCATACATAATTTTCCTATTGGGGAGGACCAAGTGAAGGTATCTGTTATAGCTATCCAGAGGAATGAGGCGAGGGCAGATGTACCCTTTCCCGATCATGAAGTCACCAAACTAGGCGAGGCGAGGCATTCATCTTGTGGCCTAGATATCTTGTACACAAGTGGCCGTAAAAGGCGCCGGACCCGCCAGTTGATGTGGTATGTACACTTAAGTTTTGAGATTGCTTGTTTGATATTTTTCTGGTTTAGGAATAACATAACAATGATTTTTTTTCATCACCCTGCAGACCTTTTCAGACGAATATCCTTCTCTCCAGCTCCTACGGGAGATGCAGCCAAATTTGGAGTCTATGCCCTTTACGATACCTCTAGGAGTAGTCAGTCCTGATCATACATACAAATTTTTGCTTAACAGTTCCCGAGATATCAGGGAGTTTTTGAAGCTGCAGGAAATTGACCTTGGATGGCATGAGTTAGCGACTATGTAATAAATGACCGTTACTTTTTATGTCTCAGCAGTATTTCTTATTAAATCCCTTTTTGATTTCAACTTGTCTATGATATATAGGTACTTCCACAACTTGTGTCACAGATTAGGTAGGGGACAATACAAATTCTTCAGTCCAATGGCATTGGTGAGGAGGGATAATTTCAATACCCCGGCGGAGAAGAGGAATTATGATGACAACATGCAGGCATACGTCAACCATCAAATGTCATCGAACCGGGGAACTATCTATTTTGCACCTATTCTTGAAGAGTAAGTTTGATTGTTTCATTTTGCTAACTTTTCATCATTATACACATTTGTAAATGTTATGATTATTTTTAATGTCTTTCAGTAAGTACTGGGCACTAGCTGTCGTTTACCCTAGAGATCATCGTCTGGTTTGGTTTGACTCGTTGATGAAAGTGGCAATCGCACAAGAGGGGGGGTGAATTGTGCTATTTAAAAATATCTAGGAGAAATTAACTCAACACAAAATTTATACTGGTTCGGCCAACACTGCCTACGTCCAGTTCTCCAACACTCTGTTGGGTTCCACTAACCACAGGTTTTACGAGCACAGGTTCACCTGTCAACCTTTACAGAGTTTTAGAATCTCTAAACACTCCCCCTTACTACCTGTAAGGAAATATCCCTGTTCTAAAGCACCAAGCTTTCAGAACAACCTCAAATAGTAGAGGATTTCAATAAATACGTTCACTTAATGAACTGATTTTGATAAACACTTAAGTACAATGAAATCTCTAAGACAATAAATACAGAGTAATAAATGAGCTTGTGAATATTTTCGTTGTTCGTCTCTACTCAATAAATGCTTGAGTTCTGTATTTATATCTTCTTCAGATTTTGCCCTTTTGATTCAGCATTCAAGAAGCCGTTTGAATTTAGTCGTTGGGAGCTCATAGCCGTTGGCATTAAATGCAGCTTCTTTATCGGGCTTAACTATCTACTCTAGCTTCAACTACTTCTTGCATAGGGTGAGCTAAGAGAGAGACAGACTCAGCGCTCTGAGCTTCCGTACAAATAGTACTTTCTGGCAGCTTTCTGTTAGCGCTGGCTTGATCTGTTATCGCTAATCTCATAGAGTGATCTGTACTTAAACTGTTAGCTAACCAAATAGTCATATATTGCACAGAGGTTACTATCGCAAGCTTAATCCATTAGCTCAAGGAGATGAAGACAATATAAGGAATATCAGAGCTTTTTATCGATAGCATATTCTCTTGGATTAGAAAGCATCATATCAGCATATATTCTTCTATCGATTGCTTAAACTACTATCGCTAGATACTTGATTTGCTTAGTAGCTTTAAGGATACAATTATCAAAGAATTCAGAACTTCAAGGTATCCTATTATCGATAGATAAACATTTTAGCGCAAGCAAACATATCAGCTCTTGATTCATTAGCTCTTAGGCACTAGCTATCTGAAAGATCATTATCTGAAGCACTTATGGTTATCGATAGCTTAACCTATTATCGCTAACTGATTTAGGGACTTAGTTCATTTATCTGCTGGTTTCATTTACTTATAAGCTCAATGAACTTCTAGCGATGGAACCTTTGCTTAGCGATAGAGGGAGACTTAGCGATAGATATTAACCTTGATATTGCTAAGTCTTCACTCGCTATTCCTTTCTTTTAATTAGCTATACATATACACTTAGCGATAAGAATACTCATTCATTATTGGTCTGCTAAGTTATCATTATTCATTAGAGATAGATCTTTGTTCTCGCAAAGGTGATTTGTTACCTGGCAGATTTTATAAGATTAATTCAGAGGTAATTTTCACTTATGTTTTCTCAGGGACAGTCCTCATCAAAACTTAAGATTCTAACAGTTGAGGCGTAATATAACCTCCTATCATAGAACTCTCCTATCGAAGTGAGTAGTGTTAATATCTTTATTATATACTAGTGGCCCAAATAAATTATTCCCATGTATATGTACTAATTTTGGTTCCATTTTAGGGGTATATCTCAGTGGCATTCAATGGAAGGAACTGGTGAAGAACATCAAGACGTCGTGCTACAAAGACCTAGAGTAAGTACTTTTGATTTAAATTCTTTCAATGTTAGTCAATTGAGATATATTAAATACTTTGCTATTAATTTATACCGTTTCTTGTGATTAAAGTACCCTAGGCAACAGACCAATAAGGAGTGCAGATATTACGTCATGAAGTATATTTATAACATTATTATTTTGCTAATAAGTGACATGGTTTCTTCCCTTGAGATTCCACGTCACATTTTTTCCAAACATGTGACGTGAATTCTCAGCTACTTTAAGCAACAACAAAAAAATCAGGGACGTATCTATGTCACTTTTTTCATAAGTTGTGACGTGGAAAATTAGACTTTCCACGTCCGTTATTTTGAGTGACGTAAAATGTCTATTTTTTCTAAGTCACTACTTTTAACGTCACATAAATAAGTGACATTAAAACCCCGAAATAACAGACTTAGAAACTCCTTTCTGTAGTAGTGATACATGCTTGTGAAATGATCATATTGGCTAACTTAATCATTGAGGTATTTTGGCACTATTTTGAAACCTTTATGTGCACTTTTCCATCCAAAAAAATTTTATGATATCATGTGCGCACAAGAGAATACTTCATATGTAGATTTGTCACCTCTTCAAATATCATACGTAAGATGTACGTTGTGTGAAAGGAAGCATGAATTCATAGAACCTAGCTTAGCCGGCTAGTTAGAAAGTTAGGTGTTATCTAGTTGGATCGGAGGTTATAATTAAGTTTTTTTTTAAGGCTCAGAAAGAGGTTATAATATTAAAGTCATTAAGGCCACACCCTTATGGTACACCTTTGGAAGAGTATGAAACCCAAGCTCAGGATTTGACGAAAGGAAGTACTAATACATAGAACCTATAAACAAATTTCAAAGTTAAGTTTACTTTGAATGAGATGGGTAGTTCAATAATGACAGTGTATTTGCAAGGTTAATTTAATAAAATCTCGTTAATTGTTGAGTGAAAATACCGCAAGTGTACAGTATAGAACTAATTACTGTCAATACCTTAAAAAGTTTGATTCACGTACGTCCTCGTCTCTAATATCCATCCACTATAATTACTTTATAATTAATTGATTTTACATAAAGTATTTTTTTTTTCCCGAAGTATTGTAGTAACTAGAGTGCTAGTCTAACGTAAACAAGGCTTAAACCTTAAGATTTTTGTATATATTTGGTTTATCAAAGTATTTGACAGAGATATAAATTCTTGTTCTTAACATAAATAAGTACATCGCGCACACATATTATAGTGTATGCCAGTTAAGAGGAAGCCCATTATATGAATGTTGATTATGCTGTTTTTGTTAGAGCTCCAGCTTTACTTGATTTATTAAGTTTTTTACGTAATCAATATACGAATAATCTTCTTTTTCTTTGTTTGGCTGTGATAACTGTTTAATTATTCTAACAAAAAATAACAAACCATCTAATTTCACGTCAAATAAGAAAATTATGTGTGTGCATATGAGGTTATGCAATTTTATCAAAAACAAATAATCCCTCCTCAGTATATGACCCATTTAATTAATTTGATTAAATTATGGATGTTAGTTAAATTAGTTAGTATAATTTGTTATTTCTAAAACACCCCAAACATACTCTCTTATTCTCTCACACATCTTTTACTTGATTATTGTTAGATGTATAACAATAAAAATAATTTGGGAAGAAATTGGAAAAAATTAGAATTAGATCCTATATTTAGCACTAAGATCAATTCCTATTTTATATATATATAAAGTCAATATTTATATATCAAACCAGATAAAACAACATAAAACAGTCATATAAGTCTTAGGGGAAATTAATCATTTAACCCTTACAATTTGGCTGAGTTTACAACTTAATCCTTATACTTTGATTAGTCGCAACTCAATCCCTATAGTTTTGTAATTTTTTATAAAACTTATGAGGCACACCTAATTCGTCTTACATGGTGCTGACAGCTGCTTATTTGACAGCTTAGTCAACACCCCATCAATAAAAATGCTAAATCATCACCGCTCTCTTTCCTCTCCTCTCCCTCCATGTACTGTTCACCGTTTTCTTACTCCATCTCCTAACCTTTTTTTTTTCCTTCCCAACCAAACTCTTCCCAGATTCTCCCTCTTTTAACTTTTTGGTGAGCACATTTTAAACAGTTCCGAATATTTTTAGCATGAAATCAATGAAGTAAAATAATGAAAGATTTTTTTTCCAAAAAATAAGGGCGAACATACAATCAAACCAAAACCTTACAATATGGACAAAATCTGTGAATAGTTTGGTGTCCTAGGTGATGAATTGGGAAAACCCATTGAAGATATACATATCTTTTCTTATTTACTTTTTTTATTTTTCTTTTTTAACTTCAGTTTGCTTCTTCATACGTTTAAAATAAAGTGTTGCTTCTGGACTATATCTGAAAATGCTGATTCCGAACACCGCTGTGACAATCCACATGATGGCATTGGCTGTTTTCTTGGGCTGTTGTTTGTTGTGACGTCGCTGCTTGCTGTGAGGGATTCTGAGTCCGCTGCGCAAGGTTTTGCCAGAAATCAGCCCTAGAGGCCGTCGTTGCCGGTGAATGATGATGAACGGAAGGATGATCCCACGCGAGGGAATTGGTCCTGTAAGAAGGTTGTAACTGACGTCAAAGTTTTCTAATGTTGTGCGATCGTTGAAGTTGGAAGGTATGGTACTGGTGAGGAAGTTGGAATGATGGTGGATGGAAGAGTTTGGTTGGGAAGAAAAAAAGTTAGGAGATGGAGGGAGAAGACGGTAAACAGTACATGGAGGGAGAGGAGAGGAAAGAGAGCGATGATGACTTGGCATTTTTACTGATAGGGTGTTGACTAAGTTGCCAAATAAGCAGTTGTCAGAGCCATGTAGGACGAATTAAGTGTGCCTCAGAAGTTTTATAAAAATTATAAAACTATAAAGATTGGGTTGCGACGAGTCAAATTATAAGAACTGAGTCGCAAACTCGGTCAAACTATAAATATTAAATGATTAATTTTCCCCAAGTCTTACATACCAAAGGCCCACTTAACTTTTTATATTATAAATATGATGAAATCATGAATGGACCTTAAGCTTGGGCTTTCATAAAACCGGAAACTATATCTATAATATCTAGAATTTTCAATATTGGGCTTCGCAAAAATGGGCAGCTGATGAAGGCCCATAGGCTATTATCTTCTTCATCAATGATGAGATACGAACTGAACAAGATAATGAGAAATACAGCACACACAGTTCAGCTGCCGTTCCTCTTCTCCAAATCGAGAGTCTAAGAGGGAAACGCAGTAGAGGATCTCCAAACTAAGTTGAAGCCTGATGACGTCTACACCATTTGTGTGAATTAACGTGCTCTGCCATTGAAATTGCTTTCGAATCAGAGAGCTCCAAAAAAATTGAAAGCCCCCTAAACCTACAATATACACAGAAAAGACACACTACATAACCTCCCTTACTGTGTTGATTATGAAGAAAGAGGAATCGATAAGGGACAAAAATAGTTAAAAGAAAAAGAAGAGGGGGGAAGGAAGTGAAAGAAAGAACAATGGGACAAAATGGAAGTGATAGAAATAAATGGGTGCAGGGTGGTGGAAGCTTTTTTTTTATAGAAAACAAGTTGGTGGAAAAAGGCAAGTTAAGAGAAGAGAGAGAAAGATGGAGTGAAAGGAAAGAAAATGAAGCAAGTCAATGGAAGAAAGCAAAAGGAAGAAAAAGGGAGAGAAGGTGTGGTGGTGAGAGGGACGATGGCGTGATGGTGGTAAGGTGGCAGAATGATTGGAAGAGCAGTAGAAGTCAACTGGAGATTTTTTTAGAGAGAAGAAGAAAGATTAAGGTAGAGAAGAAGATGATGAGTTATATAAGGGATGGAGGGAAGGATAGATGGAAGGAATGGTGAAGATAGGTCATATATTTAGTACTAGAGGGAATAGTTGTTTTTTTCGGTTAGGGTAAACTGTCCAGAAGTTTTCACTCATAAACACCATCGATACCAGAAAGTTTTCGTAGAGGCCAAGTTACTATTTAGAAATTTTAAATCGGGACAATGTTACCCTTTTAACCCATATGTTGGCAGCTAATTTAGAATAAAAGTGCTTAAGTGGCAGCCGTGTGTCAATCTTGATTTGAATGTGCATGATTCTCTCCCATCTCATTCGAGCAAGGGTTCGAAGAAAAAAGGGGAGAATTTCAATAAAAGACAATTATAGCATCATATTGTAAAAACATGACAAAAAAATTCAGACAATTCAACTGCATGACTTAAGTCTTAAGGTCAAAACTGAAATTAATTTTGAATGTGAAAATGATAGAAATAACCTCACTTTGAAATAAAAAACATGTCACACAAAAAAAAATTTAAAAACTATGAAATAATAAGTTACACGTGAATTGAGTAGTGATGATGTAACCTCACTGTTTTAATATTAAATAGGTATACATTTTTCTTTTCTTTTTTAAAATCACATTTTTAATTTAATTTTTCTATGTTTTTCTGTTAGTATTGGTTGTCACCCAAGAGGGGGGTGAATTAGGTGATAGAATAAAATCTGAGAAATTCTTTCCTTGTCAAAATCACAGTTAAAGTAATAAGTAAAGCTCTTTCAGATCCTTTTTAACTATTCAATGAAAACATCATGGAACATGAAATGGTTAATCAATTGTGTAAATTAGTTATGCTGTAAATATGAGAGTTAAGGGAAGAGGAGATGCAAACAGAGATTTATCCTGGTTCGGTCTATTCCTTTAACCTACATCCAATCCCCAGGCTCCACTTGAGATTTCCAATCCACTACCTTCTTGTTTGAATTGGGCACAAGAGACGCCTTTACAATCCCACAAGTTTAGCCGGGCACTTGTGTAGCATTTTCTCCCTCAAGTTTAAATTGGGCACTGAGAACCATTCCCCCTTACAGCTTGTAAGATTACACCCTCTCTTAAGATCCCACTATCTTAAGAAAATCTCACTTAATATAGAATACAGAGTATTTCTTGTTCACTCAATGAACTGATAATGTTACACACTGAAGTATAGAAAATCTGATTGATCTGTGAGCTTAGAATGCTAAGAATGAATACATTCAAGAGTAGTCATCTCTGTCTCTTTCATTGAACTTGGGCACCAAATGCATTTATATACTTCTCTTGGATTTCTGCCCGTTGCAAAGTCTCTGATATAGCCGTTGTGTCTGTTGAAGATGAGAGATGATAAATCTGATGGAGTGTTGAACTGATGGTGTTCTTGTGTTGCATTAACTCCCTTGTACTTGGATATCTTTAGATTTTCTCTCTTAATTAATTACATAAAGCATTCCTTGTTTAAATGGCTAGTTTCTTAAATCTATGTGTGTAACGATAACTTCTCAAAATAGGTCTGAACAACTTCTTACTTGAAGGCTTAAAATAGGCTGACCATTCAGATTGAATTAAATCCTATCGCCACATCGATCATTGGTCTCTGATCGATCATTCTCCATGTTTCCTGATCGATCACACATCGATCATGACCTGTATCACTTAATATGACATTAGAAAATTCCCCGCCTCATCGATGACAGGGGGACTCTGATCGATCATGCTTCCTTAATCGATCATGCTTAGATCATGCTTGGATTAGGCTTGTATTAGAATATGTAAAATTGCCTCGCCTGATCGATCACAGGATGTCCTGATCTATTTGGTAATGTTAATCGATTAATACTTATGACTGATCGATTGGGCATTATTCAGTTTAAGGATAAACTTTGGAAAATCATAACTCTCTCAGTTTAAATCCAAATCTAGCATATAATATATACATGGAAAGATAATTCAATCTATTTTTTAATGAAGAAAGAATCATTGCCAAACTCATTGACATTCAAAAGTTATAATTAAAATCGTGATAGTTAGACTCATGCACAACGACAGTTTACTGGGCAAACTTTGAAAATTCATATCTCCCTCATTTTAAAAGCTTTTAAAGTGAAACTTGTGTTTATCAAACAGGTATTAAGTCTAGTTTCATATGAAATAAGTTTCATCCCAATCGGATTTCTATTTAGAAAGATATGATTCAAAACATGACTGCCTATCTTATGCATAACGTGGAAATATTGGGCAGATTGAAACATTTATATCTCCTTGAAAATAAATCATTAGAGGGTGAAATTTATGTCCATTAACCTTGTTGGGAGTTTAGTTTCATAAAAAACAAGTTTCATCTAATTCAGAGTTATATTGTATAAGATATGATCAAAACACTAGACATGAGTCAGACTGAACGAAAACAACACAGTTGTCGTCTGATCGATCACAAGCATTTTCTGATCGATCAACACCCTCTGATCAATTGGGAATGCTTCATGATCGATCAGGGGACGGAAAAACACTATTTTATGATCAATTATGGTGCTTTGATCAATCACAAACACTCTGTTGTGATCGATTATGCATGAGAACTTATGGTTTGATGATTTGGACTTCATTTAAGCTTCTTTTAACTTCCAACTAAGTATAGAAACTTCTAATATTGAGTCTAATAACATGATTCTCCACAAACAATCTTATTTGATCATATCATTCTCCACAAACAAGCATAATAGATATTCACATGAAATAATGGTTAGTCAAAGTTGGAGATGAATACTTTATGCAAAATCTTTCTTATTAGATTTAAGTCTATATCAAAACTAATGATTCTCCATAAAGAAATACAATAACTTCAATATTTCTTTGACTAATCTATATAAGATAACAACATAAAATAATAAATAGTCAAAGTAGGAGATAAACACTTCATACAAACTTTTTGCTTATTATATTTAAATCTATATTTGGCATCATGAAAAATAATCATATCCTACATTTTCTATTTTTATAATGTTTTCCTAGACTCCTCAAAATTATGTTAATTTTGAAACTGCATTATTTCTTTTATTTAATTAAACTTAATCTTTTTAGTTTTCTCTTTCTTAAAAAACTAGGGCTTATTTTATTTATAGGTTAATATATAAAATTTTTAAAATAGGATCAAGAAATTTTGAAACCTCTCACTGCAACTTTAAAAATTAAAATGAAAACGAATTAAAATGTAAATGATGAAAACACACGTAGAGGGGACTGATGCTAACAAGGAGAGAGTATTTCAGGATGGTATGTTAAATTTTTACAATAATAGGTTATGGCCTATGTGCCTATGTAAGGAGAAGAATAAAGTTCAAATATATATCTAATACTTTAAGAGTAAAAGTGCAAAAATACCCATCAAATTTGATCTAAGTACGCCCAACACCGTAAAACTTTTTAGGTCTAAAAATGCCTACAAACGGTTAACAAAATGATAATGTCTGTGCCTATTCCATTAATTTTGACTAACCCCGTCATTTTTAACCGTTAGGGGGAGAGGGAGTGTGACAGGGGTCATTACAATGTTGGACACGTCTCAGTCAAAAGTCAAAACTTGATTCAAAGATGGTGTTCATCATCATCAAAGCTCTTGCATCTGTCACCAGAAAAAAGAAGAAGCTCTTGCATCGCCGATTCGTGTTAGCCTGTTAGGGTATACCACAGAGCCTACCATGGCTCCTCCATACTTGGGACTCCAAAGTTCCTAATCGTACACTCATATACAAGACACTCAAACCCAGCTTTTTTTATTGAAGATATTGCAGAGCACAAATCTCAAAAAAAGAAAAAGAAAAAAAAAAAGTAAAACCCTTTCATTTGGCCATGCTCCCAAACCTTGTCGGGAACCCCGAACATCACTCTCATCATCTCCAACACTTCCTTCGGCGGAACGATTGGAATAAATGACATGGTTTTCGTTTGGCAAATTTAACGTTTGGCAACGAATGAAATCCTCAGATATGACGGGATTTCCTCGGCTTAATGATTGGATCCCACCTTCGTCTTTGTCTTCCTATAGTTCCAACAGCAGGTTTAAGCTCTTCTTTTAGATCATCCCTTTTGTTTATGTCGATTGTTTTTTTGGTTCTCTCTTTGTGTTACTCTGGACTTGAGTTTCCCTCTGTCTTGATGTCGGAAGAAAGCAAGGAATTTGAATTCTGGGTTAGGTAGTTTGATGGCATAAAATCTGATGCTTCCTTGTTTTAGCTGATGCTCTGTTTTAGTGGATTGCAAAATGGTGCTCTGTTTTAGCTGATGCTTCTTTGTTTTGTCGATGGATGGTGATATCCTCCTGGTACTTGTTAGGCCAGAAAAAATCTTGAGTGTTCTGTTGTTACACCTATCTCATGTGGATTGTTTTTTATATTCGATTTCTATTATTATATTCTAGCGGGAGATCAAAATGAGCTCGCTGTAATGCTGCGAAGTCGAACAATGATGAAGATGGGCGTTCTTGGTTTTTTTTTATTTAATCCAAGTGCTGATGTGTCCAACATTACTTGCCACCTCTCCCTCTCCCCCTCCCCCTGACAATAAAAAATGACGGGGTTAGTTAAAATTAACGGCATGGGTAGAGACATTACCATTTTGTTAACTGTATAGAGACATTACCATTTTGTTAACTGTGTAGGTAATTTTGGACCTAAAAAAACTTCGCGGTGTTGGACGCACATTGGACCAAACTTGATGGGCATTTTCGCACATTTTCCCAATACTTTAAAATTAAATCAAGTTTTAGTTTCATACCAATTAAAATCATAAAGTGTATTTTTCGTCAGTTTCCCTTAACAAAGTCAGTCTCATCACTTAACATTATAAAAATGATTATATTAAATATTCAAACTTAAAATATGACCACTTGTTCACGTAATTACACCTACATGTGGGTGTAACTGTGTGAATAAGTGGGTAAACTAGCATGAACAAGTGGGTAAACTTGTATGAACAAGTGGGTCAACTAACGTGTACAAGCGGGTGGATCGGAGTAGTGTCAACAAGTGGGTAAATTAGTGCAAACAAGTGGGTGTAAGTATGTAACTGCACGAACAAATGTGTAAACTAACATGAACAAGTGAATGTACTAATAACGTGAACAAATGGTTAAACTAACCCGAACAGGTGGGTAAACTTGCACGAATAAATGGGTGTAACTACGTGAACAAGTGGTTATATTTTAAGTTTGAATC
The DNA here is from genome assembly GCA_037074515.1 of Mimosa bimucronata. Taxonomy (NCBI): domain Eukaryota; kingdom Viridiplantae; phylum Streptophyta; class Magnoliopsida; order Fabales; family Fabaceae; genus Mimosa; species Mimosa bimucronata. The sequence goes on from CM073438.1 coordinate 7,943,116, forward strand.
TTTAATATAATTATTTTTATAATGTTAAGTGATGAGACTGACTTTGTTAAGGGAAAGAGACGGAAAATACAATTTATGATTTTAAGAGACATGAAACTAAAACTTGATTAAATTTTAAAGCATCATTTTAGATTTTAAAGTTGCAATGAGAGGTTTCAAAATTTCTTGATCGTATTTAAAAATGTTATAAATTAACCTATAAATAAATAAATAAAAGCCATAGTTTTTTCAAGAATGAGAACACTAAAAAAATTAAGTATAATTAAATAAAAGAATTATTGCAGTTTCGGAATTAACATAATTTAGAGGAGTCTAGGAAAAAGTTATAAAAATTAAAAATAGAAAAAATCATAAAAAATTAAATAAAAATGGGATTTTAAAAAAGAAAAGAAAAATATATACCCATTTAATATTGAAATAGTGAGGTCAAGTCATCCCCTCTGTCCACCCATTATTTCATAGGTTTTGAATTTTTTTGTGTGAGACATGTTTTTCATTTCAAAGTGAAGTTATTTCTATCATTTTCACATTCAAAATTAATTTCAGTTCGGATCTCAAGTCTTGCAGTGAATTGTGAATTGTCAGAATCTTTTAGTCCTTTTTTAACAATATGATGCTATAATGGTTATTTATTAAAATTCTCCCAACAAAAAAAGGGCCGGTATGATGGGAGGGGAGAGAAAATAAGTAGAGAAAAAAATTTTAGATATTAATTTAAAAGAATTAAAGAAGTGAGATTAAAAGTTTATAATTACTTTTTGTGATTCTTTTATCTTACATCTCATCTTTGTTGAAATTTTATAACCCCACATCTCCAAATTTTTTGAATCTGACTTACAAAAAAATTTACCCTCCCCTCCCCCTCTAAATTTAGTGAATTAGTATACTGATGGAGGGATTAAGGGCACATAAAATATTGGGAGAATTTCACTGTAGGACCACTGTAGAGAATTAATTTAAAAGAAGGACAAAAACTTTCTGAAATGTCACTGCATGCTTGTGGGCAAAGTGAGATTAAATTGGGAAGGAAAAAGTTCAGAATGACCCTCTTTACTCTCCTTATCCTCTTCCTGTCTAAACTCTTCTTTATCCTCTTCTCATCCAAACCATTGTGAGTACCGCCACTCTCTTTCCACCCCCACCACTACCCTCCCTCCCTTTCCTTTTATCTCTCACGCCGAAAGGGAAAATGAAACTCACCCATGTAAACCGACGGATCAATCAGGGAGGAAGGTTCCAACAACGTCGACATCGTATCGGCAACTTGCATTAGAAAATTGCAGTAACTTCCATTTTTGTTGAGCTTCATGGGTGGTGTCCAATGTAGAAAATTCCTATCTCTCTCTATCTTGCGGTTCCTTAATCGTTCGTCTTCTCGAAGGTAGAGATAGAGAGAGTGAACCATCATTGGGGGAGTTAAATGGAAGGGTCAAACTCACAAGAAGTAGGTGGTCTAGATTTAAGTTGAGGTAAGCCCCCTGTTTCTTCTTCCAATTTCAGATTTCTCAATTTGGTGTTTATGGATGAAGGGGGAGTTTCGATTTGGCTATTTAGGCTTTCAATTTGGGGGGGGGGGGTTGGAAGCAGATTATAGGTCAAAACAGTTCAACTTAGCTTTGTAATGCAATTATCAAATACATGAATAAAAATAATTTGGCCAAACAAATAACTAAGGAGATCAGAGACCATTTGTGCTTATAGTATGATCGTAGTGACACTGAGGCTGCTATTGATGAAGATATTCCACTTTTTCTGTGGAGAACTTTTCTTTGTGCATGTATATTGCGATTTTACATGGTGCAAGTAATTTACATTTATTCATATCATATTGTGTGCAGTAAAATTACAATTTCCAGTGTTTCATTTATTGCTGCAACTTTTGTTATTTGCTACTGCTACATGCTAAATGGATTTATCATATTGTATTAGATTTGCTGCAACTTTAGGATTGTGATGGAAGTTGACAGTTTCAAAATGAGGCAGACATTACTACATGAATAAAATGTCATATGTGAATGGTAAATTGTGTTTCATAAGGATTTGTTCATACTAATGATTATGATGCAATGATTTATAATGGTTGTGGTGAACAGCGGAAACAAATTAGTGGAAGAGATTTGGAGGACGATAGAGAGACGAAGTTCAAGTTGGAAGGTGAAACGAAGGAGAAGAGATATGCGCTGTCATTTAACACTAGATGTTCTTCCAACAAATTGAAAAAGCTAGCTTACTTAAAAATGAGGATAAAAGTTTAAAAAGAAGGGTGGACAAAGGAACTAATTGATTTTGTAATGGCACATTGACATTGAACATTGTAATGGCACTACATTGTGTGGCACTTTGACAGTGAACAAAGGAGCTAATTGATTTTGTAATGGCACTTTGACCACAAGAAACTAAACCTACCCTTGTTAAAGTGCCTCGAAATGCAATCACATATCGTGGACTTCTATATATACAATGTCATTAAGAAGAAAAATAATGATTTTGAGTTCTATTTAGTGGTGTACACGTTAGGCACGTTTCTTTACCCCACAGGAAGTTGGTTATCATGTAAATATAGCAGCCATTAGAGGGAATTTTTTATTTTGTTTCATTGTTGTTTGTGTAAATGTGGAGAGACTTCATTGGTAAATGTGGTTGACTTAGTAGTCAATTTCAAAGGCAAGGCATGTCCAGACTACGAACAAGGAAATCATCATATGAACAAGCAGTAATAAATTGATCTTAACATGCTATGTCTAGACCAGGAACAAGGAAATCGTCATATGAACAAGCAGTAATAAATTGATCTTAACATGCTATGTCCAGACCACGAACAAGGAAATCGTCATTATGAATAAGCAGTAATAAATTGACCTCAACATGCTATGTCCAAACCACAAACAAGGAAATCGTGATATGAACAAGGAAATCGCCATATGAACAAGGAAAAAGGGCTATATGAACAAGCAGTAATAAATTCACATTAACATGGCATGTCCAAGCCACAAACAAGGAAAACCCCCTTATGAACAAGGAAATCGTGATATGAACAAGCAAAAGGGCCATTTGAACAAGTAGTAATAAATTCACATTAACATGCTATATCCAGGCCACGAACAAGGAAATCGTCATATGAACAAGCAATAATAAATTGACCTTAACATGTTATATCCAGACCACGAACAAGGAAATCGTCATATGAACAAGGAAATCGTCATATGAACAAGAAAATGGCCATATGAACAAGCAGTAATAAATTGACCTTAACGTGGCATGTCCTGGCCACGAACAAGGAAAAACCCCTTATGAATAAGGAAATCATGATATGAACAAGCAAAAGGGCAATTTGAACAAGCAGTAATAAATTCACATTAACATGGCATGTTCAGCCCACAAACAAGGAAATCATCAGTGAAGCATGTTAATGTGCTACGTTCATATGACGATTTCCTTATCCATATAACGATTTCCTTGTTCGTGGTCTGGACATAACATGTTAAGGTCAATTTATTATTGCTTGTTTATATGAAGATTTCCTTGTTCATATAACGATTTCCTTGTTCGTAGTCTAGACATAACATGTTAAGGTCAATTTATTACTGCTTGTTCATATGACGATTTCCTTGTTTATATCACGATTTTCTTGTTCATATGACGATTTCCTTGTTCGTGGTCTGGACATAACATGTTAAGGCCAATTTATTACTGCTTGTTCATATCACGATTTCCTTGTTCGTGGTCTGAAAATGTCATGTCTTTGAGAATTTATTATAGCTTGTTCAAATGGCACTTTTCCTTGTTTATTTGGGTTTTTCCTTGTTCATATGCCCTTTTTCCTTGTTAATTGTCAGAGTGCCACACAATGTAGTGCCATTAGAAATGAACACAATGTAGTTCCTTCAAGACAAAATGACAATCGTGAGGAGTTACTAGAAAAGGATCAATGCAAGATTAACAAAAAGATTTCAGGGGCAAGATGAACAATCTACCAAATAATGTTTATTAAAGAGCTAATAATAATGCATTACAGACCAATACCAATCATACAAATGTGAGCCATACACATTCTTTAATATCGAACATCTGAAAGAAAAACACGACAAGAAAATTTTGGGGAAAAGCAATTACTACAAACATTCTTCAATGTCGAAAATGAATGGGTGCAATCACTCAAAAGTAAAATATGGCAAAAAATTTATGGAAAAAGGAAATAATATAAATGTGAGCGACAAACATTATTGAACGAGAATCCATGGTACATTTACTCAAAGAAAAATGTGGCAAAAAATTTTCTTTGGCTTGGGAAGGGCAAAGGAATGAGTAAAGATGAGAAGGCAGAGGAGTTTCCAAGCTCCTAAACAAGCTTTAAGACGGAGGAAAGCATCGGTGAAGGGCAACAATGAAGTCGCCGTAGACGAGATCGAGCTTGCCAAAACGGAGATGACCGACAAATCTGAACGCTAAGAGGAAGGTTGTTCACATCAGCCCTTTTCCCAAAGGTTGTTCACATTCCAGCTTCAGTGCAGACGTTACGAGAGAGAGAATGAGAGAGAGGAGAAGGGAGATGAAAGTTGAAGAAGATGATAATAGACGTGTCAGAGTTTCAGATGTGTATGAGAGAGAACTCATGTATTTTCTCTTCTTTCCTACAGGGTCATTTAGTCTTTTACCATCCCAATTTAATTTCACTTTGCCCCCACAAGCCTTAAGTGATGTTACAGAAAGATTTGGTCCTTCTTTTAAATTAATTAATTGTCTAAGTGGTCCTTTAATAAAATTCTGCCTAAAATATTGATGCAACATATAAAGTCATACTTTTAGTGGCGACATTTAGAGTTACCACTGAATACCTCTTGTTGCCGTCGAAAATGTACCTTCAATAGTGACGAAGCTTATAGTTTTCAGTGGTGACAACCTGTGCGACTTATTAAAATGTAACGACAATTTTAATGGTATGGTAATTGTGAGTCAAAGTATGACACGCTATAATCCTTAATTTAAAATTTCAAAAGTTAAGAAAGGTATGTACAACTGAGCCAAAGTTCATGAGTTTTTATGTAATTTAGCCTTAAAGATATAACCAATATATAACAATATCTTTTATAGAAATAATGTCTATCTCTTATGATTATATGATTTATATTATAAAAAAGATATTATTTATACAAATAATATCTCAACTAAAAATATAAGATGTTTTGGTGAAAAATATAAAAATATTAAATATAATAAACTAATAACAACATGATTATCTACATAAGCTCACCTTATATCTATGATTTCTCCTATATAGATTAGAAAATAAAACATAATTTATCAGTAAACAAAACCATTTTTAATAAATATCTGGGAATAATTTGAACTAAACAAAATTGGAAGGAAAATTGATTACACATGTTTATGCTTTTAGCCAACTGATTATCAGCATGTTTGGTATGACTTATTGTGCAAAAATAAGAGCTTATTTTCAGATAAAAGAACTTAAAGTGAGAAAAGTGAAAAAGCATATGTTTGGTTGGGTTTATATTTTTAAGTTTTTAAATGACTTATAAGTTGTTTTTGCATAAGTTATTTTTTTTAGCTTATTTGTGATGGAAAAGAGCTTATGACCGTTGGGAGAATTAATGGCCCAATAAAAAATTTCACCCACCCTCATCTGTTACCCTTTTCTCTCTCCTCGAAGCTCACACACACAGATATGGCAAGAAGCACACACACTCCCCTGGCAAAAAAAGAAAGCACACACAAATAATTTATTTAGTTCATTAAATATATTTATTTAAGTTTCCATTTTATTATATTTGCAAATAATTTTAATTCAATTTCCATTCTATTTTGTTTTCAAATAATTGTAATAAAATCCCCATTTTGTTTTTTCAGAAAAATTTAAATTTTTCACTCAAAATAATCTTAATTCAAAGATTTAATGGATAATTTTAATTTAGTTCTATTATTCTCTAAAGATTTTAGTCATTTTCATTTTAATTTTATTTTTCAATAAGTCAATCCAAACATATTTCAAAAGTTCAATTGATTTATAAGTCATTTTTTGACAACTCATCTAAATATAAAAGTCATTACACAATCTAACTTATTTTTAATCTGATTTATGTATAATATAAGTCACTTTTTCAAAATTCATTCCAAATACACCCTATATATGTTTATGTATTTTATATATAATGTTTACAAAATAAAAATGAATTTTATATATTATGACTGGGTATTTCTTTTTTCTTTTTCTTTTTTCATTAATCCCTTGTAAATTGTAATCCAGTTCTAGCTGGGTTTTCCCAAGTCCGTTTGATTTGTCGCTAAAACATCCTCAAATTTTCCCACTTTCGCAACTTTAGATTCACAAAAAATGCAAATTTTGACGAACCCATTGATGATTTAGCAGTTCGTACAAAACCCCCTTGCAAAAAGATTCCATTTTTGTAAACTCTCTGAGTTCAAAACTATACTTCTTGATTTAATTCATTCGGTCTTGAATCTGAGAACTGTTGGGTCATTTACCCATCTTCAAATTATAGAATCTTTGACAAATAAATTTCACGAAGGCTCAAGGGAATCTGCTAATCGCAACAAATGGGACGTTCACGTGGGAATTTCCACGCTGATGAGGACCCAAATCAAAGGTTTGATCTTTTTTTCCTTTCTGTTGTAATTCAATTAGTACTGATGCTTGAAATATCACTCTTTTATAAATTCTGCAAGTCACATTGATTTTGCTGAAGTTATTTTGCGATAGTTTTTTGTATTGTGACATGTATTGATGCTATAAATGGTAAGTATGATCACGCTTTGTGGTGTTCGAATGGCTATCACTTGGAGCATTAGCATCATTCATGTCCTATATAGTTAGTTTCCGTTGGGATGTTTGTATGCTTTCCTGTGACATCCGTTTTTTTTTTTTTTTTTTCCTTTTTCACTCTGTAGGTCAAGGAGAAAAAAGAATGCTGCTAGTGGAGATATTTCGGAACCTGGAGCTGCAGGTTTTTTCTCTCCCTTTTTTTTCCTGTTTTATGAAGAACCAAATCTGAATGTGTTCTTGGATTGCAGACCTTTTTAGCTTTAGTCCCAAATATTAGAGAGTAATTATGGGTTACTTGAATAAAATTGCTTTGGCTCCCAAAGAAGATTAGGAGGAGAAAACTTTTGGTATATCAAGCATATGGGAACTCCAAGGCCCTGAGTTGCAATGATGAGCCATTTAACTCATGTTTTTTAGTCTACCTAGAGGAAGTTCTTACATCATGGAAATTTGGCCTGAAAAATTGCTAATGATCACGCAACTAGAAGAGAGTTATAGATGCATTGGGATTGTGTTAAACAGCCTCTTGTAATGCATTGGAAGTTGAAACGCAGTTGGGATTTGTCTGAAAAAATGTTGCCTCTTGTATTGTTCAGTCAAGTTTTGGCTGTTAATTGAAATATTTTGAGTTTTAGTTATGTCCTGACTGTTTATCTTTTGATCATTCAATGGTGGCCGTGTTTTATTTTTATTTGTTTTCTTGTGAACCAGGTCAAGGAACAAGTGAAGGAAAGAAGGCTTTGTACCATTGCAATTACTGTAACAAAGATATTACAGGAAAAATACGTATTAAGTGTGCCATGTGCCCTGATTTTGACCTATGTATAGAGTGCTTTTCTGTGGGAGCTGAGATGACACCTCATAAAAGCCATCACCCGTACAGGGTTATGGTCAGTGATGACTAACTCCATTGCCTTCTTTCAATTGCATGTTGATGAAAAGGATCTAACATTGAAACATATCTGTTCTGGTTATTGATGAGTTTCTGGGCAATTTTTAGTTTGATCTGTGAAGTACTGGAATGTCAGATGGAAATTTCACACCTCAATCTCTTTTTCTGCATTCCTTTTGGGGAATAGCTGACTAATTTCTTAAAGATGTGATCCAATTTTATGACTGAATCTGTGCTAAACGAAAGCTAGCTAAATTTTATACTGCTTGTTTGGGTTAACATGCTTATTATTCTTGTTTTATTCATATGCTATGCAGTTTTTTGAGTGCCTTGTTTTAATGCACTTCCTTTTTCACAGGACAATTTATCTTTCCCCCTCATTTGCCCAGATTGGAATGCGGATGATGAAATTCTGCTTCTGGAGGTTTCTTCAAATCTATTTCTTCTTACGATTGTTGGTTACTAGTGGTTATGAATTATGAAATGTAGCATTTTCTGTTCAAAGAGGAAATTATTTTCTTCTAATCTTGTTTGCCTTAATTTCTTGGTTTCAGGGAATTGAAATGTATGGCTTGGGGAACTGGGCAGAAGTTGCCGAGCATGTTGGGACAAAGAATAAAGAAGCATGCATAGAACACTATAGGAATGTTTACTTGAACTCGAAAATGTTTCCTCTCCCGGTATGATACACATCAAACAAAGCTGCATGGTCATCTTTATTTTATTTATCTCGTTAAGCAAAATATTAATCTCTCTTTTAAAATGATTATCTAGGACATGTCCCATGTTGTTGGAAAAAACAGAAAGGAGCTGCTTGCTATGGCTAAAGGGCAAGGCGATGACAAAAAAGGTCATTTTCAATATGTACTTGTTTGTTGTAGTTGGCGAAGCGAGGTTTAGCTTTATGATATTCGTAATTCATAATTCACTGTTAACAATTAAGCTGCAGACATGGCTAATTCCGCTTGTCTCCAGATCGATTATTTTTTTTTTGGATAATTCATTTGTATATTTGTTTGGTGAAAATAGATAAAACTTCTGGTTGCAGTAAGGCATCGGATGAATTACATGTGGCTTTTGTTGGTTTTATATGATTTTTAGCTGCATTTCACTCACCTTTCCCCCATGATTTGTCACTTGTGGTTTGCACAGGAATTCCTATGGGGGATCTTGGTATAAAGGAAGAATCTCCATTTTCTCCGGCTAGAGTCAAGTAAGGCTATGATTTTTCATCTGCATTGGCTCATGCCAACTTTCATGCCTCATTCTCTTATATCTATTCGTTGATTCAGAGTTGAAGATTCTCATAAAGCTGGTAATTCTAGCCGTTTACAGTCCAACTTAAATTCAGGTAAAACAAGGGGGGTTCATATCACCAATTGATTTGATAAACCAAATGTGCTCTTGTTGATTCTCTTTACTGTTTTTATGTTTTCCTTGCTTTCTAGAATCAGAATCTGGACCTGCTACTGGCTCGCACACTGTAGCAACTGCTAACCAGAGGGCATCTAATGTTGGACGGGGCAAAGATGGTCCTGGAGTTATCAAAATGGAAGGTATGCACAACTTGTCCTGGAGTCATGATGATGACGAGTTCATTCCTTTGCAGTTTGCTTCTTTACAAAAATAAGTTAAGGACATGTTGTCTTTTTTCATGTACACAAACCTTTCGCAGTTGTGGGCTAAATAAATAATATGGATGACAGCTTCTTGCATTAAACTGACGTTACCTTTATGTGTCTTACTGTTGCTATGGGCATGACTGTTCTATGTGTCTCACTGACCAGTCTATTTTGATGAACTTGCTTTTCAACTCTAATGTTCTTTGTCACTTGGCAGATCCTCAATTAGAAAAATTTTCGGGAGGAAACAAGCCATGTTCCTCTGGAACTGAAGGCCCTTCTTTAGTAGAGATGAGTGGTTATAACGCCAAAAGACAGGAATTTGATCCTGAATATGATAATGATGCTGAACAGTTACTTGCTGAAATGGAATTCAAGGAAACTGACACAGAAGATGAACGGGAACTGAAACTACGCATTCTGCGTATATATTCTAAAAGGTAAACAGCAACACTGCTTTTGCCAGAGTTTTCTTTCTGAGTCATGTACAATCAACTGTTGGCAGTGCAATGGATAACAGAATACCACTCTATTCTTTATTATAAGTCCACTTTAACTAATTCTCACATACCAAGAATTGTTAGTTAGATCATTAAATATGTCTTAGATTGATAAAATTTTCCAGCATTACCCTTATTCAAAATTTCCCTTACTCTATATTTATAAATTATTCTCACATTTCTCTCCTCTTTCTCTCTTTCTCTCTTCCCAACAATAAATAAATAAGGCTACAGTTAGAAAACAATCATTAATAATCTCTAAGTGGGCTTATATTTAGGAACGGAATTTTTTAAGTAGTTGGAGTTATAATAAGGAATATGGTGGTATAGTTTGAGACTGAGACAGATACAAACTCTCCCGTCTCTGAATTTTGTCACAGACTTGATGAAAGAAAGCGTAGAAAGGATTTCATACTTGAAAGAAATTTGTTATACCCAAATCCAATCGAGAAGGATCTAACACCTGAAGAGAGGACAATATGTCGAAAATATGATGCATTCATGCGCTTTCATACCAAGGAAGATCATGAGGAATTGCTTAGATCAGTAATCTCTGAGCACAGAACTCGTAGAAGAATTGAAGAGCTTCAGGTATGATACATTTGATAACACTGGCTAATTATTGAACACTGGCTTTTTTCTCTTATTTTGGAAAGTTGAAGAAATCTCGGTGTCTGGACATATATATTGTTGAGTTAGATTCTTAGGTAAAATCATCAGGTAGATAGTGGGTAAATTTGTGTCACTGTCACATTTAGAAATAAGGCCCATTCTGGGAATTCTGGTTATGCCATTTTTGTGGTGTCTTAACATGTGCGACCAATAATATCCCGTGATGCCTTTCTTAGGCATAAATTTCATGAGTATGACAGTTTAAGTATATCAAATTTCAGTTCAGATGATGGAGTACACGCTGCAGGCTGTACTCTGCAGTTCCTAAGGATTTATCTTATTGTGCGTGTGAAAATCGAACAAATTGTATTTGCTCATACATCTGTAATACATACTATTGCAGGAAGCCCAAGCTGCTGGTTGCCGCACAGCAGCGGAAGCAGATAGATATCTTGAACAGAAGAGAAGAAGAGAGGCAGAAGAAAGTGCTCGTAGGTCAAAAGAAAGAGCTCAAGCCGGTCCAAACAATAATGGGGTTCCAAGTGCATTCATGTCTCCAGACTCTGCTGGCAAGGATTCAAGTGCAAGAGCAGCAGGGCCTGCTGGTTCAAGCTCTGTCAATGAAATGGATGTGACAGGATATTATGGGGCTGATCTACTTTCTGTACCTGTAAGCATTCAGTCTCTCTCCAGTTTACTCTAAACGACTTATTTTTTCTGTAGATTATAGTTTACTCTTGCTTGGTTTAGCCCAACATTAGTTTGTCTTTTTGATTTTCGATTACCATATAGTCTGATGGAGATTTGGTAGTATGGGATACTAAGCTCCACATTGAGTAGTATGGGATGCTTAATGGGGTATTTAAATTGGTTACTCCCACCTCAACATCGTAATATTTTACGTGGGAATTTTTATCAAAAAAGAATTTCTTAAACATTGAAATGATGGACACTTATGCTGTTAAATGCTGTTTCATTGGCATCTGGAACACACTTTTACTGTATCTGGAGGCAGTTGTTAAGATGATGAGTAATTTCACTTTCAAAATACCTGCTCAATTCAATAGTAGCCTTAAAAAGATTGAGATTGTTCAAGATACAGGGGAACCGTCCTTTCTTTTTTGAATATGAAGTGATTCATTCATTCAAAAGAGAATTACATGCTAGTCCTCTCAAAATGCAAACTTCTTTCAGGGGAATCATACTTTTAGTAACAAAACTTTTAATCATTTTGGTATTTGCATCATCATGTCACTGGATGGTAAAGTGATAATGAAACAAGCCTGAGGAGAGTTGAATGAAACAGTTTAAACCATGTAAACTATAATTGATCCTTTTGTTTCATGTTTTTGAACATGTCATGTGTTATTATATGCCATAATTTCTACATCTTTTTTCTGGAATTTATGGTGTGCAACTTTCTGGGCAGGAAAAACGTCTATGCTGTGAACATAGGTTGCCTCCAGCCATCTTCCTGCAGATGCAAGAGATTCTGTCTTTACAAATAATGAGTGGCAATATCACTGCAAAATCTGATGCTCACCACTTATTCAACATGGAAAGCAGCAAGATTGATTGTGTGTACGATATTCTCGTGAAGAAAGGGATTGCTATGCCCTGACTATGAGATATACATATATATCCTGCTTCTTCTCTAATGTGTACTCTTTCATTACAATATCTTCCATCTCCAGAAAAAACAATGTTGAGATATAGGGATATCATTGTATCGGCATATTTTATCAAACTGCGGCATCAAGATTCGTGGTGTGTAAAATTAATTCATTTTAGTGTTGATGTACACGCCTGAGTTGATCAGAGTATTGTCTTTTGTGTTCTTCCCTTCCTCTATTATTCCACACCTGATATGGTCGCTTATGTACCCAAAGGTCGATATGTAGTTTTTTGAATCACTATCGACTTCAGCTTAAACACGGCTACGCTCCACTCTCTTTAACTATCGCTAGTCTATAGTCTGTGAAAGAAGATTGCAATTTCTGGTCACTTTCACTCTAACCCGGATTTTCTTACTTAATCAGGACTTGCTTCTTGGGATGTAGTGGATCAACCAGGCTAGCTTTCCTGTATTAAAGCGCGGGGAGAGTGGCCATCAGGGTCATGAATGGGGTGTGCCTTTTCTCTGTACATTTTTTTTTTTTTATGAGGAGTACTTTTGAATGTTCCAGTCGCTGAATTGTTCTCAAGTGAATGGCTTTTACTGCTATGTCCCAAAAAAAAAAAAAAACCAAAGAATGGCTTTTACTGTATTTAGTAGTAACTTAAACTTGGATTGGAACTTGATGTCAATAACAATTTAAGGGTGCAAACGTTAGTTTAAAAAAAAAAGGAGTAAAACTTCAATATGTCCTATTTATAAGATATTTTCAACATATTTTATTGTAATGAAAAAAAAATTAAGGAAAAATTCTAAAAAAAGACCCTCAAATTACCAAAAGGACAATTGCTACAACAAATTTTGGAAAGGACAGTATAAATGATTAAACAGTCCAATCCAAATTTAAGTGAAAAGTCCAAAATGCCCTTGCTACAACTAACTTGGGAATCCCTTAAAGGAATTTGGGAATTCCTTATGGGAAGTTGGGAAGCCTTATAGGAAGTTGGAAATCCTTTAAGGGAAGTTGAGAATCCCTTATAGGAAGTTGAAAATCCCATAATTGAATCAAGGGCATTTTAGACATTTCCTTTAAATTGGGGTTGGACAATTCAGTCATTGTACTGAACTGTCATTTCCGAAATTCGTTGTAGCAAAGTGTCCTTTTAGTAATTTGAGGGTCTTTTTTTTTTTTGGAATTTTCCCAAAAATTAAACCTTATTAATTTTTTTCTTAAAATTGAATAAATTTAGTTACACCTCTATTTTATATATATTCTATCTAAAAAGAGAACGGAGTTAACATAATAAATTTATAGATAAAATTGTATATTCCCTTCTCTCCCCTGCCTTGTAAACAAAATGAGGGGAGTATCGGTGCAATGCAGATTAGTCTGAGGCCGTTGTAGTGCCTAAAAGATGTTCTATCTTAGGATATCAGGTGCAATAAAAAAATGAGGGGATTACATATCAATTTTAAAATTTTATACCGTCAAAACCCAAATTAGTTTTTCACAAAAACTAATAAGTTAAGTCTGGTGGATGGGGTTTGTATCTCATACATAATGAACAAATCTTTGGATTGTGTATAAGGGTTTATAAATCTTTTCATATAAAAAAATAAGAATAACGGTATAAATTTAGGAATAGACTATTGTGTAAGGTGTATAGAACATAATAATTTTTTCTCAGGTACAAATATGGTAACAAAGAAATGAAAACGTTGCAATTATGGTAAATACGTTAAAAACATCAGTATAACATATTTGTGAGCCTCACTTTACAAAAATTTGACGGACGTTAGGGTAAGGTGACGAACTTAACATATTTGCAACAATTTTATCTTATTGTTATTATATTCACACCTCCCAAAAAAAATTTATATTTAGTATATTTTACACAATAGTATATTTCTAAATATGAACATCTACCAAAAAAAAAATAATGGTATTTCCAAGGATTTCACACTTTTCCAAATGTCAAGTTCTTAATACATTATTCATAATTATGTCTTCCATATTTCATAGTATACTTTTTTTTTTTTGACCATAATTTCATAGTATACTTAAGAATTATACTTTTGTTGAAAGAAAAAGAAAAGCCGCTACATTCTAAGATACGAGAAGATAATAAAGTTGGGAACAATATGCAAACGAAGTTGAAGATAAGATAAATTGGCATAGCCACTTGCCATTGTCCACGCCATCCGCTTATGATGGATGCTGCAAAATCCTTATTGTAAAGAACATAGCACGAACACGAAGAGACCGGTGAAGAAGATGAAGATACTCAGCCTCAGATCACAACTCTACATTCTCAGAACATCCACTCCCTCTTCTTCCTCTTCAAAGCTTCCATTTTTCCTCAAACCCATCAAAATTACGTCACATGGGGACTTTTCCCACCACAAACCGACCTCAAAATCTTTGATTTCTGTCAAGAAGCATTCAAGTCTGGATCTTCCACCCAGACCCCAAGACTCATTGATGAAGAAGCTTCAAGTTGCTGAAAATGGGGATTCAGATTCCAGATTTCTCATGGTGGGGGCTGTTTCTCTGGGAATTTTTCTTGTTCTGATAGGAATTGACAGCGAAAAGGCCTTGGCTTTTGGCCCTGAAGGTCCATTAATGGAGGAATTTTGGGAGAATGTTAGGAGATATGCTATCTATGCTCTTACTGTTAGTACAGGTGCTATTTACGCCATTTTTCAGCCAATAGTGGAGTTGTTGAAGAACCCCATTTCTGCAATTCTCATTATTGCCATTTTTGGGGGTAGTATCTATCTTGTTTCTCAAGTGCTTTCTGCCATGGTTGGTGTCACTGAGTTTAGCTATGACTATGGATATTAAGTTGCTGCAATTCATGTCAGGTCCTCTGTTTAGAATGTGAGTATATGATCATTTTTCTCTGAAACAGATATGTGAGAATATGAGCAATATTTTGCTTCAGTGACATACCTTCCTTGTTAACTAAATCTCTCACTGCATTTCAATAATGTTGTTGGTGTTTTGCACTTAGAAATGAAAACATCAACTTATTAGTTCATAACAATTTAGAAGACTGTGAATAGTGTTAGGGGAATAAAGAATGTTTTTGCGGCCCGAGGGCATAATTGAATCAAACATTTCAGCTTTCTCTCCCCTTTGTTAGTGCACAAGAGAAGCGCAGGTTCAAAACTTGTTCAACAACTAATTAATAAGTAGAATCACATTCACAACGTCAGAATGTTTGTTTTATTTGTGTATATAATTCCAAAATGCATGCATGGGCTGCCAAAGTGACTGCATAAATGATACCAATAGTCCAATACACAATGAGATTAATGTATATGTTAACCGAAGGTATATTCTGCACTTGAGTTGAAAAAAGGGGAGTGACAAAAAAATTATTTTAAAATCAAATAGTGTTAAGATAATAAGATCATAACTAATGCTAGAAAAAACACCCGTATCAACCTTAGTGCTTGGTTCAATTGGTATGATAATTGTATGAGTTTAATCAAAGGTACCGAGTTTAAACTTCGGAATGCAGCAGCATAGGTAGTAAAGCTAGCTATTTGAATGGGCCCATATAAATTGATTCAGATTTTTCTGAACTTAGATAAAGCCTTCAGTTAAATGTTTGGTAATTAGAAAGAAAGTAGAAGTATAGTTGCAACAAATGGTGTGGGAATCGTTGGCAAAAAAAAAAAAAAAAATGGTGTGGGAATCAAACACAGATGGTACTTCCTTCTAGCTATAACGCTAAGATCTTCAGTCATATCTAAATTCTAAATCATGTGGTTCCATTCCATTTGGGAGTTCTCAACAAAGTGATATACAATAAACTAACCAAAGGAAGCTCAATGGTTCATAAGCCAAAAGTAATGCGCGGAAACATTTTTCTTCCTGCTCCAATTGTTCCTCTGAAATCAATTTCAGAATTACTGGTACTAATTAATTGTTATATATATATATATATATATATATAGACGTTGTTTGATACCTGTGGAGAACAGAGATTGCTTCGCTAATTTCAATGTGGTTCTTAAAGAGTCCAAAGTAAGCAAGCTTAGCTAGGGGATCCCCTGTTTCAAAATACTAATATGTGGCATTTCATATCATCATGTTGTGATGTATTGTTGTTCTTGTTGCTGAATACAAACAATGAAATTCAGAACACAGCCATAAAGCTCAACACTTGATAAAAATATGCAGAGTCATTCATTTCATAAGGGGACCAAGGGTTTAAAACCAAATTTTTCTTTAAGGTTAATAACTAAATAGTTGATGTTTCAGCATAATCAAAGCATGAATAGTAAGTAATCTAACTAGCCAAACAGATCAGGGATGATTACAAACAACTGATGAAACAGAGAGAGGGTAGGGAAGGATATTTGAATAATGAAAGAAAATGGAAGATCCAGGGGCAATGGGGCGACCACGTTTCACAACGCAATCATCAAAGTGAATCCTTTTGAACACTTTAGGATTCACCAATGTAGCAGAACTGAACCATCCACAACGAAGGTGAATCTTGGAGATGCTGCAACCTGATGCCCCCATGTTTGTTATTTTGACCAAGTACACTGGCATTCCATTTGAACGAGGAGCCGCTTTTTGTTGATGAATCTCTATGTCCTGCTTTGAGCAGCTTGTACCTATGCGCTTTATGCCTTGGTTTTCATCTGAAACACGTGCATTGATTAACAACTTACACCTTACATGCAACTTTTTTTATTGAATTAAGGTGAAAATATACCTATGAAGTATTCCTTTTTACGCATTTGACACCATAAGTTTTCCTAAATACATGACAACTATATATACTCAATCGACATATTCTAAAGATACCCTTGGTACGATATCAGAGATCTAATAAGGATGAAATTTCAATTACTGCTCACTAGTTTCATCTTTCACGGAAACGATCCCCTTTTGGTTATACCCGACATGTCTGGAAGTACAAGAGAATGTTGTTTTGCTAATGTTATTACCGGTATTTGATACTAGGTTATACGTGGTACACATGAGCGCTCCTAAAAGATGCAAAAATCTAATGCATGTTACCTATAATTTAAATCTGTTATTTTCGGTGTCCAAGCATTGTAAAGTAATGGGCATTAACTACATTAGCAGACATGCTATTTTTACTTTATTTGAGAACATTCATGTGAAGGAAGCTTTATAATGCCAAGAAATATTTTATGGGAAAATCGGCGCCTTAACCTTTTCTTATTTGAACAACCAAAGGCTTTTATCATATATATATATGTACCTGATAATTGCAGAAGCTTTCGTGGGATGTTGATGGTTGTGCTTGTAATGGAGGATTCCATTGTTCCTTTAGTGAGAGTTTGTGTCTCAGCATCTTCCTTGCGAGTTAAGTCTCTCACTGCGTTGCAACAAAATTAAGTTGGTATTACTTGCATCACCGAATCATCATATATCAAGTTCATTTCAATGTACAATATTGAGATTGATTTTAGGGGAATATGATTCTCATAAGTAAAAGCTTTAATTTAAATCTTTCATAGTTAGCAGATAGTTGATTTATCAATATATTGTCAGTGTTATTGATAATTATAAATATCATTGTATTATATTTTAGGATAAGTATTGCAGTTGTATATTATCCTCTAGCATACGTGTATGGTTTGTATTATACCAGCTGCAATATTCGTTTCAGGACCACATTTCCATTGTACAATGTGCTATATAACACAACAAGTGTCAGAGCAATCATTATCGTCGGCATATTCATTATTTCTTATTTTCTATCTGTCTGGAGGGTAATTCCTAATTATGTGTAAGTAAAGCACGTTGTTGAAAGTATACACCAAAGAGAATAAGTCCCTAATTATCTATTACGGATATATTTAGTTAAAAAAGAGAAGGAATCTCTATGAGCTCTCGAGTAAATAGTGTAATCACACACACAAAAAACGTACAATAAAACAAATGAATAGTATATAATGACAAATTTTAATGTAAAAAATGATAATAGTACTATATATGTTGCTTGTTATTGAAACTTTTTGTGTCTATTGATTTGACTTCATAGTGATTCTCATTTAAAACACAATTTTAAAGCTTTTTTTTTTCTTATTTATTTACTTACTTTTTTTTTTACATACAACTTAGATGAGTTGGATATATGGATTCAACTAAATTAGGACATGCTTCCGAAATCAAATAACTCTTACAAATATACTTATATATCTCCCATTAACAAGTTCGTATTGACAACATATATGATTTAAACTTACACTCTTGTAGGTATGATCAAAATCCTCATCAGCTGTACCTGCTTTGTTGGACTTGCTTATTTTTATATATATGAAATCTATTGATCCTTGATAGTGATGTCAACATGAGCCGTGATTATTTGTTATTTTGCCAATTTGGATTTTAGATATTCTTAAAATTTAAAACCCCATCTATTTTATATGTTAATCACAAATATTTTTCTTCTGACCATAAAGCATATACGAACCCTCTGTAAATCTAGTTAAAAAATGAGAAAGAAAGAAAGTGTGTTACGAGTTACCTATGAAGAGAGTGAAGAGAATGGCCAGAGAGATAAACAAAAAGCTTGGAGCTTCTAGAGCTTTCAATTTCAACACAACCCTCATCCTCAAATACCTTCAATCTGGTCATCACAAACAATTAAGAACATAGTAATATAAATAGCACAGGGGAGAAAAAAAGATACACACAAAAATATACAAGAAAAACAAAATGTTTAGAATAAATATGGGACAATTGCACATAGATCTCAAACAAGAGAAATAATTTCAGAGAGGTATCAAAGAATTGTTAAGGACAAGTATTGACAACTGCAATAGCCGTGATTAACAAGTAAAAAAGTTGTCAATAGATATATATAATATTAAATCTCTTACTCGAGACCATAGTGCAATTCTCCCAATAAATATCAACAAAGGTGTGGACTAGTGGTAGGTATATTGATTCTTTAATCAGCTAGATTCGAAGTACTCTTATTTGGATATCCCAATTCTTTAACTCAACCTCCATCAACTATAGGTTATTAGTTAGTTGTTTGAATACTTGACAATAATATTCACAAAAAAAGGCCATAAATCGATTCAACTACGGTTTCATTGTGATAAAAAAAAGAGTTCATAGAATAACTGATTTACCTTAGAGAGCAAAGTAACCTACAGCGATTTGAGATACTCGGATTTACTCCATCGTCTATTGCTTCATACTTTATACTGACGGTCTTATGACCTCCAAGGATATACAAGAAGGGTAATAACATTTCCTGTTTGAAACAAAAACTGATTCCGATTATTTAGTTCAATCAAATTGGTAATAATTGTCTCTGATTACATGATGACATTTTAATTATTTTTTAAAAGGAAGTTATGGGTGGGCCTAGACTGGGCGTAAGAAATTGCCGGGGATAATGGATAAAAATTATTTTCAGTATTTCGGGAATATATACAAAATTTTATAAGAATAATGTAGATATGATACATTATATATAACATTTTTAGTTTATGTAAGGCATCAACTCTTGTGTTTATATTCCTGACAAAAAAAAAAAATCTTGTGTTTATATTCGCTGGCTCGTTTAGTTAATAAGCTTGGAAAATAAAGCTTGTTAACATATTGAATTATTTGTGAATTTTTAATTTCATATTTACAATCTTACTATATAGAGAGAATTGCATTCATATTCCAAAGAAGGCATATTATGTAAGTCTCATGACTTGTCAATAACAATTAAAATTGCTATTGTTAATGAAAAACACCATTGATAAGTCATTGAAAGTTATTTAATATTAATTGTCGTTTTTGGAACCCAAATGCAATTCTCCCATACATACACAGAGACACACACATCATGATTTGCCATGATAGTCATATAGTAATATGGTAGATTAATATATATTAGGGTTAATATCCATTTTTACCCTGTAAGTAACCACAAAAAAACACTACATAGTCGGAAATAACAAGGGGTATTTTTGCCCTGAAAATGTCCAAATTGTAGTAAATTCATCAAAAACATTGAAAACGTTAAGTTTGACCATTAATTATCTTTTTTATCCCACCAATGCTGAGGTGGTTTTGTCACCATACAGATGTTGTCATTGAAATGTGCATATTTGCCCCGGAAGTATCCAAATCGTAACAAATATAACCGAACAATTATTTAAAGTTAAATTTAACTGTTAAATAACACATGACAATACTTCACAATACACCTAATAATCCATCTCACCAGTCACCATATACAACAAAAATGAATTATGATTGAAGAGAATCATATTATGGGATTATTGATAACTCCCCATATTTAGTAAATTTTTAGAAATATTTTATTATATTTGGGGAGTTATCAATTAAAAAATTAAGAGGTTTTGTTGGCATTTGATAAGACATCAATTTGACACATTATTTAGGGATTTCTTTTAAATTATCTTATTTTGAATTAAAATAGGAAAGTTACCAAAAGTAAAAAAAATAAGCATATGTCAAAAAAGAAAAAAATATTTTAATTTATTATAATTGTTGTTGTTTGATTTAAGTTTCCTTTTTTTGTTTCTTTTCTTGGCAACCACTACATGATGGAATTGGAAATAAAAGAGACCTAAATTATAATCAATTATCATCACATGAGGGAGAGCATATGAAGCTACTCTTTATATACTAATTCATTCATCACAAGAGAGGAGGGCCTAATTCTTTCAATCATCTACGCACAAGAGAGGCGGCACTGTTTGGACTGAATTCATCAACACACACTAACACGCAAGGGAGAGAACAAGACGCAACAGTTTCCTTCATTATCTTGAAATCAGTCTAAGGAGGAAGAGCAACGTAGTGGGAAAGGAGCAACCGCGGGATCTTCATCTTCTCCATTTCTTCGGAAGCGAACAAGTGGTAGAAGGGGTGTGTGTTATTATTTCCATTTTACTTTATGATTTTGGACATCGAATCTAATAATATTGTTGAGATGGTTTTGATGGAACCCATGTGTGGCTAGATTTTCTTTACAACTTAGAGTACTATAAACTTATTTGAGACTTAGAGATTTTTCCCACTTATTAGTTATGTTTAATTTTAATTCAATTTATTTAATCTTATTTTTAATTACTATTGTTTAGTGATTGGCCACCATTAAACATGTTTTGGGAATTTAGAATTGAAGTCGACGGAGGGAATTTAAAATAGACTATGAGATTAAATAATGTGGAATTGGATTTTAATCTAGGGAATTAGATTTAATCTAATTTGCGTCTGGGATAGACATATACCTAAAAGCTCCGCATAGTCAAATTACAGTGTTATCAATATAAACTGTATATAGTTAATTACAAAATTTATCTAGGTAAGGATATAAGTGGACCGACAGGCATTTATAGACACTAGGACTTTAGATTAGCTGATTAAGTTAAGGCATAATTAATTTAGTGGGAATAAAATCTAAGAAGCAAATAAGGGATTGGTGACTCTAGGTTGTTCATTTGATTCTTGAATTTAATCCGTATGAATGTTTTTGTTTTTATTAGATTTTAGTTAATTTTTCTTCACTTATTTGAACTCACTCCTGTTTCGCTTAACTTAAACAAAAATAGGAGACTTAATGCCTAATAATCAATTGTTTTGAGTCTCTGTGGGATCGACCTTGATTTGCCAGTTTACTATTTCTACGGCCCGTATACTTGCGAAGCTTTATTTAAATTTTGGTATCATCAATTATGTAAAATTCACATTTTTGTTGTTTAAAAAATATATATATAAATTAAAATAAAGGTTTAATATCTATTTTTGTCGTTTCTGGCAATGAGAGAGGAAGATGATGATAAAAAAGCTAATATGTGTGGAGATGAGGGAAAAAGGATTAGTGGGTGATGCTCTTCTTTTTTCTTTTCCTTTTCCTTTTCATTTTTTTGAATGTAATTTAAATGATTTATGGTAGTGAGGTGTATGATGAGATGGGTTATTGGTTGCAATATGAAGTGTCACATATTATATTTAACGATTAAACTTAACTTCGAAAAACGATGCGGATAAATTTGCTACGATTTGGATACTCCCGGGGCAAGAATGGACCTTTAAATGATAATATGTATATGATGATAGAGTCATGCCAGTATTAGTGGGTCAAAAAGAAAGATTTAACAGTCAAAATTTGTTACGATTTGGACACTTCGAAGGAAAAAGCTCCTCAAGCTACTTAGCTTCAAAGGCAAAAATGATCCTCTTGTTACTTCTAAATACTCACCGTTCTTTTACGGTTACTTCAGGGGCAAAAATGGACATAACCTTATATATTAATATCCTTAATCAATGTGAGAAAATTGATACTAATTGCGTTACTTAAATATAAGAGCTAATTGGGGTTGATTATAAATGTATAACATTTTTTATATCTTATATTAATCATTTTTCTCAAAACTAATTTATTTTACTTATAAACTGATATTCATTCTAATGATACATATAAGTTTTTTAGAAGTATCACGTGTAACATGTGCTATTAAACAATTTATTTAACTTCTTTAATCACCATAAATTAGTCAAATGAGTTCTACATTGAGGACTAAAGGTATATTTTTGAAAGACCCAAAATAAATCAATATTTTGATATTTTATTAGTTTAATTTTTAGAGTTCAAAATTCATCTAAGTGGTTAATTATTTGATTTATCCCATTAATTACTGTCCATAGCTAAAATTTCATGATTAATTTTCCTTTCCTATTTTTTCCCTCGAGATTGTACACAGATCTACAAACAATCAAATAATCATATAATCATGTGACACGTGTTAAGAAGCTCACATTAACATAAACGATAATCCAATTCAACTGTGAGTCTATTTTCACTAATCGAATTAGTCGGTTGATATAGCTTCAGATACCAATGGATATATATATATATATAAAGAAAATCCCATCCAACATTGGTTGCTCTTGAAATTTCCTGGTTTAGACTTTTAAGTTTTAACTCCATTGTTCCACTTCCACTAATAAAAAAGAATTGCGATTAATTGTGTTAAATATATTTTTTTATTTTTTAAGTTTTATATTTATAATTTTTTCAATCTAATTTATCTGACTAATAAACTTATACATAAAATCCAGTTAGAGACATAATTTTTTCATAAATGTCATGTAACGAATAATATAATTTGTGTCTTAATTAAATATTTACTAGTTTTTTTTTTATATCTCAACCACAAATTAATTGGTTCAGAACCTTTTCATTGAGGTTCTCCTTCGTTAATCTTCTATTAAGATAAAACTGCGTCATTTCACTAAAATAACTAAAATTAATTGAGTAGTTTTTCATTCAATCCTATTAAATCCGTCAAACTATTTTTTTTGTGCTGGAAAATCATGTTACCGTCAAATCATAAAACGTTAATTTCAAAAAAAAAAAAAATTGCTTCTTCTAGAACCCATATCCTTTTCCCATAAAGTTACAAAATTTTAATCGTTCAATAGAGGAGCCTCGATAGAAAGGTTGTAACTTCAGAGCTCTGTAAATTAATTAAACGAATCTTATATTAAAAAAAAATAAAACCATGTGTACTCTGAAGTCGTCTGAATTTGGAAAATACACACTGAAGTCCCATGCCTTATCAACCATACTCTTTTATTTTTTTCCTTCCAATTATGGATAATGACACTTTCACTAATCACTATCATCAACAAATTACAACCCTTTTGGATATATTTTTTTTCTGGAAACTTGGGTGTATGATTTTCCCTATAAAATATGGTAATGAAAGACTAAAGAGAGAGGAACGAAGCGCGTTTAGTTGAGCGGTAGGGCTCATCCAACCTTAACCACAGGTTTCGAGTTCCAGCTGTGGGAATGGAGCATCGCTCTTAGCCAGCCTCGGCCCGCCCTTGGGGTGCCTATCTACGGGACGATTCGGATTAGTTTGGGACCGTTGTAGTACCTGAAAGATAGCATGTCGTGGGATATCGAAGGAGCGATCAAAAAAAAAAAAAAAAAGCGCCTAAAGAGATGTACATATACCCTACTCAACTAAGAAGAACCCACCATTTCCTATCTCTCACAGTCACAACTGAGTTTCAGTTTCAGTACACCACACACATCACCATCTCATCTTTTTCACCAATGGCCGCCGCCGCCCCACCACCACCACCAACGGCAGCTCCGGTGGACTCCGTACCGGAGTCAACGCCGTCAAACCACCGTCTATTCTGCCGCATACGGCTGTCAAACCCCTCCGACGTGCCTCACATCCACAAGCTAATCTACCAGATGGCAGTTTTCGAACACCTCACCGATCAATTCACCGCCACAGAATCCTCTCTCTCCTCTCACCTGTTCAGATCTCAACCCTTCAAATCCGTCACCGTCTTCATCCTCGAAGTTTCCCCAAATCCCTTCCCTACCGAATCCGATAATCCCAATAATAACAATCCCTTCTACAAGCCTAGGGTTCAGATCTTGAATCTGGACCGTCCGATTGAGGATGGGGAGAGGGAAGGGTTCAGATCTGAGGGAGATGATGTAGTGGTGGTTGGATTTGCGCTTTTTGTGCCGAATTACTCGACGTTTTTGGCGAAACCTGGGTTTTTTGTGGAGGATATATTGGTGAGGGAGTGTTATAGGAGGAAGGGGTTTGGGAAGATGTTGTTGTCTGAGGTGGCAAAGGAGGCGGTGAGGATGGGTTATGGTAGGGTTGAGTGGACTGTGCTTGATTGGAATGTGAATGCTATTAGGTTTTATGAAGGTATGGGTGCTAAGGTCTTGCAGGAATGGAGGATTTGTAAGTTGACTGGTGATGCCCTCAAAGCTTATGGTGAATCCTGAATCATGATGTTTGGTTTTTCATTGAGCTTTGCTTTTTTCTTTTTTTGGTTCTTGTTTGTTTTGTTGCGTTTGATCTATGTGGTGTAATTGGGTCTTTATGAATAATGTTTGTGCGCTATGTTTAGTACACTAAAAAGAAAAAGGGATCCAATTTTACTGTTTTGAACTATTTCTGATTAATTAATACTCCCCCTCTTTATTATAATATTATTTTTTACTTTTTTATGTACATAATTAATCACTTTAAAATGTCAATAGTTATCTTTTTTTCTCAAAATTAATTTATTTTACTTGGAGAATCCCTTGAAGGCAGTGTTGGGAATGGGGTTGTTCATACGTATGCTTAAGGAAGAAGAATGGTTCTATATAAAGCTAGACACTGGTGGCATTTGATTCTTGGGAGAATTGTATTGTAATCTTAAGTAAGAGATTTAATATCAGACATGTTTATTAACAATTTTTTCACTTGTTAATCAAGGTTATTAAAATTATTAATATTTGTCATTAATAATTCTTTAAAACATTTTTTAAATTAATTCTCTTATCTAGGATTGTTTGGATATATGTGCAATTGTCGCTCTGATTCTTTACTACAAACTATTTAGCAGAAGGGACTTGCGGTGTGCAGTGTGCTTAGTTGATCATTGACCTTTTTTTAAAAAAAAAAAACAGAGAGAGAGAGAGAATAGATATGCAAAATAAATCGCATAGATCATTTATATTTATCATTTTTAAAGAGTGATGTACTAATCATCATCCATTGCCGAATCAAAGAAATCAGACACCTAACACTCTAACAGATATGCATGTGCTGGGTAGTGGCTTCCCTCCTCTGCTCTTTCCCATCCTCTTCCCTTTTCTACCCTAATGTTTTTAATTTTGGGGTCAAATTTTTTTTATTTGTTTTCATCATTATATTCTACACAAAATTAGTGACATTTTGATATCTTATGGACAAAAAATGGTTTAGTTTTCAATTTTATATGATTTTTTTAAAGATTTAAAACTTAAAAATCTGTATTTTTTTTTAGTGTAAAGGGTAAAAAATGACCCTCTACTTATGTCCATTGTGCACCCAGCACCTCCTACTTTTTTTTGGCTAAAAAATGTCTATAAATTTTTAAAATTGGGTCAAAAATAACTTCTCTGTCAATTCAAAGTTAGTTGACCGTTTGTGTAAAACTTTTGACCAAAGGATGTATGTGGACGCTGAGCTGTCATCATACATGGAATCCACTCAACACTACCCCTTTCTGGCAAAAAAAAATGACGCTCCTTTAACCTTCCTTCCTCTTTCGAAGTCCTCATCCCTCCACCGTCGCATGTGGTGGCGGTCAAATTTCCATTGAACCAGAACCTCTGTATATCTCCACAAGGTTTGAAGAACCAGAACCTCTCTATTTCTGGTGAACCCCTCTATTTTTCCACAAGGTTCGAAGAACCAGAACGCCGCCGCCGTCGCTTCTGCATCCGGCATTGAGGAAGAGATCGGAAATGTGGGTGGCTTCAGAAATGGCGACTTGAACAGATTGAAGGTAGGCGAGATTTGGGGTCGACGAGGACGGTATCTCATATCAGTTTCTTTTTTTTTTGAAAAGTAATCTCATATCAGTTTCTGACGGTGAGGATGGTGACAGTTTAACGAGTGTTGATTTGATCAGCAAGCTTGATTTGTGTAAGGTACTGGCTTAATAACTTGGACCTGATTATTGTGAGAGAATTTTTGTGATGTCGAAGGCTTCAATGGCCGACGATAAAACCAGAAGAGCGAGAGCTACACAAAGAAGAGAATGTGGAAGCATTGTGTTGTTTCGACCAACTTTGTAATTTGATGGGCAACAAAATTTTTTGTTTATTTATTTATTTGGGAAGAGGATCCATTCAATTGGAGGATGGATCCATTTTTGGCTTTTCGCTGGTTCAACACCATTATCATATTTCACTGTGATATTCAAATTTGACATAAAGTACTAAAGCATGTTTATTGATGCACAATCTCCTCGTTACCATGATACTGCAGGTTTCATACTTTCATTCCTTATGTTTATAATCTTGCAGAATATGGAGATGCAATGTCTGCGATGGCTTCCCACAACTGAAAGCAAGCAGAGAACATAGGGTGGACCAGTGGAGGGTAGGAGAGATGTGGGGGAGAGAGAGGAAGATTTTTGGCAAGAGAGAGGGGAAAAGAGAGAAGTGGAAAAAAAAAGTAAGATAAGTCACGTCAACTTTGCATACTTGGACAAGAACATGGGGCCCATGCTAAAGATCTAACGGATGTTTAGTGTAATTGAAGGAGGAGTCATTTTTGACCTAATTTTAAAAGTTCATGGACATTTTTAAGCCAAAAAAAAGTAGGAGGTGTTGGGTGCACAATGGACATAAGTAGAGGGTCATTTTTGACCCTTTACCCTTTTTTTTAAGTTAAAGTTAAAGTATTAAATCTTTAAAAAATCATATAAAATTGAAAACTGAACCATTTTTTGTACATAAAATATCAAAATGTCACTAATTTTGTGTAGAATCTAATGATAAAAACAAATAAAAAAATTTAACCCTAAAATTAAAAAAAATTGGGATAAAAGAGAAAAAAAAAAGAGAATGGGAAGAGGAGATGATCCTCTCCCATGTGCTGTTGCACAAGTAGTGCCGATTGCTTTTTTTTCTTCTTTTTTTTTCTTTTTTGATCAAAAGAGTGCCGATTACTAACAGCTGGTTGAAATTGATGGACAAGCGACCACAAACATGTTAGCCCATAACCCAAAGTATGGAAAATAAGCCCATAGTAGCTTCCATACTTGCATTGACAAAACGAAAAAAAATATATTTGCAAAAAGATAAGAAAAGAAAAATGGAGATTCAACGAGAAAATAAGAGAAAAATACTTACAGAAACTAATATCTATATATTTCTTTAAAACTCCTAACAACAATTCTATTGGTCCACATGTCCAATGACATCATCTTCACTTACCTCAATTATTGGTCCACATGTTGACATAATCAAAGTCATAATGGAAAGCTTTATTCTTAATTTCAAATTTCATTACCAATAATTAATCATTACTCATCATATATCTCTACTTTTGGGAAGGTATTTTTTTGAATTTTGAAAGCTATTTAAAATTGAGCAAAGCAATGATTAAACACATAAATGTATGAAAGTTATTTAATATTGAGCAATGATTAAATACATATATATCTACTTTTAAGAAGGTATTCTATATTAATTCTCTTTTTTATCACGTACATACCTCTTAGTGTAATATTATTTATAGAAAAATTAATCCATATGTATTTTTTTTAATTTGCAATATTTGACTTTTCAAATGTACAAATTAATTATTGTCTTCAAATAAATCACTATTTTAGGCAACAATTAAAACATATATATATATATATGATTTACAATCAACACTATTAATTTTGCCTCTGAAATTTATAAAATAATTAATGTGTTTAAATAAGTCAGTAAATTAGACAACATGGTATTAATTATTTTTCTATTTAGAAATTTTTCTTTTCGAATTTTCATTTCTATTGTAAAAAATAAATTGGTTGTTAGAAAGCTACACCGATGAAAATCAATTCTCATGTACATATATCTTAATTTACTACTATTGTTTTAAAAAAACCACATAAATTTTGTTTTTTAATCTACAATATTTGGCTTTTGAAATTTACAAATTGATAAATGATAATTGTGTTCAAATAGGTCATTAGTTTAGGCAACAATCCAAATATATATATATATATATAAATATTTCATTTATAATATGCCATAACTCTAAAAAATGTACTTATTTAAATATTTGATTACGTGCATACTTATCAATTTATTATTGTTTATAAAAAATTCAAATCATATATTTTTTTTAATCTCCAATATTCTGATTTTGAAGTATAGAAATTAATTATTGTGTTCAAATATATCTCTATATTTTAGGCAACAATCAATAAATATGTATTTGATTTACAATATGTAATATTACCTAAGCAAAGAATCCAATTTATGGGAAAGTATATCATATTGAAAATTCCAAAGAAATTGCACCCATTCAAGCAAAAAAGAATCACTTTTTTCCCATTACAATTTAGACAACGCTCAATCAATTGTTGAATCATATTTATTTCTGATTTAAATCATTATTGCATTTTCAATATTATTGGTTTATTTTCAATAGTCAAACTTGCTCAACAGTTGCCCATCTTATTTATATATGATTAAAATTAAATGAATATATAAATCAACATTGTTATAACTCACACAATTTTGCAATCAAGCCATATAAAATTAATTTATATTTTCTGTTTAATTCAAATGAGTGCAATCAATGATTTAGATCATTGAAATCAACTTTTGTTGTCTTCAAATATCTAATGAACATATAAATATGTATTTTGATAACTCATAATTTTGCAATAAGCCTTTTAAAAATAATTCATATTTTCCCTTTTATAAAAAAATTGCAATCAATGATTTAGATTATTTATATCCATATGTATTCAACTTTTATTGTTTTCAAGTAACATTTTTAATCATGGAATAGTTACTCAAAAAAATTTTGTTCTTTAATTTATTTCATTTTTATTTTTAACTTCCGTGCATCGTACGGGGGAGAAAAATCTAGTTCAGTGAGAAAGACCACAATAATTGTAATTATTTGGAAAGATCAAATATCAAAATATAATGTCATAAAAAATATATCAAAATATAAATTTAAAAATATTGAATTGCCCTTCGTCAGCCTCATTTACTCTCTCCGTCAATCTCTCCCACACCATATTTTGAAACTAATATCAATTTTTCTCACCAAAATTAAAACCACCAATCATCCATATCCTTTTGCATATTGATATTATCACTATGTGATTTAATCATTAATATATGTTAAATATCCATTTATACCATTAAGATTTTTTTTTGCATGATTTGTGATGCTACCAAAATTTAAATAAAGCTCCGCAAGTGTACGGGCCGTAGAAATAGTAAAATGGCAAATCAAGGTCGATCCCACAGAGACTCAAAACAATTGATTATTAGGCATTAAATACATTAAATCTCCTATTTTTGTTTAAGTTGAGCGAAACAAAAAATGAATTCAAATGAGTGAAAAAGAAAATAACTAATATATAATAAAAACAAAAACATTCATACTGATTAAATTCAAGAATTATATGAACAACCTAGAGCCATTAATCCCTTATTTGTTTCTTAGATTTTATTCCCACTAAATTAATTATGCCTTAACTTAATATCAGCTAATCTAGAGTCCTAGTGTTTATAAATGCCTGTCAGTCAACTTATATCCTTACCTAAATTAATTGTGTAATGTCTCACACATATTAACTAGATACAATTTATATTGGTAATACTCTAATTTGACTATACGGAGCTTCTAGATATATGTCTATCCTAGACGCCAATTAGATTAAATCCAATTCCTTAAATTAAAATCTAATTCCACATTATTTAATCCCGCGGTCTATTTAGAATTCCCTTCGTCGAGTTCAATCCTAAACTCCCTAGACATGTTCAATGGTGGCCAATCACTAAACAATAATTAGTAAAATCAAGATTAAATAAACTGAATTAAAATTAAGCATAACTAATCAATGGGAAAATCTCTAAGTCACAGACAAGTTCATAGTGCTCTAAAGTTGTACAAGAAAACTAGCCACACATAGGTTCCAAATCAATCTCAACAAAAATCAAAACTGAGTATGAAATCATAGCTACAAGGAAGAAGAAGAAAGTAAAACCCTGATGGTAGATGATGATGAACAGTATCAGCTCCCCCTCTTTAGTTCGAACCACTGAAGAAGAAAGAGAAAAATTACTCCAAAGTGCTGCTAACTTCCTCTTGCTTTTTGCGCATTCAGTGTGTGTTTGGGTAGTGTGTATATGATTGAAAGAATTAGCTCCCCCTCTCTTGTGATGAATGAATTAGTATATAAAGAGTGGCCTCATATACTCTCCCTCACGTGATGATGATTGATTATAATTTAGGTCTCTTTTATGCACATGTGCATAGTGGCTGCCAAGAAAGGGAAAAAAAAGAAAGTTAAATCAAATCAAATAACAACAATCATAATAAACTAAAACTTTTTTTTTTGACATATGCTCAAAATCTCTCAATTTTTGAATTGATGACTCCCCAAATATAATAAAATATTTCTAAAAATCTATTAAATATGGGAAGTCATCAATTTGTATCATATGATATAAAATAAATTCTATCTATAAAAATATTTCACATTTTATATAAAAGTAAATACTAAGAAAATTAAGAAAGATCAAAGATATTATATTCCACTCCAAAGAAACTATATTCATATTTTTAGCTTACGCCATTCTATTCAAGGCTTAGGTCATGATATATTGCTACTAATGAATCGCCCCTTCGTATTATCAAAAAAGAAAGAAAGAAAGAAAGAAAATGGAGCACCCCTTCTCTCACACACTTTTACACTTGTATGTGCATATATTTTTCATCAATTTTTTTAAATCTCTCTCACACACTCTGTTATATGTGTGTATATTTTTCATCAATTTTTTAACTTGATCAAGCACTACAAATCACTATATACTTCAAGGTGTGTCAAACATCGTCTAAACTATTTCTTTTATTATATTTTTTATATCTCTTTTTGAATGTATTTCGTGTAATTATGTAATTGAATGAGATTAAAGAACAAAAACGATTGAAAGTCAAAGTTTTTCCCCTTGCCCTGAGATTCGCTCCTCTCATTTTGGAAGTCCAATCCTCATCCATTCTTTCTAGCTAATATAGAGAACGAACGTATCATCCAATCCTCTCTCATCCAGCTTGGTTGGAAAAAAAAAAAAAAAAAAACACACACACACACACACACACACAAAGTATTAATTTTCAAAAATATTCAAAGATTTATTTATTAATTGACTGACGTATTTAAAAAAATAAAACTTAATTAGCTAGTTTGATCTCATACTTGCAAGTATAATTTCTTCACACCATTTTTCAAATATTTCAATTAAAATATGTTAATCAATTAATTCATATGGAGGGTTAAAAAGCATAATAGCAAAGATTTTTGAGAGTTACTATAAAGTTTCACATAAACAATCTAATTATTCATAAATCCCACAACAACTTAATAACATATGATAACAAGATTAAGTATGCAGGAATCGGTCATAAATAGCATGCTGTCTACTTGTTATGAGATTTTTTATTGATTAGACAGCTTATATCAAACTACCCAATAATTTACCCAACATTTATTTTCACCAAGATGAAATGTATATATAGTTGTGCATTATTGTTGTTGAGGTGAGGCATATTGTATTGATATGAACCACGCACACTATAATACATCTGAAAATGAAATATGTTGAGGCTATTTTTATATCTCAAGAGAAAGCACAGTCTGTGGCTAGTTTCATAAATCCATGGATGAAACTTTACAGTGATTTTCTCTGTGTTTGTGGTGATATTGTTGTGAGCGTATTATACAGAAAAATGCAACACACATTATTGGTGGTAAAAAGCAACTCATATATTACATTCTTAAAATTCCCTAAAAATTTCGTACGCCTCACGATACTTTGCTTATACAATCTTATCATATATATCATGTTGTGAATGAAAAATACTTGAACAAGTAAAAAAGATGAACTGAGTTTTCATGCATGTACCCACTGTCACGTCCTAACCAGCAAACTATAACATGTGTCCTTGTTATACTCCTCACATGTATGTTGCTCTGATATTTTCTCATTATTTTCGTAAAGATAGACGTTGATGCTCCAAGTGATGAAATTACCGTAATATATAAAAACTTTGTTGAGGAAATTTAGACAACAATAATCACGGAAATTTTGGGATTGTAATAATTATCCATTTCTTGATGATTGTGATTGCTTGAAGGAGGATGGCTGCGGCACACGGCAACAGCCATATATAATTGGAGGAGAAATAGGACACGTACGCATAGAATTGCCAAACTTGATTATGAGGGACTTATTTAATTAATTTTTTTAAAAAAAAATATAAACGTCTACATCTTCAGGTATTTATAGAAACAGTTTCATTTGATCCATCTAGAAATACATCATCTGCAATCAAATATTTCGAGCTTATATGGGTGGGTACGTGTTTCGGCTTAGTCAACTAGTTGAGGTATCATTACATATTGTTGGGTTACGGATAATAATAAATGCACATTATATCAGAGTCCTCTAAAGATTTAAAATTATAGAATCATTCACACAAAATTATAAATATATACCCCTTCAGTTGTAATTAAATGTAACAACTAGTTGATGTTGGTTTTAATATTAAATGTACATATTCATTTAGTCTCTCGTACTCATCATTATCCCCCATTTTAACCATCTCTATTGTTACTCCCTTAAATATAATAATAGTTCAAATGTGTCATGCATTCTATATAAAGTATAGAGTATGAAATACAATAATAGTTCTAATGTGTCGTGCATTCTATAAAATATAGAGTGAGTTGTAATATTTTTACATGTTGATATTTTAAAGATATTTTAAAGAGATTAATTCATATTTGTTACAGTTAACTAATTTAATTTATTATACTTCAATCATTCGAAATCAATATCAAACAACTCTTACATAAAGAATAAAAAATACAGAGAGGTTTGTACACGTTTAACTCATAAGTGATGGAATTTCGACTTGTAAATAAGTAAATTTGACTTTTAAATATATTTTTTGAGACCCTCGTGTATTTAATTTTTTTACCTTGTACCTAATTTTCATAATAAATTAAATATAACGGAGGGTGGATATGGATGAGGTGAAAGCAAGTAAATTTTTTGGGGGTGATAATGGGCTTGGTGAAAGAACCAGGTAGGGATTGTAGGGCCCATGAATCTCAAAGATGAACACAAATTATGGAGCTCCACATGTTGATGAGGATGAAAAGATGATGTCATTATTGTGTTCACTGTGTCTCAAAAAGATTGATTTTGTGGTGAACAATGGTGACACCTAGAAGCTTCATGACACAACCCCTTCCAAATCATCCCACAATCCTCTCCCACCCCCATATTCTTTTTCACTTTAACTTTGATTCTTCCTTCCTCCATAATAATAAGAAGATTTGACCTACTTTTCTTCTTCTTTCTAATCTCTACCTTCTGCCCATATTTCTCTTGTTCATTCATCTCTATCTCTTTCCCTGCAAAATATGTCTGTGGTTATGCCTCATAATTTATAAATAATATAAGTTTCTACTAAGTTTTGAATGATTTATATTGAGGTATAATATTACTTTAATGTTATCATATTCTTTATATTGAATTTAGCTATATCCTCTTCTGGCCAACATTTTGGCTGCATCAATTCATAAATTAGATTACTTTTCATAGACATATAATGATGGGCTACTAATAAGAATATGAATAACGTAACCTAATGCATGAACAGTTAAATTTTGACATAAATTACCATTAAAGAAATAAGAATCAAGAATTATAATGTGATCTATCAATGTATATATTCTTGGCATACATTAGGTGTAAGTTAACCATTACAATGTGTGTATAAAGCGTCCAACTCAATAAATAATCTATATGCATGCCCTCTTGTTTAGTACTATTTCCTCCTAGTTAAGGCTAAGAGAGAATATATTTTTTATACTCTATTCACATATAAATATACAATTTTATCTTCTCTTTGTTTCTATTTATTATTAAGTAGATTTTGTTCTTATCTATTATCATGTAAATATATACTTATTTTTTTATTTATTATTGAGTAGATTTTGTTCTTATAAAATATAGTGTACATATTAAATAATATAAAATATCAAAGTTATCTAATTTTAAGATATGATTAACGAAAGTTAAAGTTCTTTTTTTATTTCGGTAAAACATATTGAAAGTCACTCAAACCAGCGATTTATAGATAAACGGACAACACAAATGATAATGAAAGTGATTATAAGTGAAAGGTTAAATGTGAAAAAAAAAATGCCACAAAGTTGTGTCCAAATAATAATTGCAATTCTTGTATAGTAAGGCTTACTATAAATAGCAGGGAGGCTTATAGTTTAGAGTTCCACTCATCACAACACAAACAATAAGGGCGACTACTCATCTATTCTAAGGCTATCCCTCTCTATATTCTCTCTCCCTCTCCCCCCTTTTGTATTCTTGAGGACCTTTCCTCATGTGTTTCCATAGAAGAGAACAGATACCATCCCTTCAAATTCAGATGGATCAAAGTAGTGAAGATTATTGGAAGCTGCAACAACAACAAGAAGGTGGTGGTGGTGGTGGTGAAAACTCTCATCATCACTTTCTTCCCAAAAGAATTTTGCGGTTTGTTTTCTCAGTTTCTTTGTTCTCCTTCTTACTTTGGTACTCCTATGGTTGTTCCATACTCCCTAATGAAGAATCCATCAATGCCCTCTTCTCCACCTTCATCTTCTCCATCTTCTCTCACATCCTAGAAAGAAAATACATGTTCCTCCTCTGTAATGCCATCCTTGCTTTTCTAGCCAAAACCTCACTTTCCATGGAAGAAAGTGATGACGACATCACTTTCCATAATAATAATAATGACTCCCTTCAATCTGCAAATGCCATACCAGTTTCCATGGAGAAACCTCCTCCTTCTCTTATGGCTGATCAACAACATCAAGAAACTGATAATAAAAAACAAGTTGCAGAAGAAGAAAATGGAGAAAACATTGAAGAAGCTTCTAGTACAAAAGAAGATGGAGATAGTAATGAGGTTATTATGGTGGGGACCACACAAGATGGTGGTGGTGATGAAGAAGAAGATGATGAAACTATGGTGGCAGAAGAAAATGAGGAATTATCAAATGCAGATGAGTTGAACAGGAAGTTTGAAGAGTTCATAAGGAAAATGAAGGAAGAGATTAGGATTGAAGCTCAAAGTCAGCTAATTGCTGCAGTCTAGTATGGTATTATATGAATAATGAAAAAAAGGAAAAAGAGGGCCAAACTAATTATAAAGTGCTTTAGTCTGATTTTGAAATGACTTAAGAAGCCTTCTGCGTTTGGCGAAGCAATTATATATGTATGTCACGTCGTTTTAAGGAAGCTAGTGTAGTGTTTAATATAACTCTCTTTGCTTTATTTAATGGTGTTGCTTCTTGTCTTTCTAGCTTTAGTGATCTTATATCAACATATTAATAAAGTGGCTTCTTGTTCTTGCTTCTTTGATATGAATAGTTCATGAATGAGATATCAAGCAGAATATGGAGAATGAGATAATTAATTATCCTTTCAGGTATACATAGGTGGTTCAATATGATCATAGACCGGATCAGCAGAAAACTAAAACAGTTAGTAGAATCTGTTATTAATATTCAAGGACTGGATTTATTATATATTACAGATAGAGAATCAGAATGAATTAGTTCGTTTATATGTGGAAAGTGCTAGAATGGCCAAGATAAAGTATCACGTTTGAAGGAATCTGATATTAAAGGTTCCCCAAAGATAAAGAAATGTATTGGGAACAGTATCGTCACAACCCTCACAAATTTTTTTAGGGATTCAATTAACTTCATGTTCATGTTTTTTATGAGTTTGAGAGATCAAAGATAGCTAATTTACATATTTTAAGAAAATTAATTATGCTAATTTACATATTTTTAATAAAATTAATTATGCTAGTTATTTGTAAAAATTGTGTCTTGATTTTTTTTAAACAAAAGTATCATCTTCAAATCATTTGTATGGAACTATCCTTGGATGAACTCTTCATATTTACAATCAATAATAGAGATAATTACAAAAAAAGTTACAAGTTTCGAAAATAAAGTAAACTGAGATATGCGTTTATGATAAAAATAAGCATTTTAATCTAGATCATGAGGGAGTATTCCTTAAATCATGCGGTACAACTTGCGATCTCAAACATGGAAATATATGTATGCATGTATATACACACAAATAGACAAAGAAGTTAGGAAAAGTAACCTTATTGTGCCACCGTTCAATTTCATAACAGACAAAGATAGGGAGCATATGTCAATTAGTGATATATGTTCTCGTGTCGGTAGTAGTAGGTTTTGATTAGAAATAGCCTTCAAATCGGCATTATATATCTGATTCCATATTTCCATATGTTTAATTTTCTAATTCAAGTGGCATTTACGTACGGTCATTCTCATACTTCTTCTAAATTAAAAAAAAGAGCTGTTGAAGTTGATAATTTATTGATGAGTAGCATATTACTCTTTTAGATACAATAGATAACAAAAATTCATGTTCTAAATATTTGAGGTTAAAAGACCTTAATTGTGCGCGCGCGCCCGCGCAGAAGTAATTTCCAAAGAGCAGTAATTTTCAAAATTCTGTAATCTAAATGTAAAACTTATAATTAATGTCAAGTCGTGTTTAATTATATTAATTGTTTATGTTGTGCTGGCAATCTATCAGATCAAAATGAGGCTGTGATCCTTTGTTTCTGGATGAGCATAGGACAACTATCATCATGCATATATGGGATGATATTTTCGAATCTTTTGTGGATGAGGAGAAAAAAGAAAGCTCAATATAATTATTATTTAAATTTACCAAAAGTAATGACTTGTAATTAAATTAAGTTGATTAATTAATCACTGCTTTGGTAAAGCAATTGGCCTGGACCTGGAAGAATAGGGCCTAGTTAATCTTGTACAAACTTTCCACGCGTCTCCATTTTTATGTGCAGCTTTCAACTCCAGTTTCAACTTTCAACCCTCACCATACATTTCTGGCTCACAAATTAATGTCCTCTCAAATATATATTGTAGATTGTAGGTCCAACGGACATCATCACCAAAAATATCAAACATAGGAATCTTGGAATTTAAGGTGAATATTTATTTTCCAGGTGAATATTTCTGTGATATAATTGTTTTTTATTCAAACAAACAAATTTAAGTTATATATAAGGTATTCATTAAGATATATAATTTCTATGAGGGATTACTAAGCATATTTCAGCTTTAAAAAATAATTGCTATCAGTCAAAGGCATATTTTTTTTGTGCCATCATATTAATGCTTGTTGTGTACATATGATGAATAATAGCATATGTAAAGAAAGATATTAGTAATATAAAAAATAAATATAACTTTTTTTTTAATTAGTGTAACGCATAGCATGATTTCAATCAAAATGTAGCATATATAACTTTTTGAAAATGGAAAGGGAGGCCGTATATGTGATGTGAATATATATCTTTCAATGGTGAAGACGGCAATACCTAAACTAATTTACGTGGTACGTACTTCCATCAAGAACAAACTTTCATTAGAACATTTTTGTTCTAGATAACAGATTTTCTTATTGCAACCTGACCTAAATTAATTACACATAATCATACATTCTAAGTTTTGCCTTTATAAATATTTTAATGTGTGTCCTAGAGTATTCCACTATTCCTTTAGAATATCTCATTTTCTTTCCGACAAGCAAAAGTCTCAACTTTATTATAAACATTGTTGTTTTCTTTTTGTCATGTACCAGAAAGAGAGCACACTAATTTGATTACAAAAATATCAGGCCAAGAAAAATATTCATAAAAATAAAAAATATACAGTGGATGGGAATGTGAGGCTTCTGAAATAGTGTGGCTAGGAGAATGAGAGCTATACATCTCTATATATCTATACACATGCACTTTGGATGTTTGGTAGGAGAAAATTAATTAAATACTATCAAGGACATGGTGGTCTGTTTAATTCCAGGGGGTCCCTCTTCTGGAAAGACCGAAAGATCATAGCTGATTAAAAGAACCGCAACAGCTTGGAAATTAATAGTATAATAATTGCCAATAATTCATGCAGCTATTTCCCAAATGTATTGTCTTTGTATGTAGAAAAATTTTCATTTTGATCTTTTCAAAGACTAGTGGCACTAGCTATTCCCTCGGCCTATATAATTCCTAATAACAGTCCAGATTTTCTGCACAAAATATATTTATTTTGCATAATTTCATTATAAAATATACTCCCTCCGTCCCATAATATAAGGTCTATTTTTTTGAATGACCTTGTCCCACAATATAAAGTCCTGTTTAACTTTTTTTGAGTAATAAATGATTTTTTTCCCATTTTACCCATGCATTAATTTTCCCACACATTCTCTTTCATCTTCTTTTCATAATTATCCCATCTCTTACTCATTCATAAATAAGGGCAATATGATATATTTCCTACACATTTATTGTTTTTAACTAACACTAACTAATTTTTTTAGGAACCCGTAATAAGGTTAAAAGGACCTTATATTGTGGGACGGAGAGAGTATAATTATAAAGGATCAAGATGATTGGAATGAGATAGAGTGTATATAAAAAATGATAAAAATATATGGAGTTCTTTTGATATGTATATAATTAAAAAAGTAAACACACCTACTCGTTTATATTAATCACTTAGTAATTTCACGTTGGTGTAGATTATAGCTAATTGCTTAACGCAATACATCAAGGTAATTAAACCCGGATCGGCAACTAGCCCGGTCGAAGCAGAGGGTCAGAGGGTCAGTACGTAACTAACCCGTGAGTCAGCTTGATGAAGAATAAAAAATTAACCAAAAAATTATCCAACTAACAATAATTTCCAAAAATCCAAACAATAACTTCACTTACCATTTTGAATCATTAACCAAAAATTAATCCAAGTATCAATATTGTTTACAAAATTCTTTGACAAAATGACATCATCATATCATATTACACTACTATCCAATGACACAAAATGGTTAGCAACCAATTAGTACCTAGTATTAACTATTTATCATATCAAAATAGATATATGATAACAAAATATTTTCACCTTCAACCTTTCATCATTATAATAATATTAAATAAAAAAATATCATTTTTTTTAAAAAAAAAAGGACTGGGTCGACCCTCCTAACCCGCCGGGTCGACCGGGTTTTGACCGGGTCACAACGGTTTTCCCGGGTTTTGACCGGGCTGTTCTGCCCCCGGTTTAGCACCCAACCCGGCCCGGTCTGGCACCCGGGTTGTAACATCCTAAATATTTGATTAAGGATTAGTGGGAGTAAACAGGAATTTATTAATGAGAAATGATGGATTATGAGAATATTTGAAGGATTTTGAGGTATTTTTGAGGATTTTAAAGGCCTAGTTTTTCGCTTATTTGGAGTATAATAATTTTTGGGGAAATTATTTTTAAGCTCAAAAGAGGTTATTGTAGGAGTAAATAAATAAAAGATATTATAGGGAAAATTTTGAAAGTAAAAAGAAAATTTTTGGTTCAAAAGAAATATCTTATTTGAGGATTTTAGGACCGAGTAGTGCATTATTTCTTTTTCCTATTCACTTTCTGAAAACATTCCTCAATTTCCGCCGTGTCTCCCTCCGGTCACTATTCACGTCACTATTCACATATATATTATTATATTATTATTATATTATTATCATTACTATTGAGTTACTGTGCATCACTTATATATAAACACACACCCCCTCCTCCACCGTCACTCACTCAGTTCTCTCTCTCTCTCTCACTCACGCCTCTCTCTCTCTTGCTCTCTCTTTCCACTATATATATTCCTATAACTAGACTCATTAGAGTCTGTTAGTATAGGAATAGTAAGCTTTTCGGCCAACTAAACACATTTTTGGAACCCCGTAAGTCTCCTCTACCTTTCTATGTCATTAGTTTTTCGATTTGTTATACTTGAAAAATTAGACCTTGTCTAAATTGGTATTTCTGGGAGTCCTAAGCTTAATAAATTGAAGCTTACACCTTGATTATAAGTTCCTTTTAATATATTTTTCATTGTGGGAGGTTTTTCTAATTATTGGGAATTTTTGGATTTGTAGATATTTTAGAAATTAGGACTTTTGATGATCTGAGGTGCTAATAATTAAATTGACTATTTTTAGATGTTTATTAAGGTCATATGAGGAGATTTAATTGATTGGTTTGACTAGAATTTGGACCCAAGAAAATATTGGTGGATTAAAGTTTTGGATAAGTGGGATATTGTGTAGGTAATTGTGTAATTATGAATTTAAGGGGATAGTTTATGCCCAACAAAAATATTAATGAGGTTAATTAAATTAGATTTGGTGTAGGCCTTGATTTGGAAAAGGGAATATTTTTAGGCTTGAATTTGACTTTGTTGAGCTATTAAGGTTTTGAAAATAAATTATGGATAAAGGAATGAATTTTTTTGAGGTTAAGAAATAATTGGAGGATGTTTAGAAAATTTCATTTAGGCTTGAATTTTATAAATTGGTATTGGTGATAAATTATGGGGATTATTGGATGTTAAAGTTTAAAATAAATGGGTATTGGAAAGATTAATATTTAGGCTGGGATATATGTACAAGTGGATTAGAGATGAATTTTGGGGATAAGGATGGAGAATAAATGTTGAGTAGAAATTAGATTAAGTGAGGGCATGGAAAGGGTAATTAGTAATTTAATTCTTATATATGAATTTGTTTTGGTAGGCGATTAATTATAATATTCTATGTAGTGTTTGAGCTGTCTTGAGTCTGTACGGGGGAGCTGCACTATTGTGAGATTGGTGCCAGCTATCAGGTAACCGCTTTCTGCTTGTTTATGTGTGTGTGTAGTGTTAGTAAGAAATTTGAAATATTATTATTTGAAAATTATGATGTTATATGGAGATGAGATTTTGAATCACAAATTGAGATTTGATTATCAATTGATGATTGATGAGATATGGAAATGAGATCTTGGAATATTAATATTTTTATAATAAATGTCCTGTGGAGTATTATTTTGAAATGGCATAAATTTGTGATGTGAAATGTTTGAAACGGAAATATATGTGGTTTTGGAAATTATTTAATATATGTATATTATGAAAATACTGGAAGGCCTGGTGCCTGATTGTGGTGTTGCATATCTATGTGTTGTATGTGAGAAATTATTTGGGTATGTGACACCGGTGAATTGGAAATTGTGCCATCACGTGATGAGGTACCCTGTTGCGCCACAGGGACTAATTGATATATTATAAGAAATAAAGGAGAGAAAGACGAAAGAGGGGATATCGCCCCTTACGGATTCAGAAAGGACAGAGATCCTTCTAATCTGTGGTACTATTCAGGGAGGGTAGAGAGTCCCTCGTGAATTGTACCGTGGTGATCAGGGGTGGGTGGAAGGTCCCGACTGGTCCCACATGTTTTCCCAACGTTTCTAGTAAGATTCGTTTGGGTTGATTGTAATTATCAATGATATATATACTATTCTTGAGGATGAATTGTGATGGGTTATTTCACAATTATAAACGATGAAAAGAGATTTTGGGAATAAGACGTGCATTATATGTGAATACCTGAGCATGCTTCTGAATCGATATATATATGTATGTATTCCACTGGACACCTTGCTAGCACACACCACACGTAGATGAGTAGTCAGTGGTTGCGTTTTGGGGCTACCCCCCGTTGATCTCACTTTTGCAGGTCCTAGGAGTGAAGTAGGAGGTCAAGGGAAGGATCCGGGAACTTCTCACTGATATCGTGAGATACTCTGGACCAGAAGGACAGGAGGTATTGCCACATTTAGGATCATATTTTGTATAATGCTTCCGCTGAACCTTGTTATTATTCTGGGGAAAAATTATTGAATAATACCTATTATGGTATGGTATTTTGTGGATGATGTGTGGAGATTAATCATGGATAATGAAATTTTCTGTGATTGTACTGGAGAGAAAATTATATTGTGATGACGGAGATTGGAGTTGAGGTTTGAATTAAAAAGATAATATCTAAATATTATGAAAATTCTTTTTCTAACTATGTTAGTTATTTTACTCAGCAAGTTCCTTTTCCTAACATAGTTAGCTATATAAACGTTTTAATGTTTA
This sequence comes from Mimosa bimucronata, assembly GCA_037074515.1. Classification (NCBI taxonomy): domain Eukaryota; kingdom Viridiplantae; phylum Streptophyta; class Magnoliopsida; order Fabales; family Fabaceae; genus Mimosa; species Mimosa bimucronata. The sequence goes on from CM073438.1 coordinate 7,985,827, forward strand.
ATTGTGAGTGGTTAATAGTGGGATTGAGGTAAATATTACACGGGTGGGCGGGTTCCGGTCCGGGCCGGGCCGGGTTTAATTACAGTGCAATACATAGCTATAAGTATCCCCTTTTTTGGTTAAACCCAGTCTACTAATATTATATTTATTGACAACCGACTAATTCAAACTCGAGAGGTAGGTGTGCTGCTCACATAAATAGAGTAGTTGTCCCATCTCCTAACAAAAGAATTCTAAAGAATTGAACATACGTTCTCATTTTAACGGGCTTGAACCCACTTACCAGCTCCTGCTTGTTGGTAGGTATGACTATCCATTTAATAATGATCTTACAGTTACTCTACCCAAAAATAGCAACTTATTATTAGGTCTACCTACTTAATTAATTATCAGTAGGTGCAGATATAGATTTGTTTAAGTTAGAAAGAAATAAATATTTTGTTTTTATTGCTTTATATAAAAGCATATCTATTATTTAATTCTTCAGGTCTTCAGGAAATGAGTTGTAATTAATAACTCATAGTATAAAGATTAATGAATTAAATCGCTAAAGGTTGAATTGCACTGAATTGAAGTTTAGAAGAAAAACTGTAGCCTTTAAAACTACACTAAATGATTATTTTCCGCGTAAAGGAAATATATATAACTTTGGCCTTGCTTTCATGACAGTTTGAATAATGTCGACTAATTAATGGGCAAGTTTTGTTTCTGTTTTTCATATCCAATGCTTCAAGCTAGTTTTGTTTAATTAACGGTAATTTTCTGCTTCATTTTTTTAAATATTAATTTATCACGACCATCATTCTCGTCGTGTCTTCTATTATTAACAATCTTAATTTTTTGTATTTGTAAGAATATTTATGATGGTGGGTGAGAATCATTTTCACTTTCCCAGTTTGTAAAATTTTCTAAAAAAAACAAAAGCAACGGCAGTTTGCAATTAATTACTCCCTCTTGTCCTATTTATAAGAGCCCAACAATCAAATAAAGCTTCTTAAGAAAACATATAAAATTAGTTGGAAGCTATACATATGTCTGAAAAATAAATGTTTTTCCAATATTACCCTTATTTATGATGAGACTAGAGAGAGAGAAATGTAAGTAGGAGTATTAATAAATACTATGAAAGAGAGTGTTAATAAATAAGGGTAAAATAGGAAAAATGACATTAAATGATGACAGATTCCAAGGCGAACTCTTATATTTTGGACCAAAACAATTCAAATTTTGGGCTCTTATAATAAGGACAAGAGGGAGTAATTCAGTGAAACACTCATCAATAAGAAAATTTTAATTATTCATTAATTTCATTGAAACACCCATCAATAAGCAAATTTCAATTATTCATTAATATAAATTACACACTCACACATTCACATAATTGCAGTGTATGTAAGGGAGTGCACAAGAATAACTAAATTTTTTATATAGTCTTCCTTTTTTTTTTCATTTTCTTTCTCTTATTTCCTGAACCCGTGCAAGTAAATTGCAACTTGTTCATGATTTTAATTTGCACCTCAAAAGACAAGAAAATGAAGTGTGACAATTCCATTTTCAATAATTCAGTATATATCCTAATCCTGGATTTCAACTTTTATATTCACTTTAAAATTTGACCTCAAAATAGTAAATGCTGCCTCATGCTTGTCGCACTGTCCACATGAGTGGATATGGAAAAACTGAAACGAAAGGGAAAAAAAATTAATTAACAACTGAAAATGTACACTTGGAAGCAGAAGAGAAATTTTTGGGTATATAATATATATATCACTTTCTCGAAGGAGAAAAGAGTTATTCTTTCTTGATCCAATTTGCACAGTAACCAGCTGCCTGTGTGGAAGATTCAAATTCTTTCATGAATCAGCTTGAAAAATAAAGTTTTTCTCAGGTACCAAAAGTTCATCTATAAGTTTTTTTTTTTTTTATTCTTCCACCAATTTGTTGTGTGTCTATGAATTAAGACTTTCAATTCTTATATATATATCTAAAGTCTTATGCATTGTCAAGATTAATCTTTCCAAGAAGATTTAAAAATTTCTGTGTTCTTGGACCTGAATTTGCTAAGAACTACTCCGTCCGGTCCTATTTATAACAGCTCAAAATTTGAATGGGTTTGATCCAAAATATAAGAGCTCATCTTGCTTTCTCTTATCATTTAATGCGTTTTTTCCTATTTTACCTTTAATTCCCTTTCATATTTATTAATGCTCATATATTTCTCTCTCTTAATATACTCATCATAAATAAGGGTAATATTGAAAAAAGATATATATTTCAGACACATTTAATTACTTTCGCATGCATGTTTTCTTAAAAAATATGTTTTAAAGGCCGAGCTTTTATAAATAGGACCGGATGGAGTATTATCGATGCCATTGATTGTATATAGATCTTAGTAACAATAAATATTAGCATATAGAACTTACCAAGAAATTAAGGGCAATTTCTCAGACAAACTTTTTAAACCAATCAAGCCACCGCGACAGTGAAGTAGTAAAGGAAATGACTTTCATAGCTTGGAGGTTCTTTTACCAGCTAATCGATGATTAAGGAAGAAGAGTTGTCATCAATCAAGCCACCGCGACAGTGAAGTAGTAAAGGAAATAAGAAGCATGCTGGCCAGAGGGTGGGAGGTGAATGTAGAACACGTGTCTCGGAATGCTAATCAAGCAGCTGATTACCTTGCTAAGGAGGCGCTAAATATAGTGGTGCCAGGCTTACATCCTTTTACTTATCCATGTCATGGTTTGCTGTCACGGATTCAGCATGACAACACCCTAAGTAGTGTTACGTACTTAGAGGGGATTCCCTTTCTTTATGTATCAAAAGAAAAAAAAAAAGGAAGAAGAATTGTTCCAATAAGACGTTCACGATATTAATGACAACGTTTGGACACTATTTTTAGGAATTAGTTGAAAAATTAAACTAACCGTTTATTACTGTCAAAGTTTGTTGCTAATATTTAGCCACATAGTTTCTTCACTTTTTCAGGAAATAAAGACTATATTTTCTGTGCTCTTTCTTCACTTCTTTTTAAGAGTTTTTTCTTACTGCCTTCTAATTTATATTGTTGATGGTTCCTATCAGGATATATATGTAATTTTGTTCTGTAAATTGATGGGTGATCATCATCATCATGAGGCTCAACAAAAACCAGAACAAGAACCCTTATTGCTTTCACTCTCAGGAAACAATCACATTTCTAATCTCAATGATCAGAAGATGAATGACATACAGAGAAGAAGGCGTCCCAGGCATGGCAGTACTGGCTCTTCTTCTGAGAATAATAATATCAACAAGGAAGAAGAAAATCTGATTCATCAAATTCCACCATTACCACACTTAGATTATTCTGATAGTTTCAAATCCAAGAAACTAGTCCTATTCCTCTTATCTGGCTACCTAGGATTAGGAACCCTATCTTTCTTCCTCATAAGGCATCAAATAAAGGGCATAGAGACTAATGGCTTCCTTGATGCCCTTTATTTCTGTGTTGTGACTATGACCACTGTAGGGTATGGTGACCTTGTTCCCAATAGCAAATTGGCAAAACTTCTTGCATGTTTCTATGTCTTCACAGGCATGGCACTTGTAGGGATGATTATGAGCAAAGCGGCGGATTACTTCCTTGAGAAGCAAGAAATCCTATTCGTTCGGGCCATAATCCACATGGGCGAAAAAGTGGGGCCCTTGGAACTGCTTGAAGAGGTTGAGGCACACAAAGTGAAGTACAAGTTCTTTATAGCATCAGCTGTTCTTGTAATGCTTATGATTGTGGGAATTGTTTTTCTGTGTTTGGTTGAGAATTTAGAGTTTGTGGATGCCTTTTATTGTGTTTGTTCTACTATTACTACTTTAGGATATGGTGATAAGAGCTTTTCTACAAATATTGGACGTGGTTTTGCTGTGTTTTGGATATTGAGTAGCACTATTTGCTTGGCTCAGTTTTTCTACTATCTAGCTGAGCTTTATACTGAAGGTAGACAAAAATCTCTGATCAGAACTGTTCTTTCTAGAAAACTATTACGCTCAGATCTTGAGGCTGCAGATCTTGATCATGACAATGCTGTAAGGTAAGCAAGTGTTAATTCCCATACCAAAGTGTCTTTATATGCTTAATTTGGTTTATATTACTCACTCTGTTCTTAAATATAAGACCTATTTACCTAATTTGATTAAATTAAGAATGCTAGTTAAGTTAGTTAGGAAGCCTCGAGTGACTTTTTGCCCAAGAGTCCCTTTAAATTTGTAGCAACTTTCTTTTTGCTTTTAACTATTCTTATCATTCAAACAAATTTATGTCAAACTTGCTTCATTTATAAAAGCTTATCTAAACATAAATCACATAGTTTTTCTATAGGGAAAGTCACAAGAGAACCTCAATTAAGGAATTTAATTAATAATAGGTCCCCTTTACATGTCATTCATTTTGCCATAGATGGAACCTGTTAGTTATTAAATCCCTTACCTAGAAGTTTAGAACTTTGTGATTTTACCTTATATGGTATAACCATAATATGAAGAAGGTAAAGTGACTCATCTTTTGTTACAGGAAGTTCCTATATTTGTCTTGATCATATTATATATATATATATATATATATAACATCTGATCCTATCAGATTAGGAAACTTACTTTTATTGATATAATTCTCAGCGCTGCAGAGTTCATTGTATACAAGTTGAAGGAAATGGGAAGGATCAACCAACAAGATATTTCTACGGTGATGGATGCTTTTAGGAAACTTGACTTTGATAAATCAGGAACTCTGACTGAAGCTGATCTCAAATTTTCTGCCTCATCTTGACCAGAGATATGTAAGTAAAAAGAGTTAATTACATTACCAATATAGAAAATTGAAAATGAACTTTTCTTCTAGAAAAGAATTTTAAGAGAACATGCTTTTGATAATAAGTTTCAAGCAGGGATAATGGAATTTGAAAAATCTTTTGGAACAGGATAGTATAAAGTGCATTACCAGTTGGACATGATTAATTCTGTTAAAACAAAACTTTTCCCTTCTAAAAAATGTTTTAATAATCAAATAAAATTAAAAGAATTATATAAAGCAAAGTGATGCATAATTCATCAAAAGCTATATTTTTTTAACATCAATTACTTGGCCAAGAATAATAGTCATTTACTTATTTGTAGCCACTAATTCTGACGCACTGATCTTAATTTTTTATTACAATTTAATTAGTTCGATCAATTTGTGACAATCTTTTAGCCAATCCAATTTTTAATTCCTCCAGATTCTGAAAATATAATTGATCATCAATTTCTCAATATGATAAGTCACTTTGGTCCACTCTTCTTTCTGCTTCTTGAACATCCTATAAAAAGTTTATCGCTTTATATTCTTCCACTCAAACTCAAAATACTTTTTACCGTTTTAGATTATCTGTTTGGACCAATTCAAATCTGAAACATGTAATGATGTAACTGTGATCTGCTAATAACAATTAATGGATATTCAAGTTGCCGTTTTTTTTTTTTCTGGTTTAAGAAAAGAAAACATGACAGATTGATTAGTTTCTAATTCTTATTACTAATACATGAGAAAACAAAGTGATTGTTATTATCATAAACCAAGCATGGGGTTAAAAAGCTAATGAAGACAAGAAGCTATTTGTTTGCATGCACATGAACATGTCAGAAACTTCAGAGAACCCATTGCATTTCAGCCAAAGCAAATTCACATGATCAAAAAGAACAAATATATGAACAGATAAAGCTCAAGTCTTTATCACTAGCAATCAGCATCATTTCGAGAAATTTTTGCAGGCTTTTCTTATTATTTCCATTATATAGCTTCATGTTTCTGTTACATGGATCACTTTACAGAATAAGAGATACAACAACACAACAACTTGAACTTAACAACAATGATCAATCTAAATTAGTTCGAAGCTGCTGATGATCCTCAGAATAATGATGTTCTGCTCTTCCTGCTACATAATCTAAGATGCCTTCCCCTGCTTTTTCACCATGAGATTCATATGAAGAGAACTTGGAAACACCTCCAAAAGCTATTATGGAGATCAAGAAGACAGTGGTGGAAGCAAAGAGAGGCCAAAAGTAAGCCAAAATAGTCACAATATTTGGGCCTGCATATAGAAGAAACAGGGAGAAGGATATTGATATTGTTAGTGCTATTATGATGTAGTATCTGTATTGAACAAGCTTTTCTGGAACATCCATGGATGATGATGGTGGTGGCATCTAGCTACAATGAAGCAGGGGATATTTCGTATAAGGAGTTCCTATTGTTAGATTGATTTATATATATATCTGAAAGATTCTGTATGGGAAATGATGTTTCAAATGATTTTTCAAACCTTGCTTGGTCCACATGCCACTAGGTGTATAAAAGGCATATATGTTTCCAAAATTATCCCTCCATGACTTTAATTCCACTAGTTTAAACAAGTCCACCAAAGAAAAGGTATGACCATGTATTATACCACTCACATCCTTTCAAACCAATCTCTACATACTTCTAGCTAAAAGATTAATAGTTATTATTTTCTGTGTATGCAATTAGTATCCTAAACTAGCTTATAGTCATGAAAAACTCCACATCCAAATTTATCCGGATTCAAGGTTTGGTAAGACCATTTTTCAGTTGGTACCCCACTATTATGTTGCTACGCTCTCAAGTCACAAACTCGATATCCTTGATTGAAGTAGGATTGTTAACAATCATCATTATATGTTAATTGTGAATATTGTATATAGTTGAATTTAGACTATTTATATTTTCATATATCACTTTTTTATGAAAGAAAAATGTATGACCCAATTTTTCTTATTAAACATGGGAGAGTGTGGCTTTATTAGGGAGAAGAGATAAGGAAGAGGATCAAGCGGCAAAATAATACTCCGACGATCATTAATTAGTTGAGGGAGATGATGGAGGGGCAAAATAGTAATTAGGGGGAGGTGGTGGATGGGAAATTGAGGGAATGGCATTGGAATAGATTCTTTGTCAGCTTTCCTTCATTGGTCGGTTGGCAGTATTCTTTCTTTTTTCAATTCTCAACAAAATTGAATGAACCTCTAGGAAAGGCATTGCTTCTCATTCTTCCTTTTCCATAATGGTGGATTATCACCCACTCTAATTAAATTAATATTAAACTCCATTAAATTAATTAAGAATGTTTGTGGGCTAACCTACACCTAACCCAAGTTTTGTTATTACTCTTTCCTTTTTATTCTATTTTGGTTGATAGGATATCTACGGCAGGTAGTAATATTTGATCCCTTTACACTTAGATTTTTGAATGAGCTTTAATGTTGTCTATAATATTCTCTTCATATATACCGTCATGGATAGAATCCTTATAGAATAAGAATATAAAACAACTACTAGATGGATTAAAAAGTTGGTTTAAATTAGTTAATGTGAGTAACTATATGTAAAATGCAATTTTTTATATCTTTATTTATTTTAGTGGGAGGGAGGGTGATAAAAAAGTTCATTAATACAAATAAATTAAAAAATAATCTGTGGGGAAAAAAAGAAAAATGATACTAAAAATTGTAGACATGCTACTAGCATCTCTCATAAATAGCAGCGGATTTTTTTTTAAAAAAAATTCTCTTGTATTGTGCTATAACAGAACCAATCGAGGGAGTGTTATTCTTTGGGTTGTTAATTTAAGGTTTTCATATATTCCCAAACAGTGCCTCAACCATGTGGGAGCTTGATTCATGTACACCAGTATTATTAATTTCTTAGTAAACAAGCAGTGATAAGATAAATTCACGTCTTATTTATTTGAGAAAATATCATTGAACCCCTCTATTGGAAAAAAAAAAAAGGAAAAAAAAAACTTCAGATTCCCCTCATACTTTGCCTTTAGGAGGGCAAAGTTAAATTAAATGTCCTATCTAAAAGATCAAAATGTCGCTATTGAATTTTATAAACAGAATACAAGATAGATATGAGAAATTTTCAATATGTTTGTACTTCTTTCCAATATCAATGTGAGTATTTTCAATTCTAAAAAATCATGGAATCTAACACCAAAGTATTCGATATTTCACAACTGGATTTTCAAGACACATATAGGGAATTTCCAAAACGTTTGTGCTTCTTTTCAACATCAATGTGGGTATGGTATTTTCAAATCTCAAAAATCATGTAATCCAATACTAAAGCATTCAGGATTTCATAACTGGATTTTCAAAACTCATGGGAAATTTCCAAAACGTTTGTGCTTCTTTTCAACATAAATGTGAGTATTTTCAAATCTAAAAAATTATGCAATCCAACAATAAATCATCTAACAATTTACAACTTGATTTTTAAGACTCATATGGGGCTTTTTTTTAAGATTGTTTGTGTTTCTTTCCAACATCAATGTGAGTGTTTTCAAGTCTCAAAAATCATGAAACCAATAAGAACATTTTGGTCTTTTAATTAAGACACTTAATTTCACTTTGCCCTCCTAAGAACAAAGCGAAATTTCAGATTTTTGTGGGGGAATCTGAAGTTTTTTTTTACTATAAAGGGGATCAAATGATATTTGCCCTAATTATTTTGCCGAGATTCATGACTTCTTTGGATGAAATATATTAGGGAAAATTAATTAGAGGTCCCTTGGAGGACACATAATATAGGAGAAGTCCCACTAAATGCTCAAATTAAAGTAGGGCCCCAAGGGACCTTATTTTTATTATGTTCCAAACTCAAAAGACAATTTTACCCTCCTTATAATTGTCTAAATGAAACGCCCTCACCCTCATTCACTTATACTCTCCCTCCCATAAGCATGAACGTGGTCAGTGAATTCAAAGGGGCTGGGAAGACACTCACCAAGAACACTCCTTCATCTATCATCCATCTTCCATCTTCCATCTTCTATCTTCATTCAACTAAAATCATGGACTCTTAGATCTGTCTCTTCAACTAATGGTATGTTGAGAAAATCAATTTCCCATGTTTGTTAGGAATGTGATTTGGGATGAATGTTTTAAAACAAAGGTCAAAAATTTTCATATAAATCTAATTTTGGTTGAATGTTTAAACATAAAACATGCTTATATGCAAATCTTAGTGATTTTTTGTTGTACTTATTGTGTAAGTTGGTTTCTCATTTGTTGTTGACGAGGGTTTGAATTGGTGCTATATTTAGGGGTGTATAAGCTCAGTTTTTTGGTCCAAAAACAGGGGAAATCCGAAAAGGCTGTAGCTTTTTCGGTTTCCACATCAGTTAAAATTTTCATTGTCGTCAGAGCTCAAATAGTTGTTATTACAGATCGCTCAGTTGTAAATAACAACTTTCTGGAAGACAGTTGAAATTTTGAATGAATTTTATTGGGGATGGGTTTTGTGCTTTGTTATTTTGTTCTAAGATAGGGGTGAAGTAAAAGGTTGAAGCTTTGTTAGGTTAACACCAATGTGTTGGTATTTTAATAAGGTGTTTTCATTACTTTAATATAAAGTTGTCACATATGCTCATTAAGTCGTTATATCTGGTCATTTACTTGTAAATAACAATGTTCCTGTGCAGGATGAATGAGAAGATGGCGGGGACATCAGGGAAGCATGTAATATGTTTGTTGCATACGGGTGGACGATTTATAAATGGTGAAGAATGTGAGATGCAATGTGTGGGGATAGTACCATATCAAGAACCATAAAGGAAGGCACTACTTATGGAGAATTGAGAACAATTGTAGCATTAATTGTTGCAGACGAAGCTAGGGGAATAACCATGAAATTTAGAGTGTGCTTTGATGATACAACAACTTATGTGGACTACTTGTCCATGAATTGTAACTGGTGCTAAATGGCTAGTTGTCTTTAATGACAAATGTGAAATGATTCTGTTATAACTGATTCTGTTATGAAATTTGTTATGATTGCCCAAAACATTGTTATACATGCCCAGAAGGTTGTTATGGACAGGCCAAACGTTGTTATAATGATAAGGTCGTGTTGTATATGTGTGTTAGTCATAATCTTGTTACATATGACAAAGGCAATCCTATTTTCTGTTATCCTTGTGCTAAAAGTGCGACATTAAAGAAATTAAATGACTTGTGACAAGTGCCCAATAATTTGTTACTAAAAGCTAAGAAGTTGTTACGCGTTGCCCAAAAGTTGTGACGATGCAAACATAGCTTCAGTTTTCCCTGTGCTAAAATGTAACTTTCAAGAAATTAAATGACTTGTGACTGGTACCCAATAAGTTGTTACGAATGGTCAGAAGGTTGTTAAAGACAACTCAGAAGTTGTTAGTACTAAAAACTTTTACACATTGTCAGTTGTGCCCAATAACTTGTTATTAATACCCAATAAGTTGTTACGCGTTGCCCAAAAGTTGTGACGATGCAAACCCACTTTCAGTTTTCCCTGTGCTAAAATGCAACTTTAAAGAAATTAAATGACTTGTGACTGGTGCCCAATAAGTTGTTACGCATGGTCAGAAGGTTGTTAAAGACAGCCCAGAAGTTGTTAGTACTAAAAACTTTTACACATTGTCAGTTGTGCCCAATAACTTATTACTAATACCCAATAAGTTGTTACGCGTTGCCCAAAAATTGTGACGATGCAAACCCACTTTCAGTTTTTCCTGTGCTAAAATGCAACTTTAAAGAAATTAAATGACTTATGAATGGTGCCCAATAAATTATTACGCATTGTTAGAAGGTTGTTACTAATGCCCAATATCTTGTTATACATGGTCACAACGTTCTTACAAACAGCCCACCCAAAAATTGTTACAAGTACAACCCAAAATCTTGACACCTAGTAACAGCCGTAACAACTTACACAATCACTAAAAGTTACTACACAAAGTTAAAATGCTGATAAAATTAACCTAATGTATACAGCTTGTCTTCCACCCTAAAAGTTGTTAATAAAAGTTACTACACAAGGCCTAAAAATTGCTACATAAGGTTAACATCTCTTTCTTCCTCTTCCTTAAGATGTCTTCCACCCTAGAAAGGACATTCTATCCATGCAAGTTGTTCTTGTGTGTGATGAGCCACCAGAGGCATTCAACCTTAATTTCACGGATATCATCCTTTGAGTATTTTGGCATCGTGTACCCTCCATCGTACTCCAAACCATCCCAAGCCTGTAACCATGATAGAACATGAACACCACAAGAATCCCTGCAAGGATAGCACTATATTTAAACTTACAACAAGCACACTTGTTCAAAATAACCAACAACTTCTATGACAATATTGGTCCCAAAAAAATTTCCAGGGAAAAATCACTACTTAGCGAATACTTCTAGGACAAAATTGTATTTATCCCAATGAATTATTTCAAATGGTTAGATGATATGGAGAAAATGTTTCAATATTTATAAGAGAACTTAATAACAAACCTAAAGATTATCCAAGTCTTGTCCAATTGAAATATCCTCCACATCAATTAAATGAGACAGGAAAAAAATGATCCAATATAATTTAAGCTAGCTTGAACTCACATATAGAGTATTTAATTGAACACAAAATGTCTTAGTATCTAGGACATTAATTTCGCTGGGTGTTGTCTCATCAGGTGCCTGAGTGTCAAACAATTCCTTCTTCACAAAAGCCTTTATTCCCGCTTCCTTTCTGTATCGTGTGACTATTGGCACTGGGGGTATTAAGTCTTCCTTGCTAGCTGTGCAATTAAAGGGTACGTGAAGGTTCAGAAAAACAAAAGGGAAGAATTAATAGGAAAATTGTTCATCTGCAAGATACACATTCATAAAGTTTTCCCAGATAATCATAAAGCCTTTTGTAACTGACAGCAATTAAGGAGAAGGGCAATAAACTGATACTCAAGTACAAGAAATCTTGGAATATTAAGACCAAGCTCATGGATGCACTAAACAAATTTAACTACATTACTTTGATCCGGATGTTAAAGAGCAATAAATACTTAAAAAATAGCTAATTAAATATTTTACTTGAGAATACAATTTCAATTTTCATTGCAGAAGCTTCCAGATATAACAGTTAATTCCAGCTTAGCTAAGTGTAGCCACTGTATGGTTGTCATGTATAAATAGAGAATATGAATAGAATTTGCCATCTGCTCACATAAATTGTTTAGCGAAATTAAAACAAAGTTGAAATAAGAAGTTACAATAACTTAAAAATAACCACCTTGATCTCTATCATTGGGATTTTGATGCTATCATACAACAACATTAAAATCCTTGTCCTAAGAAGGATCAACTACAAAGATTATTGTACGACACTATTGTGCTCTGTGTGAGACTAATTCTTTCGATAAGCCATTGATCTCTAATCATTTGGATTTAGATGCTATCATGTTGATCAAAATTATTTTAGAGAGATAAACATACGGAAAGATGCTACAAGGGAACAAAAAAAACTTTTGATCTTGACATTAAAATAACATGAGAGTTTCAAATCCTTCTTACACAGATACAAAATCCAGATGTTTGCACCAAATAACAGAATTAAATCAAAAGCGAAAAATTAGTCAACTGTCTACACCAAATAACAGAATTAAATCAAAAATTTAGTAGATAGATGGTTATAATGGTAATTTTACCTCTGACTCTAGTTTGTCACAACTTCACTTAATTTCTCAACGGCATTACTAAGACAAGATCCAGAAAACAGCTATCATAGACCTTGATCTTAGATACTTTTTCACAGGCCTAATCAATGTTATTGATAAAATCTTACAGAATTCTATAAACACCATCATTCCAGAGAGAAGGATTGTTTTGCAAAAGAATATGATAGAATTTCCTTGCAGCAAAAGGGTTCTGGAAGGATGTAAAAGAGACTAAGCTATATCCATGTTCCCAGGAGAAGCTCCTTTGAAGTGTTTCAACTTGCTTTTGGTTATTTCCTTAGTGTTATTTCTCTCTTTCCAATCAGGCACACACGTATCAGATAAGAGGAAGCACATCCTCAAACAAAATCCAAACATGAAAAATGGAGATGAACACAAATTCAAGATGAAAAATAACCAGATGTTTCTATTACTGCCTACCACAATTTACATCACTCCGACATAGGGGAGAATGTACTAAACCTAACACAGCACTAGAAAAATCCAACATTGCATAACAATGCAGCAACGAAAAATCAGAAATCCCCCTTCGCACCGAGAGTTTGAAACTCATCCCAAATCCCAAATCCCAGAGTTCGAAAATCGTTTAATAGATGGCTCAGATTGAGTGAAATGTAGTAACGACAAGCTTACCCTTCAACAATGGCTGAGATTATTGTGGCTCAAATCCCCTTTTCGCACCGAGCAACGAAAAATAAAAAAGGCAAGCTTCTTCTTCGTCGACAAGAACACGGCAACGACGATGGACGGCGAGACGTGCTGAGACCACTACAACCACCGACTATCGAAGGCCGACGGCGATGATGTGGGAACACAAGTGGGATGACCAATTTCTTTTGAGCCCCAGCACTCTGATCGTTTTTTCACCTGCTGCTATGAGGGAGAGTAACAGTGAATGAGGGTGAAGGTGTTTCATTTAGACCATTATAAGGAGGGTAAAATTGTCTTTTGGGTTTGGAACATAATAAAATTAAGGTCCCTTGGGACCTACTTTAATTTGAGCATTTAGTGGGACTTCTCCTATATTATATGTCCTCCAAGGGACCTCTAATTAATTTTCCCAATATATTACCCTATGGTATCATGAGTTTGTTTAAGTGGGTCCCCATCTTCTTTAAAATTAGGTGTTAGGTCTTTTGACGGAGCCTCTTCTCATTTTTTATGGGTATTGTTGTTACGTTCATCATAATATTGAATTTAAGCACTATAAATAATGCCATGAAAAATATTATTGAAATAATTTAAAATGTTTCAATAAACTCGATTTTATTTATATTTTACAGGGACAACTGAATTTTTTTCCCGTTTTGAAGTTCTCAAAGTTTCCAATTATAAAAGGATATTCTCCCGTTTATCTTGTTATTTCTTTTAATTATTAAAACCACTCCGCTTTTTGTAATTAAAATATGCTTAATTTCGTTAACTCAAGCAAAGACACTTGAGACTTGAGAGGATCCATCCATTAGATAAAATCAGGGTTTAAAGACCCGGACCGGACCTGACGGTCGGACCGGTTCAACCGTGAACCGACCACAAGCCCGGTCCGGGGTGAGTATTTAGCCCGGGAGAGAAGTTGAACCAGTGGGAGAACCGGGGGTTGAACCGGTTCTATCATTTTCTTTTCTTTTCTTTTTTTTTTATAAAAAATTTGATTTTTTTTATTTTGTTATAATTCACCAAATTACCAACTTTCACTTCACTTAATTTTAGAAACAAGGAAATTATAATATTTTAAATGCTATTATACTTGCATATTTTAGTATTTAATTGTTATTGCTCTTAGTATTTGTATTTTAGTCTGTGGATTGTAGAATAATATTTATTTTCAAGTGTACTCAACTAATATTTTATATTTTTCCCTCTGTAGAAACATCAAAATATTCATGTTTAATGAATCATGCATACTTATCTATATTTACATTTTGATATTAGTGATTATTAATGTTAATATCAATAAAATTTTATTATTTTAATATAACCGGTCTGACCCGGTCCGACCATTAACCCTTAAACCAGTGCCTCATCCGGTTCGACGTCCGGTTCGGTTTTTTGAACCTTGGATAAAATTCATTGTATGATAGTAGCTTTGAGGTAAGGGGTAACCTTCAATCACAATAAGAAGATGACATCGATCACTCACTCACTCACATGTCGAGGTAAGGTGTAATCTTCATTATAAAGTAGGAGGCAATCAGTTAAGATTTTATGACAAAATTTAGTATTATTTATTATGAACCATATTTAGTTTTGTTAATATTTTCATAGGTATAGGCATGAGGAATAATTTTTTTAAAAACAAATTAGTCATAAAATAGGTAAGTTGGTGGCTAAATGACATTAATTAGGTGTTGTTACAAATCTCAAGAGTCCCAAGTAAAATTCCCAATATATACCTCTTTGTATTTAATTTTCTTATTCGGCACCAATGGGTAATTTTTCATTGTTTTTATCCGTCCTCCTATATATGTTATACCCAATATAATTAATTAGAAAAACGATTATCTCTTAAATGTCTTTTGCTCTTTTTTTATTTTTCTTTTTTAGATGAATGTAAGTAATAATCAATTAATAAGAGTTTCATGTGGGCCGTTGAAGCCCACTAAAAACCATCCATATTGGTGTTGTTTATTAGAGTCTGTTCATTCAGTTCAAAGAATAAAAAAAAATTATATTGTGTTCAAGAATATCATAATTTGCTTGAGAAAATAAGAATGGCTTAGATTTAGATTGTGTTCAAGAATATCATAATTTGCTTGAGAAAATAAGAATGGCTTAGATTTAGATTGTGTTCAAGAATATCATAATTTGCTTGAGAAAATAAGAATGGCTTAGATTTAGATTGTGTTCAAGAATATCGTAATTTGCTTGAGAAAATAAGAATGGCTTAGATTTAGTTAAGTCCCCAAGTCATGGGCCTGCAAACCAGCAATTAAAGCCCAATTTTGAACGCAAGCACTGCAATATCTTTTTTTTTTTGGGACAAACTACAATGTCTAAATTAAATGCTCCTCTCTACTGTTCTTTTTTTTTTTTTTGATAACTTCCTTTTTACTGTTCTATTTTTAAGGGAAAGTTTTAAAAAGAGACCCTCAAAATAGTTAAAGGACAATTTGCTACACCAAAATTTAAAAAGGATAATTCAGTACAATGACTGAATTGTTCAACCCTAAATTAAAAGGAAAAGTCTTAAATACCCTTGGTTCAATTATGGGAATCCCAACTTTCCATAAAGGATTCCCAACTTCCCTTAAGGGATTCTCAACTGTTTTTTTTTTGGTCAAATAAGGGATTCTCAACTTAAGAATCCCATAATTGAACCAAAGGCATTTAAGACTTTTTCTTTTAATTTGGGGTTGGATAATTCAGTTATTTGTACTAAATTATCCTTTTTAAATTTCGGTGCAGCAAACCGTCCTTTAACTATTTTGAGGTCTTTTTTTTTAGAATTTCCCCTATTTTTAACCTTTTTGATAAAATTATTACATTTAGAAAAAAAATATGTGCGATTTTTGCAATAAATCTATATATAAACATCTAAATATATTTTCATGAATATTACAATTGTAAGAATGATTATATTCTTACAATTGTAATAAAATCATCATTCTTACAATTGTAATATGGGTAAATATCCAATTTTACCCTGGAAATAACCCAATATGAGCTGATTTACCCTGGAACTTCATTGCTCACTTCGGTTTTTGTTTCATTCTCCAATTAATAACTGGCCAAAAGAATCAAGAGTTTATGAAACATATGTATGTACGTAATCTTTTATAATTAATCATCGCTTATATCTACCATATATGAATATATAAATATTAACAAAAAATAATTCAATTATTTAAAGAGAGATGGATGATGATCCAATCGCTTTCCATGGGACTATCATTATAGGTAGATGCTTCTTTTTAATCATCTTCAAATAATCCTATAATTCCTTTTTCTATCTAATACCACAAAACAATATGTTGGTTTATCTAATTTATCAACATTAAAAAAATCAGAAATCGCCAATTTCTTAGTGGAGTGTTTACAACATATTAAATAAAAAAAACAGGCATTCTCTCTTCTACATACTACATATAAATACTAGTTGATGAATCTATTTTAATCTTAAATGCAAGGTCTCGATTCATAGTGCTCACAAATTTACAAATTTTTTTAAAAACCTAATCCATATAGATTGCACGTATTAAAAGAAAATTTTTAAATAAAACAACACAAATTAGTTGCAAATAAACAAATGAATTTTTTTAATATCTATAAATTAATTTTTTAACTCCTATTTTTAAGACCTGATAATATTAATTATATAATTCAACAGATAATCAAGCCATAAAATATTTATAGTTCAATGAACAAACATCAAGAAGAATACACACACACATATACATGTATGTGTTTGTATATCAAAACTAACAAATGACAAAAAATGTTGTTTGGTTGAATTTGATTCAGACTGAGTAGATTGTTAATAACAAAATTCATTTGTTCAAAATGACACACGGCTCCTTTCTAGAGAAAATGTATTTATTTATAACTATTTCATCCTAAATTATTTGATAAATTACTTCTTCTTAATTAAGAAAACGTTTTCTCAATTATTTACCTAACTCAAACTAATTAAAATAATCAAGGCCTAGCTGCATCTCACTTTCATCAACATCACCATCAAACAAGAGTTAGTAACAGCATAATTCAACAGAGAAATTATTTATAATCATATAACCAAAATCCAATTGAACTGATTTAATGTATTATTATTAAGAGTTATTTATTATACAGTATTTTGTCTTGAAGTGAGTAGTACTAGTAGTTGTTGGTGAAATCTTCCTAGGTCGCCATGTGTAAACCTGTAAATGAGCAGACAATTAGTAGCGAAGTGCTTAGGAAAAAAGAGACGCTTATAGTTTTAAATTTTCATTGAAATTAGACTTTTAAGCAAAGATGGCATTAATTGACAAGTTGGGTGGTATATAAATGTGAAAATATATATTTGTTCTTTGAAGCCACTTTTAGTTCATTGCTTTCAAAGCAGAGTCAAGAACTGTTCATTTATCTTTCCGTAGTTAGAAATACAATCTATGGAGTGACTGACTTTAGAGAAGAGAATGATATAAGCACTATTTTTGCGCTTAAGCAATTGAACATTTCTATACTTCTTTGTTTCTATTGATACAGACAGATCATGACAATGTCAATTTAATTTTCATCATACTAATTCCCAATCCCGCTATTACTTATTTTGCTTCATATTATACAGAAATTAATATTGTAATGTTATTTTTCTATGGAAAATGGTTGAAGAATCTCTCATTGCAAAATTTATTGCCGAACAACACTCAAGGAGTCAATCCTTTGAATCAAGACAATTCTTTTTCAGCTATATGTAACGTATTCTTAATTATGGGCAAATGTGTATCATTTTGTATATAATTAAAAGTAAGTTACACCCACGGAAAATATGTTGCACTTGATTCCTTAAACAATTTTATGTACCTTTGAATAATATCTCTTGTGGTGGGAGATTTTTCAGTAATTTTTCCATTCTTTAACAAACCACATTTATTAATTTTTTATTTAAAAAAAATAAAAACTGGTAATGAAATCTACTTTAGAAATTTGTAGAAGACCTACCTTGAGTCACTGTCATCACCTAGGTTGTGACAAATCCTCCAACAGTTGGGTAACAGTAATATTTTTTGTGGGTAGCAAAAAATAATTAATATTTCAGCCATTTTTACATCTTACTTGAAGCCAAGTCATGCTTGCTTCAATATAGGGGAAAGTCGTTTCATGAAAAGGTCAATTCTTGTAGAAAAGAAGAAACTTGTACCATACTTGTTAATTTAATTAACCCACCCAGCCTCTCCATTTGTTGTTGGTGATTTTGGACTCAGCATTTTTGTCCTTTGTTCACCACCAATAACAAATGCTACTATATATATAACATTACAAACTCCAATTGTTCATTTATACATACCTGTCTCTGCATATTTTTCTTCAGTTTCAAAGAAAGAAAGCAAAATGGTAGGCTACGAAGAAGAACATGTTAAAGAAGAGCTTCCCCTTGTTCCTCAGGCAGACTCAGCTGTGCTAGAAATTGATCGTTTGCAAAACCAGCTCAAAGGTTCATCTCATATCTCTCTTGTTCTTCTCTCATTTCTGCATCATTTTCTGTTACTTTCGGTTTTCCAGTTTCTTGATCAGGTTCCTGAACTTGAATGGAACTTCAGAAGAATGTGATTTTATGTCTAGTGGTATATTATAGTCAAATTTACTTGCTTAATGTTGTTTTTTTTTTTGTTTTTTTGCATAAACTGTTCATCACTCTGTTTTCTGACATTACATTTCATATGTTAGGGTCAAGATAAATAGTTATACAAATAATAATACACCTCTAGTAATCTAAAACCTGACCTCACCACTAGTTTCTTCTGGGTTTCATGATTCTTAAATACTTTATGTTCCACTCATTGCATATACCATCAAGTGAGGGAATGATGATGGAAAAGTTGAAATCTTTATAAGAATGATCTTCAGTACTATTTCCAAGTCAACCGTCCATGTGATGATATATTTTCACTTCATATTACTGCAGACAAAGTTATGGAACTAGCCAAATGTCAGGGTGAAATCAAGGCCTTGAAGTCAACTGAAGCTCTTAAAGACAAGGCTATAGGAGAGGTATATCTTTCAAACTAATTTATATGCACAATCTCCATATCACACACAAAACCCCATAAAATTTAAACTCAGAAACATTATTACCTGCTATAATCCAAAGCAGCTTGACGCATGATATGCCAAAAGTACCATGCATGTCCTGTGAGAAAAGCATGTGAAATAGATTCATGCACACTTTTTTGGAAGAGAACAAGAAGTATAAATTTCTCTATACTACTACTGATACTTCCTGTAAATCTTCTTACTTCAATTTCAGCTGAGAAGCAAAGTAAATAAACTGGATGAAAAACTTCGAATTTCTGAGGATGTCATTGAACACAAGGTGTGTAATTGAACAAATAATATTATGCATGGCCGATACTGCTGGACTCTTAACATGCATCTTGTCAAAATATGGTGATATGCAGAATCTTGAAATCAAGACAATGGCTGATGAAAAGAAAGATGCACAGGCTGCACAATATGCTGCCGAAGCAGCTCTTAGAAGGTTACATGAAGATCAACAGGATGATGATTCTGTTCCATTTGAGAGCATCATTGCTCCTCTTGAAGCTGAGATTAAAATATATAAGAACGAGGTAATACACCTAACAAAATTTTTTTCAAAAGACGACTTGAAAAGTACTATATACCACCTTCCGTCCTCAATATATGAGCTAAATAACTAATTTGTGGATCTAGAGGAAATTAGTTAAGTTAGTTATTTATAATAAATATGTGTTGATTTCCTTAAAATAACATCTTTAATTATGTGTATTGGAACTACCCCTTGATAGAAACACCCTTAATATGGATTTTTCAGGAAAAACTTATAAATTTGGGGAACAAAGTGGATTAAGTTATTATATTTAAGACCAAAGTAAAACCCCTTGCATAACTCCTATATTTAGGACATGAAGGAGTAATATCATGAGTAAATTGTAAATACTGACAGTACTTTCATCTGTCCTTGCTTTAGATTTCAGCATTACAAGAGGATAATAAAGCTTTGCAGCGACTAACAAAGTCAAAAGAGTCTGCATTGCTTGAAGCAGAGAGGATTCTGCGGAGTGCATTGGAAAGGGCCTTAATAGTGGAGGAAGTTCAGAATCAGAACTTTGACTTGAAGAGACAGATTGAGATCTGCCAGGCATGATATTCTATTCTTCCTTTTACATATTTGGTTCCAGTGCTGAATTCTTAAGTGGTTCAACCAGTTTTCAACAATCACATATACAGGAGGAGAACAAAATACTAGAGAAAACTCATCGCCAAAAGGTTTTGGAAGTGGAGAAGCTAAGCCAGACTATTAAAGATCTTGAGGAGGTCATTCTATCAAGTGGAGCTACTGCAAATTCTATTCGCGATTATCAACGACAGATTTCTGAATTGCAAGTAGGCATATCCTATGGCTATTGAGATCCTAAGCTTGCTTGTTGAGATTATGACTTGCTAGTTAATCTATGTAGTAACTTGGTTTAGCTTAAATTTGCAGGAGGAGAAGAGGGTACTAGAAAGGGAGCTGGCAAGAGTAAAAGTCTCTGCCAACAGAGTTGCAACTGTTGTGGCTAATGAGTGGAAGGATGAAAAAGACAAAGTCATGCCAGTCAAGCAATGGCTGGAAGAAAGGCGGATTATGCAGGTCCATGTTTTTGCTTTCGACATTCCTAATTATAAGAAAAAATATAAAGAGTAATTAATATTTCCAAAACTACCTTAAATAGTGATTTAAAGATTTGGCTCACTTGACAAATAAATGGGCAACCTTTCTCATGAACAGAAAGTTGGAGGATTATTCATTAAGATCACGAGTGGAGAGATGGGATAAATTTTCAAACATAAGCTAATTTTAACTGTTTTATTCGTTTATGTTGGTTTGGTAATTTAGTCACACCAAAAAGGAATGGAGGGAGTAGTTTTTATCAGTGATCATGCAGAATTGATGCCCTAAGATCAAGTTATATAAAAGCAGAGTTTAATCAACAGAAGCTTAGAAGTGTTAATTAATTTTGCAGAAAAAATGAATAGGCTTATCTCCTTTTTAAGATAATAAATTCAGATCAAGCAATGATCACCAAGATCGGATATACATGCTTGGTTATGCAGGCAGAGATGCAACGGTTGAAAGACAAGCTAGCAATATCAGAGAGAACAGCCAAAGCAGAAGCAACACTTAAGGTATTTAACAATCTTCTATATGAAATTTTAACAAATCTTTTTTCTAGTTATACTTATTTTAGTGTTTTCTTCAGGATAAGCTAAAGCTACGGTTAAAAACACTGGAAGAAGGCTTAAAGCATTTCTCAAGTGACCCTTCTATTTCCAATGCAACTTCTGGTTCTGGATATCCTAAAACAGAAAAGTCTAACATATTGGGTTTCCTGATAAACAATGGTGGAATGAGAAAGAGGTCCACATCACAACCAAGAGGAACTACCATAGGAAGCTCTTTCTTCCATAAGTCAAATGATAAAAAGTCAACAGACACTGTTGCTGGTGACCTAGCTGAAAATATGTTGAAGAAAGGTATATGGGCATCGAGAAGTAAAGTAGCCGATAGCGGTGAGAAAGAAAACATAGTTCAGGAGAACACACATGTAAATTTAAATAGGTTCACTGATGAAAGAGAAGCGGCACAGACTAATTCCAGCATCAACATGGATGAAGAGTCCAAAAGCAAGACTGGCAATGATTTGGGCAGCAATGATGTGGTTTCAGGTTTTCTATATGATAGGCTTCAGAAAGAGGTTATGAATTTGAGGAAGTACTGTGAAGCTAAAGACAGTAGTTTGCAGGCCAAAGATGATGAAATAAAGGTAATTAATTCATTTCATCATCTTAAATAGAGACTTATTTACCCTTTTCTTAAATAGGCCTTAAAGACATGAAATATCGTTTTTCAGATGCTCACAAAGAAAGTAGATGCACTGACAAAGGCAATGGAAGTAGAGTGGAAGAAAATGAAGCGAGAAGCAGCTGCTAGAGAAAAGGAAGCTGCATTGGTAAAATCAGATAATAATAGGAAAAACAGAAGCACAATCCCCACCAAAAGGTTTTAAGTAACATTACTATTGAAATTGGCTTATATCTGTTCAAGATGTTCACTCAAGTCTAACATTGGACCTTATATTATGCTATTGCTGCAGAGTAACGAAAGATCATTGAAGATTCCTTATCTGGATAATGTTGAATGAAAAATATGTATATTAATGAAGTCTTGTGATTTTTACATGTAAATACAAAACAGGATTAAATGATGTGATTTGTTGAAATAAGTTTCCACAAGGGACTTCGGGAATCTGACCTGTACATGCCGCAGTGTTCAATGTCTTCCTATTCATTTGAATAAATGATAGTGTTGTTTTGTGAGTTTTTACAAAATCGTCCAAACTGTCAAAAGATGAGTAATGACAGAAAAATAGCCATAAGTGAGAACATGAATCACAAAGAAGACTTGGATAACAGTAGGTGGGCATGGTTGATTATAAGCGATAAAGTGAAAAGGAGAGACTATATAAGATGGCCATAGCAAAATAAATTATGGGTGGTTTTGGGGATTTGCCTTAAAGGAATATCTTCAAACAGATGTTCATGTTATGTTAAGCATTAAGTACATTGATCAGGGGTAGTCACATGTTAATAAACTAAAATGCATATACCTTGAAAATAACTCGACTAAAACAGATCCTATACCATCTTGTAAGTTGTGATAGAGCAATACAGTGGACATATGTGTTATTAACATATTCTCAATGCTCACAACTATCATCTTCTAAGTGATTCATCCAAGGATACAAGTAACAAGCAGAATTTAGTACTTCTACATTGAATAAAAACCCTTAAAGCTGAATGAATCAAAATGAAATGTACATCAGAATTACCCCCAATGTACATTTTTGCCAAATTGATCAGGAATTGGAATGCATGTACATGCATTATGCATGATGGGTTTAGTCTAGTTTTAAATAATGTTTATAGATGTATAAATTTCAAGTGTGAGCCCCATATCCAATAGCTCTGATGCTTTCTCCAACTTATTCAAGTTAGCACAGATCAATAAAATAGTTGCAAAAGGCCTTCTTCACTTCACTTCAGCATCAATTAAAATTCTCATCATCAGGGTCTTCCGCCAAATATACTCTCTTCGTTCCTAAATATAGGACCTATTTAGAAGGTTGAGCTTGTTCCTAAATATAAGACCTCTTTCTAATTTATTTCAATTTTTTCCCAAATTATCTCTATTGATGCTCCTTAATGATAAACAAATAAGAGTGGCAGAGAAGAATAAAGGTAAGTAGTTAGGATGATTTAATAATATCATGTGATTTTAACTAATTTAACCAACTTATTTAATCTAATCAAATTAGGTAATTAGGTTTTATATTTAGGAATTGAGGGAGGGAGTATTGCCAAAGACACAAGCTTTGGATTAGCCTTCTCAACACCATTCACAAGAAACCTTAAACCTGTTTTAATTTTAGATCCAACATGTTTTTCATTTGTGCTAATATGCCAATGGATTTTAACGGTTTTAACTTCTAACTTCAAAGTACAGTTGGAATTGCGCTGCAAAGATGACAAACATAAGCCAAGTAGGGATAAGGGTGAAAAATTTATATGTGATTTTGTCAAAAGTTTATCCAGTATCAAGTACTTCTTTTTTTTTTATATCAAAAGTAACTATAAACATCTAAATTATGCTCAAAAGTCACATTTACCGTTAAATTAGGGTAAAAAACACACATGTGATTTTGTCAAAAGTTCATCTAACACCATGCTTTTTTTTTGTTTGGGACCATAACCGTAAATGTGACTTTTGAGTCTAATTTGGAAGTTCATAGTTACTTTTGGTCCAAGAAAAAACACTTGGTGTAAGACGAATTTTTAACAAAATCACATGTATATTTTTTACCCTTAACCCAACTAAGCATTGTGAACTTGGCATATTAATACAATAAACACCTTATAAATATTATTCTCTCTGATCGTAATTATAAAATTAAATTGATTTTTTTGGAGAAATTAAGGTTGCAAAATAAATCACTTTAAATTGTTTATATTTATCTTTTTTTCCTCAAAACTAGTTTATTTTGTTTATAAAATAATGTATAATCTAATTACATGTACATATGTTACTATTTAGTGGTTTAATTCGCTTCATTAACCTTCATAAAAAAGCCAACCTCATCTTATAATTAAAAGCAAAGGTAGTAATATCGTACGTCTTCTAATCCACCAATGATCTAAAGATCACACAAAAATAAATGAATGAAAGAACAAAAAAATTATATAAAATATATTCGATAATTTGGTTACTTATTGCGGCCTCTCACGTGATAATAAAACAAACCACCATTCATATGTTAAAACTTAAAAGGGAAATTAATTTTAGCTCCATCACTTAATTAAGATGAGGTCGTACAAAATCCCTAATATTGTTACAACGTTTAATCAAAACTTGTTAGTGGCCAAGAGTTATAATTCTAAGTCACTAACAATTTTTGACCAGATGATAACAATTTTTTAGGCCTTTATAACAACATTATGAGTATTATTCACTACTTTTTAAACCCTTATCACTAACAACCTTTGGCCAGACGATAACAACTTTTGACCAAACGATGACAACTTTCTGGTCAAAATTAAGGATTTTAGTTTAATTAGGTGATTTCGTGGGACTTTAGTTTAATTAGGGGATTTTTTGTAACCTCATCTTAATTAATTTTTTTCTATGGGACTTGTAATTAATTTTCTTTATGTTGAAGGATAAATCTTAAATAATAATAAAAAAGTTTATCCAATTAACATCACAGGCAAGTTAAATAAAACAAAATTAAAACTCTATAATGATCAAAACAGAGGTGTTTAATTTGAACAAAATAAATTTTCAACATATTATAAATAAAATTCAAGATGAAGTTCTTGAATTTTTGTTACAAATGGGTACAAGTCTTTCAACATAATTAAAAGCACCACAAACACTGCCATATTTGCCAGCAATAAGAAACTCCTTGAGTTTATGAGTGGTGAGATTATAAAGAAATATACGAATTTCTTGCTTGGATGCTCGATCTCGAGGACTAAATACAGCTTCTTCATTCCTCCAAATAGTAATAGGAGAAAATTTGGATGATCCACCACTGAGATTAAACTTAATATTATTCCATCTCTGCCCAGATCCACATGATGTAGCCTCCTCCTCCATTACCCACAATTCAGTGTTGGAAAGCAAAGCAAGTTTGCTCTCATGTGTGATCAACTTTATGCTCCTATAAATATACGTTGCAGGATATGGTATGAAAGTGAACACTTCCCTTGCGGTGTCAAATGAAAGTATAAATTTAACGACACGATTATCCATGTTCTTGTAGGCAATCCAATAAATAGCTTCACCTGTAGCCGTAGAATTTTGTACGGGACGACCAATAATATTTGCACCTTCAAGTACTTCCTTCCACGACCATGTGGATACTGAAAACACCTCTACACGATTAAGGTCATAAATCCCCACTATCTTGTAATCATTAAGAGCTTTGTTAAAACCAAATCCTATAGCGTAATGCCAACTATTGTTCTTAGTTTTGGGCACGTATTGGACCTCCCTAGTGGCTGGATTCCACAAAAGAAGGGTTATATTAGTATTGATGAGTTTTAGGCATACGAGGCCATTGCTAGAACCAACGATGACGGGAATGGGATAATAGGGAGGACAGCAAGAAGGTGGATTAAGAGGCGTGAGGGTTTTCTTGTTGGAATCAAGTAGACCACAGTCCCTTTCCAAGTAGGGATACTTCCATTGGAGGAGAAGAAAAGGGGCACAATTTGAGTGGTGAAGTTGTTCTTCGATGAAGTACGAGGTCTTGAAGAGCTCATTCCAATGTTTACATACACATTGAAATCGGACTCGACATTTCATAGGAAGTCTTTTGAGAATGTTGACTATGATTTCATGGGGGAGGAAGAATTCATCTTTTCCCTTTTTCAACTGCAACGCCATTGGAAACTTTGAATGATATTTCAGCACTTGGGAATATATATATAATAAGGGGGAAAAGGAAAAGTATCAATCATGTACGATTAATCAACGGATACGTGTTTAATATTGATTTCCTAATTTAATTTGGTCTCCTTTATTTGAAGTAAAATGATTTTTTTTTTCTCCGTAATCTGCTATAACATAATTACTTAAAAATTTTCAATGAAAGGACACAAATTACTTAAAATAGCCTCAATAACATAATTACTTTTTGCTAAATGTCATCACATGATTATCAATTAAAATTTACGCCTTTTTCACAAATCCTAATAAATAGGCCAAAAAAAAAAAAAAACTAAAGATCATAACAGAAGAGTTTGAACAAAATAAATTTGAAATCTTTATAAAAAAATTAAATTTGAAATAATGTCTTCTACTTCAAATATCTTATCCACATAAACTGCTGTTTACATTCTGTTAACATTCTATTAAGAATTAGGAACATTGATAAGGGGTCATCATTCAGTTCAAAATAATAATAATAATAATAATAATAATAATAATAAATAAGGGGTCATCACAGATAAATAAACTCCAATGCATATACCTTGAAATGAAACAGATTATATACCATCTTGTACTACGTTGTGATAGAGAATTACACTTTTCAACACCCTATTTTGTCTTGGCCGTATGAAAGAATAAAAAAAAAATTAAAATCCTTCTTTACTCTTTTTCGCAGTTTGGAAATATCTAATTCATAGTGATTGGCTAGAAAATTACATGTGAAACCTTACAGTAAATCTCAATTATGATTAGAGCTGGGAAAACGGGCCAGCCCGCGGGTTGCGGGTTGGCCCGTCACGGGTTACGGGTTATATGGTTCGGGCCTGTGCGGCCCGCTTCTTAATGGGTTGCAAAAACCCCAACCCTAACCCAACCCAGCTGGGTGGCGGGTTGGCCCGTCAACCCGTTACCTTTTTTTTTTTTAATTTTTTTTAATTTTTTTAATTTTTTTTTATTTTAAAAATAACAAAAGAGACTAAATAAAGTTCTTAATCAACAAAAAAAAAAATCAACATTGCATCAACTAAAGTAAAATACCCCAAATACCGTAAAAGTATTAATTCCAAAATTACATATTTTTTTTATTGATATCTTACTACTTTTATTTTACCAATAGTATTATCAACAAAGTTTAGATTCTATCATACAAACATCACAATTGGTTGTATCAACCACAATTTATATATATGAAGTATCTAAAAAATAACATAATAAATTAAAATGGGATTTTTCTTTTTTTTTTAATAAAAAAATATATATGGCGGGCCAGCCCGTCAACCCGCGGGCTAGCCCGCCTCAACCCGCGGGCTGCATGGGTTGGGCCTGTGCAGCCCGCCATTAAATGGGTTGGAATTTTCCCAACCCTAACCTGCTTTAACCCGCGGGCTGGTGGGTTGAGCCCGCGGGTTGAACCCATTTTCCCGGCTCTAATTATGATGGTCGGCTTTCAAATTAAGAAATGACATTCATACCATTGATGATCACCACTACAAATTTAAGGAATATGATCAAGTGCAAAATAAAAATCTCTCATTGATGATGATAGAGTAGAATTAGGAAATATAATTCTTGGTCATTAAGAAAAGTTTTAAAAAAATAAAAATTAAAAAAAAAACAAAATTAGTCGAAAAAATGGAAAATACCCTCATTGATTAATTTTTTGCTTTTGTTTATATATATATATATATATATATTTTTTTTTGTTTTCTTGTGTAACTAGAATATTTTTTTAAAGGGCCATATTATTTAAAAGAATTAATTTAAGGTAAACGTGCTCATAAACAAGTGTTGTAAAGGTGTCTTACACTTTTTTCATACACAATCAACACCCGAATCCTATCATATTTTGTAGACTGTATTTTTATGAAAAAAAAAAGGCTTCTAAAATAATCTTAGTTTTATAAATTTTAGTGACAACTCGATTTTTTTCTCCTCTCTCCTCGGGAGATCTAATTTCCAGGTGCTAGAACATTGGACTGGACACATGCTTACACTCAATGCTTCATACAAGATATAAATAACAAGCGGAATTTATTACTCCTACATAGAATGAAAAACTCTTAAAGCGGAATAAATCAAAAGAAAATTTGGAGTACCCTTAATGTACATTTCGACCAACTTGATGCAGGCATTGGTATACATCTACGTGCATTATGCATGATGGAATTAGTAGTCTAGTTTTACTGTTGTATCCCTGTGCGTATCAAACCGTGATTGAGTACAAAGTATCTCCAATATCCGTCGCATGACTCCTCATGAAAGAGTTCTAAGCAAGAGTTGACTCGTGAGCATTTTATAATTGGAAGACAAAGCTTCCTGCATAAATAAGCAACTAAAAGGAAATCTAACCATCATATATCCCATACCAATATATTAGTAACAGGTCTTCAATTACTCTATAAGACATTTGAATTAAACATATTATACTCTAAATTCATAAGTACAAAATTCCGCACAAGGCAAAGGAAAATGTGTAGAAATGAAGTCGTGCATCCAAAAACATTTTCAATGAAGAGCCTTTCTGGAAACACCTTAAAAACCATAGTTCTAAGAAATAAGAATTATGCAGCAATTAATTCAGGTGACTTCCTGGACTCCAGCCATGACTTTGCTGCCACCTGTGTAGTCAAAAACCAGCCAGCCTGATCCGGAGCCTCATGGAACGGAGCACCCATTTCTTTCAAATGTGATTCAAGCACACTTGCCAAACCTTTGTCTGAATACTTGTGTTTTCCATGTCCAGTGTTAATTCCAAGCAGTGGTGGAAGGTCCTCTCCTGATTCCAAAGTCTTGGACAGGTCATTTATCCAAACATGTAATGCAGTTATAGCAGCTCCTAGAGAGAGACTCTTTAGATGCAAAGCCCATTGAGTTTCAGACCTGGACTGTACATCTGTATATATTTCAAGTGTCAGCCCCATATCCAATAGATCAGATGCTCTCTCCAACTTATTCAAGTTTACACAGAGATCAATTAGACAGTTGCAAAAGGCCTTCTTTACTTCAGCATCAATTGAATCGAATAGTTCTGATGCTTCCTTTCTAAAGTTTCCATCATTTTTATGGTCTTCCACCAAATATCTTACCACAGACCCAAGCTTTGGATTAGCCTTCTCAACACAATCCGTAAGCTTACCTAGTTCTTCTTTCGGTGCAAGGGTCATAACATTCAGAAGGCAACCATTAAAGCGATCATCCGGAACGATCCCCAACTCCAAGAGTCTATGGAATGTCTTCACAACATCATCGGTCCTCTGGGCTTTTCCATAGCACTGCACAAGTGATGTCAAGACAAATATGTTAGGCTCAAATCCAGATTCTATCATTTCATTCAGCATCGCTTCAGCCTCAACTACTTGCCCGCTGCAGGAATATATGGTAATCAATGACGAAAATGTCCAACTGTCAGGCTTACAAGTTCCTGAACTTTTCATATTTTGGAAAATTTCAACCGCCTCTTCTGCATAGCCAACATCAGCACACATAGCCAAAAGGGTGTTATAGAGAACCATATTCAATTCCATTCCCTTTTCCCTCATCTCCTTATAAACATTGAGAGCATCCTCGCTGTACCGCGATTTACAATACGCTCGTAAAAGAGATGCATAGGTTGCATAATTAGGTATAAATCCACCATTAATCATCTCTCTATAAATATTCTTGGCTTGCCATGGCCTCTTAGCTCTCCCCATGGCATCCAACAGAGTGTTATACACAACCATATTAAGCTTAGCACCAAGAGCCTTCATCTCTTCATAGACATTTAAGCATCCATCATAATTCCCAGAAATCCCATACATCTTGATCAACGTCGAGAATGTCACGGTATCGATGCGCCACTTCTCCGTCCTGGCGCGATCATATAGGCTCAAAGCCATATCAACATTACCAGCACGACCATAGGCATCTATTATGGCAGAGTAAGTGACATCATCAGGTTCACAACCAAAACTAGGCATCTTCTCAAACCATTCCACGGCCTTCAATGGCATAGAACACATCCTAGCACAGCTTATAATAGTTGAAAAAGTGACATTATCAGGTTGGATTCCTCTTTCAAGCATTTCATCAAACAGCTTCTCTGCTTTCTCATACTCCTTACACTTCCTAAACACCTTCAGTGTCACATTGTAAAGAATCACCTCCCTAGTAGGTTTAATCCTCTGCTGGAAAAACTTAAGAGCAACAGGGGCAGTTTCGGGATTTTCCATGTTGTTAAGGACAACCACAGCGTCTTGTTCTAAAATCTTATCCCCTAACCCCATCAAAATCTCCAACACTTCTTGCTCACTAGGACTACATGAATTCAATGAGTGAGCAATCTTAACAAGAAAACTGTACCTGGAATCGTATGATTTCTTCCGAAGCTGTTTAGCTCTGGGGCTTTTAGGATTGACCCAAATGTAGCTTTTCGACGGAGGAGAAGAAGAAGAAGAAGACTTTGAAATTGTTTCATCTTGATTTTCTTCTTCCGCAGGTTCGTTGTCTTCTTCAGTTGATGATTGTGTGATTGGTTCTTGTAAGGAAACATGGTTGATACAGAGAAGTGTTCTGGATTGAGAGGGGAGAGAAGAAACTTTATTGGGGGGAGTAAAGTTTCGAACTTTAAGCTTGTGCGAAGAACACAGGGTGCTACAGAAGGATTGGCGGTCACGGAGGAGAGAGGAAGGGGAAGAGCAAAGATGGTAAGCCATTTTTCTTCGTTTTTTGTGGCCTCTTTGGTGAAGAAGGAAACAGAAGGCAAAAGCCTTATCGATAGAAGCAGGAGGATAAGTGACTAATTTACGATATTAACCTTGGCTGGAAAACAGTTGTCTAATGTGTTTTTGAAGATGTGAGTAAATATATCACCTCTCTCTCTCTCTCTTATTTTTTTCAATTTTTTTAAAGTTATTTCTAACGATACTTCTCAATAATAAATAAACAAGAGAAGAAGAGTAAAAATGGAGGTTGATGGTTAGGGTATCTTAATAATATCATATAATTTCAACTAATTTAACTAACAATTTTAATATAATTTGCAACTTAGGTAATTAGACGTTATAGGTGATGGAGGGAGAAATAAATGCGTCATGGGTGTGGACTGGATTGTCCATTCACCTGGAAGAAAATATCTGACTCTTTTATATTGGGATTATGACATTTCAAGGCCGCAAGAGGCTACCACTTGGTTCAATTGAAACAATTATTTTGATACCATAATCTGAATTACAACTTTGAATGAGGCTAAATAATACTTACTGTGCTATTAAATATAAGATCTATGATGCTACCAAATTTAAATTAAGCTCCGTAGAAGTAGAAATAGTAAAATGGTAAATCAAGGTCGATCCCACAGAGACTCAAGATAATTAATAACTATGTATTAAATCTCCTATTTTTATTTAAGTTGAGCAAGACAAAATTAGATTCAATCGAGTAAAAGAAAATTGACTAAGATCTAATAAGAAAAACAAGAACTTTAATACAGATTAAATTCAAACGTCAAACGAACAACCTAGAGTCACTAATCATCTGCTTGCTTCTTAGATTTTATTCCCACTAAATTAATTATGTCTTAACTTAATCAGCTAATCTAGAGTCCTAATGTCTATAAATGCCTGTCGGTCCACTTATATCCTTACCTAAATTAATTGTGTAATGTCTCACACGTATTAACTAGGTACAACTTCTATCAGTAACACTCTAATTTGACTATGCGGAGCTTCTAGGTATATGTCTATCCTAGAAGCAAATTAGATTAAAATCTACCTTAGATTAAAAATCTAATTCCACATTATTTAATCCCATGATCTATTTAGAATCCCCTCCGTCGGGTTCAATCTTAAATTCCCTAAACATGTTTAATAGTGGCCAGTCACTGAACAATAATAATTAAAAGCAAGATTAAATAAATTGAACTAAAATTAATCATAACTAATAAGTGGGAAGAATCTCTAAGTCTCAATCAAACAAGTTCATAGTACTCTAAATTATAAAAGGAAATTAGCTACACATAATTTTGAACAAAATCATCTCAACAAATAAGGATTCACAATCCCAAATCATCAAGAAAATAAGAAGAAAGACCAAAAGTAATTCTCCACCTTTCTAGTTTCCCCTTCAGCGTGTGTGTAGTAGACGATGAATAAATCAAGAAGAACAGTCCGCCGCTCTCCTCTCGTTCAGCTCCTTAATTCAATCGGCGTGAGTGTTCAATCAGCACCGAAGAAAAGGATAGTGCCGCTGATCCCCCGCTTTATTTCCTTGCGTCCGTGTGTGTATATCATAGTGTGTGTTGAATGAATCAAACAGGCCTTCAATTGCTCTACACCCCAAAACAGGCTGTGTTCCAATGGCTTCCTAAAAATGAATAATAATAATAAAAAAAAATACTATAATAATGATGATGAAACAATCAACGTAATTGATTGTATTTTATTTTCTTTTACTTTCTAATTATTCTTCTTTTTTCATTTTTTTCCCTTATTTTCTTAACAAGAATCAAGTTTCCTTTTCTTTTTATTAAAGATAAGATATTTAGCCTTTACCAAAAAAAAAAAAAAAAGATAAGATATTTAGAACAAAAATCTCCAAATGATATCTTAAATTGGTATTTTTTTCAAATCACAGCAAAATCTCTTAATTTTTAAATTGATGACTCCCCAAATACAACAAAATATTTCTAAAAATCTATTAAATATGGGGAGTCATCAATCTAATTGCTTTTTTGAAAAATCCTAAGAAAGTTAGATAAATTTTTTATATTGATTTACCTAACTTTTTTTAAACTAATTTATTTAACTTATAAGCTAACATATAATCTAATATACACAAAATACGTTATAAATAAATAACTCATTTAACTTCTTTAACTTCTCTAAAAAACATAACTGGGTCTTATATTAAGGAAATGAGGAAGTATAAATGATATTTTACTTTAGGGAAGAATTTGATAACTAATTTATGAATATTAAATAAATAGTTAAATTGATTATTTATAACAATTTTTTATTGGTTTCCTTCTAGTATTGTTTTTAATCATGTGCATTATAATTATCATTTAATTTAATGAAAATCCCTAATTATAATATCAATAGGGATAATTTTATAAGACAAAGTGAAGATGCATGTATTATATTTAGAATCAAAGTATAAACATCTCATTTAGTTCTTTCTGAGGTATGGTATGAGCATTTAAGAGAAATAAATTAAACATTCATTCCACAACAAAATGTTAACATTAATTACTTGATCTAATCCAATTACAGGGGCAATTTTTATAAATACAGATATTATTCCTATTACAATTTATTAGGAGAAGACTTGAAGTCTAATGTTTCAATTTTCTATACTTTAAAAATATGGGTAAATTAAAGTTGAAAAACAATTTCTCTTGAGACTGATAATATTTTTCACCTGATAGTTAACTGACTTATTATATAGACTACAAGAATGAAAATAAAGTTGGGAGAGAATACTACTTGAGCGTGCATGCCCAAATTAATATATAACATGACTCGACCACAGTTCCATATATAATCACATAAAAAACTGACTGAAACCTGAAAATCTAGTTGTGCGCATGAAACAAATCAAAGGATGTTGTGCAAGCAGGTAAGACAACGTGGGGGATTAACAAAATGTTGTTCCAAAACGGTAGTTAGGCAAGAAGTGTTGCATTTGATTAAACCCTATGAGATAAAGAAATGACAACAGAAATTGTAGGAGAAATAAGAGCTCTTCAAAAGCATGGTACCATTACTTTACTTCCCATTTCGAAGCTTACTGCGACACATTTTCAAAGAAACCTATTTTTGTATCAAATCATGCAAATAGTACGCACGTAGCCCTATAATCTCCTCCAATTTTATTTCCTAGGCGCTAACTGTGTGAATATTTATCAAAAACCATCTAATAAGTGTATTTAAGAACTTCCTTTTGCATCTAACATGCTTTACTTTTTTCCCCTCAATTGCTTCTTCAAGGAGAGATTGAAGATGTTATTAGATGTGGATGTGATGGGGAACAAGAAAAGGAAGAGATGTGGGAGGGTTTTCAAATTCAAGAACTTTGGGGAGGCAGGATATCCTGTGGAGTTTAAAGGGCCATTTCGTGAGAACGTAAAAGCTTTGCTTGAGTTTGCCAATTGTGAGTCTAAATACTTAGGATATGGAATGCCCATTTGGTCTTTCCAACTTGAGGTTCATCGCCACCCTCCTTCTCACATCTTCTTGTTTGTCATTGAAGAAGCAATAACTGACACTTCTTTGAACCGCCATTGCAAGCATTGTCAATATGTAGGTATGTTCGCTGAGCTTCTTCTTTAATTAGTACTTTTCAATCATTTTTTATGGGTTTGAGATTATTTGGATTAGCATTTGCACAAGTATGTGATTTTTTATCCCAATGATGACTTTTTGCAAACTTTATTTTTTTTTTTTTGCAAACTTTATTTTAGGTAAAAGTGAATCAAAATGTTCTGTAATTAATGTTTGGACAAAGTTTGACATATAAGCTTGTTTGAATGATATATGCATTGAAAAGTCAATTTTAAAAGATTTAATATCTAGTTGGATCAATTATAGATACTACTTTTTTTAAATGTGATTTGCGATGTAATGATGTATAAGAAGGGAGGAGCTTTGTCTTGGCTTGGGTGTATACATTTTTCAAATGATAATCCAAAAAGGCCCTTAAATCTAAAAATAAGCCAAAAACCTAAAAGTGAATAGGAAAAAAAATCGAAATTAAAATAATTTTTAAGCAAAAACTCATTTGTTTCTGTCATTGTACCGAAACATCTAAGGTCTCAACTACAGTTTCAGCCTTCCTACATTATCCCAAACAAGCTATATTTATGTTATATGGTGGATGATAATTACTTGATGTTGTGGCGGTGGGAATTGGGTTGAACATATATAGGATGGGGAAATCATTTCATATGCAATAAGAAGTATCACTTTGTGTTGCCATCAAAGGAGACTTTGGCTGCAAGTTTGAGCTGTGAAGTGGCGTGTGAAGCAATTACTGGATCAGCTATGAGCAACAACAACAGTAACAATTGTAAGTCCAAATTAATAGAATTAAAAGGCCATATGATGCAAGCTGTTTTTCACTCTAATGGATTCGGCCATTTGCTCTCTGTCAATGGCCTCGAAACCGGGTCGGATCTTTCCGGGCATCAGATCATGGATTTCTGGGATCGCTTGTGCACTGGATTGCAAGCAAGGTCAGATAGATATGGAACATTTCCAAAGATATTATGTCTCATCTATATGTATATAAATGTGTGTGTGTGTGTGTGTGTGTGTGATTAAGGGATCATTTAATGGACAAGCCCTTATGGCTATGCCTTTAACTAGTTTTTAATCAAGTTTCTAGTGTTTTCTTTTTATTTAGGTATATGTAGATTTTATCTTTTTATCACGTCCCTGTAGCTTTTTCTATCAAATTTTTATAGTTTTATCTGAGTTTTAATTAAGCTTTGTGGTTTCAAACAACTTATAATTAAAAAGAAAAGATGAAATATAAAAACTACAATCATATAATTAAAAACAATTAAAAGCACAAGTTCTTGGTAAAAAAAACTACAAGTATCGAAGATGACTAAAACCATGTAAAATTAAACTATAGGGACTTGATAAATAGGATAGAAACTATAAGAATTTAATTAAGATAAATAATCAAGT
This sequence comes from Mimosa bimucronata, assembly GCA_037074515.1. Lineage (NCBI taxonomy): Eukaryota > Viridiplantae > Streptophyta > Magnoliopsida > Fabales > Fabaceae > Mimosa > Mimosa bimucronata. The sequence goes on from CM073438.1 coordinate 8,021,777, forward strand.
GTTATCATAGGTACTTGTAGATTAATTATCCATAAAATCAAACTGATGTCTTCTTCTTCTTCTTCTTCTTCTTCTTCTTCTTCTTCTTCTTCTTCTTCTTCTTACCAAAAGATGTCTGATTTATTTGATTATATATGTGTGTGTAGGAAAGTGAGTTTGAGTGATGTGTCACAGAAAAAAGGCATGGAACTAAAACTCATCAATGGAATAGCATATGGAGAACCATGGTTTGGAAGGTGGGGCTACAAATTTGGAAGAGGATGCTTTGGAGTGACTCAACCTACATACCAAAAGGCCATAGAAGCCCTAAGAAGCATCCCACTTTACCTTCTAAACCACCAAATAAATAATGCTGACATACCAATCATCTTCTCAAGGTACCAAACACTCTCTTCTGATCAAACCCTGATCACACTTGGTGACCTATTCCACTTCATGTTGGAGCTCAAGTCTCGCCTTCCTCGCCGGGAAAACTACTACTCCGGAGATTCCTACAACACCGCCGACATGTTCTCCGTCGAAGCCAATTGCCGGTGGTCCCCAAAGAGGATTGAAATGGCAACTAGGGTTATAGTTGAGGCCCTAAGAAGATCTGAGTCCAGATGGATCTCAAGGCAAGAGGTTAGGGATGCAGCTAGAACCTACATTGGAGACACCGGTTTGCTAGATTTTGTGTTGAAATCCCTTGGGAATCACGTTGTTGGGAACTTTATGGTTCGTAGAAGCTTAAATCCTGTCACTAAAGTTCTTGAATATTGCTTAGAAGACATGTCCAATATTGTCTTCCCCACTCAAAATCATCATAATCAAGAAGGTAATAATAATAGGTACAAAATCACTAGGGCTCAAGTGACGAAGGACATGTTTTATTTATACAAGTACATTATCCTTAAAGACCCCAAGCAAATTACACAACAAGGATCACCAATTTTCTCAGCAATCCCGTTGGCAGCCAGAATAATCCTTGATACCAAGTTTCTGATCAAAGACTACTTTGGAGAGCTTCCTCCTTGTCAAGCTCATGATCTTGGTGGGATGGAGGGAAAACTAAGTCTTTATTGTACAATAATGTTGAGAAACTACTACCCAAACAAGGTGTTATTAATGATGATGCCACCTTACGAGTGTGTCACATTGAAAAGTGATGCCACTATTAATGAGTTGAAGCTAGAAGTTGAGAGAAACTTCAGAGAGATATATTGGGGATTGAGAAGTTTTACTGTGGATTCTATTAAGGGCTTGGAAATTTGTGGTGGGAATGAAATGGTGTTTAAAATAGTGGAAGTGGGTAGGAAGTTGGTCGTTGAAGGGTGGATTGATAATAATGTTAATAATAATAATATTAAAAATGGGGACAAGAACATTATAAATAACAACATAGGAGAGATTTGTGAGGTTAATTATTATGATAATGATGGAATTGTTGTGGAATGTAGTTGTGGGACTAAAGAAGATGATGGAGAGAGAATGGTGTGTTGTGATATTTGTGAAAGTTGGCAGCATACGAGGTGTGTTCGCATTCCTAATGATGAACAAGTTCCGTCTATATTTATCTGCAAAACCTGTGAACAAGAAATTGTTATGTTCCCTTCCTTGCCATAGATAGATAATAATATATATGTCTATTTCAGTATCTCATATCTATATATATAGTTCTTCTAAAAAAAGCAAATTCCAATTTAATTTGTAGTAATTCTGGTTTGGTTTCATGGAGAATGATGCAAGGAAGAAAGAAGACCGGATGATTTATACTGTTATGTCTTTATGATGGGTTTTTTTTTAGCAACATATGGAAGAAGCAGTGTCTTTTTTGTATAGACACGTTTCTTCTTGTTAAATACAAGGTTAAGTAGTACCCGGAAATATGTCTTAAAGTTGTCTTGAAAGTTTTTATGTTTCAACGTTGCCCGGAAGTTTCAAAATATAATAATGTTGCCCCCTAAATTAACAGCTCTAATGGTCAAACATTAGTTGACCTGAACCTAATTATGTGACATGGCCATGTGGCACTGAAATTTACAACTCAGATATTTATAAGTAAAAAGAAAGGGCATCCGTTCTTCCCTCCCTCCCCCACACCACCGACAACCTTCCCTCTGCCGCTGTCGAAAGCCATGAATGGAAGAAACAGTATCCTTCTGAAAATCATTATATTCCTCTTCGCCCTCAAGGTGAAGTACAGGAAGAGGGAGAGATAATTGAGGGCGAAGAGGAATATAATGATTTTTAGAAGGATATTGTTTCTTCTATTCATGGATTTTCATGGCGGCGGAGGGAAGGTTATCGGCGGTGTGGGGGAGGGAGGGAAGAATGGATACCCTTTTTTAAATTTATTTACTTATAAATATCTTAGTTGTAAATTTTAGTTCCATATGACCATGCCATATAATTAGGGTCACGTCAACTAACATTTTACCGTTAGAGTTGTTAATTTGGGGGGGGGGGGCAACATTGCTATATTCCAACATTTTTGGGGTAACATTGAAACCAAAAAAACTTCCAAGGTAACATTGAGACTTTATACATACTTCCATAGCCGTTTGCTATTTAACCCTAAATACAATTATGTATAAAATATTTACATACTAAATATGATCGTCTCTCACAATACAAAATTCAAATTTTAGTTTGTCACGTGAAGACTTAGTCTATTATTTTAAATCTAACATCCATTAAAATTTAGAAGATTTTTCTTTTATTAAGAAGCAATCTGTCAAGCTAAACTATTTGATTGGCTCTTCAGTAGATGTTATTAAGGGATCATTTTGATGAAAGAATTCAATGGAAATGGTAGAAAGGAATGGAAGATATTTTCCCACACTCATATTTGGTATGCACATGGAAAATGATTTGATAGGAAAAGTTATGTTTGATAGGATTGAAATAGTGGGAAGATAGGTAGGAAATATATAGAGTAAAATACATTGACCACCCCTCTGTTTTATCTGAATTACAGAAACCTCCCCTCCATTTTGAAAACATATACAGACCTTCTTTAAAATTAAAATATATGTTATACAAACTTCCTTTACATATTAGATATTTCTTTTTCATCCACCCAACCGTTAGTCAACAGTTAAATTTGACTTTAAACCCTTTCGTTTGACCAAAATACCCCTAACAAACATAAGAATTTTTTGAAGATTTATACTCCCTCCGTCCCTTATTATAAGAGCCAAAGGGGTAAAATCACACAAATTAAGGAAGTGGTTGAGAGAAATAATATATCTGAAATAATTTTGTTTTCTCAAGTTTGCCCTTATTTATGTAAGAGAGAGAATTGTAATAATAGTGTTATAAATGAGTATGAAAGAGAATGTGAATAGAGAGAATAATGATGGGTAAAATGGGAAAAAAAACTCATTAAATGCTTTGACAAATTGTGTCAGGCTCTTATAAAAAGGGACAAAATTATTGAAATTTTTTGCTCTTATATATAGGGATGGAGGGAGTATTTGCCAAAAAGATAATTTTTTATATGCAACAAAAAATAATTCTAATACCAGTATTTCCAAAAAAAAAGTAATATTTTATCAAAGAAATTAATTTTTATTATATTATAACATATAATAATAATACTTTTTCAATAAAATTATTTATTTAGAATTCTTGTAAATAGTTAAAAATATTTCAAACGCATTTGTTGATTGTATTTTTATATCATATGCTTAAATTAAGTAAACTTGGTTGATTTTCTAAATCATTTAAATTTGTACTTTTTGTAATAAATTGAGTAAATTTGTATTTTTATATCACATGCATAAATTTATTGTATTATTGTATTTTTATACTTTTGCAAATATTTATAAACATATTTAGTCAAGTATATATTAATTTAAATAATTAGCCAATTTTTCAATAAATTAGTTATATATACATTAAATAAATTATTCAAAATTTTATTGATAAAAAAATCAAGCAGAAATTAGTAAAAAAAACACATTAAACAAATAATTATTTATGAAAGATAGAAAATGAAATTAAGAAAATAAAAATCTCAAGTTCTGCAATATAAATTTAGTCAAATTAGGTATTTAATATGATGAAGGGTAAATTGGTAAATAAAATGTATTTATTATAAATTTTAATTAAAATAGCATCTTCTTATAATATTCTTATCGGAGTTAACATTTTTTATCTATGTGTATATTTTCAAAATAGAGTGGATGTTTGTGTAATTAAGTCAAAATACTAGGGAGGTCAGAGTATTTTACTCAAAAATATATTGAATGACTATTTTTCCTTTTTATAAAAGGATAGATATTCTAAAAGAGATGGTTAATATTTATTCAGCAAACATCAGATGTACATATATTCATCAAGTGATCTTTTAAAAAAAACAATTTGTTACCTTGAAGTCAACACAATCTCAATATGGTCAAATCCAAAAAATAGTTATAGCTTTTAGTCCAAAAAAAAATAGTTATCACTTTGACTAGACGAATCTCACTACAAAAAAACAATGAATTAGTCATGAAATTTAGCGACGGATTTCTGTTAGTAAAAAACCAAATTCTGTGGTTAAATGAGAGATTTCGTAGCTAATTTTTTAGCAACAGCCTATTTTATGACAGATTCCGTGGCTAATTTACTGGGTTTTTTTGTTTTTGGTAGTGTCTCATGGTTAATTCCAGTTAATACTCTGCATTGCATTTCAAACCCACTTTCTTCCAAATCAATATCACATGTTGACCAGATAGATTCAGAGGCATAGTACCCATTACCAAGCGATAACTCCCCTTAGACGAAATATTCAAAATGAAACGGGCATAGAGAAATTGAGAAGCAAAATCAAGAAATCTTGTAGATCAAACACATGAAACCACCTCTTGATATGTTGATACATGTGATGTCCATGTCATTGGTCGAAAGTGAGACCCTTGCTATGTCCCTTTCTTCCACTCTCGAACTTCACAATAGTTTTCATCTTACAAATTTGAGCTCATAGAATGTTTTTTTTTTTTTTTTTTTTAGAATATAAGGGGCTAATTGAGTCTTTAAATTTTCCAGCCTACGAATGAATTTTGATTCTCACCAAAATCAATGGTTATCTAAGTTCCTTTATGCGGGAAAAAAAAAAAATTGCCTTCCCACTAGAAATTGAGTTCTATTCCAAGTTGCCGTCAAATGCCCGCCATCACAAGAAAGCTTGAATTTTCCAATTCCATATCCCTACGCTTTGCTTACAACTCTCTCCGATATATATTATATTCATATTGGAATTAAGCAGCCTTCTTTTGTTCATTATTTTATCTCTTTTTGTGCATGCCATTTTTTGTATTTATTTCCTTATAATAAATGGCAAAGTGCCGTGATGAAATAGAAAACAGTACACAGATTAAAGTCAAATTTGTTTCGCTATCTTTTTAAGAACTGATGTGTAGGAATGTATAGAAAGCTGATCTTTTGAGAAAGTTACTTTGCCTGAATATAACAATAAAATAAACACACGCAAACAAAACATACAATTCCTAGCGATTATTATTAGTTTTGTTATAAAAAAAATCATTATAATATAAAAATTAGTGGCTTTTGCAATAATTAATATGAAGAGATCTTATATATAATAATCTTTTATGAATAGCCAATAAGTGAGGCTTTTCTTGTTCTTCTCTTCTCTAAACATAATGATAAATGATAGGTGAAGTCTTAATTACTTCTTTCCAATAAGAAAATTCTGTACAAATAATTACAAACTTTATATACCCAACAAAAGCAAACATTTTGATTTAATATAAGTAACTCGTTACTCTTCTGGTCTTATTTATAAGACATTTCCATTATATTTCGTAAATACCAAAGAAACATTAAATCTCATTAATTATGCATTTAAATTTGACAACTTTCCAACTATACACATATTTAATATCTACTACACCACATGAAAAATAAAGTCAACACATCATAAATGAAAAATAAAATTATGTAAAAATTTAATAAGGTTCCCTATAAATATGACCAAATGAAGCTCTCTCTCTCTCTCTCTCTCTCTCTCTCTCTCTCTCTCTCTCTCTCTCTCTCTCTCTCTCTCTCTCTCTCTCTCTCTCTCTCTCTCTCTCTCTCTCTCTCTCTCTCTCTCTCTCTCTCTCTCTCTGTGACCAGATGAGTAACTAACAATAAATAAATCATATGTATTTTATTATTTAATGTCCGAATAGAAAAACAGCTCAATCAATTAAAACTGATTTAAATATTCCACCGACAAAGTTTTAATCTAGTTTAATTTGACAGTGATCAAAGAGTAACCTTAAGTAAACAAATTAAGCCGACAAATAATGTTTTCTCCCTCAATATCTTTCACCATCCTAATTCCTAATCATACTTCAAGCAATGTTTACGTTTTATTTAATAACACAATTCCAAGCAATCTTTTTATATATATATATACACACACACACACACATATAAATATAGAAAGATTAAGGAAATAATCCCTATACACCTAACTAAGCTAGTTAAATTTTCATTGTTAGATAGATATATGTACCCTTTTGTGTTAGCTTTCATACTCAACTAAAGTACAAACACAGTCTCTGTATATAATATTATTCTTAATTTATGCCAAGTTTTTGTCCAAATTGTATCAAACTTGGCTTCTTCAATTTTAGAGCCTCCTCTTCAATTTATGCATATGGACCATGAGTTGCCAAAAGTTCACTCAACTCGTAAATTAAGGTTGATGAGTATAGATATTGTGAATATTGCTATTTTATCATAAATAATGTAGGACCACTTATTAGATGGTCCGGTGTTTCATTTGGATTGCCATGTTTACATGATAACTAACAACACTATGCATCACTAATTCACTGTGTTGTCTGGCTCACTCCTTATTACGCAAGTTTTAATTTGTACCATATTTCAATTTTTTATTATACATAATGCAGTAATAACTGGTCACATGGGGTTCACGTAATTGACCAAAAAAATTATTAACGCTAATGAAACTATTAACTCGACAAGTCTCCATGGAAACGTGCCGACTGCACGTTGATAAAAGGATCCAATGCTGTTCATAACAACGAGATCCTGCTGTGCAAATTAACTCTATTTAATTTAATTACTCGTAATTAATTGATTCACGCTGAGTTTATTGTTCATAATAACAAAAGCTTAATTCAGACTAGAAGGTTATGAGTTTTTACTACTTTTTTTTTGTCTCCGAAAGTTTAGGTGATATGGGTCCTAGGACTCACCAAACTTCTAAACTCAAAAAACATTTACAGAGGTACTTACAGATTATCCACTAATAAAGTTCTCACATCGGCAGGATTCGAACCAATACAATTATGGTTACGAGCCAACCTTTTAACTAATGAGCAACTTTTGTTGGCTATTTTTTATAATAATAATAATAATAATAATAATAATAATAATAATAATTTGCAAGAAATATAAGATACACATGTGGGTCAACGAGAAAACATTGTAGTTGGTGTAGCTGGTTGGAGAAATATAAGATATATAACACTTGGTTGATTAACTTAAAAAATTAAAGAAAAGAAATAAATTAAATGATTATAGGATATGTTATATAATCTCTGTGAAATGTCTATGTATATTATAAGATTATATATCATTTTATAAGCTAGACAAACAAATTTAAATAGAAAGTGATAAAAATAAATATTTTTAAATAATTTAATTACATTTTTTAATCCTTTAAATTAGACATTTGATGTCTTAGTAATCACGGGAGGGAGGTACTAAGATATATGTGAATCAAAGAAAAAATATATTGAAGTCGGTGACTTGGTGTGGTTGGAGATACACACACACAAAAAGATGATGGAACATTATGAGAGGATAAGTGGCGAAGCATGTGGTAGCATTGGTGGCCGAGAATGAAGACAAAAAATCGTAGCTTCCAAATAATATTGAAATGATTAATATACGCTTAATTACTAATATAGTACCGGTAGTATATTCAAAAATATAAAACAAGGTTTGGTTTTGTGTGCTCTTTGATTACATTATTTATAATTTATTATGGATCATGATTGCGTATGCCCTCTAAATTATTCCTCGTTTCGTCTCAATCTCGTGCTTGCCAACTAGCTTCATGTCCTGACTCCTAAAATATAATATTCACAGATAATATTGTCCATTTTTCATGACCAAAAAAAAAAAATATTGTCCATTTTTCAAATAGTTCATATAATACGTATAGGAGGCTCATATAATCTATATTAGGAAAATAATGAGGAATCGAGAATGAAACTTATACGCGATTTGTTACAAGAAGGGTTCCAGATGATCAGACGGAGATATATTAATACTATTTGCTTGGATTAAAATTTATGTCAAAATTAGGTTTGTAGATATTTTCTATTTATATACACTTTTCATTCCAAATATATAAGATTCCAAAAAAGTAATTTAATTCTAACATATACTAGTAGTTATATATTTGTAAGTCATTTCTTAAATATTTTGTTTTGTCTTTACTGTAAAGGAACACCTATGTACATTTTTTTTAGTAATGATATTCACTTTTCACTCAAAAAAAAAAAAAAAAATATGAGAGGGCGGTTATAAAGTTTGAATAAATAGAATATGTAATATAAAAGAGCATGAAAAATTATTACAAATTTTTAGAGTTACTTACATGTTTTTAAAATTCAACTCATAAAAAAGATTTCATTCCCTCCCTTTCAAATTCCTCATATCAAACAGCACTTATGTCAATAATTTATTCTGCTTTGAATTTCGTCCAAGAAAAGGTTGTGTCCACGGAAAAAAAATGAAAGTATTTGATGAGATACAAATTGGGTAACCAGCATTTGAAAACGCAAATGCAAGGAGAAGAAAATGACCATCTCCATTGAAAAAAAAAAATAATGAAACTTGAATTCATCAATGACATTTTCAGGTGAGTGTGAAAAGTAGACACAACTCAACAATCATACCAAGGTCAAAAAATAAAACTCAACAATCATACTATTTCTGAGCCATCGTCCTTCGTTCCTGTCCCTTTCACTTTCGCCATACGAAACCTTGTTTAATTCACTCCTCCCTCCATTTATATTTATAGAATACAATTAACTAATATCCACATAGCAATTGAACTAGCTTAACTAGTTCAACTATCAAGTCTACTTTCAATTTTCTTAGTTCTTAATTATAAATGCTTGAAAGTCATTTATAGTAAGTCATATATCGTGCATATAATTGGGATATATTGAAAAAAAAAATGTTAGATACTCACCAAAATTTATAATTTATCTTATAGATAGATGGGTTAAGGTGCATTGTGGCCAATAAAGTATCGGCAAAAGAGCGTCTAGCAAAATTCAATTTTAAAAAGGTTATTATATACTAATAAACTTTTAAAATTGGACATTTTATCCAACTCCTAGGAAGCACTTCACTACTTCCATTTGAGCTAACGTGACGAGACACGTGGAAACCGGTGTGCTGACATGGAATTTGAAACTAACTGACATGTGGCCACCACGTTAGCACACAAGCTGTCACATGTCTAGCCACATCAGCACAAACAATGATATATATATATATAAGTAAATTAGTTTATAAGTAAGGTAAATTAGTTTTGAGGAAAAAGATAACTATAAGTATTTTAAAATGATTAATTTTGTATCCTTAATTTCTCCAAAAAATTCAAAATGATCTTATAATTAGGATGGAGTAATTAATGACTTCATGTTTGTCTTTATAGAGAGAATTAAGAACCAACTTGATCTTTAACTTCAAGGTTGCATAAGTAAAATTTCTCTCTAAGATCATTCATTTGTTGAAAAAAAACCAATAAAGTGAAGATTGAAAGCTACATGAGGATGAGGATGATCATACAATTGTTGTCAATTTATGATTGTCTACTACCTACTCATGTATGATGTCATTGATTAATAATCACTTGCCACCCTCCTACCCTAAATTTCTTCTCCCAATGTCATCCAACTAATTCATTTTATTTACTCTTTAACCTAGGTTGTTGGCTCTTTATCATAAATTTTGAGGTAAAGTTACCATGTTCATATATTATTTATGAACAATCATATATATATATATAAATATTACTCCTTTCGATTCACAATACAAGAGGTAACAAGAAAATTTTTTTGGTTCGTATTATAGGAGTTGACATATAAAAATTAAGATAACAAATATTTGATTCACTTTTTACCACAAAATGTAAAGAATGAGGGATGCCTATGATAAATAATATAAAGATAAAATTAAAAAATTATATTAATTTTATCCCTAATAAATTACTCCATATTATTTTTTTATTTATGTAAAATAGTTAACTACATCATATATATATATATATATATATATATATATATGACAGAAGAAGAACTACATATAAACAACAAACAACGTATGGATTTTGGGAAGACAAAAATTTAATAACTTTATATGATGAATTATTCAGATCTGAAACATGTACCAAAAAGAAAACTAATAATAACATTAATCTTTTTCATTACAGTCGGCACTCGGCACACAATTTATTCCCCTCTTTCACATGAACCCTGCTCTCTATCCTAGACAAATAGTACAATATATGAAAAAAAAAAAGGAAAAGAAAATTGAATGTGATCATCATTTACATTATTGAACACCCTTGTGGGTTTTCTTCGTTGAAATACTGGTCACACCGGCTAACATACACCGGCCTCCCTCCGCCGCCGTAGCTATCATACACCGGCCTCCCATAATACCCGTCGTACACCACCGTCGGCTGCCCATACCCATAATAGTATGGCCCACAGGGATACCCCTCATAGCACGGCGTCATCACCATCCCCGCCGGCGCCGCCACCGCCACCGCCGGCGGCACCGGAATCGGGCCCGGGCCCGTATTCTTGGGCTTATCACCGGCAGGCTTGTCACCGCCGGCGGGCTTGTCCTTGGGCTTGTCGCCGGCGCCGCCGTCCTTCTTGGGGGCGTCACCCTTGGGCTTATCTCCGGCGGGCTTATCCTTGGGCTTGTCTCCACCGGCGGGCTTGTCCTTGGGCTTGTCGCCGCCGGGCTTGGGCTCTTCGGCGGGCTTTTTGGGGGGTTCGACTATTTCGATGCTTTTGATGGCGCCGCCGCCTTTACAGCAGATTTTGTCTCTGATCTTTTCTGGGTCACAACAGATGACGGTGATGTTCACTATGTTGGCCTTATCGTCGAAAACCTGAGCTCGAACTTCTAGAAGAATGTAGAAGAAAGTAAAAAAGGATTAGAATTCTGAAATTAAACAGAGAGAGTGAGAGAGAGAGAGAGAGAGAGAGACTGACGAGGGATTTTGCAGAGAACCTTCTTGACCTTCTTGGTGCATTTAGAGCATCCAAGATCAACCTTGAGCCTCATGAGAGTGACCTGAAAAATGAGGAAATCCAGATTATAATGATGATGATGATGTTGAGAAACCAAACAGAGAAGAAGGGGAAGAGAAAGGTGTTACCTTTTCAGGAGCCATGGAAGAAGGAAGAGAGAGAGAGAGAAGAACAGAGGTAGGAGATGATGAAGTGGGTGTGAATGAATGTGATTAGGGAGGAGTGAGCGTAAATGGATGGCTGCTTATAGATTGTAAGAAGGCTTTGACTATTTAGTGCCTTGTGTCACCCCCATGTGCTGCCACTGTCGGTTCTGTTCAATATTGGTGTCCTCTTTCGTAATTATAACATCTCTCTAGTTCATTACTCCGTGCCTATTACTCCCTTGATGACATTTTTCTAACAAGATAGAGTAACAAGCATTACATTAAAGTGTTTTATATTAATGTGATACTGGACCCCTCCCTCATGTCCTACACCCATCTTGAGCTTGTCAGCATAAGACAATTTCTAAGAGGAACAAGTGGTACTTAGTAGGGTAGTTTTTGTGAGATATTGGTGTGTTTGGTATGATATTTGCTAATCTGAAGATGCCTTTTTCAACTGAAAAAAGTTATTTTACGTCTAAAGTGATGTATGGCATGAGTTTAGGGGCAAATGTCCTTTTACTTGAAGTCCCTTCAAAATAAGCTCAACTTTTTCTGATTTTTTTTTTTTTGTTTTCCTTTATATTTAAACTTAAGTAAATCACATTAAATTGGTTAATTTTTATCCTACCTTCAGATTGTAAAAGTCATTTAAGATTAGAGTCATTTCTACAAAGATTACCTAAGCAAGCCTGTAGTCAATGCCTTATAAATAGATATGGGCATGAATAATTTCTCTTACGAATGACATGTTCCTATGTATAAAAGTCTTCAGTAATTCTACATGTCATTTTCAATTTTTCCCATTTTTTTTTGTTTGTTTGTATCACTACATGAGTTATTAGTTAGTCTCGAATTCACCTTCTCTCTTTCTCCTCAACAAATAAGGGTATTTTTCTAAAAAAAATAAAAAGTTATATTTGTCACATATTTATTATTTTTAACTAATTTTACCTAAATTTGTATTATATAATTTGATTGTGCATATCATATAAAAAGAATAGAGAGTAAAGCAGAGTGCTTGATTTATGCTGAAAAGGAGTAAAAAAATAAAGAACCCACAGAAATAATATGAGCCTAATCCGCTGTCTGTTATAGATAAAAGTGAAAAATCACTGTCATAAGTAACATGATTATGTAATAAATTAAAATAAAAATAAAGTACTACTCCTAATTCATTTGGATTCTCTAAGCGAAAATGTATATACACTCTTCCATAGTTTAGATTTTCTTCTATGGATGATTTAGATTTTATTCTTTTTTTCTTCAAAAAAGTACTATTACTATACCACTCTGTTCCTTATTATAAGTCAAAATATCATAAATATAAGTCCAGTTTGGGATCAATTAATGCCACTGTGACTCTTTTACCCCTATATTGGAAATAGGGAATATGAGAGAAAATGTTTATAATGCATAAAATATTATTTTAACACCTATTATTAAATAAAGGCAAGGTTAGAAAAGAAATTTCAAAATATGATATATTTAATGCTATAACTCCCACACCTTGATATGTGAGAAGTAATTAGGATGAACTTATAATAAGTAACAGTAGCTTTTTATATGTGCATATATTATGTGATGAAAACATGATAAAAGTAGCTGAATAATTAGTACCAAACCAGAGAAATAATGAATTAAGGTAGTTTGGAATTGGTGAAAACTTGTGCAAAAAAAAGAATTGGTGAAAACTTAAAAGTATGAACTGGAAATAATAGGATAGAGTTGTTAGTGAGGAGACAGAGAGAGGTGTCCAAATCTGTGGGACACACAAAAAACAGTCAAATCCGGATGTTCCTTCAAAACAGAGAAACCTCATCAATCATTATTATTTCAGTTCCGGCAACCCACCTTATTTGTTGCTTCCTCTAACTCTTTCAAAATCTTCAACATTTTATTCTTAACGCCACATTCATTGAATATCTCATTTAATTTTGAAGAGTGATTATGTCACTTTACATGGAATCAAGTTTGATAAAGAGAACATTTTAGTTTCTTTTTGTGAACAGGGCCTTGCTTGTTTTTCAAGGTTCTGAATTGAATACCTTATTGCTACCCAGATTTTTTTTTTTTGTTGAATAAGCATATGAATCATCTTATTGGAGATAATCTTGTTTGATGCAATGTTAGACACCAAATGTGGATACATCTTCTAATGGCATTTGAACATCAGTTTGTAGTGTTACGAAGAACTAAACCCTTCTGCTGGATCCAATCCCATTGATGGGATTTAGGTTATAACTAATGTAGATTGGTTTCCTGGTGGCGTTAGAGAGTTTGTTTGGTTTTTGCCAATTTCTTCATGGGCTTCTGCATACACACACACACACATTAAAGTTTGTATATCTTTTTAATACAAATTTTATATGTCTAAATACACGTGCTATACTACAAAATCAAAACTCTATTGAAAAATGAAAACCATATTTTTTTCATAAACCATCTGGCAGCTGCTTTTATAAATACACACACATTCACTTTTTATATGATGAGAGAATCTAAATTATCTTGAGTGTGAATGGGGATAGATGATTGGCTGGGAATCATTTTAATTCAAAAATGAAATTTGTGATTATGTGATTGTCATTGTTTGGTTGTTTTTGTTTGGTTGTTTCGGAGAAGGAAAGGAAAGTTCTGCCACTGAGACCACAAGCCGGCCATCTGATATAAAGTGGGGTGAATGCCATCAAAACTTGTTAGGAACTGAAAAATCAATTGCTGTTCATTGCCCATCACACATTTCTGCTAGACTTTAGTGGTTGAGACTTGAGATGGCTTTTCTTGTCACTATTAGTTGGATTTTGCTACTCATTACTAATAATTTCTATATGATATATTCATTTTTTTTCTTTAACAAATCAAACTTTGCCTTAGATTCTACGTCTATAACTAAATAATTATTAAAACCAAAAATAGCTAGTCCTTTAATTTCATAAAATGTTTCATTTTATTCTTTCAACTTAGTAAAACATCTTTTCAATCTTCCAATCCTAATGATGTTAACATAAAGATGCTGACATTGAAATTTTAAATGCATAAAAACAAATACTACTAATCAAGAACTCCATTGAATTTGGCAATCTCTTTCACAGCAATGAAGGATCACTGTTCAGTGTTCACTAACACTGTTCTCCGTTTAATATACTCATCTTAAGAGAAAAGAGACATCATATACATTGAATCTAAATAGCTGATACAGACCAGTCTAAGGACCTAACTCCTATGCAGCTATTACTCAAGAAATATACGGAACTGGAAATCTCTGAAAACCAGAAAGCAGAGGGCATTTGCTCGGCTATATTTTGCAACCATCTGCGTCTTTTGGCCTTTCTTCCTTTCTGTACTATAAAAAGAAAAGCTGTAACCAATGGTTTTCACTTTTCCGATATAAAACTGTATTCTGATTATTTGCTATAAACCTACGGCATCTTACTGGAGATCTGTAATCAGGAGAGGCTGTATAGACAAGTTTTAGAAGCCTGAAAAGGCTATCATATTTGTGTGTCTGAAATCACCATGGAAAAGGGTCTTTTTCACTAAACAAGAAAAGTTTGGTTCCTATCAGTCAGTCCCCTGTTCCATCTTTGTGCCATACCAAATTCCATGGTCCACTTTTGCTGCCCAACCTTAAATTCAAATGTTGAGATGAGATTTTCAAGATTAGAATATAGCAATACAATAAGAATCTTGTCAAGAAAACAAAACTCAACTACTAAACTATGCGCTGGAAAGGGATAGCAATAGAGTTTTTTTTTTTTCCCCCTAGAAAATTGGTGGAAAGTCCATGTTCAAAAACTTCATTTGCCAGAAGGTGCTGAATTCGGTTGATGGTATCTTATGGTGTATAAAATCATATCAAGTTCTTCTGGCTAATGAAATTTTCAAACAGTCACTTTTCACATATTTCTCTTTTTTTTTTTTTTGGGGGGGGGGGGGGGGGAATTTTTAGGGGGGATGATGGCTATGGCATTGGGGCATATCAAACCAGCAAATGATATGTCACCTGATTTTTGCAGATTAACCAAAAGGATGGATCTTTTGGTCAGTGGATAGTATTTTGACAACGAGCATTATAAAATTATATAGACTCTAACAGCATGAAAGACTATATATACCTCCAGGCTCCAGCAAAAACACGTAATGTCATAAAGAGAAACAGCCCAGTCCAGACTCCAGGAAGTCCAAGTGCTGGAGCAGCCACCAGCATGAACACTGACGAAATCAGCCCTACGAGCAACTAGCCATCGAAATCCAAAATAAGGGTAAAAAATAAAGAAAAATTATAAGCAGAAATGAGTTTTAGGATAAGTATCAATGAAATGTTGAAATCTCTTAATCATTGGGCAAGGGAATTACCATGGAGTACGAAGCATATTCAAAGTCAGACACCCCATAGTAAAGCCCATCAATAACAAATGCCAAAGCATTTACCGGTTGAGAACCCGCAACAAACTGAAAATGATTACATGTGAAATTCTTCAATATAACATAATTAATAGAGTGCATAAGGTATAGACTAGTACAGAATAAAGACCATTTTGTGTTATCCAAGATGTGAAGTAAAGATTTCAAATGGGGTTAAGGAGTTTATTTTTCAAATAATTATGGTTTCTCACCAATAAACCAGACCGAGCAATTTCCAAAACCTCCGTGTCTGTGCTGAATAAGCTGGAAAATGCTCCAAACCCAGGGAATAAGATCATTGATAAAGCAATTCCTGTCCCTAAACCAATCTGCTTGTTAAATGGACAAAATAAGGGGAAATGATAGAAGGTCAATAATTGTTCCAGTATCCTTTTATAGGGTGCATAACAGACATTATAAAGAAAGAAATTTATGGTGACAAAAATCGTTAACCTGTAAAACTCTATAGACAATAAGGCGAGCCTGCTCATAATTCCCTTGGGAGTAATCCCCAGCAAGCAGAGCCTGTGAAGGAAAAATTGATACAACAACAGAACAAAATAGACTTCAGCTACAATCACTAGACTTGGCATCCAAACATTATAAACAACCTCTTGTCGAGGTCAACAACAATTTTATTATCAAACACACAAGCTACCATATCATGCATCTGAAATATGTTTGCTTTTGCCCCTATCCACAGAATGCTGAATACTATAGACGTACCAAAAGAAGGAAAGAATGAGAAGAGGGCTACATAGAGCAGCAGTGACATGTTGTCATTTCATAGAAGAAGAAGAAGAAGAAGAACATTTTTAATACATTTCATAGACAAGACTATTCATGCATGTGTCAAAAATCATGTGTAACCTACTAAAGAGATATGTTTCAATCAATCGATAAGATGCAATGTCATCATTGTCGTAAAATTTGTACCTTCCCCATCTAATGTGAAATTATTTTACCTGACCAGCAAGTGCCAAAGCATCTGTTAGCAAAGATATTGACAACCAAACTTGCATGCAAATTTGATGCCCAGCCATAGGTATCGGGCCCTGTCTGGCTGCCATAGATGTTGCCAGTGTCAAAGTCATAAGCACAGCCAAGGTCCTACCAATAAGAAGACCACCTGAAAAATGCAACATGTAAGCTAGTCAAAACTTATAAGAGAATGCAAGAACACAGTTTAGGCGGTTTGCATGATATGTTAAAGGAAATTTCGCATTTGTTTGCTCAGATAATGTCATCCAATAGGCCATAGAAGCCAACCAGGAAGGAAATCTCAAAACTCATCAAACTTGTATACTGTTGTTATAATAAAGTTTCAAGCTTAACATGGAGAACTTGCAAAACCACATTATGGCGTAGCTTTAAGATGCATTTATTTAAACTATTCAGTAATTAAGTCCTGGAACCTAGAAAACCAGTAAGTGTTCAATAAATATTATGTTTAATAGTTTTCTTCTATCAGTGATCGAGCTTGATGATTCTAATGTCATTTCTAATGTCATTACCAAAGAAAACGAAAATACTTGAAGGATAAGGACAGCCAAAGCAACAAGGCAACATAATTTAGAAAGTGAAATACCAGATTTCAGGTAGCCCAAAATTTTTCTCCCATCAAAGTCAGAAGGAATTAGCAGTACTTTGTCACTCAATTTCCATAAAAGAATGAAAGCAATTAAATATCTGGTGAACAAAGAAAATACAGATTTGATTAAATGGGGAAAAGCGCATTAATTAAGACAACACGTGCTTAATGCACTGATAATGCTAAAGTTTACCACATTCTAGACGTACTCAGAAGTCACAATTGCAAAAGCAGCACCGCTAATGCCAAAACCAAAAGTAAAAATCAGCAGCACATCCAAAATGGCATTGAGTAAGTTGCCAGCGCCTAGCACCCAAAAGGAAGAATGTTATTCAATAATCAATATACACCCAGCAAATCATCTGCCCAGCACCCTGATTTTTATTTTACATATGCATATGGAATGCACTTATCAGAAGTTGAAGTAACAGAAACTTGTCACTAATTAGTAAGGTAACTGGACAGAGCAGAATAATAATGGGAAGGTACACTCATATAGTTAGTAGTACTTTTAATTAAACATATCTTCAGGAAATACAGTATGATATTATATTTTATTTGAGATTTCTCTTTTTCAACTTAATCCTTAGCTGCTATATGTATAAATCATTTTCTTTCTAATAGAAATGCATTGAGCATGGGTTTAATTCCATAATCCACAATAGTATGTGTAACAAAAAAGAACAGAAAATTCAGGCTCCAGATAATACAAGCCTAGGATCCTTAATACACAATCATTCCTGGGTTAATTTTAGAGCTGTGCATTAGGGCCGGCCCGGCAATACAGGGCTGGCCCTTCAAGGGCCAGGGCCTTAAAAGGGCTGGCCCGAAAAGCCCGGGTAGTGCAAATATCCCTATTTTCAAAGCCCGGCCCTTGGATGGCAGGGCTCAGGGCCAGCCCGGCCCGGCCCGATTAACGCTTATACACTATTTTTTAATCTTTTTCTATAGAAAAAATTAAAGCGAAAAAATCCTTATCGTCAACATAAATATCAATTTTAATTTACAATACAAACACCAATAAGCAACAAACACTAAGAAATTATGAAGCAATGATAAATATTGTCCATATTTTTATATAAGTCACAAAATATATGTTTATTTTTAATTAATTATTTTAATAAATATTGTCCATATTTATAAATAAGTCACTCACTAAGAAATTATCAAACAATAATAAATATTGGGAATTAGGTATTATGGTTTTTTTTACCTTTAATCAATTGTTTTATTTTGTAGTTGTTAATTTTTTTTAATATACATATATATATGACAGGCTTAAAGGGCCAGCCGTCGGCCCTGCAGGGCCGGCCCTTTGAAGCCCTCAGTCCTACAGGGCCAGCCCGTGAAGCCCGATTCCTTCTTAAAGCCTCCAAAATCAAAGTCCGGCCCTTCAAGGGCCAGGGTCTAAAAGGGCCGGCCCGATGGGCTTGGCCCGAATTACCAGCTCTAGTTAATTTCTGCTGATGGAGCTTGTTTTTGAGTAAAATCTCTTTTCTACTAATTTTCATCTATTTTCTTGACTTTGAAACTTATGTTCAATTTCTCATATTGAAATACTTCTTAGGTTTGTGTCATTTGGGATTGCAAGTTTGATGACTAAAAATCCCCAACCCTTTTTCTCGGAGGGGGGGGGGGGGGGGAAGGCTCTGACAACTTAACTAGCATCATGACATGAATGGGTGAAAATAGAAAATACACACAGATAAGTTGCTTCAATACTTACCAATGGCATATAGAGGCGTCTTCGTATCCAAAAATCCACGAAAAGTGCCTTGTGCGGCTAGTGCAATCACAACAGGTGGAGCACCAAAGGCCCTTAAGGTAAGAAACTGTTCAGCAGGGGCATGCATTGGTGAATCCTACAACACATAAAATAAAATCGAAATGATTCCTTGAATTATGACAGGCTTTCATGGAAACCAAATCTGCACACAAATAGTTGTTTAGACCATATATTTCATGATGGTAAGTATTGGCTCAATAATCTTTCTACATAGAAATTCAAATTTTATAGCATAAATCATCTTTCCCGTTTCTGCATCCAATGTGTTTTCTTGCCCCCCTCTATCTTGGGAGGCGGTCTTCTTTAGCCATTTACATAACTCAGAAGTATTATGCTATGAAGCAACATAAAAACAACATAATGTGTGAATCAATATCAACCAGGGATGACATACAGCAGGTATACCCATGATATTCACGAGGATGCCAGAGCCAAAGCACAGGGCCACAGCTTCAGCAATTCCAAGGCTTGCAGCAAGTATTAAAGAAGTTGACACTGAAGGAAGTAGCATCTTGCTTTGGTTCTTATCTAGGAAATCTACATTTTAGACAGATGAAGATCAAAGCGCATCAACACACACACACAAATAAGCCGTATAAAAAGCATTTGAAAGCCAAGAAAAAATATGATACTAAAGTTTGGTGGCACTATTGAATAAACTACCATTATCATTACTTTGACCGGAGTCTACTCCTTTGGCAATCAGTGCCTGCTCCTCAGCAACAAAGGAAGTAGTGATATTGAGCAAAGGAACATTGAACACTTTTGACACTAGATTAAACACAGATGCTGCAACCCCAACTGCTGCCAACTCAACCGAACCTGCATGGAGAGGCCTCTTGATAACTATACTGACTATAACTCAGAAAAAGCAGAAAAAAGGTCTATTTGTTGCAATCAAAATCATCAGCATGACCATTGAGCAATAGGACGATTATTATAAAACATTCCCGCCAGTCCACCACACAAACTCAAACAATTGGAATGATTAAGAACGCATTCAAATCAAGTCTATCTTTTTTTGTGGTGAACTCACTTCCATAGAATTACCTATATGGCCAACGAAAGCTGTGTCAACCAAAGAGGCAATGGGATCAGCAGCCAAAGCCAACGCAGCAGGTAGTGCAATGGACAAAATATCCACCCCAAGGTTATCAAATTTAAGCCATCCATTTCTGTTCAAAACACCAATTACAAAAGCCATACCAAAGTGAAAACTTTCAATTTCACATAACCCACAATCGGATTAAGGAGCTACACCTAATTTCACACACAGTACCTGAAACGACGAAGCAGAAGAGGAGAGGAATCAACCGAAGATGGAGAATCCTGAGGTGGGGAAGGTTTTGGGGAGCCTGTTTCCAGTGAAGTTGTACTGTTTTTCTGAGGAGAAGATCTGGGTATTACTCTTAAGCGAGCAAAGCAATGAGCTTTTGATAGTGATTGGTATTTTGAAAAGGTGTTTACTTGCAGAGTTTGCAAAGAAAGAAAGTTATGGGAAAGAGTGGACGCCATTCTTAAGCATCAAAGAGAGAAAAGAGTTGCGTCCTGTAGAGACAGCAAAACCAAATCTTGCGATAAAGTTTGTAACTTTATAGTTTATAACCGATTAACGAATATGTTTGGTAAGAGAAAAAAAAAAATAGTTAAAAATATCTGAGTTGGGTGGGCCATCGTAGTGTTTGGGTCTCATATTTGCATATGTGAATGAATATTCAGAAAGATTGAGACTTTACTTGTTTCAAGTCCAAGGCCGAGAAAGTCTCCAATATTCCTTCTGGACTACAAGACACAAGATTTTTCCCCTTTCTTTTTCAGATCAATATAGATTTTTCTCCTTTTATTCATGTGATGAAACCGGGTTATCTTCAGGTCAAAATACTTGATTTCATTTTATAATGATTCTAATTATAAGAGCCAGTTGACTTTTTTGGAAAAATTAAGGATGCAAAATACACCACTATAAATTGTTTATATTTGTCTTTTTTCCTCAAAACTAAGTTATTTTACTTATAAACTATCATATAATTTAATTATATTTCGCATATATTAAGATTTAGGGATCTAATTTGCTTCCTTAATCTCCCCAAAAAAAGTCAACTGGCTCTTATAATTAGGACCGGAGGTAGTATTTTCTAATTTGACTGGAAAACAGCACATGAAGATGAGTTTCTTTTTTAAAAAAGATATTTTGCTTGGACGATTTATTTTTTTATAAAATGCATTTGTTCTCATTTAATTGGAAATAAAGTGCAAAAAAATATACTTAAATACATAAGCTTAAGTATATAAATTTTCTCCGTTATTTCAGTTGTATTCATTCATTAAACGAAGGGATTTAAACAATACTATTGATTATTGGTGTAAACAAATCAAATTTTGCAAAGTCCCATCTCCCATGTGATCTTAAACTTTTTACCAGCTTCCAAGATGATGCACGACATCGGTTGTGTTTGGATAGATTTCTGAAAAAGTGATTTATAGATAAATCAAACTGAAAATAAGTCAGATTGTGTAATGAGATTTATGTTTGGATGGGCTGTTAAAAAAAGTGACTTATAAGTCATAAGTCATATTGTGTAATGAGATGTATGTTTGGATGGACTTTTGAAAAAGTGATTTATGTTTGGGTTAGTTGTGATTTGATGTGTAAAATAAGTTAGAATTGTGGGGTCCACCAAAAAAAGTGACTTATAAGTCATAAGTCATAAGTTGAAAAGGAGAACTTATACTTATTTTGACTTATAAGTTATAAGTTACTTATTTTTATAAGTCGAGACAAACATGCTCATAAGTCCTTTTCTGAAAATAAGTCATTTTTTATCAAAATAAGGACTCATTTGACTGCAAGTAGGCGAGCCAAACACACCAATCATAAATACGTTAAAATTTGCAAACCCAACATTTCAAGCGTTATAAAAATGCCAATAGATTATTGTTGACGTGGAAAATAAAAGTTTCAACCTGCCATGTATCAGCAAATCATTCTTTTTATGGCAAAAAGATGTGAATCATTCGAAAAAAAATGAAAAACCCAATCCGTGAACACTTCCCCCAACTTTCACTTCATTATTTGCGGTTTAGAAGAAAAATAATTACTCTCACTATCCTAAATATAAGATATATTTACCTAATTTGATTAGATTAAAGATTATTAATTAAATTAGTTAAAATCACATTATATTACTAATGCACCCTAACCATCCACATTTATCCACACCCTCTCTCTTGCTTGTTTATCATTGAACATTATTAATAAGGATAATTTAGGAAAAACCAATAACAATTAGAAAGTTTTATATTAAAGACCAAACTCATATCTCCAAATAAGTCTTATATTTAGAACCGGATGGAGTAATATTGTTAGGTGAGTTAAACAACACTCATTTGTTAGGCTTTAACCTCCGAAACAAAATTTGCCATCAAAGTCATTGCACAGCTTATTTACTAAGGATTTCGAATTTTGAATAATCAGTTCAACAGAAGATACACTCAATGGCAAAATAACACATAATCAAATCATTCTTGCATTTGACTGATCAAAAGAAAAATGTTTTACATAACTCCCACGGACAGAGTATTTTATTAACACAAGCATATAACAATAAAATCGCACCACTTCACTTGGATGCAGCTTCTTCCTTCTTGTCTGACAAGTACCTAAACAGAATAGCACATCCATAGATGCAGAGTTAAAAATTGGAAGTAGAATCATAATTGCATGCACACAGTTTCATGATCAAATAGTATCAAGTATTTCTATAAAAATAATATACAAGGATAACTGTCAAGACTGTACACTATGATGGACTACTCAACAAAATTCTTTCACGTCATAATCTTGTAATAGTGAAGAACTTGACAACAAACATTTAAAAGTTGCACCAAAGTCTTTTTTCTTCAAGAGAGACGCAATTGAAAAGGATACAGTTGTTTTGACTCAATAACATGCTCAACTGCTTACCCATTTCCCTTTGCCCAGCGGGAGAGTTGGTACAGTTGCACAGTCTCATTAGAAGCATGACAAACGAGCAGCAGATAGTTGCGAGGTTGAACCATCCATGCAAATCTCATGAAGAGAGCTGAATATACACACATTGCTGCAGCACAAACATGTGCGAAATTTAGCCAACATACAAAGACCCAGCCTATGTGCAATTTTTTAGGAATTTGCTATCATATTTTCTAATTGCATATTTGTAACAACACATCACATAATTATCTCTTTAAACGTCTTTCACATTTTACAATTTTATTGGAAAACTTAATAGCAAACATCTCAGGAACTCCACTGAAGTTGGGTCCATTTCCCAATTCTCAAGAATGTGGATAGTTTCAACCTGCTGTCATGTTGCCAGAGATCATTTCTGGAGGTTTATTCATGTCAGCCAGCCCCTGTATTACAAACATGGTTATGAAGGCATGAAATGAGATATGGTAATCCAGTAAAGCAAGAACAATAGAAATGACCTCCAATCTAAAGCAAATAAATAATCAATGAAGCAAAACATACTGCAGCAACAAATCCCCAATTGGCAACAGGTCCCCAAAAATGGGTTGTTTTTGGACCAACTGGACTGTTCAAGAATGCTCGGAAAGTGGAGGCCATGTTACTATTGACGCTCAACCAGCAATAACTGTCAAGAAAAAGAAAGTTAGATAGTTGACATAACTGTCTGCCAGTAAATGCAATGACCTAATTATTTGTTGCAGAAGGTATATTTAAAAAGAAAAGTAAAAAGAAGAAGCTAGAAAGCAGGGTGACATATGGATTGAAGCTTTTATTCGTACTTTTAAGTTTTAACCTTGCCCAAAAACCAAATAATGGGAAAGGAATAAAGCGATGAATATAATGAATACATATCACCATGTAACTACCTCAGTCCTTCTTACCGCCACTTAAAGAACAGAAGCACAATCATATATTGACAGTCCAAATCTCAGTATTCAAAGGAGAGCTCATGTTTGAAAACCACCCCATATCCTTGTTAACTGTCTGACCCCTGATGCCAGATAACTTATTTTTAAAACTTGCTAATCATGTATTTCTATCAAACAACCATTATGAGGTCTAACAAAATGAGATGCAATCGTGCCATTTTTCCATTTTTCCCTCCAAGACATCAGTAATCATTCCAAAACCAGAGTCCCAAGAAGCAAATATATTATAAATCCAGTTCTAGTTTTGCAACAAGGAGAAGAAGAGGCAACTATGTCAATTTAGTAATTATTTTTCACCAGTTAGTCAATCCGCTACCAAGAGCCGGAAGTAATTAGTACCCGCATATGATCAGGCATGCCTTTCATAGAATAATTCCTGGTCTTTTTTTCCTTTCAGATTAAACAAAAGAAACTGATTTTGTGCACATTGAACATGTACAGCTATAAACTAAACGTCATATAAAACAATTGCTCACAGCTAGAAGTTAATACATATTGCTGATCATAATTACTTCAATTGATAGCACACGTACTTGGTATTACAGATATTTTGGAAATGAACATATCCAATAGGGCAGGCAAGCCCAAATCAAATCAAATGGGTAAATGAAGCATTAACCATATGTGCTTATGACCTCTAGCAGGAATTATAAATAAATCATCACCAATTCTTTCAAGCATTGGAACTTGCACTCAAATTGGCAACACAGCCAATAGCAAGCAAGCATTTTGATCCTGCCACATCTCCTAATTATAATAATAAAAAAAAACTATCCTAATTATAATAAAGTATGCTGGGTACTACTGGGTAGGTGAAAAAACCATCCCGGGGCTAAAAAAAAAAAAAAAGAAAAAACTATCCCTAATTATAATAGTAGTTGGACAGAATTGCCCCTCGTCTTTCCCCATCTCCTTCATCTCCAATGCCTTTACAGCAACCCAGATTGAGATACCCAAAATCACAAACTTACCGATCCAGATTTTTAGATTAACCATAAGTAACCATAGATGATGAGCCAAAAAAAAAAAAAAGAAAAGAATCCATCATCACACAAAAATCAAAGATTGAAATTTCAACCAACCTCAGATATGTTATATGAGAATCGCCGCCTTAGCCTTCGTCGTCCTCCGATGTCACCTCCCTCAATTTGGTAGAGCTGGGATTTGTGGAACTCGTTGGAGGTGGGTCGAGACAAGGGCTCTAAGTAACAAAATTAATAAACAAAAAACAAATATTATTCAGTGTTTATTTAGTATATAATCAGGAATAAAACAGACAGGTCCAATGACAAGTATTATGGGCCTGTTGGGTTGAATAGTTTAATTGTGGGCTTTAAGGTCTTTAACGATCTCTTCTGGTTTTTTTTTTTTTTAATGGGTGGAGGAACTGAAACTAGATGAATGGAAAAGAGAGTTAACTGGTTGGTTAAATTGTGAAAACAGGGAAGATGGGGAAGTTCGGGGAGAGAGGGGCTTGTAATATTTGTTTCTTAAATTCCTTTATTAATAACTAATCCTTATATAATCATATTTAGTCCAATAGAAAAAATACTTTATTTAATAAAACACACTATCATAATTAGAAAAGCTTTAACTTAAAAATTCTTTGAATCCAAATAAAGTTGCTTAAATGTGATAGAAAAAAAATTTATCAAAGTATGACAATAGATACTATCATAGTTAAGAAAAGACTTTTGCTAACCATTTAAAGTTTATCTATGAGAGAAAAGTAAATTATTACATTAAAAGTCGACTTTCACATAACTCATACTAATATCAACAACACCGACTAAATTCATGGTAATTAACTTCCAAAGAAAATAAGTCACCTGTGAGAAAATGGGACCACAACTAATCATACAAATCAACATTATTATATCCCAGAAGTTTCACTCGAGACTTCAAAAATTTTCATATCAATCATCACACGAGACACTAAGCAAAGTTTCAACAGTTTCACCAATCAAATCTATCCATAGCCATGGCACGAAGTAAAAATCATAAACTTTCGAGCTAAAAAAGCAAATTTCGATAGTGATCACGCACAGGGCAATGTTTCAGGGTTAGTGAGCCAACTCCAAGCAATCAAAGACTTGGAGACAATGCAAGATTTGCAACCTAGGGAGATGGAGAAGCAATCACCGATGGAGGAGAATCAAGAGAGGAAGAAGATGAAGCTAGGCTTCAGGAAAATTTTTTCGATGCCAAAAGCAAAAGTTGTCAACGCGACTGGGCATTTAAGTAATTCACTATTTAAATTAGTTTCTAATAATAATATTAGCAATTAACATAATATTATTGTAAAGTAATATAGGAAGTTTTTCAAAGAGCATTTTTAACGTAACTATATCGCCATTTTCGGTTAAAAATGATAGCGGTCAAAGTCAATTTCCAAGCACTAAACATTAAATACTTTTGAGGAAAATGTATTTATTGAATGACTTTGGAATAAGGGTTAATATAACTTTTGGTCCTTGAACTTTCACTCAATTTTGGTTTTGGTCATTGAACTTTAAAATTTTTGGTTTTGGTCCCTAAACTTTAGGTCAATTTTGGTTTTGGTCCATGAACTTTGAAATTTTTGGTTTTGGTCCCTAAACTTTGGGTCAATTTTGGTCTTGATCCCTGAACTTTCAGAATTTTGGTTTTGGTCCCTCAACTTTAATTTTTTTTTTGAAGTTTTTTTTAAACTGAGAGACCAAAACCAAAATTATTGAAAATTCAGGGATTAAAACCAAAATTGACCCAAAGTTCAGGGACCAAAACCAAAAATTTCAAAGTTCAGGGACTAAAACTAAAATTGACCAAAGTTCAGGGACCAAAACTAAAATTGAGTGAAAATTCAGGGACCAAAAGTTATATTAACCCTTGGAATAATCAATGCATTTTTCATAGCTACTTTCGAAAAAAAAATGGACCTTAGCTCAAAAAAATTAAAAAAACTGAAAAAAAAAAATGCATAACTTAACTCCTGTAGGCCCTAGAAATTTAACTTAATTACACCATTTTCAAAACTTAAATAAATTAGATTCAATCCTTAAAAAAAATTATAACTCAATTTTTAACATTATAATTGTATAACTTGTTGATCCTTACATTTTATTTATATGATTCGATTACATATCAACTTCTGAAGGACTTGGTGATTACTTGAAAGTAGAGTTACAATGGATTAAAATAACTGAAACTTAAACGAACTATATTGTTGGCTAAACTAAATTTGAGTGATTGAATTGTATATTGAGACTAAATAAATAATTTACTTTTATTTGTTATGTTGATAATGATACTTGAGCATGAGTTTACTTTACACTTTTGCTTTATGATTTACATTCAGCCTAATCCTGAAATCACACTGTAATAGAGCATCCTTGCTCAACATCATGCAGTTAAATGATTAATATAAAAGCACTAAAGGCCATCATAAGATGAATTTACATATAGTTTTTTCAAATCGAGAAACCTTGCTCCCAATAGTCTAATTCTTTTGTGTAGTGTATATGGAAATAAAACTTTTTTTGTTTTAATATTTTCTTGAACTTAATTTATTGATTTGTATGATTTCTCGTATTAATTTTACAAGACATGATGACTCTCAATTCAGGCATGATTTGGCAAGTTCTTTCTCCTCAATCAGCTCTTGAGCTGTTTTATCCATCTTTTCTCTTGAGAACTTGTCAATCTTAAGACCTGCCAATGCATGAGAAATATCTTTTAGTGATTGAAATTATATCACTTGTGAATAAAAATGAAGAGTAGAAGTATTAGTATAGAATTCAATGATAAATAAATAAGCAAGCATGTCAGATAAATAAATAACCAACCCCATCTAGGAGTGAATATTATTAACCACAAGGCCAAAGAAGATCATAAGAATGCAAAGTTTTAAGAAACTGAAAAACACCTTGAACAATCTTCCACTGTCCGTTTTCACAAGTGACAGGGAATGAGTAAATAAGGCCAGGTTGGATGCCATAAGAACCATCAGAATACACTCCCATTGATACCCATGTCCCCTGAAGTAACAAAAGCAGACACAAAAATTAACAAACAAAGATGCAACATGTATTAGATTTATGGGAGAATTAATGTGTTATGGCTCCTAAGCAATTTAATCACCAAAAAGTCTAACAACAAGTGAATAGCATGCAATGATAATAGGTCATGACACTGAATCTTGTCATCGCACATTACTCACTTGATGTGAGAGTTTTTACTATTTAGATTGTGTATATGGGATCACATGGTAATTCAACTAAGATTTAAATGGTTGGAAGAGAAGCAACCTTGGGAGTGCCAAGTATCCAATCACGCATATGATCACAAGCAGCACTTGCTGCAGATAATGCACTGGACAGCTTCCTGGCTTTGATTATGACTGCACCACGTTGCTGAATTATGCTGATAAACTCATTGTTCAGCCTGTTTAGTACCAATGAAAAATCAAGTTATCATCCATGTGCTGTTTGGCTGCTTGCAAAATGAATGCTTAACTCATTCGTGACAGATTTAGGTTGCATTTGGAAAGTTGATCATCTAAATATAATGTCACCTCTTGCTTCTGCTATAATATGAGGTCTTGTTATATTTTGGAATTAATTATTTCAAGTCTGCCCATGAAATTCCTATACTCCTAGCCACTATTGGTTACTTGGTTCCTCAGGATTGTGGAGTACATTTAGTTAGAGCGGAATACTTTTCCCAGAGTTTTCTTTTTTCTTTTGGTTGAAGAGGATCTCTGAAATTCTGTCTTGTATTATTCTATATTCACTCACTTGAGTATATTTTTTTGGGATAGATACAAAAAGGGAATAGTGGAAGGTGCATTCCCTCTTATTTTTAAATACCCAAACGTGTCAATAAACTAACTATATGAAATTATACAATGTCCTAATATAGGGGTTAGACAAAATATTTACTTTGGTTATCAAGTTCTTATAGTAAGGGCATGAGATAATATCATGTATTTTGTCCACAAGAAAGACCAACGAAGGTAATTCAAAACATAGAATTACACAAAAAGGTAAAGGGGTAGATACTTGTATATACCAGTTATCATCATCCACTGCTTGCCTGACTGACTTTTTGCCACTGCTGGTGGTGAAAGTAGCATGGTTGACATCTGGGTATTGAGTTGAAGAGTGATTTCCCCAAATGATAACATTCCTTACATCACCAACATGAACATTTAGCCTCTCAGATATTTGCCCTAATGCTCTGTTATGATCCAGTCTAGTAAGACAGGTGATGTTTTTTTCTGGTATTGAAGGAGCATATTCCTTTAATATGAGAGCATTTGTGTTTGCTGGATTGGCAACCACTAGCACCTGTATTAACAATTAATGGAAAGAACAGGCAACATCATGATTATTTAATATCTTAATAGATGTTGCTCAATTGGCGAAATTGCCAATGAAGTATTGCAGCTTATACTTAATATACTTGTGATTATATTATATATCTACGTGGCCTTTTCTTGTTCTTATTTCATTATGGTTTAATATCGATCAATCATTGAACATCAATCAATCACACCTGAGGTTTGTCACCTATATCAAAATATCTTAATCCACATTTGCTATGCAATGTGATTGACACTACCAAACTTGAAGTTGTAAAGACAAGAACCGACACACTTCATTCAATACTAGGATGTCTAAGTTTTTCCTTACCACTATGGTCCCTATTATAAGTTACTTTTTAGAAGGAATGTGTGGTCCTTATTATAAATCACTAAGTGGGGTATTAATTACATTTTTTCACATTGCCCCTATTTAAAGTCAGATGCAATTTTTCTTTTTTGGTTTCTCAAGATGTGATAATCCATGGTTTTAAATAAGGGTAAATTTGAAATGTTTACATTTCCAAACAAAATTATGACTTAATCACCTCTCATTGGATCTGGTGAAATGGTAGAAGTGTGAATTATAATAAGGATAAGAGCAGTACCTTGCAATCTTCAGCAGCATGTTGTTCTAAAGCTGATGCTTGAGCCTTGTAAATGGATACATTCTTAGACATAACATCTTTCCTTTCCATTCCTTCTTTCCTAGGAAATCCACCTAACATAACCGCAACATTTACATCCTTGCAAGCCTCAACAACATCCGTAGTAGCAACAACACCTATTCACAGTAGTTATATACATACATATATACTCAGATCAAATTTTTTATATGTCAACAATATGATATAATCATAGTTATGATATCAGAATTGAAGTTAATGATATACTTGCCTTTAAGAAGTGGAAAAGCAGCATCAACCAGTTCCATCTTCACCCCTTTCAATGACTCTGACGCAGGCTCAATATCTAGAAGGTGAAGAATTACAGGTTGATCTGAACCAAGCATCAAACCCCTTGCAATCATTGGTGCAAGGGCATACCCAATTTGCCCTGTTCGTTTAATCAAATCAGAATCAACAAGGGTAACATGTTCATTTTATGAACAGGAAAACCCAAAAGCTAAAGATTTTGAAGAGTAAATATTAAGGAGAACAATAGATTCTTTGAAATTAAAATTGAGAGCATAAAGATGACTAAACTTTTTGTGCCTAATGCCAAAGGTTTTAATAGGGAAAATCTATAAAAAGTCCTTATTTATAGTATGATTGACCTAAACAAAAAGCACTAATACTCTGCAAGATTCGATGTAACAGAAATTATCAGTACTTAAACTCATGTCTTTCTTACTAATAAAATTTTTAAACAGGGTTTTTCACCGATTATCCAATTTAAATATGAAAACTATATTGGTAAGCATCCATTAACATAGCTAGTGATAATGGAGAAATAAAAGAGTAAAATTGAGAAGCATGCATGCCTGCAGCACCAGTGACCAACACTGTGAGAGGTTCCTTCTCTACTTTAAGAAGGCCACACATATATCTAATGATCTTCCAAAACAAAGCGAAAGAAACTAAGAGAACAACACATTTTTGAATAATCTCCCAGGGAACCGTTTCCATTATCAACTTTCTTGAGGGATTCGTAGCAAAGAATATACTTGTTGATCTCTCTATATCTTTCTCTGTCTGTCTGTCTGTGCGTATATATGATAGGCATGGGAAAGAATGAAGAGGTAGTCCTCATTGAAAGGCAAATGATATACCAAAACAAAGTTGACAAGAGAACTATTGAAGGTGCTTGAGGGTCTCCTTCTCAACGAGGAAAAGTATATCCAAGTAAACTAAGAGAGGAAACTGGAATATACGTTTGGCACAAGCTATTGGATAAACATGATGGATTAAACCTTAAAGTCAGACTCATCACGACCTAAGCCTCCTTATATATTTTGGTTTGACCTTTTAAAACACATTTATAGTTTTCTGAACTACAAACACTTCCTAAGATGTTATTTATTTCTTTTGAAAAACAACTATTCTACATATATCAATTTTGTGTTTTTCTTACTAATAAATGCATTTTTTACATGTCACCTTCCATGTATTCCATATATTACATTCTTTTTCATCTCTCTTATTATTATTACTTTCTCATTGGCCCACTCATAAATGAGGCACTTTTAGAGAAAAGAGTGTCATTCTTACATATTTATTACATTTGACTAATTTTAGCTATTTTCGTACACTACTACACTACAGTTATTAGAACATCATGGTTATCTGGTGTTTGTTTTGAAATCTATTTTAATAGTTGTTGGCTGTTGCATAACAGTACCACATATCTTACCACAAACGCCCATAATCCTTTCAAACAAATATGGGGCCTTGTTGTATGTGGCCCACCATTGGTTTTAATTTTTTGGGCCCCAAACTTAACTCCTTGAGGCTGCCAAGTGCCAATGTTTTTAGGGTTAAAGATCATTTTGGCCAATGAACTATGAGCCAAATATCACCAAGCACATATATTTATAAAAAACATCTTATATACCAATGAACTTTTAAAACTGGACAAATTGACCAACGCCGTCAGATTTACCATAACTCTCGTTAAGTCCCTGCCACGTGTCGACACATTATTGGTCCACGTCATTTTTTGGATCCACGTGGACGAATGATATGTCGACACGTGGCACCGTTTGGTTAAATATGACGGCGTTGGCCAATTTGTCCAGTTTTAAAAGTTCATTGGTATATAAGATGCTTTTTATAAATATATGTGCTGAGTGATACTTGACTCATAGTTCATTGGCTAAAATGATCTTTAACCCATGTTTTTAAAATGATGGATAGAATTTGTATAGATCTAAAATCAAGACCTTGAGCTGTTAAAATCTTTGCCACTGGAAACTATTGATATTGGTAGAGTGGTAGTATACTATTTTTTTAGTCCGGTAGTATGATAAATTTGTATAGCATAGATTCAATTATATTATATAGATATTTGAATGAATTCACTTTTATGGCTATGCTTATGGCAAAAAGCTGCAGGCCAAGAGTCTATATGCAGAGATTAGATTGAAATATTTCAATTTGTGTTACGATGTACATATCCTAGTTCTCACTAGTCACCACTATTGTTATATTGTAGTTGTCAAGAAAAAAATATTGTTATATTGTAGGGTGGCGCCTCAACCTTGCCATAAGGACAACCTTGTCCTTAAGGGCAACTTAAAAATGTAATTAAAAATTAATAAAAAAGAAGAAGAAATAGTATTTTTTTTTTCACGCTTAAAGTTCACCCATAGGCTCATCTAACTTTCTTGTTTAGGCTTTGTCAAGTCACACACTATTATACACACACACACACACACATAATATTATATCAAGCTGAATGTTGGTGTAGTGTATTTGTTTGTTTAACTGTAGATGTAGATGTAGACGCACAATTTTTTTTTTTTTTGGGGGGGGGGGGGGGGGGGGGGCTACAAGATACACGCGTATGGGAGAAAAAAAGGTAAAAGGAGCGTTTTTATCATTTAATTTTAGATAAAGTTTTATTTTATCCCTAAAATAAAGATTTTTAAAAATTAATTTCTCATCCTAAATTGTTGGCTTCATTTAAATGTAATATCGATAATAAAATAAAATATTTTTTAAACATGAAAAAAACTAAAATTTTTATTTAAAAAACTAAGTTGGTCGTGTTTCATAGGCTTACAAGAATCCACACGCATCCCTCCAAATTTAAAAAGTTCTAAAAATATTTATAAATTTAGTATGTTACTTGCTAATAAAATCCATCAGCAATATGATTTGAACCCATAGTCTTATCTTATATGTTATAAGTAAACTTCTTCTTGACAAAAAACTAAACCAACTTCTTGTCAATTAAACTAATTTTTATTTGTAAAATTGCATCTTTTTAAGGGATCGTTTTATACAAGAGATTTAAAGTGGAGGGGAGAGCAAAAAAATTGAGTTGAATTGAAAAAAAAAATAGAAAACAAGGGTTAAATTACACACCTTTTTTTATGTGGCATCTCCTTATCGTTTAAAATTTCATAACCTCACTCCTTCAATTTTTTAAATTGAAATTATAAGAATTTTATTTTATTTCAGTCCAAAAAAATAAAAATTTGACTTGTAATCTAATAATATAACATATCCCCATAAATATAAGGGGAAATTACAACCAGAACCCAAATAAAGGAATTAATCATGATTAAATTCCAAAAAAATCATCAAATTACATTGAAATTCCTATGTAGGTAATATTAAATGATTTCTTATTAACAACTCAATGAATTGTCAATTACAACTCAATATTGATAACATAAAGATCTGTATTGACAACTCATTGTCAATATCAAGCCATTTAATATCATTCATATTACTAGACATTTCAATATAATTTGATAATTTTATTTGGACTTGATTATGATTAAATCCCTTATCTACTAACTGGTTATAATTATGTATAAGGTTATGAGATGGATTCGGGTTATAACAACATACCCCTTTACTTTTGGTGCCTCCATCTTTAATTTAAAAAAAAAAAAAAAAAATTCCCTCACCTCCCTTCAACCAAACACCCCTCATACCAAACAGCTCCCATAAGGTGAACATACAAAATGGGGAAGGTAGAGCTGGAGAGTGAAGAAAATACGTACAGTGGGGAAATGAATAGTATAATGCATTAAATATCCCACGTCAGATTTGCAGAATCCCCACCTTACTTCAATGTTCCACCTCCCCACATATTGCTCCCCAGGCTGACCAGAGAGTGACTCCTTTAGAGAGAGAAAGAGAAAGAAGCAAACAAACAAAAGTGTGAATCAATTGCTATTGTTAATTTGTTATTGTTATAGCTCCCCTTCATCAAAACATTACCATCTGAATTTGGCAGTCTCTCTTCTGAATCTCTGCCTCTGCCCTTGTCTACTATCACGCTTATGGCCCAAGTATGACTCGTCTCTTCTCATTTTCAATGTTATTGACCCCATTGATATTACATAAAAACATCATCTTTCTTCTGTATTCTTCTCTGTTCCTTCTCTTGGCTCTCTTTTGTTTTCCCCTGTTCATTGTTGTTTTCACATTACTATGAACTTCTCTCACGTCTGTTTCCAATTCCAAGTATGCTTTTTTCTTGTGTTTTCTCCTTCATTTTTCCTTTTTTTCTCACTCAGTTGTTACTGGGATTTCATGGTTTTTATTACTTTGTGTTTTTTTCCCAGTAACTCATGCAAGAAAAATGACCTCCTTAAACTAAATGTTTTTGTCATTGTTGGTAAAGGAGAAGATGGATGAAGGAAAGAAAGAAGGAAGCAAAGAGGAGGAGAAGCAAGAAGAGGCAAAAAATGAGAAGAAGGAAGAAGAAGAAGCAAGCCCAGAGATAGTTCTCAAGGTGGACATGCATTGTGAAGCTTGTGCCAGGAAAGTTGCAAGAGCATTGAAAGGATTTGAAGGTCATTTCTCTGTTTTGAGCTTTTAACATGTGTGTGTACGTACGCTAAATTTAATCATGGATTGATTAGACAGATCAGATCATTGATCCACCAGCCCATATCACAGACAGCTACTGCCATAGTTTCTAAGTTGTACTTTTACTTCTGTTTCTCTCTGTCACAGTACTGGAAATTACAGCAGGATTATATTGATTAAATAAGAAAAGCGTTATGACTAAGACGTTAATTAATGGTGATGATTCAGGAGTGGAGGAGGTGAGAGCAGATAGTAAAGGAAGCAAGGTGGTGGTGAAGGGGAAAGGAGCAGATCCCATGAAGGTATGTGAGAGGTTGCAGAAGAAAAGTGGAAGGAAAGTGGAGCTCATTTCACCATTGCCAAAACCTCCAGAGGAGAAGAAGAAGGAAGAAGGAGGAGCAGAAGAAAAAGAGGCTAATCAGCAGCAAAAGCCTGAGGAGAAAAAAGAAGAGGTAATTACTAATGAACTTTCCTTTCTTTGAGATTTTTTTTTTCCGTTCCCTTAGTTCAGGCAAAGATTCAAACACTTTTAAGGGCAAACATTTTTGAGGAAAAAGATGAGCCATGACGTTTGAGAGATAATGGGTTGAGAGCCACATGGGATGAACAGTGGATTTTGCAGAGAATGGTGTTATAGTGTGTGGTTTGGAAGGCATTGCGTCGTGTAGCTGACATGAAAGGAACGAGACAAAGTCAGCAAAACGGTGCCCCCCCTTCTCTTCCTTTCCCATGTCCCAATGAAAAAGGACGATAGGGCCAAAGGCATGGAGGGCTTTTGACCCCACGTTAATCCTCCCATGATCTCATCCACTTCATGACTCTTTTATGGGATCGTATCCTATCTAGTCCTAGTCCTAGTCATAATAATATTGAAATCATGTGTATATGATAATAGTGTGGTGTTGTCCAATGTGGTTTGCTCTAGATATGAGGCTGTGGGAATTTGATGAAGTTTTGAGGATTGAGTAAATATAATCTTTAATGTGCAAAATTTGTTCTTATTTTGGTTTTTATTAACTTATAGAAAACACTGTTTTAAATTGAATGAAAATTAAGTGACACAAAATCTATGTTTTGAAATTTGAAAGACTAAAGATTATATTGATCCTTAAGAATTCAGGTAAGGGATGAACGAGAGGGGAGAGGGTAAATGTCCTAGTAGTATAGTAACATGAACATATAAGTAAGAATATGGGGTATATGTTTAATCCCACTAGTGATATCAGACCCAGTGCCATGAGAGTTCTATAATTGGGAGGTTAGTAGCATGAAAGTTCCCACATAAGTAGGAGTTTCGCTTGTAACATTTGATCTAATAGCATGAGAACTCGGTAAACTCGTACCTTCATACAAATACATTTTTTATGAAAGAGAGAAGAGGGAGAGAAGTGGAGGAGGATGAGGTCAAAAGTGAAAATAAAAGAGGAGGGGTGGGGTCAGAGAGTGGGATGAGATCATGAGGCTATTTTGGCAGAACTCTTGGCATTTTGTGCCCTTACACAGCACAGCCACAGACCCATGCCCCATTCCTCTCTGAATTGACCACTCACACTAATTAATGTCTCTTCTTCTTTATATGTGTGCTGTAAATTTGTAATCATGTAATGTTTATGATATTTGAGAAGAGGAATTGAATAATTAATGAATGAATGAAAATGGCCAGAAGCCACCAGTGGTAACAGTAGTACTCAAAGTTGGGATGCATTGTGAAGCGTGTGCTCAAGTTATGCAGAAGCGAATCCGTAAGATTCAAGGTATGTCCTTTCATACACGTCCTTTTTCCAGTTTTACATCTATATAGAGCTTTTTTTTCAAATTGAAATTACTTCGTGGATAAATTCTTGATTTATGTTCTTCCGGTTTTATAAGAGGTAGTTAACTATTTTATAAAAAACAACGGGAAAAATCGAGAGTCATTTGTTATATATAAAATTAATATGATTTTTCAATTTTACCTTGATATTATTGATTATACACTCACATCTTCTATTTATATTTAATATGAAAGGACAAAAATAAAAATCAAACATTTATTACCTTGATTTTTGTATGTAACCTCTTATAATGTAAAAAAATTCTCATTTTATCTTTTATATTATGGACTTGAGGAAGTAATACAACTCTCCTACAAAGTTTAAATTTTTTTTTTAATTTTAAAATAAATTTAATAAATTAACCAATCTTTTTTTCTTGATAACGTGGATTATAATGATTTATATTTTGAATTCGAGAAAGAACTCCTTCAGTTCACATTATAAGAAGTAACATAACAATAGTTGTTATGACATGTAATAGTCAAAAACTCAAAATAATGTTTATATATTTGATTTCCATTTTTACCCTTCTATATTAAATGTAAAGAGGAGAGAAAGAGTTTGTACATAATAAATTATCTAAGGGTAACATTGGAAAATCACATTTATTTTGTCCATAATAAATGACTCTACTATGCTTTTTAAATTTGTGTAAAATAGTTGATTACCTATTACTATTATAATGTGTGGAGTTCATGATTTATAAAAGTACTCCCTCTATTCTTTATTATAAGAGTCAAAGATTTGAATGGTTTAATCCCTTATTATAAGATCTTACATAGGGTTATCAAAATATTTAATGACTTTTCCCTCATTTTGTCCCTCACTATTTTTGAATATTTAATGCTAATTTTTGTCATTATTACTTTATATTTCTCTCACTTTCATGCATCCCATGTATCATAAATAAAGACAAACTTAAAAAAAAAAATTTATTTTATATATATTTATCTCTCTATCTCAAGTCTCAAATATTTTCTTAATATAGTATGTAATTTTATCTTCTTAACTTTTATAATAAGTGGCCGAGGGAGTACCTTTTTAGACAAAACGGTGGTAAACATTACCTTTAATGTGTTGGTTCTTTCAATGTGTCAAAAAGGCATTGTCTTTATAATTCTTTTTAATTTTTTCTGCTGTTAGTTGCATGTCCCGAGCTATTTGAAATAAATAAACTTGTCTTATTATTCATATACACTTGAGTTATGGCGCTAATCCCGTTCTTTTAAAAGCAAAGCAGCTTTTGTAGGTTGTTTATTTAATCCGATCTTTTCACCAACCAAAACAAAACAGAAGAACTGTCATTATTGTATCATTATCATAATTGTCGTATTGACTTTAACAGGATCTCCAGGACTATATTAATGCCAGTATTACTTGTTTACCTTCCATAACTCATAAGCCCTTAATTCTAATATTCTATACAGTATTTCTCAGAAATTTTTTTCAACAAGGCTAAATTTGAAACTAAGTTTAACCGGTGGGGCCGGCCCAAAAAGAAGAGCATATCCATATTTAACTTTATGTAATGGACAAACATGGGCCCAAAATCTGGGATTGGCCCAATGCCATGCCTTATTTTCTGAAATTCTTTTGATATAAAGCTACATCAAACTATAAGTTATTCTATAGAAAATTAACATTTCTATATTAGTCTAAATAAAGTGTCTTAAATATAAATGGAGTCGTTCACCTTTTTAAAAAATTGACACCATCTAACATAATTTTTTTGATCAAGTACGCCATCTAATTTAATCAAATATACCCCCTTCAATGTCGAATATTAGACACTTCGTGAGTTATTAATAAAATTTTCCCTAAATATTGCCCCTGTTATAATTCACTAAAAAAATAGATAAAGTTGGAAAAACGTTTCATTTTCTGATAAAGTTAATGAATCAACCACCTCTTCAGTTCTTATAAGTAATTAGAGGTGACTTGTACTATATTTATATTGATATTATGGAGTATATATTAAAATCCAATGTACACCATCTAAATCAATCAAAAGCATGGCATTTTGAAAAGCCAAGTCAAAGCAGCCACAATTATTTGAATTGCCACTATACTTCATTAATTCGCTGACCAAATTATGAAATATATATTGTGCATGCAGGGGTAGAATCAGTGGAAACAGACTTAGGAAATGATAGGGTGGTGGTGAAAGGAGTGATTGAAGGCAGTAAGCTAGTTGAATATGTGTACAAGAGGACTGGAAAGCAAGCATCCATAGTGAAGGACGAGGAAAAGAAGGAAGAAGACAAGAAGGAGGAAGAGAAGAAAGAAGATAAGAAGAAGGAAGATGAGCACAAAGAAGAAGACAATGATCAAACTGATATGATCAAGAGGATGGAACATTGGCCTTCCAAATACTTCACTGACTATGCTTATGACCCTCAGATCTTCAGTGATGAAAATCCTAATGCTTGCTCTGTTATGTGAAACTCTCACTTTTTTTCCTTCTTTTGCTTTTTTTTTTTTCTGTATATTATGTATTACTTGGAAGCTCATTAACTCAAAACAATTTTCTGCATTGATGCTACATAGTGTTTGTGAGTGTTTGTATTGTAGGGTTAATATTCTCTTGGCCTTTTTCAAGTACTGGCAGAACTTAAAAGCTTCAAGTTTTTTGGTGCTAGATTCTGCAACAGAATTGTGTTTAGATGTGGAACTTGTTCGCTTGTTATTGTTTTATTCTGAAATCTGATTGTGAACAATTTTGCAATTGTACTTAAATTTTGTCCTTTTTCTAAGTATACTATGACAAGGGTGGATTGAATTACTTGTGTTAGTTCAAGGGTAACATATGCACTACTAAATTTTGTCCTTACAATGCTTGACATTAGGGTAAACTTTTATGAGGTCTTAAAAAATGAATGTAGTCGCTAAGAAATCTTACAATTCAATTCAAGTGAGCAACATGCAATGACAAGTTTTAATGTAAGAAATTATAACAAGTTTATATGACTCACATTTTCTTAAGACTTTTTTGATGTTACATTCTTTCCATGAAACCTTATAATAACTTTCCTTATAATTACCATGTTGAAAAGACATTGATTTGAACATATCATTGAATCTCAAGCAATGGATTGTCCTTCTATCCTTTGAAAGATACATAGAACGCAAAATGTTAGGCAGATAAGTATAAGAAACAAATGTAAACATTAAAATAAGTGTGTTAAAACCTATTTTAATGATCTTGATTAATTCTCGTAAACAACTTGAAACTAAAGAATGAATAGATATATATATATATATATATAAACTCTTTCAAGTATCATGCCCTTGTGAAAGGGTGTTGGTAGAAGTGTTGACACACATCACTGAACTTTTGGCATATAGTAAGCAAAATGTAACTATCAAATGAAGAATTTTAAGCTATATAATGAGTCATTGTTAGAGAAATTCTGAAGGTAAAGGGATTTGTATACATGGCAATACTGGATAAGATAATGACCTTAAAGCACTACATATTTAGCCTGCAATTTGGCCTTGGATTTATCAGTTGAGGGAATTTTGAAGATTTTTTTTCGAGCTTGCTGATTGAAATTTCAATGGAACTCAGAGCCTTCACTTTCTGTTTTTCTTGGCATCAAAATGGTCACAGAAAATTCAGATTCTTTGGTCCATAACTCCAAAGTGATTGTGTTGAACACCATTGGCTATAGCAATTTGACCTGGCAAGTTGTGAGGTTTGTTCATAATCCACCAGAACTAACAACCTGCTTTTGTTTACACTGTTATGAAAGGGAAAAAATTGAGTCCTCAAAAGGAACAAAACTATAAACAGAAACAATAAATTATACACTAAACAGAAGTTCCTCAGCCCAGTGATTTGAACAATAAATTTGTCCATTTTCAGATCTCATATGCTAAGATCCGCAACACAAAAGTACAGCACCATGTGTAGTGGGTATTGCGGTACAATGAAGCTTGTGGCTTAGAGGAATCTGCCAAACCCATTATTGCACAGGATAATCATGGGTTTTGTTTTGTGTGGGCTCGCACACATTTATATGGACCACAA
This sequence comes from Mimosa bimucronata, assembly GCA_037074515.1. Classification (NCBI taxonomy): domain Eukaryota; kingdom Viridiplantae; phylum Streptophyta; class Magnoliopsida; order Fabales; family Fabaceae; genus Mimosa; species Mimosa bimucronata. The sequence goes on from CM073438.1 coordinate 8,062,613, forward strand.
TCCAAAAGGTTTAATTTTTTTTTTTATATGGCTACCTGACTAAGTCATATTCAGATATTATTAGACCTAAATGTAAGTAATTTTCCCAAAAACGCGAAAAGGTTGAACTTCTAAACCACATTTCACATTTGAAATTTTGAGCTTGTGCCTAACACAGACAAACTTGGAGAGAAAAAGGACTGATGGAGACTGATTTGGCCCGGTTTAATGGAGTTGTGGTACCAAGACTTCCATGGCTGAAAACTCAAGAATGTAGAAGGTAGGACTTTTTGTCTCTCAACTTCTCAATGTGCTTTCTCTTCTTTTTCCAATTTGTAACAATTCTCCAAAGGGAAAAACCTCAGATTCAAATCTTTCTGAGATTCCCAGAAGGGTATGGATTTTACTTCATTTAAGAATCACCTACTTTGCAGAAACACTTTGATCCATTGAAAACTCTAACCTTTTTCCTTTTGGTGGTTTGTCTTCTGCTGCCTCATGAGATAATTCATTAACTTACCTTGTCTGAGGATGACTAATGTGCAATGAATTTGTTGCTCTTACCAAATTAAGAATTTAAAAGGCTTTCCTTTTACCCCAAACTTAAAATTTATTTCAAGAAAAATGTAACTTTAAACTCAGCATGTGAATTGTTATAGTCAAAACATCAATCATGAAATCAAACCAAAGAAAAATTAGTTTCAGACCCCACAAAATATGAAGTAATAACCTTTGAACTTTGAAGTAACCTCCCCACATTTGTCCCTTTTAACTCCATCCATTGAAGGTGTTGGTGTAATTCTTTAAAGAAAATACACAACGAAAGAAAGAAAAACTCTGAAAGAATAAGGACATACAAATAGGATAGACACTCATAATTACACCTTGGACATTAATTTTGTCACTTTTCAATGACTATTTTTGAGTGTGGATGCGCTCTTACTTTTTCATGTTCCATTTTTTACTTTGCCGCACTTTTTAAAAAAGTTAATATCAAGATCACAAAATGGAATAAGATGGAATTAAAAGAAATTAAAATTTTGTAAATAAAGAATATTTTTTGTAATCCTAAATAATACAAAGAGACAGGTAATGCCATGATAAAAACATAATAAATATCCTATGTACTCATTCTCTTTGAATCACGTCATTCCCTTTTTCGGCCACTCAAGAGATAGGATTCAGATTTTATTAATACAAAGAGATTAAGCCCAGTGACATTGATGCTTAAATATAACAGTATCATTAGATATTATATAGTTATTTATGAATAATAAAAAAAATATAGAAATAGAAATTTTTTTTGCCATCGAAAAAATATAATAGATATGTTATGCGTTAGTATGTATAGTATAAAAAAGAAATTAACTTTTTGTATGCATATCAAGTGAAGCCTATGAAAATAAATACTCTCTATAAGGCATAAATATTATAATTGATCATTCAACAATGTAGATGACTAGATGATTGACGAATGTAATGATATTTTAATAAAATATTATTGACTTCTATTTGACCAAATAAAGTGCCATTAACTTAGATACTCTCCTAACTCCTTCATATGACACAGTAAATTCAAATTGAATCAATATTTCTTCAAAATTGTAAAACGATAAGAAAAAAATTTAAGTAAAATGAAATATAAGGATAGTATTTATTTTTCGCCAAGTACAAGTTTTGTTATTTATTCATTAAAATCTCAATCATCATTTTTCGTAGTCATTTTGCGATTCTCTCTTTATTGGGCCAAAATTCTCCAGTATCAATAGACGCTATTCTCCATAGTCTTTATTCGAACACTGCAGATAGCGAATGCCCTTTGAGTCCTGACTTCTGAACCAACATCATTAACAAACTCAACATTATTTTGTCAAATAAATATCTAGTACTAATATTATCCATAATAAATGATGTTACTATCACTCCGTTCCTTATTATAAGTCCAACTATCACAATTTTTTTGTTCCAAAATATAAGTCCACTTTAGGATCAATTAATGCTAATGTGACTATTTTACCCCTATATTGGAAATAGGGAAGATGAGAGAGAAGGGTAATAATGCATAAAATATTATTTTAACGCCTATTATTAAATGAGGGTAAAGTTGGAAAAATTGGATATATTTAATGCTATAACTTCCACTCCTTGGTATGTGAGAAGTAGTTAGGGTAGACTTATAATAAGGAACAGAGTGGTATGTTTCATTGATTAATGTAAAATAGTTGACTATCTTTTATAATATGGATCGGAAGGGTATTAGTACTATCGAATTTATCGATGCATTATTTTAATGATAATCGGATATTAATTGGGCATAAAATATGATCCATGAAAGTTTTTATTTTTTTTTTCAGGTTTATAGTACAAAATAGGGGTATTCATTAATCCCCATGCTCACATGAGTTATTGTGGGGGGACCATCACAACTTACAAGCTTCGTTTTGAAGCATAGGCACGTTAGTAGATGCAAACTTCCAGCATGGCTTTTGTCTGGCTCTTGCTTACTTGGACATTTTTTTAAAAAAAAAAATTAAGCACCTCAAAATCACACAGTTTTATCTAATGCATTCTCCTTCTATAAATATATCATATTTTAGATAATCTGATCCTAATTATAAGAGCCAGTTGACTTTTTTTTTAGAAGATTAAGGAAATAAATTAAACCCCTAAATCTTAATATATGTGACATGTAATTAGATTATATGATAGTTTATAAGTAAAATAACTTAGTTTTGAAAAAAAAAGACAAATATAAACAATTTAAAGTCGTGTATTTTGCATCCTTAATTTTTTAAAAAAATCAATTAGCTCTTATAATTAGGACATGAAGGAGTATTACGAATACTAAATATAGATGCCTCTTTTAATAAAAATTCAAAGATGGATTTGCCACGTTGTGTTGTAAATAGAGTTGTGCATCAGGGCCAGCCCGGCCCTACAGGGCTGGCCCTTCAAGGGCCAGGGCCGGCCCGAAAAGCCCGGGTAGTGCAAATATCCCTATTTTTCAAAGCCCGGCCCTTGAATGACAAGGCTCAGGGCCGGGTCGGGCCGGCCCGATTAACGCTTATACACTATTTTTTAATCTTTTTCTATAGAAAAAACTAAAGTAAAAAAATCTTTACCGTCAACATAAATATCAATTTTATTTACAATACAAACAGCAATAAGCAACAAACACTAAGAAATTATCAAGCAATGATAAATATTGTCCATATTTTTATATGTCACAAAATATATGTTTATTTTTAATTAATCATTTTAATAAATATTATCCATATTTATAAATAAGTCACTCACTAAGAAATTATCAAATAATGATAAATATTAGGAATTAGGTATTATGGTTTTTTACCTTTAATTAATTGTTTTATTTTGTAGTTGTTAATTTTTTTAATATATATATATGTGACAGGCTTAATGGGCCGGCCCTTTGAAACCCTCGGCCCTACAGGGCCAACCCGTGAAGCCCGATTCCTTTTTTAAGCCTCCAAAATTAAAACCCGACCCTTCAAGAGTCAGGACCTAAAAGGGCCGGTCGAATTATCAGCTCTAGTTGTAAATGACTAATCTCTTCCCTCGAGAACCAGTATTGTGGGTTAATGCACCGTGTTTCAATTTTGCAGTTAAAAGTTATGCTCACTTTTAGATAGAAGTCACTTAGAGGATATGACTTGTTTTAGACTATGGGCTTTTTATTAGTGAAGTTAATTTTTGAATTATTTATTTAATTTATAAATATAATTTATCACGTCAATAATTTCGTAATCGTTTGTTCACGTGCGATGTGTAAAATTAAGAGCCAGGCTTTGAGACTCAGCTTCCAAGAGACAGGATTATTCGGTGATGTAAACATTAACAAGGCACAGCCGGGTTTCAACATGTTCTGTTTTAATTATTGGCTACTTGCCTCTATTTTCTCGGCTTCATAGAGTATAACCTTAAATTGATTTATTTGATGAGTTTGAAAAGTAAAATATATTATTTTTTATATTTATCATTTTTTTACCCAAATAAATTTATCATGCTTGTAAACTGCTATAATATCTCTATCTCTATCTCAATCTCAATCTCAATCTCAATCTCAAATCCTTAATAAAAGGTACAGTCAACTATTTTATGGAAATTGTAATGAAACTAAATAAATTCCTTGACTATAGCATGTGTTATATGATACTCCCACCGGTCCTAAATATAAGATCACTTTGACTTTTTTTGTGGAAGTTAATGTAGCAAATTAGACTACTAAATTATAACATATGTCACATGTAATTAGATTATAGATTAGTTTATAAGTAGAATAGATTAGTTTTAAGGAAAAAATAATTATAGACAATTTAAAGTGATTAATTTTGTATTCTTATTTTTTAAAAAAAAAAAGACAAAGTGATTTTATAATTAGGACCAGAGGGAGTATTTCAGAAAAAAAAAATTTGTATATTATTATATTATATATCAATTTATAAATTAGATATATTAGTTTAGAAAAATATAATAAATATTAGTGATGAATTGAAAGAAAACATCATATTTAAGATCAAAAAGTAAACCGACTAACTCTTATATTTAGAAAGGGAGGTAACATAATACAACATATGTAAAATTAAGTACTGCATTCAGGTCATTTAATCTCCCCAAATAAATCAATTTAATTTTATATTTAGACAATAAAAAAATAGGGACAATGAGAACCGAGAATATTCCAACCTTAATGCCCTGTTTCGCACGTTAGAAGAGTTTTTTATAGAAGTGGAAGTGAAATTGGAAGTGGAACTGGAATTAGAAGCAAGGGTGGAACTGGGTTCTAAAACATGTTTGGTATGAATGTGGAATTAAGATATAATTTTTGATAAAAATATGTATTTACAATGTGAAAATACAAAAATTCCCTCCAACCTAAAAAAATAATTTCGCCTCTAGCCATCTTAACCGTTGCTGACCTCTTTCACCTAACCACCACCATCGTCGGGGAGCATAGCCCATCGAATGCCTTTCATGGTGACAATACGAGAAACAATATTGGATCATCATTGGCAAATCAAAGGCATCATAACAAGAGAAATCAAAGAAATTGGAATTGAAGGGAAAAGTCAAAAGATTGACTCATAAAAAATTGGCAAAACCAAAATGAAAGCACCCCAATTACTTCAACCCAAGAAATCCTCGCCACTGCCAAAGCTAGACACAAGTCAACCAAACTAGACCCAAATCAAGCACCTCGATGCACCTAGCCTTGTCACACCAATCCCCCTTGTTGAGCTGTAAATGTCATCACCACCAATTCCCTATTCGAAATCGAAATTATAAAGCATGACTTGGTGAAATCTTGAGAAATCATGACAGGAGAAATCAAAATCGAAATCAACGAAGAATTGTGAAGCAGCAAAAGAATAAAAATTGCAAATCGAAGAGGGACTGATTATAATAAAGGTTCAACATTTTTGTGTGGGTTTGATTGAATGAAATCAAAACTGAAGTACAGAGATTGCATATCAAAGATGGAGAGTGCGATGAGGACTGTAGATCGTTAACTACATATTACATCTTCCACTACTCGCCGACGTCATTGTCACCATTATCATTATAGGGGAGATGGTCGCCGTCAATGGAGATCTATGAGGGGGAGGTTGTTGACGCACGACAACATGCAAAAATTTGAGAGGGGCAAACTTGTCAACACACTGTAAAAATGAGGGTATAACTGTGATAGAATCTCACTAACCCAAACCAGTTCCATGGGTTAGACCATGGAATCCACTTCCATCGTTCCGCAAGGAAGTGACTTCTATGGCACCAAACAGCTCACTTTCAAGATTCCTCTTCCACTTCTACTTCTCCAACCTCAATTCCAATGTACAACATAAGTACTCTCTTTTGTAGCGAGGTTGGTGGTTAAACCCACTTTTGGTCATTATAGTTTTCTCTGATTTGGGTTTTGATCCCTGAAATTTTAAATGGATGGTTTTGGTCACTTAAGTTTGGTCTATTTAGAACAGTTAGTCCCTATAGTTTTAAAATGACCTAACGGTGTTAGTTTGTACTGATGCGTCACTAACTCCATTAAATTTGCTGACTTTGCTTGATGGCTGAACAAAATGGCATGGAAACAATGGAAACCCTTCAGACCTTCTCTCAGCGTGGTTATTGTCCTAGTTTTTCTCATATACTCGGAACCATCACAACCAAGATCGGCTCAGACACACTTTCATCCAGATTAAGATTTTCTCTTCCAAATTCGATCCAAAAATTTTCCCAAATTCCAATTGCACTTACATGCAAGATCTAGATATGGGTTAAACATAACCCAAAAAATTAGTTTTTTGCTCACGTTATTATTAGCGACTGGTTTGATAATCAGGTAAAAAAGAAACCTTTTTCACTTTGGGGCTAATCAAGATTCAAGATTGGGCATACAATCAGAAGGGTACTTTAAAGTTGAAGTTTTTTCGACTGATTTGATTTTGCCCCTTCTTTTGGAAATTGGTTTGTGGGGGTGATTTGGGGTATTCTTTATCAGATTTAATGAAATAATTCAAATTTGTGATGAGACACTACTAGGATGAAGATGACTTTAGTGGGAGGGTAAGTGTACTCGAAGGAGAGAGAAGGATAGAAGCAAATCTTACCGTTGACATCGTCGAGCTGAATAATTTTGACACGACTGGGGTAATGTTCGAGATAACTGGCGATGAAGAGGCGATACTTTTTGTCGTGATAGACCAATTCATGGTGTAGTTGTGCCAAGGAGCTTCATAGGTGTAAATCTCAAAGCGTTTTTTGTGATGGTCGGGGCTATCTTCAATGCGATCACTGGGTCTATCTTTGCCACTGTGGTCATGAACGTCAACGATGAAGATAAGATAAGGGTTGAAGGGTTTTCTCCCTCTTTCTTTTTATATTTTTAAATATATTATTTCCATGTCAATTTTTCTAATCATTGAGCCAAGCCAGCAAACCTAACAGAGTTATTGACACATCAGCACAAACTGACACCGTAAGGTTCTTTTAAAATTATAGGGACTAACTGTTATAAATAAACCAAATTTGAGGGGCCAAAGCTATCCCTTTAAAACTTTAGAGACCAAAATCCAAATCAGAGCAAATTATAAGGACTAAAATGGGTTTAACCCTTATAGAAAATTTTGATAAAAAGTTTTTGGTTGAGCTATTCCCTTTGTCCCATATATAAGTTTCACTTTGGCGAAAGTATGTGTCCCAAAATATAAGCTTTATTTTAGGTTTGTCTAAGCATTAGTTGCATTTTTTTCTAGTTTTACCCATTGATTATCTTTTCCCCATGCATTCTCTTTCATCTTTATTATATCTCATTTGTCACATTCCCTCTCATTTTCTTTTCCCCATACATTCTTTTTCATATTTATTAAGAAGGGCACAATTGGAAAACAAATCATATTTCTAACATAATTATTGTTTTTAACTAATTTTAGTAGTTTTCTTAATAAACATAAGTTAGTTATTTGAAACCTAATATTTTGGGTACTAAGGGAGTATATTTCAATAGGAACTTTCATTGTATCGTGTGTTCTACACAAAAATTGATCCATAGCCATTGTAGACATACTCAACACTCCATAAAAATAAGGGAAAATTTCACTGTAGGACCACTGTAGCCATTTAATGTCAAATAAGGATCAAGAAAATCTGAAATTTCACTGCAAGCCTTGGGTCTTTAAATGAAATTAAATGGCTATGTTAAAATACCTAAAAGCCCTTGTGAAAGAGGAATTAATCTCCTTTAGCACCCTTGAGCTGACAGAACGTACATACTACAAGGAAAAGGGAAGAGAAACATTAGACAGAAATCACAGACCCACAGCCATGAAGGAAAACTGAAATAGGATGAGGAATAGTGATTTCGGATTTGAAGAACCATTGAAGAAGATCAAGATGAAGCTCAATGGAGCTTCAAACTTATCTCTGCCCACGCACAAGCTAATTTCTATTGGGTATCTCTCTCTTCTTCTCTCCCTCCCTCTCTCGTTTTCGTTCTCTCTCTCTCTCTCTCTCTCTCTAATGCAAAACGAAATAACTATAATGAAGCATTAAGGGACCCACTCATTGTCTCTCTCTCGAAGCTCATTTAAACCTCATTTATTTCATGGTTCATGCTGCTGATGTGAACGTGTTTGTATTGCTCGCCAAAGTGGTGCTGATGTGAATGTGGTTTTTAAGGTCAATTTGTTTCTGCTTGTGCATATGACGATTTCCATGTGCATACTGAGATTTCCTTGTGCGTATGGCCATTTCCTTGTGCGTGGCCTGGACATAGCTTGTTGTAAGGTCAATTTGTTTCTGCTTGTGCATATGACTATTTCCATGTGTATATTGAGATTTCCTTGTGCGTATGGCCATTTCCTTGTGCGTGGCCTGGACATAACTTGTTGTAAGGTCAATTTGTTTCTGCTTGTGCATATGACGATTTCCATGTGCATATTGAGATTTCCTTGTACTTATGGCCATTTCTTTGTGCGTGGCCTGGACATAGCTTGTTGTAAAGTCAATTTGTTTCTGCTTGTGCATATGACTATTTCCATGTGCATATTGAGATTTCCTTGTGCGTATGGTCATTTCCTTGTGCGTGGCCTGGATATAGATTGTTGTAAGGTCAATTGTTTTTGCTTGTGCATATGACGATTTCCATGTGCATATTGAGATTTCCTTGTGCGTATGGCCATTTCCTTGTGCGTGGCCTGGACATAGCTTGTTGTAAGGTCAATTTGTTACTGCTTGTGCATATGACTATATCCATGTGCATATTGAGATTTCCTTGTGTGTATGGCCATTTCCTTGTGTGTGGCCTGGACATAGCTTGTAGTAAGGTCAATTTGTTTCTGCTTGTGCATATGACTATTTCCATGTGCATATTGAGATTTCTTTGTCCGTATGGCCATTTCCTTGTGCGTGGCCTGGACATAGCTTGTTGTAAGGTCAATTTGTTTCTACTTGTGCATATGACTATATCCATGTGCATATTGAGATTGCCTTGTGCGTATAGCCATTCCCTTGTGCGTGGCCTGGACAAAGCTTGTTGTAAAGTCAATTTGTTACTGCTTGTGCATATGACTATATCCATGTGCATATTGAGATTTCCTTGTGCGTATGGTCATTTCCTTGTGCGTGGCCTGGACATAGCTTGTTGTAAGGTCAATTTGTTTCTGCTTGTGCATATGATTATATCCATGTGCATATTGAGATTTCCTTGTGCGTATGACCATTTCCTTGTGCGTGGTCTGGACATAGCTTGTCTTTTTCAATTTACTACACCTTGTTCAAATGACAGAAACGCATGATTATTTGTAGGAGCATCTGAGAAATGGCTAGAAGTTCGATCAAGAAATTATTTTGCATATTCCATGTTGGAGGTGAATGTGTCAATAATCAGACGGCAAAATGATGTATGAAGGTGGCATTATAAGCGGAAGATTAATTGAAAAGGGGACGACATATGAAGAGATACCAAGATTGGTAGCAGAAGAGTTGTGGCATGAAGATGAAGGATTTAAGGTAATTGTAACATCCTAAAAATTAATTGAGGATTTAGTGGGGGTAAATAGAAATTGATTAATGATAAATAATGGATTATGAGAATATTTGAAGGATTTTGAGGTATCTTTGAGGATTTTAAAGGCCTAGTTTTTCCCTTATTTGGACAATAATAATTTTGGGAGAGATTATTTTTAGACTCAAAAGAGGATATTATAGGAGGAAATAAATAAAGAATACTATGGGAAAATTTTGAGAGTGAAAAGAAAATTTTTTGTTCAAAAGAAATATCTTATTTGAGAATTTTAAGGCCTAGTAGTATATTTTCTCTCTTCCTACTCACAAAATATTTCCTGCCGACAGTTTCTTTTCTTCCTGTGCACTTTTACTATTTCAATTATTAATTCTTCAACCAATCACACTCAACTACTATTTATATATTATATTATATTAATATTATATTATTTAAATATTATATTATTATAATATTATATTATTATTATTAATTATATATATACACTCACCCTCCGTCCCTCACCCTCACTTTCATTTTCTCTCTCTCTCTCCCACTCTCACGTCTCTCTTGCTCTCTCTCTCTCTCTCCACCATATATTTATTCCTATCACTGGACTTATCAGAGTCCGTCGGCATAGGAATAGTAAGTTTTTCGGCCAAATAAGCACGTTTTTGGAACCCTGTAAGTCTCCTCTACATTTCTATATCATTAGTTTTTCGATTTATTACATTTGAAAAATTAGACCTTGTCTAAGTTGATAATTTTTGGGAGTCCTAAAATTAATAAATTAAAGCTTAGGCCTCGATTTTATGTTTCTCTAAGTAGATTTTTCATTGTGGGAGGTTTTTCTTAATTATTGAAATTTCTGGATTTTTAGATATATTGAAAATTAGGGCTTTTGATGATTTGGGATGTTTATGGTTAAATGGATAATTTTTAGATATTTATTAAGGTTATATGAGGAGATTTAACTTATGGATTCGACTGAAATTTGGACCCAAGAAAATATTGGTGGATAAAGTTTGAAATTAATGGGATTTTATGTAGGTAATTCTGTAATTCCGGATGTTGGATATGGGTTTATGGATTTATGGGATTAGTTTATACTCCACAAAAATAATATTTAATTAATAATATTTATCATTTAGTGATATTTTTTTATCCGGAATAAAAAAAAATGTATGAATATATTTAGGGGTAGTTTAAGGTAAAATTGTGTTAGAATATTTAGGTAGTGTTGAGCAATATGTTAATAGATATTTATATTGATATTGTAGAGTCTCATTAAGAATTACGGAGTGACTTTGTGTGATTATCTGTGAGCTAAGGAGCAACAGGTAACTCTGGAAATTTCTTTCGTATGCTTGTGAATTATGTGTAGTTTTATTTTAATTAATTATCACACAATAATAAGTTTGTCACTTTTCAAGCATGCTTGCTTATTGCCTATTTGCTATGGAAAATAAATTACGCTTGTTTTATTTTAAGCATGCTTGAGTATATTGAGTATATCTGAGCGGATAATTATTTATGAATTATTTATGGTGTAATGATAATCGCATTTGCATCCATGAGGGGTTAAGATTTGAAGAGGAGTTATATGATATCCGTACTACCACGTGGTAAGCCATCACTCGGTGCACAGTGGATGGCACTTGTCAGGGCCCCTCCTTCCATGTTTTCCTTTGGCCGGGATTGCATTGGAGTTGTGGGACATGTGACACCTCCTTAGTATGATTCTTTAAGGAGGGGAGCCATAGTCCATACTTGAGCTCTGTATCTTTGGCCGGATACATCTTAGGTACTGGTGAGCTTGAGATAATTCAGTTGTATGAATTAGTTCTCTATCGGACAATATGTGTTAGCCTATGGCTCCAGTCAGCGGAATAAGGATGGACGGTGAAATAAGGAGTTGCATATTGCACATATAAATATTTATTTATGAGTACAATTCATTGAGAATTTAAATGAAAGTTTTCCTTATGTTGGGTATATATATTTGAAAGCCATAAGTTATATGAAGAACTACATGTGTATAATTGGTTAAATTAGAATTATACGTGATTTGCTTGTGTATGTTAGGATTTTTCGGTAGTTACTGAGATGTCGATCTCATCCTATTATTAACATTTTCCAGGTGAATGACCTAATAGGAAGCAAGGGAAGACACTTGAGAAGTGAGCTTTGAAGGCTCTTTGTACTACTTAAGTTTATGTTATGTTGTATTTATTTTGCCATGGACTTAAGACTTTATGTTTTATTATGTTGTATAAATTATCGTGAAGTTTTAAGATTTTCACTATGACATGGGACGTATTTGAACTAAATAATTATCTATGCTGGATATTGGATAATTTTAATGCTATAATAGCATTTTGGTCGAGTGCTTGAACTAGAATTTTGGGGGGTGTTACAGTAATAACAAAGAAAGGTGATATGAGGGTTAATTTGGTCCTACGTGAATGCACATGCAAACTGTGACAAATGTCTGGCTTGCCATGTCCTCAAGCATGTGCTGTAATTAGGAGCATACATGGAAATTTATATGCGTATGTTGAGGAATGCTACTTGAAGGCTGCACAAGAGAAAATGTATGCGAAACCAATTATTCCAGTTGAGACTTATGACATGCCAACATCTGAGACACTCCAATATCTTGATTCCTTGTACAAAAATTTGTTGCCTCCAAAGACAAGTCGCTGTAAAGACTTGCACTAACATCAATCCTTGTTGACATGCTCACATTTAGTTTTTTGTAGTTAAACCAGCTTCTTGATATTTTGTATTTTGGTGGGGGAAGAAGCTGTGATGATGTACATATTGCACCTATTATGTTTTTTGGAATGGGTTGCATCTTTTGTAGTTGTTTTTTTGTAAAGCAATTGTCACTAGATGAATAATTTTAGGATGGTACTTGATGGCAAAATGTGTCAAGTACCAGGATGAAATTCATGATGTATGAAATGGTACACAAGTTAATGGTACCACTTTATGTTGTTTGCATATAAATATGAGAAGGCATATTTTGTACCACGTGTTATGTGCAGGCCACGCACAAGAAAATGGCCATATACACAAGGAAACATATGCATAAGAAGTAAAAACTGACCTAATAAAATGTCATGTGTAACACTAACTCCCTAATCACACTATTAACCACTGACAATTAAACATTAAATCGTTTATAGTGCTAACTATGTTAGGAAAAAGAATTAACTTACTAAAATAACTAATATAGTTAGAAAAAGATCTTTCCATAATATTTATATATATTTCAAACCTCAATTCCAATCTCTGTCATCACAATATAACTTCCTTTCCAGTACAATAACAGAGAATTTCATTATGCATGATTAAACTTCACACATCATTCTTAAAATACCATACCATAATAGGTATTATACAATAATTTTTCCCCAGAGTAGGAACAAAGTTCAGCGGAAGCATCATACAAAATATGATCCTAAATGTGGCAATACCTCCTGTCCTTCTGGTCCAGAGTATCTCACGATATCAGTGAGAAGTTCCCGGATCCTTCCCTTGACCTCCTACTTCACTCCTAGGACCTGCAAAAGTGAGATCAACGGGGGTAGCCCCAAAACGCAACCACTGACTACTTATCTACGTGTGGTGTGTGCTAGCAAGGTGTCCAGTGGAATACATATATGTATATATATTAATTCAACCAGCATGCTCAGGTATTCACATATAATGCATATCTTGGTCCCAAATATCTTTTCTCATCGTTTATAATTATAAAATAATCCATCACAACTCATCCTCAATAATAGTATATATCATTGATAATTACAGACAACCCAAACAAATCTTACTAGAAATGTTGGGAAAACATGTGGGACCAGTCGGGACCTTCCACCCACCCCTGATCACCACGGTACAGTTCACGAGGGACTCTCTACCCTCCCTGAATAGTACCACAGATTAGAAGGATCTCTGTCCTTTCTGAATCCGTAAGGGGCGATATCCCCTCTTTCGTCTTTCTCTCCTTTATTTTTCATAATATATCAATTAGTCCCTGTGGCGCAACAGGGTACCTCATCACGTGATGGCACAATTTCCAATTCACCGGTGTCACATACCCAAATAATTTCTCACATACAACACATAGATATGCAACACCACAATCAGGCACCAGGCCTTCCAATATTTTCTTGATATACATATATTAAATAATTTCCAAAACCACATATTTCCGTTTCAAATATTTCACATCACAAATTTATGCCATTTCAAAATAATACTCCACAGGACCTTTATTATAAAAATATTAATATTCCAAGATCTCATTTCCATATCTCATCAATCATCAATTGATAATCAAATCTCAATTTGTGATTCAAAATCTCATCTCCATATAACATCATAATTTTCAAATAATAATATTTCAAATTTCTTACTAACACTACACACACACATAAACAAGCAGAAAGCGGTTACCTGATAGCTGGCACCAATCTCACAATAGTGCAGCTCCCCCGTGCTAACTTAGTGCAATTCAAGCACTACACAACCATACATACAACCAAAATTAATTATTTATCCAACAATTTCACATGTTGGAAAATAAATTACTTACTACCCTTTCTTTGCCCTTACTTATTTTAAATTTCTATTTAATATTTATTCTCCCTTTCTATCTCTAAAATTTATCTCTACTCCATTTATACATATATCCAAAATTATTTATCCTTCCAATAACGATTTATAAAAATTCAAGCCTAAATAAAATTAAACCTTACATCCCTAAATTATTTCTCAACCTCAAAAATCCATTCTTTAATCCACAATTTATTTTCCAAACCTTAATAAACATCTAAAAATTATTAATTTAACTATAGACACCTCAGATCATCAAAAGTCCTAATTTTCAATATATCTAACAATCCAATAAATTCCAATAATTAAGAAAAACCTCCCACAATGAAAAATATACTTAGAAAAACTCATAATCGAAGTCTAAGCTTCAATTTATTAATTTTAGGACTCCCAAAAATTACCAACTTAGACAAGGTCTAATTTTTCAAGTATAACAAATTGAAAAACTAATGACATAGAAATGTAGATGAGACTTACGGGAATCCAAAAATGTGCTTAGTTGGCCGAAAAGCTTAATATTCCTATATCAACGAGCTCTGATAAGTCCAATGATAGGAATATATATATATATGGTGGAAAGAGAGAGCAAGAGAGAGAGACGTGAGAGAGAGAGAGAAAATGAAGAAATGAGGAAGGAAGGAACGGTGAGTGTATATATATATATAATAGTAATATAATATAATATAATATAATAATATAATAATAATATATTATATTAATAATATAATATAATATATATAAATAGTAGTTGAGTGTGATTGGTTGAAACAATAATCATTGAAATAGTAAAAAGAGAATACGGGAGAGAGTCAGCAGAGAAGAGTGTCGGCAGGAACAGGAAATATACTACTGGACCATAAAATTCTCAAATAAGATATTTCTTTTGAACCAAAAATTTTCTTTTCACTCTCAAAATTTTCCCATAATATCTTTTATTGATTTCCTCCCATATTAATCTCTTTTGAGCCTAAAAATAATCTCTCCCAAAATTATTATTGTCCAAATAAGGGAGAAACTAGGCCTTTAAAATCCTCAAAGATACCTCAAAATCTTTCAAATATCCTCATAATCCATCATTTCTCCTTAATCAATTCCTATTTACCCCCCACTAATCCTAAATAAATTTTTAGGATGTTACATCATGCCCAGGTCACGCACAAGGAAATGGGCATATGCACAAGGAAATTGCCATATGCACATGGAAATGGCCATATGCACAAGCAGTCTAAACTGACCTAATAAAATGCCATGTGCAGGCCACACACAAGGAAATGGCCATGTGCACAGGGAAATTGCCATATGCACAAGCAGTAAAAACTGACCTAATAAAATGGCTATATGCACAGAGAAATGGCTATATACACAAGCAGTAAAAACTGACCTAATAAAATGGCCATATGCACAGAGAAATGGACATATCACAATCAGTCTAAACTGCTTATGCATATGGCCATTTTATTATGTCAGTTTAGACTGCTTGTGCATATGGCAATTTCCTTGTGCATATGACAATTTCCTTGTGCGTGGCCTGGACATGACATTTTATTAGGTCAGTTTTTACTTCTTGTGCATATGGTTAATTCCTTGTGCATATGGCCATTTCCTTGTGCGTGGCCTGGACATGGCATTTTATTAGGTCAGTTTTTACTTCTTGTGCATATGGCCATTTCTTTGTGTGTGGCCTGCACATGGCATTTTATTAGGCCAGTTTAGACTGCTTGTGCATATGGCCATTTCCCTGTGCATATGGCTATTTCCTTATGCATATGGCCATTTCCTTGTGCGTGGCCTGGACATGGCATTTTATTAGGTCAGTTTTTAATGCTTGTGCATATGGCCATTTCCCTGTGCATATGGCCATTTCCTTGTGCGTGGCCAGTACATGGCATTTTATTAGGTCAGTTTTTAATGCTTGTGCATATGGCCATTTCCCTGTGCATATGGCCATTTCCTTGTGCGTGGCCAGTACATGGCATTTTATTAGGTCAGTTTTTACTTCTTGTGCATATGGCCATTTCCCTGTGCATATGGCCATTTCCTTGTACGGGTGGGTGGGGAGGTTTTTCGCAGATTTTCATTCGAAAATAGGAGAAGGGGTGTTGGTGACTGTTGCTTCGATCGTGGGTGGGTGGAGAGGTTTTTTGCAGTTTTTCATTCGAAAATGGGAGAAGGGGTGTTGGTTACTGTGGCTTCGATCGTGGGTGGGAGGAGCCGTGTCGCGGATTTTGATTTGAAAAGGAGAGAGGCGGTGATGAAGACTGAGCTTTCGTTCGTGGGTGGGAGCAGCTCGCGGGATTTTGAATTGCAAGAGGGGAGATTTGGGTTTATTATTCACGAAGGGTAGTGTTGTCATTTTGCCTACTGATTTAATCTCACTTTGCCCCCACGGTCCTTCAGTGACATTTCAGATTTGTTTGGTCCTGCTTTTCAATAAAATGGCTACAGTAGTCCTATAGTGAAATTTTCCCTAAAAATAAATACGAGAGTCTGGTATATACTACTATATTACATATATTATTCTTAATATAAAACTAAGTTATTTTTAAAAGAAATCAATAAAATTGAATAAATAGCTTTAAAATATTTATAGTTATCATATTTTTTAAACTAATTCACCCTTCTTATAAATTGATATATAATCTAATTATATAAAAAAATGTGTTATAATTAAGTAATTTATTTGGACTTTTTAATGTCTCTAAATAAATTGATCCAATCTTATATTAAAAATTGAAGGAAGTATTATAGTTGTTATTGTCGCCTTGTCCATTGAAACAAGGTGGTGTGTTATTTTCATTGCTTATAATTGCACTGTCATCATGTTATAGAACAATCAAGTATTGAGCTCAATATAATTTATATATGCCATACTATTTAAATACAATACTTAAACGACATTATTATAAATCTACAATCAAGTGGGATAGAAAAAATTTTAATGCTTACTCCTCCCCATAGATAAGACCAAATTTCCAGGGAGGAACTTGGGAGTCCATAAACAATCCACATCCATCACGTTGGACGACCATTACGTTATGTCTTCTAGTCATTTTGTACATATTTGAGCAATATATATTAATTTTTCTTATCACCTATATCATTTTCAAACTCTAATTCATAGTATATCACACTCACATCATCTTATTCTACACCAACTTGTGTGGGTGTAGATCCACACGCATCAGTATGGAGAAATAGAAGAAGATTCTTTTTTTTTTTTTTTGGACCATAGAGAAATAGAAGAAGATTCAAACTTTGTTTATTTCATATAATATCTATCTTACGTCAACTTATGCAGCCAAGTTGTCTCCGAATTTATAGCCTTTGTTCTTGTCTACTCATGAAAAGTAAAACCAAAAAATCATAGTGTGCCTTTATTTACATCAAGAATATGAACAAATTAAAGGCCATTTGACACGCCATGCATTCTACCCAATTAACTACGAGTAAACTGAGCAATAAAAGGTAGTAAAAAGTTGTTCTCACAGAGTCCCATTATTAATGATGACGAGTCAATAATCTGACCTAGATTTGTTATTAGATCATATATTCCTCAATGCTTTAACAAAGAAACGATCAAATCTAGCTTGATAATTACATATTAGAATTTTTTTTATATATAAATTTAGTTTACTACGCTATTTATGGTATAACAAATCACAAATGGACAATTCATATGAATTTCTTACTCATTTAAATTTTATACTACTACCAAAACAACTTCAATTTTTAAGCAATTTAATTTTCATCTGGGAATAATTTTTTTATAAAAATAAAATCTGATCGTTAAGAGATCTAAGATTTAAATCTTACATTTGTGAGATTATACGAACCAAGTACTCCCTCTGTCCCTTATTATAAGAGCCAAAGAGGTGAAATCACACATATTAAGGAAGTGGTTGAGAGAGATAAATATGTCTGAAATAATTTTGTTTTCTCAAATTTGCTTTTATTTATGATTGAGTATATAAAAGAGAGAAATGTGATAAAAGTGTAATAAATTAGTATAAAAGAGAATGTAAATAGAGATAATGATGATGGGTAAATTGATAAAAGACTCATTAAATGCTTTGACAAATTTGGATAGGCTCTTATAAAAAAGGACAAAACCATTCAAATTTTTTGCTCTTATATATAGAGACAGAGGGAGTATTTAATAAGCACTCGTACCTTGATGGCAAAAAAAAAAAAAAAACTCGATCTTACCATAAGTTGGTGATATAAAATACACTTATACAATGCTTTGGCTGCCATTCGAGTAATTTTTATGTTTTATATTATATCAACGGAGACAGCATAACCTAACCTGAGAAATAGGTCGAATCTATTAATTCCAAAAGATATTTGTATTGGATGAAGCATTTTAGAAATAGGTTTTTTTTCAGCAATTTAAAAATTAGGTTTCGTTGTATGAGATATGTTTTATAATGACTGTCTGATTAGAACAAATCGACACAATATCATCCTTAATGCATTAAGAGATGTCTAAGGCACATAAGATACATTTGATGCTGAAAGCATAAATTTGTGCAATGACCTTAGACAAGTAGTGTTCAATATTCAAAACTCATATTGTCTACAAAATACATTCTGTGATGTCATTTCTTAGAAGAACAAACACAGCACTTAGTTTAATTTAGAGATTAATTATTAGCCCACATATTAAGAATCACATTATTTTATTTTTCTTCAACATGATTACAAATTTATTAGGAATTTACCTATGAGATTCAGATTCCAACGAGGAGGTCCAGATGCTTTCAACCTTCAACTGATGTCAGGGGAAAAAGGAATGCTAAAACATCACTTCATAGGATCAAATTTATTGATTTTAGTTGAGGACATACATACCAAAAAACGCAATTCTATTACAATTTGCGTATTTCTATTAATTATAGGGAAAATGACTGTAAAGTCCTATGAAATGAAAAAAAGGACAAATCAGTCCCTCGAATTATGAAAATCTGAAATAAAACCCAAAGAGGAGTTTAGAATTTCCAAATTTGACGAAAACATACATATGCCTTAGTTGAGTTGGACTTCTTGTGGTGAGTTGTGAATTATGAAACTAAATTAGGAAATTAATATGATAAAATTGAAAGTCCCTATTTTTCACTTATTAATACTAGTATCACTGGAATTTTTCAATAGAGTTAATATAAGTTTTGGTCCCTGAACTTTTGGTCAATTTTGGTTTTGATCCTTGAACTTTAATATTTTTTGTTTTTGTCCCTGAACTTTC
The DNA here is from genome assembly GCA_037074515.1 of Mimosa bimucronata. Classification (NCBI taxonomy): domain Eukaryota; kingdom Viridiplantae; phylum Streptophyta; class Magnoliopsida; order Fabales; family Fabaceae; genus Mimosa; species Mimosa bimucronata. The sequence goes on from CM073438.1 coordinate 8,081,968, forward strand.
GGTTAATTTTGGTCTTGCCCCCTGAACTTTCTGTAATTTTGGTATTGGTCCCTCAACTTTTTTTTTTTTTGAATTTTTTTTAAACTGAGGGACTAATACAAAAATTATTGAAAGTTCAGGGATCAAAACCAAAATTGACCGAAAGTTCAGGGACCAAAACCAAAAATTTTAAAGTTCAGGGACAAAAACCAAAATTGACCGAAAGTTCAGAGATCAAAACTTATATTAACCCTTTTCAATATTAGCCTTACATTTACAAGTCCAAAATATATAGGAATTTCCAACTATATCATAAAGATTTTCTATTTTATGCTAACAATTCACAATATTGGCATTGTCATGAGAAAATGAGGGAAGTGAGTTGTGAATAGTTAACTTTAAGTTGTAAATTCCTAATTTAAATTTGTGAATACTGACATAAATTATTAGGGGCACTTACGTCCTAAGATATGAAAAACTCAAACTCGCCCCTTGAAAGTGACTTTAAATTTTCCTAATTCAATGATCTAATTTGTCATTTTTCAATTTCAGAGGATTTTTTTACAATTTTTCCTTAATTATAGCTTTCTAATTTCATTTAGGTTGGCCAATTATATTTATTTTTTACTACTCATTGATTTTTTTTTTTTTGGTTGATACTACTCATTGATTTTAGAAATTGGATTTTTCGGTCTCACAATCTTATTCCGGTTTTGCATACGCTCACAAGTCACAAATCTAGTAAACAAATAGAAACCACGCGTTTTACTCCTAACTTTGCCTGTAACTTTTATCAGTTTTCGTTGTCTAATCTCTAGGGATACTGACATGTTAAGTCAAACTGATTAATTCGGGGTGGGGTGACTTTAATAAAACGGGTACTTCTTTATTTTCCCTTCAACCTTTATTAGTGATTTACTTTCCATTAATAATAAAAAAAAAACATGTTTTTGCTCATGAAGCTTATCTGCTCGTGTGTCATTCTCGTCTGAAATTACTCTGAAGTGTCTTGATTTTTTATTTTTAGTACTTCCCTGTTTCTTATACAATAAGGCAGACAACTAAACTGGTTTAAAGAAATTAATTAAAGTAGTTACTTAAAAAGATATATAAGCTAGTTTTTTCTAAAATGTCTTATTTAATCATTAATATTGAAGCTCTCCAATAATAAGTATGAATGTATGATAATTAATAAAGATAATTTAAAAAAATATATAAATTTAAAACGTAAAATGAATTTGTGTCTTATATTTAAGACCAAAATAATATTTTTAACTAACTCATACACACGCAAGCAAACAAGGGTGGAAGTAATTTATTGCATGTTAATGGTGAAATTCTATCAACACGAAACCCCTTTTAATGTCATAGGTCCTTTTAAAAGACACTTGTTATTTTGTTTTTTACCCTCGTTATTTGGCTAACTTTACTATTTGATGCAAAAAAGAGTCGTTTTAAGAAAAGAAAAATATCTTAATCTTTATGCATTATTATATATAGATTTTGTTCTCATAAAATACAGTGTGCTATACTATGTACGGATAAAGCTAAAAATTAAAATTGTATCATTTTAAGATAAAGTTGATGAAATTTGAGTTTTTTTTTTTTTTTTTTTAGTGAAAGTATGTTTATAATTTGTATATATTAAGTTGGATGATTATTAATAAGCTTAATGCAATGTTTGGTTATTATAATTTGCTTTTATTTTGGCTTTTTTACCATTCTGTACATCATACAACTCATATAATGAACAAATAGAACTTTAAAACAACATTACATATCTATCAGACAACTATTTTCAAAATATACTCATCTCAGCCAGTTCCTTCTCTATCAGTAGAACAGTAGTCTCTTGAAAAATAAGTCTTTACTGCCTCCCTTGCATCTTTTACCAGAATTGACATAAAAGGAGGGTGTTCGTTCAAATATCCTACCAATTGGGCACCCCTCCTTTCAAACACACACACACACACGTCAACAATGTAATCTAGGGTTAAGGTGCAAATTTACTTCGAAAGTTTTCGCTCAATTACTATTTTACTTTGAAATTTTTTTTGGTTTAAAATTGCCCTGAAAGTTTTATAACATAGCAATTTTACTCTTTACTATTAAAATAGTGATGATTAATGTTATTTTTTTAACGGACAATGTTGATATTTTAATAATAAAGGGCAAAATTAATACGTTTTAAAACTTACGGAGCAATTGACAACTCAAAAAAACTTCTAGAGTAACATATATAGCCCATAAGCAAAAACTTTTGGAACAAATTTACACCTTATCACCATTCCATTCCCTTCTTTAGGTGAGAAAGAAATAGACCGGTCACTTGAAATGTCAACCAGTCCAATCCTACAACATAAAACAACAATCCCATTCACCACAAAATTCATTATTACTTCTAACACATTCAAAGAGCTCCCTATTATCCGTTTCCACAACAAAATTTTGCACCTGAATATCATCAAGAATCAATAGGGCCTTTCTCATTGACAGTACCTCCGCCATAAAAAAAGAGGTTGCTTTCACTTTCTCCACAAATCCACACTCAGTTACCATTACAATCCCTATACACAGTACCAATTGCAGCTTCTACAGTACTTGAGCTAACAGACCCATCGCAATTGACTTTAATCCAATCCTCATCAGGAGCAATCCAATGTTTCTTGACAGATTTTAAAGGCATACCTGAAGATGCACTCTTCTGCAACCTACCAAAACTCATTCTTCATCCTCTTCTTTGCACAGTTAATTACAGTCACGGATCTAACTGTATATGATTAAAAATATAATGATTTATGTTTTTACTGGTAATCCAAAAAATTCACAACAATAAAGAATGATTATGATTATTCAGGTTACTATCATGCATGAAACAATCAATAGACCATTTATTTCAAAAAAAAATAACCCTAAAAATTTCCACCTTTAATTTGATTTTGATCCATATAGTTTTGAATAATAGGTTTTGGTTATTTAAAAGGAAAATAATACAAATTTTTATTTAAATATGGGACTAATACATTTTTAAAGAAAAATGAGAGATAACAAATTATAGAGACGAAAATTAAAATTAGGACTAAACAATTTACACACCAAAACATATTAACATAGTATTGACATGTTAAGATCATTTGGGACAATATAGTACTTTCGCAAGTGGAATTTGTGTTTTTGGGGGCACAGCCATTGAGATTGGCGAGCAGATATCGTAGTAAAGATAGATCAAACACGTGTAGGGTAAGCAAGTAATTAACGTGATAATGCACCTTATTCACTCTCTCTCTCTCTCTCTCTCTCTCTCTCTCTCTCTCTCTCTCACACACACACACACACACACTAGTTGACTTTCAGGTCTTGCAGTGGGCCCTCCCACTAGACCTTATACGATCGGTTTTCCTTCAGTTCTCCGTCGCTTTTCTTTTTTTCTTTTTTGCCATATCTCCGTCGCTTTTCATATTTTAGTATTTTGACTATCCATCTGGATTTGCATCCATTTAATCTCCACGCTTTATAAAAATTAAAAAAAAATTGTATTTTCTTTCCAAAATAAATCAAGAAAAGAAAACCATTATATTTCGAGTTATTAAGTACCTAATATAGGTCATCATGATTAGAGCTGGTAATTCGGGCCAAGCCCTTTTAGGCCCTGGCCCTTGAAGGGTCGGGTTTTGATTTTGGAGGCTTCAAAAAGGAATCGGGCTTCACGGGCTGGCCCTGTAGGGCCGAGGGTTTCAAAGGGCCGGCCCTTTAAGCCTGTCATATATATATGTATATTAAAAAAATTAACAACTACAAAATGAAACAATTAATTAAAGGTAAAAAAATCATAATACCTAATTCCCAATATTTATCATTGTTTGATAATTTCTTAGTGAGTGATTTATTTATAAATATGGACAATATTTATTAAAATAATTAATTAAAAATAAACATATATTTTGTTACTTATATAAAAATATGGACAATATTTATCTTTGCTTGATAATTTCTTAGTGTTTATTGCTTATTGGTGTTTGTATTGTAAATTAAAATTGATATTTATGTTGACTATAAGGATTTTTTTGCTTTAATTTTTTCTATAAAAAAGATTAAAAAATAGTATATAAGTGTTAATCGGCCCGGGCCGGCCCTGAGCCCTGCCATTCAAGGGCCGGGCTTTGAAAAATAGGGATATTTACACTGCCCGGGCTTTTCGGGCCGGCTCTTTTAAGGCCCTGGCCCTTGAAGGACTTGCCCTGTAGGGCCGGCCCGGCCCTGATGCACAGCTCTAATCATGATCGAATGGGGCGTTCACGTACGTATATATTATATTAAAAAATAATTTGGTGTCTACACAATATTAATTATCTTTATTATTTTCCCCTATAGATATCAATTATATAGTTTAGTTGAGAGGGGAAAAGGAACCGATAATCCTCTTGTGCCTACATTGTCACAGGTTTTTTTTTTTTTTTGATAATTTTGTCACAGGTTTTAGTTTGGTGCATTATCACAGGCTTACAGTGTTTTAAATAACATCATTATACACCTTACTATGTTTAATAATTATAACAACGTAGTAAAAATAATATACATGAATATGATATCAAGTTTTTGACGATTATAGTGTATCGCAGCTAAAAGAAAATTTGGTAGAATATGATTTGTTTAAGAGTTCTTGATATATACTCCTCTGGTCCTATTTATAGGGCGGAGAGAGAAGGTTTTATTTGGTCCTATATATAAGTCACCTAATTAAATATTGAGTATGAATGTACAAGTTTACCCTTCATTTATTATGTGTTGACTTTATTTTCATGTGATATAGTGGATATTTAATATGGGTAAAGTTGTAAATTTGTTGGATTTTAGTGGAAAGTTAATGAGTTTTAAGGCTTTCCTTGGTCTGTGTGAAATATGCTGGAAGTGACTTATAAATAGGACCAGATGAGTATGTGTATATATTTATATATACATACACACATATGAATGCATAATGATGTTATTTAAAATATATATATTGTACCTTTTTGTAAATATAAACTTTTTTCACTTCTATTGATAACTAAAATTTCAAAAAATAGAAATAAAATGTCAAATGAGTGTTACGGTCATTAATTAAATTTTTCTTTCATTATTATTTTTAATGATTTTCAAATTATGTTTCATTCAAAAAATATGGCCCATCCAATGTTATGATTTTTTTTTCCGGATTACTTATGCGGTTATGCCCTTAAAAATTTATATAGTAGTACATTGGTATTTGGTACATTAGTCAATAAAGGGTAAATCGACTTAATAATATAATTCATACCTTATAAAAAATGTGTTACACTCTAATTATTAGAACGAGAATTCCGTACGGTAATGAGTGATTTTTAGATACTATATATTGTAAACGTCTTACTGCCTATATAATTATTTTGTTGGCATGTGGTTAATAATTTAATTTACTATATAAATTCCCTTAAAACTGCGGGAATATATATCTTTAAATCTGCTAATGTAAATTCTTTTCTTCAAAATATATGTGGCATTTTAGATGATGACAATTCATTCAGTATTGACTATTGAGACCATTCTATTTAGGGGGCATAATTTATGTCATTGTGTTTGAAATGATAAAATTATATATTTTCAGTGCTGCTTCCACAATAATGGACGCAGTTAATTAGCCCCCTATATGGACATTACTAATTCGTTATAAAAATAATATTAAATTTACCGCAATATGATAAGGATAGAATTAAAAAAACAAATAATTGCAAAAACCACAATCACTCTTTTTGAATATTCCTAGCGTCACACTCCCAAATGCGTGGTCCTCTATATTCTTTTCAGCAATATTTGAGCTCTCCACAAGCTTTATGTCCTACATGTCACTGACGTGTCCAACTTTACGTCAACTATCCTCAAAAACTGCACTAAATCTTGACGGCGTTTGGGTTCTCCGTTTGCTTATTAGGCTTACTTCCTCCGATGTGGCACACTTTATTGGCATGCACGTGCCTTGCTCAGAGATTACACGTACGGAAGCTTTCTGGCACGTGACTATCCCAAGCTTTAATAAATTTAATTTTATGTGATCTTTAAGATAGTGCGCTTTGGCCTTTGCCTTCTAATTCTGCTTTAATGCCACTACTATTTTTAGGCCTACAATTTATTACTCGTATTTCTCTACTATAAATTGAAACTCACAACTAAGTATTTTAATTAATTCATGCATGTTGAAATCATGAATGTGTACTAATGTTTGACTATTTGAGAAGTTACCATGTATTTATTAAATTTAATTCAATGCCGTGCTTTTGTGTTCTTGCTAACAAAATTATGCCCTGACTAATTACCCAATAAATGAATGGTTTTTTTTAAAAAAATGTTGTGACGTCTCAGTAAATTAACGTAATCATCAAAATGTCACACACTTACCGTGACAAATATATATATATATATATATATATATATATTTATATTTTGGACTGATACCATGACAAATATTCTAATACACAAAATCACTACAGTTTTCATTACTTACTTACTTTCTTAAGTGATGATGTTCATTTCTTGAGACCTGTGATTTTATTTTCTTTTCTTGGGGTGGAGAAAGATTGTATAATGAGTTGTTGAGATCAATGTGATGTGGCATGCGTTTGAAGTTTGTCACCAATTTCTCATGCACTATTAAAGGCGTCTGATTCAAAGTGGAAAGTGTTAGTATTGTATCATTCCATATTTAAAAATAAAATGCGACGTGGCAGTTCAAAAAAATTATAAAATAAAAAAGTAATGCCACGCCTGTTGATTGGTCTTGTTTGAGGTCAACTTCATATCACATGCTAAACATAATACTATAATGGGACTAAGTTCAATGGAAAACGCCACTAGCTAGGAAACACACACACACACACAATATAATTATACTAGTAATAATGAGTGCATTGAGTGATCAACTTCTGATCATTTCTTAACCTGAACGGATCATGAACCATATAGAGGCCATCATGAACAATATTTTCCACTTTCAACGTTATTCCCCCCCCCCCCCTCCCGGGGATTACTTCATATTAATAATCACTCTCTCTTATGAGTTAGATAACTAATATATATTATTCTGATTATTATTATGATAGATCAGTCTCAATTAATTATATATCTTGAGTAAAAAATTTATAGCTAATTAACTTAATGTATCAAATTGATTGAATAATGTCTAACGGAAAAAATGTTACTCCCTTTAATCATAATTTTATTTTATTTGGAGAGGTTTAAAAAACTAAATAAACCACTTTATTATATATAACATATGTTAATTGTTGATATAATATATATGTCTGATTATAAATTATGTAAATTAGTTTAAAGAAAAAATCATAAGTATAAATAGTTTATTTTGCTTTAATATTTTTTAAAAAATCAACTTGATCTTATATATATTAAAAACCGGAAAAGCATATATTTTTCCTCACATATTTTCTGTCTCTATATTTATTATATTCAGTAGGTGTGAAATCTAAAAAGAGTCATTTATAACCCAATAAGTGACTTATATATTTGTGGTCAAAATTTTTTCATAAAAACAACTTATAACAGGGATAAGAGTGGCAAATATTAAAATGTTAGTTAAGTTAAATGGTTACATGTAACATGTCTTAATGTATCTAAAATATTTATTTTGATGTTATTCACACCAATGAAAACTCTTTTAATGTACTTTTGTAGTCCTTAATATAAGGCACCGACTAACAAAATTTTGAGTCCCAAATATAAGGCACAAACCGCCACATTTATTGATTTTTTTCCCACTTTACCCTTGTCATTAATGGAAGTTCAAAGTTTAAAATGTGAAGTCATGTCATTTAATGAGGGGTGAAGTTGGAAAAAGTTGTCAATTTATCCTAAATTTGATGACCCAACTACCATTTCTTGGTTTATGAGAATTGGTAATTGGTACCTTATAATAAGGAGTTGGGGAAGTATTAACTTTCCAAATTCCAATATACCACTCTTAATGTATCGAAAATATTTATTTTGATGTTATTCACACCAATGAAGACTCTTTTAATGTATCACTCTGTTCCTTATTACAAATCCATCCTAACTACTTCTCACATACTCCCTCCGTCCCATAATATAAGGTCCATTTTTTTGAATGATTTTGTCCCACAATATAAGGTCCTATTTGACTTTATTTTAGTAATAAATGCATTTTTCCCATTTTACCCATGCATTAATTTTCCCACACATTCTCTTTCATCTCCTTTTCATAATTACCATCTCTCTTACTCATTCATAAATAAGGGCGCAATTGGAAAAAAAGAGTATATTTTATACACATTTATTGTTTTTAACTAATTTTTAGGAACCCACAATTCAGTTAAAAAGACTTTATATAGTGGGACGGAGGGAGTACTAAAGAGTAGAAGTTAAAACATTAAATATCTCATATTTTCAAATATATTTCCAAATTTGCCCTTATTTAAGATATGTGGTAAAATAATTTTTTATGCATTATAAACATTTTCTCGCATCTTCCCTATTTCCAACATAGGGGTAAAATAGTTATAGTAGCATTAATTGATTACAAACTGGACTTATATTTAGGAACAAAAAATTTGTGGTAGTTGGACTTATAATAAAGAACAGAGTGGTACTTCTATGGTCCTTATTATAAGGCACCAACTAACAAATTTTGGGTCCCAAATATAAGGCACCAACCTCCACATTTATTGATTTTTTTCTCACTTTACTCTTTGTCATTAATGGAAGTTCAAAGTTTAAAATGTGAAGTCATGTCATTTAATGAGGGGTGAAGTTGGAAAAAGTTGTCAATTTATCCTAAATTTGATGACTCAAATACCATTTCTTGGTTTGTAAGAATTGGTAGTTAGTGCCTTATAATAAGGAGCTGGGAGAGTATTAACTTTCCAAATTCCAATATACCACTCTATTCCTTATTATAAATCTATCCTAAATACTTCACACATCTAAGGAGTAGAAGTTATAATATTAAATACTCCCTATGGTTCCTATTATAATAGGTAGTCAACTATTTTACACATACCAATAAAAATATGTTGGAATCATTTATTATGAGTAGATTTTACACTTATACCCTTACTCATTTATTATGCACATCTTCACTCCCATTCTTGCATTTATTAATATACAATGGCAGAAATGAAAAATATGCATTTATTACTTTGACTTTTGCAGATTACCTTTATATTTTGGACGCAAAAATTTGCAATGTTACCTCTTATATTTAGGATCAGAGAGAGTATGTCATATTTTTTTAAAAAAAATCTAACTTTTCCCTCATTTAAGAATAAGTGTTAAAATAATATTTTACGTATTATAAACATTCTCTCATTTTCTCTATTTCTAATATAAGGGTAAAATAGTTAAAATAACATTAATATTAATTGATCCAAAACTGAATATATATTTATGAATAAAAAATTTATAATAATTAAACTTATAATAAAAAACAGACTGATAACTCGCCAGTGGCGTGGAACGTTCTCAACGTGGCTACCATTAGCCTTTACACAAGAGAGTAAGTAAACCACAAATTGTATGGATCCTCCTTTATCTCTGTGGTTCGTTGATAAATACATATATTTTGATTATTGATTTTAAAAACCCTTCAGTCAAAAAAACATAGTTAATACTCATTTGCAACCTTATTATAAAAGTCCAAATGCTAAATTACGTTATTTAAAAGTTAGTTAAAAGTTATAAATATGTTTAAAATATGACTTTTTTTCTAACATCACCCTTATTTATGATTAAGAGTAGAAGAGAATTATAAGTATGAGTATTAATGAATACTCCCTTCGGTCCTCTGGCATGTCATATCGTGTTTCTTAAGGAAACATGTAAAAGCTAGTTAAAAGCTATAAATATGTTTGAAATATAACTTTTTTTCAATATTACCCTTATATAAGTAGGAGTATTAATAAACCTTATGAAAGAGAGTGTTAATAAGTAGGGGCAAAATTTAAAAAATGGCATTCAATGATGACATAATCCAAGGTGGATTCTTATATTTTGGACCAAAACAATTCAAATTTCAGGCTCTTATAATAAGGACCGGGGGAGTACTATGAAAGAGAGTATTAATAAATAGTGGCAAAATAGAAAACATGCATTAAATGATGATAGAATCCAAAGAGAGCTCTTATATATTAGACCAAAGCAATTCAAATTCCAGGTTCTTATAATGAAGAGTGAAGGGAGAGGAAGTACCACCAAACGCTTGAATTAATTGGTTGTAGATTGTTCCATTTCAGCTGGTGATATCAAATTCGAACCCTGAGTATATGTAGCCACATTAATTACTTATAGGTAGTAAGGGCGTCCTAGTTGTAGACACACATTTCTACGAATTAAACTAAACTAATCGGTTCTTAGTAATACCGGACATCAATTTATTAAAAAAAAAAAAGAATAAAGGAGTTATCCAAGTGTTGGGAGGAAGGGACCCCATGGACACGTGGCTTATTAAGCAAAAGAGTATGGACACCTAAGCTAAGCTCAACGGCCTGACACGTGGACTCCACCGATACCCGTTTTCAAGCACACGACACGAGCACAACACGAGACCCCAATTTTCATGTGCTTGCGTGGCGTCCAGCAAAGTTTAACTGGGGTGATTTGGCGCCGATATTGTCAGGCGGCCCCACTCTTGACACGTGGAGTTCCTTCACATGATGCTTTTCCTACTTGGATACATGACCTGACTCAAAAGTGTGAGGGTCTCCAAAGCTTCGTAAGATGGACACTATTTAAACACAGTTTATTTAATAACTTCAATATAATTTTGGATTTGATAAAAAAAATAAATTTTTTAACATTATTTATCTGTACTTTAAATTTTGGTTTTTGATTGTGTCATTTTGGAAGCGGTTGTGTCATTCAAACACCAACTAATCAGAGTCGTGATGCTTCAAAAAAGTTGCTCACTGCCCTTTTGGCTTTTGCCACTTAAACTATAGATCCCCATATTGTCTGTCGAAATTTTTTAAATTTACGCCTTCACATGCATAAACACGAAAGTATCACTACTTTTTTTTTTTAAATAATATCTTTATACTTTGAAAGTATGACGTTGAGTGTTATATAGTTTTATATTTTAAACAAAAAAAGTTATTTAATTAATTTGACGTTAACTCTCTAACATAACGTAGGCATTGTCATCGATTAAATGTCAATATACTATGATTTTAAACATTTAAATGTTAAAATGTCCAATATTATATATTTTTTAAAGAAATAAATAATAAAATTAGAGAAATAAACTGTGGAATAATAACTCTCGTTTGAATAAAAAGTCAATCAACACTTTAAAGGGGTAAAGTTGTCCGCACATTATGATAACCAATTAATATTTTTGTCTTCAAAATATCCAATTATTGAATCAAGAATAGGTGTGTCTGTCCAATTCTCTCTATACGATATTATCTAATCTCAAGGTTTCCCCAGGGTCACCTATCAAATAGTACCATAAATATGACTCATTTTCCGTCCTTATCCTAATCCTACCCCCATAGTGGTGCATGCTACACAAGATGATGTCAGGGGTTACTCCCTCCTCCGGTCCTAATTATAAGAGCCAGTTGACTTTTTTAAAAAAATTAAGGATGCAAAATACACTACTATGAATTGTTTATATTTGTCTTTTTTCCTCAAAACTAAGTTATTTTACTTATAAACTGTCATATAATCTAATTACATTTCGCATATATTAAAATTTAGGGATCTAATTTGCTTCCTTAATCTCCCCAAAAAAAGTCAACTGGCTCTTATAATTAGGACCGGAGGTAGTATTTTGTAAGGCTGTTGATTGCCTCTTATGGAATTTCATCTTGGTTTCTCCAAGGCTTTTGATCGCCTCTCATGAAATTTCATCTCGACTGTGTTATTTTGTATAGATTTTCCAATGAAATGGATAAATCTCATATCCCAATGCGTGTCTACGGTTGAATATAATCTCCTCTTTAATGATAAGATTGCAAGTGTTTTTAGACCAAATAGAGGGCTTCGGCAAGGTGATCCATTATCTCCTTATCTCTACATTCATTCAGCAAATGTCCGTTCTTGTCTAGTTCTATAACAGGAACTACAGAATGAATGGAGGGGTATCAAATTGTGCAGAGCGGCTCATCCTATCTCTCATCTCTTATATGCTGACAATTCTCTACTATTTACGGAAGCATCTCAGCAGGGTTTTTAGGTTGTCAAAGATGTTCTACAGTGATACTGTGAAATGTCTGGCCAAATAGTTAATACTCATAAATCCAGTATTGTCTTCAGCCCTAATGTGTCTTATATTGACGAGCTGTAATTGTTCCGGTTTGTGGACATTTCTTTTTTGGGAAGATTGGGCAAATACCTAGGTACATGGGTTGACCCTAGTCGAAACAAATCCTTAATTTATTAGTAGATCCTCAATGTAATAGATTCAAGAACATCTTCCTGGAAATCAAAACTTTTGTCTCAAGCTAGTAGACTTACCTTGTTGAAATCAGTTCTTGCAGCAGTCAACATTCACATTTTCTCCTATATAAAACTTCCCTTGAAGATTTGTGAGCAAATAGACAATCATTGTCTGGATTTCTTCTGGGGCTTCAATGGTCCCTCTATGCGAATGTATTTATCAAACAAGAATCATCTTTTCCTCCTAGTCAATCAAGGTGGATTAAGCATTTGTCCAATAGAATTAGTCAACAAGTCTCTCCTAACTAAACAAGTCTGGCGAATCATTTTTGCTGATCAGACCTCTATATTAGCTATCATAATGGGAAAGAAGTACATCGATTGGTCGAAAGAGAAATGGCTTAAATGGTCTTATAATTCTTTATGGTTATGGAATGATATTCTCGAATGCAGTTCCTTCATTACCAATAACCTCAAATGGCAAATTGCCAATGGTAGGATCATCTCTATCAACCACCCTTTATGGTGGCCTATGCAAGGCTCTGTTGGAAATTCTGCTGAAAATAAAGTGGTTTCTGACTTGCTTATGCATACATCTTTTCCTTGGAACCTAATTAAATGGAATATCTCCTTGATCAGAAGACTTTAACCTGACCCAAGAGTTGATTGCATTTTATCGACTCCAATATCAGTTTTACACGGGAATGACTCTAGCATTTGGGTAGGTGGTCCCTCTGAATCCTACACAGCAAAACTAGGCTTTCATTAGCTTTTTGATGAAAAGTTTCAGGTACAGCCTGGATTTAACACATTCTAGAAATTCCTATGGTCATCTTACTACCTAGAAAACATCTGCTCTTTATATGGAAACTCTTTCATAAGGCAATTCCAACAATTGATGTCCTATAAGGTTACCATTTGACGGTGAATGGTTTATGCCGTTTTGCTTGCACAATGGAGAAATCAATTCATTATACTTTCTTTTCTTGTGATCTGTTAAAGCTGCTTGGTTTGGGTGTTTTTCGTTACGACCTCTATGTCATCTTTCTACTAATGATATTCTCATTTTGCTTAAACAATTCCTTTTTGTTAATAAAGAGAATGAAACCTTGGTGAAAGGCATAATTGCCCTCCTAAATGACCTTTGGTTGAAACGCAATCATGTAGTACATAATGGGAGAATTCCTCATCCTCAGGACATCATTAGATACTCTCAATCTATAGTCTCTTTTTCCTCGATGGCTTTCTCTTCTAGCCCAAAATCCCAACAATCAGTGAATGACAAATTGCATTTCTTCAGTGCATTCCAATAAATGGAATTTGCTTATTAGGAAATGGAAATTCAATTGTTCATTATATTGTTGCATTTTGATATATTTTGGTGGGAGTCCACTTCAGGCTTTCACTTGGCAGCGCCATTCTATAGCTATTTCTCTCTTCAATCTTGCTTGCTTCAAGCTGGCTTTAAACTAGATTCATTGTTCGAGATACCCCATGGAGCACCTTACAATCTGGAATGTTCACAAGCGACTGATTGATTTCTTAGGATGTACTCCAATAATGCATCACATCATAGCCAAAGATACTGCTGAACTTCTTAAGGCTTTCCGTTTAATTACTGTAAGATTATTACCGACTGTCCAATATAATGCTTTTGTTTCTACTTTTCCTTTTTTGGATGTTATCAAATTTTTGTAATCATTTACTATTATTAATATCATTTTGTCTTTTAATAAAAAAAACGCAAGATGTTAGAGGGTTGTTTGGTACGAGGTGAGGGAATGGGAGGATTTTTATGAGTTAAATTAAAAAGAATTAAGGAAAACTGGATTATAAAAATTTGACGAAGAAATATGTAGGATAAGAGAGGGGTTAAACCCACTTTTAGTTCTTATAATATGCTCTAATTTTGGGTTTTAATCCTTAAAGTTTAAAAAGGATGGTTTTGGATCCATCAGGTTTAGTCCATTAAGCACCATTAGTCCTTGTAGTTTTAAAAGGACATAATGGTGTTAGTTTGTGCTGATTTGTCACTAACGCAGTTAATATGGTTGACTTGGCTCAATCACTAGACAAGATAACTTGGAAATGATAGGTTTATATACATATATCTATATATATATAAGCCACATACTTTAAAAATATATAAAAAAAAACCTAAAAAAATCCCAGCCATTGATATTGTTTTAATCTTTCTTCATTATAATTCAGAAATCAGAACAGAGAGAAGGAAAAGACAGTTTCAGAGAAGAAAATGGTTGGGATTGGACCTCTTCTCTTTCACAAGATTGGGAGCCCGTTGTGATCAGGAAGAAGGCGCTGCCAAGAAAGTTGAGAAAGCTATCAACGTCGCTCATCGCGCCGACGCCGATATCGAAACACTTAAGAAATGTATTCCATGATTCCTCCTTCGCTTTTCTCTCTTTGTTTCTTGAACCACTGCTATTCTCTTAATCATATCCCTTTTTTATTTTGATATAATTTCTGAAGGATTTAATAGGAACCTTGTAGAGATAAATTATTTTACTGTTTTAATCAACTTCAAAATTGAAGTAGCTGAAGTATTGTCTTAATTTCTATCGGAGATATAAGGGGTAAGGATTGTAGAAGATTTATCATTGTTTTGAACCTGATTATTGTTATCGCATTTTCTCCGATCAGAATCATCTTCAGTAAGCATTTAATGGTTTTTCTTTTTTATTTTTAAAGTATGTTGCTTCTTTTTTTATTTTAAAACCTATTATTTCCAAGTCATCTTATCCATCCAGTGATCAAGCCAAGTCAGCAATATTAATATTAATATTAATATTAATAGTATTAGTGACACATCAGCACAAATTAATATTGTTATGTCCTTTTAAAACTACAGGAACTAACGGTTCTTAACCGGCTAAAATTAAAGGACCAAAACCATCCATTTCAAATTTTAGGGATTAAAACCTAAATCAAAGCAAACTATAATAATCAAAAGTGGGTTTAACTCATAAGAGAGCTGAACAAATAATTTAAAACTTGTCACCCCTACTTCTCTAATTTTCTTTTCTCAATTCAATTAATAAAATCTTCTTCCTTCCCTGCTTCCCTTCCAAATTTCTTATACCAAGTTGATCATTAAGAATTAAGAAATTAATTAAAGTTTGAAGTAGGATAGCCAAATCGCACAGATATCACCTTCTTCGAAAGCTATAAATTATTCGTAGTTCTACATACATTGTAACGTGTTGATGTGCCCTAGCTCATCAAGTTCTCTCACATGGAATCATAATTTTAGAACCATTTTAAGGATAGTTTTTTTTTTTTTTTTTGAACTGATTAAGGATAGTATTATTAAAATATACGTTTTTGCCACTCTTTGTGAACCTGAAAGAATTCCCCATAATTCAAATTTTTAACGCACCAAGTATAAAATAATGAGGTATGAACATAAAATGTTTAATATATTACAACATCCCTGGTACGTATACACACGCGCACACAATTTATCACCACTAATTGAAAACCCAATAACGTCTATGTCGGATCGGATCACCCCATTTTTATATGTTCATGACAAACTATGTATTCCTTTATGTAATATTATCTGGTTCTGGATCTCAGTACTTTCATTTTATTTAATAAGAAGATTTGATCACGAACAAGATAAAACGAGCGGTTTTTTTTTTTTTTATTTTAAATTTTTGTTTTTTTTTCTAAGATTTGGCCTCTCTTTGTCTGGGGAGGGTATAACTGCACAAGAAGGTGACTACTTTCTTTTTTTCTTTTCAAAAAATGTTACTATATCCAACAGCCTGCAGAATAAGTCAGTGCAAGTCAGAGGAAAAGACAGACAGTGCAATGACTATTCAATTCGAAGACATTACAGCTAGATTGTTCAATGCTCACCTGTAAAATAATTTAAAAATATCATTATGTATTATTTTGGGAAAAATACAGAAAAAGACTCTTAAAATATATAAAGGACAGTTCGATACAGTGAATTTAGAAAATGATTATAACATACAATTAACCTAACTATCATTTACAAATTTATATATATATACTATCTTTCATTCATTCTTGATACTTTCCTTAATTCGTATAACGGATTACCAAATTCGAATAATAGATTACCGACTTTGGATAACAAATTACTAACATGTTTCTATCCAATTACCAACATCATAACTTCTCCAAATCTTTTTGTTTCTTACCTGAATTGGATAATGTTTACCAAAATCGAATAACCGATTACCCACATTGGATAATGGTGTATCAATATTTATCTATCTATTTATCAACTTTCTAACTTCATCAACTTGTTTTTGTTTTCTTTCCAGAATTGTATAAAGGATTATCGAATTCGATAACAGTATACCAACTTTGGATAACGCATTACTAACATGTTTCCATCCAACTACCAACATCATTACTAAATTCTTTTTATTTGTTACCAGAATCGTATAACGGATTACCAAATTAAGATAACGATATACCAACTTTGGATAACGGATTACAAACATGTTTATATCCAATTACTAATATCATTATCAATTTCTTCTTGTTTGTTACCAGAATTGGATAATAGTTTACTGCATTCGAATAAAGGATTATTAACTTTGGATAATAGATTACCAACATCTTTCTATCCAATTTTGAATAAAGACATGTTACCAACTTTGGATAGAGAGTTCTTTATCCAAATTTGGTAATCCATTATAGGGTGAAGGGGCAAATTTAACCACGAACTTTCAGTTCAGGAGCATCTGGCACCACGAACTTTTTTTGGGAGCTTAAATGCCCACCAACTTTCTAGTTCGGACAATTTTTAACCACCAACTTTCAAATTCGGATCATTTTTAACCACTGGTGCCATGGGGGCTGACGGGGTCAAATTTGAGAGTTAAGTAGGAATCAGAAATGCACACATATCCTTTGCCCAGTAAGCAGAATTGTACACGTCATTTTTTCTTTAAATAAAACACATCTGCTAAGTTCAATATCAACCTCCAAAATCAACATCCAGTTAATCATTCACAGTTTTATTATTATTTACTGTACTTAGCATATGTGTTTTATTTAAAGAAAAAATGACGTGTACAATTTTGCTGACTGGGCAAAGGATATGTGTGCATTTCCGAGTCCTACTTAACTCTCAAATTTGACCCCGTCAGCCCCCATGGCACCAGT
Source organism: Mimosa bimucronata (assembly GCA_037074515.1). Taxonomy (NCBI): domain Eukaryota; kingdom Viridiplantae; phylum Streptophyta; class Magnoliopsida; order Fabales; family Fabaceae; genus Mimosa; species Mimosa bimucronata. The sequence goes on from CM073438.1 coordinate 8,099,533, forward strand.
GGTTAAAAATGGTCCGAATTTGAAAGTTGGTGGTTAAAAATGGTCCGAATTTGAAAGTTGGTGGGCATTTAAGCTCCCAAAAAAAGTTCGTGGTGCCAGATGCTCCTGAACTGAAAGTTCGTGGTTAAACTTGCCCCTTTACCCATCCATTATATAATTTTGATAACAAAAAAAGTTGGTAATGATGTTGGTAATTGGATGGAAACATTTTGGTAATCCATTATCCAAAATTGGTATACCGTTATCTGAATTTGGTAATTCTATATACAATTTTGGAAACAAACAAAAAGAAATTGGTAAAGTTAGAGAGTTGGCAAATGATAATTGGTTATCCAAATTTGGGAAAATATCATGAATGAATGAAAGATAGAGTATATATATTTTCAGCAATATACATATATATAATAAGAGGGCTTGGTGGCCTTTAAAGTATTTGTGCCATTATTTTTGGCACATCCCCACCTGCAACGTGGCAGGTGGGTTTTTTCGACAGTAGGTGGTGGCGTGCCTATTTATTAAAAAAATAATAAATTTAATTCAATGATATTTACGACATTTCCTTTAAATTTATAAAGGACTGTCTGGTAAATTGTATGCTATGGTCTTTTTTTAAATTTGATGCATCCAACTATCCTTTAAATATTTCGAGAGTTTTTTTGTTTTTTAAATTATTTTTTGACTCTCCCAGTTTTTATTTTATTTATCCAATCCAATTTTTTTAATGAAAAATTAAAATGATATTAACATGTGAGAAAGAATATTACAAATTTACAACATATTCTCCTACATGTTCCGATATGTTTTCGACACTGTTTCCATCTCCCAATAATTATAACTACAGAAAGCATTCAGTTAAGATAAGGCTATATCATACGGAATCCTTCAGAATTAAAATTCCAATTTCTGATATTTTTAACTGTAAATTCGTACCAATGATTGTGAGGGTAAAAATGTCATTATGATCCCTGTTTACTGTATAAAATCTGTTGGCGGCGACCCCACTACTCTGGCAGGAACATTGCCTATAAGGTGTTTAAATAAGAATGGAGTGCGGCTTCATGCATGAATACAAAATGAAATAGGTTTAGTACATTATAAAAACAAAATCATACCCATTTGATTATATAATACTACTTCAGCGTTAGTAATATATGATATAGTTAACTTTTTCTGGAAAGATTAACGAAGTAAAATAAGTTATTTAATCATATATTATGTGATATATTATTAAGTTATATATTAATTTATAAATCAAACAAACTAATTTCGAGAAAATATTTAAGTGAATCAATTTATGCATGTCTTATTAAACTTTCCTATGATTATTTAAAAAAGTCAAATAAATATTATATTTAAAACCAGAGGAAGATACTGTTTATACATCACTTTTCGATGGTAATAAAAAGCAATATTGCTAGCATATATAAGTTTAAACAATTTAATGTGGATGGTTGGGAAAAAAAGCCAATTTAATGTGGATGAACACTCGAAGTTATAACTATTTTTTATAAAAAAAATTAATTATAGATCCTATAGAAGAAATTTAATTAAGATGAGGTTCAACAAAATCCCTTAATTACACTGAGATTCCACCAAATCCCCTAATTAAATTGAGTTTCTGAGTTCTGACAAAAATGTTGTCATCGTCTGGCTAAAATTTGTTAGCTACTAGGGGTTTAAAAAATTGTGAATGATACTCATAATGTTGTTATAAATGCCCAAAATGTTGTGATGATCTGGCTAAACATTGTTATTTACCAATAATGTTTAATAATCATGGATGATACTCCTAATATTGTTACAGAGAACCAAAAAGTTGTCATTATCTGGCCAAATGTTATTTGTAGCCCAAGATGTTGTTTGTAGATTCCATCAATTTACAAAGAAGATTAGGGCAACATTAGAAGAGTGCCTACAATAATAATATTTTGAATCAATAGTCATTATGATTATAGGAAAGGGGTTTTAATTAGACAGCGAATGATAAATTATTTTAGAAAATATAATATATTGTTGATTACTAATAATGAGGGTAATGCAGTCTTTTTAATTTGATTCTTATGAGCGATTGCCCATTCCACCCATTTTTGGATGGTCAAAACTCTCAAATACATTATGTACCATTTATTCTCATTTTCTCCTTTCACCAACCGAAATATGTATGATTAATTTGTCTTACTTTAAGATCATATGAAAATTTATTTCCGTTTTTTCCTATCACTTCAACTAGAATTCTACACTCATTTGCTTAGCCAAAAAAGAGAGTGAAAATTTTATACTCACCTGTAAAGGTGAATTGCATTAATATGATTATGATATCTATATCCGTGTTGGTCCTTATGTAAGAGATTTTACCTATTCAAACATAAGGTCTCAAATTTAAATGTGTGTGAAGGCATATTTTATGACAAGGAAAGCTATCTCCAATTTGTTTCAAATTTTAAGTTACCAAGCTTAATTTTTTTTCAATGTGCAAATACACACAAGATTATTCTCACATGAATCTAGGCCTTATTCATGTTAAATCAATGTCGTGTTTTAAATGTGCATTGATTATTAAAAAAACAGTGTAAGTTACAAAGTAAAACTGCAGTAATTGAATTCAATTATTCACGAGTGTTTGTGACTATAATTCAGAATAACAATTCATATGCTAAAATATGTATTTTTTTAAATACAGCCCGTTAATTCGATGTTTATTGACAACTAACTAATTCGGACTTAACGACAGGAATGCTGCTCACATAGACAAAATTGTCTCATCTCCTAACAAGAATGAATACTTCCCGAGACTCAAGCACATACACGTTTTCATCCTTCCATGGGGAGGGTACATACTACCAATTAAGGAATACACACCAAGATAGCATACGCTGACCACATGTCCGTACATCACAAAATGTATACATACCAATTAAAAATCCGTACAACACAAGTATAACGTATAAATATACGCTCAGCCACACACAAACCACAAGCCAACCGCGTGCGCGCACGCGCCAGCAGTCAATAACAGTCTCCCATACTTCCAAGCCAGCACATTTTCAAAGGGCAAATAAGTCATTTCCCACACCAAAATCCCAATCCAAAATCCTTTTATAAGCAACCTTCACCTTACACTCTTCAAAGTACACATTTTTACCCCATTCTGTTACTCAAAACAGAGTACTCTGTTTTCTTCTTCTTCTTCTTCTTCCTCCAATGGCGTCTAAGCCAAATACCCAGAAGTTTTCTGACGCCGAAAAAGCCTCTAACGGCGGCGAATCCGCCGCCGAAGACCGATGTCAGGTGGAGGAAGTTGCTTTGGTTGTACCAGAAACTGATGACCCTTCAACTCCTGTGATGACTTTCAGGGCATGGTTTCTGGGTATTACTTCATGTGTTCTTCTTATCTTTCTAAATACATTCTTCACCTTCCGTACTCAGCCTCTTACCATTTCTGCCATTCTAATGCAAATAGCTGTTCTTCCAATTGGGAGGTTCATGGCTTCTGTTCTTCCTACCAAAGAGTATAGCTTTCTTGGATGGAAGTTTAGTTTGAATCCTGGGCCTTTTAATATCAAAGAGCATGTGATTATCACTATCTTTGCTAATTGTGGTGTTTCCTTTGGTGGTGGTGATGCTTACTCCATTGGAGCTATTACTGTTATGAAGGCTTATTATAAACAGACTATTAGCTTCCTTTGTGCTCTTATCATGGTCTTGACCACACAGGTTAGTTCCTCTCTGCTATAAAAAAAAAAAAAATTCTTTCTTGCATTTTCTTCTGTTTAATCTTTCTTTTGGGTGATTCTAAGAGTTCATTCGATTTCAATTGATTGGTTCTTTTAAGATCTTGTTTGTCTTCAAAATCTGTTAAGATTTTTTTTTTCTTGTGTTTTCTTCTGTTTCTTTCATTTTTTGGTGATGTTTGCTGGGGGGACTTGCAGAAATAATTTAATCTCCGATGTTTGTGAAGTTTGTCTTTACTTTTGGTTTGTTTTTTTACTTTGCTAAAGTTCTTAAATTTTTCATCTTTTTTTATATTTGTAGAAAGTATTCTTTGATCGATCTGCTTTATAGTTGTCCGAAAAGTTTTTACTTTTAAAAAAGTTGTCTTTTGAAATTGCATATTAATTATTAGATGATTTTTGTGATTTTGCAGGTATTGGGGTATGGCTGGGCTGGGATTCTGAGAAGGTACCTGGTTGATCCTGTAGAAATGTGGTGGCCGGCAAACCTTGCTCAAGTTTCTCTTTTTAGGTTCTTCCCTTTCTCTCTCTCTTGCTTCATTATTATCTCTTTCTTTCATCTTCAAATCAAATTATTAATTAAAAGACTTGAAGACTTTGTTTTTTTGACATGATGGAGATGTTTAGGTAGGCACAGCTTTGAAAAATCAAAGAAGTGCCTTCTTAGACAAAAAAATCTCCCCCAATAGAAATTAAACAAATAAAGAAAATCAAGAAACTATTTTGAATTTCATATCAGTATAATTCTTGGAGCAAACTTCTCTTAGCTGTTGTACGGTTTCAGCTGTGAAAACAATCAGAACTTTCTGGCATGTTACTGTGTAACAATCAGTATTTTTGTAATATCTAGAGTGATTATGTTTAACTCTCATGAACTTCACTATATTACACTTGATGTTTCTGTCAGTCTCAAGGTTGTCGCTTTCCTTCCTTGCATTTGAAGTGTATAGCTGCAAAGACTTTCATGATATACATCAAATGTCAAGGGACACAAAATAACTTTGAAACAAGGATCATTGGATCAAATTTAGTCTAACTTTGAGTGAGACTAGTTAAATAAAGGCATTATAGATTCAAAGTTTTGTTTCTGTTCTTATATGCTGAAAAATCTTGAGTCTATTAAAGAGTTTTAATTGAAAGTTTAAGTAGTCAAATTCTTGAGGTTGCTGTAATGTCATGATCATTATGAATTCGAAGCTTGTGAGAAGGAGTTAAAAAGGAAGATTTTTGGGTGGAAGGTTCCTTATGCTTTTATCCTGTAGGTTCATTCATAAGCTATCGAATAATTCTCTGACAAAAGAGAATAACACTGAAAAAAGGAAAGGCTCAAATTGAAATTATATATATAGTATAGATTATGCTATCACTGTTTCTGCATCAGCAAAGTCCAATATCTTTTTCAAAAGAACTTACACTGTCAGGAATTAAATAGGATTGTTCTTTCTGTGATGATATTTCTTTAAACTTGTTTCTGATAACCTCAGTAACTTCATTTTCCAGGGCACTCCATGAAAAAGAGCACAAGTCAAAAGGCTTCACAAGGATGCAGTTTTTCCTCATAGCTATGGGAGCTAGCTTTCTGTATTATGCCCTTCCAGGCTATCTTTTCACTGTCTTAACCTTCTTCTCTTGGGTCTGTTGGGCCTGGCCCCACAACATCACAGCCCAGCAAGTAGGCTCGGGCTACCATGGGCTTGGCGTCGGGGCCTTCACGTTTGACTGGGCTGGGATTTCTGCCTACCATGGCAGCCCACTTGTGACTCCATGGTCTTCCATTGTTAATGTGGGAATAGGCTTCATCATGTTCATCTACATCATTGTTCCTGTATGTTACTGGAAGTTCAACACTTTTGATGCCAGGAAATTCCCAATTTTCTCAAACCAGTTGTTCAAATCTGATGGACTAAAGTATGACACCACAAAGATCTTGACCCCTAATTTCGATCTCGATGTCAATGCTTACAACAAATATGGCAAGCTCTACCTTAGCCCTCTCTTCGCCTTGTCTATTGGATCTGGTTTCGCTAGATTCACAGCAACTCTCACTCATGTTGCACTCTTTCATGGCAGGTACATTGACATGTTAGAAAGAGGACTCTAAGATGGATAATCAGTGACAATTCTCTCCTTGAAAATTTTATTGGCTAGAAAAACCTGAATATGAATACCTGTGCTTTCTGTGTATAAAAACATGTCAGGTTTTTCTGGCCAATAAAATTTTTAAATAGGGGCATTTTTATCGGTTTTCCCCCTTAAAAATTGCTCATGAGACATGTTTAGTCATTGTGGATGCATAATACTTATGTGTATCTATATGTGATTACATTAATCTGGTTGTTGGTTTGTGCAGGGACATATTGAGACAAAGTAGGTCGGCAATGAGTAACGTGAAGGTAGATGTGCACGCGAGGCTGATGAAAGCGTACAAACAAGTGCCTCAATGGTGGTTCCTCATATTGTTGTTTGGAAGCATTGTTCTGTCACTTGTGATGTCTTTTGTGTGGAAAGAGGATGTCCAACTTCCTTGGTGGGGAATGCTCTTTGCTTTTGCTTTGGCCTTCATTGTCACCCTTCCTATTGGTGTTATTCAAGCCACCACCAACCAGGTAATAATAATCATCAATCACCAATCATTCATTAATTTCCATTTTCTTGTCTTTTGTCTCCATGCTCCTATCTACAATCTTCTTCGAAAGATTTAGGTAATGTGTCAAGTGTGAGCAAACTAAGTGACTTAACAGTATAAATGCAAAAACTTAAGATGTTAGTTTTGAGGATGAGTTTGTAATTTTTTGTGTTGCAGCAACCAGGATATGACATAATAGCACAGTTCATGATTGGGTATGTGCTGCCTGGGAAACCAATTGCAAACTTGCTCTTCAAAATCTATGGAAGAATCAGCACTGTTCATGCTCTCTCTTTCTTATCAGATCTCAAACTTGGGCACTACATGAAAATCCCTCCACGCGCCATGTATGTTGCTCAGGTACTGCTCCAAAATCACTTTAGTTTCTTCTAAGTTTCTTTTTGTACGAAGTAAATACATCAAAGTTTTGTCTCATAAAATATAAAAGAACTTTTTTCAAGTGGAGGCAAACAAGCACTAATCTCTACCTTCAGAATCACTACATTGGCTAATGACATTGTATGTTAGTGGCATAAAACTTTCTTATAGATGAGAAGTTACGGGTTCCACCGCCTATAATCTCATGCTGCTTATCCATATGTTTTTTTTCCCATTTTATTGCTTCTTTTCTCTCTTAAAATCACTACTTCACGCCAATGAACTTGTAGCCTAGCGGCATATAAACTCAACCCGCTTAAAACTTGTTGTTAGTACTTGTCCCTTTGATCCAAAATCACTACTTCACAATTGAAACTTGAAAGTTCTCAAGTAACTACACATAATATGACTTTACTTCACTTTTATACTCTTGCACATTACAAACTTGTAATTTCATAGCAATCCACAAATCCATATGTTTTATCATAAAATGGTTGTTATTTGTTGTAGTTGGTGGGAACATTAATTTCAGCAGTAGTGAACCTAGGAGTAGCATGGTGGATGTTGGATGGCATACAAGATATCTGCATGGACGACAAAGCACACCATGACAGCCCATGGACATGTCCCAAATACAGAGTAACCTTTGATGCCTCGGTCATATGGGGTCTCATCGGACCACGCCGGCTATTCGGTCCCGGTGGCATGTACCGGAACCTTGTATGGCTATTCCTCATAGGAGCAGTCCTTCCTGTACCCATATGGGTTCTCAGCAAAATCTACCCAAACAAAAAATGGATTCCCCTCATTAATATCCCCGTTATATCCTATGGTTTCGCCGGGATGCCACCGGCAACTCCTACCAACATTGCCAGCTGGCTACTCACCGGAATGATATTCAACTTCTTTGTTTTCCGGTACCATAAAAGGTGGTGGCAGAAGTATAACTATGTGCTCTCTGCGGCGCTTGACGCAGGCACGGCGTTCATGGGGGTGCTTATTTTCTTTGCATTGCAAAATGCTGGCCATAATTTGAAGTGGTGGGGAAGTGATGTGGATCATTGTCCTTTGGCTTCTTGTCCTACGGCTCCTGGAATTGTAGTTGATGGTTGTCCTGTTTTCTGATAGCTTTCTTTTTCTATATAGTGCTACACAATTGGGTTATGGATTAATGTAGGTGGTCAAAGTTTAGTTTTTTATGAGTTAAGTGTGATTGTGGAATTTAATAATATATATATAATTGATCTTGATAATTGTGGGGGTAAGACTGGGTTATGCTTTGAGAGTAGTGGGGTGGGTTATGTATATTGCCCAGCAATTCTGTAAATGTCACATTTTGTGGCCACTTTCTATTATGCTTACCTGCTTGGTGATCATATGTAGCCTTTAAATATAATTAAAGAACTATTTGGCCTAAAACTTATATCATGAAAGTAACTTCTGGAAAAGAAAAAATTGGGAAAAAGTTCAGGTAAAAAGATATATAATAATCGCTAAAGATTTCAGGTATTTTTTTATAACAGAGTTCATGATTTCAGTTTTCAGGTACTTTGTATGGATACAATTTGAAAATTATCATTATTTTCTGTGTATATAAATTTATCTGTCAATTTAACTAATTAATTTTTCAATGAGAGACTTTTCTCCAAACTTTTTTTTTGTTGGAAAATTATGAATAGTTGAATCAAGCGACTCCATAGTATTTTTCTTTCTCAAGATTTTAGGGTAAGATTTTTACTCATTTAAAGATAAAATATTATTCGTCCAATCATAAACATAAGAACTAGTTTGTAGTATAATTTCCTTCAATGAAGAACTTAGTTTGCAGTGCAATTTTTGTACTACAAACTAAGGTCCTACTATGTTTAGGACAGGAGTTAGTACAATTTAAAAAAAAAAAGATTAAGATTTTTTATGTTTGTAAAATAAAACATACTACTTTGTCTTTAAATTAATAAATTCCCAAATGTGTTGACACATTCACCAATTTTCCCAACTTTTAGTTTTGAAAATGAGTTAAGGGTCAAAAATATACATATGATTTTGTCAAAAGTTCATCTAGCACCAAATGTTTTTTTTTGGACCAAAAATATACATGAGTTTTCAAACTGGATCAAAAATCATATTTACAGTTATATTTCAAAAGGAAGTGCTTGGTGCTGGACAAACCTTTCTACAAAATCACATGTGTATTTTTTACCCTAATATAATTACAAATGTGTAATTTTGATCTAATTTGAAAGGTCATGTGTACTTTTGGTCCAAAAAATAACATTTGGTGCTAGATGAACTTTTAATAAAATCATATATGTATTTTTTACTCTTAACCCTTTGAAAATTGAGCCAAACATTATCCCCAGGTTTTGATTCCTACGTCACTCGCTCTCTTCTTCCTTCTTCCTTGTGCTCCTAACCTTTTTTTTGTATACTTTGCGTAATTGTATTGCAAGTGTGTGTTTATAATTAAATTTTGTTTATATATCTTTTTATAGATGGAATTTATCCCAACATTTCGCAATAAATTCTAGGGTAAAGGGGCAAATTTAACCACGAACTTTCAGTTCAGGAGCATATGACACTACGAACTTTTTTTGGGAGCTTAAATGCCCACCAACTTTTAAATTTGGACCATTTTTAACCACCAACTTTTAAATTCGGACCATTTTTAACCACTGGTACCATGGGGGCTTACGGGGTCAAATTTGAGAGTTAAGTGGGACCTAGAAATGCACACATATCCCTTGCACAGTCAGCAAAATTGTACACATCATTTTTTCTTTAAATAAAACACATCTGCTAAGTACAATAAATAATAATAAAACTGTGAATGATTATCTGAATGTTGATTTTGGAGGTTAATATTAAACTTAACAGATGTGTTTTATTTAAAGAAAAAATGACGTGTACAATTCTGCTTACTAGGCAATGGATATGTGTTCATTTCTGAGTCCTACTTAACTCTCAAATTTGACCCCGTCAGCCCAAATGGCACCAGTGGTTAAAAATGGTCCGAATTTGAAAGTTGATGGGCATTTAAGCTCCCAAAAAAAGTTCGTGGTGCCAGATGCTCCTGAATTAAAAGTTCGTGGTTAAATTTGGCCTTCTAGATTCTACTCAAAAGGTGCTTGAAACAGCGGTGCAAAATCTGGTTCCAAAAGGAGAGGCAATGTATTCAATCTCAGAATCAGAAACACTTGTTCACATGAAGTTGGAGTCAACTTTGTTTTTATTTCTTTTTTACTTTTTCTGTAGAGGAAAAAAAAAGAAAAAGAAAACAGAAACGCCATTAAAGATTTTGCAAAGAAAGACTTTGAAGAAGCTAATGGATGATGAAGAAGACGCGCTTTAATAGTTGGTCTTCACAGTGGTCTAATGGTAGCCATATGTTTTTGGTGGGCATGGAATTCGAATATCTTTCATTAAAGATAACGTTGGACCTATCTACTGCAAACCATAGATGCATCATCAACTTAGGTTTATTCCTCCCTAAGAGATCACTTTTACGGCTGAAATTGACTTGAAAAATTCAAGTTTGGTAACTTGTATGAAAGTACTTCCATATATTATATATGTATCTTAATTCACAATTACTGATTTTTGACTCATTGAGACATTGTAAGTTGGGTTGGAATAAGCTCAGCATCTCTCTCTATTTTGGTACTTCAATCATCTAATAACAATTACATGTGTAAGAAGAGAGTGATTGAATGTAAGTTTTGGGGGTGCTTCTCTTTTTGTGCATAGCAGTAACTTTGAAAATTTAGAAAACTTTTTTTTTTTTAAGTTAAATTGCTTGGTAACTTTGAAATTTGTAAGGAAGTAGAGTATTAATTAAACATGGACCTTAATTCAACTTCTCTCTCTAATCTTTATCTTTACACTATGATACTCTAATAGCAACCACATGTTGCTGTAAGGAGGGAGGGAGATATAAACTGGTGGGTGAGAAACCCCTCCCTTCTCTTTGCATCATCGTGCTATTGCAACAGATAAAACAAATCTTCTCTACCTCTCTAGTCCACTGTAAAGGAATGGGAGTTTTGGAAGGATTCTCTTTTGTGTTAAGCAGCAGCAACCTCACAAATTTTCTTGGAATTTGTTTGGTCACTAAGCAATGATTATAGACCAATCTTAACTCACCATTATTGATTTTTCACTGTTTCACAATTGTGTAGTTTACGTAGAATAAGTTTAACTTCTCTTTCTATCTTTGTACTAGGATCCTCTAATAGCACTCGTACACAGCTACGAGAAGAGAGAGATGAATGGGTGGATTGTATCATCGTGCTTCTACAACAGAGAAACAAACCATCTCTAGTCTCCACCTCTCATGTCACTGTGAAAGAGTGGGAGTTTTGGAGGGCTTCTCATAATTGTGTATAGAAGAGCCACAATTCTTGTGCAACTTGGGTCATGCCTTCTTTCCTTTTCACACTATTACGGGTACAAAAATAAAGGAAAAAATTGGATTCCATCGTCAACTATTAAGATTGACTACGGATACAAGCAATAGCAATAGCACATGGTTGCAACAACTTCTCTTAGGAGTGACTGATCAAAGAAGAAATCACAGACACTCATCAATTTGCCACTTCAAAGGGTCACAAACACAGAAGGATGGCACCAAAATTGACAGCGAAATATGAAGGAAGGTGAGAATAAGCCAAACATTTGGCATGCCCTACCATAGCTGCATCAGATACTATATTTTAGGTGGAAGTCACAATTGAACAAGATTCCACCTCCCACACGCTTCTTTCAATCATTAGTTCATTACCACACTAATCCGATTTCTTCACCTGATAACACAACATTTAGGTCATCAACCCATCCATGATGCGACTTCTTTTTTAGACTCCTTAAATCTTTATAAGTTTTTCTTGAGGAAAAAAACTCTCCCAATAAACCTTTTTTTTAATGTTACCCTTTTATTGAAATGAACAGTATAAGTTATGAGACAACAATTATTTTCCCATGGAAACCTAGTTTGTTCACATGTAAGCTTTTTCAATGGAGCACAGAAGAGCAACATATGACGAGGGCCAGAATATGACGCTTAGTGCGTTGTCAGTGTTCCAACTTCTCCAGTGTGTGAAAGCTCATACTAATATCTTACTTTTTAGAATATGTACAAAGAAATGTGATTTGTATTTTTTTTTTTTTTGGGATGCATACAATGCATAACTTCAAAAGGTTTATACTCCCTCCTCCTCCTCCGGTCCTAAATATAAGATCACTTTAACTTTTTTTTTTTGTGAAAGTTAAGAAAGCAAATTAAACCAGTAAATTATAACATGTCCCATGAAATTAGATTATAAGTTAGTTTATAAGTAGAATAAATTAGTTTTGAGGAAAAAAAGATTTTTTTTGGGACTGAAACTACTTTTTTTTCAATTAAAAAAAAAGTAGTTTCAGTCCCAGAAAAAATCTTTTTTTCCTCAAAATTAATTTATTCTACTTATACTGAAAAAAAAGTTAAAACAGTCAAAGTAGTCTTATAATTAGAACAGAAGGAGTACTTATTAAGCCTGGACATTTTGCAACTACATTTTCAAGTCCTATGAGAAATCAAAATTTTCATGAATCACGCTACGCTTTAAAAGATTGGTTTGCACAATTCAATAAGTGATGTGGGTAACAAACAGAATTACAGAACAATACCTATCAAAAGAAAAGGAGAAAAGCTTTTTTACCTTTTTTTTTTTAAAAAAAAAAAAACAGAAATTCTCCCTCTCAGTAAGATCAAGCTTCTCTCTACCCTTACCAATTCATATAGGACAGATAAAGCACAAACGATGGCTTAAAAAAAGGCATATTCCATTCAGAGATTATCACTATTTTTCCACTCAATTTCTAATAACCCATCAGTATGATACGACTTGTGTCAGCCATCAATTTAGTTGTACATTATAGACTTGTATAGATGGCCTTTTAAGACAAATTATGGAGTCAAATCATACTTGTAAAGACTAGAATGATTCAACAAGCATCTTTTAGGAATCCAGATGATAATTTACTTTTTCTTTTTTTTTGGGGGGGGGGGGGGATGTGAATGCAGTAAATATGGGATTTGAAATAGCATAACTCAACAGCAAAGTTATTTTTCAGCTACATGTGATAATAGCATATCATCACTCCCCCTCTATTTGAACAAAATTCCTAAAAAAAAAAAACACCACCACAAATGATTTTGCTTGCGGGAACCAGATTGTCTGATAAATGGCCGTCAAGCAGTTCCGTCACATGGAGCACAATCTCGACATCATGACTGAGATCTTTGGCATTTATCTCATATTACTACACTACTCAAAGATACATTAACTAATGAAAGGATTTGAGGACTAAATGGTCCATGCCATCTACTTTACCTCTGCAAAGACTTGTACAGCACCACAGTGACATACTTGGCAAGAAACCGATGAGTCGTACCAAGGGCAACCACCGAAGGGCTGATCTTTCCCTTCTGCATGTAGAGATGATTGAGCACTACATGTTGAGGTCTTGACAAAGGAGCTGGAATTTCCGAATTTGCGGCCGGCATGTTAAGCAGCGTCATTTGCAGGTGTGGGGGAACCATGGGTGGCTCCTTAGCATAATCTTCAGAACCAAGTTGCAGGTTGCAATAACTTGATTCTGGTGACTGAGGAGGCTCAAAACCAGATATACTTCCAATGTCTTCAGGAACATAATCCTGCATATGATTCCCAAAAAAAAAAAAAAAAAGACCATTGATCTCAGAGTCTCACTATAAATACCTGTTTCTCAATGAAGGAGAAGATAGCAAGTCATCCAATTTTTGCCAGCCACCATACATGTCTATGTCCATATCTCACATAACATACAACTTGAAGTTGGATATTTAAAACTCAAAGCAACTTCCCCAGGTAATTAGCTAAAGAGAGAAACTCTTCCCACATTTCATTAAAAATTACATGTATATACTTAGCTAAAAGCAAATTCAATTACTTCAGTGTTAAATCCTCTCTTCTTCCCCCACCTCTCTCACTCTATATATATATATATATAATGAATTTCCAGACCACACGGTACTATGACCCAATCAAATTCTGCAACATCTGAAGCTCAAAAGATCAAAAGTCCAACATGCATCGATTGCCATGCAAAAGCCCATTGACTTTTTTTTCGCCAACAAAGCCCATTGACTAAAACTAGTGAGTTTGAAAATCCTGGTTCCAATGCATAAATGGAAGGGAAATTATAAAATAAATAGACACCATGAATTTATAGCTTTGCCATCAGCTAGTGCCATAATATTAGCAAGTCATAAACCCCTTGTTATTAGACCTTAAGCTGCTAAGGGAGGGAGATTCACTGTCAGATCAGAGTCACAAATAACAGTTAAAAACTAGTCTGCAAGAGTGAATAAGCATTATCATGCGATGTGAGCATTTAGAATAAATAGTAAAACATGCCACCAGCTTGAACAAATGCCTCCACTCACAAGTCAAATGAATGAAATTGAGTACATTTGTTAGGTTGAAACCCATGTATGAGTAGGAGATAAGTAACAACAACAACAACAACAACAATAACAAAGCCTTATCCCACTAAGTGGGGTCGGCTACATGAATCGCACGACGCCATTGTGCTCTATCGGTAACCAAATCTTTAGATATATTATTTAGTAGGAGATAAGTAAAAAGAGAAGAAATTTGTTGAATGGCTAGAAGAGAGAAGAGTGTATTCATAGGCAAGTCGCAAAAAGCAAATAAAGCTTGTCACAATAATCTTGTACAATGGTTATTTTGTACCAAAAGCCCTAATTCTGTTAAAAATCACCCCAACTCAGCATAAATTAGCTATTAAAAGGATCTCGTTACTCTGCTCAACTGATACAATGTCTATGAGCTCCTTAGACTGAGAACCATCAAATTGATTTTCAATACATGCAGACAATATCAAAAAGAAAAAAAAAAATACCTGTAGGTCTAAAATGTTGTAGGCATTGCCAGCATCATCTTGAGCCCAGGGCAGGTCAGGAGCATACCTCCACAATCCATCAACTAGGAACCTGTACTGGTAAACACCAGACGGCAGTACCTTCATTATAGTGAAGTCTTTTCCGGATCTTTGCATGGGTATTCTGATAAACAATGAAGATTAGAATCTGAACGACAATCAACACTACAATTTGAAAACAAACAAAAAACGCTACAGCTTCTCCAAACCTTGTTTTCCAATTATCCCATGATCCCTCTACGGCCACTTCTTTCCCATCATAAGTCCAAGTAATCATCGTTGGAATTCCTTGTTCATTGCACATTTCATCATATGCTGAAGGAGCTTGCATCCAAGGATGACTTGAGGCTTGCATCTCATCAGGTCTTTGAAGTGGAACCACTGGAACCTAATGATAAGGGAAGCAGAAAATTTGAAACAGGTATAAGAAGAATACAACCAAAGGATAATATGAAATGCAGAATCAGACTGGTAAGAAAAGAAAAGAAAATCTCAAAATGTCCCAATCAATAATCTCCACAATCTTGTCAGTGGAAGCGGGTGGGGGTAGGGCAATTGATTCTTGGGTCGAAGAAGATTCTAAAAAGCTGTCAATATGGCTCTTTTTGAGGTGATCCCAATTCTTTGATCAACTTGCTTCCCAACCCACTCCCAGAAAAATATTAACTTTTGTTCCCAGATAAACTAGTTGCCTAAAACATATTCACAGATGGCAACGTTATGAACCAGCTTCCCTGTTTAGATATCAACTAAGGCTATAGTAACAGATGAACAAGAAGAAACTGAATAATTTGAGTGTGTATGTGTGTGTGTGTGTGTGAGAGAGAGAGAGAGAGAGAGCTTCATTGGCACCTAATGGACTTATATCAAACATCTAGTGTGCACCATGTGACGAAAAAAATCTTAAAAAAAAAAAAAAAAAGACAGAGAAGGCCAGCCTTCCAACTTGCATTTCAATCTTCCAAAGAATTAGATTCAACGAAAACATATTTGGTCTCCCCATCTGATTTTAATTATGGGGTTTAGATTACTCACTAAAAAGAAAAGGGGAAAAAGGAACATTTTAACTTCTCCAGTGAACATTTAAATAAAACACCCATTTCCCCCAACAAAGAAAGAACCATCAACAGATATAAAGAGAGGACACTCACTTGGGGAGCAAACATCAATGGAGATTGGGTAGCTCTAGGGCTTGTAGGAGGCGATTGACCCATCAACTCAGAAGACACATCATTCGAAGCAGAATTGGCATCCTGAACACTGCCACTGCCTCCACCTTCTTCTTCAAACCCTGAGGGACTTCCATTCCCATCATATCTCGCATTCACATTCCCCATAGTTATTACTACTCCAAACAAGAGAAAAGGGAAAAAGAAAAAAACGAAAAAGAAAAAGAAAAAGAAAAAAAAAAACAGAACCCACTAATAAAATATTCAGATACGATTCCCCCAAGAGAACCGAACTCACTTCAAATTCAAGAAATCGAAAGAGGGAAATCAACAGATACAGGTCCAATTCCAACAGATTCCCATCTGGGTGATTTTTTTAAAGGGTTATAAGAAAGAAAAACCGAAACTTGGTTCCTTTAAGAAGCACCCAAAGGCAGCACTAAGAAGAAGAGAAAGTGTAGGGTTTGGGATCAAAACAAAAAAAAAATAAAGAAAGAAGAAGAAGAAGAAGAAGAAGAAGGGAAGGGAAGGGTAATTATGATATTCTCCGACGAGTTTGGAAGATCGAATGGTGGACCAATGATGTTGGGAGTAGTGGGGATGGTCGTCACGTCATCATATTGACGGAGTCTTCTTCTTCTTCTTCTTCTTCTTCTTCTTCTTCTCTTTGCCCTTAAATTCAGTTCCTTCCCCTCAAATTTCTCACTCTATCTCTTTGCTCTGCACAGAGACAAAGCCACTTTCTGTTCTTACCATCAACGGTGAACGACGAGGAAGCCACTGTGAGAGGAAGAGATGCGCTATTATGATATCATCCCCCCTTTGTTTTCATCAAGATTGTGACCTTTTCTTTTTTCTTTTTCTTTTTTTAAAATTCACTTTATTCACACTCCAAATAGGCAAATACAAATAAAATGGTTTATTTTCCCTAATTAGAATTAGAGTTCGGTCGGGGTCCATACCTAACTAGCTATGCTTTTTATAAATAACATGAATGTTCTGAATTGAATAAAGTATATTTTTTATTCTTTATCTTTATATCAAATCTCATTTTAATTTCTTAACTTTAAAAAATATATTTTTGGTTTTTTTTCCTTAACGCCGTTAGTTTCATTTAACCGAAAATGCTGATTTAATAAATCTAAATAAGGATTTTATAATTAAATATTAATAAAATTGGCCAAATTTTAAAACATAAGAATTATTATACTATATAATTAAAATTTAAACATATTTTGTTAGTATATAATTATAAAATCATCCTTTAAATTTGTTGGATTAGCATTTTCTGTTCAATAAAACTAACGGTATTAGTGAAAAACGATCAAAAATGCATTTTTCAAAGCTAAAGAACCTAAAGAAGACTTGATGCAAATATAAAAAACCAAAAGTATAGTTTAGCCTTTTGAATTTTGTATAAATAGTCAATTCATGGGTATTTGTTTCAGTCAAAGAAAATTTTGTGATTCAATCCAAAAAAAAAAATCATGGGTATTTGTTAGGGAGAACGACAGTGAAGTCATGTGCTCGAATTGCAGAAAGCTTAAATCAAAACAAGAGAAAATTACAAAAAGCTTAAATCAGACCAAGAGAGGAATATAAGATTTATTACTTTGAGCAATAGACACCTATACCTTTAACTTATCAAGAGCGAGTTGTAAATCGCTAAGGTAAACTAATGCGATCATTATCATAAAAGTGGAAAATCTATATTTTAAATTTGTGAATACAAGTCAGGCAAAAAGAAGGGTGAGTTGTGAATTGATAAATGAAAGTAAGAAGTCTCTTCCTATGTCACCTTTGCACAGATCTTATAAAGAACTCAGAGAACTCTAGCTGGTGGAAGAAACGTTGCTTAAACATGGCGAGACGGACTACTTTGATCAAAGCAGTCTATATGCAGAAACAGAATGAATATTTCATCATACTATATGCAAACAATCCTCCAACCAAAACTACTCCTTAAAAACTTGGAGAAGAAAAGCAGAAGCTTCTGGTGGGGAGAGGATGAAGAAAAGTGAAAGATCTATCTCCTATCTTGGCAACAGATAACCGATGAGAAGAATGCCAGAGGCTTATTAGGTATAAAAAGTCTGCAGAAACATAATGAAATTTTCATCATGAAGTTGTGTTTGAAGTTACCTAGTGATAGAGAAGCTTTGTGGGTCAAGATCCTTCGCTCGAAGTATACTTGTGGGAACAACTATCTCCCAAATGTGACTGAGAAAGCCCAATAGTCCCTCACATGGAGAGGCACGTGCCAAGTTTGGGGTGATTTCAAGAGAGGGCTCAGAAGAAAGATAGGCAATGGTGCTTCCACTTCATTCTGGTTGAATAGCTAGTCCAATACCAATTGCCCGCTAGTTGACTTATTTCCTGGTTCAAAATCTTAGGGTGATAGTAATGAGAGCATTGTGGAATATGTTGATCAATAGGGAGAATGGGAAAGAGAGAAACTAGATGCTTGGCTCCCCTAGCATATTGTGGAGATAATAGTTTTTCACACCCACCCCGTGAAGAGAGAGAATAGGATAAATTCTTTTGGAAACCGTCCACTGATGGCTCCTTTTATGTTAAATCTACTTATCTTTTTATTAGTGTAGGTGGAAGCAGGCCAGAGGATGTTGTGTGGAAGAAGATTTGGAGATGTCCAGCACCAGAAGATACAAACTTTCCTATGGTTGTTCTCACATGGCAAAATGCACATAACGGATCTTAGAGATCAATGTGGGCTTATCGAGGAGGTAAATTGTACCTTTGGCTGTCACGAGATTGAGGATTGCATGCATCTTATCCGGGCCTGCTCAAGTACTATTCTTAAGTGGAAATCTAAGGTGTCTCCCTCTTTGTGACAACCTTTTTCCTCATTGCAGGGTGTGGCATGGGTTCATTAGACTCTCACGCATGAAGCGAGGTAATCTTTCACAAAGAAAATCCATTGGCCTTCTCTCTTTAGCTATATTTGTTGGGATATCTAAATTGATTATTGTGGCAAATTATTTAATTCAGATGGGCCTTATGATGCTTCAAGTGGACTATCTAGCTTTTTCTGAGCCAGCATGGACAAGGACTTCATTGACTCTTGCGGCTTGTACATGTTGAGGGGGGTATGAGGTAAGCAACATGACTCTCACATGGACTCTTTCACTCTAAAAGTATATGGATTTGTGTTGGCAAGTGGCCATGGCGGATGAGAAGGCGTTATTCAAAATCCTAAAGGGGGTGGATATCTAGCTTCAGTTGCAAACTCATGACAGTTCCCCCAGCCATCGTAAAGGTGCTTGGGATTCCTTATTGATAGAATATATGTTGGTCCAAAGGTTTGAAAAGTGTTTTGATTAAATCTGATTGTATTGAGGCAATTAACTTAGTCCTCAAGGATTGTAATGTGCACCACCCTTTCAGAGATATTATTGATTAGAGTAGATTAACTATGTGATAGAGATTGGCAGGTCAATATAGATCATGTCAATAGGGATAAGATTGTTCTTGCTGATTTTTTGCTAAGAATTCCCGTTCTTTGGGGATGGATTTTTGTATCATTAATCAACTCCTACCTTGGCATGATGAGGTGGTGATTGATGAAGGAGATTAGTAGTCTCTACCTTACCTTGTATCCTTCAAAGCTATTTAGCTTTTAATGAAATACAATTTCTATTAAAAAAAAAAGTAAGAAGTCTCTATAATATAGTTGGTATGCCCTTGTGAGCAGTAGTATTAGGGATTTTCAACATTATTCATGCCAATTATTAACTAAAAAAATGGAGATGATTTGTAAATTGTTAAAGTAGACTAGAAAATTGTTAGGATCACTCCTTTATGTTAGTATTTACGAATTTAAAATAGGGATTTCTATCTATATCATAACGATTTTCTAGTCTACTTTAACAATTCACAACTCACCTGATAAAAACCAACCAACTCAACTAAATGTATATGTTTATTTTAATCAAATTTGAAAATATTACACTCCCTTGAAACTGATTTAAAACTTTCATAATAATTCGAGGGTATTATGTGTCCTTTTTCAATTTCCAAAGGATTATATTTTCATTTCCCTTATTTGTTAAGTCCCTCTTGTAAAATTGTGAGTTTGATTTTCTACAAATTTAAAAGGCACCCTTATTGCCAATATCAGATAAATCATATTTTTAAGGCTTTTTTAAATGAGGTTGATTATTATGAGTATGTGAGGTATGATAAAACTAAAAAACCAAAAAAAAAAAAAAATCAATGAAAGAAACAAAAAAGTGTACTTGGATAAAAAAGTTAAGATGCGATTTATAGTATATATGATAAACGATTTGATTATTTTTCTTCTATCCCCGTTTGGACACAAATTGAATCTATTTTTTTTTTATATCTATTAGGTCCAGTTATCTAATTAAACATTGTCATATATATGTTTTTTATTTTTGATAACAGTCCAATATAATTTTAAAATTGTATCAATTTGAATTTTTATTAATGAGAAAAGTCTATTTCAATATTTGATTTGAAAATTACACTTATATATAAATATATATATATATATATATATATAAGAGAATGGACCTAAATTTTGTCCTTTTCTACTCATTAGAATTGGAATTAGAATAACCAGGGTGTGTGGTTGAGTGGAAGGAACTCATTCACCCTCAATCAATTAATTGTCGAGGGTTTGATCCTTGGCGTTGGGTATGGAGAAGTATTAAAACTCTCGGGTCAATTGTCCCACTCTTTGAGGTGCCCACAATTTAGCGGGGGATTAGTCTCCACCTGTCGGGTGGGGGATACCTTGATGTTTCATAAAAAAAAAAAAGAATTAGAATTAGAATGTGCATTAAAATTAGAATGTGGATTTTATATTTTTTTTAAAAAAAAATATGAAGTAAATTTTACTATTGATAGAATTGTAATTAATAGTGCATGCCCCTGCATTGTAAGAGTTTGAAAAACAAATTCAGATTAGTCATATGCCTCAAGTTGTTAAAATGATTTCAAATAAAATAGTAGGTTTATAATTTTTTTTCTCTAATCAATTTGTGATATTTTACTTTGTTCATAGTTTGGAAGTAAAATATACTATAAATTGCCGGTTAATGTTAGCCAAAGAAAGCTTATAAATGGTTTTCTTATACGACTAACATGTGTCCCGTATTTAATACATAAAAACAAACAGACTGTTAGTAACTAATAAAAACAGTAGATGGTTCAAACAGTCGTGTTCATATATTGCTATAAAAATTTCACATTTACCAACAAGAATCAATTTAGTTGAAAATGATTGTGACTAATTATGGTATTTGAGTAATCGAGTCTATGTAAATGCAAAGAATGACATTTTTTAGCCCCTAAGCTAAGTTAAATTTAAACTAGTTACTCTAATACATGGGATTGTTAATTTTATATGATTATTTGTTTTAAATAGGGAGACTTGCATTCAAATTCTAAGGAAGAGAATTAATATCAAATAAATTCCATGACTTGTGAATGACAAGAGAAAATTCATTTGGTAACAAGTAAAAATACATAATTAACAAGTTATTAGAACATGTTTGATATTTATTTTATTTTGAGACTTAAATGAATTCTCCCTGTTTTTTACCAAAATTCTCCCTTTTAAATATCTCCAGGCCAGCCCACTTAATGCCAAATATTTGTGGGAGAATTTTAATATAGGACCACAGTACTCAATTAATTTCATATTATTCCCTTCAGGGTCCTTAAGTAGTGAAATTAAATTGATGCAGAAAAAGACCAAAAGACCATTGTTTATTGACCCCACCCCCACATGGCCTCTTTGACACTCTCTCTCCCTCTTTCACACACACACACACACACACTTGTTCATATGAGCTTTCTCCTTATTCATATGACTATTTCACTTGTTCTTACTCTGCTTCATATGGTCTTTGACACACTCTCTCTCACTCACACACACTTTATTGATGGCGTAAGAAACTTGTTCATATGAGCTTTCTCCTTGTTCATATGACAATTTTACTTGTTAATGACTCGATATAATTAATACAATTAATGTGTTTCAGTTATCTACATATAGCAGAGCACGAACAAGTGAAATAGTTATATGAACAAGGGCAAAGCTCATATGAACAATGTTTCAATGACATACATATTGTAGAGCACGAACAAGCCCGTGCTCATATGAGCTTTGCCCTTGTTCATATGACCATTTCACTTGTTTGTGCTTTGCTATATGCATGTGACTAAAATATGTTGTATTATTTATATCGGGCCATGAACAAGTGAAATGATCTTATGAACAAGAGAAAGACTCATATGAACAAGTTCCTTACGCTATCAGTGGAATGTGTGTGTGAGAGAGAAAGATGGGGGAGAGAGTGTGTCAAAGGCATGTGAAGGAGAGGGAGTGTCAGAGGCCATGTGAAGCAGAGCACGAACAAGTGAAATGGTCATATGAATAAGGAAAACCTTATATGAACAAGGGAAAGCTCATATGAACAAGTGAAATAAAGTATATGTGTGTGTGTGAGAGAGAGAGAGAGTGTGTGTGTGCCACAGACACAGAGAGATTGTCAGAGGCCATGTAGGTTAGGTCAATGTGATCTTTTGTCCTTACAATTTAATTTCAGTTTGTCCCTACAAGATTCAAGTGATATTTCAAAATCTTTTAATCATACTTTTAAATTGATTAGTTACATGGGTTCTATATTACAATTCTTCGAATATTTATGTGTTGGTACAAGGCAAGTGATTGATGATTTGAGTCGTATCAGCTTCGCCACATTTGGTTCATGGGGTTACATAGGGGCAGATTGACGCAGTCAAGGCGTGGTGCTATTAGCCTATTAGATTTGCATCTCTTTGTCAATTAAGATTTATTTTTTCATTTTTTAAGAACTTTTTACTCATAATCAAGGTTCAAAAACCTAGACCAGGGATTAACTCGGCCGAGGCAGAGGGTCAAGGGTCAGGGGTTCAACTGAGGGTCGACTCAGCCACATTAAAATAATATAATTTAATAATTAATAACATAACACACCAACATTAGGAGCTAAAATATTAGGAGTTGGGACATTGGATTGATGAAAGCACTAGTAGTAATATTAAGATCATTAAGCCCTGACATTTATTTATTTTTTAAATGAAAAATTAAACACAACAAATATAAGCCCATTTTTAACCCTAATAGCCAAAAGCCCAAATAGCTAATAGTACATATGTACATACACTCCTACAGTCCCATTAGTTTACCCTAATCACCTCATGAATGATTCGACCGAATCACATTCATTCACCGTTCATGCACAAGCACAACTTCACAAGATCATCTCACCGTCTCTCTCACTCTCATGATCTCAACATATACCCTAGCCTCTCTCACTTTCATGATCTCACCGTCTTTGGCTCTTTGTGTCTCAGCTCTTCTCCCTGACCCATAATGGCCGAATTTGGCATTATCACCATCGACGCCGAGGAGTGATGGCCGTCGACCCCGAGGACAGATCGCCTTCGACTCCGTGTCCATCATCCACCCAAATCACTCATCGTCTCTGCGTCTCAGCTCTTCTTTTCATTAATAATTTCATTTGGAAAGGATGGAGTGAAGGAGATTGACCCAAAATGTTGTAAGAGGGATTTTTGTTTTCTTTTTCAATGCACATCTGGAACCGGACCACCCCTTGGGTCACTTAAACCTAGCCGAATATCCGGGTTGATTCCTTCTACGTGCGATACCTGACTCGAATCGTCCTCCTCACCGGGCCTCGGGTTTTCCGGTTCAACCGGCCAGTCCGATCTGGTTTTTCGTACCTTGCTCATAATTGATGGCATACCACATACACTTTACCGACAACTCTAATTGTCAACTAAATCACACAAACCAATAAAATATTCCATCTAATTTATATTATAAAATGTAACATTAGACTTTTTTGGTTCACATTAGTATAAAAAGCAGTGTTTTAAAAACCGGACCTGCCGGTTCAAACCGGGAACCGGCGAACCGTCGCCCTGTCCGGTCTGGTTCAGGAAATGGACCAGGGGTAAAAATGAACCGGATGGAGCGGCGTTAAACCAGCATGAACCGGGAAAAAAGCGGTGAACCGCTGCATAAGACGGGTTGAGCGGTTTGTTTTAAAGACATTCAGAAAGCGAAAAAATCAGAGCAATGGATGGAAAAAAATCTCGATCACACCAGAAGAAGAGGGTAGAAAGTCGATGATTGAGGAAGAAAATGAGTTGGGGATTGAGAGAGGGCTGGTTCGAAGGTGAAATTACCAGATTAAAAGGCAAGCATAAGCATAATGAAGTTGGTGAAACTAGTGAAGGAAGGCAAAGGTCGCCGAATTTGTGGAAGAAGACGACGATAGGTGACCAGATCTGATGATGAAAATGACGCCTTCAATTGTTGTGGTGTGCGGCTTGTTGTGGTGTGCGGCCATGGAGTGGAGAAATGATGAATGGATAGGAAATGGTATAAGGCTATAAATGGTTAGGGTTTGGATTGATGTGGGCTTGGGCTCTTACTAATATAAAAACAAAAAACATAATAACCAAACCATTTTCGTTTAAGTCCAATTTTTTTATTTTTTATTTTTACTTAAACTCTAAAATCATTTAGTAGTCACCTGTACAAAATACTAAACGAAAAATTTAATTATAGATATACAAGATTCAACTAATTGATTTTTATAAAATATAAAATAGCTAATATAATAAAATATAGTTATTTAAATTATATTGTTAATAAAATTATATTATTTTAATGTGGCCGGTCTAACCCGAGTTGACCCGCGGTCTAACCTCTAACCCTTAAACCAGTACTTCGTCCGGTTCAATGTCCGGTCCGATTTTTTGAACCTTGATAAAAAGTAATATTTAAAAGTTAAGATAATAAATTATTTGATTTCTATTTTTGCCCTTACATATTAAATGTAAGAGGGGGAAATAGTGTATATAATAAATGATAAGAGGGAAAAATTAAAAAATCACATTAATTTTACTCATAATAAATAACTCCACTATATTTATAAGTTTATGTAAAATGGGTGACTATCTCTTATAATGTGGATCATATAGGGAATATTAGTTAAATTATTTATTACAGATAAAATTTATGAGATTTTCCAATTTTACTTATATATAATTTAATATATATTCCCTCCCACTCCCCTCTTTACATTTAAGACACTCTAAAGGTAAAATTTAAAATCAAATATCTATTATCTTAAAATTTCCATGTAACCTCTTATAATGTGGACAAGAGAGAATGATTAGTGTAATGTAACAAAAATTTGATAATATATCTGTATATATAAAATTTCTTTTTAATCACATGAGATAAGCTTAGTAATAATAAGGCTAAATTCTAAAAAAACCCCTAAACTTTGGGGTAATTGCATATAACCCTATGGCATTTCAAAGTTTAAATTAAACCCCTTAACCTTTTACTTTTTTTATTATAAACTCCTATACCGTTAACTTGCCGTTATCTTTTGACGGAATTTGTTACGTCAGAATCGCATAAAAACACCTCATCAGTCTTACATGGCATCCAATTTAGTGTATAGTTGTATAAAACTCTCCTGAACCTTTGTCTAGTTGCATATAACCTTTGACATTTTAAAATTAAAATTTAACATTTTTAAAGTCTTATTTTTTAATTGTAGACCTTGTCATTACTTTTTTTCAAGTTTATATCAAAACGAACGTATTTTTTCCATGGTATTCTTCAAACATCAAAATAAAATTTCTACAAACTTATTGTTTTAGTTTACAATTTTTATATAAATTTGTTGAGATTTTTATGCATTTCCTTATATACATAACAAAATCTCAACAAATTTATAAAAATTGTAAACCATAACGACAAGTTTGTAAGCATTTTATTTTGATGTATGGAGAATACCATGGAAAAAATACACTCACCTTAATATATATTAGAAAAAAAGTAACGACAGGGTCTAATATTAAAAAAAATAAAAATTTAAATTTTTTTAATTTATATTTTAAAATGTCCTGAGGTTATATGTGACTAGACCAAAGTTCATGGGAGTATTATACAACTATAAACTAAATTGGATGGCAAGTAGGATCAATGAGGTGTTTTATATAAGTTTGAAGTGGTAAAGTTTGTCAAAAGATAACGACAAATTAACGGCAATGGGCTCCATAATAAAAAATAAAAGGTTAGGGGAGTTTAATTTAAACTTTGAAATATCAAGGCGATTATATGTAACTGCCTTAAAGTTCATAGGGGGTTATTTAGAATTTGGCCTAATAATAATCTTGTTTTAACCTTTATATTCTCCTTTTTATCCTTAATAATAATCATTGCCATAGTTAGAGCTCATAGATTTTACGCCTAGTTTGTTTATTTGACCTAGTTTTAACCTACTTTATTGCTGGATATTTAAGTAATCTGGTAATGAATAAAGAGCTTTATAAAAAAGTTACCGAAATACTGTAGTAATTCAGTAAAGATTATCAAGTAACCGAGTAATTTTTCAAAACACTCGTTGCTTCTTTCTTGTCAATAGAAACAATAAAGGCCTATTTTTTAAAAAAATTAAGTAAATGTCATACAAATCACCCTTTGATCACCTTTTTTTGGCATAAACTTTGTATACTCTTTCATTGCTTTAAAGCTGAAACAACAAAATACAGACAGACACCATAAGATCCACTTAAGCTCCACTCAGGAGCAACCAGAACCAAACAACAAAAAAAGAAAACCCTAAATATAAACCAGATTCCAGAGACTGTAAGAGAAATAAAAGCATAAAAAAGACCATCATTCCATAAAGGACTCGTAGCCATCCATAGATCATCTGCTAGGATTTTTACAAAAGGAGAAAGGGGTTGAAACACCCAATCTTTCGAGCTCTTCTCCCACCAAGCTGCAATGGCAAACCAATCAGCAGCTAGAAAGCAAGTTCTTGGAATCCACTCAGAGAGAACATCTCTAAGAGCTTTGCCAAGATTAATCAATTCCTCCACCCTATTCAAGCTCTCCCTTCCCAGGCAAAATATCTCTTGGTTAATCACATAAACAAGTGGAAGACAAACAACACTAATTTCTAAAACAGTGCCAACATCATTGCACCAACTAAATCCATAAAGCACAGCCATATCAAAACCATTTTGTAACTCAAACCAAACAGAGCAACCCTCATTTGATGCTTCAATGGCTCTATTATCAAAATCTTGAATGTTTAGCCCTGGTCTTATCCATCCATCAGCCTCAAAACAGAAATCAGTGCAACCAAAATAATCTTCATCAATCTTCAACTTCGAAGAGCAAAGGGCAGGAGATTCATACCTTTGATTGAAGTCAATACATGCATTAACATACCTCTGCCAGCTCTTATAACATAAACTCACTGATTTTACTAGCCACAAATATTCTGTCCAGGAGACTTCAAACATCACCAATGCACTCATCAATTTTGTCAATGGCAACCATATTCCAGGGGGCACCCAACGAAGATCCCCAGAAATAAAGAAGTGTCCCCAGAGCAATAGTGAAAACCAGATCTGCCGATCCTTTACCTCTAGATCACTATGCACGCAAGTCATCTTTAGAGTTCTAAAGCCTTCAATCATCAAATCCAACTTCGATGCCATCGATCTTGGAATTCTCCATCGCAAATCTTCATCTCCTTAATGAATCGTACAATCGACGACCACCTCCATTCCACAGATCATCTTCCTTTCTTGAACTCCATCAATTGCTTTCGATTCCACCATCAACCAAACACAACACACACCCACCCTTTGATCACCTTATTTCCAACTACAAAAATTACAAATTAAGGGTTCCCAAAAAAGTTATATGGCCATTGATTGATTCATATATAATGGGTGGGCACCATCGATTAGATTAATTTGTAAGACTTCTCTTTATGTTATATCAAATTGATTTATGACTTCGGCTCTGTACTAAACATCATAGCACCTACATAAATAACTGTCTATTCCTCCTCTTCAGCTTGCATATTACAAATGCATTTTAAGTTCTTAATAAAAAACTGGAAAATTAAAAGACCTTAGAGATATGTAAATGACAGTTGGATGCAGCAAATTGCAAAAATGATGGTCATATGCCATGCACATATCGGTCTGCAGGAACCCCACCGGCGCTGAAGCTTTGGTTGTCGGCTAGCTTTTTAAAATTTTGTGTATGGGGCTGGTGCAAAATATATACAAAGTGAGGGGGTCTGTGGGTTCGAATTCCTCTCCCTTTGCTTTGAAGGCTTGTGGCTTAATGGCTTGGTGACTTGGTGGCTTCCTTAGTTATATTGCAAAAATTATATAAGTATCATCTTTCATTCTATCTCAGTATTCTTTTCAGATTATGGTAACGCTTTTTTTACAAGCTTAGTCTTTTGTTTTACCAACGTTGCTTTTAGATGCTCTAATTGCTTCTACCAAACTCTTCCCTAATTTTACCAACTCCTTATCTTGTTTTATCAAATTTTTCTTTTCTATTCCTAAATTTGTATTTCATTTTTTCAACTAGTTGTTTGGGTGTGCCACTTATCTATTTGCTCTTACCAACTTGTTTGTTTACGTTACCAACTTCTGATTTTGTCTAGTTGCTTTTAGCAACCTATTCATTAACCCAAGTCATTATCACGGTTACATACTCAAAGTTTAAACACGATACCATTTGTTAAAAGTTGGAACAAACCACAACCATTTGATCAAAGTGTTTCATATATAGTATCCTCCTCCGATCCCAAAAAAAAAAAACTAGTCTTGGTAATTTTTAATGAAAGTATCTCATGACAAATATACTTAGGCACAGATTTGCACCAAGTTTAGCGTGCAATCATTCCAAGCATTAAGGATTTGAAAGTTTCTCATCCCTACAGTATTGCTAAATCACCAGCGTAAATAATAAGGAACCATTACTTTTTACATAAATCACAAATAGATTCGCAGTACCATAATAGAGATCTCACAAAATCTATATCTTCATGGATTGTTCCCACAAAAAAAAAAAGGAAAAGAAAAAAAATCCTGTGTATCTTGACTGGACGGCTACAAATATTTTCACTGAAATGTTCATGGGCCTCTAGCCCTCTAGAGGTTTTAGTCACTCCACTCTCTCTTGCTTTCGTTCTTTTGTTTTAGCAAAGTCAACATCACTTGATAGCTATGGGGAAAATTTGCATTTGCAGTATTATAAATATCATGTGATATGCTCCTTCCAGAGGAAAATATGTGTGGGTTTCAAGTTTTAAGCAGTCCATTAAAACTAAAAAAACGATAGACTTATTAAAGCTATTTTAGAGTTAAAATATTTACATTTATTCTTATTAGCGAATATTTGAAGAGAAAAAATTACGATGATCCACATTTCAACCTTAACTACAGGAATGAAACTGACAAACAAGGATTGATTACCGTCAATATAGCTTGTAATAATCATGATGTAGTATTATGGTACACATCTTCAGCCATGTACGAATATTTTTTTTTATTATGTATATAAATACAGATAGGTTACCATAGGAAAAAAACAAATAATGATTCTCTAATTATCAAAAGGACAATTTGATACACCAAATTTCAGAAAGGATCGATCAGTATAATTGACTGAAGTGTCCAATACAAAAATGAAAAGGAAAAGTCCAAAAAGTCCTCAAAGATCGTCTTCCTCTTCGTTACCAGAATGATATAAGGGAATATCAAATTCTCATAAGGAAATACCAAATTCTTGGTTACTAGAATAGTATAAGGGAATACCAAATTCTTCTTCTTCGTTACCAGAATGGTATAAAGGAATACCAATGTGGTTAGAGTATATATGTTGATAATCCTTTAGCAGAAGTTGGTATTCCTTTATACAATTTTGGTAACGAAGAGGAAGATCTTTGGGGGCTTTTTGGACTTTTCCTTTTAATTTTGCATTGGACAATTCAATCAATTGTACTGATTTGTCTTTTATGAAATTCTTTGTATCAAATTATCCTTTTGATAATTGGAAAGTCTTTATTTGTCTTTTTCCCTTACCTATAGTTGAAAAACGATCAGATGTATTAGGCTACATATAGAGTTTAAAATAAATTTCATGTAACTTTAGATAATAAATTTTGTAATAATACTTTTCAGCAATTATTTATGGTTCAATAACAAGGTTATCGAAACCAAACTATCATGTTTTTTCAACATCCACTTTGACTACTACATAAACCTTCTACATGGTCACATGAGATGAATAGCTTCTTGTGCATATTGTAGGGCTTAGAAACTTTCAAATCTATAATGTTTTAAATTGATGGCACATGAAATTTGGTGCACATTTGTCTAAGTGCATTTGTCATAAGATCTTTCCATTAAAAATGTTGGCAATTAGTTAATATTGGAGGAGAGAGAACACTACAAAAAATTTGAACTTTCAATAATGACTTTCAGCAGCAACACTGAAAGTCGCCAATTAAAAGTATAACTTTTAGCGGCAACAATTGTGGTCGCCGCTGAAAGAAATACTTTTAGTAGCGACCCCCTTTATCTTGGTGGCGAAATTTTTTGTTACCAAAATAGAGATATGATTTTGATCTAGAATGGGACAAAAGAAAGTTCTATATGTTTAACGATCTATTTCCTTCTATGGCTTTCCTGAAGAGCTTTTGTATCTCCTTTTTTTTATCTGGAAAAGCTGTTTTGCACAAGGTTTGTTTTAGCGGAGACTTTTTTTAATCACCACAAAATGTCTTTTAAAAAATTAACTACCATATTTATATAATCCTTGTCTTTATTAATGCAATTTGTTATGAATAAATAAAATACTCCTACTTATTGCTGCTTTGAAGGAGAAAGCGTGTACAAAAGTCAAATACTTTTTCATATAAAAAATTCAAGTAATTTTACCCCTAAATTAAAGTTTTTTTTATTAATTGCAATATTTTGTATTTTTTATTTAAGATGTTTTATAATTAAAAATTTTAGAATAGTTAATAAGAATTACTTTCCCCTCTATTCTTTCTTTTCCTCATCATCTTTCCCTCTAATTTATAATAAATTAGATATTTTTTCTCAAAAATATTTAACAATATATTGTATAATCATAATTAAAATGATTTAAATTTCGAAAATTAATTTATCTTTTTTAGTGTTAAGTACGATATTTATAATAAAAATTTTATCTTATTTTTATTTTTTGATATACGGTAATCAGGTTAAATTATTAAAGTTATAATTTTTAATTTAAAAAATGTTTAGTTAGTTTTTATATCGCTAGATATGTGAGGAAAAACCATACCCCTCCAAATCATTCGCATCTTTCCTCCATTTATAGAGACTGAACATATTTTCCCACAAAAGAAATATGAAAGAACAAAAAATTTCTCAAAATAATTTCGATAGTATAATTACTTTTTGTTGTCTTTGACGTGATAATAAAAAAACACCATTCATATGTTACAAGAAGAATATATCCTAACTAATCCCAGTTGATCTAGCTAACATCATGGACAAGTTAAATAAAGCAAAAAAAAAAAAAAAATTAAAACTATAAAATGATACAAATGGATGCGTTTCAACCAAATAAATCTGCAATATATTATAATAATTAAGATTCAAGACGATGTTCTTGAAATTTTGTTACCAATGGGTACAATACTTTCTACATAACTAAAAGCACCCTTAACATTGTCATGTTTGTGGGCAATAAGAAACTCCTTGACTGCATTAGTAGTGAGATTAAAAAGCGATATACCAAATTCTGACTTGGGATATATTTCAGTTGAATTAAAAACAACCTCATTCCTCCAAATAGTAACAGGATATAATATGGATGATCCATGGCTGCTACTGAACTTAATATTATTCCATCTCTGCCCAGATCCATCTGATGTAGCCTCCTCCTCCTCCTCCATTACCCACAACTCAGTGTTAGTAAGTATAGCAAGTTTGTTTTCATGTGTGGTCAACTTTCTGTACCAATGAGGCAGTTTTGTGATCAAAGTAAACACTTCCTTTCCGGTGTCAAATCAAAGTATAACAAATCTACTATCATCCATTTTGTTGTAGATAATCCAATAAATAGCTTCATCAGTAGTCGCAAACATTTGTGCAACACCACCAATAAAACCCGCACCTTTCTCTAAGTCAACAAATTTTACTTCCTTCCACATCCCTGTAGATAACGAATATACCTCTACACGTTCAAAGTGATTATAAAAAACTACTATCTTGTAATCATAAAGAGTTCTATTAAACCCAAATCCTACACTACGCCAATGTTTGTCAAAGGTTTGAGGCACGTATTGGACCTCTCTAGTAGCTGGATTCCACAAGAAAAGGGACCCTTCAATCTTGAGTTGAAGACATACGAGGCCATTGCTAGAACCTATGATATCTGGAAGCGGATAGAACGAAGGTAAATTCAAAGGCATTAGTCTTTTCTTGTCGGAATCCAGCAAACCATACCGAGTTTGGAACATGGAACAATTCCATTGGAAAAGAAGAGAGGAGCCATGATGATTTGAGTGGTGGAGACGTTCTTCGATAAAGACTGATGTATTAAAGAGATCGTTCCAATATTTGCATACACATCGAAATCGGAGTAGAGATTTTTACCGGAATTCTTTTGAGAATGTTAGTTAAGATGTCATTCGGGAGGAAGAATTCATCTTCTTCCATTATCAGCTGCACCGTCATTAGAAACTTGGAATAAGAGAGCATTTATATTGGGGATTATAGGGTTGTTCGAGGAATATAAAAGGGGGGCCAGAATTCATAATATCTTGTGCCAATAATTAATGGCTTCGTGATCTTAACAACCGGATTAAAGAATCTTTATTTTTGACTTGTAAATAAAAAAGGCATTCCGGCGTACCTACTCCTTTAATCCTATTTATAAGGCACTTCTAATATATTTTATACAGGCTAAATAAAACCTTAAAACTCATTAATTCTATCTTGAAATTTAACAATTTTTCAACTTTACCCCTATTAAATACCCACGTACTCCACCACATGAGAATAAAATCAAGGGAAAATTTCACTTTACCCTCATAATTGGGAGTTAATCTCATATCCTCCATAAACATTATGAAATTTCATTGCACTCCAAAAGACCAAAGTGAAATTAAATGTTTTAGCTAAAAGATCAAAATGTTCTTATTGAATTTTGTACTGGATTTTCAAGATACATATGAAGAATTTTCAAGACATTTGTGCTTATTTCTAACACCAATGTGAGAATTTTCAAGTCTAAAAAATATCATAGAATCAAACACTGAAGTATTCAAAATTTCACAATAAAATTTTCAAGACACATATAGAGAATTTTTAAGACATTTATGGGAAATTTTCAAGACATATATGGAGGAATTTTCAAGACATTTGTGATTATTTTCAACATCAATATGAGTATTTTCAAGTCTTAAAAATAATGAAATCCAACATTAAAGCGTTCAAAATTTCACAACTATATTTCCAAAACACATGGAGAATTTTCAAAACACATATGAGAAATTTCCAATATGTTTGTACTTCTTTCAATAAAAACATTTTAATCTTTTAGCTGAAACATTTAATTTCATTTTGGTCCCTTGAGGGTGCAGAGAAATTTCATAATGTTTTGGGGAAATATGAGATTAATTCCTTATTATGGGAGTAAAGTGAAATTTTCCCTAAAATCAACATATAATAAATGGAGGGTAAAGTTGTATATATATACCCAAAATTTAATGACATACCCTATAAATAATCCAAACAAAACCTTCTCTCTCTCCCCCTATAAATCGGACCAGAGGGCATATCATTTATCAGGGTTTTTTTACCTTATACTCCCTCTCTCATGGCCGATAAGTACTGTTGGTTTTTCTATAAGACATTTTATATTTTTTAATGATCATTAAATATATATTTTTTAGGGAAAATCACAACCAGGTTCCTCATAAGTGATTTAATCACAGCCAGGTCCCAAACAATCATTAAATTACATTGATGTTCCAAGGGATCTGGGTGATATTAAATGGCTTATTATTGAGTTGTCAATACCAGCTTCTTGGGTGATATATTTTTTTAGGGAAAATCACAACCAGGTCCCTCATAAGGGATTTTATTACAGCCAGGTCTAAAACAATTATCAAATTAAATTGAAGTTCCAAGGGATCTGGGTGATATTAAATAGCTTATTATTGAGTTGTCAGTACCAGCTCCTTGAGTCATCAAGGCATAACTTAATAGTTGTCAATATCAACTCCTTGAGTTGTCAATGCACAACTCAATAGTTGTCAATAGCAGCTCATTGAGTTGTCAATGCATCTCTTTTATTGACAACTATTGAGTTGTGCATTGACAACTTAATGACAAGCCATTAAATATCACCCAAGTCCTTTGGGATTTCAATGTAATTTGATGATGGTTTGGGACCTGGTTGTGATTTTCCCATTTTTAGGTATGTTCATATTTAATAACGGTAGTTGGAAAGAATAATAATTAATTTGACGAAAGAATCCGATATAGTTGACGAGGGTAGTATTGAAAATCACTTAAATTTTGGAACATATTTAAATTTTTTAACAAATTTTATTGGTTTGTGGAAATTGATAGTTGGTACTACCTATAATAAGGATTAGGATAAGTATATCCTAGAATCTAAACTCTAGAAATATATATATATATACCCTTTAAGCTGATTGAACACAATCAACTAACTTTTTTTTTATTCAGATTTTCATATTGATCCTTTAGATATTAAAATTGAATTCATACTTGGAACAATTGCACTCAAGTTCCAAGTAAGGTATTTAATTTTAGAGAGGTTACAAGGAGTTGTCAATGACAACTATTGACAACTGAACTAGCCTTAGTTAACAAGTAAAAAAGTTGTCAATAGACTTGTCTAATATTAAATCTCTTACTTAGAACGTGAGTGAAATTGTCCCTTGATACTTTCATAAAAAAAAAAAAATTAAATTGGTACTCTAGCGACATATTATATATATCTATCTTTTGAGCTGATTAAACACAATCAACTATTTTTTTTAAATTCCCATATGAATCATGGAAAAATTTTTGTGTGAACCCGGTGCATCACATTATTTATAGTCTGTCTAATCACAAATAAACATATAAGGGTTGACGTGGAATTTTCAATATGACTTGGCACAATAAAAAATCAATTAGCACGTAAAACAATTTAAATTTCATGTTTTTAATTTTTTTATTTTACTAGTTGGAAAAAAATATTTTCATTAGTTAGTTGATTTTATTAGGGTGCAAAGTTAGATTGAAAATTCGACGTTAGAACTTATATATTTACATGTAGGTATTGAAATTAAATTGGTATCACCCTATTCCTTATAAACCCACCTTAACTACTCCTCACATATCAATAAGTGGAAGTTATAGTATTAAATATGACATATTTTAAATTTTTTTTCTAACTTTGCCCTTATTTAAGAATGTGTTAAAATAATATTTTATACATTATAAACATTCTCTCACATCTTTCCTATTTCCAATATAGAGGTACAATAGTCACAATAACAATAATTGATCTCAAACTGGACTTATATTTATGAACAAAAAATTGTGATAGTTGAATTTATATTAAGAAAGATAAAGTGGTATTTAGTTGGCGAAGGTTATTGAGCGGTCACAATCCCATGGTTCAGAATCACGATGTTAATATTCTAGGGTTACTAAAAGTTATGTCCAATGATACTTTCATACTACTCCATATATTGAGTGATTTTAATTTTTAGTGATTATATATACATATATATAGATATACCTAAACTGGCGAACACTTCAAAGACATTAAATATGTCTAACAAAGTAACAACGCACACATTTGTTTATGATATAAAATATACTTATATATGAAATCAGAATAATAAATATGAACTCTAGTTTGTTTCAGTGAATAAGCCTTTAATATTTTAGAATACATTATTCTGTTTTATTGTACATAAATTTTAGGAAAAGGGTTGGGTTCACTCACAATCTAATGGCAGGGTTCATAACTCATGATCCATTAGAACTTCTCCTTATAGACTTTAGAGCATGACAAGCAACCATTTTTTCTGTCCATATTAGAATACATTATTATAACACACTCAATCATGTTTTAAGTTTGTATTAAAAAAAAGTATAAATATGGTATGTCACCGAGAAAAGTAGGAAATATGGAATATGTTCTAGATATGCGGTAAATTAGCATATATTAATTATTAACGGGTTAATACGTTCAAGCATACATTAATGTGGTTACACAAGTTAAATTTGATCATTAATTAATTAGAGAAGGAGAGAATAAGATAACAAGGGATAGAACAATTCTTATTCATTACCCTTCAACTCCTATTTATATAGAATTGGGTAAAGGATAAAAAATGACCATGTATTTATATCCAAGGTGTATATGGCGTATTGTACTTTTTTTTAGCTCAAAATTGTTCATCAACTTTCAAATTCGGGGTAATAATGACTTTTCCGTCAAACTGGCCCAACAGACATTTCAAATTCGGGACAATAATAACTCCTCAGTCAAATTGGCCCAACAGATGTTTTAAATTCGGGCAAATAATGACTCTTCCTTCAAACTGACCCAATTTCCGTTACTTTTTTTATGGGTAGATCCCATACTAGAATTTTATAGGAATCTAATTTTTGTTAGGCCAGTTTGACGGATGAGTCATTATTGACCCTAATTTGAAACATCTGTTGGGCCAATTTGACTGAGGAGTCATTATTGTCCCGAATTTGAAACGTTCGTTGGGCCAGTATGACAGAAGAGTCATTATTGAACTGAATTTGAAAGTTGATGGACAATTTTGAACAAAAAAAAGTACAGGGTACCAGATGCACCTTAAACATAAGTACATGATGGTCATTTTTGACCCTTCATTCTAAAAATTTTTTGACATATATTTTGCACGAAAACCTTAAACCTCTTGATTTCTACCTTCAAAATTTAATAACTATTTAACTTTATTCGTAGTTAATATCCACAACACCTCATGATTTTCACCAAAACAATTTTCTCATCATAAAACCTTTTTTATGTAATAAATATATATAAACACGCTCATATATTTTAAATGCTAGGTTCGATAGACATTTTCTTGTGTGAATCTGGTGCATCATATTATTTGTTGTCTAACCAATCATACATAAGGTCTGACATAAAATTTTTAATCTGACTTGGCACCATAAAAAAATCAACTAACTGATAAAATATTTTTTTTGAACTTGTAAAATAAAAGAAATATTGAAAACATGATATTTAAATTTCTTTACGTGCTTGTTTATTTTTTTAGGGTGACAAATCAGATTGAAAATTTCACATCAGACTTTATGTATTTACTTGTGATTAATCATACCACATATTATTACAATGTGCTACAATTTAAGCAAGAATTTCTCCGATAAATTAATTTAAAAAAGAAAAGAATAGAAGGGCACGTAGAATGTGGAAACGAATAGCGATTAGTTAATGCCTCTGTTGGGCAATTCGGCGAGCCTTATCAGACGCCGGATCAAATCCCACTCGCTTCGGCTGATATCGGCGAGTACTAGGTACTGTCTCCTATAATTTATTCTTTCGTTGTTTTTGGATGCCTGATTCTGTTTTTGGTGACATTGAAATTTACTGAATGATTTTGCAATGTATAGAGCACCATTTCTGCTATTACTTTTGCGTTTAACAAGCTCGTTTTATGATCTAATGCGCACTCGAGGCTATATATGAAAGGTTCTGAAGTGTCCATTTTGAAATTATTGATCTTTTGCTTGTAACTCTTCTGTTTTTCGTTTTTGTTTTTCCCCCAATGCTGTTTTGTTGAGTTGATTTCTTATTGTTTTCTTATTTCTGGAGATTCTGAATTTTTCAGCAAGTTCGGATTCCTGGGTCTGTTTTCTTTTGTGTTGAGATAAACTGAATGGTATTGCAGTGTAGAAAAACATCATACCTGCGTTCACTCATTCAGTTAACTAGCTCATATTTATACCAGGCTTTTGAAATTTGAAGAATGTCATTTGTGTTTAGTGGACTTTGGCACTAGCACATAGGACATAAAGCTACCACGGAAACGGCAACTCA
Source organism: Mimosa bimucronata (assembly GCA_037074515.1). Lineage (NCBI taxonomy): Eukaryota > Viridiplantae > Streptophyta > Magnoliopsida > Fabales > Fabaceae > Mimosa > Mimosa bimucronata. The sequence goes on from CM073438.1 coordinate 8,137,450, forward strand.
ATATTCATGTATTATTTAAAATGTCGTTTTGTGTGTTCTGAAGTGCCCTCGATTCATGGTCTAGATTGCTTTATGCATAGCCTTTCCTATTTGATGAGGAATCATTAGGAGTAGATAGTCCTTATAGGGAGATTTCGATTGGGGGTGTTCCATGTCTCGTTTATTTTAACACCTTTTATGCTATCTGGGCCTTTCTTTCAGCTGTCCCTCACTTGCTGTCATGTTTATGTTTGTTACCACTTACCAGCCTTCCTTTGGATATAGCCAACACTAGGTTGTTGGATATAAAGCCTTTATTTTATAGCCCTCTTTTTAACCTGTTTGATCACTTGCCAGCTCCCTAGTTGGTCTTTGTGAAAGCCACATTCTACTTGGATATAGGGATAAATTGACCTGTATTACTATCTCTGCTACATTCAACTATGCTGCTAAAGTTACACATTGTTGTTACAATTTGTTAAATCTGAATTGAAACACTTGTTTCCACTAGTCTTTCTGGGCGTTGCATCTATCTCGCACATTCGGTATTTTCCACTGAGAAATAATTAAAATCGAAGTATAGCTTTCTAGTTGACTTTGATGTACTAAACTAACTACAGAAGAGCATAGTCAGATCTATAGAAATTTGTCATTTGGCGATTGCAAACTTGCAGTTACCTCTGCAAAGGGACAGAACATTTTATTTTTGGGGGAGGGGGATATCCTCATATATAGTACAAGCATATTATGAAGGTAAGCTTCCTGCTTTCCGCAGTTGTATGTAGGGCTTGGGCAGGGGGGTGACTGCCCCTTTTTCTTTTTAAATTAGAAGATGAAGTATAATTCTCATAATATTTTTTGCTAGTTGTATGTTGTTTGAATAGAGGTGAACTGGAGTTGGTATTTAAGCTGTTCTAACCCAAACTATGCTAGGTCATATACCTGACTAGAATATCTGCTATTCATACATCAAAATCAGACTCTAGCTTCAGTTTCATTTGGACAATCTCTGTTTACGTGTGTGTTTTGCGATTCTCTTATTGATTTTACGTTGTACTCCTGAATCCTATGAGTGTTTTGTTAGTTTCATTTTGTTTCATAACTCATTATGTGGTGGTATCAACGCACTGTTCTTAGTGAGTGAAAAGATAACAAGTCTTATATTCTTCTTGTGTCCTCTTGTTCATTATATATCTTATGCATTATTCAATTTGCAAGCATGCATCAATTTTAAAGTGTTTGGTTCTTTGTAGATTTCTTGAATATGCAGAGCATAAGGAAGTCCATCTTGAGACACATGAATTTGAGGAGGTCAACTGAAAGATGGTTTTCGGTGAGGGATGAGAATGTTCTAATGCAAATGAGATGCCTTTGCTCCTCAACTGATGCCAGCTCTGATCAGATATTGGAACAAGTAATTGGATTGGTGAAGAAATATGATAGGATTAATGCTTCTAAGGTATTAGACTAATGGTTAGTGTGCAATTCTACATTTTGTGCCAACTTTTTTATTGCTAACTTTTAATCTGTTGCTGGATTAAATATGCTTTTTATGCAATGTCCTATAACCATCAACACCGACTCATCGAGATGGGTACATGACAGTATCTACTATCTAGGCTCTATTTCAATTTGGAGTCGAGTTGTATTTTTTAAGTATTAATGCCTTATTGAATGTTATTATTTATCCACTCTTTCGGAAATTTATTTTTAGAGTACAACATCAAACTTAGGAGTTATAGGGATAAGAATTGTAATTTCCATCGCCCAAAAAAAAAAAAAAACAAAGAAAAGAATTGTAATTCTAGAAGATACCAGTGGTACTATAGGAGACATAATTTTGGTCTTTCTAAGGTATTTTTATTTTCAAGGTCCTTTGGCTCATTTTCCCCAAGTTTAGGACCATTGAGCGGAAATTTTGTTATGACTCAGATCTCTACCAATAAAGGATATTTCGTAGGAACTGATGATACTTGTCATGTAGGTTACTGAAACAGCTGATTTTCAGAAAGATTTGAAACTCGACAGCTTGGACAGGGTGGAGCTTATAATGGCTCTTGAAGAAGAATTTTCCATTGAAATCCCTGATGAAAAGGCAGAAAAGCTAACTTGCTGTGCTGATGTTGCAAAGTACATAGCCTCTGAAGCTTCCCAGAAAGACGTTCAAAAGCCCTGACTTTTGGCAATATTCAAGGACATATTTGAGCTGTCGTAGTTTCTAAAAGTCAGCTAAGTTGGGGGTACCAAATAAATGACTATTGGAATCGGGGTTTGGAGCCTACAGATTCCACTGCAGCTATTTGTGGTGGTAACAAGGCATTTGTTGTTAAAATACATGAAAGACTTGAAGATCTTAGTGATTGATTTTTGTTGAAGTCAAGATAGGTCTGCCTGGTTGAAATACTCTTTTTTACCTTTTAGATGTTTCATATATGCAGTAATCGGAAGAATACCAAGTACAGCAATCATTCAGTCTAAAAATACATTAGTTGATCAAAGATGGGTGTTTTCATGCTTTTACCTTCTTGTTTATTGATCCCAATAGGCAGATCAAGCAATTTAGAATCATTGTAGCGTTCTATATGATAAATTGCCAAAAAAAAGTATTTGCATATAAAAGTATCACATAATTCATGCAACCCAAATACATTTTACAATTTTTTTGTTCCAAGGAGGGAAGGGGTGTATAGGCTATAATATCCCATGATTTTGAAAATCCATGCAGCTCAATACTGTGACTAGAGCGCCATCTAAGTGAGCCATGGGACTCTTCCTTTTAAGACTATATAAGACTGTCATATTTAATTTACAAAATGTATGAAAAGCAGGTCAATCATGAACAAATAAATCACAGACTTGCTCATGGTTGATATAATCTGCTACATTCCTTTGTGTGTGTTTATGCATGCAAGGACTTGGAAGTGAAATGCTGGAACCTCAAGTTGCCAGCACTGTAAGTGCGAATTCCACTCCCAAAGGTTGATAATCTGAGGTTCTTGTGTCTCTTGACATAAGTTGGTTGGCACTTTGAGTCCTTTGGGATCTTATGAACTTTCACTCTGCATATTTTTTCCAAGTTGGGAATTGCATGCATGTATGAAGGAAGATCGATCATGAAGTCTCCATATTCGTCTGTTACGCCTCTTGCTACCGTTGACTTTCCTCTCCTCTCGTCGCCACCGATGTGGCTGTGACAGTTGACGGCCACCAAAGCCCCTGCATAAGTTTTATGAGAATGGTTGAGTTGTTAAATTGCTCTCCATGAATGAATTTTTTTGAGCCAAATTAAGAATTCAAAGACCTATAAAGGGATAGTCTGTGAACAATGAAAAATTCTTGTTTAGAAATTTTATTAGGTAGAAGGACTTGATATGATAAGTTGATAACACACACACACACAAGATTATTAATATTGGAAATTTGGAATTCAAGTTTTCATGGCTAGTACAAATTTTAGAATAGGGATTCTTCGCCGATTTTTTTGTAATTGTAAGCGAATAGCATATTGGTGAAAAAGTCATTAATTAAAACATTCCATTAAATGCAAGGGGTAATAATGAAAGAGGAGCGTGCACATTTGGCACATGTATTAAAAATAACTTAGCAAAACTAATTTTCTTGTTAAATCATTAAAAAAGAAGGATGAAGGAGTAATTTTAATAACAAAGTTTCGTGTCAAGAGCGTCTGATACTATAAAATTTTTTTAGGAGAAAAAATGCACATAAACTTTATAAAATAGAGCAACTTTATGAAATGGAGCAATTTTAATACAAGCCTTAACACGGTCAAATTTTCTTTAATTTTAAGGTTTATGGAACCCACATAATTAATTTTAAATCATTATTTCAAGAAATGAAATGTACAATTTTAATAACAAAATTTTGTGTCAAGAGTGACTAGTACTATAAAGTTCTTCGGGAGTAAAAAGGCACTTTTGCCCTTATTTAAAAATCATTTAAAAATTAATTAATTTGGGCCCCACAAAAAGTAATGGATATTTAATAGTGTTTGTGTTTGTGTTAAAATTGCTCTATGTTATAAAGTTTATGTGCATTTTTACTTCTTAAAAAACTTTATGGTACGAAATGCTTTTAGTACGAAATTTTGTTGTTAAAATTGCACATTCACCCTTAAAAAGAATAGTATCTTGAGGACTTATTATACATATACATTAATATAGAATAGAAATGAAATAAACAATTAAAATGATTAAAAAATACCACTAAATGTTATTATCAGATAATAATTAAAATGAGATGATAGCTTGTTTAATGAAGATGATTGGGAAGAATTATCTTTCGATCCATCATTATTTTTTTTAATAAATACTCCTTCCGTTCATCAGCGTTGAGAGAAAGTGACATGAACGGATGAGCCCATAAAGTTGGGCAACATCTGACTAAAATACTGATAGTGTTGGTCATATTTAATGTTCATTTAATGCTATTGGTTTCCTTTATTAACTTTGATTTTGAAACCCCTTTATTGTTCCTAATCAATATAAATCAAATCACCAATTTAACATTATCACTTTAATTTCCCTCATACAAACGTGCTCCTGTTGTTGTCTCATTTGCAGAAGCACTCAATAATGAGAATTAAGTCTTTCAATGACGCTACTTTTAATGTTATATTCTAACAAAATGTATTAACAGACACATATACACAAATATATACCACTCTGTTCCTTATTATAAAAGTCCACCTTAACTACTTCTCACATACCAAGGGGTGGAAGTTATAGTATTGAATATGACATATTTTTTCAACTTTGCCCTTATTTAAGAATATGTATTAAAATAATATTTATGCATTATAAACCTTCTCTCTAATCTTCCCTATTTCCAATACAAGGGTAAAATAGTCATTATAGCATTAATTGACCCCAAAGTGGACTTATATTTAGGAACAAAAAATTCATGGTGGTTGGACTTATAATAAGGAACAGAGTGATATTACTCTGGTCCTATTTATAAGGTACTTTCAGCATGTTTCACATAGACTAAAGAAAACCTTAAACCTCATTAATTCTATCTTGAAATTCGACAACTTTCTAACTTTACCCATATTTAATATCCACTATATCACATGAGAACAAAATCAATATATAATAAATGAAGGGTAAACTTGTACATTCATACACAAAATTCATTGACATGACTTATAAATATGATCAAATAGAATATTCTCTCTCTGTCTTGTAAATACTAAATAGGACCAGAGGAGTATGTTATAATCCAACAAAATAACAAATAAATGTAATTATTATCATCAATCTTTTCCCAAAATTTTGTTTGGTTTGGTGTCATTTTCTTTCTACCCTATAAATGCATATCATTCTTTTTCAATTTTGTAAGAATCAGGTTATCCTTAATTAATCTGCAATATGATTGAGTGAATATGAGACAAACATATGTTTCGTCTTCAAAATTGAAGTTTCACCAAAAACCGGAAAGCCAAAATGTTCAATATTGTCACCAAATTAAAAGTGAAACACCAACAGCTCTCGAGATCTCCATACAATAATATTCACTGCTTAAATTTGAAGCATATTGTTATTCTTAGATCAACAGCTTAATCTTGACATAATCCTTAATTAATATTGTAACTAATACATGTGATTAGTGATTAGCTTGCATATAGCTCTCTGATATAATAGCACAGCTTATTTTCATTTTCTTAATGAACGTATAATCGTATATGTTAATAACCGAAAATCTCATCATAAACACTTTAGCAAATCCAGATTGAAGAGTTGGCAAGAGAAACTACTGATGAAAACTTCGTAATATGACAAATAAAATCCTATATCGGATAGAATGTGATGCTGTATAAACCGCTTAAGTTGATTAATTCTCTTATTTTAATACCTAGCTTTTGGGATAGTATCCCGCATCTATTTAGCTAACCATTAGAATCAAAGACAATTTGTGATGGCATGTTTGGATTGAAGATAATATAGATAGAACATTATTTAAATCTAATGATGCGTGGTCCAAACCACATTTCCACAGAACAACTAATCAATCCCAGTTATCATCAGTTCATTCAAGGATGAATGAACATATTTATATATGTGTTTGTATATATTTTTGGGGAAAAACAAAGTGGATAAAGAAAAATAGAAGAAAAGGGTTTGAGATATATTTATGTATATATAAGTACCTGGAATTGGCCATGCATCATGAAGATTATGGGACTCACAAAAAACAGATCCAGTCACAAGCACTGTGGAAAGCTTCTCTTCTCCATATCCAGCCATCTTCACCATCTCTTCTCTGCTCATTAACTCTGATAAATCTCCGTCGTCCATCACATCTTCTCCGGTCACCGGAGATTGAAGGAGGAAGAAGAAGAAGCAGAGATTAAGAAGGATCATCAAAAGGGTATGAGAGCCGCAAAATTTGGTCTTCATCTTCTTGGTGCTTATTAATGTGTTACGTAAGATATGTATTCAAATCCAATACAATGGAAACATATATATAAGCGATGACAACCTTCAAGTTACGATTTTGCCCTTATTGGTTTGACTTTGTTATTTTATTTACGTAATGGAGTTCAATTTTAAACATGTTTTGAAAGCCTTGAGTTACAAGTAGTCTTGTTGCCACGTATAAACATGATAGTGCTGTTACTACAGATAACCAAACCATGCATGCGTGGTAAACAACATTAATTACATCACTTTATAGAAAGTTTTTTAGTTCCAAGATTTCGTGCGTTAGTTTCTTGATTAATTAAAAAAGTTGGGATTTGTAATATGAAATTCATGGGAAAAACTTTATGCGCGCGCTTTTAATTTCTTTATGGAGAAACAATAATTTACTAAAAGTAAAATCTAACTATCTAAAGATTCATTCCTGTCTATATCATAAGTCACTTTTAATTATATACCCGAAATAAAAAAAAAAATGCCGTTAAATTTTGTCTGAAAATAAATATTTTTTAAAATTTTAATGATATTTAGGAGCATAGAAAAATAGACTTTAAGCGTTCTCCTAACTAATAAATTGTGATAAGGGCAATATTTGAAGTAAGTTAAAAAATAACACATCAAGTGACTTATATTATGGATTAAATTTCTAGAGGAGTTTATATTTAGGACAATAGGCAGTGAGTACTTGTTTAAAAGATTTGGGTAATTTTTCACTTGATTATTTGTAGAAGGAAGAGAAGAGAGAGGAGGGTAAAATGGGAAGTTAGGTGACCAAGAAGAGAAGGAAAAGAAGTTGGAAGTTGGGAAGGGAAGTTAAGGCTATTGGGGGTATTAACTAAGTTGGTAGCCTACCCTTCTGCTATATGTATATATTTTTAATTAATTAGAGAAAGTTAATTTGCTTTTATAATATATTGAATTAACAGAATTTTTGAAGTGTAAAGGCAAAACAAAGCATTTAGCAAATGCTTTTGTGAAGTAATCACGTACACGTATGTGTTTGACCCATCCTTGGCAGCTAAGCTAAATTCAATCTCTCCCATCTATTTTCTCAACCCTTCTCAACTATATATCTTCTCTCACACACACAATGACACTGTCGCTTTCAATTATACTCTACTAAATAATCCCATTTATATACGTATAGCAACAGATTTTTCATTTTCAGCAACCTAAAAAAAATATTACGTGCGTAGATTAACACGCATTGTATATAATATTTTCCATTTATGTTCCAAATATAATATTTCCCATTAAATAAAAAATTGGATCATTTAAAGTGCATTTTGACGAACAAAGTGTTAATAAAAGAGCGTTTGACACAATTAAATTTAAAATATCCTTTTATGCTAATAAACTTTTAAAATAAGGCTTTTTGACCAAAGTCGTTAGGATGTAACTAACGGCCTCTATTTGTGCATATGCGGCATCTAACGGAGGCCATTAGTTGCTTCCTTGCGGCTTTTGCTAAAAAGTCTAATTTTATAAATTTATTGTCATACAATATATTTCTTTAAAGGGCTAATACAACTTTTAGTCCTTGAACTTTCATTCAATTTTAGTTTTGGTCCCTGAACTTTCAATCAATTTTTGTTATTGTTCCTTGAACTTTAAAAAAAAAACTTAAAAATATCAGGGACCAATAGTTATAAATGACACAAAGTTCAGGGATCAAAGCAAAAATTGACCAAAAGTTCAAGGACTAATACCACTGATTTGAAAATTTAATTATCAAAACCAAAATTGAGTGAAAGTTCAAGAACCAAAAGTTGTATTAACCCTTCTTTAAAACTTAATTGTGTCATACGCTCTTTTGCTAACATTTTATTGGCCAAAATGCACCTTAAACCTTTAACCACTTAAAAGACCAATTACCTTTGGTTTGAAATTTGAAGAACTAAAGCCAAAATGATGAGAATCAACAAACTTAAGAGACCAAATATTATATTAAGTCTTGCTATAATTTCAAAATTTTGAGGGCAATTATTATTAGTTTATTTAGATCATGTACATCCTTAGGGGCTTAACGAGAGCATGGAATGCAATTTAGTTTGGATTCGTACAAAATTTTTATTTTTCATCTGTCATTATTGCTCTATTAAGCATAAAATTTAGAGGGGAGAGCTAGTCAAATATAAACCCTTTATATCTAAAATGAATGGTCTAGATTTGAAACTAGTTTTCCTACTAAGCACAAAGCTTAGTAAGAAGAGCTAGTCAAATCTAGGCTTTGAGATCTGATTTGTATGGTCTAGACTTTGGATCTGGTTTTTTAAAAGTTCATATTTTTCCAAAAAAGATTATTTTGATGGGTTTAAATTATAAAATAAATAATCTCTTAGCTATTATTTTTTGAAACTAATTTTTTACTTAAAAAACATCCTTTTAAAAATAACCAAATCTGAACCATCCATATTAAATATTGAGGGTTTATATTTGACTAACTCTCTCTATTAAGATTTGTGCTTAATAAGAAAATTGGTTGCGAAAGGTAAGAGAAGCTTGAAACTGGCTTTAATGGCGACAATTTTGATATTTATTCAGCATTAATCCCTTCACTTTCAGGTTGCTTTTACTGATTAATGACTCTCTTTCTTTCTCGTAAAATAAAGAGAACGACGCATTTTGGTTTGTTGTTTTAAAATTAATTACATGCAAGGACAACATATGCTAGCTTGTCTTAACTGAGATTTTTAATATATTATATCGATATCGATTTATTTTTTAAGAAAAAAAAGTAAAGGATTATAGTGGCTTGGAAAGAAAGATTAGCAAGTATTATGGCTGAACAGATGAATGAAAATGACGGCATAAATGTTTAAAATGGACTAAATTATAGGGAATTAATGTGAAGGAAAAGCTTCTTAAATTAATTAATTTGACAGGACATTCTATAACGGCAATAACTTTGGTAATTTACAGTGAATTGACATGCCCAGCTGTGACCAGAAGCTGTATGAATTTATTCATATGAACCCTCTAAGCCATAAAAAAGAAAACATAATGGAATGGCCAATTTGACCATGTCCCAGTTATGCAATAAAACCAGTGTACTCATTTGGTGGTAAATATAAGATTAAGTTGGCTTTTTTATAAAAATTAAGAAAATCTTATAAATTATTTAATTTTAATATATATGTTATATGTAATTAGATTATGTTAGTTAATAAGTAAGGTAACTTAATTTTGAGAAAAATTGATAAATATAAATATTACAAAGTGATTTATTTTGCAGCAATAATTTCTCTCAAAAAGTCAACTTGATCTTATATTTATGACCGGATAGAGTATTATTATGATCAAGAACACAAAGTAAAGAATGATTAAAATACAGAGAAGTCATGCAACTGAAAGGACTCTATCTACTCGTCAAAATGATGAGATGAGCACAGAGAGTTAAACACATCTAACACTTCTAGAACTTATTTAAACGATCTATATTTGATTTAGTAAAAATGTTATAATAGATACAAAATCTAAAATCAAATCTACACGATTAAATAATATTTAGACAATTTAGATATGTTTAGCTCTTCATACTCATCTTTTAGATAAGTAGGGAAAGCATTATTGGCTTCAACGCCTAAATCTACATGCAACGCAATAGATCTTCCAACTCATTCTAGTTCTATGCAAATCCTATTGAGGGCACCACCTGCGAATAATAAATACATAGTTCGAGTGGCGCCTACAACATTCGCTTTTTAAATACATTTTTAATTTGCCACTAATAAAATTACAACTTGTCATATTTATGACTAATTATGTTAGAAAAAAGAATTTAATTAAATGTATAAAAAGAATTAATTCAATAATCGCTCTCGTAATTGTCTACTTTGGTGCCTCTTCACCCTTTACGGTTTTAAAACACATCGAGAGGGGGAGGTATCAAAACCCTTATAAGGCGTATTTTGTTCCTCTCCCCAGTTGATGTGGGACTTCACAAACTAACCCTTTGGGACCAACATCCTCGCTAACACATTGACCTGAGCTTGGCTTTAATACCATTTGTAACATCCTAGCACCTTGCTTTCGAAATTGTTCGATTTGGGGCCTCCTCACCCCCTTACGGTTTTAAAACTCGTCGAGAGGGGGAGGTATCCAGACCCTTATAATAAGTAAGGTTCAAAAAACCGAACTGAGTATGGAATTGGACGAGACACTAGTTCTAGGGTTAATGGTCAGATCGGGGTCCAACTGGTTATATTAAAATAATAAAATTTTATTAATATTAACATTAATAACACTAATATCAAAATGTAAATATAGATAGGTATGCATGATTCATTAAACATGAATATTTTAATGTTTCTATAGTGGAAAAAAGAGAAAATATTAGTTGATTACATGTGAAAATAAATATTATTCTACATTCCACAGACTAAAATACAAATATTAAGAGCAACAACAACTAAATATTAAACATATGCAAGTAAAATAGCATTTAAAGTATTATAGTTTCCTAATTTCTAAAATTAAGTGAAGTGAAAGTTAGTAATTAGGTGAATTATAATAAAATTTTAAAAAGACCATATTTTTTATTTAAAAAGCCAAACCGTTTCAATTCCCGGTTATGACTGAGTTTGTTGGATCAGCTGCCCTTCCGGTTTAAATAGGCAACCGGACCGGGCCATTAGGTGGGTCGTGTGTTGGACCGTTTGAACCGTCCGGTCCAGTTTTTAAAAACAATGCTTATAAGACTTCTTTCGTTTCCTTCCCTAGCCGATGTGGGACTTCATAATTGTAACACCCATCGGAAACCACCTTAATATTATTGTATATTTTACGGTGGTAATAAGTTTAAATAAATAAATGAATGAATGAATGAAACCAAATAAAATTCACCATGGTAGAAAGTTTAAAAGACAATTAGAGAGATTGATTAAATAAATGTACTTTACCATGGTAGGAAAAGAATGAAATCAGTTTAAAAAAAAAAACTACGAGATTAGAAAAGAATTAAACTTAATTTCTCAAGAGCTAACCATGGTATGAAAAAATAAAACTATATGTGGAATGTCTACTATGGTTGGTTAGAAAACGACTGGTTAGAAAACGACTGTATTCTTCAAAAATTTTAATACATTACCATAGTAGAAAATAATCTACCATCTAAAAGACATTTTAGAAAGCTAATCAAGGTAGAAAAAGACAAGCATAATAAAAAAGCACCTATATATCCCGATTAATAAAAAACAACCACAATTGTTTATTAAATATTTTACTAATTGAAAGATTTCTTAATGTAAAAATAATCTTATTGTCATGACAATTTAATATAAAGTGGCATAAATATGCTTAATAAATACAACAGAGCCTTTAAAGCTTGCTCCTTCGTATTTTTTCTTGTTTCCTACTTGATCTATTTCCTGAAAAATGTTAATATAAGGGATGAAATCGACATTTCAATAACTACTGAAAAATTCTGACACACACAAGCAATCACATATAATTCTAATTCAACCAATTATACATATATAGTTATTGGCATAACTAATGGTTTTCAAATACATATTACACCCTTTCAAACATAGAGAAATCATTCATTTAAATTATTCTCAACTAGCAACAATAAGCAATATGCAACTCCTTATAACACCATCCATCATTATTCCGCTGACTAGAGCCATAGGTTAACACATATTATCCGCTATATAACTAATTCGTACAACTGAATTGTCTCAAACTCACTAGTACTTGAGATGTACCTAACCAAAAGTATAGAGCTAAAGTCCGGAATATACCTCCCCTCCTTAAGGGTGTGTTTGGTTTGAGACGAGGGGAGGGGAGCTAGTTTTGTTTAAAATTTTGTAGGGGAGTGGACCCCAAATTATCCCTCCCCTCCTACACCTCCATTTTGGCTCCCCTCCAAATTGGGAGGTTTTGGAGGGGAGCCAAATTTTTTGACACATTTACCCTTATAACTTTTCTATTATTTCATCAACACCTGTAATTAAATAACATTATTATAATTATAAATAAATAATAATACTATTAGAAAATAATATTGCTGGAAAAAATTGTAAAAAATATTATTATAAATAAAAAAAGAACTATAATATATATTACTATATTAATTTCAAATTAAAATAAATTATTCTGAAAAAACATTATGTCAAATAAAAAATAATATTATTTGAAATTAAATATTATAAAAATATATTATTAATTTATTATGATAATTGTTTGTTGTAGTGATTGATTCGGGTTTCGTGGTTTTATGGCAACCGGAAACCTTTTCTTGAATTGAAAATGAGTAAAATCGCCTTTGACAAGGGATAGATGCGGGATTCCATTTTGAAAATATAATATTATATTAATTATAAATAAAAAATAGTATTATGTAAATTAAAATTAACGTGTCAAATAAAACATTAGAAATAAAAATTATTTATTTTTATATAAAAATGAAATATTATATAATATATTATTACAAATAAAACTAATTTTATTAGAAATAAAAATATTATACTAATTCTAAATTAATAAATATTAATATATAAGTTATAATTAAGATGTAAATTAGTTTTAATAACATATAAATAAAAAAAATGAACTGATGTGTGAGGATATAATAGTAAATTGTTATCATCTCTCTCCTTCCCTCCCCCCTTAAACCCAATAATGGATCATTAAAAATATATAGCTTCCCTTCCCTTCAATCAAACCAAACAAAGTAATACCCTCCCCTCCCCTCCCTTTAAACCAAACAGGCCCTAAAGAACCACACTAAGGAGGTGTCACATGTCCCACAACTCCAATGCAATCCTGGCCAAAGGATAACATGGAAGGAGGTGCCGTGACAAGTGACATCCATGGTGCATCGAGTGACGGCTTACCACATGGTAAAATAGATATCATACAGCTTTTCTGCTAAACTTAACCCGGATACAAATGTGATCATAATTACATTATAAATAATTCTCAATTCAAATATACTCACATAATCAAGCATGTTTGAAAAGAAATAAACTTAACTTTTTTTCATACGAAATAGGTAAAAAGCAAGCATACCTTAAAAGGAATAAACTTATGAGATAATTAATTAAAATAAAATCACACATAATCTCCAAGCATACGGAAGAAATTTTCCAAAGTTACCTGATTCTCCTACAATATATATAATCACATAGAAGATCACTTCAAAGCTCTCATTAAGAGTCTACAAAGCCATAAACATAAATGTTTATCAATATATGACTCAAATTTACACTAGAGTCATAAAACTAACCTAAAAAAAATCAACAATACACACAATTTATATAAATATAGTTGTTGATTCAATATTCCATATATATAAGTTATACAAACCAAAATATCTTTTTTTAGTTAGAAATAATTTTATCTTGACGGTAAAAGATTTTAATATTATGTATTTTATTTGTTTGTTGCAATGGGGTATTCAAAGTACAAATAGAAAATGTCTTTGAAGCAAGACTTAAAGAAAATATTCAAACTTTATAACTATAATACACACTTAAATTTACATACCCGTAAGGTAGGCAAAGACCATATCATATGTATGTATGTCTATATATGTATATATATTACAATTTGTGAGCTTAAATTTGTAGTGGAGGCAAACCCAAAAATATAATAATAATAATATATCAAATGAAATAGGAAAGACATACATGTCAATGATTTATAAGGAATTAATATATACACACACACAATACATATAGATGGTCTATGTGAGAGGTTGAGAGGGAGGGCTCATAACGTGTTGGGTTGGGTTGGAGAAAAGGACAGAAAAATGGGGATTGGAAGAAGAAATTTAATGCACCCATGTACCAATGAAGGGAAAGAAGTGTGGTTTGGTGTAACTGCGAATGTAATAAAAAAATATACACACACACGGTACCGGTTTAAGAAAATGGTGTGAGTATGAAGAATGATGAAAACATATACTCTCACCCACAGTGATTGAAGGAAGGGTGTGGGGTCAATATCCATGAATCATATGCACACCTTGTTCATGCTTGTGGAGTGGAGCCACGAGAATGAGTGTTGAAAAAAAAAAAAGACACATATTTGATGGAAAGACGAAAAGAGAGTGAGGTCATGAAAAAATACATTTACTTGGATACTTCATTCATGCACAAAAAGAGGGAAAAGGTGATGGGTTTAGGTTTCAGTTGACAGGTGAATAGATGAGAGAAGAAGGAGAATACCTGACTCAAGAAAGAGGTTACGATGATGAGGATGATTGTAGGGAGAGGAAAAGATTTTTAAGTTAGAATGAGGTAGGATTTTTCACAAGTGGGCTTTTTAATTGGGCCTTTTAAATATATATTTATATATATATATATAAATATATATATTCTTTTTAACCTTTTTCATTATTATAGAGAAATGAATAATTTGTACTCTTATTTTATAAGCCACCCATACACTGGATGTTGATTAACTATAGATAACATCTTTATAGTTTTAAGGAAAATAATCTCAAGCTTTTAAAATTAACCATTTAGTTATAAAAAAATATTCATATAAAAAATAAGTTTAGCATTTAGTTATAAAAATATTCAGTTAAAAAATAAGTTTAATTATAAAAATATTATTTCATAACTTTTGGCATCACAACATCCAAAAACTAATGATAACTCATTTCTAATAATTTTCTAATATTACTTAGTTCATTTTAGAGGTTTTAAAAAATAGGATGTTACAATTCTCCCTCCATATATATAGGAATTTTGCTCACAAAATTCTGCACCCAAATTCATAACCAATAAGTTTCCTCTATTTTTGTTTGATTCTCTTAAATGATATCTCTTATCTCAAGCTTTCACACTAATAGAAGTTTAAGGCCTTTCATAATTCACTTGCCTTTTTTCTAATGGCTATTCTGATAAAGAGTGATTTTCCAAATTTAATTTAAATCAATATGATTATTTTGAACAAATCTCTTTAATGATATAACGACTATATTTCTATCTATATTCTCATGTAACATACCTATCCAACTTGATCTTTTTTTTGTTAATTTATTTGGCTTTACTTAACAATTTCAAATCCGTACCTAGGGGTGTTCATCTAGCCAATTGGCCCGCAATACTCTCCCCAGCCAGGTGAAAAAATGCCCAGCCCTACCTAGAAAAAGTGGTCCAAAGAAAAAATGGGCTATCACAGGTAGGACTAATGGACGGGCAGGGCCAGGCATCGGGCATAGTATGCTGCCCTGCCCATTTGGCTGTGCCCATAAAATATATATAATTCTATTTAAAAAAATAACATATATATATAAATAGATTATGAATGATTAGATATTATTTATTTCTTGTTTTTGTAAATGTATTGTATTAAGATATGTTGTTATGTTTTTGTTTATGAAATTAATGTAGAATTGTGTGTAATGTTAATATTTATATTTATTCTCTTTAAAATATTTTAAGTTGGGAAATTATATAATCCATTTGATATTTAAAATATTATTTTTATTTAAACTTTTTTTATATATGGTATCATGGAAAGGTGTTACCCCATGGGCATGGAAGCCCGCCTTACTCTGCCCGCCCCAGCCCAGCCTGAAATGGCACGGGCATTTCATAGGCAAGGCGGGCAGCAGGCTGCAAAATGCAGCCCATTCAATCTTTGGGCCAGGCATGCCTAACCCTCCCCATGAATACTCCTATCCGCACCTATGAAAATTTTATTAAGGTTTATTTATATTTCTTTTCCTAAAAGTTTATTATCATTAACCATCTAACAAGGTACTTGTTCAAAAAAAGGTGGAAAACTCAAAAAACACCAATTATCATATAGCCAATTTTTGATGCCCTTTTTCCATCATGTCCGATAAATAGATTAACCTCATTCACATAGTAATTTCTTTTAAAAAAATCATAAGGATTCCTTAAGGCATTTCTAGTTAGATTCACATCAAATTCTACCATCATGAACAACAATGAGACGAAGCTATGTGAGGAGGGAGGGCTTGCGTCTCTCTTGCGACTAAACCCTATATTGCCACCACTTGCAAACTTACCGTCGCTGTTCACAACGCCGCTTGGCTATTGCTGCTACAATTGCTGAATTTCTGTACAGTCTCCTTTTCCTCATATTAATGGTTTTGTTAAGCATTGAAAGTGGGAGAGCTCTTGTCTCTCTTCCTTAACCTAACCGCAGCTGCTGTTAGTCTTGCAGTCATCATGGTTAATCAGCAGATTTAGCGGCTGGTCATTGTGAGTTTTTCTTTCTATTACATGCAGAGAACGAAGATAATCATGTTGAATGAAAAGCTCTCGTCTCTCTGATCCAACTCAAGCCTCTGTCGTTGTCTTGGGTTTTGGTGTTGCTGCGAGTACTCTTGAAATCTTTGTTCCTGGTTCTTCTGGTCGACATATTTCTCAGCTTTTTGTTTCATCTTCATCCAGTTGAAGGTGTTCTTTGCTTTATTATCTCTGGAATTAGGAAAAGAATTTTCTATATATTCTCATCTATTTCTCTCTTCGAAAATCCTGATTGGGAGATTGACTTCGTCAATGGAAGACTTATGGTCTTCACAATTCAATCTCCTACCTGACTAATTTAACTTCATCAATCCTTTACTATGGCAATTTCAGGGGTACTTTCTTATTTCTAGCTTATTGCATGCTCTGGCGTTCAGGTTCTTTGTTTTCCAATATCTTCTAATAATCATTTAGAAATTCCCCTGCTATATATTGTGTGGATTTCCTTGTTTCATTGGTGTTTTAATTGGACGGCTTCTTACTTGCTCTGCTATTGCAATTTTACCTGTTAATATATTCTGGATTTTGCTTGGGACCTTCTTTAAGGGCTGGTAGAAAGATCGTTAAAAAATATGTCCTCTTCTTATTGGCATGATCGGATTTCTCCCATCAAGGGTCATCTTGCTCTTGCTACGGTTCTAGATAGTCGTAATCTCCATGTGTCAAAATTGTAGTCTTTGATTATGATTTACTCAGGGGTTGATTTCAGTAATTAAGCATATCAATAATTCCTTCTTGCTTCGCTTTCAGTTTGAGGAGGATTTATTTTTTATGCTTTCTCATGGTTCATGACTCTTGCAAGGTTACTTCATTAGTTTAATTCCATGGCATCAGAATCTCGTTCTACCTAATTTCTCAGTCCATCATTTCCCTATTTGGATTTAAGTTCATGGGCTGCCTTTTAAATACTATAATGAACAAACAACAAGGCATATTAGTAATCAATTGGGAAAGTTCATTTCTTATGATGAAAGGAGTTTATTCAATGGTAATGGATTGCGCCTTCAAGTTTATCTTTCAAATTTGGGCATTCATTCTATCAATCTCAGTGACTTTCATTTGCATGATGGGCATATTTCAGAAATTTCGCTAATTCTGGAACAAGTAGGACAATTTTGTCTACGTTGTTTGTGCATTGGTCATGTAGCTCAACATTGTAAATCTGTTTCTCAATTGAAGCCTCAATTAAAGGTATATGTTGTCAGCAACTAATCTGTTAGTGTTGAATATGATGATTTCTTTGGTTTTTATACATCTAATCTGCATGAGACTGGAATTAAACTAGATGCGTATTGTTATTTTGGAAATGATTTGCAACAAGAAACTGCTCTGAGTTAGGTTTTGGTACAAGGTATGACATTAGATGAGAGAAATAGATGTAAGCAAAAAATAGATGCCGGTTTGACTTGTATGATTAGTAAAAGACCTCGTTTGCAAATTCCTCATGATAGGAAACATATATTTGAGCAGCAGAATCCTCCTGATGTGCCATCTAAAAGGGCTAAGATTTTTTTGAATGATGATGATGATGATGTGTTTCGTTCAAGGTCTATTCTTAAGCATTCACTATTGCATAATAAGCACCCCTGCCTATTTCATTGTTAGAGTAGAAAATGCAAAAATGAGTATCTCTCAGGTTCTTTATTGAGCTGTAAAAGGGCTAAGTGCTTTTCAAAGGAAGATGAAACTCAGAATTCTTGCATCCACTATCTCAAGCCTTTGGTTATGTATCTCATTATTCTCAAAGTTATAAATGCTGTCAAAGGAATACTCATTAAGAAGCGGCAGAGGGATGAAGTGAAGATTGGAGATAACTTAGATGGTCATCATCATAAAAAGTTGCGAACATCACATGAATTGATTGGCATTTCGTCCTTTCCTAAGGTAGAAGTGTCTCAGAATGGGGGTGTGTTGGGTGGTAGAAGTTGTAAAAGAAAGTTGGAAAATGTGGCTCAAGATAGTTTAGATCTTAATCACCCTTGTTTGTGGTTTGCTCATAATAGAAAGCTCAAGAATGAACATCGATCATGTTTATGGGACTTTTTCTCTAGATGGAGTAAGTATGAATATCGCTCTTCTTCCTCTGTTGTATCCTTCAAAAGGGCAAAGATTTATTCTAGGCAGGAAGAGTTGATTCTTTCATCTGTTCTTCACAATTATGTCTTTGATAACCCTTTCAAAGTCTGTAACCTTTCAAGTAGGGATGATAGCAAATATTTAGGGAAGCAGAAGATTCTGAAAGGCATTGATGAATGTCAGTGGAAGGAATTTGATGATTTCCCCCTCATTTTAAGAAGAGGTGTGTATCACCTTTTATCTTGGTTTCATCATCCATGGATTCTTTCATCTTCTCATTCGCTCTTCATCAAACTTCAATTCAAGCTCTCAATTCTGTCAAAGTGGCTAGAGAAGCGGCCCAAAGAAAGCTTCCTGTGGAGCCATGAAAATTCTAAGTTGGAACTGTCGTGGTTTTAAAAAAGCCACGACAGTTCAAAGGTGCAAGCAACTTATTAATAAAAATAAGCCAGATCTTATTTTTCTTTCCGAAACTAAAGTGGCAGTAACAGTTGCTTGTAAACCTCTAGTTATCTTAGGTTTTGAGTCCTTTGTGGGTACTGATGCAATTAGAATTGGGGGTGGTACTTTGATAGCTTGGAATCCTGATCTGAATGTTGAAGTTTTAGACTTATCTCCTACTGTTTGTCATTGTAAAGTGCCTAGTAGTGCAATATCTCCTTTCTATTATGTTTCTTTTGTCTATGGCCCTTCTTCTACAGAGAATCGTCATTTATTATGGGAATGGTTTGAAATGATGTCCCCCACTATCAAGGATCCATGGTTAATAGTTGGGGACTTTAATCAAAATTTCCAATACTCAGACAAATCATCAGGCATTGGTAATTCCAGCCATCTGAACAGCTTTCAGCAATGTTTAGATAATTGTCATCTATATAATCTCACTCAAAAAGGACCAAAATTTACTTGGACTAATAATCGGAGGGGTCAAGATTTGATCATGGAAAGAATGGATATGGTGTTTTGCAATTCATCTTGGTTGAATCACTTTCCTTTGTCTCATTTGGATGCTCTAGCCATTGCTGCCTCAGATCATAGTCCGATCATCATATCTACTCTTCTGGAAGTTCCTAAAAAACCTTCGATTAAATTTGAGCCTCTATGGTATAAATTTCCAGAACGTCTCAGGATCATTGAAGAAAGCTGGTCTAATTGTTATCAAAGATCTCCGAGTTATGTTCTTCAATGTAAATTGCAATCTACCCTAACTACACTGAAGAATTGATCCAAGGGTCATGTGGATAACCTTCCTAAAAGAATTCAAGTACTGGAAGCAAAACTTAAGAGTTATCCCTTGTCCTTTTCTCATTCTGATGCTCTAAATCCTGAGATTGAACAAGCAATTCTTCAAGATAGGCATGAGTTGGAATTCTTGTATGATTGTGAGATGAGTTATTAGGCACAGAGAGCCAAATTAAATTGGCATGCTCATGGAGAAAGAAACACGAAATTCTTCCATTCTTTTGTTAATAGAAGAAGAATAAAGAATTCCATCCTTTAGTTAAGAAACTCTCAGAGAGAATAGACTACAGATTCTGAGGAAATTAAAGGCTTAGCTTTTGATTATTTTTCCAACATCTTCAAAGGTTCTGACTCAATAGATTCAGTTGCATTAAAGCAGGAAATGCAGACCTTAAACTTGCCGCAGCTCAGTGTGGAAGAATCTAATGAATTACTGGCTCCACTGTCCTTGTCTGAAGTAAAGGAGGCTGTTTTAAGCCTTCCCAACAATAGTGCCCCTGGTCCAGATGGGTATCATGATGATTTTTATCAAAGGAATTGGGATATTATTCACAGGGATGTCTTTAATATGATTAATTCCTTTTGGGCTTCTGGTTATCTCTTGAAATCGATGAACAAATATTTTCCAAAATAACTCATCTGGAGAATGACAATTGGAGGAAGACAAAGAATTAAAACCTTCCTTTGCTGAATAAACCCCGGAGGGACTACCTTTCTAAACTAAGCAATCTGGCCAATTTGTGAATGAGAGAGGTACAGATATTAGATTTGTAGCAATGATAGGAGAGTATAGGGATTGAACCAATTGAGAGTTCCATTGATATGGATGCCAAGGACATGAAATATACAGGATAAGATCTTTAACTTTATCAATGTTCGATAAAGTTGGTGATCTAAATTGCATCGGCCACCATAATGGGTGGTTGAGAGAAATATTATTACCATTCCCTACCTTTCATTTAAGATTATTATGAATAATATATGCACTTGACATCAATCCATTCCAAATCCAAGAAGAGTTATATGGATGTTTGATGAGTTCTTTTTTGGATAAATAATCCACATATTTAGCCTGAAGGGTAGAGCCAATGAGCAACTGCTTATCAATTGAAATGATCCTCCAAACTTGTTTTGCCAAAAGTGATTTATTTACCTGTTCTGTTCGTCTGATTCCTAATCCACCCTCAGATTTTGGCTTGAAGAGGTGAGATCGATTAAGGGGGTGATAGGAAGTCTCAACGGGTCATTTTCGGAGGAAAGATAGATGATCGCAGGGACGAAAGAATAGCAACCTTTTGGTAGATGACGAGGAAAAAGACAAGTGAATATGAATAGCCACCATCCCATTCTTTGTTTCCCGTTTAGGATAGTTGTATCTAAACGAAGGGTACCTGCGCCCTAAGCAAATTAACAAACACACACACACACACAGAGTACATTTATATATATATATATATATTCAATTTATCCACTATATATAGAGAGAGCGGGCTATTGCATAAGCAAGATCTGAGCTACATTTTTTTTGGATAAAATCTAAGCTACATTTAAAAAGCAGATAGAATGTGTTTTGGGACTTGGTCTTGTTTGTTTTGTTTTGTATATGCCTTTAATTTCTTCATGGATGTGGGATTTTGATTAAATAATACTAGTAGGCAGACCCACCCGAACGTCGTTGCTAACTAATATCAACTGCAGCTTGCCAGCCAATATTTGCTTTTCAGCACAACTTTCCTAGCCTTAAGGATATGTTCACCTACAACTTATGATATAGTATCAATTACAATTCTATAACCTCAAACAAACTCCGATCCTAAGACATTCATCTGTATCTTAAGCTAAACACTATTCTCTCAATCAATATTTATTTTCATTTCACTGCATATTTAAATAAATACAATGATTTACGAATTTCTTGATATTTGAAAACAATTCCCTCAATTCGTAATGGATTTCATGTTTGACCTTTCCAAAATAAACTTTTGGTATTTCTTCCACTATAATATTCTCGAGTAATATAATTTGTTTTCAAAATATTTTCTCTCAATTCCACATAAAACCTTTAACTCGCATTTCTTTAACACATGATAACAGGTTGAAGATCCTATTGGACTCAATAGGAGGAAAAAGAAAAGAAAAAAAACTCTTAACTGTGTCGAATTAAAGAAATTCAATATAATTTCAAGGGACACAAAAATTATGTTTATAGAACACAAAAACATGTGTTTATAATATCCCTCATTAAAATTATTATACCGAAAAAATCCGATTATAACAAAATCTTTCAAAATCACCAAAATGTTGAAAACTTATTAGTCAAATTTCAAATTTTCATTAAAACTAACTACTTATCATTTTTTTTTATATCTCTATATCTCTTCCCATAAAAAAAATCACTTCAAGATTATTAATTCCGGTGTACTCATAATCATAATGTTTACCAATTACACACACTTGTATCTAGACATCAATTTTTTTTCTCCTTTTCTTATATCAATCTTCATCGCAGCAGGGTTCTCTCCTCGTAATAATCTCATTAATAAAAAGAATTCATCTGCAATATACTAATAAGCTTACTCTATTTATCAAAATTGTATAATTAATCTATGAGTTTGTCTTGATTTAATTTTTTTGGTCAACTACTTAATTATATAAATGATCTCCTACAACCTACACATTTTAGTCTCCAAACACGCTGACGCTGCTCCATTCTGATATCAACTTTATCATTTTTTTTTATTTTGATGCTTATCCTTATCCTTGTCACTATGAATTATTTCTACATCTTAGTATTTTTTTTCAGTGTTCAAAAACCTGGCTCGGCTGGTTGGACAGGAACCCGGTGACCCGGGCACTTAAGAGGGTCGGTTTGTGTTTCATCCGGGGGAGGGATTAACCCAGGAATATTCCGGGTTGACCCTCAAAACCCAGGGGTTGCACCGGGTTGGCCGAGTTAAATTTTTTTAAAAAAAAAATTGTACCCAAAATAATATCCTCTATTTATTTTCTCCTATAATAACCTCTTTTGAACTTATAATAATTTCTTGAATTATTTTATTTAAACTAAGGAAATAACTAAGCCTTTAAAAATTCTCCAAAACACCTCAAATTCCCCAAATATTCCAATAATTTATAAATTCGTATTAATTAATTCCTAATCACACAAATCCTCAATAATTTCCTAAATATTATATTACTGAAAGAGTTTCTACTTAGTTTTTGAATGATTTTGATAGTATTGATTGAAGGATTGCAAGGAACTAGTGATGGACATTCTTAATTTTGATGTATTCTATTTTTAAAACAGTTAGATTTTTGTTGGATTTTCTTATATTTTGACAATTATGTTGGTATGTTATGTTATTAATTATTAAATTATATTATTTTAATGTGTCCGGTTTGATCCCGAATAGACCCTCGATTGAACCTCTGACCCTTGACCCAGTGCATTGGCCGAGTCGATCATCGATCCGGGTTTTTGAATCTTGATATTTTTTCCTACTAATCAATAACAATACGGCCCCTTTTAAACTTATTGTTCCTTGAAGAATAACTTACTTAACCATATAATATTTTCTTAGTGTATCACGATGTGATAGATGGTAAACATTAATTCTCATTCCTTACTCTATAACATAAAGAACTGAATTTTTGACAACTAGTAATGTTTATTTTCTTTTTTTTTTTTGTCAATGATAAAATATTCCCACAATAATTATATAATCCTAACATCCAAATGTAGGAATCAAACAATCACCACAGTTCTCATTAAAAATTCACAAGCACACGAAATATGGAAAACAATAATTTATACTCATACAATTCTTATTCGAGTACGATAGGTTAGTCTTCACAATTGTACACAAATTCTATACACACACACGGTTTAAGAAAATGGTTTGAGTATGAAGAATGATGATAACATATACTCTCACCCACAGTGATTGAAGGAAGGGTGTGGGGTCAATATCCATGAATCATATGCACACATTGTTCATGCTTGTGGAGTGGAGCCACGAGAATGAGTATTGGAAAAAAAAGACACATATTTGATGGAAAGACGGAAAGAGAGTGAGGTCATGAAAAAATACATTTACTTGGATACTTCATTCATGCACAAAAAGAGGGAAAAGGTGATGGGTTTAGGTTTCAGTTGACAGGTGAATAGATGAGAGAAGAAGGAGAATACCTGACTCAAGAAAGAGGTTATGACGATGAGGATGATTGTAGGGAGAGGAAAATTTTTTTAAGCTAGAATGAGGTAGGATTTTTCATAAATAGGCTTCTCAACTGGACCTTTTAATTTAAAGATCTTTAACCTCTTTTCCTTATCTAAAAAAATGAATATTTTATACTTTCATTTTGAAAGTCACCCATATACTGAATCTTGATTAACTATAGATAGCATCTTTATAGTTTTAACGAAAATAATCTCAAGCTTTTAAAATTAACCATTTAGTTATAAAAAATATTCATATAAAAAAAAATAAGTTTAGCATTTAGTTAGAAAAATATTCAGATAAAAAAATAAGTTTAGTTATAAAAATATTATTTCATAATTGTTGGCATCGCAACATCCAAAACCTAATGATAACTCATTTCTAATATTTTTATAATATTACTTATTTCATTTTAGAGGCTTCCAAAAATAGGATGTTACATACAGTGACACAGTTAGAAAAGACTTCAAGATAACGGTTTCCTTCAAAATCAAATATAATGGCCTAACTATGATAGAAAAAAAACTTCCCATAATATCATAACACCTGATTTTATTAAAATGTAATCTATGTTAGAAAAGAATTTCAGTAAATCAAAAGAGATTAATATGGATAAAAAAACAATTCATATAAAATAAAACTAGTCCATATTAGAAAGGAGACTTTCTAAATCAAGGCTAATATGGATATTAAAACAGCCAATGTTAAAGCCATTTTATCCACGTTTGATGAAATTCATCTAACATGGATGTTAAAATATACTTATAGTATATATATATACACCTTAAAAAAACACTCTTATATTAGGATGTTACAGCTACTTAGGGACACTGTCCTATGGAGATATTCTGCAAACTCTAGTATATTAAGAAACAACACTCCCTATGTTTAAAGGAAACCTTCGTGCATAAAGCAATGTTATAAAATAGTATGAAGATTACTGTGTTGCTCAGAAGAAGAGAGGGAAGAAGAGGTGTCACTTGACATTGGAACCCCTTGCACTCTTCCTCCTTTGACCTCAACATACCGGTCTTTTGTAGGCAGAGATGAGACCATTGTGGGCATTGAAGAAGGTTTCATGATTATTGAAATTCCAGTTACAAAACATTTATTTATACCAGTTTAATGCAATTAAAGTTTTTGAAACCAATTAATAGTGTTATGTAACCAATACATAAATGTTCCGATGGTCATCTCGATGCTGAGTTAAAAGGCTCCTCTTACATTCTTTTTACTAATTCAAGCTCATATCAATATCAATATACATCTATAAATCTCGTAATGATGATGTGATCTCTCCGTTTATTTTTCTAAATCCCGTAACTAACGACGTCATCTCACCATTTATTCTCACACGTCAATAAATCCCATAATATCTGCCATTTAATTATTATTCCCCGTTTCAACGATTCCCTGGCTTGCGGTTTCTATTTCTCTTTTCCTTCTTTGTCTTCTTCTGCCCCACCTTTCTTCAACTTCTATTTCTTTTCACTTGATCCTCATGGACGCTCCTTTGTTTCTTGGGATGTACAGATATATTTCTAGTTTTGTGAGCTTTGGATGCACTTAAGGAATGTTTTGACTTCAAGGCTTTATGTCCCTGATACTCCATCATCTCCCTCCCTTCTCACTCCCATCTTCTTTAATTTTAGCAATCTCTGCAATTAAATTCTTGCTTTGCCTAGAAAACTGAGAGGAAGATGCAGTAAGAGCCTTCTCAAATTTTCATTATTTTTTTTCTTTTTATTGGAAAATCTCCATTTACTTTTAAAATTGAATCACAAAAACCTATTGAAGAAATGATGAAAACTATTATTGTCTGACAGTGAGTTTCAGTCTAAAGTCCTTAAAAGATCTAGGGTACAATGAATATATGATTGAATCTCTTTTAAAGCAATTTTGTCGATGGCCTTCACTTTGCTGCTGAAGAGGAATGATTTTTATCGTGAATGTTTGTGTGTTTTCATTTGTGAACATGAATTTATATGCTTTACGGATTATAATGTAGTAGTGGGGAAGTGTTTTCAATGTGACAGTTCGCATCTATGAGAAAATAATTTGTCCATCATCATATCTGGTGCTTGGCCATGTGTTTCAAACTGACTTTCAATTGCTACTCATTCTTGGTCAATAGGTATTGGTTAATATTTCTTAACGACTAAGCTTCCATGTTAACATTTTGTTAATTTTAGGCTATCGCATTAGTGGAAAGAATTGCTAATAATCTTGATCAAAATGGTTCTGGAATGACTCTAGCATACAATGCACCAGTAATTCAGAAGCTTAGATAATAAAAATGGAAGGAATTGCCTATTTCTCTTCATAAGCTCATCAAATGGTTATATTGGCACTAATAGTTACGTTGGACACTCTCAAATGTATGCATATGAGATATGCTTTTTATTTACATCTATATGTTTTCCCAATATTCTTTAGTATGCTATTTGCCCTTTATAATTTTTATTTATTTGAATTGTTTGTTGATATTATACTTTGATCTTCTTTTTCATACGGTACTTCTATTTTCTCATTATTTGGATTCAGATTATGACGAGATTTTTGTTCCTTTTGGTATACTTTCTCAGCATGAGCTCAATTGTAAGGTTCAAAAAAATTCTTCTTTCTGGACAATAGGTAAGGGTTTGGAATTCCTTACTTGCTAATTGTCTATCTTGCTTTTCCCCAATTAACAGTTACAAATGATTTTAAATTTTCCAACTCTATCTTTCTTTCGTTTTTTTTTTTTGGTAATTTGATCTTATAGGTCAATTTAGGTTATCATAGAAGTGACACTGTGATAGAAGTTATGATTTGTTTTGCATTGTACAAATGTTTTGTAGTTAATATTATGAAATAATGGCTGGCAAAAAAAATATTATAAAATAAAGGTTGTGACTTAATTCCTTCGCAATCTCACCTCATTATCGGGGCTATTAATATATGATCTTTTGAATTTGTATAGGTTGAGATTTTTTACCAATCAATAGTGGATGGTTTGATTTCTGGAGCCCCAAAAGTCACACTTTACTAATGATAAAAGTTACAACTCACAGCAATCTTTACGTCGTTTTTTTTTAAATCTATTGATTGAATTGAATTATTGTGTGAGTAATTAGTTACGACAAATTTTGTTTAACATTTAATTGTTGAGTTTATTCATTAAATTTAATTATGGCATATGAATGTGACTTTAATTTTATGGAGACACTAACAAAATTCAGGTTTTCCAATTTGGTTTGAGAAATAGTAGGGGTATATGGTGATGTTAAGAAATTTCAGATTTTCTTTTTGCTTTGGAGTAAAATATAAATATATATTAACAAATTCAGCCAAAAAATAGGACAAAATAGTAGGGATAGCGAGAAGTCCCCATTGATTCAATCTAGACCATTTTTCCTTTCAAAATGAGAAGGTGGATAGCACAAATAGCACTAATTACATGAATTGAATTATTCATTGAATTAATTTCTGAGACTCCAAAAGTCACATTATGTTAATTGTATTTATTGAATTTGATTTAATCAGTGAGTTGGATTATTGAATAGAGTATGAATATGAATGGCATTATGATTGTGCCATTTACATCTCCTGAATTAATAATAAATAGTGATAATGCATATTATGGATACCTCCTTAATTTTATGAAGTTATTAATAAAATTCAAAATAAATAGTGATAATGCTTATCTCCTTAGTTTTATGGAGATATTAACAAAATTCAGGTTATGCCTTTATGGAATAAAAAACAACAAACTTCAGGTGTGCCTATTTTGTTCGAGAAATAATAGGGATCTCTAGAGATTTTAAAAAATTCAGGTCAAATGTTTTTTATTTTATTTTATTTGCGGTGGAGTAAAATGTGAATGGATATATATTACCAAATTAAGCCAAAAAATGGGCCCAATTAATAATGGAGATAGGGAGAAGGTTCTATTGATTTAATCTCATTATTTAATGATAAATTGTGAGGTGGATAGCACTATTAACCCTGGAAAAAAGGATAGCACTAATAGGATTAATGAGGAGATAGTCGGATTCTATAAACATGACTGTTGAACTAAATGAACCACAGTGTTAATGTAAGTTGTGTTTAATAAAATAGGGATAGAGACAAATCTCTGTTGATTTAATCGAATTTTCTTTTCTTCCAAATAAGATGAAAGATTCATGAATAGTGAGGTGGATAGCACAATAATATTAAGGGTTAAGTTACAAATTTGTACTGGAAGTTTTTTGCTCAGGAGCTACTTTGCCACAGAAGTTTTATAGAGTTCAAAATTGCCCTAAAATTTTCAAAATGTAGCAATTTTTGTCTATACCATTAAAATAGTAACGGTCAATATCATTTTTTCAACAGTTAACGTTGAAATTTTAAGAGAATAAAAGGGTAAAATTATTACCTTTTAAAACTTTCACGGCAATTTTGAACCAAAAAAAACTTTTAAGGGACCAAATAGCTTCTTAGCAAAAAACTTTCAGGATAAATTCGCACATTAACCTTAACCCTAATATGAATAAGGAGATATTGAGTTCTTAATTATACAATGACTGTTCAATAGAATTTTAATCATACGTTGAGGTTAAACTTAAAATCTTCAATCAGTTTTATATGCTTTCATAACAGTTTAAATTTCGTAACTTTCTTATGTTATTTAATTAATTAAGAGTAATCACAAAAAATTCCAAAAATGCCTTTTATACTACTAATTACATTTAATCATCACTCCTATATACAAATTATAAATTATAAATAAAATGTGGAGTAATACCCAAATAACATGACAAAACCCCATCAAATTGGTATAAAAAATATGGTAATATTTGGATTTGTCAACTCATGCTCAAGAACACATGTAGATAATTCTGCACTTGTCAACTCACTAATATAATCAGTTACTTCTTAGAAAAACGATAGCTGCATTGCAGTTTTAAAGTGGATTAAGATGGATAAGATATTTGGTACATTGATCACTATAAAATACTATACAATGGTAGTTTCCTTAATCAGTTTGTCTTTTTTGTGTGAAAGTTTGATAATGAATATATTACATGTTATATTTGGTTCACAAATTATAAAAATATCATGAGGCTGCACTTCAATATAATTACGAAGATAGAGAGTCCTTAATCAGTTTTGTCTTTTTTGTGTGAAAGTTTTGATAATATTGAATACATTACATGTTATATTTGGTTCACAAATTACAAAGATCTCGTGAGGGTGCACTTCAATATAATTACGAAGATACAATAAAAGGACAACAATTTGGTCCAAACAAAACTGAAGCAGGACCCCAAGGATAGACCTGAAAGAAATTTTAGAGTCAATATGTACAAATTCAAAGATCTCTATTCAAATTATGCGCTTAATGCTGAGGTTTTATGACATAAATTCATGATGTGTTGTAATGCTTAAACTTATAGTTCTCTGTCCAAATCTAATTCGATTATTTTCATCAACAATGCAAATGGAAAATAATTGGCCAAATAATGGGAAGAACATAATCGACATTAAATTTAATTGTGAACGTTTTATTGATTATGTATTTATACTATTTCACATTATGTTAATATATATCGCGGGATATTTTTCTTATTAAAAGTATTAATATAATTTATATTTATTCATATTTATATAATTTATTTCTATTAATACTAATAGAAATTCTTAGTTGATATTAAATTACTTAGTTTATGACAATTCAAACCGTAATAATTTGATCAGTATCTTCCAATTCCCCTTCCAGAAAAATGCTTCCACTTCCCATTCCAATACTTTCGTATTCTTCATTCAATATTTTTTTTTTGTTAAGTGATGTTTTATATTTATGAATAAACTTATTTTTTAAAATATATAATATATTTATATATTTATGAAAGGAGGGAATACTTGTTTTTCTTACAATGAAGTGACTTGGCCAAGTGATGACGCACAGGAATATATGTGAAAACCGTTAAAACTGAATTAACTTACAACTACTGAAACTAAAAATCTATATGTTTAGTTGCTGGTCAATGAGGAGTGCGTAATGTGAAGTTTGTTGAAAAATCTGTTGCAGCGCGCGCGGAGAGAGAGAGAGAGATGGCGGGAGAGGGAAGCTCCGGTGGTGGTGAAGTGATGGAACTTCTTCCGATGGGAAGTGTAGAAAGAATAATGAAGAAGGTGCTACCAAAGAACATGAAGATAGCGAAAGAAACGAAGGAATGCATGCAAGAATGTGCAACAGAGTTCATACAGTTCGTTACCTGCGAGGCGGCCTACAAGTACAAGCACGCTCTTGTACCCAAATCCATAGACAGCAACGACATACTCTCCGCCATGAACAACCTCGGCCTCCAACATTACTCCCATCTTCTCCACATTTATATTTCAAGGTATTTCCAGTCCCAGGAGTGGTATCAACTCCGCCACCGCAACCGCCTCCGGAAGCGTTCGGACGATACGCCGGAGGAGACCGCTTCCTCATCCTCCTCCGCCGCCGCCGCCGCCGCCGGTGATGTGGAGGCAAAGAAGAATGATACACACCCAGGTCGCAGGCGGTGAAGTCAGGTTCTACGTTTGGATCTGAGGACAATATAATGGATGTGATTCAGGTTGGTATGCAGAGAAAAAGGAAAGAATGTTTTTTTTTTTTTTTTAATATTTTGCTTTCAATTTCAAAATTCAAATCCTTATTATGTTCATAGGAATTGAATTTTTGTTTCAATATATAGTGCAAGGGGTCGTTATATTGGCACCCACTATAACATGTTCTTCTGCAAATTAAATTACCTTCCATGCTGATGTGCATGTTATATTTCATACTATTTCTTTAATTTTCTCTTCACTTTCTTTCTTTCTTTTTTTTTTAATAAATATTGTTTTTTTGATACTTCGTCAGCTTATTAATTATTTAAAATATCATCAGGAGATCTTATTGTCCTTGATTCCTGAGACTTCACTTCTTGGTTTCAAAAGATTCATCTAGTAATGCTTTATGTTGGGAATTTGAGATGTCTTGAATATGAGAGAGTTAATGAATTTATTATAAAATTGTTCAATGATGGTGTAAATTTACTTTGATACTAAATTTGAGTTTGGAGGGTGTTATATAAATTGAATTTATAAACTTTTGTTCTTACCATATAAAACATTTTTTTTTAGAATTACAACTTGGTTATGCAGGACGACCAAATATCTTGAAATCATTAAATTACATTAAAATTTATATGGACCTGTATAATATTAAAATGAATGTGTCGGAAGTTATAAACATAATTGAATGTCTTATTATTAACAATTCTTTAAAGACTTTGTTGTCATTGACTACTCAAAAGATGTATTGACAACTACTAATACATTCAAGTTAATATCATCTAAGTCTTTAAAGACTTGAATGTAATTTAATTATTTTAAATGACTCTATCGTGATTAATTCACTAGAACCAAGGTGTCATTTTCCTTTTTTCTTAAAAGAAAAAATAGGCGCTAATGCTAACCAACGAGCAACGACATCACTGGGTGTGTTTGGATTGGCTTTTTTTCAGAACTTTTTCAGAAGGTCTTTTTCAGAAGGTCTTTTGGAAAAAAGTTAGATTGTAGAAGTGATTTATGTTTGGATTAGTAATGTTAGAAGTGACTTTTTTTCAATCTGACTTTTAGAACATGTTTGGATGATTATTTTGAAAAGTAAGTTTAGATGAAAAATTACTAAAAAAGGCATTATTGTTATTAAATAAGACATATATAATATGCATATATTCTTATAGTTTAGAAAGAAAAAGTGAAATTTGGGTTTTTGAAGGATTTTAAAGGCTTAGTTTCTCCCTTATTTTAAGGAAAATAATTTTAAAAAAATTATATTTTTAACTCAAAGGAGGATATTGTGGGAGAAAATAATTAGAGATTATTATGGTAAATTTTTGGAGATAAAAAGAAAATTTTATAGTACAAAAAAATATCTTATTTAAAAATTTTAGGGGTCTAATAGTCTAATTTTCCTACCAACTTTATTAAATAACAAATAATAAAAGGTGTGGGGCCCATCAGAAGACAAAAGCCAGAAGCCAGAAGTCAAAATTTTTAACTTCTGGCTTTTTGCTTCCCCACCGGATTTCTGGAGGAAAAGATCTTTTCATCTGCTTATGAACCAAACATGATTTTTTCTTTTCAGTTAGCTTCTCCGGTTCAGAAGGACTTCTGGGCCCAAAAAAGATAAATCAAACATGCACACTGACTATATAATTTTTTCTTTCCAAAAAAAATAAACACGTACGCACGGGAAGAAAACACTCACATCAATTAGCATGCTCTCTATTTCTTCAAATTTCAAAGCATAATCATTCGCCCAAGAAAATTTCAAAGCATAATCGCCATAATTATTTTTTTTAAAAAAAAAAATCTATGGAGTCATTTGAATAACAAAAATCACAATCATTCAAATAACATACTAGATATACATATATAATTTTATAATCGGCAATATCTCTTTATAAAATATATCATTTGCATAAAATCATATCACTACACACACTAACAATTTCTTCAAAATAAAAAAAAAAAACAGTTTGCTTTAATTTAACCCTAGATTATTCAAGAACGCAAGAACCGATAAACTGAATCAACTCAATATTCCTTTAATACTTCGACTTACCGTAACAAACTAATCACGCGTGCGCACACTAACTAACTAACTAACTAAATCACACACGTGCACACACAAAATAATAAGTTATATAGTTACAGTAGTGCGCGTAATTTCATCTCATTTCATTACAGTACTCTGAGAGAGAGAGAGAGAGAGAGAGAGAGAGAGAGGGAAGCTCAGGCGGCTGCTGGAGGAACAAGAAAGAAGAAGGGAAGGGTCTTCCGTTGGGGATCATAACAGCGATAATGAAGGAGGTTGTACCAGAAGGGACAAAGATCGACATAGAAACCAAGCAATGTATGCAGAAATGCGCCTCTGAGTTCATCCGTTTCATTGCATCGCAGGCCCTCCACAAGAAACTCCATCATAACAATCACAAATCCATAGAAACCATGGACATCATCAACGCCATCGACACCGTCAACTTCCACGACTACAAATATCAACTCTCCTTCTGCCTCATGTCCGACGAGGAGGAAGATTCCGGTGATACGCCGGCGGAGACAGCCGGTGATGTGGAGGAGGCGGCGGCGGAGGAGGATTGAAACATGGATGATGCTGATGATTCAGGTTCAGGAAGGGATTAGTTCATGTATGCTTTCGATCATTTTTTTAGGCTTTCATCAAAAAATGGTTATATGTACATATCAATTTTTGTTTCCACTTTCCACGTTTATACTTTAGACACATCTGGTTTATGTCATGTGATCAATTGTTTTTGTGTTGTCTTCTTGAATTTTAGTATCTTCATACTTCACCCAACTTATTCCATATTAATGTTCATATCCACGGCATACATAAAATGTGAGTTCTCCCGTGTCAAATGGAACATTTTTGAGTGAAAAGATGTATATATATTCACAAACTATATCATAATTTCATTTACAAGCACTAATGCAGCTACGATATGGAATCCAAAAGACCAGTAACAGTAGCCATATGGTTTACAAAAGAGGAAACAGAAATAATAATACTTTCCGGATTCAGAGATTCATTCGTAAAGATGTTTTTGTTCCTATTGTCCCACAATTTCCAACACAAAGTTCCAAAAAATAGCCTCCAGTGAGTCCCCATGCACCTTGGATTGATATTCCAGAGAAGCCAGTCATGAAAAGGTTTAGAGTAGAAAACTCTCAATTTGTTCTGAGACATTACCCTCATCCAGCAACTTCTAGCAGTAGTACAGTGACGAAGGACATGATCAACATCTTCAATATCAGCATTACAAACAGCACAGGTGCTTATGTTTGTCATACCTCTTTTTACTCTCTCCTCATTGGTCAACAATCGTTCCTTAAAGGCTAGCCAAAGAAAAACTCTTGCTCTCTGAATTCCAGGCCATCAAATGGAACATTTTAAGATCAAATCTAAACCATTTAGATGGGATATAGATAGTTTAGATATATTTACCTCTTCAAACTCATCTTTGTGATGGGTAAGGCAGCAGATTCCCAGATGTGCTAAAAGAAAAAACATAAGTAATTTATAAGATGCGATGTTTGAAAAGCTTCTTCTTCTTCTTCTTTTCTTTCTAACTTTCCATTTATATATTTTACTCCTCCTTTAATATCGTATTTATTGCTCTTTTCACTAGAAATTCTCTCTATGCTATATATTATCACTCTTCCTCATAAACTAGGACATTTTTAGAAAACAAAACTCATTTTTACAGCTTATTGCACTAAATTAGATTTAACTAACCTTTCCAACAACGTAATTCGACTAATCCTATCATAAATAGAAATGGCGGGAGTTCTATTTTATTAAATTAAGATTAATTCAAATTATTAAATGGAAAGAGTTATTTGGACGGTGAATTTGAAGGAGATAACCAAATTAATCTTAAATTCGGTACTACTCTCTCCTATACTTTAAATAAGAAATAATTTCTTTCATATATATATATATGGTCCTAAATATAAAGAAACAAATCTTTTGGTCTGAATCTTTTCATTTTTGGCACATTAAATATATGCCTATATTTTAATTTATTATTTCTCATAAATAATTTTTTATTCTTTGTTTCTCTTGGATTTTGTTTGTCCGTTAAAAAGAATGTATTTTGTTTGTAAACAAGAGTTCGATTGGAGAAAGCGTACCTTACACATTCATTGCAATTTAACTAACATGCTAAGTTGTTGCTTTGAAAAAAATAAGGGGAGACAAATAAAGTTGTTTTACCAGAATAGTGTAACAAAAAACAAAGATAATAATTGAGACCACTAGAGCTTGATATTAAACTTCTTACATTCCCACTTATATCCAACAAGACCATTAAATTTTTGGCTTTTATAAAAGCTCATTAAATGCATTGACAAATTTAGTTATGCTCTTATAAAAAGGGACAAAACCATTCAAATTTTTGGCTCTTATATATAGGGACGGAGGGAGTATTATGCACTCATACTCTCTATTTTTTAATATATAAACTTTTACATGTTACCTTTTATAATATGAACTAAAAATGTTATTATATTACCTCTTATATTATGGAGCAGAATGAGTATAAGACCTATTTACCTTATTTGATTATGTTAAGGATTAAGGATGTTAGTTGAGTTAGTTAAATAATCACATGATGTTACGAAAACACCCTAACCACATACATTTATTTATACACTTCCTCTCTTACTTGTATATTATAGATGAGAATCAATAGTGACGATTTAGGGAAAATGTGAGAAAAAAAAATAGAAAGATCTCTTATGATTAGGAACAAACTTATCTCCTTAAGTAGTCAAATAGGTCTCATATTTAGAAATGGATGGAGTACTGCTTTTAATGTTGATATAATATGATCACATAATTTTACAATATATTGTCAATTTAATAAAATAATAATATTCTTTTTTTTTTTTTTCAATCAACTTGTCATATAAGATCCACACAATAACCCATTTGACCCTAATGGGTCAGATTTTTCATCAACAATTAATTTAATTATATGTATTGTCATTTTCAATCCACGTTAATTATATTTAATATAATTAGTTATAGAGATATATTATTAATTGGATAGGAATTCTTGTGTGAACCCGGTGCACCACATCATTTGTGGTCTGACCAATCATAAGTAGACACACGAGACCTGACGTGGAATTATTAATTTGACTTGGAACCCTAAAAAAAGTATCTAGCACATAAAAAAAGTTTAAATCTCATGTTTTCAATGTTTTTTTATTTTAAAAAATAAAAAATATATTTTTATCACTTAATTAAATTTTTTAGGGTGCCAAGTTAGATTGAAAATTCCAAGTAGAATCTTATGTGTTCACTTGTGATTGGTCAGATCACAAATGACGTGGTGTACCGGGTTCAAA
This sequence comes from Mimosa bimucronata, assembly GCA_037074515.1. Lineage (NCBI taxonomy): Eukaryota > Viridiplantae > Streptophyta > Magnoliopsida > Fabales > Fabaceae > Mimosa > Mimosa bimucronata. The sequence goes on from CM073438.1 coordinate 8,173,582, forward strand.
CAAGAATTTCTCTTCATTGGAGTATTAAGGGGCCAAATGGCCAACAAGCCGTGTTTCAAATTTCAAAATTTTAACATTCAATTAGCTATTATAAAATGTTATTAATTAAAAACCAATATATTTCTCATGCATCTTAAGGAGAGAAAATTTCAGTGAAAATCATATTGAGATCCCACCCAAGACAAATAATATCAAACAAATCCTGTGAGTTATCATCAATGACAAGGGAAAGGGCCACCAGCAACAACTCAAGAAGATACATTAACAGTTGACGGAACTTGAATGTGATTAATTCCCTTACCTGTGACCTAATTATAATTCCCCCAAAATTTTAGTTCATCAAAGGGCGTGTTAAATATACGGTGATAAATCAATATATGAACATACAAAATAAACTTACAAATTTTTATTAAAAATGATTGTGGATTTGTGGTAAATAATTTTTTTCCGGCCAAACACAACTATTATATCGGTTTGTTCATGGAAAAGGTATTAAATATTCACAAAGCAAAGTGTCGTCTACATATAGTCCTTTTACTAATACTACTTGTCAAAGAAATTAATAATTTATTATTCTTTAAGTATAACGTATCGAGAATTTCATTATATTTTTATCCTCTCTTGTATATTTACATTATTTTATATTATCTATTATAATAATATTTATATCCTGTATTATGAGATTCATTATATATTTACAGTCATTTGGATATATTGGATATCATCAATCAATCATCAACTTCGGCCCTATTTGGTACGGTGTATTGAGAGGGTTGGTACTGGGCTTTGTACTGGCATTGGCCATTTGTAATGTTTGGTAGAAGGCTTGAGGATAAGTAGGGATTGTGAATAACTCATAAGTAGGATTGTTAAAAGCCCACCTACATCCAGGTAGTGGAAAAATTATACATAGGGAGTGCAAAATTTTAAGACAAAACTATCCGTAACTATAATAAAAGTTGGACAGAGAATTGCCCGCTTTTTTTCCTTATTTTCCATGATCGTATTCTTCTTCCCCACCTCCTTCATCTCCATAGTCTTCTCCTTCATCTGGATCTCATCATTCCGATCTTCGAAGCACGTGATCCTGATAATCGAAGGAGACATGTTGATTCTGATTCTGGGCTTGAGCAGGATATGATGTTGAAGTTTTAGGTATTATAGCTAAGTGTACGTTGTTAGAATATTATTATTATTATATTATCATATTAGTTATATTTAGGATTAATAATAATGTTTAGGTGGCCCGTAGTCAACATTTAGGCCCAATTGTCAAAGTTAGGATTTTTCATATCATAGGTTATCTATATAAAGGGGGTTTTCTGATGGGGAAAACATACCAACACCTATCATCTTTTGATACGGAAGATAACCAAATTACAGATAACGTTTCTTCTCTCTAACTTCCGGGTTTCCTAACTGGTTAAGGCTACTCCAACAGATACCATCACTGTGCCGTACTCAAGTTAGAAGAGCTTTGGGTGATTTCTAACAGTGTTCTGTTTTACAGTTCCACGTAAATATTTCAATCATCAAACAATAGCAATGGCGAGAGGTATTTCGACTTCCGCTATTTTACTTATTCTTATTAGAGATAGCATGTATTATGAATGATATATGTATATATATGGCTATCATTTTCTAACATACACAAGAAAGGTAAGGAACAAATGAAAAGTTATCACGGATGTATATAGATTCGGGCTTGGGTTTTGAGGAACGGAAGTTCGAAGGGAATTCAAAATGCACTTTTGGCATTGTACTCTCTTTGTTGTAGCAGTGAAAAAATGAGATTAGAGGCTGTTAAAAAAGGAGGTGTGGAAATTGGTCTTCAATTGGTGGATGATGTCATGATGATAACGAGAAAGTAAGGAGAAACTCGTATAATATGATTCAGGTTCTCAGTGGCAACCAGTGGACAAGCTTATATGAAAATTAAATCAAAACATTTTTAGATGATGGAAAGAATCAGTTTTATATATAGTTCAGATATTTTTCCCAATTTCTGGTACCCTATCATAAAAAGAAGCATTCTGACAAAAAAACAAAAAAGAAGCAAATATTTTGTTATAATTATCATTTACCCTATTGTTTTGTTATGGGCATTATAGTATTTTAATGATTTAATTTAAGACTATTTATATAAAAAAAATTTAAGTTTTCTAAATATTACTTTATACCAAACAAAATTTTAAAACCCACTCCCAAAATCCCAATTTCACTCTGAATTCTAGTCTATCAATATTCAATGCCCCATACCAAACAAAACGGGTCAGATTTCTTGTGATTTCTTGTAATACTAGCCCATTAACCCATATACAAATAAAACAGGTTAACTTTCTCTCACATCCAAAAAAAATGCTTATTATTCTAATAAATATTTATTTAATAAACTCAAACTCATATGCAATTCAATACTTAATGATCAAATAGTTGAGATTCATATTCAAATCCGGATTTTAGGTTTTTATAATCTTATTTTTAAAATAATTAGTTATTATGATGTACTATTAATATTAATTCGAGTATTAATAGGTCAGTAAATAATATTTCAAAATTTTAAAATACAATTAATTATTATAAAATGTAATTACTTAAAATATTAATACGCACGGGAGGAAAATTCTAGTTCTAAATATTAAAACATCCATTATATCAAGAATAAATGTATAGATACAATAGGGTTTGTTTCATTAGAGCGGTACACATACTCACAAAGTTCTTTGATTAGTAACGGCAATATACTAGACTATCAGAGTGCCAATGGCGAGGAAGGAGGGGAGAAAGAGGGACGCTCTTCTGGCGTCAGGGATAATGAGGATAATGGAGACGATACTACCCGAAGACATGACGATCAGCAATGATGCTATGGAATGTTTGGTAGAATGGGTGATAAACTTCATCACCTTCATGGGCATCGAGTTGGCCAAGTGCGAGAATTGGCGTAAACGCAGGAGAGTAGAAGATGAGGACATCCAGGACGCCTTGAACACCATGCGCCTACATCTGCCCGGGGAGATTGGGGAGATCACTGATGATGAAGACCATGACGATGACAAACATGTGGAGGCAAAGAAGAATAAGAGTGACGACGACGAAGAAGAATGATCTCCTTGATCGTTATATTGGGGATCCAATGGTATGGGTATATTTTTCTTGTTTTCTTTTTTATTAATGTCATGCTTCTTCGTACTATCATTAGCTTATTTTTTTTTTTATTATGAGATAACATATATATTATTTTATAAAATTTAAAAGTGAGATACAAAATTCAAAGTAAAATGAAACCCAGATAACAATAGATCGAAACCTAAAAGTAATATAACCCTAACATATGCCATCATAAGAGTTCGTGAGTAGATGTATTGTTAATCAATCATATATGTGAAGATATTGTCCTTATCGCAACACATCAGTTCGATCTCAGATTAATTTTCATCCTTACAGTTTTATTTATTTTCACAATTATTTTTTCAGTTTAATCCTTATCTTGAACTAAAACATCCGAAAAGTTTGCCGCTGACGACTTATAACAGTAAGTTTGTTCCGCCAATGATATTTGATATTTTAACAAATAAAGGTTTGCATATAATAGGACTAATGTGCTCATTGGTAATTATAGAAGCACTTTACGTTATTTATTATTTAAATAAATTTTAATTTATCAAAATGACCTTTGAAAAAAAAAAAATATCCAAACAATAAGTGGGGTTATATTAGTTAATTTGAATCAAACTGACTCCTCAATAATGGACTATGGCCAAGCTAAAAAACGTAATTGTCATTCTATAGTACACATTTTGAGAACTTTGAGGTATATATTTTACCTCAAACTCTACACAAGAGATAAAGACAAGAAAATCCTCTATTTGTATTCTAAATGGAGAAAATCATTCTAAATAATATTTATTTTAATAATGAGAGAAAATCACACTTAATATGTGTATTTTAATAATGAGGGTAGTTTGGTAATTCGCTATTTTTTTTTTTTGGATTAATCCACCTAGAGCTACTAGCAATTGACTAATCCAGTTCGCGGGAATGTAAGCCCACAATGGAGGGTACGTTGTTACCTCCAATTAATTACCACGACTGTATATTCTGGGCTCAAATTCGAGACAACTGGTGAAGTTAGAACAACCAACAGCCAACTTATTGGTTGCTATTTTTTATTTCTCAGTTCTCACCCTCCATCCATGGGACTTTTAAATTGTTTAAATATCTAATGGGACATTTTGGTTATTATTTCTCTTATGAGGAACTTCATTATAATTTTCCCTTCAAAATATTTATGGGGCGCAATTGGCACTTTAATTATAATTAAATTGGAGCAATCATGCCGTTCATTAACAAAACCCTAACCACGTTAAGGAAAACAAGAAAGGCATTTCTTCTCCGTCTAAGTCGTCTACTTCTCAGTTCTCTCTCCCCCTCCGATCTTCTTCAGGTTTTGAGACGCCATCTGTGTGTGTAATTCTTGCATCTCATTATCACCCAAAAATAATCAACTAAAGATCGTAAAAAACACAGATCTCGGTATTCACAAAATGAGAAAATAAATGAAGGAGAAGCTACCTCGTTGAGTGATAAGATGTAGGTTTTCCGGTTTTAATTAATCCTACCTACCTCTTGTAGAATGCCATGCCATTCCTGTTTCCCTGGACTGTGTTAGAGTTCTGCTATTTTTTTTTTGGGGGGGGGGGGGGGGGGCTTAGCTTTTAGGGTGTTAATTTAATTGCACCCATAAATATTTTAGAGTGTTATTTGGATTTAATTACACATACCACAGACCTCCCCTTTATTTTAAAAACATACAATCTAGTCTAATAACTAACACCGTTAGAGAATATTCTAAAAAGATTCTAGAAAAATATTTATGTAATTTAAAATTATATTTGTACAAATTGTCTTTACTAATTTACCCTTATAGCACTAAATCTCTTGTTTATCTTTGGATAATTTATTTAATATTTTTTTTATTTAATTTAAACATAATCTCAATATATATCAAGCTAAAATTATTAACAAATTGATCAAAACAATAATTTTTTTATGAACACTGGTTTAATAAAATTTACCTAATATTAAAAAATAATAAATAATATCATTTTAAAATTTATTTATTCAAATTAATACATAACACTACTTCAACTAATATATCTATTTAAAAAGTTTCAAATTTTATCCAACAAAAAAATACAAATTAAATCATAAATTAGTTTTAAAAAAGAAACGATTTTAAACATTTAAAATTATTGAAAAATAAAATTTATAACTATAAAATTAATTAATATATTCATATATGACAATATTTAATAAATTTAATAATATAAAATATGAAAGTATAAATTAAAAATAATTTTAAATATTGGCATAGATGTGCTTAAATGTTTATTAAGTATAATTTACGTTAATAAAGGGTTATTGGTCAAAACAACGAGTCAATGTTGTGATTTAATGTTCAACTAATAGTTGGGTGGATGGAAGTTGAATTTTAAAATTAGAAGAGAGATTTATATAACATACATTTTGATTTTAAAGGAGGTTCATAAAAGTTTTTAAAATAGAGGAGATGTCAATGTATTTTACTCTTAAAAATATTCTAGGGTGTTGACCGCACCTTTACTTACATCTTATATAGGCCAAATATAATTTTGGTCCTTTATGGTTGAGAGAAAATATGAGAGGTAGTTAAGGACAATATAACCTTTTCATAATTAATATTTTAACATTTGGTCCTTATAAATAAATATAATTTTTATGGTCTTTCTTATTAAATATTTTTTGTTACAGGTCTTATAGAGTAATGCTCCCAAACAAATATGGGATTGATTGGCAAAAAAGAAAAAAAAAAAACAGATTTCCAAAATATACTTAATTTTTTTTTACTAAACCAAAATATACTTAACAGCATCCCAATATTAGAGGGTATTTATAAACCAAATAAATTAAAAAAAAAAATATTTTCCTATGTTGGCAAATATATATATATATATATATTTATATAATAAACACTACCAGAGAAATAAATATCGAATGGTGAGAGTTAGGAACCGTAAAGAAACAAATATGTGATTGTTTGGGGAAAAAAACAGATTTTCCGTCATTTCATTAACGGCATCCCGAGATGGAGGGCATTTATTAACAGATTTCTATTCCATTCACGGCGTCAATACCATTCAGTGAAATTGATTAATATTGATGATTTAATATATGTGATATTTTTAAAATCAAACCCTAAATTTTGCTATTTTAGTACAGTGGATTTAATTATGTAAAGGGACCGATGGCATTAATTAGGGGTGAGCAAATTAGAACCATAAACAAAAATCAAACTCAATTCGGTTTTTTGGGTTCGGTTAATTTGGTTCAGCTATGTTTTAAGAATTTCGGTTTTCGATTTCAGTTATTAAACAATTAATTCGGTTAAAACTGAAAAACTGAAATTTATATAATATATTTATATTTAATATAAAATATTGACTCTTATATGATGATTATGAGATATTATAATATATATTACATTATTATATAGTTTTTATGATTAATATATACTATAATATGTTTTATAGATAACATTAAACAGAAAATGCACTTAGCATTTTATTTATAATACAATATTATGTTTGGTAAATAATAGTAAAATAAAAATTCAATTATTTCGGTTATTAACCGAATTAAAACCAAAATATTTTGGTTAATTCGGTGTCGGTTATTCGATGAATCGATTTCGATTCGGTGTTTTAAAACTATCATTATTCGGTGTTCGATTATTTCGGTTTTTACTAAAACCGAACCGAATAACTGAATGTTTACCCCTAGCGTTAATTACATAAAATCGCAGACTAACAATTATAACAAAGAAAAGTTAGTTGAGGAAGAAAAATATGTAACTACCAAATGAAAAATAAAGTTAGAATATAATATGGGTACATGCAAAGTAGTTTCCCCATATAAACATGTTTTTCCTAAATAAAAAATACAAATTAAACCAACAATAAATATTTCTCTTAAATTTCAAAGCCTTGTTCATTGGGAAAATTTCATTTTACCCCTATAATAAGGAATTAATATCAGATTCCTCCCAAAACATTCTGAAATTTCAATGCACCCCCAAGGGACTAAAGTGAAATTAAATATTTTAGCTAAAAGACCAAAATGTCCTTATTGAATTTTGTACTGGATTTCCAAGATACATATGAAGAATTTCCAAGACACATATGGAGAATTTTCAAGACACATATGGGGAATTTTCAAGACATATAAAGGGGAACTTTCAAAACATTTGTGCTTATTTTCAACATCAATGTGAGTGTTTTCAAGTCTCAAAAATCATGGAATCAAACACTAAAAGGTCCAAAATTTCACAACTATATTTCCAAGACACACATTAAAAATTTACAAGACACATATGGAGAATTTCCAAGATACAAATGAGAAATTTTCAAAACGTTTGTACTTCTTTCAATAAGGACATTTTGATCTTTTGACTGAAACATTTAATTTCACTTTAGTCCCTTTGGGGTACAGTGAAAATTCATAATGTTTTGGAGGGAATTTGAGATTAATTCCTTATTATAGGGGTAAAGTGAAATTTTCCCTTGTTCATTTTAGGGAGAATCCCATATAAAGCCACTGGAAATAGGGAATTACTAAATAAGGCTGGTAAAATCAACAAATCCCGGATTGGGCCATAGACCGATTTAGGATTTCAAAATATAAATAAAATGATTTAACTGCCCTCTTCTTCTTCCTTATTTTCTTCTTCTATTCTCTCCCTATCCCCTTTTCAATCCTAAAATTGTTGTGATGGTATTGTGAACATTGAAACTTATTCTAAATTTCATGAAGCATATTATTGGAAGGAGGAAATATATATTCTTAAACAACCAAATAAAATGAGACAGATTAAATTGCCCAGCAGGTTCTATGGTATTGGTCACTAATTTCCCAATTTCCATGGTTTCTTCATCGTGTTCCCAGGAGAAGATTGACTCATTATCATTCTTGATATAATACCACTGGCTAACGTGAGAAGCTCATGACCAACATCAATGGATTCACCAACCAACCTTTTCTTAGAAAACCCTTGAAACCTAATAATGGTCTCAGCACACAAAACCAGAGAGGAAGGATGATAAGAAGAAGGAGGATGGCACGCAAAACCGGAGATGAAGGAGAGTAGGATGGAAATAGTGAGAGTTACACGGGGCCAATAAAAATTGAGAATCGCAAAGGGAGGAGAGGCTAATTATGTCATTTTACTCATATTTGGAAATATCAAATTAACCTTAAAGCCCAGTTGGAGATTTGTTGAATTTACCAGCCTAATTTAGAATTTTTTTTTTATGTCAAATGGCTTTATTTGTGATTTTTCCTTGATTTTAAACAATTAATTAGATAAATGGTGCTTTAACACATCCCAACGCACAACTGACTCCCGAAGGATAATTATGTCATTTTCCTAATATTTTGAAATATTAAATTAACTTTAAAATTATCCTATTTCAAAAGTTGTGGTGGAGACTCCATTAACCTAATTTTAGGGCGCCACATCTACTCGTGGAACTTTTGTTGTTAGAGTTATGTTTGTAAGCCCTCTTTTTTCACTTCATTCCCAAGAGGATCAACGGTTGGTTGTTCAAATATAAAAGGCAAGCCCAACTACAAAGGCCCATTACATGGAGCGCAATATCTGCGTATCCCCAGCTCAACGAGTGTGAGAAACACCCTATTACTAAGAGGCATCCAAAGAATGATGAGTCCGCTCAAAGATGATATGTATCCCGTACAGCCAGGCCCAAGAGGTGTGCCCCAACGAGAGATATTCCCATCAAGCAAATACGGTCCCCAACGGGAGGATCCCACACGAAACTGAGCGATCGTTCAAATGAACACCATGTGGATATGAGAAGAGTTTTGATACATTTCATGGAATCAGGAAACCGCTGTGCTTTCTTTGGAGAATCAGTCTCATAAAGCCCTTAACAAGAAGATCATGGGAGGAAATACAAGAACCACCATCCCATGAAGGGACAGTTTTTCATGGGAACGGAGGATAAAAGAAGAAAAATCAGTCGATGAGAGATAGCTAAATATACTCTGAGAAAAACACATGCTCTCGATTTCTATCAAAGTCTCCAAGTTCTTGATATTTTTTGTTATTATTGTTCTCGTTTTAATCTTATATTCCCTATAATTCTCCCTAATTTTACAATTCTTGTAAGTCATTGTAACATTTATGCAATTCATTCCCAGATTGCTAGTAATCCATCAAAAAAATAAAATATATATATAAATACTGTAAATTTTATTTAGTCCGTTTTTCTACCACCATATTTTGGCGCCAACTGTGGGGACCTAGTAATCGAATGGTTCAATTTTGCTATGAGAAGTGCAATGGCTGATAATCTAGTGTCCTTGACTCCTCAGGATGTGATTCTGTCCTGTAGATGCTGAAATAGTTGCAAGAGCAACATCTCTAACAATCCAAGATACTAGAATTACTGACAAAAGAGAATAAGGGGTTGCGGCTGCAGATAGCGGAGCTCTCCATGGCCAGATCCGCAATCCCATGAAGATGTCCTGTGCAGGTAGTCCCCATAATGCAGCCCTTCGAGACTCTGGGAACCACTTCTGGACTTGTCCCACAAGGACCTACTAACGAAATTTCTAACGCTAACAATATGGATGTCTCTGATGGTGCACGTGAAAATGATTGAGATGATGGTTACCAATTAGCCTCCGATGAGTTTGAAGATGTCAGTAGCGAAAGCTCCTCTAATTCTGAACAGCAGCTTGAAATTCCACCACCACAGGAGGACAACCCCGTTCTGGCTTGCTTTGAACAAGAGTTAAAAGAGCTAATGTCTGTCATGCTACATATGCTAGAAATCCCCCCTCCTGTGAAGAAGAACGCGCTGGCTAGTTATGATGATTCCCTGTTCCTGGACAGAATTGCCGCTGTGAAGCTCCCCAAGAGGTTTAATTATCCCATTATGAAAAAATGGGAGCACGGACCAAGATGAACATGTGGCTAATTACAAATAGAAGATGATCGTTTTGTTGACTCCACAAGATGTTCATGAGGCATGCATGTGCCATGGGTTTGTAATGAGTCTCTCAAGACCCACTTTCAAGTGGTTCACTAATCTCCCTGCCAAGTCAACCACAACTTTTGCTCAACTTCATGACCAGTTCGCCCATCAGTTCTCAAGCAATAGAACAGTGGAGAAAACTTCTGATGACCTTATTGCCTATATATGAGGCCGGGGTAGTCTATAAGAAGCTTTGTAACCAGATTAAAAAAAGAAAGACTCTGCATAACCAACTCAGACGAAAGGACCCAAATCAATACTTTTCGAAAGGGGCTCTTCCCTTACTCTGATCTTTATAAGGAACTCATGAAGTATTCCTGTCAAAGCTATTCATAAGTGATGTAGAGGGCCTGGATCCGGATTCGGTGGGAAGAAGATTACGCTAGTTATTATGGGAGACACGCCCAAACTGAATCCCATGTCTCAGAGAGGAAAAGTCGTAACTGAGACAAGGGAAACTATTCCTGGAGGGCAGAACCTTATCCTATAGTGCAACAAAAGCAAGTTGAAGGATTAAATAAATCCTCTCATCCTAAGAAGAAATTGCCTCCTCGAAACTCTTAGTCAAACGGACAAGCAGAATCCAGCAACAAGACTATTATTAATTCTTTGAAGAAGCGCCTGGAAAGAGCCAAGGATAGATAGGCTAAAGAGCTTCCTATAGTTCTATGGGCCTACAGGATTACCTCTCGTAACCCTACGAGAGAGACCTCTATTTCTTTCTCATATATGGGGCTAAAGCAATGATCCCAGTCGAATACGGAGTTCCCATTTCTCATATACCAATGGGCCAGAGAAGAAACAAAGTCCCTAGGGCTTCGATACGAGTTAGACCTCCTGGACGAGCAGAGAGAGCAGGCACTGATCCGAATGACCACATATCAATAAAGGTTGGCTAAGCAGTACAACAAACATGTCAAAGAAAGGCAGTTCGAAGTTCGGAAGTGGGTCCTCAAGAAGGTATTTCCAAATTTTGAGGAGTCAAAGGATAGGAAGTTCAGCCCAACTTACAAGGGGCTTTACCTCATCGTTCAAATCACAAGACCACTAGTTTATCAGTTACAAAACACAAAGGGCAAGACCTCTTCCAAGAGCTGGAACTCCATACACCTAAAGAAGTATTACCCATTATTGTTTATATTCATTTTCCTTGACATTATATTCCCTGCATTGTGGATAAAGCATAGGAACTGAGACTCTCAAAGAAGAGGACTCTCAAAGGTAGTCATCTCTTTCTCAGATTTCATTGTTCAAATTTCCTTTCCCTTATTGAAAACAACAGACTGACTGCGTGGGGCAGTACATGATGAGCTATGCCGAAAGGCTTAAAGCCACCAATTAGCAAAGAACTTACGCTTCATGCTATATGGTTATATTGTGGTAAGGGCTGCTGATACTAATAATCCCCCACCAAGATTGTGTGTTTTGCAATGTTTCATTTCAACTAACATTACAGGAACACTCTAGATAGGCACTTGAACCCATGACCGTCTTACAGGCCATTATGCGGATTCTCAGACTCACACGTGGAATTTTCAATCTGACTTGGCACTTAAAATTAACTAGCACATAAAAGAAATTTAAATCCAATATTTTCAATATTTTTTTATCTTACAAATTGAAAAAAAATATTTGTATCAATTAGTTGATTTTTTTAGGGTGCCATGTCAAATTGAAAATCACACATCAGACTTAATGTGTTTATTTGTGATTGGTCATATTGCAAATGACGTGGTGCACCGGCTTCATGCAAGAATTTCTCATGCTCATATGCCCACTCTATCTTCTCAATAGGGTTGTTCAAAGACCCATTTCAATAGCTTAAAAGCTATTGACGTTGTTGGTTACCGAAGTGAATTAGTGATCCGTTGTGGCATGTTTCCATGTCCCTTATATTTCGTCAATATTGCAAAGTAGTATCTACTCCTACTCTTTGGGACTTTGAGGAGTGTTTGTCTTGGTAGTATTGCTGTTGATTCGACATAAGACTCAAGTTTTGGTGTGTCTTTGAAGTGCTCGCTATATTTTCACTACTACAAAAAGAGTTATTTAAACCACCCTATTTAGACCGCATATATGATGTATGATTTAAAAAATATGGGCGGTGGCATTTTTGTAAATAATATGAATTTTTTAGACCATTTTTATATAAAAAAAGGTCTAAAATATATGAGCGGTGGCATTTTTGTAAATATTGTAAAATTTGTTTAAACCATTTATTTATATATGTGATTTAAAAACTATAAGTGGTGGCATTTTTGTAAATATTATGAACTTTCTTAAACCACTTCTTTTTATATGTGGTTTAAAAAATATGGGTTTTATAAATATTATGAACTTTTATTAGATTGCATTTTTACATATGCAGTGTAAATAAAATATAATTTCTTTTAGGCTAAAGTATACTTTTGGTCCTTTATCTTTGCATCAAGTCCTCTTTTGGTCCCTTAACTTTGAAAAGTGCACTTTTAGTCATTTTTCGTTAACACCGTTAGTTTCATTTAAAGGAAATAATTATTATATTTTAAAATTTGTTCATTTTTATTAATATTTAATTATAAAATTACTTTTTAGATTTGCTGAGTCAGCATTTTCCGTTGAATAAAACTAACGGTGTAAGTGAAAAATGACCAAAAGTGTACTTTTCAAAGTTAAAGGACTAAAAAAAGACTTGATGCAAAGATAAAGAACCAAAAGTATACTTTAGCCTTTTTTTTTACCAATTAAAAAAAGATAGAATGAAATCGGATACTGTTTGCGTCGATGATCTCCTCTGATTTTCCAGTAACTGCTTCACCCTCCCATATCTTCTTCATCCAATCCTGTTTTCATCAAACTTAATGTGTCGATCTCGCCTTCACCCCTAACTTCTCCGTGCGCGTCGCCGATGCCCAGATCGGAATCGCTGTGAGGCCATCGAAGAAGACGTGCCCTTGAAGGCGAAATCATTCTCAAATTTCTTCCCCTTACTGAGTAGCAGGTTTCCTGCCTTAAGATTTGATATTTTCATGTCTGATTCTTAGACGGAGGTTTTCCCCGTGCTTTGATTGATTCTGAAGGTTTTTGCTATCAGATCATCTAATCACTTACTGGAGGTGAGCCTACGCTGAATTTCTTCATTTTTAGGTGAAGGAAAAATGAAAGTGTAGATGGTCCCATATCACCCTAATTAGGCGTGGACGTTTTTAGGTATATCTGCTTTCGGTTTTTCTATTATGGGAAATTTAGAAACATTTGTCAGTTCTTGATCTTGGTACTAGAATTTTATGGTGATAGAGGATCTTGTTGCTTCAGGTTTTGATCATTAACTACGATCTTTTATTTTTTTGAAATCGGCTTGTTTGATCTCATTAAATACTGCTTGTTCCTTCTTCATCTTCTTACCAATAAATTATTTTTCTTTTAGCTTATAATTTGCTCTTTATTGTCTTTAATCTCTTTCCATGTTCCAATTGCAACATGCTAGTTTATACAGATAAGTGAAATTTGTGGGCTCAGGCTCAATTTATCATACAGCACGAACAGAGTTCAGTGTCCTGTGTTAACACACTGAACTAGTGTTGTGCTTCATGGTTCCGAATATTTACACATATGTGCTATAATGAATGCCAATGAAAGAATGTGTCTTATGCGGGGATAAAATCTAATTAGGAATTTGGATTCTTGAGACAAATTTCAGAGTCAGACATAACTCTGCCAGACTTTATGTTTCAATTGCTGTGAATGTATGAAGGATAGAAGACAAAACAAAACATGAGTTAAATTGTGTGCATGTTTTTTAGAATTAAAGGCTTACTAGGTAGATAGTTAAAAGGAAGATTGAGGCTGTCAAGATAGTAAACGAAATTCAATTTTGAAAACTACTTGACACTCTTTATAATAAAATAAATGAGAATGACTGTATGACAATTTTGTACACTATTCGTCAGATATTAAAATAACTAAACTACTTGATACCCTTTCTGCCAAGATCTAATTGGTAAACTGAATGCTCAACAGAAGATGACAATCTCATATAAGTTGTTAGAGAATTCTATATCTTATTATAATGATAAAGTAAGTAAATTTTGAAAACTATTAGGTTATTTGATATAAAATTTCTTCCCAGGAATTTAGATGAAGCTCCGAAATTGCGGTTGAGTTTATAGCTTTATGATGTTACACTTCTATCTTCTTTTGGTTTCAGAAATGCTGTCAAGATTGGGGTATTAACCTGGTCAATTGCCACAGCTCTCGTTCTTGTCCTTGCTGGATATATGCCCGGATTAATCTTTTCGTGGGTTTTGGTTTGTAGGTTTCCTTCTTAATCCTTTTTTCTAATCGTCAAGTTTCAATACATGTTCATGAATCCGTGATTAATTATGCAGAAGGTTGTCTCTTCATTTGATTTATTTTTCCATTTGGCTTTCTAGGTGCTAAAGTTATGTTCTGTTTATAATTATATGGTGGCAGCTTCGGAAGATCAATATGAGAGACATGTAAAGTACTGGATATACATTCATATTTAAGTAAATGAAAAATCTCTTTCCCATTATAAGTATTGGTCTTGATGCTAGATTTTGTATAAGAAATAAAACTTTTCTTGTCCTCATCAAACCTTTGCTATATTATGCTCATCTCTTGTATTGCTTTCATATGTCAGAATTTATGTATTATCCTATTAGAGTGTTTGTTATAAATGCTAGCATTTCCGCTGACTAGTCAACTGCTAGAATATATTTCCTGCAAAAAGTTTGCATTGGAGATTCATTGCAATTTAATTGGCCTCTATAATGTGGCTTATTTGAGGTTGAAAATTAAATAGCCTGCAACGACGATTCTTTTTCCCTTTTTTGCTTTATGTTTGATTTGTCGCGTGGAATTTGATATCCTATCGCCCACAAAAATTTTCTGTACAAGAGTGTTCAGATTAACTTCTAAGAACAGATTGTGGAAAACAAAAGTTCATTACTAGAATAGAATGCTAGGAGCTGTTCTCCCCAGCTTATCACAAAACCAAGGTTTGGGTGTGAAAATAGATTCTGGCTTATATTATCATCTCCAAAGGCACGACTGAGTTTACCTTTAGAGGTGAGTGTAAATTTCTTAAAATTTTATTCAATATTTGTCATTTTGGATTTTGATATTTGCTAATTTTTGTTTCTTTATCAAATCAGATGTTTGATCGAGTTGATCCCTTTGTTGAAGAAGATATGGAGTACATTCTCAAGTGTTGGAGTGAATTTTTTATTGACATTTTACAACAATAGTTAATAGTGAGTTTACATTGATGAACTCATGTAGGTCTTGAAGTTGTACTTATTTTTTTTGAATCATGTAGCCTTTTGAATTTACATTGTTGGAAGCATACTTTTCAAATTGTAGCTAGAAAGATTAATTTTAAGAATGTTATATTTTTATGGTTGGTTAGTTTCTTTTCAACTTGTAAAAATGTCGAGGGATGGATTAATTGATGTGTGTGTGTATTTGAAAAATTAGTAAAAAAAAGAGCCTGCATTTAGACCACATAATTACTTCTGTGGTGTAAAAATTTCATTTATTTAGACCACATAAGTGATTCTGTGATCTAAAAAGTATATGTTTTTAGACCGCGTTTTCAAAAAAAGCGGTCTAAAAAGTATATACTTTTTAGACCATATTTGTTAAAAAAACGGTTTAAAAGTATTCTTTTAGACCACTTTTTTATGCGGTTTAAAAGAATCATACTTTCTAAGCCACCTTTATTTAAACCGCTTGTATATGTGGTTTAAAAAGCCTTTTTTATGTGGTTTAAATTTCCTTTTCTGTACTAGTGTTTGATCTTGTAAGATGTATTTTCTTGTTTTCTTCGTTTCAGTTGGTGCTATATTTATGTTTACGTTTGTATCCCCTAAAATGTTTTTATTTCCAATCTTACTGGCCTCAATTAAATCCTTCACCCAGGGATGATTTGAGGCTTTATATGTATCGTTTTATCCTTGATTAAATAAATTGTCTTTTATAAAAATAAAAATAAAAATTTCCGTGCTTAAATATAAAATAAGATTATGGAGTTATCCTCTATTACATACACACAGGGCATATAGGAATTTTCAAAGAACTAGCACGGACAAAAGTCAAAACTTATATATGACCACGAATTATAAAAGCCTGTATAGGCATCCTATCCAAAACTTATATATGGGACATATAACCTGATGAATTAGGATGAAAGGTGCTAACACTTCCTTCCCCATACACACAACCTGACGAATTCTGACGAAGGCAGTAGGGTTCTTGGCAACTAAATTTCCTTTGATTTTGAATTTTGTATCTCACTTTGAAGTTTGATTAAATAATACATGTAATCTCATTATAAAAAAAAAAAAAGCAAGCTGAATTATTATTTTAAGGAAATCATATTATTAATGGAATGAAAAGTTACAGGTTCGAATAGTACTCTAGTATAGATGATTTGGTATCTGATTATGATATCTTTTATTTTAAAATTTTTACCTCATCACTCTTAAGTTTAATAAAACAATAAATACAAATAACCAAGAAATTAATAAAAAAAAAGAAAAGAAAAGAAAACAAGAAGGGAAAAAGACAAATAAATACCTTCCAATTTACAAAATCTCATTAACAACTTCATGATAGGTATTAACAACTTCATGATAGGTTGTTGTGTTGTTAATACCTATCATGAAGTTGTTAATGAGATTTTACAAATTGGAGGGTATTTATTTGTCTTTTTCCCAAACAAGAAACATATAGCGGATACACACTTCCCATATCAGCGGCTCCCCAATATACTGATCATGGATCCTTCTTCAGATCCAGTCGTCATCGTCATCATCTTCATCGTCGTCACTCTTATTCTTCTTCGCCTCCACACCGCCGGCGCCGGAAGTAATATTCCGTTCATCATCATCATCAGCGGTTTTCTCCTCTGGCAGCGTAGTATCGGGACAGCTATTCTGGGCGAACCACCACCGTTGCATACATATAATATATATTAAAATTTAATAGTCTAATTTACTTCATTGATCGCTAAAAAAAAATTAACTGAATCTTATAATTAAGACAGGAGGAGGTAGTATATAAGCAAAGAAATGGAACTCAAATCTTCTCAATTTTCCTTTTCTTTTTTCACCCAATACTCTATCCCTCGATCTCCTCCTAATTCTTTCTATAAGCAGCAACTATTATTAAAATGAGAAATGTTAATTAATATGTGTTTTTTTCTCGATTAAAATCATGGTTTATAGAAAGAATACAAGAAAGATAAAGAATGAAAATCGTGTACGTAATCTTTGGAAACAAAGAAGTGATACTGTATGCATTGAAGAAACAAGATTCAAGAAAACAAGAAAAAGAGAGTGAACACACACTTTCTGTAGAGTGTAGAGTGTAGAGTGGCCCCAATATAACGATCCCCTGACAACAAGATTCAGAAAAATCAAAAGCATACATACATTTCAACGTGAATCCATAATCAGGGAGATCCATTTTCAGATCCCACAGTCGTCACTCTCACTCCTCTTCACCTCCTTCACATCATCATCATCATCGTTGGTATTATTCTCCGGTAGCGTGGTATCGGGAAAATTGTTGTGGGCGAACCACCACCGGCGAAAGCTGTAAAGGTAGATATCCAAGACATACTTGTAATCATGGAGGTGCTTTCTACTCATGGCGTACAGTATGTCATCCCCTTCTATTCTCCTCCTCCTCCTCCTCCTGCGTTTATCATTCTTGCACTTTTCAGCCGCCTCCGAGGTGATGGAGCTAATGAACTTTGTCACGCATTCTTCCATATATTCCTTCGCATCATTGCTTATCCTCGCCCCTTCTGGTAGCGCCTTCTTCATTATCCTCGTTATCGTGTACACCGGGATACCCTCCTTCTTTCCTCCCTCCTCCTCCGTCGCCATTGGCACAGTGATGGTATGTTATAGATTGCCGTCAACGATCAAGAAACCCTGCGAGTATGTGTACGTAACGCTCTGGCCAGTGTTATTTATAAAGTATAACTTACCTTTCAATCAGATCCTAATGTAACTATATAGTTATTGGAGATATGATGGATATTTTTATATCTAGAATATCCCTTATATCCTAATGAATATATAGAATATGTAATATCTAGATATAAATATTTTATAATAAACAATTTAAATAATTTTTAATGAGAGAATATAAAAGGACTATATATAGACGACGCTTTCCTTTGTGAATATTTAATACTTTTTCCATGACAAATCTATATGATAATTTGGAAAAATTAATTATAAGTCCTATGCAAGGAACTTAATCAAGATGAGGTCTCACCAAGTTTATCAGCTTCCTCAGATCCAGTCGTCATCGTCTTCGTGGTCATCATCACTCTTATTCTTCTTCGCCTCCACATCGCCAGTGCCGGAAGTAATCTTCCGTTCACGTCTTCCAATGAGCATTGCATCTCCTGCTGCATTTATCCACTTTATTATTCTTGCACTTGTCCGCCGCCTCCCATATGATGGAAGCTGATAACTGACAAATCTAACAGTACACCAAATATCAAGAACCCATTAATGAGGCATTATTAAATACATTAGAGTGTGATTAATGGTTAATAATGCATTAGGTTCGTTTACAATCAATCTTATCTAAACTATTTACCATAACCATGTATAAATAGAGAGAAATCAATGGAATCATAAAGAATGGAACATATATATAACCATATATATTGATGAGTTCAAATCCTCATTACAAACTAAAATCACAACAAATTCAAATCAAAACATACAATCAAAATCTCAAATGCGTAAATGAAGAACCTAGACCTAGGAAATCATAAATATAAAGATAAGGAAAAAGAAACAAGACTCCTCTATAAAAACTATGACCTCAAGCCATCTCCAATCATTCCCAAGAGCTTTGAGTATTTAGTTACTCATGGAAGAAAGCCCACAATCTCCAAGCTCCAATACATGTGTAGCCATGGTGGAAGGATGAAGGAAATTGGTGGAAAATGGAATGAAAATGGAAGAAATGAGAGAAGAGAAGAGAGAATGGAGCTAGGTAAGGTCCCAAAATCGAGCTTAAACACCTATAAACCGGGTCAGAAGAGTGGGTATCGAGTATAACCTGATTTGGGTCCGAAAACCGCAGCTAAGAATTTCCGATTTCATGAGTTCGCCGTGGGCTCCCACAGCGAGCCTCACTGTGGCATTCGCTGTGGAGAGCCACGGCAAAAGAGGGGTTTTTCTGCAATTTTTTAAGAAAGATCTGGGTCCTTTTCAGTAATATCACAATTTGTTCAGAAACTTGTATTTTAATTTTTTTTCTTGAATTTTCAGCTTCTTACCCCAATTTTCTTGCTTCTTCTCATCCGAACTCCTTCATCTTTGGTCCTCGGGTGGCCTTACCAGTAAAATATGCAACAAACAAGAATCAAAAAGCCCTAAAAATTGCTAATGCTAATTGATCTTCAATTATGACAATTTAATCTCATTTTCATGTTAATTTCACCTACAAGTCTAAGTTATCCAATTCCCTAATGTTGGAATTTTAGGCCCAGATCCGCCCTTGATGGACTGGATTAATTAATTAGGAAATAAGAGTAATTCCCAATTGATTTATTAATTAAGTGTTAATTAATATGATTGGTCAAATGAGAAATATATAGATTGCAGACTCAGCCATGAGTAATTAACTGATTAATTAATTATTCAATTATTTGATTGGTCAGATAAGAAAGTCGAGGACTGCTAATGAGAGGTTGAGATATTCTCTCTACTGATGATAGTGGTGGATAATTTGTATTCCCAAAATATCACATGCCCACTTCTATAAATAGAAGGCCTCCCCTTCAATTCAAATTACCCTAATCGTTGAGTTTTCTGACTCTCTCATTCTCTCTATATTCTTTCTTGTATGGTGTTTGTACTCTGGTTTTTCCAGTCCGAATGTTTTGTGTGGGTTCTTCTAGAACCAACTCATGAAGTTCCGGAGGTTTGACCCGGATCCGAACATGGATCTGTTTGGTATGTTGTTTTTCTCTCTCATTTAATTCAATTTTTTCCTACATTGGCATCAGAGCCCATGTTGATCCTGAGGTTGTGTTCATATGCTTTATGAGAATGCATAAATATTTTCTTCCGCTACAAATATGCCTTGATTGTTCTGGGAATATTCATATTGTTTCTAAAATGAGAAACTAATATATTTTCCCAATAGACCGTCTCTTATATACTATGTGTATGCAATAGGGCAAGCTTATTTTTTTTTCATATCACACATGTTTACTTCATTGAATGCTTCTGAATCTGGATTTCTTTTCTAGGTTTTTATAGTTACTGTGTGAATATGCCCAAATCGATTACTACCTTTTTTCTAGATCTGATTTACAACATGTGCACCTTACTGTGTTCATGCATTTTTTTTCTTGCTTTATGCTTGAGTCTATTCAGTTGAAATAATATGCATTGAGCTTTTTTCAAAAACTCATGCCCCTATTTATGTAAAAACAGAAAATTATTGCCAAGTATGCTTTATGTTTCAAAAATCATATGCTTCTGGTGTGACTTATATATATACATACGTGGCTAGTATATACTTTTGCTTTTATCGTTTTATTTTTCATGTGCACATATCCAAAAAAAAATTCTGATGTTTTTAAAACAATATGTTTGAATCAAAAAACACAAGAGGAACATTTAATCTGGACAAGAATCATAAAACATAAGCAAATCAAATCAAGAAAACACATTCAAGTTGCATTACGGTGTGCCGTCGCGGTGTCGGAATTTGGAGAAAATGGGGTCTCTGAAAGCTAATGATTTGGGACTGACCGAGGCATTGGATGTGTACAGTTCATTGAGACAATTCTAGCAACACCTAGAACACGTTAAATGAAGTCCATATGAGGGAGAACTAAACCCGGAAGTTTCAGATCTCATGGTCATCGCCATCGAAAAACAATCTCTTTTGGCGGTGAGAATTTTGGTTGAAGATGGCTGCAAAATTGGTACCTAAAGGCTTCTATATGATGGTGTATTTTAGCTATAAATATATGCATTTCATGTATGCTTAAAGAGTAGTGAGTGGGTGCATTAAAAAGGAAGAGAAAGATAGCAAAGCTGTTGTGATTTGCAAAAGTGATAAAACTCTTAATTGAGAAAAAAAATATAGTGAGTTCTATTTTTGTGAGTTATAATATTTTGCTCATTGTGTAGTACAAAATACTATTTTTTTGTCCACTACGCTTTCATCAAGTGGTATCAGAGCTAAGGTCGTGAAAACATCAAGATGTCAAATATGTTCCAGTTTCAAGTTCCAAAATTAACGAAGATAAAGTATGGCAACTGGAGTATCCAAATGAAGTCTTTTTTGGTGCACTTGACTATTGGGATTTATTTAAAAATGGTTATGATGTGCCAGCAGATGTAGCAGCTGAAGTGCCCTTATCAAATGAAGAAAAAAGAGTATAGAGGAAAAATCGAGAAAGAGATAACAAGGCGTTGAACACAATTCATCAAGATATTGATGAATCAACATTTGAAAAAATTTCTAGAGCAAAGACGTCTAAGGAGGCATGTGAGATTTTGCAAAAATATCTTCAAGGAGCGGAAAGCCATGGGAGATTTATACTTTTTGAACACAAAGCCATCGAAAGCCAAGACGTCCGTTACTCACTCGTCACCTTCATGCCAGAGATCATCGCCAGCAATGTGGCGGCAGAAGAGGCGGAGGGAAGCAACACCTTAGCCAATAAACATCAGCTCCAGATGACGTCCCCTTCCGTTGGCAATTGTGGTTCTGAGACATCAGTGCTCATAGTCAATGTCCAAAGCTGTCGTTCAAAAACTCATTGGGTCACTGGTTAAAAAGCGCCGCCGCTTGAACATAGAGGAGCCCCAATTGAAAGCTTTGACACAGTTTTAGGCGGCCGCGGAGCATCAACAAAACAAGAATGATAGTGACTGGTGAAAATGATGATGGAGCAGGCGTATCATATATCATGCTTTCTTTCTTTCAGGCTTTCAAAATCGTTCATGTTTATATGAATTTTTGTTTCCACACATACGTTTAGACACACCCAACTTCTTTCGTATTAACATTCATCGCCGGCGGGGGAGTCTGGTTCTACGTTTGGATCTAAGAACAATAATGCATGTGATTCAGATTGTATATATATATATGTGTGTATGTATGTAGAGGAATTCTTCCATCTTTTACTTTCAACTCCAAATTCAAATGGTTATATATGTTCATATGAATTTCTGTTTCAAGATATACATTGGTATATATGTGAAGTGTGTTTATGTGGATCGTTATGTTGGGAAACCACTAGCGGTATGGCAATAGGAACTTTGTATTAACAATATGTAAAAAAGAAAAGAAAGAAAGTGAAGAGAAAATTAAAGAAATATGAAATTTGTCATGCATATGAGAAGTAATTTGTAAAAAAACACGCTATACACCATATATGCGGTTATATAATCAATATATAATCAAAATACAAAATAAACTCACAGATTTTTGTATTAACAATGAGCGCCGTACACAAATTTTTTCCCCTCCCAACGCAAAACTATTCAATTGGTTTGTTAGTTGATGATGAATGTTAAGTTATTAAATATTCTTAGATTAAAGTGCCATCTCTACACTTCTATGGTCCTTTATTTATTTATTTATTTTTTGTCTGTTCAACTATAGTCCTTTATAAACACTTCTTTTAAAATTATATTTTATAATTCTCTATCCTTAATTATAGTGTTTCGAGAATTTCTTTGCAAAATGCATAAATTGCCTTCATTTTTTTCTTAATCCAAAACATTGTATTAATTTCTGGCGTAAAACGGAAACGAGTAGTGGAGTGAAGGATCTTCCGGATGCTACGCTGCCGTAGGAGAATAACGGCAATGATGACGATGACATATGAAGCATTTCAACAAATTTAAATGATGATTCTATAGTTAAATGTTGATAAAATATGGATAAATTTTGAAATATAAAATGATTAAACTAAATTTAAGTGTATTTTTCAGCATTTAACAACATAAATGATCGCTATTTAAATTTGCAGAGTCAGAATATTCTGTTAACAAAAATTGACAATGTTAATACGAAAAGACTAAAAGTGCATTTTCAAGTTTGAGGAACTAAAACTCAACATGGTGCAGATATAAATGTGTACTTTTTTAAAAAAAAAAAAAAAAAAAAGGAAAGTGAGAGAGCGCAATATTTATGAAAAAATATTGTGCTAAAAAAAGAGAAAATTATGAGGATTTGAGCTTGATTTCTCTGTTTACATATTAAACAAGCTGTATACATACACTCACACTAGTCTCCAAGAAATTTGAAAATTTAAGGAATTGACAGAAAAACACCTTTTGAAATTCAAGATTTTCAATAGGTGATTTGTAGTTATTGATATCCTACTTAGCTAATTAATAAGGATATCTGGTTAAAATATTTTATATAGAATTTTAAAATTTAAAAGGCATTTTCTGTTATTTTCTTAAAATTTAGTCATTTTCCTGTAACGGCTTAAAATACGAAATTCCATTACTACTGCACATATTTTTTTCCCTAATACACTATAATTAATCAAGCTTTTTTTCTACAATTATATGTTTATACAATTTAATACTATAATTTCAATAAACAATATCTTAAAAAAATAACACATTATATACATCGTTTAGTTCAGATAATTAGAATATTATTGTAAGAACTCCTCACACTACCATTCTCTAATAATATTATTCTTTTTGTTTGTAAATTGTAATTATATACTTCATCAAAGGGTGCGTCTATACTCTACAGTCTTTCATAAACACTTCTTTTAAAATTATTTTATAATTCACTATCCTTAATCATAATGTTCAGAGAATTTCTTTTCATTTTTATATCCTCTTTTTCAAAATGTATAAATTACCTTCCTTCTTTTCTTAATCCAGATCACCGTATCAATTTCGCCGGAGTGACTCTAATTCTGTTCATTCCGTCGCCACAGAGAGAGAGAGAGAGAGAGAGAGAGAGAGAGAGAGAGAGAGAGAGAGAGAGAGAGAGAGAGAGAGAGTCAATGGCTTCGTCAAGAAGTCAACGAAACTCAGGGAGAGAGCTAACAATTCAGCTTGCAACGATCAGAAAAATCATGAAGAAGGTGTTACCGGAGAAGACGATGATTTCTACAGAAGCGAAATTAACGGTGGAAGAATGCTTATCAGCATTCATAGCCTTCATCACAAAAAGAGCCGCCAAGAAGAGCAAAGAAGAAGAACGCCATACAATCGACGGCGACGACATCATCTGGGCGATGAAATCCCTCGGATTCAACCATTACGTGCCTCTCCTTCAGAATTACCTCGACACTTACCGAAACCCTAACGACGCGAATCAGCCGGAGATGACGGAGACGGAGACGGAGACAAGTGAAAGCGGCGTTCCGTTATGGCTGCTCCGCCGTCTTGGCTACGGCGACGGCGACGGTTACGGCGAGTTTCCGATTGGGATTCTTGGAGTTGGGACTGTTCAGAAATTTCAAGATTTGCCCGCCATCATTTTGCGCTATTATTGAAAAGGCACAGAGATATTTTGATCCAAAAGGGAAGATATTATTTCACACTTTTTCTATTTTCTTGGTCATTTTTTCTTTAATCTCTTCCCTCATCATTACCTTCTTGTTTCTTTGGTCTGAAAATAGTAGTTGTGTTACCTCAAATGCATAAAACTTTTGCATACCTTTTTTAGGACACAATTTAGATCGTGTGTTGTATATTCCCCTCTTCATTACTTGGTGTGTATAAGATTTTCTTGAACCTTTTTTTTTTGGGTGTTTTGGTAAACAGTGTATCTCTTGCAGATTTTATATTTGATGTATTCATATGAATAGGTTTCATCGTTGAGAATGTAGAAAATGCAATTAGAGTTCTTGTGCAAACTTTTTTTTTTTTGGCCAATAATTCTTATGCAAACTTTATTTTAACTAAATTGTAAGATGGATATATTTAGCATGATCTCACATGTAGTTGACTTTAGATTCATTTCAGTAATTTTTTTTTAAAAGTTTAAATTTAGTCTCTGCAATTTCCCTTGCCATGAGATCTCCTTTTATGTGAAATTGGTGGGGAAAAACGAGAATTCCACTAGGGAAAATAACAAAAAAAAAATTTAAATTTCAAAATCCCAATAACTATTTTAGTATATATATTAATAAGTCGAGTATAGGTATTAACACCCGTAAATCACCTATTTGGGATTTTGAAGTTTAGAATGTATTTTTTTTCCCGATTCGATACCTAACATTTCTTTTCTTTTGTTAAAAAAAACATTTTTTTTTAACATTTATATATTTATTTTTTAAAATATAATTTTTTTTTAAAAAAAAAATGACAGATGTTGGGAAGGATGTTTCTTGCCCTTCTACGAATAAATTTGAATTTTTATATAATATAAGAATGATATTTTTTATAATGTTGTTTTTGATATATCAATAAAAAAATTTAAAGAAACAGAGATTGTACAGAAGATTAATTTGACAAAAGAAGATTAGACTAAAGATTTTTTCCTAAAAAATTATATGAATGTTAAGGAATTTAAGTATGGCCTATGGGGGTATTAAGTGAAATTTGTTATTTGACTAATTTCAAGAAATTAATTCAAGTGACTAAAAACTATCAAGTTCAAACGTGTCCCAACAGCATCTGAACTCTGAAGTTGATTCAATGGATATTTCATAAAAAACATAACCAAAAAAAAAATCAAATAATAAATCATCAACTAGGTCAAAGAAAAGAAGAGGGCAGAGTAAGCACTCCTTTTGTCCCAAAATATAAGTTCCACTTTGGTGATAGCGTGTGTCCCAAAATATAAGTTTTATTTTAGGTTTGTCTAAGTATTAAGTGCATTTTTTCCAATTTTACCCATCGTTTATCTTTCCCTATACATTTTTTTTCATTTTTATTATATCTTATTATTCACATTCTCTCTAATTTTCTTTTCTTCATGCATTCTCTTTCATATTTATTAATAAGGGCATAATTGAAAAACAAATCATATTTCTAACATAATTATTACTTTTAACTAATTTTAGTAGTTTTCTCGATAATCATAAATTGGTTATTTAAAGCTTATATTTTGAGACGGAGGAAGTGTCAAATAATTAAAGAAATATATGGATAATACTTGTTGAATGGAAAGTCGAAAGTATCCAGGGTCAATCAAAATAGGGTTGAAATTATAAGTAGAAGCCAAAAAATGATTTGAAATTCTGTATAATTCGTATTAAATAATCAAATCCATGGTAATTAAACCCGGACAGGTAACTAGCCTAGTCGAGGCAGAGGGTCAGTACATAACTAACCTGTGAGTCAGCCCGATGAATAATAAAAAATTAACCAAAAAATCATCCAACTAACAATAACTTCCAAAAATCCAAACAATAACTTCACTTACCATTTTGAATCATTAACCAAAAAATAATCCAAGTATCAACATTGTTTACAAAATTCTTTGACAAAATGACATCATCATATTATATCATACTACTATCCAATGACACAAAATGGTTAGCAACTAATTAGTACCTAGTACTAACTATTTATCATATCAAAATAGATATATCATAACAAAATATTTTCACCTTCAACCCTATCATCACTATAATAATAATAATACTAAACACAAAAAATAGCATTAAAATTTTTTTTAGAAAAAAAAAAAAAAAAAAAAAAAAAGAGGAACGGGTTGACCCACTGGACCGCCGGGTCGACCGGGTTGTGCCCGGGTCAGAACGAATTTTCTGGGTTATTCCCGGGTTGTTCTGCCCCCGGGTTAGCAACCAACCCGGCCCGGTCTAGTGCCCAAGTGGGTGGGTTTCGGGCCGGATTTAATTACTAGGATCAAATCAATTGAGCCATCATATCTTATCTTTGATGAAAAGAGAAAACAAAACGTTAGGGACATGTCAAGAAAACAAAGAACAGAGAATATGGACTAAACAAAGCCGAAGTCACTTTCTTTGGTAGGCCTCAAATTCATAAAAAGTTCGAAGGTGTTAGTCATGACCTAAACAAGTTGGATGATCTTAAACAAAAATTGAATGTAGTTGGAAAGAGAGACAGAATTTCCTCCATGAATCTCAAAGGGGCCCACCACTCACCAAGAGAAGCTAGATTTGAAAAAAAAAAAAAAAAAAAATATTCCATCACATCCCTAAATTTAGGAGCTAAACAAGATATTTAGTTTTATCCTAACTATAAGATCCCATTCTATTTTTATTTAAAAATTTTAATTTTTCCAAATATTCTTGTTAATTGCACATAACAATAGCCAATAGGGCTTCTATCAATACATAGTTTAAATTAAAGCATATGATTAAAAAATTTTACTTTTTAGAAACCAACATACTTTTGTTAAAACAGAACTAACTTCACTAATTTTCATAATATTCATAAATTAGTTCATACAAAAAAAAAAAAATATTTACAAATTAGTTATATACATTCTATAATAAAGAACAGAGGTGGTATAAATTACCGTCAAAATTACATGGACATCTCTCCTATATATCTTGGTGAATGTCTAAAGGGAATTGCACCTCTTGAGGCCCCCAGAATTTAAGTACATGGAACTTTTTCTGTCAGGGAAGGGTGAAGATGAAGGAACTGGATTAAACCCAGAATAATGGCCACCAATCTTTGCCCAGCATACTTCATTCATTTGCTTTACAAATTTATTCCTCTCATTGAATGGTTGAGCTGCATACTCCTCAAATGGCATCCACTACACAATAACACAGCACTAATCAACATATTAATACCCAGAAACACATCAAAAATGGGATATTGAAACTCAGTCCCCTCAAGTTTGCCTCAACTATCGATTTGGTCCTTGAAGTTTAATCTTCATCCGTCAAAGCCCAAAAGTTTAATACACAATTTCATATTCTTACTTGATCTCATCATATACCAACACCTTTTTCTGCTATCCATGAAGAAGTTATCATTTTTGAGGTTACACCACGTGTGTTAGGGATTATATATTTTCAAACCATAAGCACTGATTGTGTATTTTTATGAAATTTTAGGGATTTGGTTTAAAAAGATTAAACTTCAAAGACTAAGTTGATAACTGAGACAAAATTGAAGGACTAAAAGTTTCATTTTTCCTAAATCCTGCTGAGAAAGCAGAACAATGCTCCAACTAGAATGTGATTCAGTGTGATGGAATACACATTTCATTTATTCATCAAAAAAAAAAACCAAAAATATATATATCCTTACTCAATAAAACTAAAAGCATTAACTTTTGACATGAAGAATCTGGATTGCCAGAAAAATATTCACCTGGGCAGCTTCTATCTCTTGTTCTTGCACTTGAATGTCAAAAGACAGGGGACGCAGCATGCACAATATGAATAGCTCTGACTTTGTAAAGTAAGATTTGAGAGTTTCTCTGATGAAAGAAGAAGGACATTGTTTAGAACTTCGTAAACTTGCAAAATACAATCCAAACCTATTAACAAGTTCCTAACTTTTTTCCAGAAGTAACAATCAATTGCTGATTTGAATCTACCTGAAGGCTAACACTTCCACAAATTCTGTGTCAACCTGAAAAATGAGAAATCACCAAACACTTAGGCGCACACACACATATTGTTTACTTGTTTTACAGTTTATAGTTGCCACAATCAGAATACTTACTCCAGTTTCTTCTTTGACCTCTCTTACTGCTGCTGCACATATATCTTCTCCCTAGATAAGTTGAACTAAGTAAATTATACACACACATCATCACTTCTTACTCCGAAATGAGACGTTCAGCTACATACATGTACGGTTACCTGATCAACAGCTCCGGTGGGGAATTTCCAGACTCCAGTTAACCAAAAAGGACCACTTTTTTCTCGAACCACTAAGATCTAGTAACAAACAGACAATACAACATTAATGGCAAAATGCAAAATAGAACTAAATTTGAAGGATTGTTACCAGTTACTTTTTTTTCTTGTGATACTGATCATAACTCAAACTGTGAGGAAGCTTTTCCCATTAACCTGTGAGGCTCATTGAGCAACTTCACTAAATATTGACATCGATAAGGGGAAATAAATACCTCTTGTTTTTCATTCATGATAAATCCACCTACACATACTCGATGTGTGGCGTTAGCCGGAATATTATTTGCAGTTTCGGGTATCCAGTATACAAGCATTAAATATTTCGGTTCTGCATGGTGATACCAAAATCCTTCCTGTACAGAAGAGCCATAGAACAAATAGTAAATTTACAAAATGCACAACACAGAATCACCAAAAAGTTTTCTTTACAAAATGCACAACAAAGGGGACGAAGCATGCACAATATGAATACCTTAACCAGAGGTTCCACAAGACAGGCTACATGTGTAGGTAACTTTATCCAAACCGTTTTCTTGCCCTGTCATACAAAGTTGATTAGTCAACCATACAGAGGATTATACTAAAACAATGCCTTATTGGTACCATAAGCCAATTCGAGATTGATACAAGTTTTGTATCATATATCTGATGATAATTGACAGGCCTTTTTATTTGTGTGTGGAATAAATAAATAAATAGAAAAGAATTTGAGTGAGTGGACTTCACATATCACAGACGAGTGAAATAAATAAGCAAGTTCTACATAATCAATAAGATAGGAAGAAAATACACCAAATTCTAACAGGAAATTTAATACTTTAAAAAAGCAACATGCAACAGTCTGTATTGGTGAAGAGCAAAATACATAAGTAAAACTACATTGTATTTGTTTTTGTTGACCTGATATCACGACAAGGGAAAAAGCCCTGTATCTGATCCGGTTTTGCATTGTGCCCGTCAAATTCATATGATCAAAGGGAAGAAAACTAACATGGGAAGAGGAAAGAGGAAGAAGATATCCTAATAGCATGCAATTCAATCTAAGTATAGAAAAAGTCTCATGTCTGGTTTCTAGTGTCACAAGCATTTATTCATCAAAATAATGAACTCAGAGGGCGAAATTAATAACACTATAAAACTAATATGAAAAACTACCAGCTGTCTCCAATGTGAAATCGAAGCTCTAAGAATCGGCACAAAGGTTGCAGATTCCATAGGCTCATCCATTTCCACAATAACACCACAATAGTCATCATCAGTTGATGTTAATAGTCTAATTTCTCTTGCTCCATTCTCAGGAACCACTTGTGGAGCAGTTGCTGCTGAACTTGTTGAGTCTTTCATAGCCTAAATGGGAAAAAAGGGGCTGACACTTTAATTCTAACCGTGAAGAAACATCATCAATACCAACAACAACAACAACAAAACCTTGTCTCACTAGGTGTGATCAGTTGTATGCATCGTACACGTCAGTCATTGTTCTCTATCAATAACTAAATCTTTAAATACATTATTAATCATGAAGATATTTCATAAGACTAAAAGTACAAATACCATTTCATTTGACTGGGACAATGCCTATCCAAAAAGAAGGAATGATATTAAGCATTCTCTTCAAACAGGAAAACAACACAGTTGAATTCGTCTACCATGATCAGAGAAGAAAGAACAGAACATTCTAGTACCATTCAATATGCATGAATTAATGAGTTCAATCAGAAGCTTACATACTTCAGAGCTGCTCTGCATCATATTATTCCAAAACAGGATATAATATGTTAGAAGCACGGTCTGGAAACTATATTCAAAACTTTCAATCTGACACTATACACACCGAAAGGAAATATGTAGTTTCTATGAATTGAAAGCGATCAAGTGAAAATTGGGTCCAAAAAGTGATGCAAATCGATTGCGGTTGAAATTAGACAAATGCGTGAGAAAAAGGAACTGAAAATGGCTAACATAAGCTAAAATGATACGTTAATAACCAAAGCACAAGGCAGCTCATGAAAAACCAAAACGTTGTCTTATCCAATGAGACAAAAGGGGCATCGAAAAAAACATCAAGCGAGAATTTTGTGACCAAACGATGAGGGAACGAGAATAATAAACGAAGATACCTAGGCTTTAGTTCAGAGGGAAGCTGCTATTGTTTCTATTGGAATTCCCGAGGATATAAAACCCAGAACACTGGGGAAAAAAGTCGAACATCGTAGTCGTGCCGTGTGTAAGAGAGGAATCACAAAAATTTGGGCTGCGATTTTTTCAGCAAAACTCTTGTCGTTGACGCGTGTGAACATAAATCTTAATCCCACAAACCGAATAGTGACGCGCTGTTTTCTTCCCTAGTGATTATTAGTGTTTTGTTGGTTTTATTAGCAGATTCATCACTTTAAGAAGCCGACTCTCTGACGTTGAAATGGGAATCAAACTTCAAAGGCTCGAAAAAGCTTGGAAGTTGAAAACTTCCTACAGGATGGCTGAAAATGACAAGAGAGTGGACACGTGATGGGGCTCCCACATAGTCGGTTTTAGCATTGTCAAAGAAATGGTCCTACAAGGCTACAACAAATAAAATGTCGGTCATATCCCCAAGAATAATTGGTTGAATGAGGTGGCAACTGGCGTCATCTCATATGCAACAGAACATATCACACTGTTACTTATTATAAGTCCAACCACCATAAACTTTTTGTTCCTAAATATAATTCTACTTTGTGATCAATTAATGCTACCTATGACTATTTTACCCTGACGTTGGAAATAGGGAAAATGGGAGAGAAGGTTTATGATTAATAAAATATTATTTTAACACCCATCTTAAATAAGAGTAAAGTTGGAAAGTTTTTTAAAAGTGGGATATATTTAATGATATAACCTCCACTCCTTGGTACATGAGAAGTAATTAGAGTGTACTTATAATAAGGAACATAGTGATAACTCTTAACGTAAGTACCACTTTGTTCCTTATTATAAGTCCACCTTAACTACTTCTCACATACCAAGGAGTCGAAGTTATAGCATTAAAAATATCATATTTTCAAAAGAATTTCCAACTTTGCCCTTATTTAAGAATAGATATTAAAATAATATTTTATACATTATAAACATTCTCTCTCATTTTCTCTATTTCCAACATAGGGGTAAAATAGTTAAACTAGCATTAAATGATCCCAAAGTGGACTTATATTTAGGAACAAAAAATTTGTGTTAGTTGGACTTATAATAAGGAACAAAGTGGTACTTGATTTAAAGGGAAAATTAATAAGTTCCTAGGGAACTTAATTATCATGAGGTCCCACGAAATCGCGTAATTAATCTCAGGTTTCATGCGAAATCGCATAATTAATCTCAAGTCCCACAAAGTTGTTATCGCCTGCTCATTTAGTATTTATCGGCGGTTCAAAAATTGTTATTGAATAAAAGTTGTTACACATGCTCATTTAGTTGTTATGGTTATCCACAAGTTGTTATACATACTCATTAAGTTGTTATCGTAGGCTAAAAAGTTGTTATCGCCTGCTCATTCAGTTGTTAGTGAGTGAGAATTAGTAACAACTTTTAACCAGAGAATAACAATTATTTGGCATACGATAACAATTTAATAAATAAGCATGCGAAAACAACTTCATGTCAGGGTCTGAAATTAATTATGTGATTTCGTGGAGCCTTATCTTAATTAAGTTTCTTACATGAACGTGTAATTAATTACCTCTAATTTAAATGGTAATGAGTCTTAAAAGTTTCACGTTTAAAGTATGAGGATTTAGCAATTTCAAATATTTAGTGATAGAAGTCTTTGTGATTGTGCGTGCCCAACTCAATTAAGATTAGCCTGTAACTTGTTGAACCCTCCAAGTTGAAAGAGGCAGATTAAGCAAAGACTCCATATAAAGAAGTATAAACCGCTTTGTTAAAAGGGGAGAAACCTTTTACGTCTTAATTTTCAAAAGGATTGATCTAATGTCCTAAATGGTTTGACTATATATATAGAACTAAGATAAGGTTTTTAAATAAACCCACGTTAAAAACTGAAACAGATATTTTTAAAGGAAAAGCTTAATATCACAAATAAGAAAGTCATCATACTTTTCATATCTCATAGATTATATTGACTTATTTGATATCACCCTCCAACATTTTAGTTATTTTATTTTTTAAACTAAAATCACATTGTTGAATGTTGTCGTGGCTTTATAGCGCAACTAACATAGAGCTCGTTCTTCAAAATTTCCTTAAATATGAAATTATGATTTTAAGGAATGTATGTATAATAATTGGTTTCTCTAAAATACCCTCCCTAAATCATTCAATTGACTAAATATATCTTCATATTACTCATTTAAAACTCAATTAGATGCCCATGTCCATCCCCTAAAATATAATTGAAATATATGATATCCATATTTTCGTAAAAATATTAAAATCTTGAAAATGATCATATTCGTCTAATCATGTTGTATCACACCCATACATGTAAGTTCTTCATTGGTCAAAATCTCCATTGCCTCGTGGAAGTAGTAATCAAAAGGATGGTTTCTGGAGTATTCTCCGGCAATAGTTAAGATAAGGGTTTTAGTTGAGCCATTATCCATGATGCCCATCTTTACATCATCGATTCGCACATGTCATGTTTTAAATTAAAACAAAACATGGTAATTCTTCTAACTATATAGAGTTTATTTTTAATTATGATTAGAGCATGCAAAAGCAATTTAATTTTTCAATCATGATTTGCAGTACAAGTTATAAATGTGATAACAAATTTGTCTCAATTTGTATAAACATACTTAATTATGATAAAAAAACTCAAAACAAACACGTAACTTATAAACACTTTCAACTTGTTTATAAATTTTAAACCTAATTATTTAATTTGAAGGAAGAAAAGTTTATCCAGCACATGTACAATACAAGTGTAAAAAAAAAAAAGTACACATATAATATCTAACATGATGAGCACGAGTGCACAATAATTACTTATCATTGTCCAAAGAAAAGAATGCTCATCAAGACCAAGGAAAGAATGACAAGTATACATTTTAGGACATATTCTTGAAGAGTCTCTTATTACTAAATTTATTGTCTACAATTCCTGATTTTTTTTTTTTGGACTGAAGTCTACAATACCTGAATTAAACACCTATATTAAGGTCAATTTTTTTTATTTTTGACCTTGAAGGTCAAAAATTAAACACATATATTTTTTTTCCCTCTCCTTATGATATCTAATATATGAGGTAACTGGATGGTTGAATTTAACAACGAATATAATATTTTAATCCATTTTATCTTCTACATTTATATATTTATTTCTAACATGTATTACTCCCTTGGGCTCTAAATATATTATCTATATTTGGGGGGTGAGTTTGGTTCTAAATATATATAAAAAAAATTAATTGTTCTCAATTTTTCCTCAAATTATCCCTATTAATGCTCAACAATAATAAATAAACAAGATAAGGAGAGTGAGGATAAAAGTAGATGGTTGTGGTATATTGGTAATATCATATAATTTTAACTAATTTAACTAACATCCTTAATATAATCAAATTAGGTAAGTAGATATTATATGTAGAACCAGAGAGAGAGTATAATATATAATTTTGTATAACATAAATACATAGGAATATATGTATAAAAAAAATAGATAGGAATATTTTTATGTCGTCACATTCATTCAAATTAACTTAATTAATTTCATTTTCTTAATATATACAAGTTTTTTTTTTTAAATACTCCCTGCTTTAAGGCATGTTTCTGCCAAAATATAGTTATATTATTGTCATAAAGTTCATGCTAAGTAACCCAAATATGAAGACAAACAAAACAAGAAAAGTAGAAACCCTATAAGACAAAGACAAATGTAGGATAGACTTACACACAATGAACCACCCACACAGACCAAGCAGTAGTAGTGTAGTACACACACATTCATAAAGGGACAACCTTGTAAATAAGTCCCAACAAATTACACAAAAAAGTAATTTCAACTCCCCATTTTACCAAAGTTTTACTCTTTCATTTACTAGCCATCATCCAAGTTCATTTTTTTTTTTCACCTCAACCCCTAACCCTCGCGCCGCAAGTTCTGTTTTTTTAACAACCTTCTTCTTCTTCTTCTTCTTCTTCTTCTTCTTCTTCATTCTTTCATGGACGATGATCTCTTCACTGTCGATGATTTCCCTTACCACGTTTCCCCATTTCCCGATTTACCGGATTTTGAAGTCTCCGATCGCCGCCGGCTTCTAAACCCTCCTCCACAGAAGCTACGGCCTATTCGCAGCCTTGACCGGTCTTCTTCGCCGCCGTCACTGGTTGCCGAGGTTTCTGAGAATGGTGGGCCCACAGGAGCTTCTGACGATATGGGTTTTCTTTGTAATCGGTCAAGTCAGAAGCTTGAGCTTCTGGGTCAGCAAGTTGAGTCTTGTGAGGAGCTGAGGAAGGAAGTTTCTGATGGTGTTGCTGGAAATGATTGCCTTCAGGTGGATACTACTTGTGATAAGAATGTTAATGGGTTTAAGCAGAAGCAGGAATCTGGGTGAGTTTTGAACTGTGAATCCCTTGAATTTTCTGGTTTTAGAATGTTGTTATGCTGTGTTATTGAGATTATTTACATGACTTTTGCATATTGCTTACTCCCTCCATTTGTAAATAAATACATGATATATTTATACCTCGGTTCTTAAACAAATAATATAGTAGGTAACTGGATTTTTGGGAAAAAAATAAATTAAATGAGTTACTTATAAATTAATTTACCTCAATTTTTTATCCTAATCAGTTTAATACTTATAAGTTAACATATAATCTATTAATACTTTCTCCAAAAAAAGTCAATTGAATCTTATATTTAAAATCGGATGAATGAAGTAATACACAAAATACAGGTAGGTTATGTGGGTAATTTAGCTTCTTTAATTAAAAAAAATCATATAGGTCTTGTATTGTCCTATATTTAAGAAGAGGAATTGCCTTTTCGTTTCCTCTTTTTATATTAACACTTTTAGTAGCCTTTTCCTTTTCTTTTCTTTTTTCAGAGCATCTGGACAAAGTGTCTTTAAAAAGCTGCATTATTGGTGCTTAACTGCTGTGCTGATGATTATTTTCTATTTTTTAATTAGTTGAGAGTTGGAGTTGTAAGAATGTTAAATATGTAAAATTTCACTACGGTAAATTTCATAAAAAAAAGGAAGAAACTTGATTCTTAACCACATATCCAAATTTTGTTTCACCAATCTTGTGTCATCTAAGTAATGTCCACATTGGAGCTCACTTCTTAGCAGTAAATTTGACTTATGTTTCTTGTCTAAGGTTACAATTCTTACTTCTACATCTGTAAATTAAATTTAATGCACGGCATGAGCTTGGATTAAGAAACTTGACTCTCTTGCAAACCAAAGGTCTGATTTACTCTAAAGGGTTTTTAACTGGGGAGAATTCGCTATGTGAAGTCCGGATTATTTACAGTATGAATGGTGCATATCCATTGTCATCAGATAACTTGCAGGGGGAAAAGAAGAACCGAAGTTTGAACTCACTCTTGTGTTTTCTTGAGTCACTTGTGGGATATCAGACTGTAGGATGTTAAATGCAAATAGCTATTAGGAAACTTAGTGTGATGGGCTATCATACTTGGGTTAACATCGATGCCATAGAATACCAGGTATTTTTGCATATGAATGCCTTGCAACTAAGCTCAGTCTAAGGGGATATTGTAATCTTACTGATACTCCGAAGAAGAATCGGATGATAATGGTTATATTGCTAATCTGGGTATTGCCTCTGATCTGTTTGTTTTGAGCTATTCCTTTCTTGTTGCAGTTCATCTTGGGACAATGATGATGATGATGATTTGTCGGAAAGTGTGGAAGAACGCGGGAGTGGAAAGAAAGGAGAAAAGGCGATCACAAAGTTTGAAGCTTTTCTGGATAATTTGGCAACAAAGGTGATGGAAAAGCAAGAACAGATGCATAAGCAACTGCTGGATATGATAGAAAAGAAAGAAAGGGATAGAGTTATGTGTTAGAATCTGTAATCGCAGTAAAAACAGAAAGCAACCAGAGTAATCTGGAACAAATCTATTTAATAAGAAAAAGCAAGAATCTCACTTTATCTCATAAATAGCCTAGGAGAATCTCCATGACAATTAATATTTGCTCTGTAAAATTTCTTACTTCCATTCCCAGGGCCAAATAGCCTATTTATACAGAAATAGTACAGAGACTATTTTTTTTGGTATTTTTCTGTTTTCTTTTTTAAAATAAAATAACTGACTCCACACATGACTCCACAAACTCCTAACTGACGCACTAAAAGAAACTGACTCCTCACATGACTGATTGTGGCAAAGCACGATGGATTACAGACATTGAACATTTAAATAATTAAACAAATCAGCAACAAACTGAACAAAAAATAAAGGAATTAAAACAGACTCAACAAACTCCTAAATTCCCTCTGACTTCCTCTTGCGCCTTGAATATGTCAGCCTTAATGGTTTTGGGATCCTATCAATACTCCCCCCTTGAAAATTCGACTTGTCCTCAAGTCGAAAGTCTGGAAATTGTGTCACCAACAGATCATAGTCTTCCCATGTTGAATCTTCAAAGGCACGGCCCTCCCATTGAATGAGTAAATCCAGGTTGTTGTTTGACTTCCAACGATAATCAAGTACCTTGGTAGGACTGAGTAATAATTCCATGTCAGAATTCAAGGGTAATGCTGCAGGTGGGTCAGAAGGAAACTGACCAATGGCTGGACGCAGAAGAGAAACATGAAATACCGGGTGTATTTTGGCATTTGAAGGGAGTTCTAACTCATACGCTACCTGCCCCACTCTCTTGACAATTTTATAAGGGCCAAAACATCTGGGAGACAGCTTTTCAAAGTTTTTCTTGGCCAAAGATTTTTGTTTGTAAGGTTGTAGGCGAAGCCAAACAGAATCACCTGGTGTAAACTCAAGATCTCTCCTATTTTGATCAGCTTGTAACTTCATTCTGTTCTGAGCTTTAAGAAGGTTGTCCCTTAATATTCTTAACATTGCATCCCTTGTTTCTAACTGCTCCTCCAAGTCAGCCACTACAGTTTCACCTTTAATATAAGGGAGAAGGGATGGTGGTTCTCGGCCATATACCAGCTGGAAGGGAGTGTTGCAGGCAGCAGTATGGAAGCCTGTATTGAAAGAGAATTCGGCCCAGCAAAGAAATTTACTCCAGTGTTTAGGTTGTTCATGAGCAAAACACCGTAAATATGTTTCCAAACACCTGTTAACCACTTCTGTTTGTCCATCAGATTGGGGATGGTATGCAGTACTCATATTCAAGCGTGTCTGACTCAAGCGAAAAAGCTCTTGCCAAAAATTGCTTAAGAAAAGGGGATCTCTGTCTGATACAATAGATCGTGGTATGCCATGTAACCTGACAATTTCTTGACAGAATAATTCAGCCACAGATTTTGCAGTGTATGGATGGGATAGAGCAATAAAGTGGCTGTATTTGCTGAGCCGGTCCACCACCACCAAGATCACATCGAAACCTCTTGATTTCGGAAGGCCAGATATAAAGTCGAGGGATATATCTTCCCAAATTCTTTCAGGAATTGGGAGAGGCTGTAAGAGGCCTGCTGGTGATAATGTTTGATATTTGCTTTGTTGACATGTAAAACAGTGTTGTATGTACTGTTTGACATCTTTATTCATACCCTTCCAATATACATGAGCATTCAACCTTTTTAGAGTTCTCAGATAACCACCATGACCCCCGGTTGGTGTGGCATGTGCTTCCTCCAATAATTTAGAGCGAAGAACAGATTGGTCCGGAATCACCAGCTTAGATTTGTAGTATAATCTGCCTCTCACCAAACAGTAATCTGAGAGTGGATCTGGATGTTGCTGCAATTCATCAATTTTGGCCTTAGTATAGGGATCTTCAAGAAGGGCCTGAGGTAGATTCTGAAGGTCATCCACTTGAGGAATGACTATGTGGAAAAAATCAGCATATTGGGGCCTTCGTGACAAAGAGTCAGCTGCTGTGTTGTCTTTTCCAGATTTGTAATGAATGGAAAAGTCAAAGGGAAGAAGCTTTATCATTAGCCTTTGTTGAGAAGATGTTACTATCCGTTGATCCAACAAGTGTTTGAGGCTATGATGATCTGTTTGTACAATGAAAGGGTGACCTGATAGGTAATGACGCCACTTTTGAATGGCTAGCACCAAAGCAAGTAATTCCCTGTCGTAAGCTGACTTGTACCTGTTAGAAAAAGAGAATCCTTTGCTGAAATAAGCTACTGGGTGCCCATTTTGCATTAGTACAGCACCTACTCCTTCTGAAGATGCATCACACTCCACTGTGAAAGGCAACTTGAAGTTGGGTAATTGCAAAACTGGAGTAGTGGTGAGGGCAGATTTTAGCTTTTCCAAGGCTTCTTGAGCTTTTTCTGTCCAACGAAATGCATCCTTCTTTGTTAAATCTGTCAGAGGTCGCGCAATGAGCCCATAATTCTTCACAAATCTGCGGTAATAACCTGTTAAACCCAGAAAACCACGCAGCTCCTTTACTGAAGTGGGGGTAGGCCATTCTAGAACAGCAGCAATTTTTTCCTGGACTACTTCCACACCTTGACCAGAA
Source organism: Mimosa bimucronata (assembly GCA_037074515.1). Lineage (NCBI taxonomy): Eukaryota > Viridiplantae > Streptophyta > Magnoliopsida > Fabales > Fabaceae > Mimosa > Mimosa bimucronata. The sequence continues at coordinate 8,213,166 of CM073438.1, forward strand.
ACTATATGGCCCAAATAATCAATTCGGGTTTGTCCCAAGGCACATTTCTTGGCATTGGCAAAGAAAATCTGTTGCTGCAAAATCTGAAAGACAACTCGAAGGTGTTTTCTGTGCTCTTGTGCATTAGGACTATACACCAGAATGTCATCAAAAAATACAAGCACAAACTTCCTTAAATAGGGTCTGAATAAATCATTCATAATAGATTGAAAAGTGGCTGGAGCGTTAGTTAACCCAAATGGCATAACAACAAATTCGTAGTGTCCTGAATGGGTTCGGAATGCAGTTTTGTGAATGTCAGATGGTAATACTCGAATTTGATGATATCCTGACCTCAAGTCAATTTTGGAAAAATATTTAGCTCCACATAATTCATCTAACAATTCATCAATATTGGGGATGGGATACTTATCTGGTACTGTGATTTTGTTGAGACGACGGTAATCAACACAAAGTCTCCAAGTCCCATCCTTCTTACTGACTAGTAATACTGGGCTCGCATAGGGACTGGAACTAGGTCGAATAAAGCCACGTTCTAGTAGGGCTGCAATTTGAGTCTCCAATTCATCCTTTTGATAGTGTGGGTACCTATATGGCCTCAAATTTGGGATAGATGCGCCGGGCAGCAAGTTAATGGCATGGTAATGTCCACGATCAGGTGGTAACTCCACTGGTTCGTTGAAAACAGCTATGAATTCTTGACATATGTCAGCAACCACCAAGTTCTCATTCTTCAGATCTCCTATTTCTTGAGTTAATAACATGCTTTGGCAACAAACAGGAGAATTAGTGCCAGAGACTACCCCTTGTAATTTATACTTCCTCCCTTCCACCCAGAACACCATAAACATTTTATCCCAATTTGCCTCCACAGTATTCAAAGATGCCAGCCATTTAATACCAAGAACAAGATCCGATCCTCTTAATGAAAAAGGATAAAAATCCTGTTTAATCTTCAAGTCAGAAACCATTACCTCTATATCAAGACAGATCTGGGAGCATTTTACCTTGCTTCCATCTCCAATTTGAACACCAAAAACTGGTATGTTTTTTATGGGTAACTTCAAACTGGAGACCAATTCTTCTGAAATGAAATTATGAGTAGACCCACTATCAATGAGGATTAAGACTCGCTTTCCATTCAAGACCCCTTCCAATTTCATAGTGGATGCCGACGCTTTGCCCAGAAAAGCGTTGAAAGAAATCTCAGCCCTTCCTTCAATAATTTCCGACTCATCGCCTCCGTCCAGCGGCTGCATCATGTCATCAGTTTCTTCAACAATCTCTGCTAATGAGAACGTTGTGTTGCAGCGGTGTCCTGGCCGGAATGGATCTCCACAGCGGAAACACAGTCCCTTATCTCGCCGTTGCTGCCTGACGGAATCCCAAGAAGTCGCCGCAACCGCTGAATGCTTTCCTCTTCTTCACACTCATCTGCCCATCTACCAATTCTCGCCTTCTTTTTCTCATTCTTCTTTGACTGCACTTCCAGGGCTGCCACTTTGTCCCTTAATTCATCTAGAGTTTCCAACCGAGAAGCAATTGCAGCCAAGGGATCTGGACCAAGAGGATTTTCTTCTCCTGGATTAGCCTGAGATGATCGTGTAGAAACCATTGGAAAGAACGAGGCTCTGATGCCAATTTGTTAGAATCTGTAATCGCAGTAAAAACAGAAAGCAACCAGAGTAATCTGGAACAAATCTATTTAATAAGAAAAAGCAAGAATCTCACTTTATCTCATAAATAGCCTAGGAGAATCTCCATGACAATTAATATTTGCTCTGTAAAATTTCTTACTTCCATTCCCAGGGCCAAATAGCCTATTTATACAGAAATAGTACAGAGACTATTTTTTTTGGTATTTTTCTGTTTTCTTTTTTAAAATAAAATAACTGACTCCACACATGACTCCACAAACTCCTAACTGACGCACTAAAAGAAACTGACTCCTCACATGACTGATTGTGGCAAAGCACGATGGATTACAGACATTGAACATTTAAATAATTAAACAAATCAGCAACAAACTGAACAAAAAATAAAGGAATTAAAACAGACTCAACAAACTCCTAAATTCCCTCTGACTTCCTCTTGCGCCTTGAATATGTCAGCCTTAATGGTTTTGGGATCCTATCATTATGAGAGAAGAAGCTTGGAAGCAAAAGGAGATGGAAAGAATTAAGAAGGATGAGGAGGGCAGAGCTCAAGAAAAATCTAACAACCTGGCCATGATATCATTGATTCAGAATATATTGGGCCATGAAATTCAAATCCCCCAACCAGCAGCAACCAGCTCAAGAGAGGAGAATGAAGGCGAACCAAATATCCAAAAAGATTTCAAGAGTGATCAGAGTAACAATAGATGGCCGGAAGCCGAAGTTCAAGCACTGATAACTCTAAGAACTTCTTCAGAACACAGATTTCAAGGGACGGGATCCAAAGTATCACTATGGGAGGAGATATCTAAAGCAATGCGTAGTATGGGTTACGATCGATCCGCAAAGAAGTGCAAGGAGAAATGGGAAAATATCAACAAGTATTATAAGAGAACAATGGAGAGTAGGAAGAAGCGAAGACTGAATAGTAAAGCTTGCCCATACTTCGATGAGTTGGACATTCTGTACCGAAACCGGCTCCCAAATACTATTGGGAATGCCTTTAGCGACACCTCAATGTCATCAAAGACTGAAAAGGAACAAAAGTAAGGGTTGACACCTCAAAGATATTTTGGCAACAACCTTAGTAATGAGTGTGAAGCAGGTAAGATATTAGTCTGAGATTTTGTAGTGACCATCCATATCCATTTATACACACACTCTTGGTTCTATTCAAGAGTTTAGATTCTTGCTTAAGGTTGATTACTTGTGTCTATCATGTCATTTATTGAACTCCATTCACATCTGAAGTTGACATTTTGGGATTAACGTCAACAATGTGATTCTGATGTGGTGGATTGGAGTTCAACGATAATATATATGTATATAGTGGTTTCCCCATTATAAATCGTATCATTGTTTTTGTGTCCTCATGAGTCTCATTCTTCAGTCTTGTCTGTTACCAGAATCATATTTGTGACTGGATTTTTCCCTGAACAACAGTTTCTGTAGACTCTCAGGATATTTAAGACCATTTGAGCAGTGATTTGAGACCATTTATTGCCTGAGCTAACTGAGTCACAACGAAAAGGAAGATTTCTTGTTACATTGTTAAGATATCTCTTTCCAGATTTGAACATTTCGAATCAATTAATGGCCAACAAAAAACTGAAACAGTAAAGTAAAATATAATGTCAACGTGTTTTTCATAATTTGCTGAGTTGATAATCAAATTTTTCTTAATAATTAGATTTTTGACCCTGCATTAGGTTATTAGGTTGAACTTTGTCAATATACAGGAATGGTACAGTAAAATATATTCTCCTTAGTTTAATCTCTCCCTGCAATCACTCGTATATGCGTTATTAAATTTATTGAAATTAAATGAAAATAAAAGTTAAATTCTGACAAAATGAAATAATTGTATTACTTATATGATAAGAACTAGCAGATATTCATTTTTTTGTATTTGATCCACTAAAATGATCATGAAACGGTCCCACGACTATTGTTCTTATTGATTAGACAAAATAAATAAATAAATAAAATGATCCAGATTTTTATTCCAGTGGCTGTGATGTGTGTTGTTCGACGTGTTTAGGATTTTTTTTTTTTTTTTGGGCACGGATGTTTCTGAGTTGTTATAGGGGCATTTTGATTTTTTTTTTATTTTAAAAAATCAATTTAATTAGTATACCAAAAAATTCCCATCCATCTTTTCAGTAATGTGAAACATGCTTTTAAACTTAAATTGTTTTTTAATTTCTAATCACATTTTTTTCCAGTGAACTAGATCCATGTCTAAAAAATCATCTCGGAGTAGATGACAGGCCCATTCCTAAGCTCCAATCTCAATAAAATGACAATAATTTAGAGTAAGTCGATTATGTTGAGACCTGATCCAAAGACTAAAATGTAATGAATAATGTATTGTATATTCAATTTTAAAAGAATGAAAATGTGATGGATAACGTAACACTGGTCATTACAACATTAACAAACTGAACAACAGTGGATCAATGAGTTAGGTAAGCATAGATTAATTTATTATGAACTCTCCTCCTTTGTTTGATTAGAATAAAAAAATGCAAGAAGGAAATCAAAAGAAGAAAAATTGCAGGAGAAAAAAAAAAGAATATGAAAAAAAAATCCACCCTTCGAAACACGTACAATTGATGATCATATAATCATTGAAAATCCAATAAGATTAAGGTAAATTTATTTGGGGATATTAAGGAAACAAAATGAACTATTTAATCATAGTATACGTTATATGTCATTAGATTATATATCAGTTTTATAAATCAAGTAAATTAATTTTGGAGAAAAATGATAAATATAAGTACTTTAGAGTAATTTATTTTATTTTTTTAATATCCAAAAAAACATTAATTTTCTATTAAAGACGGAATGAAATATATATTTTACTTTAGATGAATTATTAGAAATTTCTCTAATACAAAATATCTACATCAAAATATCTGGTAATCTTAGATTGGATCCTGGAACCAAGCATTTCTATGGTAATACTCGTAGTATAAGAACCCGTTTGGTTCTGATGCATACAAGTTAAGAATACAATGTTTGGAGAATTGCAAATATGTTCCAAATAAGAGAATTAATTTCAGACAGGTCTATTGATAACTCCTTCACTTGTTGACTGAGACTATTACAGTTGTTAATAGTTGTCATTAACAACTCTTTGGTACCTCTCTTAAATTAATTCTCTTGCTTCGGACCTATGTGCAATTGTCCATACAATGTAATGAAATGTAAAGCAAAAGTTAATACAGGATTACCATCAATAAGAAAATGAGAAAGTAAGAAAAAAAATATATACTCCCTCCGGTCCTAAACATAAAATCACTTTGACTGTTTTTATGAAAGTTAAGGAAGCAAATTAGATTACTAAATTATAACATATGTCACAATAGTTATATTGTATGATATATAAGGTCACAAAATCCATAAACGAAAAAATATAGATAATTAGTTGTACTATTTTTATAAAAAAGAAGAAGAAGATATATACCTCCTTTTGATTTATAAGTCGAAAATAAGACAACCAAATGATTATAAAGTAGGCTATTTAAAAAAAATTATAAAGCATACTTTGTACTCAAATAAATTATCTTAACATTAAATATGCAACTGAAATCACCTAAGTGGAAGGGAATTGCTTTCAACAAAGCGGGTGCTACCATTCTTCTCAGACTCTTTTCACTATAGAAGGGTCATGTTTTGGCATAAATGATGGGAAGATTTATCATTTTTTTCAACACAAATATCTTTTAAATGCTTGGAATTTTTTGACTTATAGGGCATGCAAGATAAATGTTTTAAATTAGCCTTTCGTTTCTAAAATTTGTTATCAGAGCTTGCACATGTTCGAATCTCACTTTTATATAAAAAGGCTCAAGGCCAAACTCTTTTAAGCAATGGACACAAAGGAAAGCTACGAACTTCAGAAAGGAAACTTTAATCATACCCTCTCTCTTTTCATTTTTGAACCAAACATGTACAAGCTCTGATACTATACGAACAAAACGTTAAAATATCATCCAAGACAATGTTGAGGTAGTGTTTTATCATCCAAGGCATACCCATTGGGTCTAGCTGCCACAGCTGGATAATGTGGATGTCAGTCTTCTTAAGATCAGCTATGAGGAACAAGGCATCCTCAAATGTAACCAATCTGTACATCATCTCGTCATCAACTAGGGGGCAAATCAAATAGGGAGAATGCATGGGTGGAGAGATCAAATGCAATTATTAATTCCATGCCCTCTTCCCCAGGCAAAACCCTACACCCCATCCAATAAAATATCCCCCAGAAACAAATAGCTTCTTCGTATACAATAATGAAGTCGATAACAGTAGCATCCACCTCAGTCCATTCCTGAGTAGTACACGAGAACAGCCTCACCATTTTAGCCAAAGTGTCTTTGGACCCCACCAAAATCTTGTTGTCATTATCATCCGGACAAAAGCTGAAACCCACAAAAGCACCTTCCAAAAGATTTGGGTTTTCTTCAAGGATATGAATTGGAAGTGGAACATGAATTACCTGGTTGTACAGAGGGTTCCAAATTGAAATGGAGGCAAAAGCTACAAGGGACAGGAGCCAAAATTAAAATAGCATATACACATACTAGAGTTCAGATTTATTTATCTAATATAGACCATAATTTCCCTGTTTCATGCTTCAATATCTAAAAAGATTGTCACTCACTAATTGCCACAATTATATTTTCTAGTTTAAGCCCCACCTTTTTGGGTCAAGCTGCCATAACTAGACAATATGGAAGTTTTTTGACTTCATAACATCAGTTATAAGGCCCACTTATCCTTATATGTAATTACCTTATCTACCATTTTGTCATCTACTGGTGGCAAATCAAAAAAGAAAAATGCATTTGTGGAGGAATAAATGCTATTACTAGTTCAAAGCATTCTTCCCCATGCACAACCTTACACCCCCTCCAATAAAGGATGCCACGGCAACAAACAACTCCTCCGTATACCATAACAAAGTCTAAAATAGCATAATCCACGTATCCCCATTCCTGAGTGCTATGCGAAACAGCCTCACCATTTTAGCCAAAGTGTCATTGAACCCCGTTAAAATCTTGTTGTCTATCCAGCAGAAACCAAAGCCCACAAAAGCACCTTCCAAAAGATTGGGGTTTTCCTTAAGGTTCTGAATTGGAAGTAAAACATGAATTACGTGGTTGTACAAAGGGTTCCAAATTGAAATGGAGGCCAAAGCTATAAGGAACAAGAGCCAGCCATTGTTAGAGCCCATGATACGATTATCATGGGCGATAGCTTCAGGGGGAGTCTGAAGTTGATGCAATTCCTTTTGGCTGTCAATCAGCCGTAGGTCCATAACGCCATGGAATTTACATGGAGTTAGAGCTGGTAATATAGGCCGAAAACCCGTGGGCTAACCCTAAACCCGTAAAAAAATGGTTATGGACTCGGAAAAATATGGCCCATACTAAAATGGATCTTTTGAGTCAGAACCCGTCAAACCCGAGCCCATGAAAGGTAAACCCGTGGGCAAACCCGAACCATTTTTCCCTTTTTCTTTCTTTCTTTTAAACAAAAGCAAACCCTATTCTTAATTAACATTGATTGATTGTTTATCATTGATGATGGACTTGGAAGTTGGAAATTGAAAATTTGGAATCTTCGTCTTTTGGATTTTAGATTTAGTTCAGGGATTTGTTGTATTTTGGAATATTTTAAGTTGAACATTGTATTCAATACTTTACTATCATTTTTGTTATTTGTAATGTGTTAAACACTTGAACTTAAATTTATAATCTTGTGTTATATTCTTGTACTATAATTATATTGTAAAAAAACAACAGGTCAACAACAGCAACAAAGCATTTATTCCATTAAGTGGGATCGGTTATATTAAAAAAAGAAAAAAGAAAAAAAGGGGAAAAATTAATTGAAAAAATGGGCTTAATATGGGCAAGCCCCAAACCAAACAATATGGTCCAAGTTTGAAGATCAAGTCCATATTCAAAACAGACTTTTTTGGGACGGGCCGGCTCATATTACTAGCTCTACATGGAGCAGTACAGAAGGAATGAACTTGTCGTGATTTTGGAGCTAGTATTCTATGAACTTGGGTGTTCAAATAGTAAAAACCTAGCATTTACACACTGATTTGCATCTTACCATAATAATATCTTTTTAATGTTCAAATTTCAAAGTAAAGGTAAAAGAAATTAAAAATAATAATAAATGGGCGGGTATGAGTAACCCAAAAGTGTGCTAGTAGCCTGCTCATTTAATTGTTAAATGGGCTGGTTTTGAATCCACGCATTATAGGCCTTAATTGGGTGACCTTAAATGGTAAAAATTACGGGTAATCAGTGGGCCTAACGGGTTTCGTGTATTTTACTTAACCCTACCCTACCCATGATAAATCGGATAGCTCTTTAATTTATGGAAGGCGCATATGATCAATTATATTTACTGTTATATGCATTTAAATTTTTAATCAACTAAAGAATCACAACATCTCTTTGATTTCTCATTTCTCTCAGTGGACATCAAGCATCAATATCTAATAAACTTCCATTGGGGAATCCTGTAAGAAATCATGACTGCTCCTTAATTTATGGCAAGATTAAAGATTTTTTTTTTATTTTGACCTTATATTACGTACTACGTATATGATGGATTCAGGTATATACATAGGAACTCTATAAACTCCACTCGCTCTCTAATTTGAATTATGATTCAAAATCTTTTTGGGTGTGTTTGGATTGTCTTTTTTTAGAAGTAAGACTGGAAAAAAGTCAGATTGTAAGAAGTGATTTATGTTTGGATTTGTGATGATAGAAGTGACTTTTTTTAAATATGACTTTTAAAACATGTTTGGATGATTATTTTGAAAAATAAGTTTAGATGAAAAATTACTAAAAAGGACATTATTGTTATTAAATAATACATATATAATATGCATATAATTTATAGGGGCATTTTGATGTTTTTCTTTATTTTAAAAAATCAGTTTAATTAATATAGCAAAAAATTCCCATCCATCTTTTCAGTAATGTGAAGCATGCTTTTAAACTTAAATTGTTTTTTTAATTTCTAATCACATTTTTTCCAGTGAACTAGATCCATGTCTAAAGATCATCTTGGAGTAGAAGATAGGCCCATTCCTAAGTTCCAATCTCAACAAAATGACAATAATTCAGAGTAAGTCGATTATGTTGAGACCTGATCCAAAGACTAAAATGAAACTCGAACTCTTTACTCATCCCTCAATATCAACGTGATATTTTATAAACACAAGAGGAGCATGTAGCAATAAGACAGTTTGGCCGAGTGGTCTAAGGCGCCAGATTTAGGCTCTGGTCCGAAAGGGCGTGGGTTCAAATCCCACAGCTGTCAATAATTTCTTTTTTTTTTTTTCCTTTTCAAATTAAAATTTAAGATTAAGAAATATTTTTTCCCCTAAAAATTAAAGGGATAGATGCTAATTGTCTGAAATTATAAACATGATTAAACTAGCAAGGCTATAATCTCACTTGTGAAGGAACTTACATGTGTTACTAGGTTACAGGCCCATTGGCTAAAGATTATCATCTACAGTTCTACACATCTGCAAGTGCTACTAGAGGTGTGTGTGCAAATAATTTATTTCTTTAATTTTAAATAAAGAAAAATAAAAAAATTTAAACAATATTTCTCTTGAAGAACCTTTCCTCAGCAACCCCGGCAAAAAAGTCATAAAAAATCACATAGCATAAAAGGACCCAAATGGACCCCAAGAGATCCATCAAACCCAACAAATCACATATTCATGAGCCAAACATAAGCAGCAGCAAACAAGATTTAAAAATTTGTGCTTAAATAATCAGCTTCATCATGGATGTTAAACTACGAATTTGCCAAGTACAATTATTCCCACGTATATAGATAATATAGCCAGCTGTACACAATACCCCACTTATCATAAATAAACTAAAATTGGACAAATGAACGACACCCTCATGAATCAAAAGCTAAGGCCTATTAACAAAATACAAAGATGGTCATTACCCTAAAACCTAAATGCTCCTATCATTTTTCCCTCTAAACGTAGGCATGACTGTTATTTTACATTCTACAGGGTGACTACAAGTGTGTTAAAGTTATGTGGTAGTCGTCATCTTCATTCAAGCTCCCATCTATGTTTGTATTGAAAAGAGACTAAATTGTTGCAGCTAAACTCCTCACCGCTTCTGGCCTGAACTTTTCTTCCCGCTACGACGCTTCCATTTACTCTGCGTGAATCGAAGTATGAAATTACAAATGTCAGATATTTTTTGATCAAGATAAACTAAATATGCATCTCAATCATGGCACAAAGTTTATAGAATGGACTGTACTATTTTTAACTTACGTATAGTGCAACTTCCAATAAATTTTGCATCACTATTGGTAAATCAATAAGGACCAAAAACAAAACTTGTTAAAAACATAGAGATCATTCGTCAAGCTCAACCAAATCTTTTTGAAATTACAGGACCAAAACCAACCATTTGAAACCACAAAGACCGAAACCAAGATTTGATTAAACTATAAAGACTAACAATGGTATTAACCCCTCAATTTAATCAACTGAAATTTGTAAGTCTCATTCTGAGGCTCCAAGGAGAAGTTCATCTTCAAAAGGATTCTCCCATTAAACCCCTTGACAAGTGATTAACATAAACCGGAGACATGGCTTAACATGAAACCTGTGTAATTGTGAAATGTTTGTAACTAAAACATGCAATGATAAAGCACCAAATAACACGGTGCTGCTACTTCATGAAAACACCATCGCATGTTTAAGTACCAGTTAGACATCGACAGACCACATTAGTTTCATGTTATTGCATGTTAAGGGGTTTAACATGGAAAGCAATTTAGGAAGGGGAAAAAAAAAACTCTTTGGAAGAAGAATAAGACAAGAAGAAAGTGCATCTCTGAAAAACCACAATAATAATTCAGTTTAACCCGTTAAAAAAAAGTGCAAAAGGCCAGATCCTTACAAGAGGTTCATCTTCAGAGATCTCAGCATTCCCAACACCATCAAGGCTTGATGACTCTTCATGAGCTTGATCCATTTCATGGGGACTGTTCTCCAAATAATTGTTTCCTTGATTCCCTTCAGAATCGGACCCTGCTTCTCCATTTGCCTTCTCTCTCATGGATCCACTCAATTCATCTGCTTCTCTCTCTTCTGAACCACTCTCTTCGGCACTTTGAGCACCTTGGGGGATAGTCTCTCTATCCTCAGAAAGTCTTTCGTCATGTTCCTGCTTCTCTTTGTCAGAATCTTCTTCCACATAACTCAAGCCTTTCTCTTTCTGAAGCTTCTTCCCCCTTGGAACATTTTTTACCTTCTTTTTACCTTTTTTAACTTTTCTGGTTACTTCATCTGATATTTCAGCCTGCTCCCCTTCAAAATCACCTAGCAGAGAAAAAATAAAAAATGAGATTGAGAGTGTGTGTAAAATCGAAGCTTAGTTTTGTTCCACATTGGGATAAGGTTATCCTATTTAGTTTGATTCAAAGCATATTATCCAATGATCCAATCAATACCTGAGGTCATCTCATCAGCTTTGGATGTCATGGTTGTTTCAGTACTCTCTTTAGCACCCTCTCGGTGAAAATTACTTTCTGACTTGCCTTCGACATTCTTTCTTGAAGATTGTTCACCATTAATTCTATATAAATTATACAAACTAAGATGAATACGATATAAAACAAAATCACAAATCTTTAACAATAATTTCAGCTTTTTCACTCACATCTTTTTCGATTTCTTACTCTGTGAACCACTAGAGCTTTTATTTTTCTTTCCAGATGACCTGTAAAACAGTAAAGAAATTCAACCATCAAAAGGAAGATAGTATTCTCACAGCGAAACAAGACCACATAAGTTGAGTACCAAAAAAATTAACATACAAAAAAACACAGATAAAATTGTAATCAAACTTTTTTCCCATAATTTAACAGAGTAAATTACACTAAACTCCCAGATTAGTCAGATTAAACTTTATATCCCTCTTGTTCTAAAAATAAGTAAATAACGCTCAGCTCCCCTCTGATTTTTTATTCTGTCAACCAAAGTAGCTTTCTACCCAGTATGTACTACTTCTGGAAACAAAATTTAACCGTCTTACTGTCATATCAATCAATTATGGTCTCATTTTGAATCTTAACATAAACTTTGCTACCTATGCTATCATATTAGGAATAAAATCATAGACCCTTTTTGTGCAAAAAAAATTACCTTATTCAGCATAAAACAGATTGGAAGGAAGCTTTTTGCAGTATATATCATAATATCACAAGAGACAAGGGAATTTTGAAATAAGAGGGGTATTAAGCGTAATTTGGTCACAACTTGAAGGTTAATTTACTCATTATGCTCAATTTTATAATAGAAATACCATCAAACATCTCAAACAATCCTGTAGTGGGAATACTTACACTTGAGGTGAAGAAATATTTTTTGAAGACTTTATCTTCTGGAAAGATCAAAAAAGAAGCATCAGACTTCTATCATAACTGATTTCATTCAATGGAAATAGAAAACTATAAATCCTCCAGAGAAAGAAAGAATAATGATATGAAATCTGAAACCTTAGCAGATTTGCGACCCTTGTCAATGAGTTCCCAGCGCTCCTTTTCCAAACGGAGAACTTCTACATCCCCATCATCATATAATATCTTTGCAAGACATGAGAAAGAAAATTGCATCAAGATTCAAGATCGCTAATAGTAGGTGGCCCACAGTAAACAAACCAAATCATAAGTTCAGTATCATCCAACTTACCACATGCTTCCCTTTTTGAGAGTCATATGACTTTACAGTGCCTCCATAGAATCTAAAATACACAGGGGCAACCATAGTCACCTCAGTTTTTCTAAATTAAATTAAATTTATATATTGAAACGAGAAGATGTCAGAGACTTTAGAATCACGTTCCAAGAATTCAAATACATGCAAAGCACACATAAGAAAAGAAGCTGCTGCTCAATACAAAAACAGAGATATTAACATCAGTCAACGATGAGAACATGAAGCAAGGGAAAAGTAATAAACAAACTAGGAAAGCTGCACTCAAGAGGTAAAGCAAAAAATTACATGGGTCACAGGCAGCCATATACGGAGAACATGATCATAATGTTCAGAACTAGAAAACCATGCTTTTTCTTTTAACTTCAGCAACTGGTCTATTGAATTTATTATGGGCACTTACTGCTTATCCATAGGCCACCAAACTTTGATTCGGCAACCAATCAGGTCTTCAGTATCAATTTCAACTTCCTTTGTTGTACACTGTACAAGGGGATAAGTGAAGAAATTATAGGTTCAACCAATCAAAGATTGTGTATAAGTAAAAAATTCCACACATGGCACAGAGACGCCACGGGAACATTAATTAAAAAAGCTGTCAAGGAAGATTACCTTTGCCAGTCCTGCACTACTTTTTCTTTTCTGCTTTTTAAAAGACCCCGTGGAAGACTTGGCGTGACTACTAGAAGCCTTGTCATTTTTCTCTAGATTATTAAGGCTCTGCAATAGAGGCAAACAATAAGTGGGCGAATGCAATACTGAATTTATGGTCCAAGAATCTATATCAGCACAGAAGCTATAGACAGTAGGATTAGACCTTCAAGTCGTTCTCATCAGATTTGTAAGCCCCATCATCATGAAAGCTTTCAGAGACCTCAGCTTTCTGTTTTAAGGACACTACTAAGTGTGGCTTACCGCCTTTGACCTTCCTTCTCTGCTTATTTTTTCCATCTGTATCAGGGATAAGTTCCGCATCAGAGGGTGATTTTGCTTCAGGGGAGTCTTCTGAAACTGTCAGAGAAGTCTTTGAAGTGCCACTGGACAATCTCAAACCTTTAGGAGTAGAGGAAGACCGCCTACGCTTAGGAACTTGGACAGGTGTGTCTTCACCGGATTTTCTTTTTTTAGTCATAGCATGTGCTGAATCATTATGCATTTTCTTGCCCAAAGGATCTTCATTGCCATTACTCGATTCAAACTTAGCAGGCATTCCTAAACTATCATAATTGATTTGTCTGACCATTTTTAAGACATCAATATCATTTTCGGCCGTTTTCTTTTCATCCGGTACAGCTTTGTTCTTTTTCACCTTCTTTCTCTTGGTTCCCTGAGATTTTATGTGCTTAACCATTTTTCCAAGGGGCACTTCGCTTCCAACCCTTTGACTATCCTTTAGAACATCATCATCAGCTAATTCGGATGGAACCTGACATGCCAAAGAATCACAATCATTTAGAAGGAGAAATATCATGCATACAAAATTGCCACGCAGCTTTACCGTTAGACTCTAACATACCATTTCTAGTTCAAGTGATTCAAAGTGAGCCAACACACTTTCATCCATCAACCAGGTTTTCGTTTCACTGACCTGCTTCAATGATTCAGAGGCATTATTGAGAACATTTATTATGATCTTGCAAGTGTTAAATTACAGGGCAGTGGCTAATTCAAACTGAATTATCTATCGGGGAAATCAAAATATACTGTCTTATAAATTTACAAATCAGAGGATAGACAACACTGATGAATGAAAATCCAATCTCATGCCCCGTTTATTGCTGACTGGACAAAAAACATTTACATCCACCAATCAGTACGATGCCGATCCCGACTAATAGAATGATAACGTCTTGCTGTAACAAAATCCCAACTAATAGATTTATAATGTCTTGGTGTAAAACAAAACCACACAGATTATCTAGCAGAATTTGATAATGACACAAATTCAACAAGAAGAATCAACTAAGTTTAAAAGCTACCAACCATGTGAACATGCCAGCAATTCTTGGGCTTAGTCTACATATTTTTTTGTAGATTACTAGACTATGTCTATCCAAGAATTTTCCACAAATCAGCAACACTACAGCACACATTTGTTTGTCCAGCACAAAATTATTCACAGCCAAGATAAAAATGATACAGTTTCATACGAAAAATAACATACCGAAGAGTCATCTCCTTCCTTCTTCTCACATGCCTTGTATAGCATAGAGGGCAGAGAGACTGAAGTCGATAATCCTTCCAAATCAACATCCTTCTGAACTAGTCGTTTGGTGATTGCCAACCCAAGGTCACAAAGAGCATGAGAAATCTGGAAATTGATTGATCACAATAGTAAGGTTTTAATTTCATATCAGTCACAACTATGACAAATATAGTAATGATATCAAGCCTCAACCTTTGACTTTGATTTGTCAACTACATCTTCAGAGCGCTTGATACTTCGAAAGATAGAAGTAATAGTAGATAGAATCTCCTTCTCTTTGTTATTAGTTGCTTCTGACTTGGCATCTTCATCTCTATGTAGTTGAATTGACAGAATCAAGTGCAACTGCCTGAAAGTTCAAAAACATTAGAAATACACAGTGAACAGGCATTCATAGAAGTTGCCATATATAAAGTTTACTGGCTTAAGTATATATAACACTATTGACTATACTGACACTATAGTATTAATAAGCACAATTCAATTAAACAACCAAATGTTAATGTCACAGCAAACAAAGAAAAATACGTTCATGCCTAGATACTTGAGTGTGCCAGGAGAGAATATGCCGAGCTTAACAATAGACCCCCCAAGGAAACATGTTTACACTGAATAAATGAACGTGCAGAATAACAGTGAGAGCTTCTCAAAGGATGTGGAATATTATTATGCAGACCCAGTATGCAAATAGATCTTCAACATTAAAATGATATTGCTATGCTTTATAACTCATGAATACGAGTCATAACTTCAGTAGTAGTACATAGTACATGATGATTAATAAATCACCAACCTTGATAAACATGCACACAGATACCTGCATTAAAGGTGTTCATTTTATTCAAAAGAGAAAAAACTAAATTTATCAGCTAATCTCCCCTATCAAATTTCTCTTTTTCTCCAAGGAATCTGTTATATATTTATTGGTAAGGAGGGGGCACAAAAGGTGTTTATATAAGCAACATAGCACCTGTATATATTATCATATGTTTCAACATCCTTGCACTCATCAACATTGGGACAAGAATTGTGTGCAAGTGCATGGACAAGGTATGGAAGGATGTATTCAGGGTAGGTGACAGCGGAATTTGCATCAGATTGCACAGATTGTTCCTTGGCCTTTGTTTGCTGAAGCATTTGTATAATGTCAGTAAGGTACTGTTTACCCTGTGTGATGAAACAAACCCATCATGAAGAGCCCATACTTAACATGAAATTTTAGGTAGACCAAAAACAGAATAAAATTTTAGAAATATAAAATATGAAGCTAATCTTTCAAACATAATTACCTCTGCAAACTCATCTGCCTTGGATTCAAAAATGCCGAGCATAAAGGCACAAGAATATTTGGCATCCAAAAGCCTGTCTTTTATATATTGATGTACTTTGCTTAGAAAAATCTTCTTAGCTTCAGGGAAGTTAATCTGAAAGACCAGATGAAATCAAAGCGAAGCAGTTATTTCCACATTTAAATCAAAATTGACGTATTAATTTTAGCTTAAACCAAAAAAAAAAAAAAAGTAATCCATCAGTAGATGGTAAGGTGGTAAAAATATATAATAGCTCAAGGACCAAAAAAATAGCACAGTAGGAACAGACCTTAGATGTCCCCAAAGTTAAGTAAAACAGATCAACAGGTATCTTGTGATCCCACTGCCTTGACAAACGAAGAACCGCCTTTGCAGATGCAAGTCTCAAATGAGCCTTATCAGCTGAACTGTAAGAAGGTGAAAATGAGTGCGTCAATTTATTATATAATATAGAGTGAAAAAGAGAATGCATTCATTTTCACATATGTTGATTAAAAAAGAAAACATTTATGAAGAAGATTTACCTTGACCGTATGTCACTAGATATTTCACCATAAGTTAACATGTTCTTAAGGATATCCAAAAGACCATCTATAGCCGAACGAACATGAGCGTCTTTAACTGGCGAGTAACTCTTTACTAAGGTTTTAATGCCATATATCTGCAGCCAAGAACAAGAAATGGAGTGGGAAAAATAGAATGAACTTCCAGGTAGCAGTGAATTTATAAGCATATTTCAGTGCACCGCTTTATTGATGTCAACCCAAGTATTCTAAATTTGAATATAGAAAAGACTACTCCTCCACTGACCTTCAACATGCAAAGATCACTTCGATCATCCCAAGATTCTCCTGCATCATCTTTCTGAAACAGTGAAGCAAACATGTAGACGAAATTCAGTTCTACCCATGCTTACTTCATGAATATGAATACTGTACAAATTATTTTGAAAGGCTTACACTATCACTTTTCAAAATATTGTTTATCACATATTCTTCAACTTCATTCCCTCTAGTTTCAAAAACAGGCATGGCAGTTTGTGCTATACATCCTAGAGATTGCAGTACTGCAGGAAGATGCGTTTTTTTCTCCAGCACATCTACAAGCCTCTGCAAGAAACGTGAGAACAATCAAACAATAACAACAAAGTAAAACTGTCTGTAACAACTTCAAATTAATCATATGGAACCTTATATAGAACTGATAGAGACTTGAGCCCATCATCCTTTGTTATAGCAGCCAGTGCATGCACAGCATACTTGGCCTGTCTCCGACTACCTTCTAAACACAGTCTCTCCAATATAAGGTCTACAGAACTGCATGGAACAAGAGGATTATAACAAAATCTATAATACAAAAAGATAAACAAATCTAAGTTTTAACATTAGCACCTTGATGTAGCTGCGAGTTGTTCGCGTATTGTACCACCAGCCTTTGCTAAAATATGCAAAACACCTTCTTTAATCATGTCATCGTTATCCTTAAGCAAACAGACAAGCTCCTCTTCACTGCCACGAAGAAGCAATGGACAAAAACGAGCAATTATCTGCAGTTTAACCAAAGGGAAGTTAACCATGGAACTTACAGAAGGTAAAGTCCAGTATTTATGATTTACATGGCCATAATCATACAGCCTAACATACAGCATCTCTTTGAAATGACCCAAACATATGGGATCATTTGTAAGAAGGGCAGGTGAAAACCCAATCAATCAACAGCAAGAAAAGGTATAAATCACTTTGTTACAATCATTTCAAGCAACATCAAAAGAGGGCGAGTAATATTTATCCTTTATGCCTACTGAGGTGATAAAAGCTAAGAACAAAAAAAAAATTCTACATAGAAGGTTAGACGTACTATTTGTAATAAAGAATAAAAATATAAATCTATATAAGTGAGACCTGTGTCAAAAAAGCCAAGAACATAGGAATGGCATGTCCTACCCCCAATATATTCATGCAAGACTGTATATATTCTGCATTTTCTGCAGATTTTTTTGCAGCAACTTCTGAGAGTACCGCTTTTACATGCTCCTTGTTGAAAAGCAAGTAAGAACATTTCAGAGAGAAGTTCTTTAGGAAGTCATAGAGTCGATGTTTCTCACCAAGTATTTTGAGCAAATCATCCTGCAAACACACACACACACACAACCAAACTTAGTCCAGAAAGAAATGCAAGTTTCAGTTTCTTTATGTTCATACAAAGAAAAAAAAACATGAGAATTGGTTGGAATCATGATTTCTGAAAAGGAATGTTAACAAACTGAGAAACTATGTAAATCAGCCCCTAATAATCATTACCCGATTGGAATGAGCTTGATGCAAGCTGGTATTTGGATCAACAAGATTCGTCAAAATCTTCCAAATGTTAGCATCTTTTATTTGATCAAGAACTTGAAAATTCTCTTCAGCCTTTGCAGGGTCAGCAAATGTACGAGACATTACACGAAAACAGAACAAAATTTTTTTTTGAACCTCGGGAACATCTTTATCCTGCATATAAACACAATCATTGTCTTTGCTGATCGAATTTACTTTAAATAGATCATCTTTATAGCTTGTGAAATCACTACCTGACTCATCTGCCTAAAAGACAGATACTTCTGCATCTCTTGCTGTAACCTGCAGGCAAAGAGATATGGTAAAAACTGGAACTTCATTGCCAATCAATATCGATATCTCATGATAGAACAAGCACAAGCATACCTTTGTTTCTGCTCCAGTACCTTCTCAAGAGCTTTGACCTCCACCTTATCAAATCCAGAGAATATCCCAACCCAATGTTTAACGATATCATTAATGGAATATTTTGCCGGAAATAGGGACTCACACAGGACAAATTCAATTATATCTGATCTGCAGCACATTGTGATCAGAAGGAGTGTTAGCCCAGATGCTACTATAACACTCACCACCAGGGTGTCCAACTCTATCCATTGTATACTTAAAAAATAATAAAATATAAAATGTCACTGAAAACTTGAGTTACAAGAGTGGAGAAAACAAAAGGGTAAGCAAGAACTTTGCAGAAAGATAGATTCTTGGATAACATGGGAACCAATGCCCTTGTGTTAAACTGACTGGCAAGCATACTAGAATATCAAGAAATTTTATGAAAGACAAGATTCGTCTCTTAAAACCAATCCACTGGATGTCATCACCATCATTGGATTGCAAATGATACTAAAAGTTATACCCAGTGGTCAGAGAGTTTTTTTAGTTTCAAAGCTCCTCCGTATGCCCTCTAATCTCAAAATAAAAATGGTAGGTTTGGACCAAAAGATGCAACAAAACATTATCTTTTTTTTTTATCATAAAAGTAACTATGGTTCTATATTCACACAAATTTATAAAAATTAAATTAAAGTAAATTACAGGAATTGAGGTATAATCAACACTGGCATCATTTGGATGGGCAAGAGTCCCTTTTGGTTTGGGTGAGTGAACATTCTACGGGTAGTTAAGGCATTTTATACATGACAGTTAGAGGAGAGAGAAGTGGGGACGTTAAGGTTTAAGGCATGCATATTTTGGGAGACCTGTGTCTCTCGAATACACAAGAGTGGTGCTAGTTCTATTTCCTTTTCGGTTGCTTGTGGAACTTCTCCCATTAGACCAACAATGTGGGGTGATTTTGGTATTGTATAAGACTTTACCAGAGCTATGTTCAACCACATTCAAGCATAAATTTGACATTTCAAGTTAGCCCTCCTTGTGAAAAACAATGATTCACAACATAACTACCTTTTCAAAGCCAATGTTCAAGACAAACTTGACATGAACTATTTACTATGAGCATAAGGATAGCAAAAAATGATATTTTATGGTTCTCAAATGAATAAGCCAAAGAGGTCAAAAACTTTCAAGATCTCAACATCTGTATCTTCTACAATTTCAGAAATAAAACTGCATTACATGCAGCTTTGGTTGATCAGAGAAATCTCTGAACCAGTTAACCTTTTAAAGCAATTTTCCACTCACTTTTAAATGACAGCTAAAAACTATGTAAAGTCAGGGTTTACTATACCGTTAATAACACAATGCTGGTTTATTTTTCCTCTATGCATTATATTGAAAAAATATCAATAGGAAAAATCAACGATAAGTATGCAATTAGATGATTAAAAAGAACTATATTCTTATGCAGTATATTGAAAAAATATCAATAGGAAAAATCAACGATAAGTATGCAATTAGATGATTAAAAAGAACTATATTCTCATGCAGTATAAGTATCAGGTACTCTACCTAAAATCTCTGTCATAGAAACATCTGAGAATCTTCCCTGGAATCCAATCAAACTCAAAGGGATTTGTTGAGCTGTTAGAGCTCTTCTCACAAAAAACCCTATATACCTCAGCCAATCTGTCCATGGTATACTTTTTAACAAGTAGCTGAAAATTCAAAGCAGAACAGGAAAGAGGAAATCTGTCAATTGCAATAAAAAAACAATCAGGAAATGCCAAAATAGAAAAAAAAGATAATGGAAAGTATATATACAGATTTGTCACGAAGGCGTTCTGCAACAAGTTTTACAGTTTCAAGAGGAATTGCGTTTACTGTGTGACACGCAACATCACAAATAACAGCCACGACTTGTTTCCGAACAGTTTCATCGAAATCCAACAGCCGATCACAAAGGGCAGCTAAAACATTTTACCAACGTAAAATTAGCATATTTATTACAATTGTGAAGACACACACACACACACACTGATAATTGACAGGCTGCATCTCCACATTAATATGCACTCACAAATTATTTGAGGGGCTTCAGCTCTAAAGGGATCTGACAGCAGACATCTTTTTACATGTTCAAGGACAGACATGCGAACCTCAACAACTCTATCCGTCAACCTTTTCAAAAATTCTGAAAATATAGGCTGAAATTCTTCAGGGACGGAAGACCCAGGAAGAGAGATTATATCCCCAACCAAACTCACCGCTTTCAAACGGGTTTCCAGTTGGTCTGTCTGCAGATATCCATATTACAAGTCAAAATCTATCTATCTTGAGCGACAATGTAAAGAGCATAATTTTGCCTGACATAAATGATGTCAGCAAGGATTTCTTTTTTTTTTTTTTTTTGTCAAATAAAAGTTACTCATAGTAGTGTGTCATAAGAGATTCATGAATTCCCATACCCTAAATCTCAAAAGACATTTAAACTTAAGAAATAAAATATAAAATGAAACATCTTTATCATAATTGGCAATAGGCCATTTAATAATTTTTAAAGGCAATACAAGCCACTATTAGAAAATAGAAACTATAAATAATGAATTTGGAAAGCCAATAAATTACTAATTACCAGTAGCTCTCCTGTCACATAAGGGAGAACTCCTGATAGCACCTGAGGAGCACAGCAATACAGATCATAAATGACTTCATGATATTGAACTTCATCATTCACAGGCTTGCTATCTCCTGACATCAATGATAGCAAATGCTGTTTAATGCTGGGTTCAAGTTTTCCTGCACATTTCTGTATAACATTCATAGCAAGACTCCTTGCAGCCTTAGTAAAACCCTGGAATTAAAGTTGCACACAATAATGTATAATATTAGAGCAGTAGAGGCAAGAAGACTCGTTTGGCAACAGCACTAGCTATCTGCTTGTAACAGCAAATAGAGCCGTACTTACATTTTTTCCTTGACTTAAAGTAGACAGTATAGTACATAAAAGATCCTCTTGGACATCCTCACTTTCTTCTAAAAGAACAACCATTATATTTTGCATTGAAGACAGGACACTTTCTGGATGATCATCTCTGAGTGAGGGGAAAAAGTACAATTATCACTCATTAATCCAACGAGAATATTTGATAAAAAAGCAAAGGATAATAGAAAAAGTTTTACATATAAATTAATGATTACAACATATCTTCCTAGTTCTCAGTCAATCAAAGTGTAATGAACCTGAATGGCCAGAAACAAAGGAGCAATGAAACTAGTACAATAAAAGCTTTGTTCACATTTACAATAGTTGCACGTACAATTTGCTAAACATCTCATATACATCATACTAAATATTATAAATTAAAAAAGAGGACTAAACAGTGCAGAAGCAAAACATTGAGAGGGAAGAAGAGCAAGAATAGGTTCATAGTTTATACAGTGTCACACGATTTATCTACCAACATCTCATTCCTAAAACACAAAAATATATATCTTGTGTAATTACCATGATTTGTGTTGTCACTATTTCATGGGCAGTCGAGAAAATTAAGGATTCAGGACACAATGGAAACCAATAAAATATCAAGTTCGTAATTTTGGAATGCCAGAAAGCTTCATGAGAACTCAAATTTTAAACTCTTTGCATGAAAATCGGTATATCTTAGACCTAACAAAATTTTATGATAAACTAACCTGGCAACAGCAAAGAAAGTACTGAACATTTCATGCACCAGATCTTCACATTCAAGATCCAACATTACTACACATGATCTATATTTCGCAAGAGTCTCCAATATAGCAACTCTCCTGCCAAAGGATGGACCACTGGGATCACTCAGACCACTAAAAGTGCCCACAATCAACTCAAAGATGTCCTACAAAGTGATCAAATAATAATTACCATGAAGGACAACTAAACTATAATGGTGGCGATATTTGTTCTCTCCCTTGACTAAATGTAAATGGATAATGAAAGGTTTTAAGTAAGAATTCAATTTAGATAGATGACAACAGTGAATTAAAGGCACCTGTAGAACATCATCACTATAAGGAGCTTCAGGTGCAGTGATCCGAGTTATCTCACAAACACAGGTTGCAACTAGAAGTTTGACATCCCTATCTTGATGCTTCAGCAACTCTGGCTTAACGATGGAACTTAAAAAGGGCTTCAATGATTCCATTGTTGAAGTTGATGGAGATTGATCCAATTCAACAAGGCATGCTGCCGCTTGCTGCATATGGAAAAAAAGTTTTTTTATTGAGGGCAGGAAGAGACTTACAAGTGTTTAATCAAGTTTCATCAACTTGTTACAGAAACTACAAGCAATAATAATGTAAATGTCGTAATCACTTCTAATGTTTAACAACATTACAGCACACATTGGGCCATGAAGCAGTGCATGCTAAAAAATGTAAAAAAATTTCCCTCTTCGAAATAGCGCATTCATTTGCTATGAAAGAATAGCAATCCTAATACATGGAAATGCTATAATCTCATACAAGATCCATATACTGAACAACTTATAGTGAATAAGAAGAAACTGTGCCATTTGTCATCAATAGAAAGTCCAGTGACAATGAAAAGATCCAGTAGCTTTTTAGGAAACAAATGTCAGGCGAATATTTTTATGAGAGCAACCAAACAGTACAACCTGAACTTTTAATCAAGCCTTAATTGACAACCTTATAAGATAGTTCTCTCTTCAGACTACAAACTGCTGACTTCTTAATCACCTGGGACCCATCAGTTGACAGACTTACATTACGGGTAGTAAGTTACCTCATTCTAGCATCTCTTTACACAAAGAATCAAGCTTTTCCATGAGGGTAAGATCAAAAGCATGGTATTAAGCAGTGTAGATTACTTGTTTAAAGGAGAAAAGAATTGATTTTTGGATTACATTTATAAATTTAATAAATGCGTGGATCAAAATAATTAGTTAATCAATGGGAACATCTAATATTAGTTTAAGCAATTAGTCTTGTTTTAATATTGAGCCTAGAACAGATAGTGCCCAATTTCTATGTGTTTATTTTGTGATAGGTTGGTTCACACATTGCCCATTTGAATATAGGCTCCAACCTAAAAAAGTGTATGATTTTTTTTTTACCTGAATATAAGTGTAAGAGTATTACATTTTTAATAATACATACAAAACCCTAGTAGTCTTGAAAGCTCTCGACTCTCTCACTAATCTTTCCTATTCACGAAAAGCCAAGGGGCAAAGTGAGCTGAAGAATCTATTCTCCCTATTCCACTAGATCAATTAAGCAGCAATAAGGCCTTCTTTAGGTACCCATACAACTCACAATTATACTGTTGATTTTCTTCTTGAGACTATAATTAATATTTTTCAGCATTTATCACATCCATAATGTAGCAGAAACCAGCAATGTGCTAGATACAATATGAAAGACGTTTAAAGTAATACTTTATATATATATATATATAAAGATTTGTATAAGTTGATTGATGATTCAGCTAACTCAAGTGAACAACCTTTTCAAACTCAACGCAAACTCAAAACATTTTTCATAAACCTGTTCAAATTAACATATGTCTAACCACAGAGTAAAACCGCTTATTGTTCTGAACGCAAAGCAATAACATATACATCCTAAATTCCCACTTCTACACCAAACCGCAATAGATTCCGCCCGATTAATCCGCTTAGAAGAGCAATTTGACGCATTTCAGCTAAATTCAAATTTCTAAAAGGCAAATTAGCTCAAACCAGAAACAAAAAAGTCTCATTGCTTTTTCCCCTTCTTCCAGCTGGGTTTTCAGCAGCAAAACAGAAAACAAGCAAAAAACAACAAAACCCAGAAGAAAGTTCAAATTTTGCATTGAAATCCCCAATATGTTGAGACCAGTGAACAAAGAAACTAAGAAGCGAAGCTTCCAAAAATTTTGAAGAAGAAAAAAAGAATGCACACCTTTAAGAGCTTGATGAGAACATCTTTGGAAGAAGGAAGGGTGTCCAGCTTGGATCCCAACTCCTTAAGCTGATGCTGAGGCTTCAGAGCCATATCGTAACAGAAAATGATGTGGCTTTCAGAGCTTTAGAAGAAGAAGAAGAAGCTCTTTCATGAAGCTGAACGGTATGTGAGAGAAAAAAGAGGGGTTTTTTTGTTTTGGGTTTTCGTTATCTTGTGGTTTGTTTGAGTGTTGTTGAGAGTCGAGAGAGAAGGGGGAAGGAAGGAGGAGAAGAGGGTATTTCGATTTTTCGAACAAGGAAGCGAAATTAACTATTGTAATGAGCGAAATTTCACATGCTGACTTCTGCCTCTGCATAGGTTTTTTTTTTTTTTTGGATAGTCTTAGGAAAGTACTCTTTGGTCTGATGAAGTATTTTTGTTTCTTGGTTTTTTCAAAAGCTAGAGATTATTCATCGTGGTGAATTTATAAGACTCGAATAATTTAAATAAAAAAATTTATATTTCATTAGTATTTTTTAAGTTTATTTTTATTCAATATTTACCCCAAATATAAAATGTATAGTTGCAACATTCATGTTAAAAATGAATGCTGGCAAAAAAAAAAAATTACTTAAAAAGTGAAATGATATGACTTTTGGATACAACAATCCTTATCCCACTAGGTATAGTCAACTATAATTGTACAACCCTATCTCGTGTTACATCAAAAACCATATTTTATTATAAATTATTAATCTAAAAAGTTCTACTTAATAATTTCGTGAAATGTTCTTTTTTGTGTCCATCTCTTTCTTTTTAACGGACTCTATACTACTTGATCAACCATCTTTACTGATGCATATAATAGCCCTCTTTGAGTATGTCAAGTCACCTCAAAAGATTTTCTACCATTTTATCTTTAATAGATGTTACATTAACTCTTTCTCAAATAAAATCAGTTCAAATCTTAAAAATGATGCCACTTTTGATTAACTGCGAAATTTCTCTTTATTAACATGTGTAAATCCTTAGTAAAAGGGGTTGGGATGCGTGTGAATTTAATTTAGAAAAACTTTGTTGAAAGTTACTACAATTGGACCATATAAATATTAAATTCAATTTTTTAATTAAACTCAATTAAATAGTCATAAAAAGTATTCTCTCTCTCCCTTCACAAAAACCTATAAGAATGATAAAAACATTATTAGACGAGCGGCTAAAATCTAAAAGGAGAATCACATTCCAACAAATTAATTTAAACACTAACCCAACATCTAAAATCATTAAAGAATGAATCTTCAACCAATAAACTCAAAACAGTAACCAGCCAATGATCATTGAATAAGCTAGCATAAGGCCTTCTTGGTGAGTCTAGTGGGGGTGGGGAGAAGAGGGTTCGAACATCCTCCTTAGGTGTATTTCAAAGTTCCCTTTATATCAACAAAAAAAAAAAAAAAACAGCAACCACTTCAAAGACCATTAATTTAATAATTTAATCGTTTAAATTAAATGGTTTTGCAGTTTTACCCCTCTGCTTTGACTTTTGAGATTCTTCCTGCAATTATTAGGTACATTTTTACAGACTTAACTTTGTCTGCATCTTAAAGCACTAACTGATTTGGTGTAATGTGAAAATTTTAATAAAAACAAAAATAAAAAAGTTGGATTTAGAAATATCAAATATGTTTGGTAAGCATGAAACCAATGTATATATACTTTTTATTTAAAAATTGCATTTATAATATTAAAAGACTAAAATGTCTTTACCAAAAAATAATCCACCAACCGCAGTGGCATTGGCTCCTGCCAAAACTCTGACTAACTAACTTCACTCAGCTTATGTCACCCAAAAAAAAAAAACTTCGCTCACTTTGCGTCTTGTATACATTTTTTATGCTTACAATTTTACGCATTTTTTAGGAAAAAATACAAATAAATACCCTTCAAATTTTAAAAACCCAAAAAGATACCTCCAGTAAAGGGCATAAGAGAGATTGTTTCCAATTTAGAATAAGTAAATTTAATTAATACCCTTCCTGCTTGAAAGTGGTTAATACTTTTACTTGAGTGGTTAATATCGTTGCTCGATTGGTTAACAATTTTTATCATTTGTGAGCGAAATTGATGTTAAGTTTTAATTGTATGAAATGGTTAATGTATTTACTCGAGTGTTTAATATTGTTACTGGGGTAGTTCATGCCCCAAATTTACTTATCCCATATTGGGAATAATCCCACTTATATCCTTTCTCATCTTTGAGGTAAATTTATGAGCTTTTGAAATTTAAGAGCTATTTATTTATCTTTTTCCCTGCAGTTTTTATATATATATTTTTTGCCCACATATGCATTTTTTATATTGCATAAATCTTGGGAAGGGAACAAAAGTACAAAACTATTCATACCATCCTTACCATTTTATGCAGATCTCATTAATATACTATCATAGTTATCAGACATCTCGATCTGGATTTAATAATTTAAATATGAATCTAATTATCTAATTATTCACAAATGTCCAGAACATTGACGTGAGCAAGGGCCGAGTCCCCATCAACACAAATGGTTTCGAAATGATAATTACGCATAGGCTGAATCAACATTAACTTACTAACATAAAATATGAAATTTATAATAAATTGCACCATTTATAATCTATAAACAATATTCAGTTCAAAAAAAAATAATCTATAAACAATATCGTTCGCATTAAATTCAATGCAACATACAAAATGCGTTTTCATCACATTTAGAACCAGTTTATCTAAAATCAACAAAAGAGGTGATTATTATCAAGCCACATCAAGAAATTGTTGCGTTACACATGAGGGTTGTTAGAAGAAAATAAATTTTTGACTTATTTAAACTTGCTATTTTGAGGAAAACATTTTTCATATAATTAAAAAAATTATCATTATACCATAATATTACCATCTTTTTAATAAGAAAAGGTGGAGCTCATCCCTTTCCCAACCAATGTTATCTTTTGCATCAAGAGATCTATGCCGCGCCAGGACAAAACAATATTTTATTTTCATTTTAAAATAAAGAAAATTAAACAAACTAAATACGGTTCTCTTGAAAAACCTTTCCATAGTTCTTTTTTTTTTTTTTTGGACATAACCTTTCCATAGTTCAGACAAAAGAAAACCTTTCCATGGCAACCCCACTAAAAGAGTGTAGAGTAATTAAAAGAATCACCTTTCACTTGTCATTGGAATCCAAAATGGACCCCATAAAGACCCATTAAAGCCCTGATTTTAATAAACAAAGAATTCTGCATCTCCAGCCAACACAAACACCAAATCATATGCCAAACATAAAGCAATTAACTAGATTAATAAAAATTATGCTTGAATCATCACTCTCAAGGAAGTTAAGTATGAATATGCTAAGTACAATTTATCCCACGTACAGGTATAGCTAGCTGTACACATTGCCCCATTTATAGTACAAATTACATTGGAAGGGTGAACGATACCCTCATGAATCATAAGCTAAACCAATTAAGACTAATACAAGATGAACATAAACCTAAAAAACCTACATGCTCTATCCTTTTTTTCCTCTACACGTGGGAATGGCTGTTATTTTACATTCTACACGGTGACTACAAGTGAGTTGAAGTTATGTGGTAGTCATCTTTAATCAAGCTCCCATCTATAATTTGTATTGAAAAGACTAAAATGTTGAAGCTAAACTCCTCATCGCTTTTGGCCTGAACTTTTCTTCCCATTCCAAGGCTTCCACTTGCTCTGCATGAGTCAAAGTTATAAATGTTAGAATAGTTTCAAGATAAACATCATATAGAGTTCGAGGAAAGAGCTGCATTATCCATTACTTATGCTGCGTCGTGAAACTTGCTATAAATTTTGCATTAAGATTGATGAGTTAATTAGTATTTTGGTCCTCAGAAGGTACACCTCACAACTGAATCAATCGAAGCCTGGACGTCTCATTTCAACAGGATTATTTCATCTTCAATAGTATTCTCATAAATAAACACCTTGCAAGTAAATAATATTAACCAGAGTCATGGCTTAACATGTAACCGGTGTAATTATTAAATGTCTGTTACTAAAAAATGCACCTATAAGATTATGAACAAAATACATGCAATTATAAAGCACCAAACAATATGGTACTGCTACTTCAAGCAAAAAACAATGCATGTTTGAGTACCAGCAAGGCATTGTCCGATCATATTAGTTTAAAGTTATGGCATTTACCTGTATCCAAAAAAAAAAGTTATGGCATTTACTCCTGTGTTAATGACCTATTAAGGGGTTTTAATATTTGGACAACATTAGAGATAAAATACCCTTTGGAAGTATATATGACTAAGTTTTCAATGACCACCTGGAGAAAGTGAATCTCTGAAGAATTAAAATACTAATTCAAATTATAAAAGGAGGAAAAGTGCGAAAGGTCAAGCTCCTTACTAGAGGTTCATCTTCGGGAATCTCGGCATCCCTGACACCATCAAGACTTGATGACTCTCTATGTGCTCCATCCACTTCTTGGCGACTGCTCTCCTCAAAATAATTGTTTCCTTGATTCCCTTCAGAATCAGATTCTGCTTTTCCATTTGCCTTCTCTGTCATGGATCCACTTGATTCATCCGCTTCTCTCTCTTCTGAACTGCTCTCTTTGACGTTTTGAACACCTAGGGGGGTAGTCTCTCTATCCTCAGTAAGTCTTTCATCATATTCCCGCTTCTCTTCATCAGAATCTTCTTCCGTACAACTCAAGCTCTTTCCCTTTTTAAGTTTCTTCCCCCTTGAAACATTTTTTACTTTCTTTTTACCTTTGTTGCCTTTTCTTTTGACTTCATCTGATATTTCAGCATGCTCACCTTCAAAATCACCTTGCGAAGAATAAAAAACAAAAAATGTAAGTGAGTGAGTAAGTGAGTGAGTGAGATTAAAGCTTAAGTCGCCTAACACAACAATGAGGAGACTCAAAGTGCAATATACAATAACAAAAAGAAACTTGACAATCTACCAATTCATCATCACTTTGTGTCCATTAATAGATTCATACTACATGCAGTTTGTAGCAACAAGAATGACCAGTTCTGAAGATTTTTTCCATGAATAATATAAATAATTATGTGCATTCACAGAATATGGACAAATTGAAATGACTACTTTGGTAACATCTTTAACCTTTAATGTCTTCCAATTTCACTAATATTAAAATTTCAACTTCAAAATCAATCAACCGGCACAGAAACTATGAAAAAAATTTGTTATATATAGGGATGGAGTTTGATTCTGATGTTAAGACAGCATATCTGATTTGACTTGAACTATTATATCTGCCAGTAACAATAAGACACTAATCTTCCTGCCACAATGTATATCCAAACATGCTGTCACTGCACAATCCTCCTCCTCCTCAGGGAAACAAAATGTTACTAGTAACTTGTAAACATGCCCTCAATAGACAAAAAATATTACAAGATAGCTTGAACAAGCCTGAAGATATGAACCTCCGATTTAAGTACACAGCCTGAGCAGTAGTTGAATTTCATATCATAAAAGTGCTTTCTAATATTTTTATGGTAAATCACACGAAATAAAGTTCTGTCCAGCCTGTTCTATTCATCTAAAAATAAACAAATACAATAATGGTTTTGAATAATAGAATATTCTTTTTTCTGTTGTTAATACCACTAACAAAGAAAGCGATAATGACCTTTTTTTTTGCATTAAGATGGATTTCTTAGCAATGAACATAATTTAAAACTGATGGAACTCGGTAATATATTAATAGATACCAACGATGGAAATCGATACAATCCTTCCGTTAACAAGATAAAGATGGAAATACAAGAAATCAGAGACTAATAAGTCACTGCCTAATCCTAAGGAAATCACTCCAGAAAGAAGAAATTACCCAGAAATAAACTTGAGCCACTCCCAACCAATAAGAGAGGTTGAGGCTCTCCCACTAACAATTCCCAGATTCCTCCATAACCCCCACTCAGGCACACTCTCCCAGATAACTACCTAGCCACTACTCTGCCTCTCCGTGGTCCCCTCTCTCTTCCCCTCCTGGGCTCTCTTAGCCTTTGGCCTTCTTTGGTAGGTTCGGCCCAATATAATCGTGGGCCCATCAAAAACATATCAGCATGATCACAGGAAATTCATAAAGATCATAAATCATGAAATTCAGAGGGGAAATTAGTTTGGTTCACAATCACCATCACATCAAATTGATCTGAAGATAAAGTAACATCAAAGCACTGTAACGCAGCATATTTTCCATTGATACAATACCTGAGTCCATCTCATCAGCTTTGGATGTCATGGTTGTCTCAGAACCCTCTTCAATATCCTCAGGGTGAAAATTATTTTTTGACTTGCCATTTTCTCCAAGTGTAACATTCTTTCTTGACGAATTTTCACCACTAATTCTACATGAATTAAACAAACTAAAATGACTTAGATATAAAACAAAAAAGGGATAAGGTCCATTTTTGCCCCGGAATTAACCGCAAAGGAGCATTACACTCAATGCCCCTTTGCGGTTACTTCCGGGGAAAAAATGGACCTTTACCCAAAACAAAAACATAATATCCAATAATGATCTCAGCTTTTTCACTCACATCTTTTTTGGTTTCTTACTCTGTGAACCACCAGAGCTTTTATGTTTCTGACCAGATAACCTGTAACACATTCAAAATCATTAGAAAGAAGATAACATTACAGCACTCAGAATGGACCAAAATACAACAAAATGAGAACAAAAAAACTTAACATTTCATTTAAAGCAGATAAAATCATATTAGGAAACATTCTCATTCTCAATAGTATAAAAAAAATAAATTACACTGAACCCCCAGATTTAGTTAAATTTAACTGAATATCCCTCTTGTTCTAAAAACACTCTCAGCTCATCTGTAATTTATTCTGCTAATGAAGGTAACTTTCTGCACAATACATACTTCTTCCAGAAACAAAAGTAAACTGTCTTATCGCCATATCAATAAATTATCGTCTCATTTTGAACCTAAACATCAACTTTGCTGTCTTTTCTGCCATATTAGGAATAAAATCAGGGACACATTTTGAGCAAAAAATTACCATTTCAGAATTAAAAATTACAAGGAAGATTTTTGTAATATATATCATAACATCACAAGAGACAAGGTAACTTTTGGAACAATAGGGTACTATGTATCCCATTATGCTCAATTTTATAAAAGATATACCATCTAACACTTGAGACTATCTTGTAGGGGGAATACTTACACTTGAGGTGAAGAAAGATTTTTTGAAGATTTTATCTTCTGGAAAGGCAATAAAAAAAAGCATCAGACTTCAATCATAGCTGATTTCATTTGACGGAAATAGAAAATTATATCTAATCCAGAGAAAGAAGGAACAATGATATAAAATTTGAGACCTTAGTAGAATTACGACCCTTGTCAACAAGTTCCCATCGCTCCTTTTCCAAACGGAGAACTTCTACATCTCCATCATCATATAGTATCTTGACACAGCATGAAAAAAGAAAATTGCATCAGGATTGCGAATAGTAGGTGGCCCACAGTAAACAAACCAAAACATAAGTTCAGTATAATCCAGCTTACCACATGCTTTCCCTTTTGCAAGTCATACGACTTTACAGTGCCTTCATAGAATCTAAAATACATAAAGGCAACCATAAGCACTTCAGTTTTTCTAAATGAAACTAAATTTATACATTGAAATGAGAAAATGTTAGAGATCCCCAGGATTCAAAGACAAGCAAAGAAAACATTAGATGATGAAGAGATGGTGCTACTGAATCTAGAAACAGAAAGATTTTAACATCAGTTAATAATGAGAAGATGAAGCATGGGATAAGAAAACACACAAGGAAAGCTGAATTCAATTTACTAAAGGCACTTACTGCTTATCCATAGGCCACCAAACTTTGATTCGGCAACCAATCAGGTCTTCAGTATTAATATCACCTTCCTTTGTTGTACACTGTACAAAGGGAGAAGGGGAAGCAATTGTAGGTTCCACTAAACAAAGATTATGTGTATAACAAAACCCGCCCATGGCAAAGATATGTCACTGAGACTTTGATAAAGAAAGCTGTCAAGGAAGTTTACCTTTGACAGTCCTGCAATACTTTTTCTTTTCTGCATTTTAGAAGACCCCGTGGAAGACTTGGCATTACTATTAGAAGCCTTGTCAGGTTTCTTTAGCTTATCAGTGCTCTGCAACAGAGGCAGACAATAAGTAGAAGTATACAATATTGAAAACTTACAGTCCAAGATTCTATATCAGCACAAAAGTTACTAGACAGTAAGATTTGACCTTCAAGTCATGCTCATCAGATTCATAGGCCTCATCATCATGATTGCTGTCAGAGACCTCAGCTTTCTTTTTTAAAGAAGACACTACCGAACCCGGCTTACTGCCTTTGACTTTCCTTCTCTGCTTAGATTTTTTATCTGTATCAGGGATAAGTTCTGCATCAGAGGGTACTTTGGCTTCAGGGGGGTCTTTCGAAACTATCAGAGAAGCCTTTGAAGTGCCACTGAATCTCAAACTTCCAGAAGCAGAGGAAGACCGCCTGCGCTTAGGCACTTGGATAGGTGTTTCTTCACCAAATTTTCTTTTCTCAGTTATTGCATGAGCTGAATCCTTTAGCATTTTCTCGCTCAAAGGATCCTCATGGCCATTACTCGATTCACACTTAGTAGATATTTCTAAGTTATCTGAATTGATTTGTCTGACCATGTTCAAGATATCAATATCATTTTCAGCCTTTTTCATTTCATCCGGTATAGGCTTGTTCTTTTTCAATTTCTTTCTCTTGGTTCCCTGAGATTTTATGTGCTTTACAATTTTTCCTAGAGGCACTTCGCTTCCATCCCTTTCATTATCCTTTGGAACATCATCATCAGCTAATTTCGATGGCACCTGACATACCAAAGAATCTCTATCACTTAGATAAGAAATAGCATGCATACAAAATTGCTGCGTAGCTTTACCCTTAGAATCTTACGTACCATTTCTAGTTCAAGTGATTCAAAATGAGCCAACACACTTTCATCCACCAACCAGGATTTCGTTTCACTAACCTGCTTCAAAGATTCAGAGGGGTTGATAAGCACACCTCTAATGACCTTGCAAATGCTAAATTACAGGGCATCAGCTAATTTCAACTGACTTAGCTATCAGGGTAATAAAGATAGACTGGTTTTATAAAATTTCAAGTCACAAGATAGACCAACAATAATGAATGATAATTCATTCTCATGGCCTGTTCAGACTGAATAAAACTGAAAACATTCACATCCACCAAGCAGTGTCCAACTTATAGAATGAGCATGTCTTGCAGCAACTAAATCACACAAGATTATCACAGATCTTGAGAATGACACAAATTCAACTAAAAGCATCAACTAGCTTAAGTTTAAAAGCTACCAGACATGTGAGCATGCCAGCAAGTCTTGGGCTTAGTCTACCTATTTTTGTACATTACTAGATCACAAAATCATGTCTATCCAAGAACTTTCCACAAATTAGCAACACTACCGCACGCATTTGTTTGTCCATCACAGAAGTATTCGCAGCCAAGATGAATACGGTACAATTTCACAAGAAAATTAACATACCGAAGAGTCATTGCCTTCCTTCTTCTCACATGCCTTATACAGCATAGAGGGCAGAGAGACTGAGATTGACGATTCTTCCAAATCAACATCCTTTTGAACCAGCCGTTTGATGATTGCCAACCCAAGGTCACAAAGAGCATGAGAATTCTGAAAAAGCAATGATCACAATAGTGAGGTCCCAATTTCATATCAGTCACATCTATGTCAAATATAGTAATGTTATCAACCCACAACCTTTGACTTTGATGCGTCAACTATATCTTCAGAGTTCTTGATACTTTGAAGGATAGAAATGATAGTAGATACATTCTCCTTCTCTTTGTTATTAGCTGCTTCTGACTTGGCATCTTCATCTTTATGTAGTAGAATTGACAGAATCAAGTGCAACTGCCTGAAAGTTCAGAACATTAAAAATACATAAGGAAAAAGACATTCTCAACAGTTGCCGCATACAGACATTAATATACAAAAACACATACCATACTGAAACTTCAGATTTTATAAGGAAAACTCAATATAGCTAACAAATGTTAATATTACAGCCAACAAAGAAAAATATATACATGCATATATTTGAGCGTACCAAGAAAGGACATGTTGAGCATTCACATGAACACCCCTAAGGAAACAAGTTTTACAGTACATAAACAAACATGCAGGATAAGTATTCTGCATGAGCATCCCAAAGGAAGTGAATATTGACATGACATAACTAATGCTTAATAACTTATGAATATGAGTAATAACTTCAATAGCAGTACATAGTGCATGATGATTATTAATATAACACTAACCTTGATAAACATACACAAAGATACCTGATATAAAAGCGTCATTTTATTCAAACAATAGAAACCTATAATTTCTCATTTACTCCCCTCTACCAAAGTTCTCTTTTTCTACAAAGGTTATGAGACATATATACATATAGGTGTGGGTGTGTGCATGATTGAATGTGCATATATATTGGTTTGGTGAGAGGACAAGAATTATGTTATATTAGCAAAACCTGTATATAGTATCATATGTTTCAACATCCTTGCACTCATCAACATTGGGGCATAAATTGTGAGCAAGTGCATGGACAAGGTATGGAAGGATGTATTCAGGGTAGGTGACAGCGGAATTTGCATCAGATTGTTCCCTGGCCTTTGTTTGCTGAAGCATTTGAATAATATCAGTCAAGTACTGTTTACCCTGTGCGATGAAATAAGACCCATCATGAAGAGCCCATACATAAGATAAAATTTTAGTTAGACCAAAAACTGAATAAAATTATAAAAACACAAAAATGTTGTAGCTAAACTTTCAAAACATAATTACCTCTGCAAACTCGTCTGCCTTTACTTCAAAATTGCTGAGTACAAAGGCACAAGAATATTTGGCATCCAAAAGCCCGTCATTTATATACTGATGTACTTTGCTTAGGAAAATTTTCTTAGCTTCAGGGAAGTTAATCTGAAAGACCAGATGAAATCAAAAGGGAGAAGTTGTTTCCATATTTAAATCAAAACTGACGAATTAATTTTAGCCTAAACAAGAAAATAGAAGAAATTCATCTGTAGATGATAAAGCAGTAAAAATATATAATAGCTCAAGGAGACAAAAAAATAGCACCAAAGGAACCAACCTTAGATGTCCCCAAAGTCAAGTAAAAAAGACCAACGGGTATCTTGTGATCCCACTGCCTTGACAAACGAAGAACCGCCTTTGCAGATGCAAGTCTCAAATGAGCCTTATCAACTGAACTGTAAGGTGTGAATGAGTGCGTAAATTTATTACATCATATAGAGTGAAAAAGATAACTTGTTCGTATTCAAACATGTTGATCAAAAGAAGTATAATTCTATGAAGAGATATACCTTGACCGTATGTCACTAGATATTTCACCATAAGTTAAAATGTTCTTAAGGGTATCCAGAAGACCATCTATACCAGAACGAACATGAGCATCTTTAACTGGCAAGTAGCTCTTGACTAAGATTTTAATGCCATATATCTGCAGCCAAAAAAGAGAAATTGAGAGGGGTAAAAACAGAATGAACTTTCCGTGTAGCAGTGAATTTAAGCATATTTCAATGTACCACAGTACCAATGCTAACCCAAGTATTCTTAAATCAAAGGGTAAAGGTGCAAATTCAGCAACAAAGTGTTTCACTATGTGTACCAATCATTATAATGTTTTGGGAGGTGCAAAACTAGACAGGAAATTTTTAAAACATGGCACCAATAATAAATTCGTTAATTAGGGTGAAACGTCTTTTCTCTCTCCTATCTGAAATTCAAAAGTAACAGTGTTGTAGCCCAATTAACGGTTTCCTATTTTCACCCTTCTTAAAAAACTTTATGTCTACCTTTCCACCTCCCAAAACATTGTTATGATTGGTGCACATAGCGAAACACTTTGTTGCTAAATTTGTATCTTTACCCTAATTCAAATATAAAAAAGAATGCTCTTCCCACCTACCTTCAACATGCAGAGATCACTTTGATCATCCCAAGATGCTCCTGCGTCATCTTTCTGAAACAGTGAAGTAAACATATAAACAAAATTCAGTTCTATTTAAGCTTACCTCAAATAATTACGCCATACAAGGGATTTTGAAAGGCTTACATTATCACTTTTCAAAATCTTGTTTATCACATATTCTTCAACTTCACTCTCCCTCGTTTCAAAAACAGGCATGGCAGTTCGTGCTATACATCCTAGAGACTGTAGTACTGCAGGAAGATGTGTTTTTTTCTCCAGCATATCTACAAGCCTCTGCATTAAAGGTGAGAATAATAAGAACGATAGCAACAAAGTAAAATTGTCTGTAAGACCTTCAAATTAATCATATGGAACCTTATATAGAACAGACAGAGACTTGAGCCCATCATCCTTTGTTATCGCAGCCAGTGCATGCACAGCATACTTCGCCTGTCTCCGACTACCTTCTAAACACAGTCTCTCCAATATAAGGTCTACAGAACTGCATGAAACAAGATAATTATAACGAAATCTATAATGAAATAGGAATAAACAAACATAAGTTCTAACATTAGCACCTTGATGTAACTGCAAGTTGTTCACGTATCGTACCACCAGCCTTTGCTAAGATATGCAAAACACCTTCTTTAATGATATCATCATTATCCTTAAGTAAACACACAATTTCCTCCTCACTGCCACAAAGAAGCAATGGACAAAAACGAGCAATTATCTGCAGTTCATCCAAAGGGAAGTTAACCATATAAGTTAGAGAAGATGGAATCCAGTATTTATCGTTTCCGTGGCCATAATCATACTGCCTACTGTAGGTATTAAATAAGGAAACATTAAAGAGGGCGGATACTATTCTTCTTTCAACCTACTGTGGTAATAAAAGGCAAGAACAAAACAATAAATCTATATATAAGCTAAGAGGTACTATTTGTGGTGAAGAATATATATAAATCTAGTTATATTTAAGGATCATGTACAAAAAGCTAAGAATATTGGAATGACATGTCCTACCCCCAATATATTCATGCAAGACTGTATATATTCTGCATTCTCTGTAGATTTTTTTGCAACAACTTTTGAGAGAATCACTTTTACATGCTCCTTGTTGAAAAGCGAGTGAGAACATTTCACAGAGAAGTGCTTCAGGAAGTCATAAAGCCTATGTTTCTCACCAAGTATTTTAAGCAAGTCATCCTGCAAAACACATGTAGATATAACCAAAATCAGTCCATAAACAAAATGCAAGTTACATTTTCTTTATTTTCAAACTCAGGAAAAAATCATGAGGAATGGTTTGAATCACGATTTTCAAAAAGGAATGTCAACCAAATGCAAAACTATGTGTACTGGCCTCTGATTATCATACCTGATTGGAATGAACTTGATGCAAGCTGGTATTTGGATCAACAAGATTCGCCAAAATCTTCCAAATATTAGCATCTTTTAATTGATCAAGAATTTGAAAACTCTCTTCAGCATTTGCAGGGTCTGCAAATGAACGAGACATTACACGGAAACATAATAGAATCTTTTTTTGAACCTCGGGTACATCTTTATCCTGCATATAAACACAACCATCGTCTTAGCTCATCGAATTTTCTTTAAATAGACCATCTTTATAACTTGTAAAATCATACCTGATTCATCTGCCTAAAAGACAGATACTTTTGCATCTCTTGCTGTAACCTGTGGGTAAAGAGATACAGTAAAAACTGAAACTTCATTGCCAATCAATATTGATATGCCACGATAGTCCAGACACAAGCATACCTTTGTTTCTGCTCCAGTACCTTCTCAAGAGCTTTGACCTCCACTTTATCAAATCCAGAGAATATCCCAACCCAATGTTTAACTATATCATTAATGGAATACTGCGCCGGAAATAAGGACTCACACAGAACAAATTCAATCATATCTGATCTGCAGCACAAAGTGATCAGGGGGGGTGTTAGCCCGGTTGCTACTATAACACTCACCACCAAAGTGTCCAACACTATCCGCGGTCACGCGCACACACATATATGATGTCACTGGAAACTTAAGTTACATGAGGGCAGAAAAACACAAGGAAAAGCAACAACTTTGCAGAAAGGTAGATTCTTGCATAACAAGGGAGTCAATGGCCTTTTGTTACATTGACTGGTCAGCCATCAGCTATCACGGATGCCAGCGTATCAAGCAACTTTAGAATGACAGATTTCTTCACTTGAAACCAATCCAATGGTTGTCATCACCTCCATCAGATTGCAAATGATACAAGTTATAAAATTGTAGGTTTTGACCAAAAGATTCATGATATTATCTTGTTTCTCTTTATAGCATAGAGATATGGTTCTATATTCATACAAATTTATAAAAATCATATTGAATTGCAGGAATAGAGGTATAATCAACACTCGTGTTATTCAAATACAAAATTTTTTGTCATTTCATGTTTACCCTCCTTGTGAGAGAGATTGATTTACAACATAACTACCTTTCCAAAGCCAATGTCCAAGACAAACTTGACATGAACTATTTCACCGTGAGTAATAGAATAGCACTAAAATGATATTTTATAATTCTAGAATGAATATATCCACAAAGGCCAAAAACTTTCAAAATATTATGGACTTCTGGATCTTCTAAATCTGGAAATTAAAAAGCCACTGTGTAAAGCTTTTGAGTTGATCAGAAAAATCTCTGATGCAAATTGACACTCACTTTTTATTGACTGCAAAGAACTACGAAAGGTCATATTAAAAAAATCAGCAGGAAAAAATAACAGTAATGATGTAAATAGATTGGGAAAAAAGACTATTAGGCACTTCACCTAAAATCTCTGTCATAGAAACATCTGAGAATCTTCCCTGGAATCCAATCAAACTCAAAGGGATTTGTTGAGCTGTTAGAGCTCTTCTCACAAAAAACTCTATATACCTCAGCCAATCTGTCCATGGTATACTTTTTAACAAGTAGCTGAAAATTCAAAGCAGAACAGGTAAGAGGGAATCTCTCAATTGTAATCAACAAACAATTGAGAATTGAGAAATGCCAAAAAAGAAGGGAAAAAAAGATAATGGGAAGTAAACATACAGATTTGTCATGAAGGCGTTCTGCAACAAGTTTTACAGTTTCAAGCGGAATTGCATTTACTGTGTGACATGTAACATCACATATAACAGCCACGACTTGTTTCCGAACAGCATCATCAGAATCCAACAACCGATCACAAAGGGCAGCTAAAACATTTTGCCAACATAAACTTAGCATATATATTACAATTGTAAAGACATGCACACACTGATGATTGACAGACTGAATATCTACATGTTATATGCACTCACAAATTATTTGAGGGGCTTCTGCTCTAAAGGGATCTGACAGAAGACAGCTTTTTACATGTTCAAGGACAGACATGCGAACCTCAACAACTTTATCTGTCAACCTTTTCAAAAATTCTGAAAATACAGGCTGAAACACTTCAGGGATGGAAGACCCCGGATGAGAGATCATATCCCCAACCAAACTCACCACTTTCAAACGGTTTTCCAATTGGTCTGCCTGCAGATATCAAAATCACCAGTGAAAATCTAATCATTAAATGATTAACAGTCTCAAGTTCATAAGTTTGCCTCACAAAACGATTTCAGCAAGAAATGAACAAGAAGGGTTACTCTCAATGGTGTGATATTAGAGATTTAAAAATTCCAATGCCTTAAATCTAAAAAGACATGACAACTTAAGAAATAAATATAAAATGAAACATCTTTATCATAGTTGGCACTGTCATTAACATGCCTTTTAAAGACAATATAAGCCACAATTAGAAACCATAAAAAATGCTTTAGGAAAGCCAATAAATCACTAATTACCAGTAGCTCTCCAGTCAAATAAGGGAGAATTCCAGTTAACACCTGAGGAGCACAGCAATACAGATCATAAATGACTCCATGGAATTGAAGTTCACCATTCACCGGCTTGCTGTCTCCTGACATCAATGATAGCAAATACTGTTTAATGTCAGGTTCAAGTTTTCCAGCACTTTGTTGTATAACATTCACAGCAAGTCTCCTTGCAGCCTTAGTAACACCCTGGAAATAAAGTTCCACACAATCATGTCGGATGAAAAATTAGAGCAGAAGAAGCAAGACTCGTTTGGAAAAAGCGTCAACTATCTGCTTTTAATAGAAAATGAAGCAATACTTACATTTTTTCCTTGACTTAAAGTAGATAGTATGGTACATAAAAGATCTCCTTGGACTTCCTCACTTTCTTCTAAAAGAACGATCATTATAGTCTGCATTGATGACAGGACACTTTCTGGATGATCATCTCTGAGAAAAGGATAAAAAACACCAATTACCACCCAGTTATTCAAAGACAATCTTTGATCAACAAAGGATAACAGGAAAATTTTACATAAAAGCTAATGGCTACAACTTAACTTCCTACTTCTCAGCAAACCAAAGAGTAACAAACCTGAACGGTTAAAAACAAAGAAGTAATGAGCCTATTATAATAAAGTTTGGTTGATACCAAAATTAGTTGCATGTACAATTTGCTAAACATCATACTAGACACTACAAATCAAAAAACATGGACTAAACAGTACAAGGAGCAAAACAAAGAGCGGGAGGAAAAGAAAGAAAGAATAAATTCACGGTTAGTACAGTATTACACGATTTATCAGCCAAAACATCTCATTCCTAAAGCAAAAAATGTATTGTGTTGTGACAATTTTAAGCACAGGCATCAAAATACACACTTCAGAACAAAACAGAAAACAACAAAAGATCAAGCTTGTGATTTTGGAATACCAGAATGCAGTGAGAACCTAACATTATTACTCTGTATTAGAATCCAGTCAATCCACATAACTTAAAACTAAAATAAGATTACTATGATAAACTAACCTGGCAACAGCAAAGAACGTATTGAACATTTCATTCACCAGATCATCACATTCGAGATCCAACATCACTACACATGATCTATATTTCGCAACCGTCTTCAATATTGCAACTCTCCTACCAAAGGATGGACCACTGGTGTCACTGAGACCACTAAAAGTGCCCACAATCAACTGAAAGATGTCCTGCAAAGAGATCAAACAATAATTACAGTGAAGGACAGATAAACCATAATGCCAGCTATATTTGGTCTTTTCTTGACTGAATGTAAATGGATAACAGTTTTATATCCAAGAAGACCCAATTTATATGATCAGATGACCTTAGTATATTAAAGGCACCTTAAGAACATCATCGCTGTAAGGGGCTTCAGGTGCAGTAATCCGAGTTATCTCACAAACACAGGTTGCAACTAGAAGTTTGACGTCCCCATCTTGGTGCTTCAGCAACTCTGGCTTAACGATGGAACTTAAAAAGGGCTTCAGTGATTCCAATGTTGAAGCTGATGGTGATTGATCCAATTCAACTAGGCATGCTGCCGCTTTCTGCATATAGAAAAACAGTTTTCATTGGGAGCAGGAAGCAACTTAACGGTGACAAATCAAATATCATCAACTAGCTTTAGAAACTACACAGTATAAGAACATAACACTTCTAATGTTGAACAACGTTATGGCGCACATTGGGCTGTCAAGCATTATATGTACATAAATGTAAAAACTTTTTTCCCTTTTTGTAATAGCGAATTCATTTGCTGTGAAATAATAGCAAGCCTAATACATGGAAATGCTATAATGTCATATGAGATCCATATACTCAAACCACTAATAGCGAATTTGAGAAGAAACTGTTCCATTTGCATCGATAGTAAGTCCAGTGATCAATGACAATCAAAAGATCCAATAGCTTTTTGGGAAACAAAGATCCAACAAGTATGTTCATATGAGAAAGTAAACAGTAAGATATGAGCTTTTAATCAAGCCTTCATTGACAACCTTATAATACAGTTATCTCTTCAGGCAACAGACTACTGATTTCAAAATCAACTGGGACCGACTGAACCAACATACACTTCCCATCAGGTGACAGACTTGCAGTACAGGTATTGAATTGTTTCATCAAAATAACATAGGTCTAACCGCAGGCGATTGTTATTCTTAATTGAGGAAGGCATAGCGGTAACATACACATCCTAAATTCTCAATCTTTCTAAACCAACTCCAAGAGATAGTACAGAATTTTGCTCCCATGACCCCTTTAAGAAGAGAAAATTTATGCACGTAAACCGAATTCAATTTTCTTAAAGACAATTTAGCTCAACAAAATACAATTGCAATTGCCTTAATACCAGAAAACTTATCAGTAAAACACACTCCTAAGCTCACACATCTACACCAAACCGCAATAAATTTCACCCCATTCACCCATTTAGAAGAGCAATTCGACAAATTTCAGCTAAATTCGAATTTCTATAAAGCAAAATAAGCTCAAAACATAAGAATTGACAATGCTTTTTTCCTCTTTTTCTCAGAAAACATGCAATACAACAAACCCAGAAGGAGGTTCAAATTTGGCATTGAAAGAAGAAACTCAGAAATGAAGATGCCAAAAATTTTGGGGAGGGAGAAAAAAAAAAAAGAATGCACACCTTTAAGAGCTTGATGAGAGCATCCTTAGAAGCGGGAAGGGTATCGAGCTTGGATCCC
The DNA here is from genome assembly GCA_037074515.1 of Mimosa bimucronata. NCBI lineage: Eukaryota > Viridiplantae > Streptophyta > Magnoliopsida > Fabales > Fabaceae > Mimosa > Mimosa bimucronata. The sequence goes on from CM073438.1 coordinate 8,256,448, forward strand.
AACTCCTTAAGCTGAAGATGGGGCTTCATAGCCATATGGTAACAGAAAAAGATGCAATTTTTAGAGTATTCGAAAGCTCTTTACATGTAAGTGTGAGGTTCGAGCAAGGAAAAGGGGGGAAGGAGAAAGAGAGAGAGAGGGTTTTGCTATGCGTTTAGATTTTCGAACAAGGAAGCGAAATAAACTCCAGAATCAAGATGTGAGCGAAATTTCACGTGCTGACTTCTGCAAAGGTTTTTTTTTAAAAAAAAAAAAATTATTATTATTTTTATTTATTTCTGGGGACAGTCTCCGAATAATTTAATTAGTAATTAAAATTGAACGGTTTGGCATTTATGCCTCTCTATTTTGAGGTGTTTCTGAAGTTTGCCTCTCTCTCTCTCTCTCTCTCATCCTAGATTTTAGCATGTACAGTACCACAATTTTATAGTTTTATCTTTATCTATATATTTATGAGTTGTTTGTTAAATTTTAAATTAAAAAAAAAGAGGTTAATGATTTTAGGATTGTGTTCATTGTAGTATCTTTTCAACAACATTCGTTATTCTAAACTAATTTTTTTTCATCCATTCTTTATATTAATCAGTTGATATATATAAAATCTAATCGCTAAATGAATAGGAGAAGGAGGAGTATTTCTTTAGCAACACAATATTTCAAAAAAATAGTTTGTACATCTAACATCTTATTAAAATATGAGAATTTAGTAATACTGAGTGTTCTAATTTTCGATTAATTGTTGTTATTAAGAAAATACTTTAAAGACAAAATTGTACAAAATGTAGAAAAATGTGTTATCATGTTGAATGCATCAAAAATTAATCTTAGATGTTGAATGCCAGCAAAAGTTAGAGTTTTGGATACAACTTAGCTCATAATTTTGTAGAAAATTAAGCATATTAAATTAAATGTTAGATGTTAGATGTGCAAAATAAAGTGGAATCAACAAGATATAACGGCAGTGAAGGAACATACTTACGCTTACTCTGGGTTATTTTATGTCGCATGCTAAAAAGCTAAACTTATAATCAATGCGAAAAATATTACTCTAATTGTATTATTAATCGGCAAATCTGAGTATAAAAAAAAATCGGCAAATCTAATTCAACACAGATTAAATGCAAAAGAATCTTTATGTTTTCAAAGAAAATATCATGTGTATGTTATGATATTCTAGTAACATACCCATCACTCTTTCTTACTAAAGCATGTTATTAAATTTATCTAATTTATTTAAATTAATAATATTAATTTAGTTAAGATAGTATGTTTCTTGAAAATATCGTGATTATCTTCCTCAACTCCCTTCATATTATTTTATTATTGTTGAAGGAATTTTTGTAAAGGTGTTTTGAAAAAAAAAATTGTAAAAATGTTAGTATACATTTTGTTCTAGCTAGTCTTATTTCAAATGATTTTATGGCTGCAAATGTGTGAAGGAATTTTTCCTCCATAAATTGTGGAAGTCATTTTTGGAGGAGTTGTCTAGCACCGCCATGCATGCTAATTCTTTCAAACTCAACCCAACCCAACTTATCACTAGTTTAATGTATATGTTAAACAGTTATTTAATATTTCATTCATAGAACAAGATGTAGCTGGAAAAAGATACCTTGTATCGAAAAAAACTATTACATTGATAGAGAATGAATAGTCTCACGCATTCTTAGCATGTTAGTTAGCTTCCATGCTCAAAATTCCTACAATGTGAACCATACCCCCCTCCTTTTTTCCCAACATTTTCCCCTCTCAATATCCCGTTGAATAATTTGTTTAATTGCCAATGAGTTTTAGCCCAAATGGCATCACACATTTCTTTTCTCTAGTTGAGGAGGTCGGCATAAGGTTTGGGAAGTGTGAGTGTGTATTTGAGTGTGTGAGTAGTCCCTCCTATAGGAAGGTTTATAATAGGGTGTAAAAACAAGGACAATTTTTTTTTTTTTGAATTACAATGGCAAGCTCAAGGCTTGATTACAAAACATTGATATTTAACTACTTCTAGATAGATGGACTCGATTCATCCCCTGCAACTTGTCTTTCAAAAAGAGTTCCATGCATCCATTTGGAACGCTGGCTATCCTCATTAACTCTGGTCCCCCATCGTGTCCCTCCCTTGCAAGAAAATCTGCACAACCGATATTCTCCCTGGATGTCAGCATCAACACTCCATCATCACTAGAATACAGCAGCTCTCTAATCTCAGTAATGAGGTCTCATAAAGGATGTTCCAAACCTCCTTCTCTCATTATAGTACTGAAAGCATCCAATGAATTAGTGTAAATAAGTAACTTCGAGTAACTCATCTCATGGCTCAATTGAAGACCTGCTCTTATGGCCGATAGCTCTACCTCTGTGATGGACACAGATCCCAGATTCTGACGAAAGCCCATGATCCAGTTGCCTGTGCTGTCCCTAATGGATCCTCCACATGCAGCTTGAAGGTTGTGTCGAACCGACCCATCAATGTCAACGCGGACAAAACCCGTCGGCGGCGGTGTCCACCCTTCTTCATGATTCTCCTCCTCCCTGAATAATTGATGTTTAAACTTTGTGTTTGAGGTGCATTCCAACAAGCTGTAAAGACCACGATGCATGATCTCCCTAGTTGTATAGGTATGCTTCTCAAACACAAATTTACATCGAGCGCTCCATAGTAACCAGCAAAAAATACTGAAAACTCTCGTCCAAGACCATTGTATGAATCTTCCTACTCCTGGGGAGTGGGTTAAATTCCAGCGAAGCCATACCTGCAAGTCACCAGAAAAAAATCTAGAAATAGAGTTAGGGTGTAAAATAGTAAGCCATAAGTCTCTGGCTCTCTCACAATCCCTCAAAGTGTGTATAATACTCTCTTCTCTCTGGCACTCAAATGGACATCTGCTTGAATCTGATAACCCTCTATGAGCTCTAAGTGGATTAGTAGCAATTCTCTCATGAGATACTTGCCACATGAACATCTTGATTTTTTCTGGCACCTGCCATCTCCAAATCTTTGCCCATAGGGAATTTGCTCTATCTCTTCCCTCGCCTCCAATGAAAACATAGGCTGACTTCACTGTAAATACCCCGTCAGGTTTTGGCAGCCACACAAAAGAATCTTCTCCTGAGTTAGACGGCGGCCTCAGAGTTTGTAACACTGCAATAATCTGATGAGGAAGGATCCCCTGCCATTTCGTCACATCCCATATGCCACTTTCATGCATATGATCCCTTACCGTCTCCCACTCCTCCACCTCCACATTCGGTTCAATATATTGGATAAGTGGCCTTTCTAAACTTGTCCACTTGTCCCACCAAAATTTGGTTTTCCTTCCATCTTTAATTCTCCTGCCAATCCCTTGCATAAAGATGTCCCACACTTTATGAATTGCCTTCCAAGTAGCCGAGCTAGACACTTTCTTGGTCACTATCGGCACCACATCATCACCACACCTATATTTATTTCTTAGTACTCTAGCCTAGAGAGATTCAGGTTTGTTTGTCATACCCCAACACAATTTTAATATAAATGCTTCATTTTGCCGACGGAGATCTTTTATGCCAAGCCCCCCCTTTAATTTTACTTTTTTTGATGGATTCCATGCCACTAAGTGCATTTTCCTCAATTCTTCATTTTGGCTCCACAAGAAGCTCCTACTTATCTTCTCAATCTCATCAAGAATTCCCTTCGGGATAAGCATTGACTGCATTTGGTAACTTGGAAGGGCTGAAATCACCGACTTGATAAGAACGGATCTTCCTGCCATTGTTAAGAACAGACTTTTCCATGAGGCTAGTCTCCTTTTTACCTTTTGGACTATTGGGGCATAAATATTTTTTGTGACTCTTGAGTGAAGAATCGGAACCCCCAAGTATTTCCCTAAATCTGCTGCAATCCCTATGCCAACTCTTTGGCTAAGCTCCATTTCCCTTTGCCAATGAACATTCTTAGAGCAATACATTTTTTATTTTCCCAAACTTACTCTATGCCCAGAAATAGAACAGAAGTCTTTCATCACCTCATGTATAATCTCCATCTGATCAAGAGAAGCTTCCACAAACAATATTAGATCATCTGCGAAGAACATATGAGATAAAGGAGGTCCTCCTCTCCTTAATTTCAGAGGACGTCATCTCTTAGTTTGGCATTCAGACTTGATACGATGGCTAAGGCGTTTCATACATAGGATAAAAATGTATGGGCTAAGCGAGTCTCCTTGCCTTATGCCTCGGGATGGAAAAAAACTCCACGCTTTCTTCTCCATTCCAAAAAACTCTCATGGAAGCCGTGGTAATGCAAGCTATGATAAGGTCAATGAATTTATTATCCAACCCCACCTTAACAAGAGTATCTTGAATGAAGCCCCAATCTAGCCTATCATATGCTTTTTCCATATCCACCTTAATTGCTACTTATCCTTTTTTCCTCTTCATGGATCGCATGGAGTGAATAGCCTCCTGAACTATTATGATGTTATCACAACTAGATCTCCCTGCAATAAAGCTACATTGCTCCTCACCAATCAATTTCCCCATAACCTCCCTCAATCTAATAGCAAGGAGCTTAGTAACAATCTTCAGACTCACATTACATAATGATATTGGCCGGAGATCCTTTACTGTACTTGGATTTTCTACCTTAGGAATAAGAATAATTCTAGTCTGGTTAACCTCCTTTACTTTACTAGGGCAATTTATGTAACTATCGATCTGGTCACAAATCTTGTTCCCTATTAATGCCCAATGTGTATGAAAAAAATGAGCTTGAATTCCATCCGGTCCCGGGGCTTTGATTGCACTCATAGCAAAGGCGGCATTCTTGATTTCAACATGGGTAATACTCCTAGACAGCCAATTCAACTCCGCTTGTTGAAGAAGAGGAAATTTCGCTATCCACTCAGTTGGACTCATTACTTCATCATCCTTAGTGTAAAGATCCCTAAAAAAATCACATACCATTTGTTGCAAGGCTTCCAGCTCCTTAACCCACTGTCCATTATCATCCTTTAAACGGGTTATTTGCTGTTTTTTCCTCTTGATTAGCATTGAGGCATGAAAAAACCGAGTATTCTTATCTCCCCATTGCAACCACTTACATCACGATTTTTGGAACCACATGAGTTCTTCCTGGGCGGCTAGTTTGTGGTATTCCTTCCACAGCTTTTCCTCAAGCCTTCTAAGCCCATTTGGAGTCCCTGGATTGGCAACTCGTTCAATCCCTTCAATCCTTCTTATTACTTCAAGTTTTTTCTGGGAAAAATTACCCACCTGGTTTCTGTTCCAGCTCATAGCTTTCTCCCTGAATCTTTTAACTCCATCAACCCATGATTGACCTTCCCAAGAGGAGATAATGACCTCTTTGAAGGATTCCTCTAGATTCCATGCGACCTGGTACGAGAATTGCTCCTTTCTCCGATTTCACCTGGATTCTGCATTAGTGGTCCCAATAATTACCCGATGATCAGATTTGTAGTTAAGCCCGTGAATTACCTTAAAAGCCGGAAATTTAGAAATCCAATAAAAGTTATGAAAACACTAGTCCAGCCTTTCTTTCAAACCATTCCTTGTCCAAGTAAACTTATCCTCTTTAATTTTCGGTTCAAAAAGCCCAGCATCAGTAATACAGTCTTGAAAAAGAGTCATTGAAGTCCAATCAGGCTCACCACCTCCTTCTTTATCCCCCTGAGACAAGTAAGAGTTAAAATCCCCTAAAACAATCCAGGGGTCTAACATTGTTCTGCTTATAACCTTAATGGTTTCCCATAGAGGTATTCTTCCAACTCCCTTCGTTTCCCCATACACAGCCGTCATATAGAAATCAAAATTCGAAGCCACCTCTCTTATCCGACAATGAACTAGCTGGGTGGTAGAAAACTGATATGACACATCAAATTTTCCTTTGTCCCATAAAACCCAGATACCTCCTGCAAACCCCGTCGCTTCAAGCCTTATCCAGTGATTAAAGCCCAATTTCCTTACCACCCTTTCTGCTCTGTCTCCACTTATTCTAGGCTCAAATAAGCATAATATATTAATATGAACTTAGTAACAATGTCTTTTATTATAATTGGGAAAGCTCAGCCTCTGGCTCCCCTACAGTTCCATGAAGCAATTATCATTGAAATAACTTGAGTCAAGAGAAGAGGAATAATACCTTTAACTCCCAGTTCCAGGTATATACCCTTTGTCTTCAAATTGTGTCTCGAGTACCATTGACCCAATCCCGTCATCTTGGTTTTCTTCTTCTTCCTCTCCATTCGGACTAACCAAATCTGGAGGCTCCTCTTGCTGATTTGCATCACTAAGATCATTCGCCCCTCTGGTTAAATCCGATTGCCCTTCAGATTGGTCAAACTGGAGCTGAGATGTCTCCTCCTGCCTTTGTCCTGGTGGCCTGGAGATCTGCTTTAATCGGCCTTCCTTCTTCTTCTGGCCCACCTCTTCAATTTGGCCCAGAACCACTTGATGATTTCTTACCCCTCTCTTCGGGTTAATAGAGTTTGCTTTATGCCCCAAAGCTATCATAGGCCCACTACTAGTTGAAACAGTATTCCTCTTTTTTATATCCACCCCACCTTTGGAATTCGGCCTACTTGGAGTTCTTATATTCTCTTTTCCGCCCAGTATAAGCCCAACATTCCTTTTGTCCTTATTTGTTGGAAAAAACTCGGTCCTTCTTTTATGCATCTGACCATTCACTACCTTCAAGACGTTACCATTTGAACAAACTTCTCTGCCTTGTCTTTCCTTGTCAGGTACTACACTTACCAACTCACCTTTTTCTCTTTCATACTCTTCTTCCCCACCTTCATTTTCCATGTCTTGAAAAATTGAAAACTGGGATTTCTGCACAAAATTTGTACCTACTCTTGTACTTCTTACAGACCCCAGAGCACCTTTCTGCTGTCTCTTTTGCTCCCCCATTCTAGGGATATGTGCCTTGTTTGATTTCCCCGCTATCATCCAGATCCCAAATTGCTCCTCTGTCTCCAGATTCTTCTTCTCCGTCGAACTCATCGGCACTATAGCCTGAGTCCTCATTTTCTCCGGTGAAATTGGTGAGGAACTCGGACTGCTCTTCCAAGAACATGATTCTCTGCGATGTCCAAATCGACCACACGTGAAGCAAATCACACCCAGCCCTTCATACTCCACATTAAAAATTTGTCCTGCTGATATAATACGGGGCACCAAATTCTGAAGGTCTAGCTCAACACACAACCGAACAAACTTCCCTCTCTCCACTTTTGAGTTTTGGGAGTGAAAATCAGCCAAGGTATTAAAATCTACCTTTAATGTTCTCCCAATCCTATCCCCTAGTCTCGACATAAAATGATTGTTGTAGCAGTGCATAGAAACATCTAGAATACGTACCCATGTTGCTATCCTCCCCAAGGCATTCCTGTAAGGATCAAAATATGGTGACCATCTCTGGACCAGTACACAGTACTGTTGGATTACCCATGGCCCCTCATATAAGACTTTTCTGTAATGTGCTCTCCATAGCTGATCATCTTTGAACCTAACAACAAAATAATTATTTGGTAAATCAATTAGTTCAAAATTATTGAGTCCCCACAAGCGGCATAAATGTTCTTTCAGCCTATACACATTAAATCTCCTCCCCATAACTGTCAGGATTAGAGCATAATTCCATGGCTGACACCATTCATTGAACTCCTCTTGCGATATTGGCACTTCTGGGTATATTTTCTTCAGCTCCTTAATCTCATCAGATTCCTGTGGCAGCTTCCATTCTATGTCTTCACCATCGTTAAAAAGCTCATCCTCCTCCAAAGGTGTAACACCTGGACTTTTACTACTATATTATAGCAATTTAATTGAATTATAACCACTTTTACGAATATTCGAAGCCCAAAAATACGGAAAATTTAAAACTTTTCCTTTTAAAACATTTAACCAACCTTCTGTTGGTTGGAATGGGCTTTTCGGACAAATTGAAATATCTTAAAACTCTTATGAAATAAAGTGGTTAATAAAACAATTAAAAGTACACTAACCCTCTTAGGGTTATTCCTAATTCATAATAATTAGGTAATTTAATTTCCTTAATAAAATTTATACAATTCTAGTGTCTATACTTTCTATTATTAATTTAATAATTTAATTTACAACTAATACAAATAACCTCCCTTTTCAAAACATAATCTCAAAATCTTTATCTAATTTTCTTCAGTACTCTTGCCTTATCTCAGTCATCACACTATCTTCCAGCTTATTTCTTCTAACCTGCATTACTGAAAAATGTTTGGGGATGGGGGAGAGATTGGTAATCCCAATAGCAGTTTCTTTCATATGAGTTCATGCATAATAAATCATAAATCTTCACAATATGAATAATCTTTATCCTTATAACCTCTACCAACCACTACTAACGATATATTCATTAAATAGTGGTGGTACCTCTACCTGTAACAGGATTTCATAACTTCTGGCAAAGGGGGAGCGACCCACCTAAGCCTTGGAGTACTCCCCTCATAACCTCTAAGGAATAAAATTACCATTGCTACCGATATTATGAAATTTATGCATGTAATGCGTTGTAATTAAATATTATATGAAATAAACTGCTACCTGATTCTTGAGCTTAACCTTCACTAAACTCCTTTATCTCTTCGTACTCTTGGGAATTCAATCCCACTATCTTGTCCTATAAATATTTTTGATATAAAATAATACATTAATATCTAATCTTAAATATAATAATTAAACGTCTCTCACATTCCTATCATACTACCCCCTTTCTATTTCTAATTTAATACTATTAAATCTAAATTTCTAGTTAAATGATTAATCATATCATTGCCAATCAACATTGCACAAACATATATTAATATATACACAAATAAAATTAATATACACATAAACACAAAAGTGTCTTAACTACTTTAAATTAACTAACCTTTCTTATCAATCAATTAATATTTCAATGAACTTACATTCATTATAAGTTTTAAAGCTTTAAATTCACTTAGCACTAATTAACTCTCAAATTACCTATTAAATGCAATAATACCTATTTATAATTCCACTTAAAGATTTGTCCTAATCCTTGAAAATCCTTATGTAATGAATTACGTTCCAACCAAACTTGCAGATCCTTAACTTAACTTCATGAACCATAAACACTTAACAATACTGACTTGACACTTCAAGTAATAATCACTAATCAATTTCCTTCTATCTAATTAATCTTATCTTAATTCCTAATCCAACTTTAACACTACTTTAGTCCAGTAAAGATCATTCCAGGCCACAATTTCAGCATTTCCCCTTAAAGTATCCTTCAAACCAAAATCCAATAATCCCAAGAATTACTAATTCCCTTCACATTTCCTTTTACTTTATTCCTAATAAATTAATATTATCATTTCCCTTTCTTTTACAAATAAACCAGCCATCCAACATTAATAAGAGCAGAAAATCATTGCCATCTCCTTTCTTGTCAACATTATTAACCATTCCTAATTCTGGTTTAACAAAATATCATAACATTCTTTCCTCCTTACCAACAACCAACAATATTAACTTCCCATTTCCTCCTCCAATTAACCATCACAGTCACAGCTAACAATCCAGAAATTCCATTCCAACAATAATCAAAATTCTAAAACCTAAGTTTATAACAACACCTACAACCCTTCCCATGGTGCCAATAGCACAATTTCCTCTTTCTTGTTACTAACCAGCAGCTAAAAACATCAATAACACCGATCAGAACAACCAAGAATTATACCTTTAGAACCTAGAATTTTCAATCACACACCCATAACAATCTCCTATTTTTCTTATCCAATTAATCATAATGCTATTCCTCTTCACTACCAATAAACCAACAGCCATTTGATTTAATTCAACCAACAATTAGGATTTACAATCTAAAGGCTTGCAACATATCACTAACCATTTCTTAATTATGGTTTAACTAATTACCAAAACATTCTTTCTTCTTTCCCTAATCAGTCCCAATCAGCCAGAGCATCAAATAAGCAAGAATTGCACCTTTAAGAACCTAATATTAATCAATCATACTTAAACAGATTCAATTCATCTTCCAGAAGCAAAACAAGGAATCAATGGCCAAATTTCCTCTTTTGGCCGAATAGAACAAAAAGCAAGAACAAGAAAATAATCCAACCATTACAATTTCATCAATTCATCAGAGCAAGGCATTCACAGAGGTGAGATATTAAGACTATAGTTTTCAAAATTCCATTCTTCTCATTTTTCCTATTCTCGGCCAGACAGGGAAAACAGGGGAAAATTGAGCAAAATCCCAACTTCATCAAATCACACACCCAGACATCCATTCTAGCTTCCCATTCATGTGTATATCATTTCAGAAATTTTTCTCCTTCTTGGCCGAACAGATTCAACGAAACAGGGGAGACCAAAATTAATCCAAAAATTTCCAAATCCTCAATAATTCACAAACAATCTATTTTATGAGTTTAAACTTGCTTCTAATTACCATTAGTTAAGCTCAAAACAACAAATACTCAAAAGCCCCAAATTTGGCCGTCGGTGAACAGTAGCAGGGGAGGAAGAAATTCGAAAATCTTGATTCTATTACACTTCCTTTCCAAAATCAACACTTAAGCAACCAAGAACAAGCTTCAAGCAACCTTTCTATAATTTCAGAAGTCTCAAAAACCATTCAAAAATTCGGATCAATCCCCCCATATTCGCTCAGAATCGCGCCCAGAAAGAGAAGGAAACAAGAAGACAAAGCTTACCTAAGGTTGCCTGAGCTTCCTTGAACGTTTCCCGCCGCGTGGGGCCGTCGATCGCCGCCGTTCGCCGCTGATGCCGCCGCTGGAGTTGAAGAACAGAGGAGAGGGTGAGGGTGTGTGTGTTTTCGGGGGGGAGAGAGAGAGAGTGGTTAATGTGTATATGTGTGTGTATTCGGGCAGAGGAAGAAAAAGAAAATAAAGAGAGATGAGAGATGGACACGTGTGTGGTCCAAAATAAAAGAGAGTGTGATATTTATTTTTAACAGGTATTTTACTATCCTGCCCTTTCCTGTTTAATTGAGGATATTTTCAACTAGGGGCAGATCTTGTCTTTTTAATTTCCCAATTTATATTTTCTCTTAAATCATAATTTTATTTACCATCATCACTTGGAAATATACCTAAGTCTGTCCCCAAAATAATTCCTCTAGATATGTTTTAACTTCTAAATTTATTTATAAGACTTTTTAATTAACAACCACTACCCTAAGATTCTAAATATTCCCTTATTTAAATTTATCTTCTAATTAATTCTTCTTTGTTTCTTAAATAAAATAAGCCTTAAAATTATTAAAAATGCCTAATGTCATAAATTTATTTATTTTAATTCCTCTTTTCTTTTTTTTTCTTTTTTTTTAATATTTTGAATAATATCCCTAGAAACCTAATTATTTCCTTGCATCTATTTTGTAAATTTTGGGATGTTACAATTCCCTCCCCCTAAAAATAATTTCGTCCTCGAAATTAAGAGGGATTACCTTATTATGCGAGTTAGTTTGTTATTCTACCCGCTAGTATAATATCCGACAAGTATATCTATACTTCTGGTTCAAAATCTTCGCATCTAATTAAAATAAAGAATGACTAGCTCCCATACTAACGTTGCGTTGGTAATGATCGTACCTCTATCTGCTTCCGGAAATTTCTGTACTTCTTCATGAGTCAAAGCAAATACTTTGCCATGCTAAGTAGATCCTAGTGACTGCTGCCTCCGAGGACAATCATTAGCATAATGCCCTGGTTTATGACAGAAAAAGCAAATATTTTTCCCCGCCAAACACGGTCTTTTACCATGATTTTTGCCACATAATTTACAATTCTCTTCTTCAGAAGTTTGTAGGGCTTTTGGCTTTTGCGGGAACCGCGAATGCCGAAATTGCTGTTGACGGGAGAACTGATGTGATGGCTTCTTTGAAAATTTTCCTTGTTGTGAAAAATGACTTTTCCTTTTCTGCGATATTCCTTCTAAAGAATTCAGGAAATTTTCAGGCCTCTCATAACTAAATGCTCCTACTGGCTTTTGTCTACTACTTTCTGTTAATCGACAAACTTCAATAGCTTCATCAAAATTCTCTATCCTCATAGGGGTTAATTTCTCTTTCATATAAGGAATCAATCCCCTTACCAAGCGACTCGTTAGCCATCGACCATCATTTCTTTCATCAAGATGCGTGTAATAGCGAGACAGCTGAACAAATCGAGACAAATAATCCTCGAAGGATTCATTACTTCCCTGACTAATTGTAAGAAATTCAGCCTCTTTATCATCTCTGAGGGAGCGAGGAAAATACTTTTCATTGAATCTTGCTTTAAATACTTCCCACGTGATAGGAATATTATGAGCTTGCAGTATTAGCTCAGTGTTTTGCCACCAATAACTAGCCTCATCTTCTAGCTTATAGATTGCCATTTGGGCTTTAATTTCAGAAGAAAAATTCATAACTCTGAAAATTCTCTCCAGAGCTCTTATCCAATGCTCCGCTTGCCTCACATCGATTTTTCCTGTGAAAGCTGGGGGATGGTGTTTGCAGAAGCGAGTTATAGCCTGTGGTAGAGTATCTTTAGGAAGTTCAGGTAGTATTGGGGAATTTCCTAATGGTACTTCCTGTTGCCTATTAGCTTGAAGGTCTGCTAGTTGTTTTGCTTGCTGTTCCTGAGTCTCTCTTATCAGGTTCATAGTGATTTGATGTTCATTCAAACGTTCCAGAATAGTTTGAAGAGGATCGTCTGGGGGCCGGTTATCTGGAGGATTATTCCCAGATCGTCCACCTCGTATGTTTATCATGATTATCTATTTCCTATTATTAACACTAATTGAGATAAGCGGATTTGTTTCACAATTAACTTATTCATAATTAACTTCATACAGAAAAATTTAAAATACACAAATTCATATATTAATGTAACATACCTTGTTCATACAAAATACATGCATATTTTATAAAAGTCAGTTTTAAACAAATTTTTCAATCCATACTACCACAGTATTTACAACATTTTTGTTCATTCAACAATTATACACGTTTTCAGTTTATTGAGTCACAATTGTAAATTACAACTTCATTCGATTTTATTGTTTCACCAATTTAAGAGCCAAATAGAATTCTCATTGGAACCAAAGCAAGAAAGAAGAATCAAATTTCACATTCCAATCATAACTTAAATAAACAAACAACATCCAATTGCAACTCTGACCATCCTAAAACAATTTTTCTCTTAATAATTCTCACGACCTGTGGGTTATAGGCCCACATCTTTCTACCTATTCATCACTTTCTTTTATAACCTCATGATTCTTCATGAATTTTCCTCCTCTATCATTATGTAAATATTTATGGATTTCCCAGTCCATACTTACTAATATCACTATAACATCACTATAGACCACTTCGGTCTACTAGAAATCTAAATTAAATATTCTTGAATAACATCAACTTTACTTTTTATTACTCTTGGTCAATCTTTCCTACTGCATTAGCATTAGTTTTACCCCTCTTGCCTTGCCTCAGCTGCTTTTTCTATCTCAGGGAAAACCAACTACTAATACAGTTAGGGATATTCTTTAACTGAACTGTATTCATTCTAAACTTTGCTTAGTAACTCTTCTGTATACATTCTTTGGCATTATATCTGATAATTGCCTGCTCTAGGTAGGGATGCTCCCATAGCTATGGGCCCCACACTCACCCTTCATAGTTTTGTTTCTCATGGTAGGGATGATGGCATGTAGCCCCCACACTCACCCATGAAAACATATATTTCTCTTGGATCTACCGCGATCCCTTTTTCTTTCTTTCTTTTCTTAGATATACTTCTATTGCTCTTGGCCAATCTGTCCCGCTACATTGATATATGGTTTCCTCTTTTTGCCTGGCCAGGGCTTCTTTTCAATAGAAGGAAAACCGAATATCAATGTAATTAGGATATTCTTTGGCCAATTCCTATCTCTGATTTAGGCTTTGCCTAATAACTGTTCTGTGAGCATTCTCTTATATCATTCTGAATCAATGTTAATTTATAATACTTGGTAATCTTTCACAAAATCTTTCTATAAACTCAAAATCCATATTTCTAGTTACTCATAACTTTATAAAAATACCTATTTATACCTTCAAAGATCTGAACTTAAAACATATTCCTTTTAGAATAAATCTTAAATTATTTAATCTGTAATCTTTAATCTCAACAATAGTACTAAAAATTCAACTTTGATCCTTCAATGATTGTATAATCCTTCAAAAGACTATAGCTTTACCCTTAAAACTGACTTTAACTTAAATTTTTACATTACAAATCCTCAAAATTCGCAATAAACTTCCATAAAACCTCTCATATCCCATTTAAAGAACTTATAAGTACTCTCCAACCTTTCTTTTTGCTCAATAATCTTCTAACTTTAAAGAAATCTTTATTTTCTAGGGTAAAACTTTTCCCAATATTCAAGATCACTCTAATTATCATTGGAATTCATTGGGAAATTTTCTTCCGATCTATCTCCATATATTAAATTATCCCTTAGGAATTGGTACAACCATACCAAATTCAAGCCCTAAGCTATCAATTTCTGGAATCAAGTCACAATTTTGATCCAACCTCGAATAAAATGTCAACATAATTCACTTCTAATATCTATATCTCACTTCTTATATTCCTTCAAACGTATAAATAATAACTATTATCCAATCATTTATTCCGATCAAATGGGGCTTAAACTTAAACTTGAATCTCTCAAAATTGTTTATTTTCACCGTCTATCATCCTCTTATCCGTAAACTGCCTGCCTAAGAATCCAATCTGCTGAAGCAGCTTATCAATGGCAGAATTACTCTGAGTCAGTCAATTCACCAAAACCAGACTTCGAAAGAAAATTGATATTTGGTTTCTTTACATCTTGAATATACTTTTCCAAAGATATTCTAATTGTTTCTTTTGGGCAACTTCAAGGGGAATTCCTACTTCCTCTTCTATGTTTCTAATCTGGATAGCCTAAAACCATAATATTTCGAAGGTGTTCTAATGGTCTCTTTAAATGACCAACTAATGAGCAAAGTATTCTAGCTAACCTATGCCAGAACCTTTGCTCTGATACCAAATTGTAACACCTGGACTTTTACTACTATATTATAGCAATTTAATTGAATTATAACCACTTTTACGAATATTCGAAGCCCAAAAATACGGAAAATTTAAAACTTTTCCTTTTAAAACATTTAACCAACCTTCTGTTGGTTGGAATGGGCTTTTCGGACAAATTGAAATATCTTAAAACTCTTATGAAATAAAGTGGTTAATAAAACAATTAAAAGTACACTAACCCTCTTAGGGTTATTCCTAATTCATAATAATTAGGTAATTTAATTTCCTTAATAAAATTTATACAATTCTAGTGTCTATACTTTCTATTATTAATTTAATAATTTAATTTACAACTAATACAAATAACCTCCCTTTTCAAAACATAATCTCAAAATCTTTATCTAATTTTCTTCAGTACTCTTGCCTTATCTCAGTCATCACACTATCTTCCAGCTTATTTCTTCTAACCTGCATTACTGAAAAATGTTTGGGGATGGGGGAGAGATTGGTAATCCCAATAGCAGTTTCTTTCATATGAGTTCATGCATAATAAATCATAAATCTTCACAATATGAATAATCTTTATCCTTATAACCTCTACCAACCACTACTAACGATATATTCATTAAATAGTGGTGGTACCTCTACCTGTAACAGGATTTCATAACTTCTGGCAAAGGGGGAGCGACCCACCTAAGCCTTGGAGTACTCCCCTCATAACCTCTAAGGAATAAAATTACCATTGCTACCGATATTATGAAATTTATGCATGTAATGCGTTGTAATTAAATATTATATGAAATAAACTGCTACCTGATTCTTGAGCTTAACCTTCACTAAACTCCTTTATCTCTTCGTACTCTTGGGAATTCAATCCCACTATCTTGTCCTATAAATATTTTTGATATAAAATAATACATTAATATCTAATCTTAAATATAATAATTAAACGTCTCTCACATTCCTATCATACTACCCCCTTTCTATTTCTAATTTAATACTATTAAATCTAAATTTCTAGTTAAATGATTAATCATATCATTGCCAATCAACATTGCACAAACATATATTAATATATACACAAATAAAATTAATATACACATAAACACAAAAGTGTCTTAACTACTTTAAATTAACTAACCTTTCTTATCAATCAATTAATATTTCAATGAACTTACATTCATTATAAGTTTTAAAGCTTTAAATTCACTTAGCACTAATTAACTCTCAAATTACCTATTAAATGCAATAATACCTATTTATAATTCCACTTAAAGATTTGTCCTAATCCTTGAAAATCCTTATGTAATGAATTACGTTCCAACCAAACTTGCAGATCCTTAACTTAACTTCATGAACCATAAACACTTAACAATACTGACTTGACACTTCAAGTAATAATCACTAATCAATTTCCTTCTATCTAATTAATCTTATCTTAATTCCTAATCCAACTTTAACACTACTTTAGTCCAGTAAAGATCATTCCAGGCCACAATTTCAGCATTTCCCCTTAAAGTATCCTTCAAACCAAAATCCAATAATCCCAAGAATTACTAATTCCCTTCACATTTCCTTTTACTTTATTCCTAATAAATTAATATTATCATTTCCCTTTCTTTTACAAATAAACCAGCCATCCAACATTAATAAGAGCAGAAAATCATTGCCATCTCCTTTCTTGTCAACATTATTAACCATTCCTAATTCTGGTTTAACAAAATATCATAACATTCTTTCCTCCTTACCAACAACCAACAATATTAACTTCCCATTTCCTCCTCCAATTAACCATCACAGTCACAGCTAACAATCCAGAAATTCCATTCCAACAATAATCAAAATTCTAAAACCTAAGTTTATAACAACACCTACAACCCTTCCCATGGTGCCAATAGCACAATTTCCTCTTTCTTGTTACTAACCAGCAGCTAAAAACATCAATAACACCGATCAGAACAACCAAGAATTATACCTTTAGAACCTAGAATTTTCAATCACACACCCATAACAATCTCCTATTTTTCTTATCCAATTAATCATAATGCTATTCCTCTTCACTACCAATAAACCAACAGCCATTTGATTTAATTCAACCAACAATTAGGATTTACAATCTAAAGGCTTGCAACATATCACTAACCATTTCTTAATTATGGTTTAACTAATTACCAAAACATTCTTTCTTCTTTCCCTAATCAGTCCCAATCAGCCAGAGCATCAAATAAGCAAGAATTGCACCTTTAAGAACCTAATATTAATCAATCATACTTAAACAGATTCAATTCATCTTCCAGAAGCAAAACAAGGAATCAATGGCCAAATTTCCTCTTTTGGCCGAATAGAACAAAAAGCAAGAACAAGAAAATAATCCAACCATTACAATTTCATCAATTCATCAGAGCAAGGCATTCACAGAGGTGAGATATTAAGACTATAGTTTTCAAAATTCCATTCTTCTCATTTTTCCTATTCTCGGCCAGACAGGGAAAACAGGGGAAAATTGAGCAAAATCCCAACTTCATCAAATCACACACCCAGACATCCATTCTAGCTTCCCATTCATGTGTATATCATTTCAGAAATTTTTCTCCTTCTTGGCCGAACAGATTCAACGAAACAGGGGAGACCAAAATTAATCCAAAAATTTCCAAATCCTCAATAATTCACAAACAATCTATTTTATGAGTTTAAACTTGCTTCTAATTACCATTAGTTAAGCTCAAAACAACAAATACTCAAAAGCCCCAAATTTGGCCGTCGGTGAACAGTAGCAGGGGAGGAAGAAATTCGAAAATCTTGATTCTATTACACTTCCTTTCCAAAATCAACACTTAAGCAACCAAGAACAAGCTTCAAGCAACCTTTCTATAATTTCAGAAGTCTCAAAAACCATTCAAAAATTCGGATCAATCCCCCCATATTCGCTCAGAATCGCGCCCAGAAAGAGAAGGAAACAAGAAGACAAAGCTTACCTAAGGTTGCCTGAGCTTCCTTGAACGTTTCCCGCCGCGTGGGGCCGTCGATCGCCGCCGTTCGCCGCTGATGCCGCCGCTGGAGTTGAAGAACAGAGGAGAGGGTGAGGGTGTGTGTGTTTTCGGGGGCGAGAGAGAGAGAGTGGTTAATGTGTATATGTGTGTGTATTCGGGCAGAGGAAGAAAAAGAAAATAAAGAGAGATGAGAGATGGACACGTGTGTGGTCCAAAATAAAAGAGAGTGTGATATTTATTTTTAACAGGTATTTTACTATCCTGCCCTTTCCTGTTTAATTGAGGATATTTTCAACTAGGGGCAGATCTTGTCTTTTTAATTTCCCAATTTATATTTTCTCTTAAATCATAATTTTATTTACCATCATCACTTGGAAATATACCTAAGTCTGTCCCCAAAATAATTCCTCTAGATATGTTTTAACTTCTAAATTTATTTATAAGACTTTTTAATTAACAACCACTACCCTAAGATTCTAAATATTCCCTTATTTAAATTTATCTTCTAATTAATTCTTCTTTGTTTCTTAAATAAAATAAGCCTTAAAATTATTAAAAATGCCTAATGTCATAAATTTATTTATTTTAATTCCTCTTTTCTTTTTTTTCTTTTTTTTAATATTTTGAATAATATCCCTAGAAACCTAATTATTTCCTTGCATCTATTTTGTAAATTTTGGGATGTTACAAAAGGCATTCCTCCTTGGGCTATACCATTAAACCCCATCAAGGATGCCATGTAAGATGGAGATGTTCTTCCCTGAGGCACCCCTTCCTTATCCCTTGACTTGCAACTACCTTCTCCCTTTTTTCCTTCAGATCCTCTTTCCTCCATCTGATCATCCATGAGATCTTCAAACGGTGCCTCCACCTTTTTCTTCTTGTTTTTGATCTCACTGCTCTCAGCCGGAGGCCTATCAGGAGGCACTTTTCGGTTACTTGGATCAGGCATGATGCTATTCCGGGCTTAGTTCCCAATAGAGAGAAGTTGGTGTATTATTACTATTTAGCTCAACAAAATACAGTTGCAATTGCCTTAATACTAAAAAACTTATCAGTAAAACACACTCCTAAGCTCACACATCTACACCAAACCGCAATAAATTTCACCCCATTCACCCATTTAGAAGAGCAATTTAACTAATTTCATCAATAATATTATTACTATTAGTGTAGAAAAGTTGGTGTCAAAATTTTCAATGAGAGGAATAACATGTGAGCAATCACTTCAAAGCTTTGCTTACTAGGATCCATTATTATATTCTTTTAAACTCTTTTCAATTTCATATAACAATCTTATAGTAACTCAAAAAAAAAAACATCTCCACTCTAAAAATTAAGCATTAAAGCATAAAAAAGCTTATCTGTGTGGTTTTCGAAGAGGCCTTGGCGCCCCCCGCTTGATTGATATTAGCCATACATAGTAATTTATACTTGTACTCTTAATTTAGTTTGATTTGAAAATTTAGTTTGATTTGAATTGACGAACTCAAACAAACCAAGCATGTTTAGTTTAATTTGACTATTGAGATCTTAATTTAAAAAGAAAGTAAGAAAAATATATTCACAATTTCAAAATTTCATGTAAGTATTTACAGTGAGTAATATCATTACTCAACTATTTAAATCCTCCTATAAAAAAATTTTAAAATTTAGAAGGTATTTATCTACCACTTTTTCTAATTTAAATGTTTAAAATTATTTCATTTACAATATCATACACGTAATACTAATAAATAATGTCTCAATAGGGTTAAACTATTACAATTAATTACATAATTACGGTTTAATCAAATTTTGATTTGAATTCTCATTCTAACACTTTATCATCCTTATATTTTTTGAGTAAAAAAGCATAGGTTTATAAGTGCTTGGTTCAAGTTTAACGCCCCCAATAAATACATAATTAAAACCAACTACAACTGAAATTAGAATTTGATCCGACTAAAGTATAAAGGATAATAACATTATTCACCTAACAATGTGGTTTGATCGAGTGCAAGGGGATCAGTTTACCGCAATGTGTCCAACCAGTGTCTTGAATACGATTGCCTCCAATAAAATTTAACCAAAAAAAAATATCAAGTTGAAAAGAATAAAAATAGATGGTGATGAAATTTTCACCACAAGTTTGAGTTTAAGACATGGGAATGCAGCATGTTAAGGGTTGGGGGCATCAATTTTAATGGTTCATATCATGCCTTGAATTCAGGTTAGTCTGGCCCGTTTAAGTTTCCAATATGATTGGGGCTATCTTGGGGGAAAAAAGAAATTGTCCCAGCTCCCAACAACAAAAATAAAAAAATTAAAGTATACTTTTAGTCCTTTAATTTTTGAAAAATATATTTTTAGTCCTCTTAAATTAATATCGTTAAATTTTCTAGCTGAAAATGCTGACTAGGTACATTTAAAATGCTGACAGGACAACATTTAAATGTTGACAAATTATAATTAAATTGAAAATATTACAAATAAAATAAATAAATAAAACCCTAATGTAAGATTCGTCAATATTAAAACACCCTTAGTTTTAAATTGTTATCCAGACTGTTTTAAAATTTCTTCAACAAATAAGAGTCGGCAACCATATATTGCAAACAGTCGGCAACCCTCATGAAGAATAGCCACATATTATTTCCCGGTTTTTGTTTTTTTTTTTTAAATTTATTTACTTTAAAAATTTGGAAAGTGAATATCTTAAAATTTGTATCTGTTAGCATTTATTTGGTGACTTAGGATTTTAAATTTATTATCCATTAGCATTTTTCATTAGAAAAGTTAACCATATTAATTTAAAAGGACTACATACAAACGTACTTTTTAAACTTAAATTAAAAAAAGTGAAACCTTATCCAAGCTTAAAAAAGAGTAAAAGTATATTTAGCCAAAACCCACAATAAAAAGAATGGAGAAAGAAAGGAGAACGATTTACACTCTCTGAAGCAAACATAGATGAGTGTGTCGAAGTTGAAGCCGGCGACTTCAACCGCCGGCGACGAAAATCCCGAGGACACTACGAAGAAGCAAATCATCGATCTTGGAAACGAAAGCGAAGTCATTCACATCCCCAGGTTCGTTCGCTTTGATCAGTCATGGATGTGGTTTCATTACCTCGATAAACATATCCCTTGGACCAGACCCACCATTCGCGTCTTTGGAAAATCTTGCCTTCAGGTCTCCCTCTCTCTTTCTTTTTCCTTTCCCTTTACGGCTGCGATGCTTATTTGTATAATTAGGGATTAGGGATTAGGGATTGGGGATTCTAACCCAGAAGACAAATATAAATTTTTGTTTTTTCCCCCTTTTTGATTCGGTTTTTTATCTCTATTTCACTTCGTTGGCAGAAGGTATTTTGGGTATTATTGTATGACTATTGCTATATCACTATCACTTTTATTACTAAGATTGTTGTGGACAGCAAAGTTGTTAGAGAAGAAATTTTGGTTGGAATTGGAACCTTTGTGAAACGTTTATTTTGGCTTTGCTATGACACTGCATGATATAGAGCTCATGTCACAAGATTGATCATTTTCATTGAAATGCTTGTTGAGCGCGATTGTATCTTTAGCTAAATTCTGCTTACTTGATTTTATGATTCCATTATGTTTCCTCTGTGATTCTGTTTATTCAAGCAAGAAGGAATATTATTGATATCATGAGTTCATGACTATTTATATGATCACACTTTTGAGTTTACTAATTAAAAAGGTTCTCACACAAAGGTCCGAGAGAGCTTTTGTTTTCTTGTTGAAGCTAATCTTTTTAAACAGCTTTTTTCTTTATACTTTTGGTTTACACAGGCAATTTATTGTTTTGCATGTTGTTTAATTTGCTGCAGCCTAGAGACACATGTTACGTTGCAACTCCAGGTTTGAAGGGATTGACTTACAGTGGATTTCAACCACAGGCTTACTCTTGGGATGATTATCCACCACTGAAAGATATCTTGGATGCAGTATGATTCATAAAAAAGTTTTTGTTCTCAGTGCTGTTAATATTTTGATAAATTTGGTGACTTTCATCAACAGCACTTAATACCTCCCTTATTTCTGAAGGTCCATAAAGCTCTTCCCGGGAGTAGTTTTAACAGCTTACTCTTAAATAGGTATAAAGGTGGCGATGACTATGCTGGTTGGCATGCCGATGATGAGAAGATATATGGACCAACCCCTGAAATTGCTTCAGTGTCTTTTGGATGTGAACGTGAGTTCATTTTGAAGAAGAGGCCAAGTAAAAGATCTAAGGGTCTGTATTTCTGCCTGACTGAATTTAAGTTTAATATTGCAGTTCTACATTGATCTTGTGCTTTTCTATTTCTGGCTTCTGAATGTTTAGGATGATCTAAGGTTTGTTTGATTCTGTTTCAAAAGCTGTTCCATCATCTGTGTTTTCTGTTCACAATTTTTTAAATAGTTTTTCAAACTTACCTGATTATTTACATTGTTTTTAATTCATAATAGTATTGAATTATTTATTTTAATATTGTAAATGGTCGTTTGGATGGAAACTAGTCAAGTATTGAGCTTGAGATTTTCAAAACACGTTGCATGAACCTAACAGAAACAAACAGACCCTATTCCAGTTTTATGTTTCTGTGTTAAAAGGTTCCAGTATCATATTGACATAGTCCTTGCACTATAGCCTTGTAATTAGATCTTATATTAAGGAGCAGCCGAGCAGGGGTAATATATATTTTGCGTTATGTGTACCTGGATTATGAAGAACATTGTCTGTGTAACACAAAAGCCAGAATTGTTGCCAAAAGAAAAATAATATTTTGGTTTGGATGTGTAGATGAAACTGAGGAACCAGCGAAGAAGCGAGTAAAGAAGAATAATCATGGTGATAAACATACATTTACGCTCAAGCATGGATCAATTCTGGTGATGAGAGGTTATACACAACGGGATTGGATTCATTCTGTGCCTAAACGAGCAAAAGCCTTGGCTACCCGCATCAATCTCACATTTAGGCTTGTTTTATGACGGCTGAAAGACATTAAAAATATATATTATATCCACATGAAAACATAACATTTACCTATGTGCAAAATGATAAAAAATTGGCAAAATGAAATAATCAACTTTATTCCTCAAGAATAAGCACAAAATAGCAAACTCTCGATGCATGACGTATGCTTGCATTGCGTCAATATGATTTTGCTTAGTCTTGGTCTTGAAATCATCTCTCCTTACCAAGGATTGAAATTAGAAAAGGAGTGATGCAGAAATATTGTAAAGACATAAAAAGTGACGGTCACTTACATAATCGCTAATTCAAGCCAGGCGAGGTCAAGTTCATCCATCTTCAAAAAGTGCACAGCGTCATTTTCACTATCAAGCCCAAAGAGGTATGAACGATCAGGACTGACTATTCCTGGCGGTATCGTAAAGTTGAAGTAGCCTCTGTTGGCTGCATGTGTTGCAGGACTTGCAGAGACTACGTCAACTTTACGATGCCACCAGGAATAGTTAATCCTGATCGTTCATACCTCTTTGGGCTTGATGGTGAAAATGATGTGCACTTTTTGAATATTGATGAACTTGACCTCAGCTGGCTTGAATTAGCAATTATGCAAGTGACCGTCAAAAGTCTTTAAATATTTGTTCATCAATCCTTTTTTATGATAGGTACCTCCACAAGATGTGTGACGATTTGGGTTGGAAGGAGTGCCAGTGTGCCACTTCTTCAGTCCAATGGCCTTGGTGAGGAGAGATGATTTCAAGACCAAGGCAGAGAAGTAGAATCATGTTGACACAATGCAAGCATATGTCATATATAAAATGTCAATGAATCGGGAGTTTGCTATTTTGCGCCTATTCTTGAGTAAATTTGATACTTCATTTTACCAACTTTTCTTCATTTTGTACATATGTAAATGTTATGTTTTCATGTGGACATAATATATATTTTGACTGCTGAAAGGATTTACAAGTAAAGACTTTTGAATGTATGATTTTAGAAGCTATCACGGTTAGAATTTTATTAGCTTGAGCACTGCAAATTCAACTGTGGTCTTGTATGTAGAGATTTATTTAAGTGTTATATTTTTTTGTTTTTGGAGGCAAATATTACTTTCACTTGAGTAAATATCCGAGTTCAGCACCAATGGCGAATTCCATGTAACGTATCACATTAGTCCTTTTGCTCTCTCTTTCTCGATATGTGTGTATACACATATTAACTTGATCCGCTCTGTATTGAACTTATTACAAAAACACATTTGAATATCTAATGAGTATCTTGATGCAGATTACTACGTTCACGTGATTCGGCTACTTCAATTGCAGTGTGTTTTGAAGGAACACACCTTTCGCCAATCCAAATTATCAAGAAAACTAGGCAAAAATCTAGAGATGATTGGATTTTATGTTGGAAAATACTAAAATCACAGACTTACATAAGTAAAAAAGTTTGTGAGGTAATGGGATGTATTAGTTAGTCCCATGATGTTAATTTAGTGGCGAAGTAATGTGTTTTTTAAACCATGAAAGTAATGTTTGAATCGGTATTCATAATAAGTATCGATTATCGACGACCTTACTATATTATTCTCCACTATCGATAGTTCCTATTCGTGTACTTAAATTTTGGCAGCTTCGTCTTTACTCACACTTCTTACCTCACGACCATTCATTGATGCTTTTATCAAAGGCTTACTCCTTTCTGTTCAGAGGGTCTTTTCCTACGATTCAAGGTCTCCATCTCTCGATTCTATGAAGCCACGATATATGTTTTGATTTAGTTTGACAGAATCATCATTTATCTGTATCACATCATCGCATAAATTCATAAGCAACCATTTTTTCTTTAGCTTTTACTTAATTAGCTTGCTGTTATGTTCCCTTAAAGTAGGTAGCTACTTCGAATTCAGAAAAACAACAAATTCATATGAATAGTGTTCCAAAGTTGAAATGTTTTTATTTAGTAGTTAGCCTGTGCTGAGCTCGGATCTTGTGGGTGTATCTGATTTACAGATGTTTGTGTTGTTGGTGTTGTGCGGACGCCGATTGGTGCTTTCTTTGGCGCACTCTCATCTTTCAGTGACAGAGCTTGGTTCTATTGCTATTAAGTGTAAAACTATTGAACTTTTCTCCATTTTTAACCCTTCATTTTCATCATCATCGTTGAGGAATAGTGTAGAATTCAGTAAATGTTAGCAGGAAAATTTGTATAAAGTGTTTGATGCGTTGATCAAAATTATTTTTTTGAACTCTCGTCTAAAAGCCCTTTTCCCAACCTCTAAAACCATAGAGAGTTGTTAAATCCAAATAAATAGTAAAATCCAATAAATAAGATAGTTGGGCGAGTGTTTAAGTGAAGTTATCAGGCATATAAAAAGTTGGTAAAATTCTAAAATTAATCAATGGATATGTTTAGTCATTTCCAATAAATTTACAAAACAACAGGTAAGTCCACGTCACATATACATCATTTCCCTATTTCCTATTTTTAGAGTCTTTTAGTTTCATAAATTGTCCTTTTCTTATGCTTGAAATTTGAAAATGTTTTACTCCCTCCCTCCACATTTCTAAATATATGATCAAGTTAACTTTTTTGGAGAATCCTAAAAAATTTAAATAAATTACTTATAAATTGATTTGTCGACATTTTTTCAATAAATTATTCTATTAGATTCGTAAGTTAATATATAATATAATAATATACAAAATATATTATAATTAAGTGTTTCATTTAATTTCCTTAATTTTTGGAAAAAAAGTCAACCCACTTTTATACTCCATCCATCCCTAAATATAAGTTTCAAATAACCACTTTGTTTTATTCGAAAAAACTATTTAAGTTAGTTAAAAGCATTAATTATGTGAGGAATCTAATTTATTTTCCAACTTTACCCTTATTATTAAAGATGAAATAGAATGACAAATAAGAGATAATAAAGATGAAAGAGAGTGTATGGGAGAAAAGATAAACAATGGGTTAAATTGAAAAAAATGCAATAAATACTTAGACAACCATAAAATGAAGCTTATATTTTGGGACAAGCCAGTTTACAAATATGGAGCTTATAATTAGGGACGGAGGGGGTATTTAATATCGAAAAAGTAGTTCAGTGGGTGGCTTCACAAGAGCAGAATTCGTGGCTCTAAAGACTAAGTGCATGTTTGGGATAGCTTATCTAGGCCCAGAAGTTTGGCGAAACTGCAGCAGCAGATGAAAAAAAAAAGATGTTTGGCATCTCATATTTTCAAAAGTCCTTCTAGCCAAATGGGCTTCTCTGCCGACAAAAGTCATAAGCTGATGGGAGTAGCTTTTGGCTTCTGAAAAAGTACTTCTACAATGGGTTCCATATCTTTTATTGTGTGTTATTTAATAAAGTGGGTAGGGAAATTAGACCATTAGACCCCTAAAATTTTTAAATAAGATATTTTCTTTTAATATAAAATTTCCTTTTTATCTCCAAAAATTTACCATAATAATCTCTAATTATTTTCTCCCACAATATCCTCTTTTTGAGCTAAAAATATAATTTTTTTCAAATTATTTTCCTTAAAATAAATGAGAAATTAAACCTTTAAAATCCTCAAAAAGCGCAAAATTTCACTTTTTCTTTTTAAAATATAAGAACATATGTATATTATATATGAATTATTTAATAATAATAATAATGTCCTTTTTAGTAATTTTTCATCTAAATTTACTTTTCAAAATAATCATCCAAACATGTTTTAAAAGTCAGATTGAAAAAAAAAACTCACTTCTATCGTCACAAATCCAAAAATAAATAACTTCTTATAATCTGACTTTTTTCCAATCTTACTTCTAAAAAAAATCCAATTTAAAAAAAAGCTAATCAAAACACAAACACAAACACAGCGAGCTCCCAAGGAAAAAGGAAAAAGGAAAAAGAAAAAAGAAAAAAGGGAACAGAAAAGGCGGGAAGAACGATCCAGGCTTCTAGCCGAAGCTATATGTAAGTGCAGAGATGTAAATGGATGGGGTTGCCGGCAAGACGCCGATGAGTGTATTGAAGATGAAGCCTTTGTTTAAACCCACCAACGACGATAATGCTGATGACGCTTTGAAGAAGAAGGACACTATCGATCTTGGAAACTCAAGCGAAGTCATATACATCCGAAGGTTCTTGCCCTGGGATCACTCATGGAACTGGTTCGACTACCTCGATAAACATATCCCATGGACCAGACCCACCCTTCGCGTCTTTGGAACATCTTCCCTTCAGGTCTCTCTCTTTTACCTTTCCCTGTGGGTGCGTGCATGTTTGTACAAGTTAGGGGTTAGGGATTCTGATCCCTCAAGTTCATTTCGTCAGCCTGATTTTATTTCATATATATTTATACATATTTTTTTTTTAAGGAATTAGTACTTTGCTGGTAGAAGCCAGTAGATATGTGGATATTATTGTATGCCTATAGCTACTCTTTCCTAGTAGTACAGCTTATAAAACCATGATTTTGATTTTGAAAGTACAGCTTATAAAACCATGATTTTGATTTTGAAAGGCTATTCTAATTCCAACCCATGGTTTCATAAGTTGTATCAAACAAGCCTTAAATACTATAAGATTTAGTTGATTTTTTTTTTTGGAAAATAAGTTATTTATAATTTGTTTTTCTTGCATTTTTTTCTCTAAACTAGTTTATTTAACTTATAAGTCAATATATAATCTAAAAATACACAAAATACATTATGAGCAGCTCATTTAGCTTCCTTAATTTCCAAAAGAAAAAAAAGTCAACTAGAGAGTAATATTGTTTTGACAAAAAAGAAAAAAAAAAAACAATATGGTTATGTGCCAAGCTGCCTGAATATTTTGTTGTGGAAACAAAGATATCTGCTTCTCTATATGCTATATGTGATAATCCTTGAATAACTTCCACAGTTGAAATAAAGGGAAAGGTTTATCTATAAGTTATAAGCAATTGTTGTATTATTAGAAAGAATTATTGCACCATCGGTCGATGAAGAAACTCCCCGTTTGATTGGTTTTATGGAAGACTACAAATGCTGTCAGCTCGCAGTTGTTTAATTGATGTGGATAGAGTCATGGGTTAAGCCGACGTTATTTTGCTTGTTTGAGTTCATTGAAACCATCTAAACCATGGATTTGATTGTTTTCATTGTGAAACCAAATACATTAATACTGAGTTGTCGAAAAAGAAACTTTTGTTGGGATTGGAACCTTTGTGCAACTTTCTGCGTCCCTTTTGTACTTTATATATCGCCTTCTTACAATGTGGTATTGGCTTTGCTATGACACTGCATGATACAGAGCTTATGTCACAAGATTGATCATCTTCATCAAAATTTTCGTTGAATGCGATTGAATCTTTAGCTGAATCATGCTCACTCTATTTTATAATTCAATTCTGTTTCCTTTATGAATTTGTTTAGTCAAGCAACTGCAAGAAGGAATATTATTGGTATCTTTACCATTTATATGAGCATACTTTTGGGTTTTCGACATGTGGGTAGTGACTGACACTAAATGCCCCCACACAGAGGTCTGAGAACGCTGTTATTTTCATAGTAAAACTATTTTCCTTTATTTATATATTATGCAACAAGCGTAATCTCCCAAAACAATTTTATTCTTGGGAAAATTTCAGTTTACCCCCCTAATAAAGAATTAATCTCAGATTCCCCCCTAAACATTCTGAAATTTCACTGCACCCCCAAGGGACTAAAGTGAAATTAAATGTTTCAGCTAAAAGACCAAAATGTCCTTATTGAATTTTGTACTGATTTCCAAGACACATATGAAGAATTTCCAAGACACATATGAAGAATTTCCAAGACATTTATGGGAAATTTCCAAGACGTATATGAGGGAACTTTTCAAAACATTTGTACTTATTTTCAAGATCAATGTGAGTATTTTTAAGTCTAAAAAATCACGGAATCCAAAACTAAAACATCCAAAATTTCACAACTATATTTCCAAGACACATATGAAAAATTTCCAAGACACATATGGAGAATTTTCAAGACACATATGAGAAATTTCCAAAACGTTTGTACTTCTTTCAATAAGGACATTTTGGTCTTTTAGCTGAAACATTTAATTTCACTTTAGTCCCTTGGGGGTGCAGTGAAATTTCAGAATGTTTTGGGGGGAATCTGAGATTAATTCCTTATTATGGGGGTAAAATGAAATTTTCCCTTTATTCTTCATGCATCTTGCTAACGTAGGGAACTTTGCTTTTCATGCTGTTTAAGCCTAGAGACACATGTTACGTTGCAACTCCAGGATTGAAGGAATTGATTTACAGTGGATATCAACCACATGCTTATTCCTGGGATGATTATCCGCCACTGAAAGATATCTTGGATGCAGTATGACTCAAAAAGTTTTTGTTCTCAGTGCTGTTAATATTTTGATAAATTTGGTAGCCTTCATTAACAGCACTTAATACCTTCCTTATTTCTGAAGGTCCATAAAGCTCTTCCCGGGAGTAGTTTTAATAGCTTACTCTTAAATAGGTATAAAGGTGGTAATGACTACGTTGGTTGGCACACTGATGATGAGAAACTATATGGACCAACTCCTGAAATTGCTTCAGTGTCTCTTGGATGTGAACGTGAGTTCATTTTGAAGAAGAAACCAAGTAAAAGATCTAAGGGTATGAGCTTCTGTTTTTCTTTTTTTAGGTTTATACCATTTAAATGCACACACATACAAACATGTCAAAGCCAACTCGCATCTGAAACCTCATCCATGCATAGCAGGTGGTGCTACTATAGGGGCGGCTTGCCATTGACATATATATTTATGCCTGACTGAATTTAAATTATGAAATGCAGTTCCACATTGATTTCGTGATTTCCTATTGCTGGCTTCTGGATGATTAGGATGATTTAAGGCTTGTTTGATCCTGTTATGAAAATCTGTCTCATCATCTGTGTTTTCTGTTCACATTTTTCTAAATTTTCAAACTTGATTATTTACATTGTTTTTAATTCATGATAGTATTGATTTATCGTGTGAATGATAACAAATCAAGTATTGAGCTTGAGATTTTCAAACCACGTTGCAGAAGCTTAACAGAATCAAATAGACCCTTGACTCAAGTTTTATGTTTCTGTGTTAAAAGATTCCCGTATCACATTGATACACAGTCTTACACTGTAGCCATGTTTGATTATATATATATATATATATATATATATATATTTGTGTATCTGGATTAAGAAGAGCATTGTCTGAGTAACTCAAAAGCCAGGATTGTTCCCTAAAGAACAATAATATTTTGGTTTGGATGCGTAGATGGAAGCAATGAACCTGCAAAGAAGCGATTAAAGAACAATCATGCTGATCAACATACATTTACACTCAAGCATGGATCACTTCTGGTGATGAGAGGTTATACACAGCGGGACTGGCTTCATTCTGTACCTAAACGTGCAAAAGCTGAAGCCACCCGCATCAACCTCACATTTAGGCGTGTTTTCTGACAGGATCTGAAAAACTTTTTAGGAGATGCTTTTGAATATATGATCTTAGAAGCCATTCTGTGTATATTTTCGTTAGCTTGAGCACCGAGAAGTGCGAATTTAGCTGCGGTCTTGTATGTGGAGATTTATTTTGCGTTTCTTCAGGCAAATGATGCTTCTTTCACTTGTAACTATTTTGAAGGAAAATACGTATCCAAGATCAGCTCCAATGGTAAACTCATGTAATGTGTCGCATGAATCTTAATGCTCTCTCTACAATCTTGACGAGGTCTGCAATGAACTTATTATAAAACATACACTCTAACTTCTAGTGAGTATCATTTGAAATTAGTGCTAAGATGGAGAGCTTATTGGATTTTGTGCTTCAAAGCACCGATTATGCATTTAAATAAGGTATAAGTCAACAAAAAAGAAAGAAATTGTACACTAATAAGGATTGGTTTTAGGAAAAGATGCCTACTCCCCGAGTCCTCATCAGGTGCTCAGGGAATCAATGAGCACTTACTGCTAAGCAACAACTCCACGTCATTAATCGTCACTTTTTTCAATTAAATCTTAACTAGTAATCATCTCTAGGAAAGGCTATTATGATGACTAATCATGCATTTATTATTGGATTTTTTTTTTATAATCACATTCCTTTTATCCCGACCTTACGGTATTTTTTCAAGAATTTACATCACTATAATACCTGGACAGGATAATGATATGGAAGAAAAGAAATTACTCTCTTCATTCCTAAATGTATGATCTATTTAGGGATTTGAGTTTATTTCTAAATATAAGACATTTTTCTCACATTTTTTCTAAATTATCCT
Organism: Mimosa bimucronata; assembly: GCA_037074515.1. NCBI lineage: Eukaryota > Viridiplantae > Streptophyta > Magnoliopsida > Fabales > Fabaceae > Mimosa > Mimosa bimucronata. The sequence continues at coordinate 8,287,783 of CM073438.1, forward strand.
TATTAATACTCCTTAATAATAAACACGTAAGAGAGGGAGTGTAAGAATAAATGAAAGTTGTTGGGGTGTTTTTATAATATCATGTAATTTTAACTAACTTAAATAGCATATTTAATCTAATCAAATTAAGATAAATAATTCTTTATTTACTAAAAACGATGAGCTTACTACTCCGTCTTTTCTCACACTTCTCATCACCTAATAAATTTTTGTGCTTTAGTTGTCAAAAGTTTCTCCTTTCTGTTCTGAGTGTCGTTTCAGATATTCTATGTCTCCAGGTCTTGATTCTGTAAAGCCACGAGGTTTGGTTTCGCAGAATCATCATTTATCAATATCACATCATCACATTCATTCAAAAGCAACGTTTTATTTGTGTATTAGGAAAACAACAAATTCATATGAATAGTTTTCCAAAGTCGAAGTCTTTTTTTATTAATTATTTAGCCTCTGCTGAGCTGAGCTCGCGTCTTGTGGGTGTATCTGATTCACAGATGTTTGTGTTGTTGGTGTTGCGCGGACGCCAATTGGTGCTTTTTTTGGCGCACTCTCATCTCTTTCAGCGACAGAGCTTGGTTCTATTGCTATTAAGTGTAAACCTATTGAACTTTTCTCCACTTTTAACACTTCTTCATCCTCAAGGAAAAGTGTATAATTTAGTTAATGTTAACAGGAAAATATGTTTTACCCCTATATTTTGAGCTATAAAGTTGTGTTTGATGCGTTGATCACTATGAACTAACAACATGCAGTTAACACTTGTGTTCGATACATTTGTAGATGTACTCTTGTTACTATAAGACCTAATTACCTAATTTGATTAGATTAAAGAGGTTAGTTAAGTTAGTTAAAATCACGTGATATTACCAAAACACATCTAACCATCTACCTTCATTCCCACCCACCCTCTCTCATGCTTGATATAATTGAAGAGTATCAATAGGGATGATTTGGGAAAAAGTTGAGAAAAATTATAAAGATATTTTATATTTAGGAACAAAGATGTTTTATATTTAGGAACAAACTCACCTCCATAAATATAAATATAGGTCATACTTAGGAACGGAGGGTGTATCATAATTAAGAAAAAAAGTTATCCTTTCAACTTGGAGATGTGTTGAAAATGGATCCTGACATGGCTAGTAACCCTCAAAAGAAAACAATCTAAATAGAAATACAAACTAGCAACTAAAAACCCCATCTGATTGAAAGGAAGTTCTTCATAATGCATTCTTTTCTACAAGTGTACACCATTATGTTTAATAAAATCTCATGTCAATGTGTTTATGTTAGTTTCCATGCTTAAAACTGCAGCTGCTCTCAAGAGAGCAAATATTGATCCATCACTTGTGCAAGAGGTGTTCTTTGGGAATGTTCTAGCTGCAAATTTAGGGCAAGCACCTGCCAGACAGGCTGCATTAGGTGCGGGCATACCTACCTCTGCAATCTGCACTACCATTAACAAAGTTTGTTCAGCAGGGATAAAAGGTAGGCTTTGTTTTATTTATTAAAGGGATCATCTCACGTTGAAAATGTTTAGATTTAAATTGTTGTGGACGAGAGTTGAGTTCATACTTCTATTCATTTTTTCCCCCTGTTGCAGCTGCTATGCTTGCAGCACTGACAATACGATCAGGTATTCACGATGTTGTCGTGGTTGGTGGTATGGAAAGCATGTCAAATGCACCCAAGTATATGGTAGAAGCAAGGTTTTCCTTTCTTTCTTTAATCACTGACACAATGTTAAATTGGCTCTTGGGAAAAAGTTCACGCTTTAGAAAGCTGAAGGAATGTGTCTGGATCACTTGGGAAACTATATTTGCTGCTATGTTGGGTTGATGTTTATTTTGCTACTTGGACAATTAATCAATCACTTGGTAGTATTTCAAGAACGTAATTTGGGAATTTTGGTTTATAAAATCGTATATTAAGACCTTATAGCATGTATGGGACTTGAATCCCATGTTATAAATTCTTGACATGGTTTGCATTTTAGTTGCTAGTAATCTTCTATCTGGTTGTGTGTCTGTGAAATTGGTAGTTTTTAATGTTTGAGTCTGACTTTCATAAATTTTCACCTCATTTTTGTGAGTGAAGATGATATGTATCAACATGTTGTGTATATGTTGTGTCTAAAATCAGGAAAGGATCCCGGGTAGGACATGATACTCTCGTTGATGGTATGATGAAGGATGGCCTTTGGGATGTTTATAATGACTTTGGCATGGGTGCTTGTGCTGAGTTATGTGCTGATCTTCATGCTATAACAAGAGAGGAGCAGGTATTATTAATCGATATTATCAATCATTTTCACTAGGTGATTTAAATGACTTGTCATGAATTACTGTCAACATCCTCTTTGTTTCTTTTGTTGGTATCTAGTTGCTTGGCATAGTCAGAATGTCAGATGTTGTGCTTTTGTTAATTAGATGTAAAATTGAGTTGAACAATATTCATATATTGATATTTTATTCGGTTTTACCACCATTTCACATGTCGTCAGTGCTCCCTGCTTTCATATCTTTTTGTCTTGCAATCTAAGTATTGTATTTATGTTCCATTCTACCACCTTGTGTTGCTTCTCAGGATTCTTATGCTATAGAGAGCTACAAGAGAGGAATTTCTGCTCAAAATTCTGGTCATTTTACATGGGAGATAGTTCCGGTTTGATTTTCTAATTCCTAATCATGTTACATTGTTGAGAATATGGAATGATTTCAATGTGGTTTCCGTGCCACTATCTGCACTTGCAGGTTGAAGTTTCTACAGGAGTAGGGAAGTTTTCCACCCTTATTGATGAAGATGAATGTTTGGGAAAGGTAAATAGATAGTTTCTATCACATTGGAATATGGTAGGAATGTATGCATTTTGCTTGCAGCTATCATAATTTGTTCGATTGTACCTAGTTTGATGCAGCAAAGTTAAAGAAGCTTAGGCCAAGCTTCAAGAAGGATGGGGGTTCTGTAACTGCTGGCAATGCTTCTACCATAAGGTCCTCTCTTCCTCCTCTCTTATGATGTGTCTCTCTGCATACATGGTATATGTGCAGTAGACCATCTTTATTCCGGTCCCTTGTCATGTGTCCTGGCCTGATTATTACCATCAGCGTAGTTGACTAAAACTTGATCCTTTTTTTTTGGTCAAATAAACTCGATACTTGATTATAACCACATTCCTGTCTTGTTAATTTGGTGACTAAGCCACTCGATTGGGTTAGGTAGGTTTTTGGGTTCACTCCAATGTGTGTTTGTATTAATACCCATTTTGATTTTGTGGGGACTGCTCATCGCATCATTGCAAAAAGTTTGACAATTGATTGTACACCATGCTGTAATTTAAGGATATTTGTAGTGCTTGTTGGATTAACATTTGCAAAAGTGGCTTTTATCCCAATTGACTTTTACAAACTGGAGTTGAAGTAAAAGTCAATTATTGTAATGTGATTTATGTTTGGATTGGATTCTCCAAAAAAAGTCAGTTTAACAAAAACTTGTTTGGATGATATATTGAGAAGTTAGCCTTAGAATGTTCAAATATGAAGAAAAGTCAAAAGCTAGAAAAAGTTGTTTCAACTTTAAATTGACTTTTGAGTAATAAGTTAGTTACCGATTGGACCTAAATTGACTTTTTCAGTTGAAAAAGTCTGTCTTGGCATGGCAGCCCATAATCATAAGGGTCTTGAACTGCATGCTTTTTGACTGATTATTAGTTGTATTGACTTGACCAGTGATGGTGCTGCTGCATTAGTGCTAGTGAGTGGAGAGAAGGCGCTTCAACTTGGATTGCAAGTAATAGCTAAGATAAAGGGATATGCAGATGCTGCTCAGGTGTTATGACAGGTTATTGGAACTTTTCTTGGTCTTGACTAATATGAACAACTCAAAGCTTGAAATGAGGTTTCTCTTGGCAGGCACCAGAGATATTCACAACTGCTCCAGCTCTTGCAATACCAAAAGCCATATCAAATGCTGGTTTGGAGGCTTCTCAAATTGATTACTATGAAATTAATGAAGCCTTCTCTGTAAGAATATATTCTACTCATAATTTAGGCTTTTGTACTAGTGCTGTTGAATCTTGAGTTAAAACATGAAGGGAATAAAAAGACAAGAAACTAAATTCTCAAAATTACAGAATAAATTTAATATTTTTACAATAATGGGCAGTGGATTATCGTACTAGAGATGCCTATTTGTAAGCAGCCAAGATAAAATCTGAATGATATAGCTATACTTATCCCACAAGGATAAATGATACATATTCGTGGTCACAATCTCTCTCAATTCCTCAAACGGAAAACCTTGATTCCCATATCATGATCACATTGTTACAAAATAAAAATGAGTGAAAATTTTGTGATCTCATACTGCATTATGTCTTTTTATGCAGGTTGTGGTTCTTGCAAATCAAAAGCTTCTTGGTCTTAATCCTGTGAGTGTTGATACTGCTGCTCTTTGGCCCTTCTGCTCTTCTGGTGGATTCTATCTTTTTTTTTTTTTTCCTCCAGCTGATATGCTGTTTTTTCCTTGTATAATTCTCTAGCTTGTCCTCATATTTTAAAAGCTTAAATCTGATAGATAATTATGTCTTTTTAATTTAACGTAGGAAAAAGTTAATGTGCATGGTGGAGCTGTATCATTGGGACACCCATTGGGTTGCAGTGGAGCTCGTATCTTAGTAACATTGTTAGGGGTAATTCTTAACCTTGACTTTCTCATCTTCTACACGTCACCAATTGATAAGGATAAATAGTACTTAAGAACCATAAATTCTACTAATGATAGTTAAATACCTTAAAAAAACTAGGATTCCTCTAAAAGACCATAGAAATAAGTTACTTTTGCCGCTTTATAGCATTTCTGATGGAGGAGTCAGAGATGATAATGAACAATGGATCTTATGGCATCAAGATGACAAGATGTGTAAAAGGTTGGGATAAAGGAGGTTTAGAACTTTCACAGATTGTGCAGTGGATATAACATGATGATCAGAAACAATTATACCAATCAATTCAGATAGTTACAAGACATTTATTGTACAAGAGTGTTTTAGAGAGATCAAATCATATGGGTTACAATTAACTAATTTACCTAAATTAATCATATAACTTTTACATTATGGACTGGAGGAGTATTATTTTTCAAATTTGAGGATGTGTTGGCTGATTTTTGTGACACAGGTCTTGAGACAAAAGAAAGGCAAGTATGGGGTTGCTGCTATCTGTAATGGGGGCGGAGGGGCGTCTGCTCTCGTCTTTGAGTTCATGTAATCCTTTTTTTCTTTTAATTTGGGAAATTCTATTAATTCTTTTTGGGTAGCTATTATGTTGAAGTTTCATGAATATTTATTTTGACTCGTATATGAAACTGTCAATGAAACACCTCACATTGAACTCAAATGAGAGGGAGAAGATTTGAATCTTCTTTGGGAAAGGAAAGATGATTATTAGTATAGATACGTATCTGATACCTTATGAGTGTAGACTGTAGAGACTAGAGAGCAATATGATCTGAATCACTTGTATATTGAATAGAGGTTACAAAATGTATACACAGGAGAGCATTAAAGAGGATCCCAAGAAATTAGGGATTCAATCAAAGTCATAATGCTGGATCCTAAATTGACTCCTATGACTATGCCTGTAATCCAATCATATCGTCACACATATAAATTATTACTAGCAATTCTGGAGTAAGTAAATGTTTAATGCTCTTTTCTTTTGTGAACAAATGTGAAAAGGCTATGGAGATTCATTTTTGCATTTTTGCAGGCCAGTTTCCAGGGTTAGACTTTCTTCGTTATGAGGATGGTTGGAGAACAAAATGTATGATGATTCTGTTAAAGAAAGAAATGGCCTTAGTTCTGCTTTGCAACAAATACTAATCTCTTCTGGAGTACTAAGGGGAAAGGATAGAACTCTCCCAAATAAGTTAGGACATACTGGAGAATTGAGATTCGAACACTTAAGCACTTGTTTAAATGGCGAGAGTTCTTACCACTCGTGTGTCAACCTGAGTTGGTAAGGAATTGAAAAGTCATGTTGTGCTGAATTTGTTTGTCCTCTAAGGATGTAGGTATAATGGTGAGTTTAGTGTATGTGACTGAATGATAATGGCAAACATTTGGTTGTGAATTTTGTGAGTTATAAGAATCAGACAAGTGAAACGTGAAACCATGAAGAATTACAATAGAATGAAAAGGTTCAGTAAAAGTCTCAGAAGGGATTATTGGTTATCGTATTATTTTTAGAATGATAATGATAATTTCTTTTGACATGAGAAACTAGTATATCAAATTAGAAGAATATATTAATACATACCAAAAGATCCCAATTAATAAAAGAATTACTCATCTACTCTTAAATTTATGACCTATTTAGGGAGGTGAGGTTGGTCCTAAATATTAGACGTTGTTCTAATTGTTCTTAAATTTTTCTCAAATTATCTTTATGAATGTTCCTCAATAATAAACAAATAAGAGAGTGGGAGTGGGGATAAAGGTAGATAGTTAAAGTGCATTGGTAATGTCATGTTACTTTAACTAACTTAACTAACATTCTTAACCTAATCAAATTAGGTAAATGGGTTTTATTAGGACCGAAGGGAGTATTTTATTTTTTGGAGTGGGATTACGTGTGTAAGTTAATTGGAATTTTTTTTTGAAAAAATATATATAGAGAAAATTTATTTTATTAATTTTTAACTTTTATTTTGTTATATTATACTTTATAAAATTAAAATAACCGTAAATCTAACATCCTAATATTTTTTAGTAATAATCACAAAAGAGATTCTGCACGACATTGACAATTAGACAAGCTATTTTAATAACTACTAGTTCACTTAAAAATATTATATGAAGTTATTATTATTCTAATGTAATATGTTTTTTCTTTTGTATGAATCTATTGCAAATAAAAAAAAAGATCTTTTGTATGAATTTATTTTCCTTTTATAGACCAAGTATCCCAGGTAAGATCTGCCTTCATCTCCACAAATACCTCCCTGAATTTCTCAACTACTAAGAGAGAGAAAATAAAATCTTTTTTTTCCTTTCCTTATCTTCTATAATCTTGCTTCCCTGTAAGGTTGGCATTTACTGTCATAATCACACCACAAAACCTGTGTTATCAGAAGCTAAAATAGAAAAAACAATTCACAAACCATTCATAATTTTGGGGACTTTCTTTTATTCAAAGGCCTAAGACCTGTCAATACACACTCATAATCCAAAACGTTGGACATTAAAAGAAACCTCTGTGTCTTCTTTCTGGGTTTCTTTCAAGGTCCAACAATCCCATCTTCTTCCCCTTCTTGCACTTCATTCATCATCACCATTTTCTCCAGAAAGCATCAAACTTTAAGGTAATTATCGTCATTTTGACATTCATTTTCATATGTTCATATTATCATATCATGTGATTCATGGATGATTGCAATTAACAGTTTTGTTGCAGAGATCATTGGGGAAGAGAAAATGGTGAGCTTCAGGAAAGTGGATTCATCAAAGGATATGAGTCCTCCGAAGGGAGAGGTTGGAGAGATAGACACGAGGGCACCATTTCAATCTGTGAAAGCTGCTGTCAGTTTATTTGGTGAAGTTGCTGTCTCCAATGAAAAACGTGCTATCAGAAGAAAATCATCCGAGGTAAATATGCAACAAAAACCTATGAAGCTTAACCTTATATTCATCATCAACCACACATGTTCATGTTAAAACTCTCTCGTTTCAAATTTTGTAAGATCATCATGCATGTGCCTGCATTGGCATTCACATATTTGTGATACATGCTCCATCCTATCCTTAATATAGGAACTTAATAATTAATTTGGTGAAATTAAGAAAACTAGTTAGGTATATGTGCCGAATGTATGTTACTTTTTCTAAAAACACCTTTACTCTATCATTTGTATTGGAATTGCCACTTTATAGAAACCTTGCTATTGATACTTTGAGAAAAAAATCACTCCGCCGATCCTAATAATAATAGCTAGTGAAGAGGTTGGTGTTGATTTTAAATACAAGGTCTCAATTCATTTCATCCCTAATATACATCATTTTCCTCCAAACTAATTTACCTAACTTATCAATCAATTTATAATCTAGTGTTATACATGGGTGTTTTAGACATACCATGTTACATTTAGCATTATATCTCTTCAAGCTAGTTCGAGGAAATCTTTTTTTTTTTTTTCATGGCCTTTCAAAGCAAACACATGTAAATACTAATATTGTTGAAAGCACATCTTTTTGTATGGTTTGCAGAATGTTCTGGAGAAGGAGACACAGCTTCTATTGGCACAGAGAGAACTGAACAAGATAAAGAAACAGCTTGAGACTGTGGAGTCCACAAAATCCAAAGCACTTGCTGAGCTTGAGAAGGCAAAGGTGACACTACAAGATCTCACAACAAAGCTGACAAATGTCAGAGAATCTAAAGAAGCCGCCATGGAAGCTGCAGAAGCTGTGAAGAATCAAGCCAAGCAACTAGAAACAGCAAAATCCCAAAAAGAAGTTGGCTTTGAAGCTTGGAAGCAAGAACTAGAGCATGCAAGAAAGGAATACACAAGCACTGTGAAACAACTTGATGCAGCCAAGCAAGAACTCACCAAGATCAGGCAGGATTTCGATGCTGCCTTGGAGGCGAAGCTAGCAGCATTTCAGACAGCCGGGGAAGCCCAGAGATCGGCCAAGTTGAACTCGGAGAGGATCAGTGAGCTCTCGAAGGAGATTGCAGCCATGAAAACATCTGTTGAGGAGCTAAAGCTTGCATCTTTGCAGGCACAAGAGGAACAAGCAAAGGCCATGACAGATAGGGAAACTCAATATGTATCTTACAAGAATGGCAAGGAAGAATCAGAGGCAAAGATGAAATCTTTGATGAAAGAATACGATCCCGAATCGAATACCGAAGATCTTGAGGCTAAACTTGCTGAAACAAGCGCAGAGATTGAAGTTTTGCAGGAACAGATGAAGAAGGCACATGATTCAGATATGGAAGCTGCAAGATCTGTAACTTCAGAGCTCAGGGAAGCCACAAAGACATTAGGAGAAGTAACAGAAGAAGAAAGCTCTCTGAGAAGCCTGGTGGATTTACTAAGGGATGAATTAGAAAATGTGAAGACTGAGCAAAAAATCTTGAAGGACAAGGAACAGAAATCAGAAGCTCTTGCAAGTTACTTTAAAGATGAAATTCAGAAGAGTAAAGGAGAAGCCGATATGGAGGAGTTGGAGAAAGCTTCTGAGTTATTTCAAGAACAAAGCATGAAGATAGAGAAGCTAACTAAAGAAACAGAAGCTGCAAAAAGGGAAGCAGAAGAGATGAACCAGAGAACACTTGAACTGAAGCAAGAAACCGAGCAAGCGCGAGCATTGGCTCAACAACTCGAAACGAAGCTCGAGATTGTGCTAAAGGAAGCAGTAGAAGTAAAAGCAGCAGAACAAAGAGCACTTGAGGAGATGAAGATCTTGTCTGAGATGCAAAGTAACAACACTGGTCAAGTTGGGGATGCGACAAACTCAGATCCAGATCATGGTAAGATCAAACTATCTATTGAAAAGTTTGAGTCAGTGACAGGGAAAGTGAAGGAATGTGCTGACCTTGTGGAGAAGGCAGAGCTGGCCGCTATAACTCAGGTTGAAGCAATAAAAGCAAGACAAAGTGAAGCAGAGAAGAAGTTAGAGGCAAATCTGAAGGCAATTGAGGAAATAAAAGCAGCTACAGATATGGCTTTGAAGAATGCAGAGATGGCAGATTCTGCCAAAATGGCACTTGAAGGTGAACTTAGGAGGTTACACCAGCAAGACAAGGTGCCAGCTGAATCAGCATCTTCGGATTCTCATTAAACAAAAATTTCTTCACAAGCATCAATCAAAGTGGGATGGGGAACCTTATCCAAAAGTTAGTTGTTGAGGTAGGAGAACTAACCGCACTTTAAGACTTCATTGAGTAACCCATTCTTCTGGGACTTGCTGGTATCCCATACTACCCAAGTCCTTATCAGAAATCAATCACAAAAGTAGATATGAAATTGTCAAGAAACACTCACCCCTTCGAAAAGAAGGAAAAGAAAATCTCATGCAAATATGTATGAATGCTCATTGTGAATTTGTTGGTTTTCGCGAGTCCTTATAGTCTTTTAAAAGACAAGTTTTTCCAGGGTATATAGGAAAAACCTCTAATATTTTTAGCATCTTTTATATACATCTTACTATTAAAAAGGTGTACAATCCTGCAAATCTCAAGAAAATTGAAGCATCAAAAGTAAAATGTGCTTAATCTTCCTATAAACATCCATCAAACTGGCCATGACCAAAAAAAAAAACTGGCCATGACCAGCTTATGTTCACCCTGTGCCTCACATAGCGCATTGTAGTAAACATATATCAAAGAAAAAATTAACACACGAACATTGGCATGTCACTTATAGTATGGCCAATCACAAGCAAATAGGTCATAAACATTTGAATTTGACGTGGCATGGTGGAGCTTTTATTTTTTTCCCTCAAACAAAAAAAGAAAGAGTAAATTGGGCATTGATTTCTTTTTTATCACAGAAGTGCCACATCATATTGAAACTCTTCAAATCACAAGATATGACAAACTAAGTTCACACTAAGGTTCAAAAAACCGGACCGGATATAGAACCGGATGAGGCACCGGTTCAAGGGTCAATGATCAGACCGGGGTCGGACCGATTATATTAAAATAATAAAATTTTATTGATATTAACATTAATAATCACTAATATCAAAATATTAATATAGATAGGTATGCATGATTCATCAAACGTGAATATTTTAATATTTCTATAGAGAGAAAAAAAGAAAATATTAGTTGATTACACATGAAAATAAATATGATTCTACAATCCACAGAGTAAAACAAAAATACTAAGAGTAATAACAATTAAATATTAAACATATGCAAGTAAAATAGCATTTAAAATATTATAGTTTCTTGGTTTCTAAAATTGAGTGAAGTAAAAGTTAGTAATTAGGTAAGTTATAATAAAATAAAATAAAAAAACATTTTTGGAGGGGGGAAAAAAAGAAAAGGAAAAAGGAACCGGTTCAACCTCCCGGTTTTAGGCGGGGTCAACCTGCTCCTCACCGGGTCAACTGTCCACCTAGTTCAACGCATCACCCTGGACTGGATTTGTGGGTGGTTCGGTAGTTTACCGGTCCGATCCGGGTTTTTTAACATTCATAAAAGAATTTTTCCAAATATATCAAAGAGGATTTATATTGTCTGCCTGATCCAATGCCTCAGCCAACTATTCTACAGAAGCGTGGAAGAGATGCATAATCTATGATCTATATAATACAAATGGACTACACAGAAGAGGACTTATTATTAGTAAAGCCATAAAATTAAATGGAGAAATATTGAATACTCTCACAAGCTTACCTATAAGGCCCAAAACTGAATGAGAATTTATGAATGAATAATGTAAACTCAAATTTAAAAGAACGGATATGTGATGGATAGCGTAACACTAGTCATTACATTAACAAACTGAACAATAGTGAATCAATGAATTCATACCAAAAAAAAAAAAAAGAAGAAGAAAGAATCAATGAATGAAAGTAAGGAACATTAGAAAAGATTAATTATATGCTGCGAAAAGGGAAGCAGGAGACAATATGAGGTTAAAAGATAAATATTTACATAGATTAATTGATTATGAACTTTCCTCCTTTGTTTGAATGGAATGAAAAAAATGCTGAAGAAGAAAAGCAAAGGAAGAAAAATTGCAGGAGAAAAAAAGAATATGAAAATAATCCACCCTTTGAAACACATATTGAATATCATATAATAATCGAAAGTCCAAAATACTCCTCCCCTTTTTGGTATAAGATTAAGGTGACTATATTTGGGGATATTAAGGAAGCAAAATAAGCTATCTAATCATAATAAAGTTGCATGTCATTATATTATAGTATATCAGTTTTATAAGTTAAATAAATTAGTTTTGGAAGAATGATAAATATAAGTGCTTTAAAGTAATTTATTTTGTTTTCCTAATTTAAAAAAACCACAATATCATAATAAAGACAGAAGGAATATATATTTTACTTTAGATGGATCATTAGAAATTTATTTGTTACAAAATATCGAAATTAACATTTTTGTCTAATATCAGATTCTTTATTTTATCATTCTAATCTCTGATTCACAATATTTGGAACCAAACATTCCCAAGGTAATACTCAGAATATACAACCCGGTTTCATTGCATACGGGTTAGGAATAAAATGTAATGGAATGCCATGCAAAGCTGCACGATTACCATCAATTATAAATAATGGAAAGAAAAATTATATAATAAACAATGGGTAATCAAGAAATTAAAATTATGGCTCATATAAAAAATTGTTAATGCTTAAGTTTATATAAAACAGTAATGCTATTTTTTTTATATAAAATATCTGAAATAAAATAATTTAAATTTTTGAACTAGATATAGTATAATAATTATTGATCACATAAATTATTTAAATCAAATTAATATTTGATGCAATCATATTGATTTATAAGTAAAAATAAAATAACTAAAGACTCTGGTTTGACTTATCTTATATGATTATAAAGTGGGCCATTTATAAAAAATATTATAAATCAGGCTTTATATTTAAATAAATTATTTTGACATTAAATATTTAATTTTTTAAATCACCAATGTAAACATTTATTCCTCACATAAACTCTTTTCATTACAAAGGGTATAGATGATTGGAAGATTTATCATTCTTTTCAATACACATGCAATCCTTTAAATGATTGGAATTTTTTTGACATGTAAGGAATGCAAGATAAAATTCTATGTTAGTCTTTCGTTTAAAAGGTTTAGTATCAAAGCTTGCACATGTCCCAGTCACACCTTCAGCAAAACAAGTTCAAGGACAAACTATTTTGAGGGGGAGAACTTTAGTAAGAAAACGCTAACCATACTCTTCTGAAATGTGTCCTCAAACATATTTTAATAGGGTGCAATTCAAACTTGTCTTGGGTCTGATACCATATGAACAAAACGTTAAAATATCAATTCATGTTTATTTATCTAATACGATGGAGCAGTACAGAAGGAATGAACTTGTCGTGATTTTGGAGGTACTATTATATGAGCTTTGGTATTTTGATAGTAAAACACCCATTCTTTAACCACTAATTTGCATCTTGGCAAGAATTTGAGTGGGAGGCGAACAAAGATGAATTGGAGTACGTCTGAGGGAATGTAACAGGATGCCATATTTGGAGTTGGAGAAGAGGAACTCTCTCTAATATAGCATCAAGAACAGAAGAAGACGGGGTGTAAGTGAAGAGAATGTTTGAAAAAATGTAAAATTTATAGCTATTAATTTCCTCTCAAAGGTGCACACAAGAGGACACACTTGCTTGAGTTCAAACGGCTATTTCTCAATTATATGTTTAAAAATTTAGATAGGTAAAGATTGTTAGAATTTAGATAGTCAAATTCCCTCATAACAACTAATTCCCCCAAAACCTAAAATAAAACTATCCACCTTATAATTACCAATCAACCCAACTTCCGAAGTTTAAATGTAATCAAAGTGCTAGAAATTAATTAAAAAAAAAGATGAAAAGTTATAATCTACCACTACCAACCAAACATCATCATCTGGGACAAAAAAGTGCCCCTCCAAAGTTTTCCCACTATTTTAGCTCACTGAGTTTATTTTATCCCATAATAGTTTGATGCTATATTTTTTGGTGAGGCAGTTATTCATTATTTCTTGTTATTGGGGGAGTTTTATATAGGCAACTTCAAATATATCCTTACTTGAAGTTAAAATTAGTTGAAACAATTTCTGGCATAAAAAAAATAGTTAAAACAATAAATAGATTATGGGTGACAACTTTTTGGGACTTTGAAACAACATTATGAGTGTCATTTATAGTTGTTTAAATTATTCGTAATTACTCCTTCCAATTCTTATTATAAGAACTTGAAATTTGAATTTGTTTGTTTTAAAATATAAGAGTTTGCCTTATGTTGTCTTATCATATAATGAATTAGTTCATATTTTACCCCCCAAATAATTTGAAGTATTGCATTAAATAAATTGTGGGTTGGTCCTCATATTTAGTATCTCTTTCTCTCCTTTTTTTTTTGGAATATATTAAACAAATATATACAAAATTACAATAACACTACCACTAAGCTGTAGGGCCGATTAGCCTGACCAGCCCTGCAGCTTTAGTAGTGTGAGTGGAGAGGTTACACACATAATCACTACATTAGATTATTTTAAGTCATCTTCACTTGGTAAATTGTAATAGGGCCCATATTGTATATTTCTTCTACAAAAGTGTGATATAGTTAATTGTATTTGTTTCAAGTATAAAGTGTAAACATAGGTAAAAGAAGAGAAGCAGAAGAATTATCTAAAACAAGCACCAAGTTTCTACACTAGTAGCACATACATATATACATACTCACACATACGCCATTATATATACTTATTTCCATGGCTTAAGTTGAGGGGATTTCGAAGTTGATTATGTTTGGATGAGCAGAAAATCAAGATCAAAGAAAGGGAATAATGGAATAGCAGATTAGATCCTGCAGAGTGCACGAGAAAGTTGCCGGGTCAGAATCATAAATGAAGGCAAAGAAGTCAATGAACAAATGTTGACCATTATGTCCTCTCCTTCTCCTCGAGTTAAGAGTAATGATCATCATAACGATGACCATCAGATTCAGACTCCCATCCCCATGAAAGAAGATCAAGATCATCATCAAAATGGTCCAATTTCTTGTAATTGTTTCGAACCCTTGTTTAAATGACTATTATTTATGTAATTTCTTCTAATAAAAAAGATTTATACCAGTATTCCACGTGGATATTTAAAATGGACATGATAAATCACTGTGATTAAATCATAAATAAAATGTTCGTAATTTGTTGAGCTCATTTTGATTTGATTAAAGCTATCCCATCTCCAGACTTAAGATTCAAAAAATTTTCACCTCGTTCGACAAATATATTTTTTAGGATTTGAATTTTATGTGTTCTACTATTTAAGCATTTATAGAAGTGAGGCTCTTATATTCCAACTGATATCTTGTTGGTATTTTGTTGTCTCTCTTTTGATGTGTTAATTTTTAATAATTAATTGGACATTTCTGTTCTCTAAATGTTGGGGATGCTAAAATTAAAATGTGTATATGAAAAAGAGAAACTTACGAGAAGGGCAAAAAGTAGAAAAATTAGAAAGATGTATTATATTTAAGACTAAATTCAACTTCCCAAATAGGTTCTATATTTAGGAAGAGATGGAGTACTTGATGCAAATATAAAGGAACAAAAATCTATTTTAGCCTTGTATCAAATATCAATATCTAATTTCAGTTCAAAAAAGATATCAATATCTAATAAATTTGTATGAATTACAATCTACAACCCTTCAATACTAAAATCCCATAAAAATCATGATTACTTCTATGGAGCAAATTTGCATTTAACTAATGAACCAATAATGAATACTCCCTCGGTTCCTAAATATATGACCTATCTAGGGGAGGTGAGTTGTTCCTAAATATAAGACCTATTTCTAATTTTTCTCAATTTTTCCCAAATTATTCGTATTAATATTCCTCAATGATAAACAAACAAGAAAGGAGGGTGTGAATAAAGATAAATAGTTAAGGTATTTTTGTAATATTATATGATTCTTTGGTAATATTATGTAATTCTAACTAATTTCTTTAATATAATCAAATTAGGTAATTAGGTCTTATATTTAGGATTGAGGAAGTAATAACCAAAAATTAATGAATGTATTTACTTTACTTATCATTCTCTAATAAAGCATATTCATTGAAAAATAATCCCCTATGTTCCCTTAAAAAAATTCCATAATACTCTTAAAATACTGGCCAATTGCATTTATTATATGAATTGAAAATTTGAATCTCCTAAAAAAACTGCATTATCACCTCAATTATAGTAAGTTTTAACGTCTAATGTATAAGTTTTCACAGATAAAAATTTGAATACCATGATAAATGGGATGGATCTTTAATTTATGAAAGTCAAGGTTGTCAAACTCGTGAGTTTAAGTGTAAACTCGTGATGAGAATATAAAATCGAATCGTAAACTCATAAGAGCTTACTTTTATTAATAAATACGTGTTTAAGGTATATAATTAAATAAAAAATACAAAAAATAAAAATAATTTGAATTAAATATATTTTTCAATTTGAATAGTTATATTGAATATATCAATATACATATTTTATCAAACTTAGTAATTTTTTTTTATAAAATTTATATATAAATTCATTGAAAATGGTCAAGTAAAAATAATTAACATGTGATTTAAAAAAAGTAAACAAGGTTATTTCGTAAAGTAGAAACGTAAAAACGTTAAACTCAACGTGTAAATTGGTAAGTTTAACCGAGTTTATACCTAGTATAAATTTAAGTAACCCTTGTCACGTTTTACGTAGGTAAAACAATAAAAACGGTAAAATCGAAAAATCAACTAACAAGTTTAATAATAATATATGTAACGCGCATATGATCAATTATATTTATTGTTATATGCATTTAAATTTTTAATCAACTAAAGAATCACAACATCTCTTTGATTTCTCATTTCTATTCGTACTGAGGTCCCATATAAGGCATTTAATCACAACCAGGTCCCAAACAATCATCAAATTATATTGAAGTCTCAAGAGACCTAGGTGTAATTAAATTAAGTTGTCAATACGAGCTCCTTGAGTCATCAATGTATAACACAATAGTTGTCAATACCATCGAAAACTCAATAGTTGTCAATACCAGCTCTTTCAATTGTTAATAACAATTAAATAGTTGTCAATAGCAGTTCCTTGAGTTGTCAATGCATCTCTTTCATTGACAACTTAAAAAGCTGGTATTGACAACTCAATAACAAGCCATTTAATTACAGCCAGGCCTCTTGGGACTTCAATGTAATTTGATGATTATTCTGGGAGATGAATCCCTCATTTTCTTTTACATTCTTTTTCCTCATTTTCTCCCTTAATAGCCATTAGATCTACTTTAAATGGTTCAGATTTGGTGTAATTTTTCTTTTTATAACATAAAATTTCAATAATGATATTATAAACAGCAAATCTAGACCATTTAAAGTGGATCTAATGGATATTAAGGAAGAAAAAGAGGGAAAAGATGTAAGGAAAAATGACCATCTCCCGTTTGGGACCTGATTGTGATTACATGCCTTATATGGGGCCTCAGTGTGATTTTCCCAAATAAAAATCCTCCCATTCCGGAATCCTGTAAAAAATCATTACTGCTCCTTAATTTATGGCAAGATCGAAGACTATTATTACATATGTAAGGGGGGGCGATAACAAAATTAGGAAATACTTGGTGACCACGTTTTTTAATTTGACGGCATGAGAATTGAAGGAGTAGAGAATCCATAATGGATTAGAGAGTAATTGACCGCGTCACCTCATTACGAAATTGATTTAAGGAAATGTATAAATTTAGAAACTTTTGGAACCTAAGCTCGTACAGGTCTAGAAATAAATATTAAGTTGATTGGGACTAGCTGAAAATATTGTGATCACGTATATATATATAAATTGATTCAGGGCTGATTTCTGCCGTGTGGGATTTGGCTTTAGTAAAATTGTCAATGATTATAAGATAGTGAAAATCCACGAGTCTCTACATGAACGACGCCATCATGTAAACATATATGCACTATCCACAGGGTCATGGAGCACATCTAACC
This sequence comes from Mimosa bimucronata, assembly GCA_037074515.1. Taxonomy (NCBI): domain Eukaryota; kingdom Viridiplantae; phylum Streptophyta; class Magnoliopsida; order Fabales; family Fabaceae; genus Mimosa; species Mimosa bimucronata. Next base: position 8,305,540 of record CM073438.1, read on the forward strand.
TTGACCATCTTGGTTATATTACAGTTCTACCCTCCTCATTTGCTGCTACTGACCAAGCTATTTATTGGCCTGCTCACAAGAACGGTTTTGAGCATCTAAATAATTGTTCATTCGACACTATGCGAAGCAAGTATTTGCTTTGTTTCCAAGGTCCACCAGAAATTATTATAGGCACAAAAGTTTGATCACTTACGAGAACAAACTTGGTTTGATTTCTTGGTTTCATTTGTATGTAATGGAGGAGGCAACATCATCATCAGGTGATTCTGTGCAGAGATGGAATGCAACTACGAGTATTGACGGCCCAAGTATCTGGCATTTAGAACCAATGACGTTTTGGATGAATGAACTTGTTTTAAAACTTAGAAACGTGGGGTGTAAACCAGTATTTCATATATATATTTATAATCTCACTACTAATAGACTCCAGGAGTTTCTTATTGATCGCACGAATGGCGATGTTCAGGGTGCTTTTGATTATGTGGAAAGCCTTGTGCCTATTGGTAACAAAAATTCAAGACTTGATTCAACAAAGTGAAGCGGAGAATTTAGAAGCAAATCTGAAGGCCATTGAGGTAACAAAAGCACCAATAGATATGGCTCTGAAGAATGATTTTTTTTTTTTTTTGAATTTCATTTCAGTAGATATTACTCACGTCTTTTGTTATATTCTTGTGCCACTTGATTTTGCTTGAATGGATAGTACTCACAAGATACTTTACATTTTCACTTCCTCTATAACTCCTTGGATCCCCTGCGTCTTTGCTTGGAAAAAGCCTATGCATTTGTATTATAGGAAAGTAGGAGTTCATTTAGCTCTAGAACTTCCATGTATTTATCATCTTCCAGTGTCTTGGGTTAGAACTATATGGATTACATTGCCTATTGGTTTATTATCTGATCAAATTCCTCAAACACAAATTTTTCAGTGGTTTTTACGTTTTTTAGAAAGTGATTCTGAAAATATTGAAGAGGAAGTCTCTTGGGCATTGTATTACATTTGGTTCTTTGGCAATCAGAAAGTAGCCAATAATGAAGATATTCAACTTCAGCAGGTTGTACTTGCTATTAATTCTCAAATCATGTTTTATCAACCAATCATGCTTAATCAATCTTCTGTGTTACCCAGTTGGTCTTCTGATTCACTTCATAATTTTTCTTTGCAACCTCAGTTGGTTAATGACCGGGTAATTATGATATCAAAGTTTAGAAAAGATGCACAATTTGGAGATTGTATAGTTTATACCGGTATTTATTTTCAGAAAGAGTGGTTAACTAACTTGTTTGCTACCAGAAGATGTCATCAAGATAAATGGACTGTGATGCTATCTCATTTGAGGAAAATTCTGATATTCATTTGCAATCAACAATTAATTTCCAGTTCATATGATTATGGTCTTTTTATTAGTCTTCATGATCAGAATTTCAAGAGGGTTTTACTGCAACAAATTTCATTGTCACTGTGTAATAAGGTTATGTTACATGATTGCATAGATATTTTACATAGGTTTTCTAGTTTAAAGGTATTATAGGTTTAATAGGTGTATTTTGTTTATTGGTTCTTATCGTCTTTTTATGTAATATATTTATCCAAAAAAAAAATTAATTCTAGATTCATATTATGGGCTCTTCATTGAATTTGCTACCAACCTCTTTTTGCTACTTTGGGGTTGTTTCAGTTAAATTCTATCAGTTTGTTTACTTTATATAATATGAACAAATTCAGGGGAGCAATTTGACTGATTTTTTCTGCAAAACTTCCAATCAATTTTTCCTTATTAGCCACTTGCGGTCAATGCTTTCATTTATTCTAATCCCTTTAAACTTGCCTTTCTTCACATCATTTCAGATTGAAGAGTGCCGGTGCATACTTTTGTAAGACCAGTGCAGAGCAAAATTTAGTATGTTATGTTGCTGCTAAAATATAACATACACGGGAAAATAGAACAAGGTTTGAAGAGAAGAATGAAAGATTAACCATTGATTTTCTTGGTCCAAGATTGACGAAAGTTTATTTGTGGGTTGTAGGCAATCAGGTAGAGAGTATTTTATTGGTTCGATGAACATTTTGTAATGCAATTTCAGAGAAACTAAAAGATATATTTCCCTAATACTTGGAACTGCTCCCATTTATTTGGTATTACTACTTGAGCTGTGCATAGAAACGATGACAGCACAGGAATTTAAGCAATTATTATTAATTAAAAAAAAAAAGGCAAAGTTTACTATGCCAAAATACAAGGGTATTGGATGGGGCCATGAAAAACGTATTGGGCAAAATACAACTTTTTATTCATTTTCAATTTTCATTACAGAATGTTTACAATGAATTTGCTTTCCTACAATGAATTTGAATCAGCAAACTCCAGTGATTGAGCTTGTTACTAAATGTTTACAATGAAATTGTAGATTCAGTTTGTTATATCAGAGTCCACTGTTTCTTCCATTTCTGGCCTCTCAGATAGAGCCCGTGTGTCTTGAGATGCCATCATAAAACCTATTTCATTTGCAGCTATTTGTAATTAAAAAAAAACAGATGCCAAAATTTTATCTATAGTAACTGATTAAAGAAGACTAGAAGTGAACAACACATTACATTCATTTTGACTCGCATATTGAAGTGTCAATGAAACACCTCCCATTGAACCCAAATGAGAGGAAGAAGATTTGACTCGTCTCTGGGAAAGGAAAGATGATTAGTTGTGTGTGTGTGCATAATATTCTTTATCTGATGCCATATGATTGCAGACTTTAGAGAGCATCATGATATAAATCACTTGTATGCGTAGGAAAATGTATAAATAGAAGAGCATTAAAGAGGATCCCAAGAAATTAGAGATTCAATCAAAGTCATGATACTGGACCCTGAATTAACTCCTATTACTATGCCTATAATCTAATCACATCGTCACACATAAAAATTATTATTATTAACAATTCTAGAATAAGTAAATGTTTAATGCTCTTTTCCTTTGTAAACAATTGTGAAAAGACTAGGGACATTCATGTTTGCATTTTTGCTGGTCAGTTTCCAGGGTTGGACTTTCTTCATTACGATAATGGTTGGAGAACAAAATGTATAGTGATTATTTTGAAAAAAGAAATGACCCATCCATCAAACAAAGAAAAAAGAAAAGAAATGACCTTAGTTCTGCTTTGCAACAAAAACTAATCTCCTTTGGAGTACTAAGGGCAAAGAAATCTCTCCCAAATAAATTAGGGCATGCCCATTAATTGGGATTCTAACTCCCACTTGTTTAAATTGCAAGAACCCTTACCAGACATGTCAACTTGAGTTGGAAAGGAATTGAAAAGTTATGTTGGGCTGTATTTAATTGTCCTCTAAGGATGTAGCTATATTGGTGAGTTTAGTGTATGTGACTGAATGATAATGACTTCCCTTATGAACCAACATTTGGTTGTGAGTTGTGACTTCAGCAAGTTTATTTATATGTGTGTTTGCAGTTGAACTTCAACTAGCTCGGAAGAGTCATTGATGAATTTTTGTTTTTATAGTCTTATTAGTTAGTGCTAGCGTAATTTGTAGTTTCTGGTGTCTTTGTTAGTTCAGTTTCTTTATCTGGTTTATGCCCTGATGTAATCTCTTCAGATTGTTTATGATGACATTTGCTTTGTAATGATATCACCCAGGTTTTTCAGCCAAAAAAACTTTGGAGGTTGGGCTTATTGATGATTATAATGTGGATAATTTATTTTGGGTTTAGAGGGAATTTGTTATAATGAGCAAATTTTGACGGTTGGGTTAGTTCCAATCTGAATTCTAACAATCTTCCCATGTCTGAATTTTTAAACATTTGGAAAGGTAAAATAATTGAGAAATAGCCTTTGAACTAACTAAGCACCTCTCAAGCAAGTGCGTCTTCTGGTGGGGACCTTTGAAAGGAAACTAATAAATATAAATTGAGATCTTGTCAAACCTAGAAACTCTATTATCTTCGCTTACAGCCCCCAAACGTCTTCTATTCTTGATGCTATACTAGCCATTCGTCTTGAGAGGTCCTCTTCTCCAACTCCAAATATGAAGTCCCGTTTCCTACCTCAGACATACTCCACCTATTCTTTATTTGTGACCCACAAAAATTCTTACTAAGATGCAAACCAGTCTGTAAAGATTGGATTTTTATGATCAGAACACCAAAGTTCATAGAATACTACCTCCACAAGTTCATCCTTTCTGTATAGCTTCATTGTAAACTCCATGATATTATGATATTGTGGTCCTATGGCTAATTGACAGCCAAAAGGAAATACATCAACTTCAGACTCTCTCTGATACCTGGAACAATTTGTAATGCATAATTTCAGAGAAACTAAAAGATATATTTCCCTAGTACCTGGAACTTCCCCATTTGTTTGGTATTACTTGAGGTGTGCATAGAAACGATAGCATATGAATTTAAGCTATTATTATTGTAACAAAAAAAAAAAGGCAAAGTTTACTATGCCAAAATACAAGGGTATTGGATGGAGTCCTACAATGAATTTGAATAAGCAAACTCCAGTGATTGAGCTTGTTACAAAACGTTTACAATAAAACTGTAGATTCAGTTTTTTATATCAGAGTCCACTACAATGAATTGAGAGATGGAGACATTGAATCGTAGGAAAAGACCCTCTGAACAGAAAGGAGTAAGCCTTTGATAAAAGCATCAATGAATGGTCGTGAGGTAAGAAGTGTGAGTAAAGACGAAGCTGCCAAAATTTAAGTACACGAATAGGAACTATCGATGGTAGAGAATAAGATAGTAAGGTCGTCGATAATCGATACTTATGGCTTGTTTGGCTACACTTTTTCCCCAAATAAGTTCTTATTTTCTATCAAAAAGACTTATTATGAAAAAAAGCCCAATTTAATGTGTTTGATTGGACTTATAAAAATAAGTTCTTATGAAAATAATAAGAACTTATGGAGGAAATAAGCACAAGTTGAAAAAAATGACTTGTTTTTAAAAATAAGAACTTATTTTGATGGGACCCACAAATTCTGATTTATTTTTCATTTTAACCTTACTTTTCAAGAAGTCCATCCAAACATGTTTAAAAGTTCAATTGACTTATAAGTCATTTTCTTAATAGCTCATCCAAACATAAAAGTCATTACACAATCTGACTTATTTTCAATCTGACTTATTTTTAAACTGACTTATAAATAAGTCAACTTACCAGAAGTCCATCCAAACACACCCATAAATACCGATTCAAACATTACTTTCATGGTTTAAAAAACACACACTTTGCCACTAAATTAACATCATGGGACTAACTAATCCATCCCATTACCTCACAAACTTTTTTACTTATGTAAGTCTGTGATTTTAGTATTTTCCAACATAAAATCCAATCATCTCTGGATTTTTGCCTAGTTTTCTTGATAATTTGGATTGGCAAAAGGTGTGTTCCTTCAAAACACACTGCAATTGAAGTAGCAGTAATCTGCATCAAGATACTCATTAGATATTCAAATGTGTTTTTGTAATAAGTTCAATACAGAGCAGATCAAGTTAATATGTGTCCACACACATATCGAGAAAGAGAGAGCAAAAGGACTAATGTGATACGTTACATGGAATTCGCCATTGGTGCTGAACTCGAATATTTACTTAAGTGAAAGTAATATTTGCCTCCAAAAACAAAAAAATATAACACTTAAATAAATCTCTACATACAAGACCACAGTTGAATTTGCAGTGCTCAAGCTAATAAAATTCTAACCGTGATAGCTTCTAAAATCATACATTCAAAGGTCTTTACATGTAAATCCTTTCAGCAGTCAAAATCCTTTCAGAAGTAACAGAAGAAGAAAGCTCTCTGAGAAGCCTAGTGGATTTACTAAGGGATGAATTAGAAAATGTGAAGACTGAGCAAAAAATCTTGAAGGACAAGGAACAGAAATCAGAAGCTCTTGCAAGTTACTTTAAAGATGAAATTCCGAAGAGTAAAGGAGAAGCCGATATGGAGGAGTTGGAGAAAGCTTCTGAGTTATTTCAAGAACAAAGCATGAAGATAGAGAAGCTAACTAAAGAAGCAGAAGCTGCAAAAAGGGAAGCAGAAGAGATGAACCAGAGAACACTTGAACTGAAGCAAGAAACCGAGCAAGCGCGAGCATTGGCTCAACAGCTCGAAACGAAGCTCGAGATTGTGCTAAAGGAAGCAGTAGAAGTAAAAGTAGCAGAACAAAGAGCACTTGAGGAGATGAAGATCTTGTCTGAGATGCAAAGTAACAACAATGGTCAAGTTGGGGATGCGACAAACTCAGATCCAGATCATGGTAAGATCAAACTATCTATTGAGAAGTTTGAGTCAGTGACAGGGAAAGTGAAGGAATGTGCTGACCTTGTGGAGAAGGCAGAGCTGGCTGCTATAACTCAGGTTGAAGCAATAAAAGCAAGACAAAGTGAAGCAGAAAAGAAGTTAGAGGCAAATCTGACGGCAATTGAGGAAATAAAAGCAGCTACAGATATGGCTTTGAAGAATGCAGAGATGGCAGATTCTGCCAAAATGGCACTTGAAGGTGAACTTAGGAGGTTACGCCAGCAAGACAAGGTGCCAGCTGAATCAGCATCTTTGGATTCTCATTAAACGAAAATTTCTTCAAAAGCATCAATCAAAGTGGGATGGGGAACCTTCTCCAAAAGTTAGTTGTTGAGGTAGGAGAACTAACTGCACCTATAGACCTCATTGAGTATCCAATTCCACTGGGACTTGGTATCCCATTCTACCCAAGTCCCTATCAGACATCAATCACAAAAGTAGATATGAAATTATCAAGAAACACTTACCCCTTTGAAAAGAAGGAAAATAAATTCTTGTTGTGAATTTGCTGGTTTTTTTTCAAGTCCTTATAGTCTTTTAAGAGACAAGTTTTTCCAGGGTGTAGGGAAAACATCTAATATTTTTAGCATCTTTTATGTACAATCTTACTATTAAAAAATGTACAATCTTGCAAATTTCAAGAAAAATAGAAAATTGAAGCATCAAAAGTAAAATATGCAGTCTTCCCATAAATATATCCATCAAACAGGCCATAACCAACTTCTGTTCACACTGTGCCTCACATAACACATTGTAGTACTAGTAAGTATTTAGAACGTATATATAAAAAAAAATTAACATATGAACCTAACTTATCCCGTCGCTTGTAATATGACCAATTATAAGTAAATAAATCATAAACATTCAAATTTGATATGGCATGGTGGAGCTATAATTTTTTTGTCCCTCAAACAAGAAAAGAATGAATAAATTGGGCCTTATTTTTTTTTTATCACGTAAGTGCCACATCGCATTGAAAATTATTCAAATCATATTAAAATGTGTATAAATATTTATTTGTAATTGGTTAAACCAAAAGTGATATGGCAAACTAGGTTTATACCAGAATTTTGCCAAATATATCAAAGAGGATTTATATTGTCTAGCTGATCCAGAGCCAAATTTTCTACAAAAGTGTGAAGGAGATGCATAATCTATGATCTATATAATACAAATGAACTATACAGAAGACCCAAAAGAATGGAGAAATACTAAATACTTTCACAAGCTTACCTATGAGACCCAAAACTGAATGAGAATTGAATGAATAATGTAGATTCAATTTTAAAAGAATGAAAATGTGATGGATAACAACACTGTTGATTACATCAACAAACTGAACAACAGTGGATCAATGAATTAGGTAAGCAGAAGGGAAGCATAGATTAATTTATTATGAACTCTCCTCCTTTGTTTGATTAGAATAAAAAAATGCAAGAAGGAAATCGAAAGAAGAAAAATTGCAGGAGAAAAAAAAAAGAATATGAAAAAATCCACCCTTTGAAACACGTACAATTGATGATCATATAATCATCGAAAATCCAATATACTCCCTCCCCTTTCTCATATAAGATTAAGATGAATTTAGTTAGGGATATTAATAAAGTAAAATGAACTATTTAATCATGGTATAAGTTATATGGCATTAGATTATCTACCAGTTTTATAAATCAAGTAAATTAGTTTTGGAGAAAAATGATAAATATAAGTACTTTAGATTAATTTATTTTATTTTCTTAATATCCAAAAAACATTAATTTTCTATGAAAGACGGAATGAAATATATATTTACTTTAGATGAATCATTAGAAATTTCTCTAATACAAAATATCTACATCAAAATGTTTTCTAATCTTAGATTGGATCCTGGAACCAAACATTTTTATGGTAATACTCGTAGTATAAGAACCCGTTTGGTTCCAATGCATACAAGTTAAGAATACAATGTTTGGAGAATTGTAAATATGTCCCAAGCAAGAGAATTAATTTCAGACAGGTCTATTGATAACTCCTTCACTTGTTGACTGAGACTATTACAGTTGTTAATAGTTGTCATTAACAACTCTTTGGTACCTCTCTGAAATTAATTCTCTTGCTTCGGACCTATGTGCAATTGTCCATACAATGTAATGAAATGTAAAGCAAAAGTTAATACAGGATTACCATCAATAAGAAAATAAGAAAGTAAGAAAAAAAATATATACTCCCTCCGGTCCTAAATATAAAATCACTTTGACTTTTTTTATGAAAGTTAAGGAAGCAAATTAGACTACTAAATTATAACATATGTCACAATAGTTAGATCATAAGTTAGTTTATAAGTAGAATAAATTAGTTTTGAGGGAAAAAAGATAACTATAGACAATTTAAAGTGATTAATTTTACATCCTTAATTTCTCCAAAAAAAAGTCAAAGTGATCTTATAATTAGGACCGGATGTAATAATAAATAATGTGCAAAAGAGATTTTAGTCTGCAATCAATTTAAATAATACAAAAAAGAGGGAGTTGTATTAAAAATTCTAGCGCCCAAAAATTAAAAAAATGGCTCATATAAAAAATTACTAATGTTTAAGTCTATATATAGATTTATCATTCCTACCTAAAAAAGTTATATATATATCGATATATAAGGTCACAAAATCCATAAACGAAAAAATATAGATAATTAGTTGTACTATTTTTATAAAAAAGAAGAAGAAGATATATACCTCCTTTTGATTTATAAGTCGAAAATAAGACAACCAAATGATTATAAAGTAGGCTATTTAAAAAAAATATTATAAAGCATACTTTGTACTCAAATAAATCATCTTAACATTAAATATGCAACTGAAATCACCTAGATGGAAGAGAATTGCTTTCAACAAAGCGGGTGCTACCATTCTTCCCAGACTCTTTTCACTATAGAAAAGGGTCATGTTTTGGCATAAATGATGGGAGGATTTATCATTTTTTTCAACACAAATATCTTTTAAATGCTTGGAATTTTTTGACTTATAGGGCATGCAAGATAAATGTTTTAAATTAGCCTTTTCGTTTCTAAAATTTGTTATCAGAGCTTGCACATGTTCGAATCTCACTTTTATATAAAAAGGCTCAAGGCCAAACTCTTTTAAGCTACGAACTTCAGAAAGGAAACACTAATCATACCTTCTCTCTTTTCATTTTCGAACCAAACATGTACAAGCTCTGATACCATACGAACAAAACGTTAAAATATCATCCAAAGCAATGTTGAGGTAGTGTTTTATCATCCAAGGCATACCCATTGGGTCTAGCTGCCACAGCTGGATAATGTGGATGCCAGTCTTCTTAAGATCAGCTATGAGGAATAAGACATCCTCAAATGTAACTAATCTGTACATCATCTCGTCATCAACTAGGGGGAAAATCAAAGAGGGAGAATGCATGGGTGGAGAGATCAAATGCAATTATTAATTCAATGCCCTCTTCCCCAGGCAAAACCCTACACCCCATCCAATAAAATATCCCCCGGAAACAAATAGCTTCTTCGTATACAATAATGAAGTCGATAACAGTAGCATCCACCTCAGTCCATTCCTGAGTAGTACACGAGAACAGCCTCACCATTTTAGCCAAAGTGTCTTTGGACCCCACCAAAATCTTGTTGTCATTATCATCCGGACAAAAGCCGAAACCCACAAAAGCACCTTCCAAAAGATTAGGGTTTTCTTCAAGGATCTGAATTGGAAGTGGAACATGAATTACCTGGTTGTACAGAGGGTTCCAAATTGAAATGGAGGCAAAAGCTACAAGGGACAGGAGCCAAAATTAAAATAGCACATACACATACTAGAGTTTCGATTTATTGATCTAATATAGACCATAATTTCCCTATTTCATGCTTCAAAATCTAAAAAGATTGTCACTCACTAATTGCAACAATTATATTTTCTAGTTTAAGCCCCACTTTTTGGGTCAAGCTGCCACTGCAGGACAATATGGAAGTTTCTTGACTTCGTAACATCAGTTATAAGGCTCACACATTCTTATATGTAATTAACTTGTTGACCATTTTGTCATCTACTGGTGGCAAATCAAAAAAGAAAAATGCATGTGTGGAGGCATCAATGCTATTACTAGTTCAAAGCATTCTTCCTTAGGCACAACCCTACACCTCCTCCAATAAAGGATGGCACGGCATCAAAAAGCTCCTCCGTATATCATAACAAAGTCTAAAACAGCAGAATCCACTTTACTCCATTCCTGAGTGCTATGTGAGAACAGCCTCACCATTTTAGCCAAATTGCCATTGAACCCTACTAAAATCTTGTTGTCATCATCTATCCGACAGAAACCGAAGCCCACAAAAGCACCTTCCAAAAGATTGGGGTTTTCCTCAAGGATCTGAATTAGAAGTGGAACATGAATTACGTGGTTGTACAGAGGGTTCCAAATTGAAATGGAGACCAAAGCTACAAGGAACAAGAGCCAGCCATGATACGATTATCATGGGTGACAGCTTCAGGGGGACTCTGAAGTTGATGCATTTCCTTTTGGCTGTCAATCAGCCATAGGTCCACAACACCATCATGGAGTTTACATGGAGTTAGAGCCAGTAATACGAGCCGAAGCCCGTGGGTTAACTCGAAACCTGAAAAAAAATATGGTTATGGACTCGGAAAAATAGGGCCCATATTAAAATGAGTCTTTTGGGTCTGAACCCGTCAAATCAGAGCCCTGAAGGGCTAACCCGTCAAGCCCGTGGGCCAACCTGAACTCGTTTTCCCCTTTTTCTTTCTTTTAAACAAAAACAAGCCATATTCCTAATTAACATTGATTGATTGTTTATCATTGATATTGGACTTGGAAATTGGAAATTGGAAATTTGAAATCTTGGTCTTTTGGATTTTAGATTTAGTTTAGAGCTTTGTTGTATTTTGGAATATTTTTAGTTGAATATTTTATTCAATACTTTACTATCATTTTTGTTATTTGTAATGTGTTAAACACTTGAACTTGAATTTATAATCTTATGTTGTATTCTTGTATTATAATTATATTGTAAAAAACAAGTCAATAACAGCAACAAAGCCTTATTCCCGTTAGGTGGGGTCGGCTATATTGAAAAAAAAAGAAAGGGGAAAAATTAATTGAAAAAATGGGCTGACAGGCCGGCTCCTATTACCAGCTCTACATGGAGCAGTACAGAAGGAATGAACTTGTCGTGATTTTGGAGGTAGTATTCTATGAACTTGGGTGTTCTGATAGCAAAAACCCAGTCTTTACACACTGATTTGCATCTTACTATAATAACATCTTTTTAATGTTCAAATTTCAAGGTAAAAGAAATTAAAAAAAAAATGAGCAACCAAAATGTGTGCCCATAGCCTGCCTATTTTAATCTTAAATGGGTTGGGTTTGAACCCACGCATTACAGGCCTTAATTGGGCAGCCTTAAATGGTAAAAATTGCGGGTAATGGGCGGCCTAGCGGGTTTTGGGTATTTTACTCAACCCTACCTATGATAAATCAGATAGTTCTTTAATTTATGGAAGGGCCATATGATCAATTATATTTATTGTTATATGCATTTAAATTTTTTAATCAACTAAAGAATCACAACATCTCTTTGATTTCTCATTTCTCTCCGTGGATATCAAGCATCAATATCTAATAAATTTCCATTGGGGAATCCTGTGAGAAATCATGATTGCTCCTTAATTTATGGCAAGATGGAAGAATTTTTTCTTTTTGACCTTATATTACGTACTACATATATGATGTACGAGGGGCGATAACAAAATTAGGGAATACTTGGTGACCACGTTTTTTAATTTTTGACGGCATGATTTAAGGAGAAGAGAAAGAGAATCCATAATGGATTAGAGAATAACTAGCACATAATCCCGCGCTTTGCATGGGAAGCAATTATAATATGTATAACTTGTCAAAATCACCTTTTTATGAGTAGAAAAACCCCGTACCCTTTGAAATATTTTGTTTTATGTATAATTTTTTAAAACAATGAATTCTAAGAAAATATTTCTATTTTAGATTACGTATCCATTCAAAAAATTAAAAAAAATTACTTTTATGTATATCTAGGGTAATAACACTTCTTGGGTTGCTTGCAATCCTTCTGTGATTTGAAATGCTTTAATGAGGTAAACTATATATAGATTTTCCTAAAATACATTATCTTATAACTAAGCAATCAGAGGCAATTTGAGCAACAAACTCACAAAAATTTCTGAATAAACTATTATAAAAATGCATTCCATCAACAGAGGCATTAATTCACCTGCGCGATGTACGTGGATAATATAATTATGCAAACAACTTAGCTGCCACACTAACAAATTAACAAAACGATATTACTTAAGTGTATCCAAATTGGCACTATAGCACTAATAACAATTATAATTGGAATTTGTAAAAAGAACATAGACAAAAAAATAATTTCAACATCACAATACTACTCAATCAAACCATATAAAAATCAATGCATAACTGGAGAAAAGAAGAAAACAAGATAATTGAAAACAGGGTATATATTGTCTAAATAAGATTTAGATTATCTACATAAGTTTAAATACTTCTACTGATCTTTTATATGAGAAGAAAAATTGATTCCCTTTCAAAAAATTATTTTAGATTTTATATCTACTTAAATAATTATAAATAAAAACTATTACTTTTAAGGAAAATATATAGAAGATCTAAATAAGATCAGGATAATCTAAAAATGTTTAGCTTTCATTATTTACCTTTTCTAAGAGTAAGAAACCCCTCATACTTGAAATAACTTGCTTTTCACAGAAAGTTTTCTATTTTTAACCTTCACAATTAAGGGATTATTTTTATTGTATATTTTGTATCAATCAAAATAATTTTTTTATTGGAAATTTCTTCCATTGTTTTTTGCCAAAAAAAAAAAGAAAAGAAAAATCCGTAGATATCTTTTCATTCTTTGTTTGTTTTACTTATTTTATGCCATATCTTTATTGCTTGAAGCCCAGAATGAGATGGTGGCTGTAATAACTACTCTTCTCAAAAGCCATTTATATTTTCCGAAGTCAAATCAATAGTAATTAAAATACATCTAAAAAAAAGTAATTAAAATACATTAAAATATTTGTATTATAGACACATATGAGGACTTTCCCCTTCAATAATAGCCTCACTGATTTCTCAACATATATAAAGTATAGGGTCTTCATATGCTTTTATTTTCCTTACCGTTAGTCACAGCTCAGTGTACTTCCAAAGTCAAATCAATAGTAACTAAAACAAAGTCCAGTTATTTTCCTCTCTTTACTCCTGGGTTTGAGACAGGACTGTCATCCGTTTAAAAGCTATTTACAAATTAAATAAATAATATAAATACTTTAAAAAGTTTTAATTTTTTATATAATGTAGTAAATATCCAACACTTTTTCGGAATACTACATAGAAGTATAGAACTTTATCTTGTAAGTAATTTAATTTTATTTAACAAAACTCACATTTAAAAAATCTCATTATGAGAAGATATTGCTATAAACCCCCATCAAAAATAAAATAAAAGCATCTCACAAGTTATTAAGTATAAAAAAGTAATCGTAATAACTTGATAAAAGCATCTCACAAGTTATTTAAGTTTCAACTCTCCTTGTTGACCAGTAGTCGAGTACCTTCAATTTTTCACACTTAATATAGTAATTATAATTAAAACTAATATAAGCCTATGGCTATGGGATGATAGATGGGATGGGAGAGTGTGCCATTTTACAGATGCAACATGCAACATTACTGTGCAAGACGTTGTCCAATGTCACAACTTCCAATTAATGCCTCTCACTCTTCTTCCTTCGTCTTTGACTCTTTTCAACTTTCAAAGCTTAAACATTCAACCTCTTTGCTGCAATTTTCGATCTGAGCTTCACCCCAAGCTTCATCTGAGTTTCAGCCTCGGTTTTTCACTATTCCTCATCATTTCCCCCAGCAACACGAAATTTCTTCGTCCAACTTTTGGAGGCAAGCAATTGTTCAAACTTGGGTTTCCTCTTTATATTTTTTCTGTGGTTTTATGAGGATGTGTTTGAAACAATTCCAGCAGCAATTTTGTGAACATTTTTTTTCATGCTTCTGGGGTGCTTACCTTGTAATCATGTCCACCAAACAAATGATCATTTGATATCATGAATTTGAAACTCAGCTGATCTTTAGTTTTGATTTAGATTATGTGGCCGGTCTTTTCTCACCTTCTCCACCATACCCATGTGACATGTGAGTAGGATCAAAGCAAAATCTGTTCTCCTTTAATTTTAAATTTTCAAATAATGATGTCTTATCACGTATAATTATAATTATTATTCTTAGTAATCCTTCTTTGTTCTGTAGCTTTTGCTGAAGAAGAGGCTAGGAAATTCACCTTTGACAATTTCATTTAATGCGCCAAGAACAGAAGAGATCGATATGATTGTTGTAGAGAGATTCCATATTTTAGCCTTTAACTATTCATTCGCTCAAAATATTCTAGAAGCAGAGGGCCCCCGGTTTTCCCATTGGCTTGGCTCTGAAAATACTGCTTGAGAGAGAGACAGAAAATCATCAACACAGTAATATCTTTTGACATAAGAGTTTGGGCATCCCAGTGGCTCGTGATAAATCATCACCGTTACCCTCTGTCTTACTATACAGGCGATATAATTACATGTTAAGAAAAAAGAATGCTTCATAATTTTAAGATGTAAGAAGAACGCAAGATTTAAAAGAATGAACCCTGGGAGAGCATGAAATAGGAAAATATAGATAATGTTAGCTGAAAAGAAGGTCGAGCAAAAGACAACACCTGCATGGGATGCCGGAAATCCACATAAGGATCATGGGCGTGCTTAGGAGCTCTGATGCCTCTTGGTGACAGCGTTGACAGAGGCACCTTAGTCGTAGTCACACGGTGCCGCGGTCGATGCTGTCACCAATTAGCCTGGGGAAGAAGCAGTGGGAGGAAAAGGGGGAGAAGTCTGGTAGAGGGGGAGGACCGGCAGAGGAGTCAGAGGAGGAGGAGAGGTCATCGGAGAAGAGGAAGGTGGAGGTGGAAGATGGTGGCGGCGGTGAGGTACTTGGTGGGAGAATAATGAGGATTGTTGGGATATGATTTTATAATGGGGTGCTGGGACTGTAGACATGGGGGGAAATGGGAAAAGGAAGAAGCATTTGAAATTTGAAAAATGAGAGAAATGGATGTGTCAGAAAGTTGAGGGGTTAGCTAATAATGAGAGGACAACATGTGGGGTCTTATATCTAAAATAAATGGAAATATAGAAGAGTATAAAAGGCGGGAAAAATTTTAGTGGCAGGGGCAATTTGGGTATTATTGGGGTTTCAAAAACAAATTCAAACTTAGGAATAGTGATCTGTGAGTAGTGCACGCTTTCTGAGCATCTAAGTGGTGGAAGAGTATTAATATATATATTGATATTGATGATATTGATTGACCACGTCACTACGAGATTTACTTTTAAGGAAATATATAAATTTAGAAATTTTTGGGATTAAAAATTCTGAAGTTCGTACAGATTTAGAAATAAATATAAGCTGATTGGGACAAGCTGAGGATATTTGTCGTCAGGATTCAGGTATATATAGGAACTCTATAAACTCCACTCGCTCTGTAATTTGAATTCTGATTCAAAAGCTTTCTAATGGCAGCGCACCAAGAATTCTTCCTCCCCCATGACATGATAGTAAACATTCTCAAAAGACTTCCTGTTAAATCTCTAGTCCGATTTCGATGTGTATGCAAAGATTGGAATGATCTCTTCAAGACTTCATTTTTCATCGAAGAACACCTCCATCACTCAACACATCATCGTGACCCTTCTCTTCTCCTCCAATGGAATCACATCGAGCGTCCGCATCAAGCCCATATTGGTCTGCTGAATTCTGACAAGAAAACCCTTATTCCTCTGAATCCACCTTCAACCCTTGCTATTAGAATCCTTGGCTCAAGCAACGGCATCGTCTGTATCCATCAAGTTATAATTGACTCCTTTATGTTGTGGAATCCTGCCACTAAAGAGGTTCGCCGCGTGCCCAATATTATCAACAACTTCAAGGGTCATTGTTGCCGTGTGGGATTTGGGTTTAGTAAAATTGTCAATGATTATAAGATAGTGAAAATCCATGGTTCTCTAAATGAACGACGCCATCATGTAAACATATATTCCCTATCCACAGGGTCATGGAGCACATCTAATCTTGACCATCTTGGTGATATTAAAGTTCTACCCTATTTTGCTGCAACTGACCAAGCTATTTATTGGCCTGCTCACAGGAACGGTTTTGAGCATATTAATAATGGTTCATTCATACTTTCATTCGACACTGCCAAGCAAGTATTTGCTTTGATTCCAAGGCCCATCAGAAATTGTTCTTATGGGAACAGAAGTTTGATCACTTACGAGAACAAACTTGGTTTGATTTCTTGGTTTCATTTGTATGTAATGGAGGAGGCAACATCATCATCAGGTGAATCTGTGCAGAGATGGAATGCAACTACGTGTATTGACGGCTCGAGTATTTGGAATTTAGAACCTATGACGTTTTGGATGAATGAACTTGTTTTAAGACTTGCAAGAAACGTGTGGCAAAAACCACTACTTCATATATATATTTATAATCTCACTACTTGTACAATTGACAAGTTTCTTGTTGCTCGAGAATATTATGGCTATGTTCAGGATGCTTTTAATTATGTGGAAAGCCTTATGCCTATTGGTAACATAAATTCAAGACTTGATTCAACAAAGTGAAGCAGAGAAGTTAGAGGCAAATCTGAAGGCAGCTGAGGTAATAAAAGCACCAATAGATATGGCTCTGAAGAATGATTTTTTTTTTCAGTAGATATTACTCACGTCTTTTGTTATACTCTTGTGCCCCTTGATTTTGCTTGAATGAATAGTACTCGTAAGATACTTTACATTTTCACTTCCTCTATAACACCTTGGATCCCCTGCGTGTTTCCTTGGACAAAACCTATGCATTTGTATTATGGGAAAAGAGGAGTCCATTTAACTCTAGAGCTTCCATGTATTCAAATTCTAGATTTATATTATGGCCTCTTCATTGAATTTGCTACCAACCTCTTTTTGCTACCTTGGGGTTGTTTCGGTTAAATTCTCTCAGTTTGTTAACGTATGATAATATGAACAAATTCAGGGGAGCAATCGGACTGATTCTTTCTGTTTTTCCTTATTAGCCACTTGCGCTCAATGCTCTCATTCATTCTAATCCCTTTTCACTTGCCTTTCTTCACATCAATTCAGATTGAAGAGTGCCCCTTCATACTTTTGTGAGATCAGTGCAGAGCAAAATTTAGTGTGCTATGTTGTTGCTAAAATATAACATACAAGGGAAGATAGCACAAGGTTTGAAGAGAAGAATGAAAGATTCACCATGGTCTATTTGTGGGTTGTAGGCGATTAGGTAGAGAGTATTTTGTTCGTTCGATGAACATTTTGTAATGAAATTTCAGAGAAACTAAAAGATATATTTCCCTAGTACCTGAAACTTCCCCATTTGTTTGTTATTACTTGAGCTGTGCATAGAAACGATAGCATTGGAATTTAAGCTATTATTATTATTATATAAAAAAAGGCAAAGTTTACTATGCCAAAATACAAGGGTATCGGATGGGGCCATGCATAACGTATTAGGCAAAATACAACTTTTCATTCATTTTCAAATTTGCATTACACAATGTTTACGATGAATTTGCTTTCCTACAATGAATTTGAATCAGCAAACTCCAGTGATTGAGCTTGTTACAAAATGTTTACAATGAAATTGTAGATTCAGTTTATTATATCAAAGTTCACTGTTTCTTCCATTTCTGGCCTCTCAAATAGCGTCCATGTGTCTTGAGATGCCATCATAAAACCTGTTTCATTCGCAGCTATTATTTGTAATTGAAAAAAAAAAACAAATGCCAAAATTTTATCTATAGTAACTGATTAAAGAAGACTAGAAGTGAAGAACACATTTCATTCATTTTGACTCGCATATCAAAGTGTCAATGAAACACCTCCCATTGAACCCAAATGAGAGGGAGAAGATTTGAGTCGTCTCTTTGAAAGGAAAGATGATTATTAGTGTGTGTACATATATATTCTTTATCAGACGCCATATGATTGCAGACTTTTTTTTTTGGGTCAAATATATGATTGCAGACTTTAGAGAGCAACATGATATAAATCACTGGTATATTGAGTGTGGCGTGAGAAAATGTATATACAGGAGAGCATTAAAGAGGATCCCAAGAAATTAGAGATTCAATTAAAGTCATGATACTGGACCCTGAATTAACTCCTATTACTATGCCTATAATCTAATCACATCGTCACACATCAAAATTATTATTATAAGAAGAATAAGTAAATGTTTAATGCTCTTTTCCTTTGTAAAAAATTGTGAAAAAACTAGGGCTATTCATGTTTGCTTTTTTGCAGGTCAGTTTCCAGGGTTGGACTTTCTTCAGGATGGTTGGAGGAAAAAATGTACAGTGATTATTTTGAAAAAAGAAATGACTCATGTATTTAAGAAAGAAAAGAAAAGAAAGAAAGAAATGACCTTAGTTTCTACTTTGCAACGAAGACTAATCTCCATTGGAGTACTAAGGGCAAAGGGATCTCTCCCAAATAAGTTAGGGCATACCCATGAATTGGGATTCTAACACCCATTTGTTTAAATTGCGATAACCCTTACCACTCATATCAACTTGAGTTGGTAAGGCATTGAAAAGTTATGTTGGGCAGCATTTAATTTTCCTCTCAGGATGTAGGTATACTGGTGAGTTTAATATGTGATTGAATGACAATGACTTCCCTTATGAACAAACATTTGGTTGTGATTTCAGCAAGTTTAAGTTATATATTTATATGTGTGTGTTTGTAGTTGAACTTCAACTAGCTAGGAAGAGTCAATGATGAATTTCTGTTTTAACAGTCTTATTAGTTAGCGGCTTAGTGCTAGCTTCATTTGTAGTTTCTGGTGTCATTGTTAGTTCAATTTCTTTATTTGGTTTATGCTCTGAAGTAGTCTCTTCAGATCGTTTATGATGACATTCGCTTTTGTAATGATAATGTGGATTGTTTATTTTGGGTTTAGAGGGAATTTGTTATAATAAGCGAATTTTGATGGTTGGGTTACTTCCGATCTGAATTCTAGCAATCTTCACTTGTCTGAATTTTTAAACATTTGGAAAGGTAAAATAATTGAGATATAGCCTTTGAACTAAGCACCTCAAGCAATCCCGCGTGGACCTTTGAGAGGCAACTAATAAATATAAATTGAGATCTTTTCAAACATAGAAACACTATTATCTTTGTTTACAACCCCTAAACGTCTTCTGTTCTTGATGCTATACTAGCCATTCGTCTTAAGAGCTCCCCTTCTCCAACTCCAAATATGGAGTCCCGTTTCCTTCCCTTAGACATACTCCACATGCTCTTTATTTGTGACCCAATAAAATTCTTACTAAGATGCAAACCAGTTTGTAAAGATTAGATTTTTACTATCAGAACACAAAAGTTCATAGAATACTACCTCCACAATCACCACAAGTTCATTCCTTCTGTACTGCTCCATCGTAAACTCCATGATATTACGGTCCTATAGCTGATTGATAGCCAAAAGGAAATAAATCAACTTCACACTCTCCCTGAGGCTATGGCCCATGATAATCATATCATGGGCTCTTGCAATAGGTAGCTCTTGTTCGTTAAAGCCTCCATGTCAATTTGGAACCCTCTATATAAGCACATAATTCATGTTCCAATTCACATTCTTTAGGAAAACCCTCATCTCCCTCCTTTTGTAGGCTTCGATTTTTGTCCCATAGATAATGACCAAAAGATCTTATTGGGGACGATGGCAGTTTGGCTAAAATGGTGAAACTGTTCTCTTACAGGACTCAGGAACGGAGTAAATTCTACTACTTTAGACTTCATTATGGTATACCAAGAAGCTATGTGTAGCATGTATTCTTTATTGGAAGGGCTGTAAAATTGTGGCAAGGAAAGAATGCCTTGAATTAATAATAGCATTTGATGCCTCCACACATGCATTTTCCATTTTTGGATTTGCCCATTTACATGATGACAAAATGACGTACAAATTAGTTACATATGAGGATACGGTGTCCCCCATAACTGATTTTAAGAAGATTGACGTCCATATTATCCAGCTATAGCAGCTAGACCCTGTAAGTATGGCTTGGATAAGAAAGCACAACCTCAACCTAGCCACTGCATACTCTTCAGATCTAAGAATTAATTGGATAGAGCCCTTCCTTTTCTGGGGAGGATATGAGCTGCTCTGCAATATTGCTTATTCCACAAATAGGGTGCATCTTTTCCTCATGAATGTTAATACTCAAGAGGTTGAAAATATTTTTGCTGATCAAACGGGCATGATATTCCTAGTTGTCCACTGTCACAAACCCAATGTCTCCACTCGATTACAATGAAATATTCCTTGTTTTGTGGACAACTTGGAATTGCATGCCCGTTTGATCAGCAAAAATATTTTCAACCTCCTGAGTATCAACATTCATGAGGGAAAGATGCACCATATATGTGGAATCACCAATATTGCACAGGAGCTCATCTTCTCCCCCAAAAAAGCAGAGGCTCTATCCACTTAATTCCTGCATTAGAAGAATATGCAACAGCTAGGTTGAGGTTGCGCTTTCTCATCCAAGCCATACTTACTGGGTCAAGATGCTATAGCTGGATGATTTGGAGATCAGACTTCGTAACATCAGTTATGAGGGACACCATATCCTCATATGTAACTAATTTGTCCATCATTTTGTCATCATTTATTGCAAATCCAAAATAGAAAATGCATGTGTAGAGGTATCAAATGCTATTGCTAATTCAAGGCATTCTTCCCCTGTCACAACCCTACAACCCCTCTAATAAAGAATGCCATGGCTACATACAATTTCTTGGTATACCATAATGAAGTCTAAAGCAGTAGAATCTACTTCACTCTATTCCTAAGTCCTATAAGAGAACAGTCTCACCATTATATATTTTAGCCAAATTGCCATTTTCCCCCACTAAGGGAACCACATCGTGTCTTAGTGAGTCAAAGCCGTCTCCTTTCCCTCGGGACCCTACTCTGACTAGCACCTGTAGCAATTAAGCAAAAGGGGGTGAGACAATATTTCAATAACGCTTATTCTTTCCATTTTGGCTTACATGTGAGAGTATGTGCTAGTAAGGTGTCAATGTAAGACACTATACAATATACTAAATAGAAACATGTATGAACACTTCAAATACCAAGAATATGCATAACGCAGAAACCACTTTGAAATCCCATATATATGTATAATATACCATAACTTTCGCAAAAACGTTTACAATACGTGTTTCACAAACATCCGAAAAGTTCGCCTTTCGAATCGTTATAAACTCCACTCGCTCTCTAATTTGAATTCTGATTCAAAAGCTTTCTAATGGCGGCGCACGAAGAATTCTTCCTTCCGCATGACATGATAGTAAACATTCTCAAAAGACTTCCAGTGAAATCTCTAGTCCGATTTCGATGTGTATGCAAAGATTGGAATGATCTCTTCAAGACTTCATTCTTCATCGAAGAACACCTCCATCACTCAACACATCATCGTGACCCTTCTCTTCTCCTCCAATGGCATTACCTCAACCGCATCATCCGCATCAAGTCCAGTGGCATTAAAATTGATTCCTTTCTGTTGTGGAATCCTGCCACTAAAGAGGTTCACCACGTGCCCAAAATTATCAACAACTTCAAGGGTGATTTCTGCCGTGTGGGATTTGGCTTTAGTAAAATTGTCAATGATTATAAGATAGTGAAAATCCATGGTTCTCTCTAAATGAACGACGCCATCATGTAAACATATATTCCCTATCCACAGGGTCATGGAGCACATCTAATCTTGACCATCTTGGTTATATTACAGTTCTACCCTCCTCATTTGCTGCTACTGACCAAGCTATTCATTGGCCTGCTCACAAGAACGGTTTTGAGCATCTAAAATGGTTCATTCGTACTTTCATTTGACACTGCAAAGCAAGTATTTTCTTTGTTTCCAAGGCCCACCAGAAATTATTATATGAACTGGTTTTAAAACTTGGAAAAAACGTGGGGCGTAAACCAGTATTTCTTATATATATTTATAATCTCACTACTAACAGACTCGAGGAGTTTCTTATTGCTCGCACAAATGGTTATGTTCAGGGTGCTTTTGATTATGTCGAAAGCCTTATGCCTATTGGTAACAAAAATTCAAGACTTGATTCAGCAAAGTGAAGCAGAGAAGTTAGAAGCAAATCTGAAGGCAACTGAGGTAATCAAAGAACCAATAGATATGGCTATGAAGAATGATTTTTTTTTTTTTTGGTTTCAGTAGATTTTTTTTTTTTTTTTTTTGCCATGGTTTCAGTAGATATTACTCACGTCTTTTGTTATATTCTTGCGCCACTTGATTTTGCTTGAGTGGATAGCACTCATAAGATACTTTACATTTTCGCTTCCCCCATAACTCCTTGGATCCCCTGCGTCTTTGCTTGGAAAAAGCCTATACATTTGTATTATAGGAAAATAGGAGTTCATTTAGCTCTAGAACTTTCATGTATTCAAATTCTAGATTCATATTATGGCTCTTCATTGAATTTGCTACCAACCTCTTTTTGCTACCTTGGGGTTGTTTCAGTTGAATTCTATCAGTTTGTTTACTTTATATAATATGAACAAATTCAGGGGAGCAATTTGACTGATGTTTTCTGCAAAACTTCCGATCAATATTTTCTCATTAGCCACTTTCGCTCAATGCTCTCATTCATTCTATTCCCTTTTAACTTGCCTTTCTTCAGATCATTTCAGATTGAAGAGTGCCGCTGCATGCTTTTGTAGGACCAGTGCAGAGCAAAATTTAGTATGCTATGTTGTTGCTAAAATATAACATACAAGGGAAGATAGCACAAGGTTTGAAGAGAAGAATGAAAGATTTACCGTTGTTTTTCTTAGTTCAAGATTCACCATAGTTTATTTGTGGGTTGTAGGCAATTATGTAGAGTATTTTGTTGGTTCGATGAACAATTTGTAATGCAATTTCAGAGAAACTAAAAGATCTGTTTCCCTAGTGCCTGGAACTTCCCCATTTGTTTGGTATTACTTGAGGTGTGCATAGAAAGTAGAAACGATAGCATATGAATTTAAGCTATTATTATTGTTAAAAAAAAAAAAAAAGGGGCACAGTTTACTATGCCAAAATACAAGGGTATTGGATGGGCCATGCAAAAAAGTATTCGGCAAAATACAACTTTTCATTCATTTTCAATTTGCATTACACAATGTTGACAATGAATTTGAATACGCAAACTCCAGTGATTGAGCTTATTACAAAATGGTTACAATAAAATTGTAGATTCAGTTTTTTATATCAGAGTCCACTATTTCTTCCATTTTCGGCCTCACAAATAGAGCCCATGTGTCTTGAGATGCCATCATAAAACCTGTTCCATTTGCAATAATTTAAAAAAATTTCTGCCTCTCAAATAGAGCCCATTTGCAATAAAAACCTTTTAAGTTTTAACTCGGTCCTTTAATTTTTTGTGTTTGTCTGAAAGAGTTTGAAATAATTTAAAATATTTATTTGAAAATAATTTAAAATTATAATTTATCATACACAAATATCAATTCTTATTTACAATATGTTACATGTGAGATAGATGTCCAATTTATCAATTGCAAATTTTGTAGAATTAGTAAGCTGAAGTCTTTTTTATGTTCTTTATTTTGTCTTTATAATACTATTGTCCTTTGGTAAAAAAATATATAAAAAGTCCATATAATTTATTTTTATTCTTAAGTTACGTAACACTTTTATATTATTTTCTTACATTTATATCATTATATCTTTTTGACCTATACATTTATATCATTATATATACATATAATATTTTCATCAAATTATTACGTCACCGACCAGACCAAATGATCTGACGGTTTCAACCGTTTGGACCATTATCTACTCAACTTTCTGACTCAACTTCTGGTCCAGCTTTTAAAACACTTGTTTAGAGGGAATTTGTTATAATGAGCAAATTTTGACATTTAGGTTACTTCCGGTCTGAACTCTAACAAGCTTTACCTATCTAAATTTTTAAACATTTGGAAAGGAAAAATAATAGAAAAATAGCCGTTTGAACTAACTAAACACCTCAAGCAAGTGCGTCTTCTCTCGTGTGGACCTTTGAGAGGAAACTAATAGATATAAATTGAGATCTTTCCAAACTTAGAAACTCCATTCTCTTCGCTTACAACCTCCGAACATCTTCTGTTCTAGATGCTATACTAGTCATTTTTCTAGAGAGATCCTCTTCTCCTAACTCCAAATATGGAGTCTTCCTTCCCTCAAACATACTCCACCTGATCTTTATTCGTGTCCCAATAAAATTCTTATTAGGATGCAAATCGATCTGTAAAGATTGGATTTTTACAATCAAAACACCAAAGTTCATAGAATACTACCTTCATAATCACCACAAGTTCATCCCTTCTGTACTGCTCCGTCGTAAACTCCATGATGCTGCGATCCTACGACTGATTGATAGCCAAAAGGAAGTACATCAACTTTAGACTCCACCTGAGGCTATTGGCCATGATAATCGTATCATGGGCTCTAACAATGGGTGACTCCTATTCATTGGAGCCTCTATGTCAATTTGGAACCCTCTATACAGGCACATAATTCATGATCCAATTCAGATTCTTTAGTAAAACCTGTATCTTCCTCCTTTTGTGGCTTCGGTTTTTATCCCACAGATAATGACTAAAAGATCTTATTGTGGACAATGGCGGTTTGGCTAAAATGGTGAGAATGTTCTCTTATAGGACTCAGGAATTGAGTGCTTCTTTAGACTTCATTATGGTATACCAAGAAGTTGTATGTAGCCATGGCATTCTTTATTAGAGGGGTGTAAGATTGCGCCACGGGTAGAATGCCTTAAATTAGTAATAGCATTTGATGCCTCCACACATGCATTTTCCCTCTTTGATTTGCCCCCATAGATGATGACAAAATGGTAGACAAATTAGTTACATATGAGAATATGGTGTCCCTCATAACTGATTTTAAGAAGACTGACATCCATATTATCCAGCTGTGGCAGCTAGTCCCACTAAGTATGGCTTGGATGAGAAAGCACGACCTCAACCTAACTACTGCATACTCTTCAGATCCGGGAATTGATTGGATAGACCCCCTCCTTTTCTGGGGAGGAGATGAGCTGCTTTGCAATATTGGTTATTCCGCAGATAAGGTGCATATCTCCCTCATGAATGTTCATATTGAGGAGGCTGAAAATATTTCTGCTGATCAAACGGGCACGCAATCCTAAGTTGTCCACTGCCATAAACCCATTGTCTGTGGCAGTGGACAACTTGGAATTGCAAGCCCGTTTGATCAGCAGAAATATTTTCAGCCTCCTGAGTATGAACATTCATGAGGGAGATATGCACCTTATCTGTGGAATAACCAATATTGCAAAGCAGCTCATCTCCTCCCCAGAAAAGGAGGGGGTCTATCCAATCAATTCCCGGATCTGAAGAGTATGCAGCAGCTAGGTTGAGATCGTGCTTTCTCATCCAAGCCATACTTAATGGGACTAGCTGCCACAGTTGGATAATATGGATGTCAGTCTTCTTAAAATCAGTTATGAGGGACACCATATCCTCATATGTAACTAATTTGTCCACCATTTTGTCATCATCTATGGGGGCAAATCCAAAATGGAAAATGCATGTGTGGAGGAATTAAATGCTATTACTAATTTAAGGTATTCTTCTCCTGCCACAACCCTTCAGCCCCTCCAATAAAGAACATCATGGCTACATATAGCTTCTTGGTATACCATAATGAAGTCTAAAGAAGTAGAATCTACTTCACTCCATTCCTAAATCTTATAAGAGAACAGTCTCACCATTGTCCATTTTAGCCAAACTACTATTTTCCCCCACGGGAACCACACCGTGTCTTAACGAGTCAAAGCCGTCTCCTTTCCTCCGGGACCCTACTGTCTGACTAACACCTGCAGGGATTGAGCAAAGGGGGTGAGACAATGTTTCAGTAATGCTTATTCTTTCAATTTTGTCCTACATTTGAGAGTGTGTGCTAGTAAGGTGTCAATATGGGACACTATACGATATACCAGATTGAAACATGTATAAACACTTCAAATACTAATAATATGCATAATGCAGAAACCATTTTGAAATCCCATATATAAACCGTTCAAAATACATGTTTCACTAACATCCAAACCGTTTGTCTTGCGAATCGTTTTGTTTTTTTCTCTACCACCAGGTAGACCGAAGTCGAACTAGACAATGTCTTAACTCGTACCTAGAACCACGGAGAAATAGAATTCGATGAGCTTCTAACCCATACCCATTACACAGAAAGGGGGTAGTACTCGATTAGATTCTAGACCATACCCAATACACTGAATCCAGAGCAATTAGTCCCTATGGGACAGTAGGGTTGGTAAAAGTAACTAATGCATCGGTGCTAACTACCACAACAATATATGCATCACAACCAAGTATGCATCTTAACAAAAACTAGGCACTTGCCCTTTCTTATATTCTAGAATTTATGCAATACAAATTTCCAATATATATATATATATATATATATCTTTTCCAAAATTTTGAAACAATACATAGATTATGCCTAGTTCCCAAATAGAATCCTACATGACATTTCATACCAAAATAACCAGTTGAAATCATATAACATTAATACCAAATTATCTAGTTGAAATTATACATTATATATACCACCATAATCCAGGAAATTCATAGTAGGAAGAGAATTTACCAACAAGGCACACACCCATAGAACAAGGGAAGCGGTTACCTCAAAGTAGGATACCACGTGTTAACAATGAGGTTCTTTAGATTTCTATAATTCCCTTCCAGTTTTATAAACAGAAACTTCGCTTGTATATTGCATTCTTAACATGTTTGACTTTCTTGCCCTATTAAAATCTCATTTACAAATCCTTAAACATTTAACTTTCAGCAACTTTATCCCTCAACTATTCAAACAGTTACATAACCCAGAAAATACAAACACACTTTATTACAAACCCCTGCAATACACACGTACACTTTTACATCTCGTTTTCAACTATACATAGAACCTACAGCTTCAGACTCCCGCAACACCACTATTTACCGCCACTTAATAGAAATCCCAAAGTTCATATATCATTTGTTTCATACCAAATCACCTCATTTGTTCCATATATACATATATATATAAATACATATATTGCACTACACTTTATAATCTGGAAAACATTCGAATTCCAATATACTTGATACTTTGCTCAAGTTTCATCACTCAGACCGTACTGACTCATGGAAAAAAAAATATATGAAATTTTCCCATACACCCTTAACTAAGAACCAAAATAGGGTACCTGATGAATCTGAAACATCCCAAAACAGCCCTCCAACAGGATCAAAAGCAAACTTATGTACCCACAAAAACATATATCTTGCAACATAGCATAGGCACATTTCCACATTATTAATCCACTCCACTTTACTTTCAGAGACCCCAAAATTCTAGAGCAAAATCAGTAACGTTCAAAGCTATTAATCCAAGACAGAACACTTATACACAAACCCACAATCATCTACAACAAGCAATCAAACATAACACCATGAAAATTAACTCCAAGTTAACCATCTCCCATTATTTTGAAATCCATTTCCTACTCTAACACCATCACAGACTGAAATCACAAGCAGAAGTGATGAAACTGCTTACCCAAGTGAAATCAGAGGGGGATAATGCAAATGGAGACTAAAAAGGGAAGCTTCACGTGACGGTGCGGAGATCGAACGCGTCGAGGCGGTCGTTCATGATGAGTACTCCCCGGCCACCAGAGATGAGATTTATAGCCTGAGTTCATCTCGTAATCCGACTCCAACAGGATCGAATTTTAATCACTCCGATTTTTACTCCATGATGGCCGAAGCATTCGAATGTTACTAATATCTTTTGAGCTTAATAATAATATAACTCTGTTCAACCAGGAAGAAGCTGTCGCCCATCGAGTAGTCAATGAAGCTGTATCTTATAGCATTAGTACTGTTCATGATCAGGAGTCAATAAAGGCTCTTAAATTCAGCTAACAACTCTACCTAAAAGCAATGTATCCTCTGTGTAACTAGTTTATGATCGATAAATTCCTTCTTTGCTCAAAAAAAATAAATAATATAACTCTGTTGTTCAGCAGTCAAAACCTTCGAATTTCGAAGAAAAGATGGGGTTTTATCCTCTACAACAGTAGCAGCAGCAACCTTCAATAATATATATATATATACACACACATTCTGATTCTTTCCTTGTATCTTTTTTAAAACTACTTTTTAACTTATAGTTTTAAAAAATATTTTATTGGAATACAAAACTCATATACACTCTTATGTATTTCTTCTACCTAACATGTATAAAATAACGGTATTAAGGGAACCATTTTGGTAACTATATGTAGGCACTTTTAATTTGGGTCAAAAAAAAAGTTCGTGATATTGAGTGTACTTTGGATCAAATTTCATGAGTATTTTTGCATCTTTTTATTTTCACTAACAATGAAAAACTTAACGCCTTTATCGTATATAAACGTCATAGGCACTTTTAACCCATTTTGATAACTATGTGGGCATTTTTAGGCCAAAAAAACTTCATAATGTTAGGTACACTTTAAACCAAACTATATGAATATTTATTGACCTTTGCCCTTTTTTTTGGTGGAACTGGAGCTACCTACTTTTAACTCAATAGTTTGTAACGTTGTATACTACATATCACAATATATTTGAAATTTTGAATTAAATGATTGAATTAGATGCAGGGCAATAAGTTGAACGTTATTTTGCGGCTATTAAATTACATCACAAATATGCTTGTGTTTTCTTCTCTCCGGACAAAGCCAAAAGTCAAATTCAGTGCTCACTATGTTTTATTTACTCCCCCCATTTACGCGTGATGTGTAGCATAAAACAATATGGCAAAAGGCTGGAAAAAATAATAATAATAATAATAATAATAATAATAATAATAATAATATGGCAAAAGGGGATGATTCTCTGTTTAACAAATTGGAAAAAATTAATGAAATTAGTTAAATGGGTTAAATTAATTATTTGAAAGAAACACAGGTTGATTATATTCTAAAGTATCATTTCAATCACAATACTTAACTACTCTCAATTCTCAAATAAGGAAGGGAACCCTCCTCTTCCATTCCTATCTTCTTCCCCTTTTAATAACTATTAGATCAACATTTGAATAGATTATATTTGTTTTTATACAAAATCATCTGTCATTACCTTCATTATTACAATATTAAACAATTTATATAAAAATGCAGCTATTTATATTTTATTTTTTTATTTTTCTTTTCATAATTTAACATATTAATAATAGGTTTAGAAAAGATAGCAAATAATAGCTGTAAAAAGAGAAGTGGTGGGAATATGAGGGGCTCCTTTTCCCTTAAATATAAACCCCTATGTGTCGTTAACATGGGTGCTTTGGAGAAAAAGTTAAAAATGTAGAAGCAAAATTTAATTGAAAGTATATATTTATGACTAGATTTATCTTGAAATTATCTCCTGTATTAAGAATGAGTAGTTTGTAGTATAAAATTTTTTCAGTACGTTAGGGTGGCAAGTCTAATCTTAATTACTTATAACCTCATATTGTTAGTGACTTCCCTTTTAAATTAAAAATACTTTATATGTAATGCTCATAATGATTTGATGTTAGTTCGAATTATGGTACAAAATACAAAATAGATTAGAAACTTATTAACAGACAATTTCTTCAGATATGTCAATGGGACGGGGGAACTCTACCTCAAAAGCTGGCTATTTACCATCTCATTCTGCTCAAATGACACTTTTGTGTGTGTGTGTGTTTGTGTGTTTGGGGGGGGGGGGGGGGGGGTTATACTATGAGAAGCCAAGCCAATCACAAAAGTAGATATGTGATTATCAAGAAACACTCACCCCTTTAAAAAGAAAGAAAGAAAATCTTGTGCAGATCGATAGGGGTGAATACTTATTGTGAAACTTGGTGTTTTTTTAGTCCCTATGGCCTTTTAAATTACAAGTTTTTACACGGTATACTGGGAAAACATTCTAATATTTTTAGCTTCTATTTTATGTACAATCTTGCAAATCTCAGGAAAATTGAAGCACAAAAAGTATTGTATCGTCTTCTCATAAACTATCAGTCAAACTGGCTATGACCAGCTTTTGTTCACATTGTACTCCCTCCGTCCCATAATATAAGGTCCATTTTTTTGAATGATATTGTCCCACAATATAAGGTCCTATTTGACTTTGTTTGAGTAATAAATGTTTTTTTTCCCCATTTTACCCATGCATTAATTTTCCCACACATTCTCTTTCATCTTCTTTTCATAATTGCCCTCTCTCTTACTCATTCATAAATAAGGGCAATATGGTATATTTCCTACACAGTTATTGTTTTTAACCAACTCTAACTACTTTTTTAGGAACCCGCAATTCGGTTAAAAATACCTTATATTATGGGACGGAGGGAGTACATCACAAGTAATAACTAATAAAAGCCTTAGAATGTCGTTTATCAATTTTAGATCATAAACATAAAATAAATATCTGAATGTCTATTTATGATCTACATGCCAATTTTGCTAGTTAAATTCAAATGAATCATACAGAAAAGGACTTATTTACATCAACTACGTACAGAGTAAAGCCACCAAATTAAATGGAGAGCTACTAAATTCTATCAATTTTACCAATAACACCCAAAACTGAACGACAATTTCTACAACATTATTACTCACCTCCTCGTGAAACCAAATCACAACAAAAGTAGATATGGGACTATTAATAGAAACACTTACTCCTTAAAAAAAACGGAAGATCATTTGTACTATGGAATTCTTTATCAGATTCCTTGAGGGGGTGAGAGTGTTGTGCAGATACTCATTGTGTAGCTTTCTGATTTTTTTTTTAGTCCCTTTAGTCCTTGAAAGACAAGTTTTTACAGGATAGCGAAAACATCCAATACTTTTAGCTTCTATTTTAAGCATATTTTATGTCCAATCTTACCAATCCTGAGAAATTTGAAGTGCAGAAAACAAAATATGCATAGTCTTCTCATTAAACATCCACCAATGTGGCCATGTCCTTCTTCTGTTTACACGGTGCCTCACGTTCTAGTAACTTTTCAAATCATATATTAAGGAGTACTATTTTGTCTAGATGATCCAAATGATCTATGCAAATATTTAAATGAGCACTTGTAATTCGTTAAATACTTAACCATCCCATCTATCTCAAGACTTAAATTTGTTAGATAAAAAATCCCATGTTGGAACCTTATGTGATCTAAATAATCCATCTCACATTTCACAAACTTCAATAAGCTTAAAATATTTCCTCACCCTCTCTCTTATTCTTATAGGCAAATTCACACAAGATGTAGAATCACATTCAATGGTCAAATTCTGCATATTGAATGTGTTCCACTTGGTTCACACACCCTATTATTTCAGGCTTTCCATAATCTCCAAAATCTTACACATAATTTTCAACTAATATTTTTGGTGTTTTTGGAAATCTAAATCCTCCCCCAAACTTTTGTTTCTTCGCGTCGTCGCCATAGAAACTAGTCAGTTCTTCCTTGTAAGTATTTAAAATTTAGATGAAGCTTATTAGAACTAGAGTAATCCATCCCATCAATATTTAAATTCGATCGAAACTTATTAGAATCGGAATTAAAAATCTACAGATCTAATCTATTGGGGAATTTTTTAGATCTTTTTATTTAAAACAATTTATGATTGTTTTAGACCGACATGATGTTCATTTAAGCATCAAAATATGACATAACTTCAAATATCAAAATTTATGTTTATATTGTAAATATTTAAAATTCATTTATTAAGATAATTTTAGAAGAGGATCAGAGATAGATACGTTGTGGACTTTAATATTATATGAACATAATTCATTGGAAGTGTATTTTTCTCTTACATTATGTTTTATATAATGAATCCTTGAAAGTCCTCATGCAACCATAGAGATAATCGCAGACGCAAAGACTAACAGAGCATATGACAGAAAATGATTGAAGCTCCATCGTGAACTCTGATATCATACTTAAAAATATTATACTTAAAAAAAATTTCTATAAATGCATTTATGTCACACATTGATGAATTGAATATCTATAATAGAAGACAAAAACAATTTCTTCTTCTTCTTGTTACGGATACGCATCTTAATAAATCTTTGGAACTATATCTTGTTAAAAAGATGTTTTAATTATAAGATGTTTTATTCAACTTCAAAACTTGATACCGAAGTCAATGGGGCAGAAACAATAAGGGATAATTCTAGCATATTCCACAATGACTTTGCACAAAAACATATTGAAAGTTAGACCCAATTATTTTAAGCTTAATGAGTAGGAGTAGCAATTTTAAAAGCTAGACCCATCTATTCTAACGAGCCCCAATAAGTAAGACGCTTACAAATCAATATAACCACATTGTTATATTTTTTATGAGCTTAAGATAATATTATAATGGCTAGGCCAAAAAAAAAGATAGTATTATAATGGCACTATATTTTCTAATTAATATTTATTTAACAAATTTGTTATAGATTTTATTGAATATAAAATGTTTTCTTAATTTCACACATTGTTTCTAGTTGATTTTTTCATTATTTTACTTTTGCCACTGTGCATAATTATTATTTCGCACTCACATTTTAATTTATGTACTCACGAATAATTTTTTTTTTAATCAAGAAAAGCTTCAAAATGTCTTATATGATGAATATTGGGAGAGCATAATTTCATGTTGAATGAGATAAAAAATAACATTAATATTGCAATAAGCTAATAGTGTTGAAATTAATGAATGGGCTCCTATATTATTCAGTTTGTGCTTAATTTGTTCTGATATGGACTACTCACTTGTGTGACATGCATGGTAATTTTTTTTTTTTTTGGATTTCTCCTTCGGTGATCCCAGGGCAGGCCATCTTTCAGGCACATCAACGGCCCCAGACTAATCCGAATCGTCAAATTGCAGGCACATCAAAGGGTGGGATGGCTGGCCAAGGGATTTTAATATTTTTCCATACCCAGTGAGGATCGAACCCTCAACCTGGTTAAGGGAGGAGGAGCCCCATACCGCTCCACCACATGCCCCTGGTTACATGCATGGTAATTTCAGTTACATGAGTAGATTCTTTTTTTCTTTTCTTTTTTTTATAACATGAGTAGATTCTTACAGACTATAGTTTGAATATTACATATCACAATAAATTTGAAAAATTGAAGTAAACGATTGAATTTATTCCTTTGCCATGTTTTTAAAATGAAAAATATAATTTTTTACTCTTCCATGATTGGAATAAAACGAAATGAAAGTTGAACATTGTTTGCGGCTATTATATTAAATATGTGTATGTATTATAAATAAATAAAAAATATGTGTATGTATCCTCTTCTCTCCAGACGAAACCAAAAGTCCAATTTAGTGCTCAATATGTTTGTTTAATTATTTATTCTCTTCTATTTTTTTTCCAGATTTATTATTCTCTATTTACGCGTGATATTTAGCATCAAATATTATGGAAAAAGAGAATGACTTTCTATTTAACTATTAAAAAGATTAATTACTAAAGTCGTTAATTGTTTAAAATAAAAATGAGTTGATTTCTTAAATTATCATTTTTAATCATGGTTCGCGACTACTCTGACATATAAACACCCCGGCAAGGAACTCCTCTTCTTTATGGTCTTATTCCTCTCCTCTTCTCTAATCCTAACAATCCATAAAATCTTATGAATGAAAAAATATAAAGAAAAAAGGAAGATTTAATGGAGAGATAATGTAAGGGAGAATCTAAGAACGAGGTGGGAAAATGAGTTGGAGAAGTTTGTATAAAAAAATATAAAGAAAAAAAGAAGAAACAATGGAGATATAATGTAGGCGATAATCCATGAGGTGAGAAAGAGAGTAGGAGAGATTTGTGTTCTCATGCTTTATAGTCTTTCATCCGTCAGATGTTATGGATGGTTAGGATTAAATAAAAGGAGAGGAATAAGACCAAAAGAAGAGGAGGGGTTCCTTGTCTCAAATGACTACACGTAATTAACATGGGTTAATTACTTAATTCTTATATGAACATGAGGTGTCACATCATTTATTGTATGTCTAATTAGAATACATCAAATCACATCATTAAATACATTATAGATACTCCCTTTGTCCCTTATTATACTCCCTCTAGTTCTTATTGTAAGGCACCAACTACCAATTCTCACAAATCAAGGAATGGTAGTTGGGTTGTAAAATTTAGACTAAATTGACTTCTTTTTCCAACTTCACCCATCCTTAAATGATATGACTTCACATTTTCAACTTTGAACCTCTATTAATTATAAGGGTAAGATAGGAAAAAGACATTAATGTGGTGGTTGGTGCCTTATACTTGAAATCAAAAATTTCGTTAGTTTGTGCCTTATAATAAGGATCAGAGGGATTAAAGAGCTCATAAGGCAAAGTCACACATATTAAGAAAGTAGTTGAGAAAGATAAATATATTTGAAATAAATTTGTTTTCCCAAGTTTATCCTTGTTTATGATATAGTGTATAAGAGAGTGATATAGAGTAATAATGACAGGAATTAGCATAAAATATTCAGAAATAGTGAGGGGCACAATGGAAAAAATTAAATATTCTGACATCCCTATGCAGGCTCTTATAATGAGGGACAAAACCATTCAAATTTTGGGCTCTTATAATAAGGGACGGAGGGAGTAATTAATTGAAGAGAATATAGAGTAATTTCATGAAGAAAAAATTGTGAAACTAATTTATTAGATGTCATGTAAGTTTTTATATTGGATTAAATTATATGATTTGGTGTATTCCAATTAGGAAACTTACCTTGGTGTTGCATATTGATGTAAGAATTTTTCTTACCTTGAATGCCTTGAGAAAAAGGTTAAAAATTTAAGAGAAAAAATGTAATAAAATTTTATAGTTATGACTAAATTGATCTTCAAACCAACCTTTATTCTAAAAATGAGAAATGGTATATAGTATAAAAATTTTTCTATAAATGTGGGGTGACAAGTTTAATCTTACTTATAATATCACACTGTTTTTTTACCCGTATAAATTCACATTGTTAGTTTCTTCCCTTTCAAATAAAAAACATTCTATAGGCAATAGTCATTTGAGGTTATTCAAATTATGATATAAAATACATAAAAATCTTATTATATTTTGCACCAAACTTCTTATATAACTTACGTATTTTAAGATTGAATGAAATAATAATTTTCACAAAATGTCAACTTATCAATTAAAATGTCAGGTCAAAGAAAACCTATCAATTAAAATGTCAATATTTAGTATTAAATATTAAATTTAGCAAATTTCTTATCAAACTCATTTAAATGCAATGCTCAGAGTCAACTGTGGTGAGTTCAAATCATGATAATAGTGTGGTTGGCAAATTAAAAAAAAAAATTATGATAATAGTGTGAGCTGTGTACTTGTATATATGGACAGATATTTAAAATTCAAGCTCTTCTGGAAAAGAATACTTGAATTGTTCATAAAAAAAATTAATTTGGAATAATAGTATTAAGAGAACTTTACAATAATATTTTGCACAAAAAAATAAAAATACGGTTGAAGAAAAGCTTTTTACTCACTAGGCTACTAAATATAGAATCTACTTGCTTTTTTTAGGAATTTTAAAAAAATCTAAATAACTTATTAATAAATTAAAGGGATCATTCATCTTCCTTAATCTCCATAAAAAGGTTAGTAAAATCTCATATTTACTTACGAATGGAGTAATTTACAAATTCAATCATAAAAAAAAATTGTTATGGCACAAAAACACCATAAAAATTTCATTTCATTCACAGATGGATTCGTAGGAAAGGATAAGGTCGTCATAAAATGGTAAGATAGGATGGTATTTTTTTTTTAATCAAAGTATTTTAAAATATCCAATGTATCAATAATTGGACATTATGTCATTGACCGTAATTTCTTGAAGGCTGAACCTTTTGTATTTATATGGTTTTATTTTTATATGGTTCTATTCTATATTTAAAAAATTAAAGATAAAATAAACTAAGACAGTCTTAACAAAAAAAAAAAGTATTTATTTGTTAGTCATCTTACAGAACCCACAGAATAAGCCTCAATGGATCATAAATTCATAAATTAAGAGCTCTACTCTTAGATTGTGAGTGAAACCAATCCATTTTAAAAAAAATTTAGATAAAAAAATTATGTTTTTTGGATGAATGATAAAAAAATTTAATTTTAAGCATTAAATTTTGTTCAAATTCATTTAAATAAAAGATGTTTTCTTAAAAACTAGTGGGGTTAATTTAGGTGGAAGAAATTTTGATAAATTATATAATAAATAATATGATGTTTCAAATTTCAGTTTATTTGAAGAAAACACTTTCGAGATATCATAATTAAGCTGACAATGTTTGACTTTAACCTATTCAAAAAGTTAATTTTTTAAAAAAAAAAACTACCTACATTTAATCTGAAAATCAATTTCACCTAAACTTCATAGAGTGTAATAATGTTTAATAGTTACAATTTGTAAAGGAAAAAGAGAGAGAAACGACACGATCCTATATAATGAAAGGCACACCATTCAAAGTATCTACTTTTTTTTTTTTTATCTAAATTCAATATATTTACTTATACATAAAACCCATTTCTTTTTTTTTTTTTTTTGACATATCTCAAATTATAAGCACATAATTTATAAAATACATATATAATTCATTTTCTCAACTTTGTTCGTCAAAATCTATGGTAAAGGCGTAAAACCGACACGCATATAATCTACATAAGAAATCCATAAATCACCATACTTTATAGTAATTGCTCTAAACCGGCGCTATAACTCTCTCTCTCTCTCTCTCTCTCTCTCTATATATATATATATACATGAATAGATTATGTTATATATCTCTCGTTCCAAAAGCTCACACCAAAAAAAACAACAATTAAAAAAAAAAACCACTCTGTTTCATTCCATTGCCTTCTTCTTCACCATATGTAGAGAGATCCAGAAAACCAGAACCAATCATCTCATACCACAAAAACCAAAATATCACTTCACAAAGATCCATACATACATACATACATACATACATATGATATGATATTGTTATGTCGGCAATATTAAGAGAACAAATTCAGTGTTGTGAGTATTCTGATGAAGCAGACGATAAAAAGGCAAAGATGTTCAACCATGGCGGTGGAGGTGTGTGGGAGATAGAGGAAGAGAGGTCGTCGGAGAGCCACCGTGGCTCATGGGCGGCGACGGCGGCCGGAGAAGAAGAAGAAGAAGAAGAGTGTGTGTATGTGGGAGTGGGGAAGAGTGAGACGAGCATGGAGGCTCTATCGTGGACCCTCAACCACCTGATTACTTCTCCTTCTACTTTGGTCTATCTCATCCATGTCTTCCCTGAGATTAAACACATTCCTAATCCATGTAAGCCTCTATTTTCTTATTTTTTTTTATTACTTTAAATTCCTCATTTTTTTCCAGATTTATTCATTCATAGCACAAATTTTTTATTCTTAACCCCCAAATCATTAGGAACGAGTTCAATCTAGATATTTCATCTGGACGTCTTATATCTGATTTTAAAAAGTGATGATTTTTTGTAAATATATTTTAATGGATGCTGAATCTAAAATCATATTTGGATAATCTAGATGAGGTATAGATGGTCTAGATAAATGTAGTTTTTAGTATCTTTTTTTTTTTCTGGAACAAGAAACCGGATCCAAATAATAATGGGTTAGAATTTTTTTCGGTGGCTTCAATGAATATTAATTAACAAACACTTCATAAGGCCTTATATTTTTACTGTTCCAATGATTGTGTTGTCATAAAGGCAAAATTATAGACAGGTCTAAATCAATGAAATTAATTATTGATAAATTCACTGAAATTGTGTTATTATCAATAGGTTTAGTTATCTGAAACTTTGTGGAAGATGAATGTCTCCTTTTTCTTTACATCATTTTCCTTCATTTTCTCTCTTAATAACCATTAGATTCACTTTAAATGGTCCAGTTTTTGTGTAATTTTTCTTTTTATAACATAAAATATCAATTATAATATTATAAACACCAAATTTGAACAAGTTAAAGTGGATCTGATGACTATTAAAAAAGAAAATGAGGGTAAAGAATGTAAGAAAAAAGGACGCATTCCTTTCCCAAAAATTTGTGCTTGCTCAAATAATAATGAGCTATGAATCTCTCAATTCGGCTTATAAATATTAGAAAAAGACCTACAACCAATCATCATTGGAGTGCATTTGATAAAATTACAACTTGTTAATTATCAGTACTTAGTTTTCACAATTTTTTTTCAGGGCCCTAATAATAACAACAGTTAAATTTTAACATTTTATGAAGGTTGTAAGTAATTAGTTTTTTTTGCTGGGGACTATTATCTAATCTTAGCTACATTAGAGATTCCCACCCTTTTTTGTTTGGGGGTATTTGGATGGTAGTTGAGTGCACATTTTGTCAAATTGATGAGGGCCTACCCCTTAGAAATTTCAGCTTTTTCTTCAGCCTCGTGTTTGACTCTCTTAATTTACTAGGTTCATTCAAATTTAATCTCCACCCAATCTTATTAAGTCCATTGAAGTTTAATGATAATGATTTGGCTTGTGAGGTCTCAGTCTAAATCCTATCAAAAGTTCATGAATTTTACTTATGAGTAATTTATGAATATTCTTATAACATTTTTTTAAAAAATTGTAATCAGCTTCTAACCAAATTATCTTCTGATCTAAATCTTTAAAAAAGGAGGGAAATTAAAACATAAAGGGGGTGCAAAAATCTTTGCGGGTTTTTTTGGGTATTAACAAGTCTTTGTCATTGG
Organism: Mimosa bimucronata; assembly: GCA_037074515.1. Lineage (NCBI taxonomy): Eukaryota > Viridiplantae > Streptophyta > Magnoliopsida > Fabales > Fabaceae > Mimosa > Mimosa bimucronata. Next base: position 8,344,930 of record CM073438.1, read on the forward strand.
GTTTTTGGAATGCTGGGTCTATTTTCCCTTAAAAAGAAAAAACGAAAAGGAAAAAAAAAATCGTTTGGGCGAGAAAATATACTTGTCACTGTTGCAGCTGAAAATTTTGATTCTTCAAAAGTTTGTCGAACTTATACTATAATTACAAAGAAAAATGGAAGTTTAAGGTCAAAAGGCATTAATTAGCATGTTTCACGTCAGAATATTTTCTAATGAATCTGGCTTATTTGGGTAGATGGCTGGATGCTTATTGCTGCGTAAAGAACGGAAAACACATTTTTTATTTTTTTGTTGCACAAATAATTGTTATTGTTATCATATTAGTATTGCCGTTTTTGAAGGAGTTGATTAGTTTATAGTGACAGTTTTTAAATTATTTTTGTATTCAATTAACAAGATACCTCTTCAATCTAAGAAGTCATTTTAAAAAAATAATATCTTTTACATATGTTAATAGATCTATTATTTATTATATAGTCATGTATAACGTGACATGTCTTAAATTTGTAAAGATGCACAGATCTGTTTTGGTTTCTACTAGTACATATATAGAAAGATAACCAATTTGCCTTTTCATACTGTTGTCAGTTAATGGCTTTGTAGTTTAATTCTATTTGTAACTTCAGGAAGTTAATCCAGACTCCTTCAATTCACACAATAAAAAATACATTATGTATTGTGTATTGTCTTTTCCATATTTAATTTTTGGTTGTATTTTTTTATCTCCAATATAACATTTACCATCTTGTTCACTTCTAGCCTGTTTAGTTTGATTGCATGAAAAGAGATAATAGGAATTATAATAATGTAAGTAACTTATTTAAATGTTTGATTAAATTCTTCATGATATAAAAGGGAGATTACATTTTATAATGATGCTTCCCTCAAATAAATATTCCAGAATTACACTTTAGAGGCATATGAATGGGGATTATATAACACACACACATATATAAATTTACGAAATTATTTGCTCTTACCTCTATAGTCCTCCTCCACTTGACTATCCATTCATCATTGTCGTCTAAAAAAAATGAATTTTTACTTGTTTGTTAATTTAATAAAATATCAATAATACATGTGGTTCTCATTTTCTTGAATATCATGCCAAATAAACTCATCTAATCTCTATTCCATTATGTTATATTACGGAAAATGATGGAATGACAGTGGGAATGGGAATGATTCCAAAGAACCAAGTGAGTGCAGCGCAGATTGAGAGCTTTGAGGCTCAAGAAAGAGCCAAGCGGCGACAATTACTTTCCAAGTTCCTCCAATTATGCTCTTCTTCCAAGGTTCTAAATTTATTTCTTGTCTTTTGTAACTCTTAATTTCTAAATAGCTTAGCAATGTATTTAAGTAATTGATTAACTATTTGGTATGCTAATTTGAAATAATGAACAGGTGAAGGTGGACACTATTTTAATTGAGAGTGACACAGTGGCTAAGGCAATTTTGGAACTCATCCCCATACTTAACATCCAAAACCTCGTCATTGGAACCAACAAATCCAATCTAAGGTATATACATGATGCATACACCACTTTAAATTTAATTGTACACTTCAAATTTTTTGATTTCATAATTATTCATGGTTGGCTATATATGTTGTATGCTATACCTGCTGCATTCTGTATTACAAGTTACGTCCAACTACTTCGTCATAATTGAGAAAAGGCGATTGATTCAATAACTTGGCTCTGAGATTGAGCATTTTTCTAAGTTTGCCCATACTTTAAAGCATAGAAGAACACAACATTAGATTATTTTAAGTTGTCTTCACCTATAGTAAATTGTAATAGGGCAAATATTTCAGGGGATTCTTAACAACCCACAAATTAAAGTTATTATTAATTTCTTGTATATTTCTTCTAAAAAGTGTGATATATTTAGGACTGGAAGAAGTACTTAGTTCATTGTACTTGTTTCAAGTGTAAACATAGGTAAAGGAAGAAGCAGAACGAATCATCTAAAAACAGACCAAGTTTCTGCACCAGTAGCACATACATATACACATGCTCACACACAAGCCATTATACTTGTTTTCATGGCTTAAGTTGAGAGGTTTTTGAAGTTGATTGTGTCTGGATGAGCAGAAAAACAAGATCAAAGAAAGGGAATAATGGGATAGCAGATCAGATCCTGCAGAATGCACCAGAAAGCTGCAGGGTCAGAATTATAAGTGAAGGCAAAGAAGTCAACGAACAAATGTTGGCCATTATGTCGTCTCCTTCTCCTCGAGTTAATAGTAGTGATCATCATAACGATGATCATCAGATTCAGACGCCCATGCCTATGAAAGATGATCATGATCATAATCAAAATGGTCCAGTTTCTTGTAATTGTTTCAAACCCATGTTTAAATGACTGTATCATTCATGTAATTTCTTCTAGTAAAAAGGATATACCAGTATTCCAAGTGGATATTCGGAATATAGGCACATGACAAATCACTGTGATTAAATAATAAATAAAATGTTCATATTTTGTTGAGCTCATTTTCATTTCATCAAAGGTATCATCTCGAGACTTAAAATGCAAAAAGTTTTTACCTCTCCTGATAAATGTCTATATTTTAGGATTTGAAATGTTCTTCTATCTATAAAGGTAAGGCTGCTATATTTCAATCAACAGCTTGTTGGTATTTTAATGGTCTTCACTCTTCATTATGTCTGTTTTGTTGTGTACATTTTCAATAAATAATTGAACATTTCTGTTGTCTCAATGTTGGGGAATGCTAAAATTCAAATTGTACATACGAAAAAGAGACTTACGTGAAGCGTGCAAAGCCTGGATTGTTATGGGAGATTTTAATGCATATATGCATCCTCAAGACAAGCAAGGAGGATCTCAACCAAATGTGGTGTCCATGAGACAATTCCGGGAATGTATTGAAGCGTGTGAATTGGAAGACATGGAAAATGTATATGACAAATTTACATGGGAAAAGAACCTCATGAAAGAAAAAATTGATTGGGTGTTCTACAATAATAATTGGAATGACATATTTCCAATGGTAAAGGTCAATCACCTACAGAAATTCGGTTCAGATCATAGGCCCCTTTTCGCCAATAATTCCCATGACAACATAATCAAAAAAACGCCATTCAGATGCCAAGCAGCATGGGTCCTTGAAGAAGGCTTTAATGAAGTGGTGGAGAGAAGCTGGAGAGAGGGGGAATGGAATGGATAAAATTCAGAATTTTACAAGGGAAGCAGAACGTTGGAACAGGTACAAAATTGGGAGCTTACCAGAAAAGAAGAAAAGTATCATGAGAAGAATAGAAGGGGTGGAAAGATCAAGGAGTAGGTGTGACAGTCAATCCTTCGTGCAAACTGAAAGGAGTTGTGGAGAGAATACAACAAAGTCCTTGCCCAAGAAGAAATACTTTGGTTTCAAAAATCAAGATGTAAGTGGCTGAAATAGGGGGATAAGGATAGTAAGTATTTTCATGCTTCGGCCACTATGAAGAGAAAGAAAAACAGAATTGAAGGCTTGAGAAATAATCAAGGGGAGCGGATCATTGAATCAGAAAAGTTGAAGAAAATGGCTCTTGACTAGTACAAGAATCTTTTCAATACCGAGGGCAGAGCCGACAGAACCCTAAATATGGCTACATCTTTTCCACCTTTGAACCTTGAGGAAAAACGAATGCTTGCGGCTAATGTGAGTGAGGAAGAAATCAAAGAAGCAATGTTTGATATGGGCCCCTTCAAAGCTCCAGGCCCGGATGGTATCCATGCATTCTTCTACCAAGAATACTGGAACATGATTGGAGAATCTATGTGTAGGCTGGTGAAAGAGATTTTTGACAACCCGGAATGGAATGTCTTTAAATAACATCAATATAGTCGTCCTTATTCCAAAGGTTGACCATCCATAAGTGGTGAAAGATTTCAGACCCATATCCCTTTGTAATATGAGCTACAAGATTGTCACCAATATCCTTAGTAGAAGATTGAAGAGTAATAGGTAAGCTGGTTGGCAGACCCCAATGCAGCTTCATCGTAGGCAGACAGAGTAGTGACAACATCATCATTGCTCAGGAAGTGATCCACTCTATGAGAACTAAGAAGACCAACCTCGGGTGGCTTGCAGTGAAAGTTGACTTGGAGAAAGCTATGATAGACTTGAGTCGTTCATAAGAGAGACCCTTGAGATGGTTAGCCTTGATGACAAGATGTGTGAAGTGATTATGGCGAGTATTCAGTCGACTTCATTACAAGTCCTTTGGAATGGGGAGGTGACTGAGACTTTCTTACCTTCCAGAGGCATCAGGAAAGGAGACCCGCTATCACTATATATATTTACCCTGTGCATGGAAAGACTTAATCATACTATTCAGGATGCTATCTTAGAGGGTTTGTGGGACCCGATCCACTTGCTTATAGGGCCCCCAAATATCTCACCTATTCTTTGTAGATGACTTAGTTTTGTTTGGAGAGGCCACAACAGATCGAGTAGACATTATGATGAAGTATATGAGGTTGTTCTGTGATTTGTCGAGGTAAAAAGTGAATAAAGCAAAAACAAAAGTTTGTTTCTCAAGAAGTATCCACTTCTCTAGAGCTACCGAGTTGAGCATGAGATTGGGAGTTGGACTTATAGGAGATCTGAAAAAATACCTAAGGATCCCTCTTAGACACAAGAGGGCATCATATGTAACCCTAGCCCCGTATTGCAAAAGACTAGGCAAAAACTAGCGGGATAGAAAAGAAACTACCTCAACATAGCTGGGTGAGCTACCCTCATAAAAGCAGTGGTGTCTGCTCTACCCTCCTATCATATGCAGACAACGCTTATTCCAAAAAAAGCTCCTGAAAGAAAGATGAGTAGACAGTTCATATGGGGAGAAGAAGATGAGCAGAAAAGGATGTACCTTATTTCCTGGCAGAAAATCACCATGAGTAAACAAGAAGAGGAATTGGGGATCAAGAACTTAAGGAAGCAGAACAAAGCCTTCATGTTGAAACTTTGCTGGAAGCTTCTTACAGATAGAGATTCTTTATGGGTAAATGTGCTAAGACATAAATACAAGTGCTAGGATCAAAGTTTGCCCCGGATTACTAGATTTAAAAATTCATCAACGACGTGGAAAGGCATTTGTGACTTATGGGAGACATTTAAAAGAGGTCTGGGGAAGAACATTGGCAATGAACTCTCTACTTCCTTTTGGTTTGAGAACTGGTCCTTAACCAACTCCCAACTCATAGATGAAATCTCAGGGAGAAAATGGCTTATTGACAAGAATCAAACAGTTGCAAACTATGTGGATCAAAGGGGATATTGGGACAGATAAAAACTATTGACATACCTTCCCTTGAGTTTTGTTCAGCCGATTTTGTGTTCACGCCTACCCCGTGAAGAGAGGAGAGAGGACAAATTTTAGTGGAAACCATCCACTAATGGTTGCTTTGCTGTTAAATCTGCATATCACTTTCTCCTTATAGGTATACATGGACAGATAGATAACATCTGGAAGCTCCTATGGAGATAGCAGGTCCTAAAAAAGATTAAATCTTTCATGTGGATCTTTACATATGGGGCGAACACACACAGTGGATCTTAAGAGAAACAGAGGACTGGATAAGGAAGCATCATGCCCTTTCGAATGTGCGCATATTGATGAGAACTTGGTGCATCTCATTAGGGATTGTCCCAATGTAATGAAGTGATGGAAATGGATGGTAGATCAGAATCTATGGCAGGAATTCTTCTCTCTTCAAGATGTGGAGTGGGTACAATGGAACTTAAAGAAGGAAGCAGGACAAACTCACACAATGAAAATCCAATGGGCAACCTTTTTCGGATATATATGTTGGGATATTTGGGTGACTAGATGTAATCAACTTTTTGGAGAAGACCAAAGGCAGAATAGTGCAGATGGACGAGACAACCTATATCGTGCATGTTGGGACATGGAGCTACTCAACAGGTATAAGATCTATGCAAACCATTGCTCATCCAACATGAACAATAGTGACATTCCAGAAGACGCTATCCAACTAGAGATAGATGGCTCAGTTCTAGCCACAGGGAGCAGCGCGTGTGGAGGAGTAATCAAAGACCATGAATACTGGTGTATATGCAAATTCAATTGCAAGCTAAGACCAGTTCCGCCAGCAATATAGTAGAATTGCTGGGCCTAATCAACAATCTTCACCTATGCTAGGAGAAAGGCTACAGGAACATCATCATACATAATGATTGCCTCGAGACTATTAATTGGATCACGAGAGGGTATGAACAAAATCATCCCTTTGGCGATTTAATTAATACGTACAGCTCGACTTTATTTTTACTGAAATTGGCAAGTTGTAATTAATCATAGATATAGGGAGGACAATGACTCTACTGATAGATTAGCTAGGTATTCTCACACAATGAGTGGGCATTTTTGCCTCCTTGATCATCCACTATCCCTCCATGGAGGTGGGTTTGATGAAGGATTAGGACCAGATTTGTAGATGTAGTTCTGGGCTCTATTTTTTGAGGTATGATTTTCAGTATTATTCCAAAAAAAGGCCTTACTTATCTCTTTTGCTCTTCCCATCCGCTCCGTCCTTTGTCTTGGAATTACTTCATTTTGGGGGTAAAATTCTTGTTTATAGAATTAGATTCAACATAAAATTAGTGACATTTTGATATCTTATACGCAAAAAACGGTTTCATTTGCAATGTTATATGATTTTTCAAATACTTAATACTAGAAAATGCTATGTTTTTTTAAGTTAAAGCATTAAATCTTTAAAAAATCATATAAAATACAAAATTGAACCAATTTTTTTTATAAGATATCAAAATATTATTAATTTTATGTAGAATCTGGTGGTATAAACAAATATGAAAAATCTTACAACCAAAAAGAAGTAATTTTAGGACAAAGAATGGGAACGGATGAGAACAACAAAGGAGAGAAACCAGGTCCGACTCGAAAACGAAATAAAGCATCACAAAATTAAACAAGTTTATATTTTTAAGTGGTGACATGAGCATGACCTGACCTTTGATTATTAATTATGATTAATTATCACAAGGCAAAAAGGCATATTCTGTTTTATATGCTTTTTCAACAATTCAAAGCAGTATACTAATGTAATTCGCCCTTAGTATAGGCTTGTTTAACAAATCAAACTTCTTATTTATTTTCTGTTTATTTTAAAACAAACGAACCACACTTCAAAGAGGCACCAAAACAATATTTCGCTGACATGACCTATAGACATGCAACTTGCTCTATATAAAATTATATTCTTTGGTTATATATGTATGTGCACAAGCTAGATTCAAAGAAATAATTTTTTCTAATTTCTTAAATATTACTGTACAATTTTTGAATGTGGGACCTAGTTTAGCAGTGAACTTTGGTCATAAATGTAAGATTTTTTTTGTCTGATATTTATTGTTTTTTAATTAATTTTTCAACCTATAATTAATATGTAATCTAATGCTACTTATAAGTGATTTAATTTAGAGAAATCACGTCATATATATTATAATTAAGTAATTTATTTAAAATGATATTTGAATCCTCTCCTTATCATTTTCTTTTTTTTCCCTGCTTCTCGGCTGATTCCAACCATTAGATTGAAAATCAGCCTTTAATATAATTCAATATTTTTTAAAACCATAACTCTTTTTTCCTTTCTAAGTGACATAAACATCTATATATATATACACACATATGTATATATAGTTGGGAATTTTCCTAATCAAATTCTAACCATTTTTTTATGTAGTATAATCTCTCTCACACAATCTACTACTATTTTAAACTAATCACCAAAAGCTCAGTACCATAATATATTAAAACTGTTTACGTCATGTCAATATGAAAACAACATTAAACCAAAAACCACACGTTATATTTATAGAGTAAGAAAAAGCAAGTCAAAATTATGGACTTTTGAGATCATTTAATATGTTCTAACTTTATTCCGCGGAAAAAACCCATCAAACTCTAGTTTCTCATGACTCGGTTCATAAGAAATTTCCCAAACATCCTCATCCATAAACAATAAATCCATCAAATTCTAAACCTGAATCAGAAAAGTCTCTATAGTACTTATCCAAAATGTCAGAGGAAACACGATCCAATTACAATGATGAATCCTCAGAAATAATCTCAAATTGCACGACTAGTTATACCAATTTCAGAGAGCTCAAGAGAAACCAGGTACTACGTGAAGATGATGATGAAGATTATGAAGATAAAGAATATGAGGATGAAGATGAAGAAGAAGAAGGTTATTTGGATTTGGAGCCGGCCGATTCGGGTTCGGGTTCGATGTTAGTTATAGAGAATAATAATTATGATAGGGAGAAGGAAAAGGGTTTGGAGGTGATAATAGAAGAAGATTGTGAGAGTAGTGTGTTCTCTCTGGATTTTAGGACATGGAATAAGGATGTTGTGTATGTGTGTGTGGCTAAGCATGGTCATAAGTCAAGCTTAGAAGCACTTTCATGGACCTTGAAGCATTGGATCGCACCCTTCACTACACTTTGTCTTCTTCATGTTTTTCCTCTAATTAGGCTCATTCCTAGTCCCTGTAAGTATATTTTTGTAACTCTTCTCCTTCATCTCCTTTTTTGGTTTATGGTCTTGGTTCTTATTTTATTTTTTTTCTAGCTTGTGTGTGTTTCTGTATGTTCATATATATGGTTCTTTGTTCATTTTGTATTAGGGGTTTTCCTCTCTCTTTTTTTCTGCTCATTATGATTGTCAAGAGGGGCTAGTTTTGATCGTCTTCTAAATGTTAAGATGTGTTTTGGAAGTCAATGTTCTTTTTTAAAAAGAAATTAATTTTTGGAGTTTAATATTCAGGACTTTGACTTTTCAAACCAATAAAAATTAAGATTTCTAGTCAAGCAAGCTAGATTTTTATTTGGAAGATTGAGAGAAAGAGAAAATGATTGAATTAATTATACTTAGGTGGCCTACAATTTTTTTAAAAAAAATATGTTGCAAATATTGACACACAAAATTTTCAATTCAGGATCTTTAATTATAAATGATGAATTTAAATTTTTAATTAACTCTTACTTTACAAAAATTTTGATTGTAAGTTGTAACTGTGTGAATTGATGTATGGCACCCATTTTGTATATATATAAAAAATTGGGACCTGACTGTATTGTTCGAAACTTAAAAATTCATTCTCTCTTATTTATATTGCTTACAAAAATTATCCCTCTCACCCATGACAATGTAGGACATTTTCTACAAGCTATTATTGGTCCAGGACATTGTGGTTTTGAAAATTATCTTTTCATTTTTATACTTTTTGGTTAATGTGTGCAGAGTATTTATGCATGTGAAGTTACAAGTATTAGTTGTGGGCAATAGCATAAGTGCTTAGCTGAAAAATGAATCAAATTTTCATGAGATTGTTTTTTATTAAAAAAATATATTAGTATTACATGATAAGAGAAGTATTTCACAATATTCTGCTACTTTCTTTTACATCAAATAAGAGTTTGCCGCATAGGGCAGTGAAGATGACAAATGGAATTTGGAAGCAAATAAAAATGTTGAATTATATGGTTAACTTTAAATACAAAAAAATATATGTATAAAGATGCATGAGTCAGTCTGCATAATTGTTTGCTGAAAAATAAATAGTTTGTATAATTGATTTTATACATCAATTAAATTGTCACGATTTAATGGCAGTAGGAAAACTTCCAAGGAGTCATGTAAACAAGTCCCACATCAATCTCTACTTGGACAAATACAAATGCAACAGGAAATTGCGTCTTCAAAGGTTCATTGACTTGTGCCTTGCTTCCCAGGTAATGAAAATTCAACATCCCAGAAGCTTCACTTAATTATATCTGGCATGAATTTTGAAGTTACACTATTGTTGATTGATAAATAGTATAATTATCTTTACTATATATGGGTGAAAACTAAAAAAGAAAAAATATTTGGCCCATTTAGTTAGTTACTTCTTAGTGAGTCTGAAACCCGTATTGAGTAAAACATAAAAAGCGAGACATGGGTGTGTTTAGATTGACTTACGGAAAAGTGACTTATGTAAAAGTTAGATTGTGTAATGAGATTTTTGTTTGGATTAGCTGTGAAAAAAATGACTTATAAGTGACTTATTTTCCATAAGTCAGATTGTGTAATGAGATTTATGTTTGGATTAGTTGTGAAAAAAATGACTTATAAGTAACTTTTTTGCCATAAGTGACTTATAAGTTGTAAGTTATAAGTCATAAGCTGTTTTCGTCTTCTAGTGTGTTTGGATTGACTTCTGAAAAAGTGACTTATATATAAGTCAGATTGAAAATAAGTCAGATTGTGTAATGAGATTTATGTTTGGATTAGTTGTGAAAAAAAAGACTTATAAGTGACTTATTTTCCATAAGTCAGATTGTGTATGTTTGGGTTAGTTGTGATTAGATGTGAAAAACAAGTCAGAATTTGTGGGCCCCATCTTATAAGTGACATATAAACCAGAAATAAACTGTTTAAACAGCTTATAGCTTATTGTGACTTATAAGCTATAAGTTACTTATAAGTCAACTTAACAATAAGCTAAAACAAACATGTAAAATAAGCTACCAACAAAATAAGTACTTACATCTACTTATAAGCTATAAGTACTTATTTTTATAAGTCAAAACAAACATATTAAAATGATAGTTTCCCCATTTCATAATTAGGACTATAAATGTGTTCAGATTTAGTAACTGACAGCGCCTTAATTAGGAGAATATTTGTGTGTGCAGCAAGAAATAATTTTGTTTCTAACTTTTTTTCTTCTTATTTTTGGAATCAAGTCATGCATTTACTAACTTTTCTAATTAAAAGTGAATGAATATATGAAAGTCGTTTTGATGTATGGTTGTTTGTATATGCCTAAACTGATTTGGAAAAAATACAGGTTAAGGTAGAGACAATGCTTACGGAAGGTGACAACATAGCCCAAAGCATTGTAGATGTGATCAACAACATAGGCCTCCAAAAATTGGTCCTTGGAACTACCAAATCTAATCTCAGGTAACAAGATATAAACTTGATACATTCCTCTCTATTCCTGTTCTTGAGCCCACTTTAACTAATTAATACATATTAAGGAGAGAGAATTACAGCATTAGATATGTCCTCTTTTGATAATTTTTTCTAATCTTATCCTCATTTAAGAATGTGTATTAAAATAATATGAATTGTTCCTTTCTTTCTTTGTTTTTTTTTTTTTTTTACATTTAATAAGGGTAAAAAAGTTGCAATAGCATTAATTGATATCAAACTGGATTTATAATAACGGAACAAAAATTTTGGAAAAGTTGGACTTATAAATAGGAAGATGTGTGTGTAAACATATATGCACTAGTTTCCAAATAAGAGGGAGTTTGGAGTGAATTATTTGAATAATTTTGCACAAGTATGTAAGGAGTTTTTCTAGTAAAATCAAACACCCAAATCATATTGTTCATGACGCAAAAGACGCATATATCCTCATATTGGTTGCAATATTATTTGAGGCATTATTTGTCACTAAATGTGCATACTTGAGGATTCGAATCTTGACTCGCCATATTGTGAATTACTAGCCCCTTTTGCTAGACTCAACCCTTTTGGTTTGTCAAAAGTGACCTATATCTCAACCGACTTTTGCAAATTAAAGTTTGGGCATAAAAATCAATTAATGTAATATGACTCATGTTTGAATAAATTTTCATTTAAAAAAATCAATTTGAAATAAATTGAGTTAAATTATACATTAAAAAATCAGTCAAACATTTCTGAAAAAAATAGAAGCCAGAAATCAGAATCGAAAATGACATTTGGGTGAAAGATCCCCAAAACCAAGTCAAACATCATTTAACTAAAGTACTCATGAAGCATGAAAGTCCAAGCCATTTAACTCTTGTGAACATAATGACTTCTCTCATACAGTCTTAGTTCATCTTTTAAGATGCATGCTACGTTTGATTCTATTTCAAGTTTCTAATGTTACAGTCATTCGATTGATTAACTGATTGATTGTAGGAAAAGCGGGTCTCGCAGAAGAAAAGGAATAGCTAGTGAGGTAGTGAATAAAGCACCTGTGAACTGTGACGTTAAAATCATCTGCGAAGGAAAGGATGTTATTTATGATATCATTGGTGCTGCCTCGCCACCTTCAAGTGACAGTGGCACTCCAAGATCTGAATGTCCACAGGAAGAACATAAATCTCGTGCTCTTGTTCCCTCCAAGATGTTCTTCGGTCCAAGAATTTTCCCTTCATCTTCCAGATGAATCCGAATTGAAGAGCGAGGTGGATCGGAGTTTTTTTTTTTTTTATTATTATTATTATTATTATTATTATTATTAGATTGTGGAATTAGACACACTAAGGTTTATCAAAAGGAAAGTGGTATGTAATTATGAACAAGTGGATGAGAATGTTGGAGATGAATAAAGGTATCAAATATATCAGTTTGATAGGTTGAACGGAGACACTCAATCATATTCATGGAGTATGCATCATATTCTGTGTTAAGGAGCAGTGAGACATCTGTGATTGCTTAAAATCCGTTTGGTAGCTTCGGAAATAAGCTTATGGGCACAGTGAAAGGGATAAAATCACGCCTTTCTTGAGAGTAGAAAGATGCAATCACAGTGGACATTGCTTTTGAGAGGTGAAATAATGGAGACAATCAGCATCAAGTCATTCAATGCAATCTCAACTTTATTTTGATGGTCAATTTCGCCACCATCATGTAGAACAAAATGAATGAACCAATTAAGGGTTTTTATACCGTTCATCCTTCGAATTTTAGTTTAAATACATATAATTCCAAATAGTTGGTTTTGGTCTAAGTATTTTGATAAAGAATTGGCTCCCATGCCTGTGATGAGATTCGGTGTTAGAATATATGCTCAATCTCAGACTACTTCCAAATGAAACTGTACAGACCAAAACCACCAATTTGAAACTACCGAGAGCAAAATTCAAACTCAAGCGGTAAAGACCAGCAATGATAATAACCCACCAATTTTATTCTTATACCTGCTTACAAAGTCATCTATCATACATCTATGAATAAAATGAAAGAGTGGTTTGATGTTTCAGGATTTTCAGTAACTACTATGAAGAATAGTTACAGAAATGTTCTACCGATTCAGAGTGTACTGCAATCAACGAATAAATCATGAATATAAAATTGTTTCTTCGTAAGCTACGAGATGAGAAAATTAATAGTTTCAGATGCTAGCTAAAAGGGGCAGCTTTCACAGATGACAGAGAAGCCATGCATTAATTATATGCCATACAACTTTTGGAGATAAAAAACAGCCAACAGGAAAAGAAAAAAAAAAGAAAAAAGAAAAAGAACATACAATTCCTCATCACCTGTTCTTTAAACATTGAAAAACAGTTCCTCCCCCTTTTTAAACAGAAACCATTTTGCAATCGTCAATATTTGTCTCTAAACTCTAGAAGAAATCAAACTCAAGATAATTACCGGAACCTTTCTGATCAGGAATCGACATATGGTGGCTGGCCTTTTCGACAGCTGATGAGGCAGGGGAAGGTATCTTCTCATACTCTACAGGCTTTGGGATCTCTGGCGGGGTAGCGCAACGAATAAGTGCCCAATTTACACCTTCAAAAAAGGGATGTTGTTTTATCTCAGTAGCGCCTCTTTTATAAGCCAACCGGTGCTGTGGTTCTTTCACAAGCAACCCCCTTATGAGATCCCTTGCTGCAAAACTTACAACAGGTGCTTCTGGAAATCGGAGAGGCTGGCCCACAACATTAAACAGCGTAGCTCGGTTCCCAGATCCCTTGAAGGGAGTCTTACCAAACAAAAGCTCATAAAGAAAGATTCCAAAAGTCCACCAATCAACTGCACTCCCATGACCTTCTCCCTTGATGATCTCAGGTGCCAAGTATTCATGGGTTCCAACGAATGACATAGATCGTGCATCAGTAGGCTCAGCAATGAGCTCAGGCAATGGAGTCACTTGGTTTCCAATTTCAGTTTTGGGTTTCCGATCCTTCTTCGATTTGCTAGAAAAGAGCCGGGGCGAAAAGCATGTCGTAGGAGCAACGCAGGATGGCTGGATGCAGGAAGGTGGCTCAATACAAGCAGGCTGCACACAATATACAGCATTCTTTCTTAAAGGATCAGATTCCATGACCGAACTTTTAACAAGAGTTGGACTAACAGTACATCGGAGGGAAAGGTCAAAGTCTGAAAGCATAATATGTCCATCATCCCTAACAAGGACATTTTCTGGCTTGAGATCACGGTAGACAATGCCAAGCATGTGGAGATACTCCAACGCCAGCAGCACCTCTGCCACATAAAATCTGCAATTCAACAATAAAATAGACGCTGTTACCATCAAATCAGATCTAAACCATATCAAACTGTCAGACATAATCAGACTTCAGAAAGTTAAAGAAGTTTGGGTGCGCTCAAAAGCTAGAAGCCCAATCAAAACCTAGAACAGAATAAGTTCTGACTCCATTCTTCCCACGTGAAAAAGATGATGGTCCAACACATGTTTCTCCCCATATTGGGGATATTTAGATTTTGCAAATATATGGCCAAGCCCAGTGAACACTGAACAGAGAGGGTACAGCGATCCATCTATATCCTAAAATCTTCGGCAGAACAGCATGGACACAAGAATTTCATGATCCCATTGTTAACAACAGTAGTTTAAGAAATTATCAAGGGGAAGCTAAAACATAAAAAAGTTCAAATGATAAAATACGTTTCCTAGGAAAAAAGCAAAGGCAAGAGACCCATTTCCAATCCCTTGATTCGAACTTGCTTGTCTTATGATCATAGCAACAAGCCTCTTTGTATTTAAAATCCAACTTCCACAAGTTGCTTAAGATAGATGAACCATGAATGCATGGCCAGACTACTTTCCAGATCATATATTGTAATGCAATTATAAAATGCAGCAGCAATTATCATGGTTGAAAACTTTCACGATGTTTGACTCTCAAAGCCAAATATGCATACTATTATCCAAAGATCAGTGAATTTAATTAGCCTGTTGCATATACTTTTTTCTCATTTCAAAGAAAATTAATTGTTCAAGTCTAAGAAGTTTGCATGCCTCAATGAAAGATAAGTATGACTTTAACAAATATAAACAGTAGAATCAAGCACTCTCTCAGGGCGCGGAATTATCCATAGGCCTCAGTTAACAAGTAAACCAAGGGAACGATCATGAAAATTCCGATCATCAATTGATGGGTGATAACCAAATGAAATATCACTAGAATTAATGACAAAACAAAAGAGAGTTCCGACTTAAACATACTTTACTGCTTGCTCAGGAAAATGCTTCCCTGGCTGCTTCTGCCTGAGAGTGTGCAGGTCTCCACCTGGGCAGAATTCCATTACCAAACATGAGAATTTCTCTGTCTCAAAATGGGTATACAGTGTTGGGAGAAATGGATGGTCAAGTGATTGCAGTATTTCTCTTTCTGTCTGAGCACGAAGCAACTTTTTACGGCTTGCTAAAGAACCTTTATCCATTACCTTCATTGCGAAATAACATTTAGTCCCACTCAACTCTGACAGATATACACTCCCAATATCCCCACAACCCAACCTCTTCAGCAGTCTAAAGTGAGCTAAGCCCAAAACCCCATCTTTAGATCGGACGGCTTGAATAGCTTCCCATCGTAAGTCATTTGCCTTGTGAGGCTTGTTGACACTGCTACTGAAGCTGCTGCAAGTGCTCTCGTCACTCACATCACTGCTTGTACTTCCTCTACAAATACTGCTCTTGCCACTCTCAACAAGATCAGCTCGATCGCTAATCTTGGCACTTCCACTGGTCTTTCCCAGACTGCTGGCCCCATCACTAACTTTAGCAGAAACAGAACTACTTTTCACACTTCCATATTCTGATATTTTCTTTTCTTGGTCAATAGAGCTTTCCTGCAAACCTCTATTTCCATTAACAACATGATCAACACCTCCAGCTAGTTGTTCATTAACAGATAAGGAAACAGCAGAACCAAATTTACTAATCAAGGAATCAGCTGACTCCTTTGAGTTTGAAATTCCTAGCTTCTTGTTTTCAGAAGTGTCTCCAATGTAGTGCTTTGATGTGTCCTGAACATACTCAGATTTTCCTGTCTTTGAAGATTTAATGTCTTTTGCCTCTATTGTTTGAATCCCACCTGTCTTATGGTGCTGCTTCTGGGGAGCTCTAGCACTAGTTCTCGAGTCCATCGGTTATGATAAACTGTCTTAAATCGGATCAACCCAACCAAATCCACGACTGGCCATCCATCTCCATTAGCATTATATCTTCCCTCAGTAGTCCGAATCACTTGCAATTTCTTTAATGATAATAAACAACCTATACAAGAAATCAGCAAGAAATTGTCAGTCATTTACTGCAGTATAAAGCATTAAGCTATAACATCAGAACAATGGACTTGACATATAACAACTCACTAATGATGAGAGAGCGACAGATCCAGTAATCAGTGATAAAATACCACCAACTGGGTGAATCACTAAAATATCAAATAATAGCTTAACTACAACGAGATTATCAAACAAATTGAACCTCAGGTTCCTATTAAGAGCAAATCCTGAAGCAAAATATTATAACAGCTAACTTCCAGTTAGTAAATCAAGTGACTATAATTTCCAGAAAGAAAGGGACAAAATTAAAGCTGTGAAGCTACATGCAGTCCATGGCCAGATTGGTAAAGCTCAGAAGTGAGGGGCAACTAATAAGCACACACTCACTTCTCATCTGCCCAACTCCCTATCACCCAAAAGATAAAGAAGCAGCAAGATCGAAAGGAAAAAGGGAAAATTACAGAGAACGAATGAAAGGGGTGGATTAGGATGACCAGCAAAAAGCAAGCTAGGGTACAAATCAAATTAGGGCCCAAACACAAACAAAAAAAAGGCAAATTATGGACAGATTTTAACCTATTCATACAAAAAGAAAAATAATTGAAACAAGCCAAACCAAAAAACGATCGAGAGTAACTAAACAAAAACCTGGATCTTGATAAAAAAGAACCGTGCTTTTGAGTGAAATTGGAGGCAGATTCGAAGGAAGGAGAAGACCCAGGTGCAAAAATCAAAACTTGAAGGGAATAAGATAAAACCCACATGAAGAGAAATGCGAAACACCAAAAGGAAAGTAAGATAAGCCCAAAAGAGTACCTTATTTCAAGGATCAGAAGTCACCCAGCGTCGTTGCTTTAGCAGAGAAGAAAAGGGACGAAAATAATGTAGAAAAGATAACTCCGGGTAAGCTTAGAGAGAGAGAGAGAGAGAGAGAGAGAGAGTTGAAGCTAGGGGGAGTCATGAAACTAGACTGGGCCTCCTCCTGTGGTGTACTATTACTCCATTAGAGAGAGAGAGAGAGAGGTCAAAGGTGAAAGGAAAGCTTTTTTTTCCTTGGTTCAATAATTTCGCAAGGGTTTTTGTCTAGCGGGGTCCAAATCACAAAAACAGTTCTCTGTTCTTCTGAGGTCTTGCACCTGTCTGTCATGCCTTTGCCCAAATAATTCTTTATCCCCCCCCCCCCCCCTCTTTTCCACTTCTTTTTCCTTTTTTAAATCCTTTTCTTTTGGTATGTGTTGTTTGTGTCTTCCAAATTTTTTAATCAGTCCCATGACAATAATGCCCTTTCTATTTTACTAAATAAACTTTGCAAGTTTTTTTTTCCATTTTGAAATTCTTAATTTTTTTACTATCAAATACTCCCTCAGACCTTTATTACAAGAGGTAGTCAAATTTTTTATATACGCCAATAAAATATTTTGGAATCAACTAATATGCAAGAGTAGAAATGGAAAACGTGCATTTATTACTTTAACTTCTGCATATTACCTTTTATATTTAAGACCAGAGGGAGTACTTAGATTAACTGACAGAGGGTTGTTTCACCTTAATTGGTGATCTTGAGTTTGAACACTAGATATGCAGCGGTGATAATTATCTTAGAGGTGCAAGGTTTTCCCTATTGTGATCTTACATTCCTACGAATCGAATTAATCAATTACTCAAAGCGTCAGTATACAGATGGATAAATAAAAAAAATCCCTTTTTGGTTTTGAATTAATAATTTTAAGAAAATATTATGCTCAGCTTGGTTTCTAAAAATGTTGAGCATAATGTTTTGAGACCTCTGAAATATTATTGGTTTATAGATTCCAGATTTCAGCATTGGATTTTGAGAAGAGTTCTTTATTCAATGAAATTAATCTTCTTATCAATTGGGGAATATGAATGATTGAGATCAATAATTCAATTCTTCTAACGAAAATACTTTGGTCTCATTTATATTTAGTGTCAAACACAGATGCAAAGTTTTTATTTTTTAAGAAAATGGGCAAGTGTACAAAGAGGATAGAACAAAGAGCTGGATTTATGGAACTATGATAAGCTATGCCGAACTATATAATGATTGATAGATAGATTATTTAGAAAAAAGTATAAATAATGGAGAGCTATAATATAAATATAAGACCAACAGATACCTAATACAATGTTTTAAGAACCCAAATACTTTTTCTTTTTTGTGGTATTTCAACCTAGAAAAAAGGGAGAAACCTGGTAAAAAGAGGTTTCTCCCAACAATAAAAAGAGAATTTTTTCCCTATAGATAATTATTGTTATTATGATTATGTTTGCAAGGAACATAAGAGAGTAAATACAAATTCCTATACTTAAGCCGACATAAAGATTTTTTGCTGCCCAAAATGGGTGCCTATTTTCTCTTATAGTCAATAAGATCACAAAGAAATGGACCAATGAAGAATGAGAATGTTTTTGGTGTACCAATGAAGATTAGAAGTGTAATACATACTGAATATCCCACAGCCATAACAATAATAATAACAACCACTTGGTGGTCCATCTGGTTTATATGTAAAGGAGTGGTCATTAATGCTTCTTTTGATTATGTACCAAAAAGCAGAGGCTTTAATATCATTGTATGCAATCAAAATATGTAATCATAATTTCAATTTCTTATTTTTATATTTTTTATCTCCATTAAAACATGTATTTTTTTCTTGTGAATATGTCAGAAAAAAATTTAAACTTTTGGCTTCAATTTAGATTTTATTGTTGTACCCTTGTTGCTTGAATTTGTCTCATGACTGAAAACATGTTTTTGGAATGAATAGTAAACAGTACTTATCGTTGTTTTTGTTTGTAGTATATTTCTTCTATGTTTTAAATTTCTTATCAATGAATTCAAGTTATTTTATTAACATTAGATGTCTCAAATAAGAGTTATATCAAGTTTTATATTGCATAATTATTCCAATATTATAAAATATATCTCAATTTGGATCCTCTTTTAAGACGGTGTTTGGTATAACTTCTGGAGGTCTAAAAGCCCAGCCGCAGAAGCAAAATGTGGTTTATTTATTATGTTTGGTTTAACTTTTTTGGAGAAGAGCTTGTGGCTTCTAATGGGCTTCTAAAAAACCTGGAAGTTTGAGCTTTCGGCTTATGGCTTCTGCGGGCTGGAATGATAGATCTCACAATTTTTGTTGTGTATTATTTAATAAAGTGGGTAGGAAAATTAGACTATTAAACTCCTAAAATTCTCAAATAAGATATTTTTTTAAAATCTAAAATTTCATTTTTTATCTAAAAAAATTTATCATAATAATCTCTAACTATTTTTCTCCCACAATATCCTCTTTTGAGCTAAAAATATAATTTTTTTCAAATTATTTTTCTTAAAATAAGGGAGAAACGAAGCCTTTAAAATCATCAAAAGTGCCAAATTTCACTTTTTGTTTCTAAACTATAAGAATATATGCATATTATATATGTATTATTTAATAACAATAATGTCCTTTTTAGTACTTTTTTTTATCTAAACTTACTTTTCAAAATAATCATCCAAACATGTTTATAAAAGTCAAATTGAAAAAAGTCACTTCTATCATCACAAATCCAAATATAAATCACTTCACATAATTTGACTTTTATCCAATTTTGCTTCTGAAAAAGTCAGATTGAAAAAAAGTTACTTCTTAAAAGTCAATCCAAACACACCCTTTATATTTGGATGAGCTGTGAAAAAAATGACTTATAAGTCAATTGAACTTTTGAAACACGTTTGGATGGATTATCTTGAAAAGTAAGTTTAAGATGAAAATGACTAAAAAGGACATGAACTTTAGAGAATAATAGAACTAAATTAAAATTATCCATTAAATCTTTGAATTATGATGATTTTGATTGAAAAATTAAAATTATTTACAAAAAAATGAAAATTTTATTACAATTATTTGCAAACAAAATAAAATGAAATTTTAATTAAAATTATTTGCAAACATAATAAAATGGAAACTTAAATAAATATATTTAATGGATAAAAATGGAAACTTAAATAAACATATAAAATGGAAATTTAATTAAAATTATTTGCAAACATAATAAAATGGAAACTTAAATAAACTAAAAAATGGAACCTTAAACAAAATAAGTTCTTTTCAACCAAAAATAAGTTGAAATTTTCAACTTGTGCTAATAAGTTTTTATAAGCCATAAGAACTTATTTTTACAAGCCCAACCAAACACACCAAAAGTCATTATACAATTTAACTTATTGTCAATCTGATTTATATATAAGTTACTTTTCTAAAAATCAATATCCAAACACACCCAATAAAGAAAATTAAAGTGAAGCCTATATGAAATCAATTGTACTACGAAATCAATTGTACTACGTACTCTGCTTTCTTTATAATTTTCATTTATCTATTATCTTCTAGATGGTGCAAATGTATATATGACTCGTGAACAAGTATCTCCATTAGGGATGTCCAAACTCGGGACCGGAACCGGGAACCCCCCTTCCCCGATCTTAGTCTCGAAAGGTGGCCGGGATCAAGATTGGATTCCGGTCCCGGGATTTCCCGATAACACCGGGACCGGGAAATCCCGGTCAGGGAGGGAGGAAGAAGATTAGAAGAATAAGCCCTCACCATGAAGGAGATTCTCCACTGAAAAGATGCAACAATATTCCATTCTAAATTCAAATATTGTAAGTTATTTCGGCCAATAAATTGTATATAAGCTCAATCTTTGCAAATAACACTTGACTTATAAAATTTATAACTATCAGTCCCAATAAATTTTGTGAATTTATGAATATGTTGTGGCATATCCTTTTTACTAATAAAGGATTATTTGAACATAGTAAAAAGTTCATTGGGGGAAACTATCTAAAAATCGATATCCAAACAATTTTATCCAAATTAATATAAATAAATACTCAATTAACATTAAAACTAGGCTGGACCATCCTTCTAAATGCTAGGATTGTTGATGGGACAGGGGATAGCATAAGGATCACAAAACCCTAAAATGAGAGAAAATGAGAGAGGGAGGGCTAAGTAACTGCACTAATAAATGAGCTTTTTCACTCTCTCTCGAACAACTTGGCTAAACTTGTTCCCTTGATAAAATTCTTTTAAGAAAGCTGTTTATAGAATTCGTATCAAGAATTTGACCAAAAATTTGTTTCAAGAGAAAATATGTGATTTACTTCTCTTTTTACAAGAAATATCATATATCAATAAACTATTTTTTAAGAATACAAGGTGCTAAAAAAGGGCCGAGAGTCTAAGTCCAATATGCCAATGATTTTGTAACTTAATTACATCAACACTGTTTTTTAAGTGAAGGGTTGGCACTTCAATTTCGCTTATAACTTCATGTTTTAAATCTGCCCTCCAATTTTTGAAAAAGGTTGAGAAAATTTTTCGCAATGAATGTGTAGTACAAAGCTTTGATAGGAGCAAAAATAGCAATGATTTTTTAAAAAATGAGCAATTTCAGCAATTCTATTAAATTTAATGGGTGGAAAAGTAGCAAGGACTATTTTTATTTATTAGTGAAATCCAGTTATTTTCCCCTAAATCTATAACGGTCGTTTGAATGAATTTAATGAAATTAATAAATTTGTTCTGTTTAAAATATTATTGTTAATTTTGCACCTATTAAAACTTAATTGAGCTAGATATTCATGACAAAAACGTTATTACTATTGTTTCACCTAAAACATTCTCTTTTTTTTGGACTGAACACCTAAAACATTTTCAAGAGATACAAAAATAATAAAAAGGCAATAACAATCTATCGTTGATTTTAAAATGAATTGGTCCTATTGTGATGATTCAGTATAAAATATATATAATCACAGTCACCCACACACACACACACACAACTGTAACAGGTCCCAAACGAGAATGAAATCTCATAAATAAGTTAACAATCAAGGTGGTTGAAATTTA
Source organism: Mimosa bimucronata (assembly GCA_037074515.1). Lineage (NCBI taxonomy): Eukaryota > Viridiplantae > Streptophyta > Magnoliopsida > Fabales > Fabaceae > Mimosa > Mimosa bimucronata. The sequence goes on from CM073438.1 coordinate 8,367,197, forward strand.
TTTTTCTAATGAGGCCCCCTCCCATATGCTTTTATTTGTAGGTGCAATGCAATTAAAGATAATCCAAACACACTCATCTATCTTGAAAAGCATCCATGTCTCTCACTCACACATATCCACAAGCACCTTTCCTTCATTGCGACAACACAAAAACATATATGGAGGCAATAAGAGGACCTATCTGATGTAAATAATTAAGAGGACTTATAACAAGAAACATATACACAATTCACCCTCCTTTAAATCTCAACCACTCAACTAATATCAATCAACAAAACACAAAACATGTTCCCTCTTGGATATTACTACTTTCAGTTTTTAATATAAAAATTTGTTAACTAATTAATTAATTACTTAATTATAACATACAATATATGATCTATCTTAAATACTTATATGCATCTTTATTTTCTTTGGTCTTTAATATAGGATAAACCTAGGGAGTTGACTTTAGTTATAAATAGGTGATAAATTTCTAATTTTTGCCTATTTTTCTCAAGTTGCCCCCTAATGTGCTCCCTCAATATTAACCAAATAAGAGATTGAAGAAGTAAATTAAAGAAAATGGTTAAGGTGTTTTAGAAAAAACATAATATATTGACTAACTTAACTAATTAACGTACTTATCTGATCAAATTAGGAAAATAGATCCTATATTTAGGACCAAATGGAGTATTACACTTCAATTTATAAGGCAATTAAATTAATTTAGAAAAAAAATGATCAATATAAATACTTTAAGAGGATTTATTTAACTTCCTTAATAATTTCCTAAATTAGTCAACAAATCAATGACGGAATGACCCCATAGTGGTATATATTAAATTCTTGTGAACATTGTATGACCAAATTAACTACCAAGCCTGTTCAAAACATGATGAAGAAAGTTTAGTTGGGAAGGTGGGTATGAGATGTGAAAAATCTGGTTAGGAAATTTTAGAATTGGGCAGTGGCCTAAAAGAGAAATAAGTGATGAGGGTTTTGGTTGGTTTTTTTTTTTTCGACCAATAGGGTTTTGGTTGGTTTTACCGATTCAAGTTTGTTTTGTTTTGATTTCATTGAAGTCGCTTTCTAAATCCAGCTTGAATTAGTAATGGCCACACATGAAGAATGGATGAGTGTTGTAGTGAAGCATTCGACTTTGGAGGGTTGGATTAGGATCAGGATCACTGGCTTTTGAATTGAATCCATCCTCTTATAACTTGGGCCCCACGTCTAAAAGCACAGTAGCAGACCACATCAACACTCCATCTATATCTAATGTATTATCTCAACTAATTTGTGTTACTTATAGATTGGAATATCATCAAATGATACCCATAATTTTTTCAAAGATATCATGTGATATATGCAATAATTAAATGCGTATATTTTATTTAACTTCTTTAATCTCCCCAAAGTAAACAATTGAGACTAATATTAAGGACCAGAGATACTATATGTGTTTATTAAGGACTAGAGATAATATATGTGTTTTGCCTAGTCAACAACTTTTTACATCTTATTTTTGTATAAGATATTAACATGGATCATGAATCATAACTCTTCATGGAATTTTAGGAAGGATTTAAAAGTAATAGGCGTTTCAAGTGTTAGTGTTATTGACGATTTTACATTATTAACTAATATCTTTTCTGGCTTTTATCAATTATGTATTTTAGATCATATTTCTTTAGTTGTAAACTTTGGTACACTTGATTTATGGAAAATTATAACAAGATCCCAAATAAGGGAATTAATCACGATCAAGTCCCAAAAAATCATCAAATTATATTGAAGTCCCTAGGGATCTGGGTGTATTCAACTTCTTCTTATTGACATCTCATTGAGTTGTCAATTGCAACTTATTGACAACTTAAAGAGTTGTCATTGACACCTCAAAGAGCTGTCAATAATAAGCCATTTAATAACACCCAGGTCCCTAGAGACTTCAATGTAATTTGATATTTTTTTTGGACTTGATCGTGATTAATTCCCTTATTTTGGACCTAATTGTAATTCTCCCCTTGATTTATTTCTTGAGTATAAATTACATTGTCTTTTTTTTAAAAAAAAATTCTCCGATCCCAAATACTAAGAGAGAAACAAGATTTTAAACTAGTTGAAGTGGTATAAGTAGGATGGGATGTAAATATAGATTCAGTATCTGCTTGTTTTCTTTGAACTTAATTTCTTACTATTTGGGTTGATCTAATGAAAGATGGTGATGATATTTCACAAGGAAATAGATTTAAAGCTCAATTTTGCATTACGCTACTTTTTAACTTTTTATGAATGGAATCTTCTTAATTATGATATTGATCTAATAATAGTAAGAAATTCATTAACAAAATAAAGACAATAACCCGTGATATATAGAGAATTGAGATTCCATCTATCTCATGTTTGCAGCGTAATCAAATAAGAAAATAGAATTGTTACATCTCAGTCCAATATGGGTTGGCACATATATTCAATAATACATGCATATACCAAAATCAGTAACAATCAAATAGCAAAATTTTAAGAAAAAGGTGTACCTCCTTCACATTTTTAATATAAGATCTAAATAATCAATTTATGAATTAAATATTAAGAAAATCAGTTAAGGTAGTTATATATATATATAATAAATATATGTCGATTTCTCTAGATTACCCTCTTCAATTATGTAAAATTGCAACTATTCATAGAAATCCTTTAAATGTAATAAAATATTTTTGAAAAGATGTCCGCCCATTGAGATGCCCAGAATGAGTGTTACGGATTAGTTTAGGATTGCTGATGTGTCTGAAAGATAGCTTATCCTGAGATAAGGAAAGAAAAATTCAGAAAGTAAAAAAAGAATTAGTGTACACATATATATGGACACACTAGTATATGCTAAACATGCTTATTAGTTAACTAAAACAAAAAGTGCAATTATGTTACACAGAACCTTTTGACCTTTCTATAATACACATTCCATGGTTGGCCTCCCATCAAAACCTATGGAACCCATTAAGTTAAAGGCATTCTTTGCTATATATGTGTGTATCATGTGCCATTAATTAACTAAAAGAAGAAGAAGAAGTAAATATGATTTCATTTTGTATGAACTCTATGCTCTACTACTATATTTCTTTCTCTTTCTTCAAACATTTAGCCTTTTGCATGTGATGCTGCCAGTTAATTACCCCACTAATTTAATATGTCTACCTCCACCATGCAGTGAAATAATTTTCAAAGATTCATATCTCAACAAATGCATTGATGATACAAAAGAATATATATATATATATATATATATATTTAAATCTAGAGAGAGAATATCCACAAAGGTCCATGCATAGAGTTTTGAGCTACTTGGCAAAGCCACATGCAACTATTTCTCTTCATGATTCAAAACTATCAATTTGATGCAGTGGTCCTTCTCTTCTCCTTGATTTCTCTTTCTCTCTCATCATTTTTTTGCTCATTATTATTATTATTAGTATTATTATAGTTACTGGGATTAAATATTACTGAGGGCATTACAGACTGAAATGAGCAGCATCCAGATGTTGCAGTTCTTCAATGGCATTTTTGCATGTGCCTTTCATCTGATTCTTGGGGCCCTCATTCTATATACATAATAAACACATCTGACTTTCACAACAGCACCAAAAACAAAAGGAAATATAAAATTATAAAAAATATATATGTTAATTATTTGAGATGCACACACACACAACTTTCTTCTTTGCTGTTTTTTATGATGCTTCAGAGTTTTGATAGACTTACCTAGCATAAGGCTTTTGGGAAAGCTTTGAAAATGTGGGATTTTGGGTGCACACTTCACTTTATAGCTCCTTTTGATGTCAAAATCTCTTGCCCACAAAACAAAAGTTGAAGAACAACAAACACTAAATACTAAAAAGAAAACAGAAAAAATAGTAAGAAAAAAAGTGGCTTTGGATAAAATTATTGACCCATGAGTTTATCCTTTTGTGAGGCACATGTATCTTTTATATACACCAAACACAATATTGGACGAGACACTGCCGAGTACAAAATGTGAGCACCCCTGAATAATTAACTAAGCTTCTTCTGTTAAACATAAACCTATATCTTGTTAGTACTAGCTAGCATTAGCAACTATCAAGGCCATACATTATAATTATATCCCTTCCTTTTCTTCTTTCTTTTTTGAGATTCTCTCTCTCCCCCTCCTTCCCTCCCATTTGACCTGTAATCCTTACTTTTCTCTCTGGAAAGACGAAGAAAAATCTTGTGGACCCACGTCTGATATTAAAACCTCATTGTGAGCTTCTCCTGGGCTTGGAGTTCCACTGATCTTTTCTGAACTGACTCTTTTATTTTTAGGATAAAGGATCATGTATCGTTTTGCAGACACAAAAACTTTAAAAAAGATAAACAAAAACAAACAAATACATAAGACCAAGCAACTACAATTAATGGTTAAAGAGGGTCGTAGGTGGGTCTCCATTATCGATGTGGATTATTTTATGCATGATTGAACGTTATCCCTTACTTTGAAAATTACATATAATATTTTCAAATTACTGTCATTATTTTATTTAATATTAATGTTCTCTTTACACACTTTGGTCATTAAATATAAGACTCACTTCTTCGTTCAATTTTTCTTATCAGGATAAACGGTAGTGTTTAGTATGATTTTGTGGAAATTTAAGATAGTAGAAGAAACATATGTTGGTCAAGATTTTGATTAACAGGCTATTACACAAATAGTGCAGTATTAGGCTATGTTTGGCACTACATTCGAGAAGAAAGAAGCCCATTCAGGCCCCCAAATGATGTTGGGGTTAGCCTTTAGGCAAAATGACTTTTGAACATAAGTAACTTTATTCTAGTTTAGTTGTTTTATATCTGAACATTAAAGGGAAAATCCCACAAAAATATTTTTAAAAATGGAAAAGGACAAATAAATCCCTTAAACTTGAAAATTCTCAAATACTCCCTCCGGTCCTAATTATAAGACCACTTTGACTTTTTTGACTTTTTTTTCTAGTCCAAAAAAAAGGCAGTTTCAGTCCCAAAAAAAATCTTTTTTCCTCAAAACTAATTTATTCTACCTATAAGCTAACCTATAATCTAATTTCATGTGACATATGTTATGATTTAGTGGTTTAATTTGTTTCCTTAACTTCCACAAAAAAAGTCAAAGTGGTCTTATATTTAGGACCGGAGGGAGTAAGACCTTAGGCAGAAATCTGGGATTTTCATATATTATCAAAAGACATAAATGCCCCTCAACAATTGAAGTTGTGAATTGTTAATATAAACTTGTAAATCATTATAAAAAAGTTGAACATTCGAACTTTTGAAGGATATCCCAACACATGCCTTTTCAGTTTCTAATGTAAAAAGTTGGAGTTGTGAATTGTTAATATAAACTTGAAAATTGTTGTGATCAGGTTGAAAATTCCTATGTTAAAGTTGTGATCTCTTATACTATATATTTTCAATTCCTAGTAGAAAATGTTGAAGTTGTGAATTGTCAATATGAACTTGGAAATCAATACCATCAAATTGAAAATCCCTGTGTTGAACTTGTTAATACTAACGATATATTTAACAATTATAAGGACATTTCTGTCTTATTATAAAATACAAAATCTCATATTTCTTCTTAAGGTCTTATTTGGGGTATCTCAAATTTAAGGGAATGATTTGTCCTTCTTCATTTTCAAGGGTATTTTTGGGGAATTCTTAACATTAGAACTGACTTTTTGATATATAACATCCAAATAAGTTTATATCAAATTGCTATTTTTATAAAATCATTCAAATATAATCCATATAATACTAATTAACTTATTCTTTCAATCAAATTCACAAAAATAAAATGAAATAAAAGACACTTGCAAATTTCAATCCAAACAAGCTCTTATATGATTGCTCATTGGGTTAACACCATTTTTAGTCCCTATAGTTTCCCCTCATTTGGGTTTTAGTCCCTGAAGTTTGAAAGTGGTACTTTTGGTCCCTAAAGTTTACTCCGTTTGTGGCAGTTAGTCCCTCGTGCATTAACTGTGTTAAGTTTGCTTATGTGTCACTAACACCGTTAAGTTTATGCTGACTGACTAAACATAGGTGGCAGCCCATGCTGACTTGGACATATAAAAAAAGAAGAAAAAAAATTCCCTAAAATGCTTCTACACTCCTTCGCCGCCGCATCCTCTCCTCCCAGCATGAAGACAACCCAGATCTAGCTCTCACTCCCTTTGCTCTCTCCTCCCATGCGGCTTTGCATTAAAACTCCTTAGACTCACTGAACTGATTCTTTTGATTTAGGATTCTTTGGCAGCAAAGCAGTGTACAGAACTCGAGAGATTCATTGGGGGTTTCTTTTCTTTTCTTTTTTTTTTTGTCTGTAATTTTTAAACACTGCTGTGATTATTAGGTATTGTTTGTTAGAGATGAATTGTTTGTTTGTTTTTCTGGGGATGTTCCATCTCAGGAGCAATTTTGCTTAGTGGGGTTGAGTTACATTATGTGAATATGGGAAGCATTGATTGATTGCGAAAGAGGAAGAGAGAACAACGAGTCAGTTCATTTGTTGTTATACTTGGAATACATTTTTTTCTCATCATTTTCCTTTTGTTGCTTTCTTATTTTTCTACCTACAGCCATTGATTGAATGATGCAAGTGCGATGCAAGCGTCTAGTTTTGGTTGGTTCTGGGATTTAGTTAGGTTCTCTTTTTAAGCGGGTCAATATGGGAAGAAGGAAAGGGATTTAATGGGGAGTGAAATTTGTGGGTCGCAAGATTCCAATAAACCGAGAGGAATACCCAGAAAATTTGGGGGTTATTCATCAGGCAAAAGGAGTGAGAACTAGATCTGGGTTGTCTTCATGGTGGGAGGAGTAGATGCGGCGGCGAAGGAGTGTAGAAGTTTTTTCCTTTTTTTATATATCCAAGTCAGCATGGGTTGCTATCTATGTTTATTCAGTCAGCATAAATTTAACGGCGTTAGTGACACATAAGCAAACTTAACACCGTTAATGCACGAGGGACTAACGGCCACAAACGGAGAAAACTTTAGGGACTAAAAACACCACTTTCAAACTTCAGGGACTAAAACCCAAATAAGGGGAAACTATAGGGACTAAAAATGGTGTTAACCCTTCCTCATTTGTTAATTTGTCATCGAAATTGTCTCATTCATTCACACAGGAGCAGCATAGCCCAGTTACATATGCATATATTGAATTTAGACAAAGTTGATTTGTGTCCTTTTGAAAAAAATAAGTCTTTTTTTTTAAAAAAAAAATTATCCATCTTTTTCTCAATCCTTTTATTTACTCTCATTCTCCCTCCCTCTCTTTCAAGTCCATTATCCTATCCTGGCCAAAAAAAAAAGTCCATTATCCTATCTTCTAGCTAAAGCTACCATGAATTGAATTAACAGCATCTCCGAAGCCCAAAACCAACAATAGCACCGAAAGACAAGAAAATCTCAAAATGATAACAGTAACAATATTAATAAGAATGGGGGAACAATCAGATATCTCAAAGTCAATTGTTAGTGTATGGATTTATTGCTCTCAATTAGAGCAAAAAGCTTTATTATGGACTGACTAGCTGCAACTGTAAAATAAAAATCCCCAAGACTTGAAAGGGATGTGCAAATTTGAAGGTATCTAAGTTAAGCTCCCGAGAAATTCAGCATATCAGATAGTTGGCCTGTATAGTAGTCTGGTTGAATATTATTTGAAGGGTGTTTCAGCTCAGGTTCTGATGTTACACCTGTTCCCCCAAAGTAATCACAACACGTTATGAATAATTTTCATAGTCTGGACAGCTCTGAATGTAAATAAAGACAAGTCCTCCTATCTTGAGAGAATGACAAGTGAAGATACTATAAGGAAATTAATGTAAAATGAGGACTCCGTATTACTGTTTTTTTATACAAAGGACCTGCGTATTACTAAAACTTCTAAATTTACAACTCAGACTGCCATGTTTATAACTTAAAGGTTCTTATTCTATACTCCCTCTAGTCATAAATAAATATAGGAGCCAGACAAGGAGTTCAAATGCACATAATTAAATAGAATATTTTATGGGAACTATAACACATATGTTATAAATAACTAACTTAACTAATTTTCCACATAACTAACTTAACTAATTTTACACAAATTAGTTATTGGAAAAATTAATTACAGGTAAGGAACTTGATTAAGATGAAGTCACACAAAATCACGTAATAAATCTTAGGTTCCACGAAATTGTTATCGCCTGGTCATTAAGTTATTATCGGCAGCTCAAAAGTTGTTACTGAACAAGAGTTTAAAAATTGTGACCGTCAGACCTCAAGTTATTATCGTCTGGCCAAAAGTTGTTATTGTCGAACAAAAAAGGTTGTTATCGCTTGGTTAAAAGTTCGTGACTGAGAATTTAATTATGGGTTAGTAACAACTTTTGACCAGAATATAACAAATGTTTGGCCTGCCGAGAGCAACTTAATGACCAAGCGATAACGACTTCCTTACAGGGACCTAAGATTAATTACGTGATTTCTTGGGACCTCATCTTAATTAAGTTCTTTACACAAGAACCTGTAATTAATTTTCCCTTAGTTATTTAACTCTTACATTAAGGACTAGAGGAAGTATTAATTTTCTTATAGGGTTCTTCAATTGAACTGTCATTTTCCCTTTTTTCCCTTCCGAAGAGAAAGCCGGCATTCTGTCCAAACAAAATATCGGTGTCTAGTCTATCTCCCACCATACACATCTTGGATGGACTTATGTTGAATCTGATTCAAAGGGTGAATTATATAATGGTGAGAAGAATATCGAGGGGTGGCAAGTCCCCCCAGGAAGGAAAAAGGGGGGAAACACAAGAGCCTACAAACTTATGCCATTTGAGTTTCTTACTTCTGTATTAAAAAGTCCATCATAAAGGTGGATGGCTTCCCCACTACAATAGGCTCCTTTTGGGTTGATCCACAGATGGCAGCAACCATGCAACCGGCACCTGAAGTCCATTTTTTATACCATGCAACCAGTCTTCAAGAATAGAATGGAATCATAACAAAGAGAAGAATGGGATTGAAAACCGAACCAGGCCATTCTTGCAAAGCAGTCATATGTCCTACTGCGTCTCGGTTGGTGGCAATGAAAAGGCATCCCGGGTTCTCTCGTATGCAAAGGGTTCCATACCTGTGAGGTCAGAAGTTGAAGTATAATCATATAAAGCAAATAAAAGGAGTGCTAAACTGATGATTTTTTATGCTGGTATTCAAAAGACATTCTTGTCTCCCCAGAATTTCAGAGGATGTCAAAATATATTAACACACTGATTTTAGTTATTTCATGCAGTCATATTCACCTAATGCAAATGAGAATTAATACTGAAAAATGTAGTCCATTCTTTTGTCAGGTCATTCGCTAATATGTATGTGATTTATTTTAACTTCTTGAAAAAGAGTGATGTGTTCAGTAGGTCGTTCATTCAGTATCATAAACCTATTATGAAAACAATGTATTCTATCCTTAAAGATGTTTAACATAAACAAACATTGAAAGAAGCCGATTAGAAAACTTTGCAGGGCAGATTTATCCACAAGGCCACACTAAGGCTACCAGAAGTTCAAAAGAAATCAGCTTGCAGAAAATATTGAGCCTCGTGTAAACTCTAGGTCATGCCAGCTACTATAATATAGTTGTGACAGCATCTCTTAATAAAGTATTCTTTATGAAATACATGTGTAGACAAGTCATTAAGGAACCAAAGCTTGATCAATGGAGATACTAGTCCATAAGAAAACATACTGAGATTTTAATGAGGAACAAAAGGGGATAGATTTTCTTACTGAAGCTTGTAGAAGTTAATGTATGGATCTATTCCTACCACAACAGCTCCAACCTGCAAGAATGAGCTCAGCAGTTAAATGCATGCATCGGACTCACTGAAGAAGCTTGTAGAAAAATTGGGCATGATGTTACATTACACTCTTATCATGGTCAAAGAAGCGGTTCTGATTCAGCTGTATCGTTTTACTCCCGTCTTCCTGCAACAATTGAACTCTTCTATGAGGCCTACATCAGTGGCAGTCATCCCTGTCTCTGTCTTGTATTATTGAATAATTATGGTAGCCTTAGATTTGACTTTGATCACTTGAACTAAATTAATAGGGAAAGGTTTCATATCAAGCAAGAACACCCCCCCCCCCCCCCCAAAAAAAAAAAAAAAAATTGAAGTGAAAGACCCCATCTAACCAACCAAATTTGATGCAAGAAATCACTCAAACTGAAAGAAATTAATTTGGATGCACAATACATGTCCTACAAACAGCTCTCTGAAGTCTTAAGAATGTGACCTTAAAATTCGATTAAGAATCTAAGAATGGAAGGGAAAAGGTGAATCAGCTGAACTTACTGGACCACCAAGACCGGTAAATCCGGCAAGCTGCAACTCCTCCAGTATACCTTCCCCACCAATTACATAAATCTGCAGAATGAAATGGGAAAAGCAACCAAAAAAGAAAAACAATGGATAAAACTGAGATCTTCAGACCGGCAAATATAACAAATCTCAACATAGATTGCACAACTGCGTCAATGAAATGCTTAATGAATGTTCTAATAGTTTATAAACAGGCATTGTCTAATAATAAGGAGTCTCCTACATGAAGCCAGGAAGCTAAAGTGGAATAAAATATTGAGATTCGAATCAGTCAAAATACATGATGAGGATATCAGGACGAAACAAGCTAATGAAATCAGAATGATGTACGAACGAAAACTTGCGTACTGAACTACAAGCAAATAAACTTCAAATGACAAGAGAATGTATCTCCAAAGCATTTTGCTTTCTGGCTCTTGGACTTCATTATGCAGACACAGAAATATGCACGTGAAAGTTTAAACCAGTGAAGATGAAACACAACTCATCTATCTTTTAGAATCAACAGAAGATATGAAAATGGGCATGCTTGAAATCACTTCAACTAACCAACCTTCTTTTCCGAGGGAAAATCGTTGGTCTTCAAGTACATAGCAGCCGCAAAGGAAGAGGAGAAAATTTCCTCCTGCAAAATGAAAACAAGTCAACAATGAGAGAATATCTCCAAATTTAACAACATCAGAAGTCCATATCCAATTCAGTTCACCAGAACCAAACCTCAGACACCGAAATCCCTAAAGACTGGAACTTTTTAGCAATCTGTTTCCTCGATTTTAAGGAATTATTGGTCACAAACACCAGCTTCTTCCCCTAAAGCACAACACAAAACTCAGTTCAATCTGACGAAGGAAATGAACAAACAAACCTTAAATCACAGTACACAAAGTCAAAAACCTTGGACCGAAGCATGTCTAAAGTTTGGGAAACACCATCAATAAGCTTATCACCCTTCCAAATGACACCTAACAGTAAAAAAAATCACATTTAAAAAAAAATGGGATAACAAAGAAAAGAAGGAAAATCGAGAGGGTATTCAAATACCATCGCAATCAAAGAGGAAAGCTTCGACGGAATCCAGGAGCTCTTGGAAGTTGTTACGGGTAAGAAATTGAGAAGGCATTGTATCAGAGACGACGACTCAAAATTGAAGCTTGGAGAGCACCACTTTTGTGAGCTCTCTTCTTTGATGCCCATGATGTAAATTTCAGTTATATTAATATAGCCGCTTTATTCGGGGGGGCAAAAAATTGAAGCTTGAGGCCAGCAGAAGAAGATGCAGAGAAAAATGGAGCGAATCTCATAGCGCTTACTCTCGCTGACCATATTATTCATGTGTTTATTCTTCTTGTGGGGATATTAATACTCACACGGTCCTAATTATAAGACCATTTTGACTTTTTTGACTTTTTTTCCCACTCCAAAAAACAAGTAGTTTCAATCCCAAAAGAAATTTTTTTTCCTCAAAACTAATTTATTCTACTTATAAACTAACGTATAATCTAATTTTATGTGACATATATTATAATTTAGTTGTCTAATGTGCTTCCTTAACTTCCACAAAAAAAAGTCAAAGTGGTCTTATATTTAGAACGGAATATTATATTAGGTTGTTGGGAGAAACAACGGTCGAATTTTGTTAGATTGTTAATTTGGGTGCAGGCTGGAAAATGTCTATCGTTTTTTCTTAAAATGTGCACCAGACACCCATATATATATATATATAGACAGTTGTTTTTAATGGTGTAAGAGTGCCTGTAACCTTGACAAATTGAGGCGAAAATGCAACTTCAGCTAACTTTGTAAACTTATATTAGGTAACTGTGAGTCCCACGTTCCTATTATTAAATTCTCGTAGTAATTATTTTTTAAGAAAACTCCCAACTCTCTCTCTCTCTCTCTCTCTCTCTCTCTCTCTCCCTCTCTCTCCCTCCCTCCCTCCCCCCCCCCCTCCCTCCCTCCCTCCCTCTCCCCACTGAGCATGCTTGAGGAGAAAAGTCTTGGTTCATGAGCCGTCGGACGTTTTTCCATCACGTGGCCACCCACCGTGGAGAAGGTAGGAGGAGGAGGGTCGCACACGGAGAGAGAATGGGGATTTTTTTAAAAAAGAAAAAACAATACATTAATAATAAGAACGCTTGACCCACCTAACAGAAGTTTACAAAGTTAACGGAAGTAGCATTTTCGCTCCAATTTGTGAAGTTTATGGATACTTTTGTATCATAAAAAAGTATATAGTGACAGATACACGTTTAGGAAAAGTACATAGTCATTTTTTTACATTTCACCCTTAATTTTTTCAGAAAAAAAATTGATTTTTACATGCTTAGTGATTTTTTAAGCGAGAATTACGGTTGATGTCCTAAATAAGTGAATTAATTTCAAATAAATTCCATGAATTGTTAACGGTGTTTTTCACTTGTTAATAATGACCTTCTCACTTATTAAAACTTACTCATCTGGTCCTATTTATAAGTCACTTCCAGCATATTTCACACAGACCAAGGAAAGCCTTAAAACTCATTAACTTTCCACTAAAATCCAACAAATTTACAATTTTACCCATATTAAATATCCACTATGCCACATGAAAATAAAGTCAACACATAATAAATGAAGGGTAAACTTGTACATTCACACTAAATATTTAATGAGGTGACTTATATATAGGACCAAATAAAACCTTCTCTCTCTGCCCTATTAATAGGACCAGAGGAGTATTTGATACTAGCTTTCTTGTTTGGGATCTAAATGTAATTGTTACTTTTTTCACATGAAAAGTATAACCAGACTATGACAGGTCTCTAAGCTAAAATATTACTCACAATATAATTCCTCTTACTCTTGTTAAGAGACATCAACTAACAAATTTTTTTGTGTTTTTAATAAGGCATTTATTAATTTTTAAAATGCATTAAGAAAATTTTCCATCCATACTCATATTTAATAAAGGTAGTGGGAGAGGACGATAATTAATATGTTATTAGAGTTTAATGTATTTTGGTCAAAAAAGTAAGAGTTTAGTGTAATTAATAAGGACACTATTGGAGATCACTTAAGTTTTAGGACAAATTTAATGATTTTAACCATTTTTATTGGTATACGAGATTTGCTAATTGATGTCTTTTAATAAGGATAAGGGAAATACTTTCATAGTATTATCTATCAACAATATCTTCACACTTATTTATTGATTTAAGTTTTTGTAATCCATTCCTTACATTTAGTGCATGTTCGGTTTGGCTTTTAAAACTATGTTTTGGACCCAAACCATAGTTTCAAAATCACAGTAGTTGAATACCCCAAGTTTAGCTTTTAACCCTTAAAATCATGTTTTGGGCTCGAACCATGATTCCAAAACCAGAGTGGTCAAACAGTCTAACTTTGACTTTTAACCCTTAAAACCACGTTTGGAGTCAAAACCATGGTTTCCAAAATTAGAGATTTAGAGTAGTCAAACACCCCAATTTTAGCTTTAACCCTTAAAACCATGTTTTGGGCCTGAACCATAATTTCAAAACCAGAGTAGTTGAACAACCCAACTATAACTACCCCTTAAAACTGTGTTTGGGCGTAAACCATAATTTCAAAATTAAAGTAGTAAAACACCCTAACTTTAACTTTTAACCCTTAAACCTATAGTTTTGGATGTCCGGTCCAAACACACCTTTCTAGAATATTTTTAACACATAAAACTATGTTTTGGGGTAAAGAATTATGGTTTTCTAAAAAATTGTTTATTTTCTACATTTTCAGACATTATTATTCTCTAAAAGTTGATCAACAAAATTGAGAAAGCAAATTTCAAATTATTCTGCGGCAACGTATTCAAAAACCTGGATAGATTCTCATTGGCCAATCTGTTTGAGTGGTAAAACAGTTTCGTCGATGTTCTATTTTGGTCATTAGAAAATTACGTTAGTTTTATTTGGTAGCGGTGATTCAACAATACCATCAAAGCCTCTCGTAAAGATACTAACGGTTGTTTTTTCTAATGACATACTGTAGTCAATTACTCCATACAATTAAGGATCAGTACATAAAGATTAGTACACATTCAAACGCATATATACTTGTTAAAAAAAAAATAGCAGCAAAGCAAAACATAACAGCTGGTGAGACCAATGTTGGAATTATCAAAACTGATAATCAAATTAAAATATCCAACAAACTAAGAGATCAAAGAATACTACAGTCAACTTCAGGTAGCATCCTCGTCAAAATGTGATTTCATGAAGAAATTAGGATATTTTCCCAACACAGATTCTAATCTAACGAGCATTTAAAAAGTTTTGAAATTGTTGCTAAGATTAGGTTGCAGGAATAAACACATTCCCTATATTTTTTTTGAAATTGTTGCTAAGATTAGGTTGCAGGAATAAACACATTCCCTATATGAAGTTAGTAAGTGTAAGTGTTTGATACTTCCTCCTTTCTTAAATACACCTTACCTTTGATCCTATTTATAAGGCATTTTCAGCATGTTTTACACAGACTAAGGAAAACCTTAAAATTCATTAATTATGCCTTGAAAACCAACAATTTTCCAACTATACCTCTATTTAATATCCACTACATCACTTGAAAATAAAGTCAATGCATACATTGTAAATTCACAAGAAAAATTTAATGAAGTGCCCTATAAATAGGACCAAATTAAATCTTCTCTCTCTGCCCTATAAATATGACCAGAAGAATATATGACCTATTCGGATAGGGGAGTTTGTTCTTAAATATAATAATTTTTTCTAATTTTTCTCTACATTTCTCCAAATTATCCTTATTTATACTCCTCAATAATAAATAAGCCAGCGAGGGAAGATGGGGAAAAGGGTACTCATCTTGGTCTATTTATAGGGCAAAGAGAGAAGGTTTTATTTTGTCATATTTATAAGGCATGCCATTAAATTTTTCCTATGAATGCACTGTTTTACCTTCATTTAGTGTATGATGACTTTGCTTTCATGTGGTGTAGTGGACATTATTTAGGGGTAAAATTGAAAAGTTGTTGGATTTTAAGGTAGCATTAATAAGATTTAATGTTTTTATTGGTCTGTATGAAACATGTTGGAAGTGTATTATAAATAAACCGGATGAGTAAGTGGTTAGAGTGCTTAGGTAATATCAAGTTATTTTAACAAACTTAACAAGCATCATTAATCTAATAAAATTAGGTAATTATATCCTATATTTAGGAACGAAGGGAATATTCTAACAATCACATTTACATTTTATAAGACAAAACTCATCATATATTTATGGAAAAAGTTCAAATAAATACTCCTTGAATATCCAAAGGATAAAAAGGTACCTCCAATATACAAAAGGACATAAGAGGAATTGTTCCCAATTTGGGATAAACAATTTTAAGGCAAAAAAACTAAAATGCCCCTGTACGGATATACCAAAGTGGTTAATCGCTAAATGAGAGTGGTTATTGGGCATACACGAGTGGTTAACGACTTTCACAAACATAAGCGCATTTATGCCCAACTAATGAATCAACGAAGTGGTTAATAGCTATACTCAAGTAGTTAACAACTTTCACGAAAACAAGTGTATTTGAGCTTAACCAATGAATCAGCGAAGTGGTTAATGATTATATCATAGTGGTTAATCAATATACAGGAATCCATACACGAGTGGTTAACAACTTTCACAAACATAAGCTTATTTGAGCCGAACTAATGAATCATCAAAGTGGTTAGTAGCTATACCCGAGTGGTTAATGGAGACAAGAGTATTTTTTTCTTTTTACCTTAAAATTGTTTATCCCAAATTGGGAAAAATCCCTCTTATATCCTTTTGTATATTAGAGGTATCTTATTGTCCTTTTGATAATCAATGGGTATTTATTTGAAATTTTCCCATTTATTTATCTCGTAAGTATTAGATGAATTATAGTCCTAGCATGTAACGCGTCTCTTGAATCTTGATCAACGATTAAGATGTTACTAATGATTACTAGTTGGCTAGTCTTGCACTCCACATAGAAGAACACGGGTGTTGATTTATGACTCTGTTTGAACTGAAATCAATATCAATATAACTTCTCGGAAGGGCGGCGTTAATGAAAAAGCAAAATTGTGATGACCCGTTAGTAAAAATACCCTACATTGTTGCGGGTGCCGTTGTAAATATTTTGAAAAATCTGTTATCAATTCTTTATTTATTTCTCTCCAGTAGTTGATGTTATAAATTTCATATTTATTCATCTCTCCGCATCTTATATTAATCCCATAATTTATCCCCTCCTCCATCCATTAAATCCAGTCTATTCCCTCCTTAACTTTAGGTTATATTTAATTGCTTCCGTATCACACTTTATCAAACCCACAATTTTAGGTTAAAAAAACCCATTAAAAATATTTTTAATACAAACAGTTTATGTGAAGCATTACAAATAGTTTAATAAAATATTTATAAAACATAGTAATTGTTATTATTAATTTCAAATCTGTTTAACATATTTTTAATGCAAACTGTTTATGTGAAGCATTACAAATATTTTTATAAATATTTATAAATATTCACTATATCATAATATTTTTATATCATATTTAAAATTACGATATATTTTGCATTATGATACTTTAAACAAAAATATATAGTGATCACATATATAGGGATTAAAATTATTTCATAATTTAAATTTAAATTAATATATTTCTTTATATATATCTCTCTCTTTTGAGAATGTCATTCATTAGCCACTAATCTTAGGATTTTCTGTTAATGAAATCCTTTTAATCTTCTGGAACCATTGTTAATGATGCAGCCTAAAATTTTGGAAATATCCGTCATCAAGAAAATATCAATTAATTCGGTAATCAAGTGGTTATGATGTAAATTAATTCAACACATTCCTATTTTCATTTTAACTCCATCTCCACTCTCATTATAACGATTCCTCTCCAGCCTATCCGTCACTTCTCACCCTTGGGTTTTCCGCACATTGATTGCCTCCAATTGATGCCTCATGTCATTTCCTCAAAAATACATGTCTGTGTGCTATATATTCTCATGTATGGATAGATAAAATATATGAAAAGGCTGTTAATTTTCTTTAGATGCATAGGTTGAGGTCCAGATACACCGAAGGTGATGGCGTTCAACCCACTATCAATTTTGGAGGCAATGAGAATCAATTTCAAGGAAGGCCTCTTCAAGGCCTCTTCAAGAAGTATAATCTAAATCTAATACTCCCTCCGTCCCACTATATAAAAGGTCTTTTTAACAGAATTGTGGGTTCCTAAAAAATTAGTTAAAAACAATAAATGTATAGAAAATATACCATTTTTTCCTAATGTGCCCTTATTTATGAATGAGTAAGAGATAGGGTAATTATGAAAAGAAGATGAAAGAGAATGTGTGGGAAAATTAATGCATGGGTAAAATGGGAAAAAACACATTTATGACTCAAATAAAGTCAAATAGGACCTTATATTGTGGGACAAGGTCATTCAAAAAAATTGACCTTATATTATGGGATGGAGGGAGTATCAAGGATTGCAGCAAGTAGTCAGACGGAGAAGGGATTAATTAAGTAGACGGTGGCGGTTGGTGTTGTATCTTATAAGATATTTTGGTGCCGCAATTTGTGGATTGAAATCCAATGTTTATAAGACTATAAGAATAGATTATGATATATATATATATATATTATATTGGGTTTGATTTCACTTTTTGGTCTCCCTTTTGATTCTTTTCGTAGTTGTTCTTCACAGTTAGATGGAGATCATTACAAGTAATGATCTGTCAATGATCTATGTTGCACAAGATGGAGGACAAAATCTGTATGTAATAAATTCATGAATATGCATAGCTATATTAGAACGGTCTCTTTTGTGTTTTTCTTCCCTTTTTAGTGGGTGTGGAGTTCCATACTACTAACATTATGTGCCTGTTTGGCAAACCAAAGAAAAGTATCATAGGTTTCATAATCAGAACAGTCAAACATTCTCATTTCCAGAATAGTTTTTAATTGTCAAAATCTAGGTTTTGGTTAAGTCAGACAAACACTCACAGTTTTCCCATAATAGTTTTTTAATTAGTCTGCAAACCTAGGTTTAGGGCAAAAAACCTATGTTTTACCAGAAGCTATTTTTTCTATAATCTTAAAAGCTATTTTTCAGAATCTATTCTCTAAAAGCACTTTTTCAGCTTTTTTTTCTCAGAAGCTATTCTCCATAAACTAATCCAAACATACCCTGTGATTATTTCTCTTTCTTTTACACTACCTTTCCAGTTTTCACTTTTATAGTGCTGGTGCTATGCACCAAAGAAGGATATGCGACTATCTAAATTTTTAAAATGTTCTCCTGTTGTTGTGTGTGTGTGTATAATTATATACATATATATATATATATATATATATATGAATGATCAGAGTTAAAAAGGTGTGAACAAAATGGAGGGATTTGAGTGGCATAAACTATAGAGAATCTTGTTATTTTATTTTTAAAACAATAAAACAAAATAAGAGATTTAATTTCAAAATATTAATTAATATGGGTGTATTGACATTAGTTATTGAACCCATCATCGGGGGTTCAACTAGCAAAAAGATTGGACATTCGACTATTATGGATAAAACCCAATGGATCAATCATGAGTTAAGAGCCCTGCAATTGGATTGCATGTGAGCCCAACCCCATTCCTAAGATTTTATTATCAATGACATTAACTATTGAGATTAATAGGTGAGATGACATTAAACATTTTCATTATTTAATTTTAGAAATGGAAAACAGTCATATGGAGAAAACTGTTTTTTTTTTTAATGAACTAACAATAATATAGAGAGAAATTGGAGAAATAGTTCATTGGCATTTTTTGTCCTTTTTCAAGGATATTTTTGGAGAATTCTTAACATTAGAACTGACTGTTTGATATAACATCCAAGTAAGTTTATATCAAATTGCTATTTTTATAAAATCATTCAAATATAAATCGTATAATACTAATTAACTTATTCTTTCAATCTAATTCACAAAAATAAAATGAAATAAAAGACACTTGCAAATTTCAATCCAAACAAGCTCTATATGATTGCCCATTTGTTAATTTGTCATCGAAATTGTCTCATTCATTCACACCGGAGCTGCCTAGCCCAGTTACATGTGCATATATTGAATTTAGAAAAAGTTGACTTGTGTCCTTTCGAAAGAAAAAAAAAAGTCTTTTTTTTTAAAAAAAAAAGTAACCATCTTTTTCTCAATCCTTTTATTTCCTCTCACTCTCCCTCCCTCTCTTTCAAGTCCATTATCCTATCTTCTAGCTAAAGCTACCATGAATTGAATTAACAGCATCTCCGAAGCCCAAAACTAACAATAGCACTGAAAGAGGAGAAAATCTCAAAATGATAACAGTAACAATATTACTAAGAATGGGGGAACAATCAGATATCTCAAAGTTAATAGTTAGTGTATGGATTTATTGCTCTCAATTAGAGCATAAAGCTTCATTATGGACTGTCTAGCTGCAAATGTAAAATAAAAATCCCCAAGACTTGAAGGGGATGTCCAAATTTGAAGGTATTTAAGTTAAGCTCCCGAGAAATTCAGCATATCAGATAGTTGGCCTGTATAGTAGTCTGGTTGAATATTATTTGAAGGGTGTTTCAGCTCAGGTTCTGATGTTACACCTGTTCCCCCAAAGTAATCACAACACTTTATCAATAACTTTCATAGTCTGGACAGCTCTGAATGTAAATAAAGACAAGTCCTTTTATCTTGAGAGAATGACAAGTGAAGACTCTATAAGGAAATTAATGTAAAATAAAGACTGCGTGGTACTGTTTTTTTATACAAAGGACCCGTGTATTACTAAAACTTCTAAATTTACGACTCAGACTTCCATGTTTATAACTTGAAGGTTCTTATTCTGTACTCCCTCTAGTCATAAATATAGGAGCCAGACAAGGAGTTCAAATGCACTTAATTAAATAGGGTATCTTAAAGGAACTATAATACAGATGTTATAAATAACTAACTTGGCTAATTTTCCACAAATTAGTTATTGGGAAAATTATTTACATGCCCCGTATAAGGAACTTAATTAAGATGAAGTCCCAGGAAATCACGTAATTAATCTCAGGTCCCACAAAATTGTTATCGCCTGGTCATTAAATTATTATCGGCAGCTCAAAAGATATTACTGAACAAGAGTTTAAAAGTTGTGACCGTCAGACCCCAGTTATGATCGTCTGGCTAAAAGTTGTTATCGTATGACCAAAAAGTTGTTATCGCCTGATCAAAAGTTGTTGGTGACTGAGAATTTAATTATGGGTTAGTAACAACTTTTGACCAGACAATAACAACTGTTTAGCCTGCCTATAACAACTTAACGACCAAGCGATAACAACTTCTTGGCAAAACCTGAGATTAATTACATGATTTCGTAAGACCTCATCTTAATTAAATTCCTTACAAGGGACCTGTAATTAATTTTCCCTTAGTTATTTAACTTTTACATTAAGGACTAAGGGAAGTATTAACTTTCTCATAGGGTTCTTCAATTGAACTGTCATTTTCCCTTTTTTCCCCTCCGAAGAGAAAGCCAAGTCCATTACCTGAAAATACAAGAAGAGTTTTACAGCCGGCATTCTGTCCAAACAAAATATCGGTGTCTAGTCTATCTCCCACCATACACATCTTGGATGGACTTATGTTGAATCTGATTCAAAGGGTGAATTATATAATAGTGAGAAGAATATCGAGGGGTGGCAAGTCCCCCCAGGAAGGAAAAAGGGGGAAAACAGAAGAACCTACAAACTTATGCCATTTGAGTTTCTTACTTCTGTATTAAAAAGTCCATCATAAAGGTGGATGGCTTCCCCACTACAATAGGCTCCTTTTGGGTTGATCCACAGATGGCAGCAACCATGCAACCGGCACCTGAAGTCCATTTTTTATCCATTATACCACCATATAATCAAGTTGCATGCTAATTCCAGTCTTCAAGAATAGAATGGAATCATAACAAAGAAAAAACAAAGAGAAGAATGGAATTGAAAACTGAACCAGGCCATTCTTGCAAAGCAGTCATATGTCCTACTGCGTCTCGGTTGGTGGCAATGAAAAGGCATCCCGGATTCTCTCGTATGCAAAGGGTTCCATACCTGTGAGGTCAGAAGTTGAAGTATAACCATACAAAGCAGATAAAACGAGTACTAAACTGATGGTTTGATGCTAGCATTCAAAAGACATTCTTGTCTCCCCAGAATTTCAGAGGATGTCAAAATATATTAACATACTGATTTTAGTTATTTCATATAGTCATATTCACCTACTGCAAACGAGAATTAATACCGAAAAATGTAGTCCATTCTTTTGTCAGGTCATTCTCTAATATGCATCCAATTTATTTTAACTTCTTGAAAAAGAGTGATGTGTTCAGTAGGTCGTTCATTCAATACCATAAACCTATTATGAAAACAATGTATTTTATCCTTACAGATATTTAACATAAACAAACATTGAAAGAAGCCGATTAGAAAACTTGGCAGAGCAGATTTATCCACAAGGCCACACTAACACTACCAGAAGTTCAAAAGAAATCAGCTTGCAGAAAATATTGAGCCACATGTAAACTCTAGGTCATGCCCGCTACTAAAATATAGTTGTGACAGCTTCTCTTAATAGAGTATTCTTTATGAAATACATGTGTAGACAAGTCATTAAGGATTCAAAGCTTGATCATTGGAGATACTAGTCCATAAGAAAACATACTGAGATTTTAATGAGGAACAAAAGGGGATAGATTTTCTTACTGAAGCTTGTAGTAGTTAATGTATGGATCTATTCCTACCACAACAGCTCCAATCTGCAAGTATGAGCTCAGCAGTTAAATGCATGCATCGGACACAGTGAAGAAGCTCGTAGAGAAATCGGGAAAGATGTTACGTTACACTCTTATCATGGTCAAAGAAGCGGTTCTGATTCAGCTGTACCGTTTTACTCCCATCTTCCTGCAACAATTGAACTCTTCTATGAGGTCTACCTCAGTGGCAGTCATCCCTGTCTCTGTCTTGTATTATTGAATATTAACGGTAGCCTAAGATTTGACCTTGATCACTTGAACTAAATTAATAGGGAAAGGTTTCATATCAAGCAAGAACACCCCCCCCCCCCCCAAACAAAAAAAAAAAAAATTGAAGTGAAAGACCCCATCTAACCAACTAAATTTGATGCAAGAAATCACTCAAACTGAAAGAAATTAATTTGGATGCACAATACATGTCCTACAAACAGCTCTCTGAAGTCTTAAGAATGTGACCTTAAAATTCGATTAAGAATCTAAGAACGGAAGGGAAAAGGTGAATCAGCTGAACTTACTGGACCACCAAGACCGGTAAATCCGGCAAGCTGCAACTCCTCCAGTATACCTTCCCCACCAATTACATAAATCTGCAGAATGAAAAAAAAGAGAGAGGATAAAACGGAGATCTTCAGACCGGCAAATATAACAAATCTCAACATAGATTGCATAACTGCGTCAATGAAATACTCAATGAATGTTTTAATAATTTATAAACAGGCATTGTCTAATAATAGGGAGTCTCCTACATGAAGCCAGGAAGTTAAAGTGGAATAAAATATTGAGATTCGAGTCAGTCAAAATACATGATGAGGATATCAGGACGAAACAAGCTAATGAAATCAGAATAATGTACTAACGAAAACTTGCGTACTGAACTTCAAGCAAATAAACTTCAAATGACAAGAGAATGTATCTCCAAAGCATTTTATTTTCTGGCTTTTAGATTTCATTATGAAGGCACAGAAATAAGCACGTGAAAGATTAACACCAGTTAAGATGAAATTGTTAGAATCCCTAAATTAAAATATATTTATTTATTCTCCCAATACGTAGGAGTAGGAACAGAATTTCAGATTCAAAAATTTAATTTACCTAGTTCTGCTCATGTAACTATTTTCCCTTTCTAAAAGGTAGGAGATCTATATTTTAGGAAGTCAGTTAGGGTTTCAGCCCTTCTATTCGATGTGTATATATCCCAATGAGGATTACGCTGTAAAGAATAAGAAGAATCAATAAAAACATTCTCAGTTTCTTCATGGTATCAGAGCATTTTGAAGAAACAATGACTGATTCTTCCATCCCAACAGAATCGGGCTCCCAGCCAACGTCACAGAAGAGCACAACCAGCGACTGTTCTTCAAACAGCAGCACATCGCGCTCTTCCATGGCTGGCCTCGACACCTCCGCTGTTTCTATTATCCCAGAACGTCTCTCCGGTGAAAACTTCCGTGAGTGGGCTCAATCCATGACATTTGCTCTTGAAGGCCGAGGGAAATTAGGCCATGTTACTGGCGATATAACCTGCCCTCCAGCCACCGAGACGAGAGCGTTGCAGACATGGAAGGCCGCCGATGCTCTTGTGTGCTCATGGTTAGTCAACGCTATGGGTCCCACTGTCAAGAAGTATTTTATGTTCATGACCTCTGCCCGTGAGATGTGGAAAGCACTTCGTGAAGCATATGGTGACGAAGGCAATGAATCACACCTGTTTGACTTGAAGTCAAAAGTATGGGCTCTTAAACAAGATTCTCTTAGTCTTGGTGATTATTACCTTGCCAAAAGCACCCTTTGGCAAGAACTTGATATTATTAATCAAGATGTCCCTTGCTGTCCAACTCATCTTACTGCCTATCGCACCCGCGTGGAGAAGGAAAGGCTGTTTGAACTATTAGCTGGCCTTAATCCCTCCTTCGATGACGTCCGTGGTCGTATCCTGGGTCAGACTCCTCTTCCCTCTGTTCGTGAGGCTTTTGCCATACTTAGGGGTGAGGACTCTCGGAAAAGAGTTATGCTTAAGGAGGACCCAATTATTCAATCATCTACTGAAGCCTCAGCCTTGGCAGCACGTTCCTCAGAGCAGCGTCCTCAAAAATCTCGGCCAAGCTGTGATCACTGCAAAAAACTTGGTCACACAAAGGACACTTGCTGGGAACTTCATGGCAAACCAGCAGATTGGAAGCCACGGAAAGGAAAGGGTCGCGGCTATGTTGCAGAAACTTTGAAAGAAAGTGAGTCCACTGCATTCCCCAAAAGTGATAAATTTGATCAGATATTAGAGCTTCTCAATTCTCTCCAGAAACAGCCTACTGCCACTGTTGTCAAGAGAGGTAACTTCCAAAAGGCTCTTGCTGCTATAAAAAACTTAAGTTCTGGAAAGTACTGGATTATAGATTCCGGTGCTTCTGATCATATGACCGATGATGTCTCTTTATTCTCCTCATACACTGCTGTCAAAACACCTATTACTGTCAAAATTGCCGATGCAACCACTTCTATTGTTGCTGGAGTTGGGAGTATTTCTGTCTCATCCCATCTTACTCTAAAAAATGTGTTGCATGTTCCAAAATTAAGATGTAACTTACTGTCTGTTAGTACATTGACTCGTGAAGAAAAATGCCATGCTGATTTCTTTGCACATCATTGTGTTTTTCAGGACCTGTCAACGGGGACGACGATTGGCTATGCTAGAGAACATGATGGGCTCTATTACCTAAACTCTAGTAATTTTTCAAGTAGTTATTCTAGTATTGGTTCTTGTAATAAAGTGTCTCTCCCTAGGTCTAGTGAATTGGAGGTATGGCACCAACGTTTAGGTCATCCTAATTTTCATTATATGTCAAAAATGTTCCCTGATATTTGTTCTAATAAAGATTCTTCTCATTTCATTTGTGACATCTGTGAACTTGCTAAGCATCATAGAACTTCTTTCTCAAGTATTCCATATTGTCCTTCTCACCCATTTAAAATTATCCATAGCGACTTGTGGGGTCCCTCTCGTACAACAAATAGAACTAATTCAAAATGGTTTGTCTCTTTTATTGATGATCACACAAGGGTCAGCTGGGTATATCTTTTAAAGGATAAAGGAGATGTTTTTCAAACATTCATTGATTTTTATAACATGATCCTTACACAATTTAAATCAAAAATTCAGATCTTACACACAGATAATGGCACAGAGTATTTCAATCATCATTTAGGAAAATTCTTATCTGATAAAGGAATTGTTCATAAAAGTTCTTGCCCATACAGCCCTCAACAAAACGGTATTGCAGAACGGAAAAATCGTCACATTCTTGACATTGCTAGGGCTCTTATGATTAACTCAAATGTTCCTAAATATTATTGGGGGGATGCTATTCTCACTGCTACTTTCCTTATAAACCGAATGCCTAGTAAGCCATTATCATTTCGTACACCATTGCAAGTCCTTCAAGAATCCCATAACTTGTCCTATCTTGAAAATACACTACCTTTAAAAGTGTTTGGCTGTACTGTGTTTACCCATCTCCACCACACACCAAAACTTTCTCCCAAAGCTACTAAGTGTATTTTCCTGGGGTATTCCAATTCTAATAAGGGCTACAAATGTTTTGATCCTATTAGCAAACGTTTTTTTGTCTCATGTGATGTCACATCTCATGAACTTGTCCCATTTTACTCTTCAATTCAGGGGGAGATTAATAGTGAATTTCAGAATGGTTCTAATGACTACTTTAACATTCTAGTTCCTCTTTCTTCAACACCAGATCTGTCTGAGTCCTTTGAAACACTGGAAGTGCCAAAAAATGATGGAAAAGTGTCTAGTTCAGGGGGAGATACACGAGATTTTACAAGAACCTATACTAGGAGACATATTTTAAAACATGCCCCTCAAGTTCCTAGCATCAGTCAAGAGTCAGAACCGGTGATAAGCCTTGAAGCATGTGATGGCAGCGAAGAAAGGCAACATACAGAAACTGCTGCTGCTGTATTTGATGATCTGGATGTTCCCATTGCTAAAAGAAAGAAATCACGGACCTGCACTCAGCACCCTATTGAAAGATTTGTCTCTCATAAGGCACTCTCTGCAAAATATGGCGCCTTTATTTCACAACTTGATGATGTTCAGATTCCCAGAAATATTGAGGAAGCAATGGCTATTCCTGAGTGGCGGCAGGCTGTGCTAGTTGAAATGAAAGCACTGGAAGATAATGATACTTGGGATTTTGTAGATATTCCTAAAGGGAAGAAACCAGTGGGTTGCAAGTGGATTTTTACTCCCAAATATAGAGCTGATGGCACTCTTGACAAATACAAGGCAAGACTTGTGGCCAAAGGTTTTTCCCAAATTTATGGGATGGATTATAATGAAACATTTGCTCCGGTGGCAAAGCTGAACACAATCAGAATCTTACTCTCTTTGGCAGCAAATCTAGACTGGCGGTTACACCAACTTGATGTAAAGAACGCCTTCTTAAATGGTGATTTGAAAGAGGAAGTGTACATGAAACCTCCTCCTGGATTCCCTGGAAAGACACCCAACCAGGTATGCAAATTAAAAAAATCCCTCTATGGATTAAAACAGTCTCCCCGTGCTTGGTTTGAGAGGTTCACACTGGTCTTGAGAAAGCAAGGGTACACACAAGGTCAAAGTGATCACACCTTGTTTTTTAAACACCGTGGGGGAAAGATTACTATTTTGGCTGTCTATGTAGATGATATAGTTCTGACCGGAGATGATGAGGATGAAGTATCAAGTATAAAACAGGCCCTGACCCGTGAATTTCAGATTAAAGATCTAGGAGACATGAAATATTTTCTTGGGATGGAAGTTGCTAGATCAAAGAAGGGCATCTACATATCCCAAAGAAAATATATCCTAGACCTTTTGAAGGAGACAGGGATGCTAGGTTGTAGACCTAGTGATACACCAATTAAATCTTACAAAATCAGTGATGAGGCAGATTTGGGGAAGGCAGTGGATATTGGCAGGTATCAAAGAATGGTGGGAAAATTGATCTATCTCTCACACACCAGGCCTGACATAGCCTTTGCCGTGAGTGTAGTCAGCCAACACTCTCATGATCCCAAGCAAAAACATCTAAATGAAGTATACAGGATACTAAGGTACCTTAAAGGCTCACCAGGGAGAGGCCTACTATTTAAAAAATCAGATCAGAAAAACATAGAGATGTTTACTGATGCTGATTGGGCAGGGGATCAAGAGGATAGAAAGTCTACTTCAGGTTATTGCACATTCGTTTGGGGCAATCTTGTAACTTGGAGAAGCAAGAAGCAAACCGTTGTTGCTAGAAGTAGCGCTGAAGCAGAATTCAGGGCCATAGCTTTGGGGATTTGTGAAGGCATATGGGTGAAACGAGTTCTAGAGGAGCTTGGCATGACTACAAACCTTCCAGTTAAATTATACTCTGACAATATGGCTGCCATCAACATCTCTCACAATCCAGTTCAGCATGATCGTACTAAGCATGTAGAGATTGATCGTCATTTCATCAGAGAAAATATTGACAATGGAGTCTTTAGTCTTTCCTACATTCCTTCCAGAGAACAAACGGCTGACATACTCACAAAGGGATTGGTCAAAGACAAGTTTGAGTATTTTGTGGGCAAGTTGGACATGATCGATATCTATGTACCAACTTGAGGGGGAGTGTTAGAATCCCTAAATTAAAATATATTTATTTATTCTCCCAATACGTAGGAGTAGGAACAGAATTTCAGATTCAAAAATTTAATTTACCTAGTTCTGCTCATGTAACTATTTTCCCTTTCTAAAAGGTAGGAGATCTATATTTTAGGAAGTCAGTTAGGGTTTCAGCCCTTCTATTCGATGTGTATATATCCCAATGAGGATTACACTGTAAAGAATAAGAAGAATCAATAAAAACATTCTCAGTTTCTTCAGAAATTTAACTAAGTTTGTCACAAGAAACACCACTCATCTATCCTTTTTTTTTTTTTTTTTGTAACACATCTATCTTTGAGAAGCAACAGAAGATATGAAAATGGGCATGCTTGAAATCACTTCAACTAACCAACCTTCTTTTCAGAGGGGAAATCGTTGGTCTTCAAGTACATAGCAGCAGCAAAGGAAGAGGAGAAAATTTCCTCCTGCAAAATGAAAACAAGTTAACAATGAGAGAATCACTCCAAATATTACAACATCAAAAGTTCACATCCAATTCAGTTCACTAGAACCAAACCTCAGACACTGAAATCCCTAAAGATTGGAACTTTTTAGCGTACTGTTTCCTCGATTTTAAGGAATTATTTGTCACAAACACCAGCTTCTTCCCCTAAAGCACAACACAAAAATCAGTTCAATCTGACAAAGGAAATGAACAAACAAACCTTAAATCACAGTACACAAAGTCACACACCTTGGAACGAAGCATGTCTAAAGTTTGGGAAACACCATCAATAAGCTTATCACCCTTCCAAATGACACCTAACAGTACAAAAATCACATTAAAAAAAATGGGATAACAAAGAAAAGAAGAAAAATCAAGAGGGTATTCAAATACCATCGCAATCGAAGATGAAAGCTTCGACGGAATCCACGAGATCTTGGAAGTTATTAGAAGAAAGAGATTGGGAAGGCATTGTAACAGAGAAGGCGAATCAAAATTGAAGCTTGAGGCCAGCAGAAGAAGATGCAGAGAAAAATGGAGCGAATCTGATAGCGCGTACTTTTGCTGACCAAATTATTCATGTGTTTATTTTCCTGGTGAGGATATTATTATTATATTAGGTTATTGGGAGAAACAACGGTCGAAATTTGTTGGTATATGGTGTGTTTGGATGGATTTCTGAAAAAGTGATTTATATATAAGTCAAACTGAAAATATGTCAGATTGTATAATGAGATTTATGTTTGAATTGGCTGTTAAAAATATGACTTACAAGTCATAAGTCATATTGTGTAATGAGATGTATGTTTGGATGGACTTTTGAAAAAGTAATTTATGTTTGGGTTAGTTGTGATTGGATGAGTAAAATAAGTCAGAATTGTGGAATCCACCTCCGTAAGTGACTTATAAATCATAAGTCATAAGTGATAAGTTGAAAAAAAGAACTTATACTTATTTTGACTTATAAGTTATAAATTACTTATTTTTATAAGTCCAGACAAACATACTCAAAACAACTTTTCTGAAAATAAGTCTTTATTTATGAAAATAAGGACATATTTGGCTGGACTAGCCAAACAAGCCCATTGTTAACTTTTGGGTGGAGGGTAAAAAATGAGTATATTTTTCTCAATTATCTATCTCGCACCATATATTTTTTAATATGGTATAAAAATGTCCATATACCTTACAATGGTGGGGTAAAATGTAACCTTTGTTAATTTTATAAACTTTTTTTAGGTAGGTCCTATATTTCTATTATTAAATAATTATTTTTTTTAAAAAAACTCCCAATTCTCCCTCTTCCTCCCATTCTCTCTCTTTATTGAGTATGCTTGCTAAGAAAAGTCTTGGTTCATAAGCCGCCGGATGGTTTTCTATCACGTGGCCACCCACCGTGGAGAAAGTAGGGGGAGGAGGGTCACACGTAGAGAGAGAGTGTGTATAGGAGACAAGAGAGGATGGGGATTTTTTTAAAAAGAAAAAATAATACTTTAATAATAAAAACGTGTGACCCACCTAACAGAAGTTTACAAAGTTAATGGAAGTAGCATTTTCGCCATAATTTGTAAAGTTCATGGATACTTTTACATCATAAAAGAGTATATGGTGTCAGATGTATATTTGGGAAAAGTACATAGTCATTTTCTTACACTTCACCCTTAATTTTTTAAGAAAAGATTGATTTTTACATGCTTAGTGATGTTTTAAGTGAGAATTACAAGAATTACGATTGATGTCCTAAATAAGTGAATTAATTTCAGATAAATTCCGTGAATTGTTAAAGGTGTTTTTCACTTGTTGATAATGACATTTTCACTTATCAAAACTATTATTAACAACTTATTAAAACTTTATTGATGCTAACTTTCTTGTTTGGGATCTAAATGCAATTGTTACTTTTTTAAAATGAAAAGTATAACCAGAGTATGACAGGTCTCTAAGCTAAAATATGACTCACAATATACTTCTTCTTACTCATGTTAAGAGGCACCAACTAACAAATTTTTTTGTATTTTTAATAAGGAATTTATTAATTTTTAAGATGCATTAAGAAAATTTTCCCTCCATACTCATATTTAATAAGGTAGTGGGAGAGAGCAATAATTAATATATTAGTAGAGTTAAATGTATTTTGGTCCAAAAAATAAAAGTTTAGTGTAATTAATTAGGACACCATTGGAGATCACTTAAGTTTTAAAACAAATTCAATGATTTTAACCATTTTTATTGGTATAAGAGATTTGCTAATTGATGTCCTTTAATAAGGATAAGGGAAATACTTTCATAACAATATCCTCACATTTTTTTAATGATTTAAGTTTTTGTAATCCATTCCTTACATTTAGTGCCTGTTCGGTTTGGCTTTTAAAACTATGTTTTGGACCCAAACCATAGTTTCAAAATCAGAGTAGTTGAACACCCCAATTCTAGCTTTTTAACCCTTAAAATGGGCTCGAACCATGATTCCAAAACCAGAGTAGTCAAACAGTCTAACTTTAACTTTCAACCCTTAAAACCATGTTTGGGGGCAAAACCATGGTTTCAAAGTCAGGGTAATTGAACACCCCAATTTTAGCTTTTAACCCTTAAAACTATGTTTTGGGGCCTGAACCATGATTTCAAAACCAAAGTAGTCGAACGACCCAACTTTAACTTTTACCCCTTAAAACTGTGTTTGGACACAAAACATAGTATTAAAATTAAAGTAGTCGAACACTCTAACTTTAACTTTTAACCCTTAAAACTATAGTTTTGGATATGCCATCCAAACACACCTTTCAAGAATAGTTTTAACACATAAAACTATGTTTTAGGGTAAAGAACTATGGTTTTCTAAAAAATTGTTTATTTTCTACATTTTTAGAAATTATTCTCTCGTAAAGATACTAATGGTTGTTTTTTCTAATGACATACTGTACTCGATTACTCCATACAAATAAGGATCAGTACATAAAGATTAGTACACATTCAAACACATATATACTTGTAAAAAAAAGTAGCAAAGCAAAACATAACAGCTAGTGAGACCAATGTTGGAATTATCAAAACTGATAATCAAATTAAAATATCCAACAAACTAAGAGATCAAAGAATACTAGTAGATCCCATTCCCCCACACTTAAACTACACACTCATCCATTCAAAACAGTATCCAACTAATATGCAATGTAAAGCAGAAGAGTAAAGTAAAGGGACAACCTAGCCTTAAGGAAGTTTTACTGCAGCACTATGGCAGACCTTAAGGAGATGATACTTAGCTTGGAAAGTATTACTAATCTCCTCTTCCAAAAGGTCTATGATGCCATATGAGTTCACCTTAGTCACATGATATGTCCCGAAACAGTTTGATTTCAACTTACCACGACGACGGTGGTGATAGCAGGGTTGGTACATAAGAACTAAGTAACTTTGAAGCTCTTATTAACCAAATTTCAATCATGATCAGTTTTGTTTTAGCTTTGTATATCCTCCAGCTCTCATATGCATTGAGTCGCAACTCATCTAGCTCTTAAATATGAAGAGCTCTCTCCTAGCCAGCTGCATCCATCTCCATGTTGCACAATATCACTTCCCAATATGACTTATGCACAACCTTTACTGGAAGGTGACAAACCTTACCACACACCAACTGATAAGGTGACATTCTTGTAGGTGTCTTGAATGCAATGTGATAGGCCCAAACCACCTCATCAAATCACTGACTCCAATCAATCCTGCTCAGCTTCACGATCTGTTCAAGTATCTTCTTTACCTCACGATTTGACACTTCACCTTGTCCATTTGTTTGCAGGTGGTAGGGACTAGGGACTCTGTGCGCAACCCCATATTTAGCAAGCAAGCTATTGAAAACCTTGTTACAGAAGAAGGAGCCTCTATCACTGATCAGGGCCTTAAGAGCTCTGAACCTACTAAAAATGTTAGTTTCCAAAAATTTGTAAACAATTAGAATATCATCATTCCAGGTAGGAATATCCTCAACCCACCTAGAAAGGTAATCAACAACTAATAATATATATGTAAAACCACGGGAATGTGAAGGATATATCATAGTGGTTAATCGTTATACGGGAGTGATTATTAGCCATACATGAGTGGTTAACGACTTTCACAAACATAAGTGTATTTAAGCCCAACTAATGAATCAACGAAGTGGTTAATGGCTATACTCGAGTGATTAACGACTTTTGTGAAAACAAGCGTATTTGAGCCTAACCAATGAATTAACGAAGTGATTAATGGTTATACTAGAGTGGTTAATCGATATACAGGAATGATTAATGGCCATACACGAGTGGTTAACAACTTTCACAAACATAAGCGTATTTGAGCCCAACTAATGAATCATTGAAATGGTTGGTGGCTATACTAGAGTGGTTAATGGTTATACCCAAGTGGTTATTGGAGACATGGGTATTTTGGTCTTTTTCTTTATAATTGTTTATCCCAAATTGGGAACAATCCATCTTATGTCCTTTTGTATATTGGAGGTACATTTTTGTCCTTTTGATATTCAAGGGGTATTTTTTTGGAATTGTCCCATTTATTTATCTCGTAAATATAAGATTAATTATAGTCCTAGATAATCATGTAGCGCGTCTCTTGAATCTTGATCAACGATTAAGATGTTACTAATGATTACTAATTAGCTACTGTTGCACTCCACACAAAGTGTTGATTTATAATTGTGTTTGAACTGAAATCAATATAACCTCTAAATGTCGTAAGGACGACGTTAATGAAAAAGCGAAATTGTGATGATCTGTTAGTAAATATCCCACAATCTTGCGAATGCCGTTATAAATATTTTGAAAAATCTATTATCAATTCTTTATTTATTTCTCTCCAGTAGTTAATCTTATAAATCCCATATTTATTCATCTCTCCACATCTTATATTAATCCCATATTTATTCCCTCCTCCATCTGTTAAATCCATTCCATTCCCTCCTTAGCTTTAGGTTACATTTAATTGCTTCCGTATCACACCTTATCAAACTCACAATTTTAGGTTAAAAAAAAACCTATTAAAAATATTTTTCATACAAACTGTTTATGTGAAACATTACAAATAGTTTAATAAATCATAATAATTGTTATCATTAATTTCAAATCTGTTTAACATATTTTTAATGCGAACTGTTTATGTGAAGCATCACAAATATTTTTATAAATATTTATATCAAAATATTTATAAATATTCACTATATCATAATATTTTTAAATCATATTTAAAATTATGATATATTTTCCATTATGTTACTTTAAACAAAAATATATAGTGATCACATATATAGGGATTAAAATTATATCATAATAATTTAAATTAATATATTTCCTTATATCTTTTGAGGATGCCATTCATCAGCCACTAATCTTGGGATTTTCTAGTAATGAAATCCTTTTAATCTTCTGGAACCATTGTTAACGCCGCAGCCTAAAATTTTGGACATATCCGTAATCAAGAAAATATCAATTAATTGGGTAATCAAGTGATTATGATGGCCATTAATACAGCACATCCCTTTTTTCATTTTAGCTCCATCTCCACTCTCATTATAACGATTCCTCTCTAGCCGATCTGTTACTTCTCATCCTTAGGTTTTCCATACATTGATTGCCTCCAATTGATGCCTCATGTCATTTCCTCAACGATACATGTCTGTGTCTTATATATTCTCACATATGGATAGATGAAATATGTGAAAAGGCTGTTAAATTTCTTGAGATACATAGGTTGAGGTCCAGATACGGAAGGTGATGGTGTTCAACCCACTGTCAATTTAGGAGGCAATGAGAATCAACTTCAAGTAAGGCCTGTTTAGGAAGTATAATCTGAATCTAATATCAATGATTGCAGCAACTAGCCAGATGAAGAAGGGATTAATTAAGTAGACGGTGGTGGTTGGTGTTGTATCTTATAGGATATTTTGGTGCCGCAATTTGAGGATTGAAATCCAATGTTTATAGGACTAGAAGGATAGATTATGATACACACACACCTTATTGGGTTTGATTTCACTTTTTGGTCTCCCTTTTGATTCTTTTCATATTTGTTCTTCACAGTTACATGGAGATCATTACAAGTAATAATCTGTCAATGATCTATGTTGCACATGATGGAGGACAAAATCTATATGTGATAAATTCATGAATATGCATAGCTATATTAGAGCCCTCTCTTTTGTGTTTTTCTTCCCTTTTTAGTAGGTATGAAGTTCCATACTAGTAACATGTATGTGCCTGTCTGGCAAACAAAAAAAAGCACTTTTTAGGAAAAAAATCTAGGTTTCAGAATCAGAACAGTCAAACATTCTTATTTCCAGAATAGGTTTTAATTGTCAAAACTTAGGTTTTGGTTAAGTCAGACAAACACACGGTTTTTTCATAATAGCTTTTTAATTATTTTGCAAACTTAGCTATTCTTCATAAACTAATCCACACATGCCTTATGATTATTTCTCTTTCTTTTACACTACCTTTCCAGTTTTCACTTTTATACTGCTGGTGCCATGCACCAAAGAAGATTATGTGACTATCTAAAGTTTTAAAATGTTCTCCTGCTCTCTGTATGTGTGCGTGCGCGCAATTATATACATATATATGAATGATCAGATTTATAAAGGTGTGGACAAAATGGAGGGATTTGAGTGGCATAAACTATAGAGAATCCTGTTATTTTATTTTCAGAACAACAAAACAAAATAAGAGATTAATTTCAAAATATTAATTAATAGGGGTGTATTGACATTTGTAACAATTACTACTTATTTATACTTTTAATAAAAACATTTTAAATTACCATTAACCACTTACAAAATTATTTGCTGACTAATTATGTTAAAAATGAATTTTACTCAAACGAAACACTAACATAGTTAGAAAAAAGGCTTTCCATCAGTTCAATAAAATACCAATTAAATGCTCTAACCATGGTAGAAAAAGGATTTCCATTATTAAAAGACTAGCATGGTTAGAAAAGAAACATGCAAGCCTTTGCAGCCGCAAATATAGCCTCCAGCCTCTCAATCCAAGCCTTTGCCCCAAGGGGGCTCCACCTCTCATTGAACGGCTTCGGATGATGACGATCAAAGCTTTTCCATACCCTTTCCACTCTCAGATCCTCTAGGTGAGGACGATTCAAATTCACCCATTCCTAACTCTTGAGGACTCCTCCTAGCTCTTAGATTCATCACCACCCTGGAGCTGAGCCTAAAAATATGCTATTAACTGAGCTATCCTTCTCTCATATTCTTCATTCGCTACCGCAACTCTCTGTTCCATTTCAATTCTCATCTCTTCTCTCACTCGAGCTGCAAGCGTCTCATACTCTTGATTTGGAAGAGGCTGATTACTCTGAGTACCTGATCTCCTAAGACGAGCCATACTCCCCACCCACATACGAAGGGAAGTTACACTAATAAGAATCTCCATATGACATGAAAATGAATAAAGGGAAAAGATCATAAAATTATTGCCACAATAGTACTAATGCAAACGCAACACATGACCAAATAACAAGAAACATGCAATTGGACTCCAAGTCATTGACCTTGGCTCTGATACCAACTGTAACAATTACTGCCTATTTATACTTTTAAATACATTTTAAATTACCATTAACCAATTACAAAATTATTTTTTGACTATGTTAGAAAAAGAGTTTTACTCAAAACAAAACACTAACATAGTCAGAAAAAGGCTTTCCATCATTTCAATAAAACACCAATTAAATGCCCTAACAATGATAGAAAAATGATTTTCATTATTAAAAGACTATCATGGTTAGAAATTAATTCAACATAATATGACAGAAGTTATCCATGTTAGAAAAGAATTTTTCTTAACAGGGCAAGTGGCTAACATGGATAATTAGACATCGACCCATCAACCAAATAAATCAACTCATAAATTTCGAATATTAATTACTCTATGATAATAATTAAAACAGACCTCCATAAGTATTCAATCCTTAAAAGATCACAACAACTCATAAAATGCTCTTATTCAAAACCTAGAATCTAATCGGTAAATAATGAATACAAAATGATAAAGTCCATCAGACCAGAACCAGTCTGAAAAGAAATAACCATCAGTCGATTAAACTAACACTTGCTAATTTAAAATCCTTAGTTCAAAATAAACAACAAAACTTGAAAGTGAGCGGAAGCAAAGTTGTAACACCCTCCAAAAATTATTATTCAAATACTTGACCAAAATGCTATTATAGCATTAAAAATCGTCATAATTTATAAATAATTCTACCGTCATGACAATTTAATATAAAGTGGCTAAAATGTGCTCAATGGGCACTAGAGCCTCTAAGGAGGCTTTCCTCAAGTGTCTTCCCTTGCTTCCTATTAGATCATTCACCTGGAAAATTGTTAATAATAGGATGAGATCGACATCTCAGTAACTACCGAAAAATCCTAACATACACAAGCAAATCACGTATAATTCTAATTTAACCAATTATACACATGTAGTTCTTCGTACAACTCATGGCTTTCAAATACATATTAGGTACACTCAACATATGGAAAACTTTTCATTTAAATTCTCAACGAGTTGTACCCATAAATAAATTTTTATAATATGCAATATGCAACTCCTTATATCACCGTCCATCCTTATCCCGCTGACTGGAGCCATAGGCTAACACACATTGTCCAACAGAGAACTAATTCATACAACTGAATTATCTCAAGCTCACCAGTACTTAAGATGTATCTGGCCAAAGATACAGAGCTCAAGTCCGGACTATGGCTCCCCTCCTTAAAGAATCACACAAAGGAGGTGTCACATGTCCCACAACTCCAATGCAATCCCGGCCAAAGGAAAACATGGAAGGAGGGGCCCTGACAAGTGCCATCCACTGTGCACCGAGTGATGGCTTACCACGTGGTAGTATGGATATCATATAACTCCTCCTCAAATCTTAACCCATCATGGATGCAAATGCGATCATCATTACACAATAAATAATTCATAAATAATTATCAGCCCAAAATACTCAACATACTCAAGCATGCTTAAAATAAAACAAGCGTAATTTATTTTCCATAGCAAATAGGCAATAAGCAAGCATGCTTGAAAAGTGACAAACTTATTAATTGTGTGATAATTAATTAAAATAAAACTACACATAATTCACAAGCATACGAAAGAAATTTTCAGAGTTACCTGTTGCTCCTTAGCTCACAGATAATCACACAAAGTCACTCCGTAATTCTTAATGAGACTCTACAATATCAATATAAATATCTATTAACATATTGCTCAACACTACCTAAAAATATTCTAACACAATTTTCCTTAAACTACCCCTAAATATATACATACATTTATTTTAAATCTTAACATCCAATAATCCCTCAATAATTCTTTAGGTGCAAACCCCAATCAAATCAATTAATTAAATCCCCTCATATGACCTTAATAAACATCTAAAAATCATCAATTTACCCATAAGCACCTCAAATAATTTAAAAGCCCCAATTTGTAAAACTTCCAAAAATCCAAAAATTCCTAATAATTAGGAAAACTTCCAACAATGAAAAATCTACTCAGAAAAACTCATAATTGAGGCCTAAGCTTCAATTTATTAATCTTAGGACTCCCAAAAATACCAACTTAGATAAGGTCTAATTTTTCAAATATATAAAAATGAAAAACTAAAGACATAGGAATGTAGAGGAGACTTACAGGATTCCAAAAATGTACTTAGTTTGCCGGAAAAATCACTATTCCGACGCCGATGAGCTCTGATAAGTTGGCTAAAGGCTATTTTTATTTCCTTATTTAGGCACGGATCGAAACAAAAACAAGTAAAGGAAGGAAGTAGAAAGTGAGAGAGGAAGAATGGTGGTGATGGTGGTTTACACTGATGAAGAAAATGAAGAACCTGAGTGACGGTGAAGGAGTAATATATATATATATATATAAAGAAGTGGTGATATGAAGGCATAAGAAAGCGTCAGGAAGGAAAGTTCATGGAAGGCGCAGAAGAGAAAAAAAAAATATTATTAAAATAATAATGGAAAAGGAATATATATTAAAATAATGTATTAAAATAATAAGAAAAAGAAAAAGAAGAAGGAAAATGAAGTCGTGCGTTGAAAAAGAGAGAAGACATTGTCGGCAGGAGAAAATTGCGATTAGAAAGAGAGGAAAAATGCACTATTAGGCCCTAAAATTCTCAAATAAGATATTTTGATCCAAAAATTTTCTTTTCACTCTCAAAATTTTCCCATAATATGCTTTATTTATTTCCTCCTATAACAACCTCTTTTGAGCCTAAAATAATTTTCTCAAAATTATTATTCTCAATATAAGGGCGAAACTAGGCCTTTAAAATCCTCAAAAATACCTCAAATCCTTCAAATATTCTCATAATCCATTATTTCTCATTAATACATTCTTATTTACTCCCACTAAACCTCAATTAAATTTTTAGGATGTTACAAAAGTCAAGATGCATCATGTCCCTAAATTTGGCAATATTCTTTGTCCCGCCGGTCCAGAGACGCACTAGTTTAATGAGGTGTTCCTAGATCTTTCCATTGGTTTCCCTCTACGTTGATAGGCCCTGTAAAAATGAGATAAAAGGGGGGTCGACCCATGTAACCATTAACTACTTGCTTACATGCGGTGTGTACTAGCAAGGTGTTCAGTGGAGCATTACTAAGTATAAATTGATTATCTTCATGTAACAATTCCTCAAAGACCATTCATAAAACCACATATTCAAAATCATACGTTACAATATCATACATAGATAAACAAAACCAAACAATCGATAACATCGATATCATACAGTCCAGTAGGGACTCAACCCTTGCCTGAGACTGGGGCCATTCTCCCCGGTTTATCTTTCCATTTTATGTTATTTGGTCCTTGTGGGCCAACAAGGAACCTCATCGTGCGATGACATTTTAATTAGTTATTCGGTGTTCATACACAATCACCACAATAAAATCATAACTATAAGCAACTATCAACAATTATAAGGCACAAGGCCCATTACAGAATCCTTGACAGTTTAATCATGCAATAAACCTTCCAAATATAACAGCACACACTTCATGCTAGTTCAAATTACATACTCCACCAAACTGTTATATCATAAAATAAGCTTTTAAAATTTGTGTTCATAAATTCCATAGGAAATCCCAAAATTATTAGTTCCAAAGACTTATAACCCACACACACACGCAAACGGCGCAAAAGTAGTTACCTGCAACCTGCACCAATTTCACAATAGTACAGCTCCCCTTCGTGCTGTTTGGCACAATTCAAACTCTACAAATCAATACATGTAATTACAATCTACAAACAAAAAGCACAAATCACTACTAAACCCCTATTATCTATTTCCAATGCTTGCCTACATCCTTCAAAATCCACTCCATCATATTCAAGCCTAAAGGATAATCCAACTTTTCCCAAATCAAGCCCTACCACCAATCTAACCCGTTCAGCACTATCGGTATTACTGTTATATCTTGTTGATACCCTATATTCCATAAATTCACTTGATTACATAAATACGCACATTACCCAACCTAAAATCAAGCTTAAAGCTACTATGCTTCCAAGAAAATACTCATAAGTAAAGGAGTTTAACCCACCAACCTTTCCATTATATTTAATCAACCTAAACTACTCAAGCGATGTGAAGAAATACAAGACCCAACATGCCCAATTCGGATTTCAAGGAGAACCTCAAAATTTCAAGCTTAAGGGAAGTTGGGAATCCCTTAAGAGAAGTTGGGAATTCCTTAAGGGAAGTTGGGATTCCCAACTTCCCATAGGGAATTCCCAACTTCGTATAAGGCTTCCCAACTTCCCTTAAGGGATACCCAACTTCTCTTAAGGAATTCCCAACTTCTCTTAAGGGATTCCCAACTTAGTTGTAGTAAAGGGCATTTTGGACATTTCCTTTAAATTTGGGTTTGGACAGTTCAGTCATTTGTACTGAACTGTCCTTTTCGAAATTCGTTATACTTAACTGTCCTTTGTGTAATTCGAGGGTCTTTTATGGAATTTTCCCTTAACATATTATAAGATTTATTCTTCAAATAATTAACATAATATAAGAATGATTCTTCAAATAATATTCTTAAATATAATTTTTTATAATATAATGATTGATATTCTATTTTAAACCAAACGACATTTTAATAATATTCTAAAAATATAATAAGGACAACAACATTATAACTTATAAGATAGATATTTTGATTTGTTAAGACAATTGAAATATTATGATCTATCCATATCTTATATATTATGAAAGAGATACACTAAATATTGTTTTATTGTTTTTCGTTAAGAAATTAGAAGTTTCGACCAAGAAATGATAAGAATTGGGGAGGGGAATTATAATCTAAACCTGATCAAATCCTAGCCATTTTATTGAAAGTGAATAATGATTACAATTGGTCAATTGGATAATTACCTTTCTGCCTGCACGTTCTAATTTCTTCAGGTAACTATACGACACACTCAGACACATTGTTAACATGCATATGTCTAAAAACCTATAACACCATGAAGATAGGAGAAACACTTTGTAAAAAAGGCGAATCTTAATTGCTTGGATTAAACTTTTTAACCAAGTTGGTGTTTATTTATGGAGTTGAAAAAACAAGATAGAAATATTGATATAAACTAGTAAGACCCGTGCAACACACAAGGATATGCGTCTTGTTTGGATAATTTCCCCATCTCATCTGTCAGCCAAGATTCATAAATGATATCGGATATACTATCAAACAATAAGAAAGAATTGGCATGGGCAGGGTTTTAGCCAGACAGCTTTGTGGGAGGATGGGTAAAAAGACTTAATAAAGTATGGGCTATGCGTTGTCAACTCCAACAGAAAGAGATCCATGGCCCATACCATACCATGTTAATGGAGCTTTTATATTTACACACACATGACTATTATTAGAATTCTCATCATGAAAGATATTAGATAGATATGTCCATATTTAGTGTCTGATCGTATCTTAAACATGATTGTCTTCGATAAGAAAGAGATGCATGCAACGTTACCTTTAAAAAAAATCTTAAAAGTAGAGTTTGATGTCAATTTGACTGTATGACGCCAACATTGTTAATGAAACATTGCTGTACTCTGTGGCACATTACTTTCTGGTCATAAACATTATAGATAGATGTGAATTGGATGATGGCATTAATTATATCTATTGGTTTAAAAATCATACCAAGCTACAATTAGTTTATATTGAGTCAATTTTAATTATGTGTGCGTAAAGCTTTTTCAACATATGTATAAAAAAGTTAGTTCAGTTAGTAAGAATGTGGCCCATATCTCAAGAGAGTTTATATGTACATATTTGAATTCATCTATTGATGTGGGATTGTTATCAACTGACATCATTATTAGTGGAAAGGACTTAAGAAAAAGGTTTTGAATTCAAATTTGTATGGATAAATTAAACTTATTTGGGAGATTTACCATCAATTAACTCAACAATGCTTAAAGTTAACTTAAATCAAATAGCTAAGTAAAAAAAAAAAAATCAATGCGATGATCTTGTTATTAGTGAACAATTTATAAATATTTTTTGTAAGTTCTTTTTATAAGTTTTGAGGCATACTATGCCTTTAGTGAGCATTTAGGAGTTAGGACCTCTCTAACCTATTTTCTTTTATCTATATATTTCTTGAAAGCTCCTAACAACAATCCTATTGGTCCACATATCCAATGACATCATCTTCACTTAATTCAATTATTGGTCCATATGTCTACATAATCAAAGTCATAATGGAAGTTGTATTCTTAATTTCAAATTTCATTGCCAATAATTAATCATTACTCATCATATATTTCCACTTATGGGAATGTACTTTTTTAATTTTGAAAGTTATTTAAAATTGAGCAAAGTAATAATGATTAAATACATAAATGTATGGAAGTATTAAATAGTATTGAGCAATGATTAAATGCATATATATCTACTTTTAAGAAGGTATTCTATATTAATTCTTTTTTAATCACATACATACCTCTTAGTGTAATATTGTTTATAGAAAAATCTATCTATCTGTATTAATTTTTAATCTGCAATATTTGACTTTTTCAGATGTACAAATTAATTATTATCTTCAAATGAATAAGTCACTATTTTAGGCAACAATTAAAACATATATATATATGATTTAAAATCAACACTATTAATTTTTCTTATAAAATTTACAAAATAATTAATGTGTTTAAATATGTCAGTAAATTAGACAACATGGCATAAAATAGTTACTCAAAAAAAGTATGTTCTTTAGTTTATTTCATTTTTAATTTTAACTTCCGTGCATCGCACGAGGGAGAAAAATCTAGTTATTTTAAGAAAATCACATTTCGTCCCATTCACAATATTAGGAAATAAAATTCTGTTTTAAAAAGGTTTTCGAATTAAGGTGATTTTCAGTATCCTTGTGGTAATATTATGACGTTGAACTTTTTTTCTTTAAATACACCATATTAATTGCAAGTTTTCTTTCTATTTCTTTTATTTGTTTTTTGAAAAAAAGATGGTAACTAACTCAAAGTGGTTGACCACTTTCACAAAAACAAGCGCATTTGAGCCTAACTAATGAATCAACGAATTGGTTAATGGCTATACCAAAGTGGTTAATCGATATACGGGAGTGGTTAATGACTTTCACAAACATAAGCGTATTTGAGCCCAACTAATGAATCATCGAAGTGGTTAGTGACTATACCAGAGTGGTTAATGGCCATACCCGAGTGCTTAATGGAGACAGAGGTATTTTGGTCTTTTTGTCTTAAAATTGTTTATCTCAAATTGGGAACAATTCCTCTTATGTCCTTTTGTATATTAGAGGTATGTTTTTATCCTTTTGATATTCGAGAGGTATTTATTTGGAATTTTCCCTATATTTCTCTCGTAAATATAAGATTAATTATAGTCCTAGACAATCATGTAAGGCGTTTCTTGAATCTTGATCAACAATTAAGAGGTTACTAATGATTACCAGTTGGCTACTCTTGCACTCCACACAGAACATGGGTGTTGATTTATGACTGTGTTTGAACTGAAATTTGGATAAATCCCTCATCTCATCTTACCATTGGATCAACAACAAAAAATACGATGGAGATTAACATTATATAAATAAATAAATAAATTTAAATCCCATACACTGTCAGCCAAGATTCATAAATGATATCGGATATATCAAACAGTAAGAAAGAATTGACTTGTTTGGGTAGGGTATTTAGCTAGACAGCTTTGTGGGAGGTTGGGTAAAAGGACTTAATAAAGTATGGGCTATGCGTTGTCAACCCCAATAGAAAGAGATCCATGGCCCATACCATACCATGTTAATGGAGCTTTTATGTTTACACACACATGACTAATATTAGAATTCTCATTATGAAAGATATGTCCATATTTAGTGTCTGATCGTGTTTTAAACATGATTGTCTTCGATAAGAAAGAGACGCATGCATGTTAAAAATATTGAACTTACAACGTCATGTTTAAAAAAAATCTTAAAAATAGTGTTTGATGTCAATTTGACTGTATGACGCCAACATTGCTAATGGAACGTTACTGTACTTTCTGGCACATTACTTTCTGGTCATAAACATTATAGATAGATGTGAATTGGATGATGGCATTAATTATATCTATTGGTTTAAAAATCATACCAGGCTACAATTAGTTTATATTGAGTCAATTTTAATTATGTGAGTTTAAAGCTTTTTCAATATATGTATAAAAAAGTTAGTCCAGTTAGTAAGAATGTGGTCCATATCTCAAGAGAGTATATATATACATAATTGAATTCATCTATCGATGTGAGATTGTTATCAACTGACATCATTATTAGTGGAAAGGACTTAAGAAAAAGGTTTTGAATTCAAATTTGTGTTGATACATTAAACTTATTTGGAAGATTTGCCATCAATTAACTCAACAATGCTTAAAGTTAACTTAAATCAAATAGCTAAGTAAAAATAATCAATGCGATAATCTTGTTATTAGTGAACAACTTATAAAGATTTTTTGTAAGTTCTTTTTATAAGTTTTGAGGCATACTATGCCTTTAGTGAGCATTTAGGAGTTAGGACCTATCTAACCTATTTTATTTTATTATTTTTTAAAAAATCACATTTCTTTCCATTCACAATATTAGGAAATAAAATTCTGTTTTAAAAAAGTTTTCGAATTAAGGTGATTTGCAGTATCCTTGTGG
The DNA here is from genome assembly GCA_037074515.1 of Mimosa bimucronata. Taxonomy (NCBI): domain Eukaryota; kingdom Viridiplantae; phylum Streptophyta; class Magnoliopsida; order Fabales; family Fabaceae; genus Mimosa; species Mimosa bimucronata. Next base: position 8,411,803 of record CM073438.1, read on the forward strand.
TAATATTATGACGATGAACGTTTTTTTCTTTAAATACGCGAGTTTTCTTTCTTTTTCTCTTTTTAAAGAAAAAAAACATCATAAGTAACTAAAAGGAAAATTTCAGAAAAATACTCTCGAATTACCAAAAGGACAGTTTGCTACAACGAATTTCAGAAATGACAGTTCATTATAATGTCTGAATTGTTCTTTAACAAATTTAAAGGAAAAGTCGAAAATGCCCCTGATTCAATTATTTTTTTTACATAATGGCCCACCACCACCATCGGTGGGGGCTGCCCCGCCACGTGGCAGGTGTCCCTTATAAAAAAGGGACACAAAATGTGGAGGGTGGGACTTGGTGGCCTGGTGGTCAGGCCACCAAGTCTCATCATCATAATTTTTGCAAAAATTATACATATACCATATTTCATTCCTTTTTTAATGTTTTCCCAGAATCGTATAAGGGATTACCAGTATCTTTCTATCTAATTACCACATCATTACCAACTTCTTTTTGTTTATTCCTAGAATCGTGTAAAGGATTACCGAATTCACATAAGGAATTACCAACTTCCCATAAGGGATTTCCAACGTCCCTTAAGATATTCCCAACTTCGCATAAGGTATTCTCAACTTCGCATAAGGGATTTCCAACGTCCCTTAAGGGATTCCCAACTTCGCATAAGGTATTCTCAACTTCGCATAAGGGATTATCGAATTCACATAAGGGATTACCAACTTCGCATAATGAATTCCCAACTTCCATTAACTTCGAATAAGGGATTCCCAACTTCCCTTAAAGGGATTCATAACTTCCCTAAGGGGATTCCCAAAATCAGTTGTAAAACCAATTCCCAACTTCATAATTACGTTACCAAAAACGTTCAAGGAATTCCCAACTTCTCATAAGGGATTCCCAACTTTTGTTAAGGGATTACCAACATGTATATTACCATTTACCAACTTCCAAAATACTTCACCAAATCTTCCTACTTGTTACTAGTGACGTTCAAGGGATTCTCAACATGCGAGGGACGTTGGGAATCTTTTATGGGAAGTTGGTAATCCCTTATGGGAAGTTGGTAATTCCTTATGTAAATTCGGTAATCCCTTACACGATTCTGAGTACAAACAAAAAGAAGTTGGTAATGATATGGTAATTTGATAGAAAGATGTTGGTAGTCCTTTATGTGAATTCGGTAATCCCTTATACGATTATGGGAAAACATTAAAAAAAGAATGAAATATAGTATATATAATTTTTTTGCAAAAATTATGACGATGAGACTTGTGGTAAGGCCACCAAGCTGATGGGGTGGGATCGATTCCCAACCCCCAACATTTTGTGTCCCTTTTTTATAAGAGACACCCGCCACATGGCGTGTTGTGGGGCTACCATGTGGTGGGGTGTGGCCCCCGCCTACGGCTAGAGCTCCGGCGAAGGGCGGTAGTGGGCCCCGCCGGATGTGGTGGCTGGTGGCGGCCATTATGTAAAAAAATAATAATAATTGAAGCAGGGGCATTTTCGACTTCTCCTTTAAATTTGTTAATGGACAATTCAGATATTATACTGAACTGTCATTTCCGAAATTTATTGTAGCAAACTGTCCTTTTGACATTTCGAGAGTATTTGTCTGGAATTTTCCCGTAACTCAAAGTCCTGCCCCGTCATGTTCAAAGAACAAATTTGAAGTCTTGTCTGTTGATTTTGGGAAGTTTTCCAAGTGACTAATTTCTTACATAAATTAAGAGCAAATTAATCAAAAGTACCTTTAAGTTAATCTGCACCACCTATTTATAACAAATCGAGACCTGCATGATGAGAAAGCTATAAAAGAAGAAGAATTTAATGAAGAGAGTGATTGATTAACATTGAAAAAAATTTATGTAGTACTTAAAACGTGTAAAGTTTGCACAGATTTTTTAAGAACTTAAAACGTGTAATATCTGTGTGATCAAAGATTTTTTTTAAAAAAAAAAAAAAACTTAGCCAATCTCCCTCCCTTTACCATTAATTGGGATGTACGGTCAATTTGACCTTTTCACAGTGTTTTGAGATTAAAATTTCTGTTGAACTATAAAATAACGAATTGGGTCTAGATCAAGAGCATATTTGGTTTTGGGGAATTGGAAGAAACAAATTGGGGTAATTAATTATAGGTCCCGTGTAAGGGACTTAATTAAGATGAGGTCCCACGAAATCACCTAATTAATCTGAGGTCCCTACGAGAAAGTTGTTATGGTAGGCCAAAAAGTTGTTATTGCAGGTCGAAAAGTTGTTATTACAGGCCAAAAAGTTGTTAGTGACTAAGCCTTCACTAACAACTTTTTGGCCTGCAATAACAACTTTTCGGCCTGTAATAACAACTTTTTGGCCTGCCATAACAACTTGTGGCCTAAAAATCACTCTTAGTCTGTAACAACTTGTGACCTTGCGATAATAACTTTTTGACCTGCAATAACAACTTCGCGGGACCTCATATTAATTAGGTGATTTCGTGGGACCTCATCTTAATTAAGTCCCTTACATGGGACTTGTAATTAATTAGCCCAAACAAATTTAGGGATGTGAGGTTAAAGGCTTATATTTTTTTATTACCTGTTAATACACTTTTACTCTCTTCAGTGAAGGTGTTGAATGCAATCAACATTTTCTTCAAAACTTATACTATCTATCTATTTATATTCATCAGGTCCAATCATTTAATTAAATTTTGTTAATGTGGACTTTTTTAATTAAAAAATTAAGACCGATAAAATTTCCAATATATTGGAAATTGAAACAGTCAATAAATTGATTGACTTAATGGTATAAGGGTTAGTGATTCAAATTAAGGTCAAACTGGACCAATGGGTCATACTTAAAATAATATTCAAATAATAAAAAATATTAATCTATGTACAATGTTAGTGTATGAACCATTACATAGCTAATCTAAACACCATTTAAAACACAAACATGATGAATTATTGTTTTTTATAACCCAAAATAATGTTGTCTTAGGCTCAATAAGGGAGTGGGGATATAAAATTTAACACGATCCACCCCAAAACTTTTGTTCGGACTAATTTAAGGATGTGTCCATTGGTCCCGTGATCGTTAAAATCGAGCGTTGAGCTTTGATACCATGCAAATTATAAAAGTATATTAGACTACTATTATTAATAACAAGCATTTTTTTACAAGATTTAATCAAAAATTTTAACATAATCAATTTAGTAAATTGGTATAAATTTTGTCCTTTTAACTTACTATAGTTTTACTCTATTTTGCACCAGCCAAAGCCAGGACCAGGAGCATCAGACAATACGGAATCTCTTACAAATTATGCTCATGGGTTTTCTGCATAAAATATTGTACCGCGCGGATCTCATGAATTTTAAAATAATGAAAAGTTGGTGCATGACTGCATGTCTTGCATAGTAAATTAGCCAAAAACATAATTGTTGGGGATGTCAGTCACCTTGATGCGTGTGCTCTTCTCCATTTTAATTCCGTTCCTTTTTTCGTAAAACAATATAATTTCTAGAGGTTCGTTTTTTAAAGGGAAAATTTCAGTTTACCCCACACTAATCAATTAATATCAGATTCTCCCCATAACTTTCTGAAACTTCACTAAGACCTCAAGGGGGCAAAGTGAAATTAATTCTGGAAGGCTAAAAGACGATTGTACCCTTAATGAATTATGTAATATGAAGAAGAGGGAGTGATACAAGAGGGAGAGAGTGAACTTGCAAGGTGAAAAAAACCTTAGACCTACCTAAGCTTCACACCTTCGCTGTGCCTCAGTGCTCCACTCGCCGCGCCTTGGTGCTGCGTCGTCACGCCATGCTGCGTCTCAGTCTCAGTCGCTGCACCGCGCCTCAGCGCTCCGTCTATTCACAAGGTGGATCTTTAAATTTTGTTTTTATTATATGCGGCAAGCTTGAGCTGAAAGTATGGCTACTTAAAGCTTTCCATATCTAGACTACTTCATTAGTAATAATATGTTTGATTGTCTATCAAAAACCTGCATGTACAACTACGTATTTCAGGTAACAAAATAATTTCAGTCTCCTCACCATGAGCTGGTTTAGCCAAAGCATCTGCATACTTTATGACATCTTGATTGGTATGATGTAAGATCTTTAAATTTTTGTAGTGGTATGTGCTGTTTTTGTTTGCTCCTTTTGATTTTTCAGATTTTGTCCTTTTTTTTTTGCAGTGGAAATTGATTGGCTTGGTGACTGTGACTAGCGAATTGGTGTCTATGTATTTTGAAATGATTTTCAGATTGTTTTTCTCGGAATGTTAATGTGCATACTGGGAGGAGCTTTTGTGGATGTTTTATAATTGTGTAATTGTTATTTGAATTTGTCTTTAGTACTTGTATATCTTGCAATTGTCATGTGTCTGATGTTCATTCTTTTAATGATGGTATGCTAGTGGTCTCAGTATTCTTATTCGCTCATCCATGTACTATGGTTGGTGGTTTAATTTCAGTCATTGCAATCACCTAAGTAATCAAAATAAATTCTTTATATTTTTTCTTTTTATCGATAACTCTCCAATTCATGAATGCTGTTTTCATCTAAAATTTGAAATCCAATGAAATTGGGGTGTTATCAGGGAAGCTATAACCCAGCACTAATTTATGGAAATCTAAATCTGTTTTTGTTTTGAAGACAAAGGAGAATGATCCAAGGACTGTAAATTGTAAAAGATGTCAAAGGTTTATGGAAATCTTTTTTGGAAGCATGTTTTATTACTATTTCCTTTCTCCACTGTTAAATCAAAATTGCAACATTATATTGATAGATAACCATGAAAGTGCTTTGATAGGTAATCTTGAAATAATCCAAATTGCACCATTCTTATTAGTTTATGTGTTCAATTGATTTGAATCTTTTAAAAGTTGATGTGTTTGTGTGTTATTTTTTTTTGGGTGTATGAAGATGGAGCAGAAAGATAAAAAAAAGGAAACAATAGGTTCGTGTAAGTGGATGGAAAAGTTTAGGTAAGATTTTTCTAAAGCCAACAATTTGAGGAAGAAGCATCAATTCAAAGATGCCTCCACAACCGCTGCAAAGGAGTGGAAAAAATTGCAACCAGACCATAAGGACATTTATATGACAAATGCGTTAATGACATGCATGGAGAATAATTACTCCACACCCTTTGACACCCAATGCTCTACTAGGAAATTTTGGGAAATTGTTTCCTCTTGCATGGCAACAGGGTTATTTGTTAAAAAAAATATAGTTATGATTGTAGTGATGAATTTCCAACATTTATGTGTGTATTTCCAACATAAGTATGTAGATTTATAAGTCTCCAAAAGCGTCCAATATAATTGATTCATACTTCCATTTCACATACGCATTTCCAAGACATATATGAAGAATTTCCAACATCACTATCATAATTTTCCAAGTCTCCAAAATCTTCCAATCTAGCAATATATGGTTCCATTTCACATATGCATTTCCAAGACAAATATGACGAATTTTCAAGACATATATGAACAATTTCCATATCGTAATTTTCCAAGTCTCCAAAATGTATAATATGATTCATGCTTCCATTTTACATATGTATTCCCAAGACACATATGACAGATTTCCAAGACATATATGAAGTATTTCCAACATGATTGTTTTAATTTTTCAAGTCTCCGAAATTATTCAATCTAACAATGCATGCTCCATTTTAAGATTGCATTTCCGAGACACATATGACAAGTTTCCAAGACACATATGAATAATTTCTAACATGTTTGTTTTAATTTTGCAAGTCTCTGGTATTGTCTAATCTAACAATGCATGCTCCATTTCTAGATTGCATTTTCAAGACACATATGACAGGTTTCCAAGACATATATGAATGATTTCCAACATGATTGTTTTTCCAAGACATATATGAATGACTTCCAACATGATTGTTTTAATTTTGCAAGACTCTGAAACTGTCCAATCTAAAAATGCATGCCCCATTTCAAGATTGCATTTTCAAGACACATATAACGCGATTTTCTAAGTCAAATTGGATGAATTTAGGCTCCTTGAATGATGTACATTTTGAAGCCTTAACACTAAAGCTTTCAACAATACAAAAGATGTTATCTCATATACTATAACTTATCATGTTCATATAAGTCATGTACATTTACACAGTTCTAAACAAATTTCATCTTGGTACTTAGGTGGAAAAGCCACAAATAAAGTACCATCCTGAAATTCAAAAGGGTATTTACATTTGATTACAAAAAGCCAAAATAGATTGTGTGTATGCACACAATAACTACTTTCCCAACCACCAAAAAAATATATTGATCTTCCAAATGAAGAAACTGTCACATTATCTATCCTGTAGACATAAGTAAAGCTTCATAAATTACAATTCACTTTGTTGAATATTACAACTTCTTGTTCCATGAGCAAAATTTCATAAGAAACTTCATAACTTACTCTTCTATGTTATCCACTTGTGGTGCTTGTTTCAACTCTTACACAGTCTTACAAACAAACACATGCCAACTGGTATTGTTGTAGTCAATCAATTGGGCAACTCCAACATCTATAAGATCCAATAATGTATCCCTGGCAAAACTAATTGTGTACTTCATGTTGAATCTACCACTTCTCGGCTACACATCTGCTGCTACTAAACTTTTAAGGTCTTTATATGAATTCAAATCCCTTTGCTTATCATATTTCCACTTACAATCCCACCATCATATATCATCTTTCCATCTAAACTCTTAACATATTTCCCTCCCAGATGGGAGATGCAAAATAATTGCTTTGCACAGTTGCTACCCATTCTCACAGTGTGTTGCTACACATAATTAATTCCCACATTTCAATCACATGGCAAAATTAAATCAATTAGAAATTTACAACTGAAATAGATAATTTAACAACATAACAATTGCATTATATCAACCCAACATTTCACACTTTGTGGACAAACAATGGCATTCACAAGAACATATGCTCCATTTATAACACACATATGACAACTTAATAGACAAATAACCTTATTTACAACATCAGAGATTATGAATATATGATCTCACACACATTCTAAGAATTTCTAGTACAATAATTGAAATTACATGTACATTGTGCCATTTGAACAACAATTATTTCAACAATACATGTTATTTATAGTAGCAATGGGAATTCCTACACACGTATGACAAATTTCTAAGACACATATGGCAAATTTTCTACACACATTTGACCAATTTATAAGATATAGTACAAGCATTCAGAGGGTATACTTTTTCCCATTTTCAGTTGATTCCAAGATACATATGACAAATTTTCAACACATATATGACAAATTTCCTAGGCACATTTGACGAATTTCTAAGACATAGTAAAGACTATACTTTGTACCTACTTCATATTTTCAGTTAATTCCAAGACACATATGACAAATTTCCCATATACTTTTGACGAATATCTAAGATATAATACAAGTCATTAGAGGCTATACTTAGTACCTATTTCATATTTTCAGTTCAAGACACGTATGATAAATTTTCAAGACACGTATGACAAATTTTCTAGACACATTTGACGAATTTCTAAGACATAATACAAGTCTTCAAAGGTTTAGATGAAAGAGATGAGAAATTTCTACTTGGGGATAAGCATTTACCTCTACTAAGAACTGATTCCAATAGCTTGTTCACCCCAATATTGACCTCATTGCCTTCTAAAAGTCTTCAAAGCACACATTTAAATGGAAACATTGATAACTCAAGTGATTTCTAGAATCATGGAATCTAGGAGGGAGTGAACTTAGGTGATTTCAGAAATCATGGAATCAAGAGGGAGTGAGTCAGAGTGCCTTTCGCAGAGGGAGGAAGAGAGGAAGAGAATGAGTGTGAATGAGTGTGCTTCAATTTTATTTATCATTAGCTCTTTCTTTTTCAAGGGTAAAATGGTCTTTTAACCTTATAGACTTAACTTCACTTTGCCCCCTTGGGGGCTTAGTGAGATTTCAGAAAGTTAGGGGAGGAATCTGATATTAATTCACTACTGTGGGGGTAAACTGAAATTTTCCCTTTTTTTTTAAATACTTTTAAAAAGGTTCTGGTATTATTATTTATAAAATATTCTGTAAACTTTAAATATAAAAGTTAATGAATTGATAGAGAATGCATGAGGGAGAAGAATATTCGGTGAAAGGCATTAATTGGTAAAAGAACAATATAATTCCTTTTTTTTTTGGACTGACGAGAATAATATAATTCTGAAGATATCAATTATCAATTAAATCTCTTAATTTGTGTAAAGGATGAAACAGTTAACCCTGTGGAAAAAATGGGAGATTATAAGTACCTTTGAACTAATTTATATTTTAAAAAATTGTAATGTCACTACAACTGTCAATTGTATTGATATCTATCTTTATCCCTAATAAAATAATACAAATTCAAAAAAAAAAATGTACCCCTACAATATATACTAAAAGTAATATTGTAGAAGGTTTACATCATCCTAAATATCAGTCTCTTTGTACAAAGTTCATAAAATTAGTTTTCACATATACCTATACTTTTCATAATCCTTTTGGCCGCCTAATAATATTAGTTTCTCAAAAATACCCTTTTTTTACACTTGGTAAATAATATTCCTTCCGGTCATAAATATGTGGTCTATTTGGGGAGTTGGTCTTCTTCCTTAATATATGACCTAATCCTAATTTTTGTTAACTTCTTCCCAAACTGTTTACATTGGTGCTCTTCCAATAATAATCAAGTAAGAGATGAGGGAGGGAATATGAAAGATAATTGAGGTGTTTTAGAAGAAATACAACATACTAATTAACATAAGTAACACCCTTAATTTAATCAAATTATTTAACTAGATAATATATTTAGGAAAAGTACTTTTATAAATCTTAGTACCACATACCTGAGACTCTCCTATGGTTTTTTTTAATAATATAGGATTTGAGTTCAATTTGCTTAATTTATAGTTTTACTGGTCTGTTATTACTTTATTAGAATAAGTACCCTTGGCTTTTACGAATTCTCCTATCAACTGTGTTGTGCAAGGAGATGCTATGAGAATTTTGCTGAAAAGAAAAATTAAGATGCTATGAGAAAGAAATTGAAAATAATTAAGATATGATTATATGATTGAAAGATGAGATTAAAAAGCAGTGATGATTTTTAGTAATTTTAAGACTTCAAATTATTTTATGTACTTTTCTTAATAATCGAGACACATTGGTGTTTGAGGTGATTTATGTCAAAGATTAAACTAGTATCATTGTATTCTCAGAAGAAGTTAATTCTCAATTTTGTATCAATTGAGAAAATTGATGAGAAGTATATTTTTAAAAAATTTATTACTTAAAAAGGCTTGGCGTGTTTTTCTAAACACAAATTAATGGTACTTTGTAGGATTTCACACGTAAAAAGTATAAGTACTCAAATTTAGGTTATTTTAGCCAACAAATTTTTTAAATGGAGGTTTTTCACCAATTTTCCCTATGTTGAATTTGTTAGTTGAAATTTGATTTTTGTCAATCAAATCCTTATAGCTTTTCTTACACAGACTGGAGAGAGTGCCCTAATGATTTAACAACATTAATAGTTAACAATTTTTTACTCTGGTTAAGATCCGTGCCCATAAGGTGAAGGTTTATCGGAACAAGACATCTGAAGACACACCGAATAAATGATATTCACTCTGGTTTTTAAAATAAAATCAAGAACTCTTTTATATTTAAAAAAGTAAAATAAATTATTTTAAAGTATCCGATTTTTTTATAAAATAATTTATAACTTATATGTTTTAGATTGATAAAGAAATTTAACACTACCTTTATTCAAAATTTCCCTCTCTCTACATTTATAATTTATTCTCAGACTAAAATATACTTTTATGATTGTGAAGCAAGTTTTTGGGCACAACGGTCCCTTCTGAAGTGGCAGGTGGAAGGTGAGAGAAATACTAAATACTTTCATGCCATTGCAAGTAAAAGGAAAGCATCCAATTTAATCTCCTGTTTACAAAATCATGAAGGAAATTGGATTTCTGATCCAAGACATCTCTTACATGAAGTATCTCATCATTTTCGAGAAGTTTACTTAGAAGTTGATTCTTCTAGTGTTGATGATTTAGTAATGTCTTTATCTTCTCTCCACTTGCCAAGTTTATCCCCATCAAAAGTTGATTGGTTAATGGTCCCCATTTCTCTATCTAGCTGGAGTAGAAGCAATGTTGGTAATCTCTCAGTTAGAATTAAAGATTTGGAAAAAAGGCTCTCCGTGCTTTCCTCTTCTATTTCATCCTCTTTAGATTTAGGGAACTCAATCTTTGCTGTCCTTTAATCTGTAAAACACCAATTGGAGTTCTTGTATGATTGTGAAGCAAGTTTTTGGGCACAACGGTCTCGTCTAAAGTGGCAAATGGAAGGTGAGAGAAATACTAGATACTTTTATGCCATTGCATGTAAAAGGAAAGCATTGAATTTAATCTCCTGTTTACAAAATCATGAAGGAAATTGGATTTTTGATCCAAGACATCTCTTAAATGACATATATCATCATTTTCGAGAAGTTTACTTGGAAGTTGATTCTTCTAGTGTTGATGATTTAGTAATGTCTTTATCTTCTCTCAACTTGCCATGTTCATCCCCATCAGAAGTTGATTGGTTAATGGTCCCCATTTCTCTTCAAGAATTAAAGGAAGCAGTGTTTGATCTTCCTGGTGACAGTGCCCCTAGCGCAGATGGTTTTCATGCCAAATTTTATCAAGTTAACTGGAATCTTGTCTACCCTGATTTGTTGGCTGCTATACAATCTTTTTGGTATTCTGAATTCTTGTTGAAAGGTTTCAATAAGACCAATATCATACTAATCCCTAAATAGATAAGCCACAGGTGGTGAAAGATTTTCGGCCAATTAGCTTGTGTAACGTCTCCTATAAGATATTTGTGAAGGTTCTGAGTAACAGATTGAAGCCTCTGTTGTCAAATCTAATTACCCCAAATTAGAGTGCTTTTCTTAAAGGTAGACTGATATCGGACAATATCATGTTAGCAGCTGAACTAATGGATCATATTCATTCTTCCAGAGCTGGCAGGAAGAAATTAGCGGCTGTCAAGCTTAACTTCTCTAAAGCTTTTGATGAAGTATCTTGGAATTTTATTTGTGCTGTTTTAATCCGAATGGGTTTCCTTCAAAATGGGTTCACCTTATTCATCAATGTATTTCTACAGTGGAATACAGTCTGCTTTTTAATGGGAATCTAGCTAGTATTTTCAAGCATCTTCGTGGAATAAGGTAGGGTGATCCTTTGTCACCTTATCTTTATATCATCTCTTCAAATGTTCTTTCTCGTTTAATCCATCGAGCAGAGTTGGCACATAAGTGGAATGGAGTCCACTTATGTAGATCGGCTCATCCAGTCTCTCATCTTCTGTACGTTGATGACTCTTCGCTTTTCACTGAAGCTTCTCCATAAGCCTTCCAAGTGGTTCACGAAGTCATTACCAAATTCAGCAATCTATCTGGTCAAGTGGTTAACAAGAATAAATCAAATATCATTTTCAGCCCTAATGTCTTTCATCGTCATAAGGTTCGCTTATTAGCTTTATTGGGTATTCATTTCTTTGATAAGTTGGGGAAATATTTGGGGGTGGGTTGACCCTGGTCGGAACAGGTCTGTAATTCATCAGCAAGTTATAAATTCCTTTGAATCTAGAACCTCTGCTTGGAAATCAAGACTCTTGTCTCAGGCTAGTAGATTAGCTCTCATTAAATATGTGCTAGCTGCTGTGAATATTCATGTGCTTTCCTGTACTAAACTTCCTCAAGCTATCCGTCCCTATATATAAGAGCAAAAAATTTGAATGGTTTTGTCATTTTTTATAAGAGCCTGTCCAAATTTGTCAAAGCATTTAATGAATTTGTTCCCACTTTACCCACCATTATTCTTTCTATTTACATTCTCTTTCATTCTCATTTATAACACTATTATTACATCTCTCTCTTTTATATACTCAATCATAAATATGGGTAAATTTGAGAAAACAAAATTATTTCAGACACATTTATCTTTCTCAACCACTTCTTTAATATGTGTGATTTCACCTCTTTGACTCTTATAATAGGGGATGGAGGGAGTATCATTTTGCCTTTTATTAAAAAAAAAAAAAGAGTACTAATAAGTAATAACAATCTCCGTCACATCGTTACGATATCGAATTATTCTAGTGTCCAATGGTGTCCCAGCGTGAACAACGAGGGCATGGTAGGATCCAATGAAACAGAGCGACCCCAACTACCCAATAGGAACATGGTTCGTGTCATCACCACGAGTTTCAGCCCCCTCACCTTCCCAAAACTGCCAAACATCTCACGCATCCTCAAATTAATGAGTAAATTATTATTAGTTGACATACTAAAAAAAGCAAAAGCTCTGGCCAAATCCTCCTTCCATTGTAGTAATATATAATACGGTATTCGTGGTTATAATATAAGAGGTACTGTGTGAAATTTTTTTTTTCATGTTATAAGAGATAACATGTTAAAGTTAAAATGATTAATGTTTGATTTTTATTTTTACTCTTACATATTAAATATAAAGTAAGGAGAGAGAATTGATGTATAATAAATGATAAGGGTAAAATTAAAAAATCATATTAATGTTACACATCATAAATGACTACACTGTATTTCATTAGTTGTATAAAATAGTTGACTACCTTCTATATAATATACTCCCTCCGTCCCTTATTATAAGAGTCAAATAGGTGAAATCACACATATTAAAGAAGTAGTTGAGAGAGATAAATGTGTCTGAAATAATTTTGTTTTCTTAAGTTTGCCCTTATTTATGGTTGAGTATACAAGAGAGAGAAATGTGATAATAGTGTAATAAATGAGCATGAAAGAGAATGTAAATAGAGAGAATAATGATGGGTAAAGTGAGAAAAAACTCATTAAATGCTTTGACAAATTTGAATAGACTCTTATAAAAAGGGACAAAATCATTCAAAATTTTGGCTCTTATATATAGGAATGGAGGGAATAATACGGAGTGAAAAGAGTATAGTTACATCTCTGGTTACCTAGTCAAGCCCACTAAAAAATGGTGGTTAATTATTAACTTTTTCTCAAAACAAAAAACTTATAAATTTATTCATATTTCATTTTATCAATCATTGACACAAAGTTCACTTAACAATAATGTAAGGCCGCATTAAATTCCTTTCACATGTAAAGTATTAGAAGTTGAACATCCCACATGTTTGCCACGATCAATGAGTAGTTATCCAGATATATACAGGAAAGTAGAAGGTTCACGCTCATAAGTTTTTTTTTTTTTTTGGGGGGGGGGAGGGGGGGGGTTCATGTTCATTAATGTCCCACTTACACTTGTGCCTTATAATCATGATGTGAGGGGAAACTCTCTAAAAAGGCATTCATAATTCCAAGACTGTAAATCAACTTTGTTGCCTACACTTATAATGAATGACTACAACCCATAAGCAATTCACGACATATGTTATTTTAAGACTTAATTCTGAACATCTTTTTATGAGAATATCTTTGACAGTTAGGGATGGTAGGTAATTGTATCTTTCAAGTTGTGATTTTATATATTTAGATTTATCCACCACTATTCGCTGTTATTAGCAACCAATTACTAATTCGTTTCGCGAGAATGTAAGCCTAGCATAGCGAAACCTCACTATTACAAAGTAATTAATGTGACTATATACCCTAGATTTGAACACAAGACCACCAGTTAAGTTGGAACAATTCACAGTCACTAGTCTAAACATAAGGTTGATTTTTTTTTAATTTTGAAAAGTGATGGATACACATTATACACAAGATCATAATCTTACTCTTGTATTTGTGATTTGCTTCTCTATTTATCACATAGATAAACATGTTTGTATGGTTAACGACCAGCCGGATAAACGTGTTTCTATGACTGGTGACAAGCTGGATAAAAGCGTTTTTAAAATTCATGATAAGATGTATATACGCGTTTTTAAAATTCATGATAAGATGGATATACACGTTTTTATGATTCATGATAGGCTGGATAAATGTGTTTTTATAGTTAATGACAGGATGAATAAACGCATTTATATGATTAATGACAAACTGTTTTAGTAGCAGTGCTACCCATTACATTTGGATTAGGTTTTAGATTTGAACTTGACACTAAAGCCTTCAATTGATTGATTGTAAGAAAAATTAAGAAAAAAATTCCTTAAACACATTATTGCCCTCATTAATATCCCACTTACACTCGTGTCTTATAATTGTGATGTGAGGGGAAAATTTGAAAACGCCTTCAAAATTGCAAGAGTGTAAATCAACTTTGTTGCTTACACTTATAATGAATGACTACACCTGATAAGCAATTCACGACTTATTTTATTGGAAAAACTTTTTCTAAGACTTAATTATGAACATCTTTTTCTGAGATTTTCATTGACAATTTGGGATGGTAGCTGATTGTATCTTTCAAGTTGTGATTTTATGTATTTGGATTTATCCATCAATATCTACTGTTATTAGCAACCAACTAGTCCGATTCATCAAAATGTAAGCCTATCATAGTGAAACCTCACTATTACCAAGTAATTAATGAGGCTAAATACCCTAAACTTGAACACAAGACCACCGATTAAGTTGAAACCATTTACAGCCAATTGATCCAAACATGTGGTTGATTTTTTACTTTGAAAAGTGATAGATGCACATTATATACAAGATCATAATCTTATTTGCTTCTCTATTTGTCACATAGATAAACATGTTTGTATGGTTAATGACGAACTGGATAAGCGCGTTTCTATGACTGGTGACAAGTTGGATGAACGCGATAATTCATGATAAGATGTAGGGGTGTTCATAGGACGGGACGGGACAGGGACGACCCCGTTCCGTCCCGAAGAAAAGTGTTCGGGACAGGGTTCCCGTCCCGTCCTAAACTTGTCCCGGTCTCGATCCGGACCTGACGGGACAGGCCTTGTCCCGAAATTTTTTCCCAATTAAAAAAATTGACCCAAAAATCTTTTTTTTTGCAGAGCAACACACTTGGTGGGTGATTTTATAGCATAATTAAATATCCTCCAGTGCCATGAGCACTCCATATTAATACATAATAAACCAAAAACATAATAATTAGAGCAAAAAAAGTAGCAAAAACTACACATTTAAATAGAGTTTGAAAAAACTTCAAATGTGATGTGTTACACATAGAGCATAGTGGCAGCGGACGAGAAATTTGAGATCAATGAATAGTTGGAATTTAGATTAGAAGTTAGAGTTATATATTTATTTTTTTAAAAAAGTCATATATTTTCACACATGAGACATATGACACATGTATTTTTTTTAAAAAAATATGAACATACATATATATATTCGGAACGGGACGGGACTCGGGACGGCATTCTGTCCTGTCCCAGTTTGTCCCGTCCCGAGAATTTTCGGGACTAGACTGTCCCGTCCCGAAATGGCCGGAATGGATCGGAACGGGACAATGTTGAACAGCCCTAATAAGATGGATATAAACGTCTTTATAATTCATGATAGGCTGGATAAACACATTTTTATAGTTAATGACAGGCTGGATAAACTCATTTATATGATAAATGACAGATTGTCTTATTGGCTGGGCTACCCATTACATTTGGATTAGGTTTTAGATTTGAACTTGACACTGAAGCTTCAAATTGGTTGATTGTAAAGAAACATGTTTAAGAAAAGATTCCATAATCGCATTATTACCCTAATATGTTTTTGCAATTTATCATATTAATTCATTTATTAAATAATAATTAAATAGAAAGCTAATATCTAACCATTGCTTTTTATCTACTCTTTTTTTTAAATATATCTTCGTCAAGAATAAAACATGTTCCGAAAATAAAGACACACTACAAGATACATACATGTACTCTTCAATGCAATAATAATGTAAATTTGCTGGTTCTTTTCTCTTACATTCTATTTTTCTTTTAATAGAGAATCTTCAAAGTTGACACCGTTTTCGTTTTCTGCAAATAAAGAATTTATCACTACTACTTTTTCATTGATTCATCGCGCTTATAAAAAAAAAAAAAAAATCTCAAGTATAAATACGTACGGACACAAGCAAATATTTCTAGGTAGAGAGAGTTCCCTCCAATTTAACATAATAAATTAAAATTACAAAATATATTATTTGTATAAAAAATTACAAAATATATTTATCAGTATTAGATTTTTGTTTTGTAAAGACAAACAAACCTTCCCCCATCAATTTCTCGTTCTCTGCACATGAAAAAAATTAAAAAAAGAAGAAGAAGAAGGCTTCCATTTCCATGACAGTGCGCAAGTATAGGAATCTCTCTCAACTCGTTTCACTCAATAATATTATTATAAAAGGCGTTTAGGTAGCTTCCCATTTCTGAAGCCTCTCCTCTCATTTTCTTTCATCTTCAACTTCCTTCTTCTTCACTCTTCCTTTTCGTATTCTACGCAGCTTCTTCCAATGGCAGATCTAAAGTCCAAATTCTTGAATGTTTACTCTGTTCTGAAATCGGAGCTCCTCAATGATCCCGCATTCGAGTTCTCCGATGAAGCCACCAATTGGGTCGATCGGGTACGTCAATTTCTTCCCAAAATCATTTCTTTTCGCTACCTTCTTGTTTCATGCTCTTTCAGCTGTCTTTGCTGCTGATGGGATCTTTCTTTCTTTCCTTCTTCTTTCTTTTGTTTCCCAAATTCTTGAATGTATACTCTGTGTTGTTTTGAGGCAGTTTCTGTGTTGGTGAGTTGTCCAGATGCGTTTTCTTGGTTTAAGAATGGGGCTATGAGATTAGTTCCACAAAGCTTATCAAATGAAGGGATTTCTTGGTCTAATGTTTACGACTATTGTGTTGTAGTATATGCACTTTAAAGTTGGAATTTTTTCATTGTGGGGTTGATATGCTATATGGTTGGCTGTATTGGCAATCAAGATAAGAACAGTGTGTGCTTGATAAGTTTGGTTGGATTTTTTTTTTTTTTTTTTTTGCTTCACGCTGATAAATACAGTAAAGTTTACAACAATCATTAGATTTGGGGTTAAGCCATCTAACTTTCTATGGAAGTGTAATGACTTGCATCATTGTACACATAAGATGCAGTAATTTGAAAATTGTAGTAAATTGATTTCAAGTGAGATTTGTGTTGTATAGTGTTATGTTATTGGATTTCATCTAGCATTTTTTATTAGCACTAGAATCAAATTGTATTGGGGTTAAGGGGGAGATATTTATGAAATACCATGGATCATATGAATCCATACATTACATATTCCGAACTGTCAAAGTGATCTAGAAATCATTATAACAATTGAATACTTTATTGATGGTTTTCATCCTTTGTATGATCTACACCTTCCGCTGTTACTGGCAAAGTGCTTAAGGCAACATTTTTGTCTCATGTAAAACTTCTTTGTGGTTCTGCATTTCAATGCTGTTTTGTATATTCAACAGTCGCTGATCTCTTTCCCTGCCTCCCCTATATATGTGTGAAACATTTGCACATGTATGCACAAATGTAGTTGCAATTTTATTGAGCATCCTTATTTATTTTTGGCCCTACCCTCACCGTGCTGTTTACTCTTAACTTATTACAGATGCTGGACTACAATGTGCCTGGAGGTGGGACACCAGAATTTCTATTAAAATTTGTGATGAGTTACTCATCAGTTTGTTCTAACTATAAAGAACTAAATGAGTTACGGGGTAAACCAGGAATAATTTTGGAAAGAGAAATCGTATTCACCTAAACGTGTTTATAACTTACATTACAGGTAAGCTGAACCGTGGACTATCTGTTATTGACAGCTACAGGCTGTTAAAAGGTGAAGAGTTGAGTGAAGAGGAATTTTTTCTCACCAGCACTCTTGGCTGGTGTATTGAATGGGTATGGCAATTAAAAATTTATTATTGCTTTATTTTTTTTCTTGTTTATAATGCTTGTTCTTAATCTTTGGGCTATGACAACTTTTTTATTCTTCAATTCATATAAAACTAGGTATTTCTGAGAAAAAAATAAAAATCTATGGCATACTTTTATTGGGGTTCTGTTAAAAATTTAACAAAGTGATGCCACAAGATCTTAAAATGCTCATAGTTTAAACCTTTTAACACTTAAATGCCAGCTTCTACACCACAAGATACCAAACTGTATTTCTTTGTTTTTCGTTCTGACCACTAAAGAAGGTATTGAGATCATGTGATGTTGTGGAGGAATTTCATAGTATGCTGTTGATGACTTTTGCAGCTTCAGGCATATTTTCTTGTTCTTGATGATATCATGGATAACTCTCATACACGGCGTGGTCATCCATGCTGGTTTAGAGTACCCAAGGTTTGTAGCAACAATAAGAATAGTTCATGATCTTAATTTTTCTGATTTCTATAGCTGTTAAAGCACCTGACTCCTACTTATTATGTGATACAGGTGGGCTTGATTGCAGCAAACGATGGGGTTTTACTGCGAAATCATATTTCAAGAATGCTTAAAAAACACTTTAAAGGAAAGCCGTACTATGTGGATCTTCTTGATTTATTTAATGAGGTTATCCATATTTCTAAGTTAATACATTTTCCTTTTTATAATATACTGTTAATAAGCTAAAACTTCATATGTTGCCTTTCTATAGGTTGAATTTCAGACTGCTTCAGGACAGATGATTGATCTGATAACTACAATTGAAGGAGAGAAGGACCTGTCAAAGTACACTTTGTCACTGTGAGTACCACAAAACAGAAAGCTGCCTTTAAATTAAATATCTGTGTTATTCTTTGAAGTGCTTGGCTGGCTTTAATGACAACAGAGAGATGACTTGAATCATGCCATCCTTCAGCTTACTTGTGTACTAGAACTGCTTGAGATGATTAAGAGTTTTCCTGTTAAAAATTCCTTTTCCCCTGACAATGGCTGACTTCTAGTGCTATTTTCTGCTACCCTAAACTCAGATCATATATGTTAGGGTTAATACAACTTTTGGTCTATGAATTTTCACTCAATTTTGGATTTAGTCCTTGAACTTTCAAATCAGTAGTTTTAGTCCTTGACCTTTTGGTCAATTTTAGTTTTAATCCCTGAACTTGAGATTTGTGGTTTTGGTCCCTGAACTTTGCATCATTTATAACCATTGGTCCCTAATTTTTTAAAGTTCAAGGACCAATGACTAAAATTGACCGAAAATTTAGGGACCAAGACCAAAATTGACTGAAAGTTCAAGGACCAAATCCATTAATGCTAAAGTTCAGGGACCAAAAGCAAAATTGATCAAAAGTTCAGGGATCAAAACCACCGATTTGAAAGTTCAGGAATCAAAACCAAAATTGAGTAAAAGTTCAAGGACGAAAAGTTGTATTAACCTTATATGTTACTAATATAGGTACTGCTTGGGAAAATGTTATGGATCCTTTTTTTGCGTGTCACTAGTATATATCCTCTGACACTTATCTACCTTTTGATGCAATATTATATTTTCTGCTTCCATTCCTTTTCTATCACCTGTTTCATTGTTCAAGATAAGTGACTAATGAATAGAAATCCTGTGCAGTCACCGCCGCATTGTTCAGTACAAGACTGCTTATTACTCATTTTACCTTCCAGTAAGTAGAATTTCTTCCCACAGTTGTGTTTTGCAGCTTTAATCTAGGGTTTGTTTGTTGCTGTATTTCATATGAGATGCGAAGGGTAACCAGCTGCTCTATTTTGTGCTGTATGAGAATGTTATCTTTTCTGATCTAACAAGAAAATGGCTGACAATTAGAACACGTTGATTCTGTATATAATTGTCAACTCATTTTGTTCAATTTGATGCATTTTTCAGATAGTGTCTTCTCATTTCCCCCCTCTTTGGATTTTGATTAGGGAATATCTGATTTTCTGTTGATTAATTATATAACTTCTCAGGTTGCATGCGCACTGCTCATGGCCGGTGAGAATCTGGATAATCACAAGGATGTACAGAACATCCTTGTTGACATGGGAATCTACTTTCAAGTGCAGGTATTATTTATTAGAAAGTTTGCACCCCCCCCCCCTCCGAGATTAACATAACGACAATGACACGACGGCATTGTTTGTCAATACTCAAGTTACATTTCTCTTGATGTCTTGTATAACTGTTATCATGACTCCTTTGGCAAAAGCTGTAACCTACAGTGTGTTGCCCTTCCCCCTTCTTTTTCTTTTTCAGGATGATTATTTGGATTGCTTTGGTGATCCGGAAACAATTGGAAAGGTGTGTTTCATAGTTACTGAGAATGATTTATCTATTCTGAATTCTCAAATTTGGATTTCTCATTCTAGTCACCAATGGTGCCAGATAGGTACAGATATTGAAGATTTCAAGTGCTCTTGGTTGGTTGTGAAAGCATTGGAACTTAGCAACGAACAACAAAAGAAAGTGTTACATGTAAGATGTGGAATTATTGTAGAGTATAGTTTCCTTCTTTTGTCTTTCTCATGATAAGCTGAGACACTTTTTTTTTCCCTTTTTGGCCATTGGAACAAACCTGACTATTACTGTTTGTGATTCTCAGGAGAACTATGGGAAGCCTGATCCTAAAAATGTTGCTAAAGTGAAGGCTCTATACAAAGAGCTTAATCTCCAGGTTTGAGCTTCATACATTATGCTCGGTCATTTTAATGCAGTAGAAATCGGAATCCTTGATAACATACTCAACTCAATAAAGTAGAGAGAAAAATCGTGACAATCAATTAAAATAGAATATATTTCTTCACCACTTGAGAGAAAGCCAACCTTCCATTCTCAAAGGGTTCACACAAACTTTTTAAGTTCTCAAACTCCTGAATCTTGACCTCAAGAAGCCTTTTCATATAACACTAGTGTTTTCTATCAGCTTGTCTAAATTGACATAGAAGTATTTAATTTTTCAAGTGGTCTAAGATTCTGGAGTTCAATCACAAGGTGATTGATAGAAATTGAAGTCCTTGTCATTCATTTTCTTTCTTCTCTCCTAAGAAACTAAAAGCATTTGTAGAGATAAGAGGCAAAGGCAATTTGTTTTGGGTCGTCCACTGAATTCCAATTATAACAGGGTGTATTTGCGGAGTACGAGAGCAAGAGCTATGGGAAGATTGTATCTTCCATTGAAGCTCATCCCAATAAAGCAGTTCAAGCAGTATTGAAATCCTTCTTGGCTAAGATTTACAAGAGGCAGAAGTAAAGATTCTGGAGCGCAAAAGCTAAGGCTGAGGAAGAAGGTGCTAGGTGCAATATGGATTTTGAAGGCTTTATCATGTTTTCCAGCTAGAATTTTTCGAATTTACTGAAGATTGATCTTATTGTATTTTGTTGTGGAAACTGTTTTAAAGATAATTTAGCCATCAATGAACTTCTTTGCAGTTCATTTTCAGATCCTTTATTTGTTTTGGTGATGTTTTGCTCATCTTCCTGGCTAATGTTTTCTAGTAGGGTGAATGGTGAGGTGATGTTCAAATGCACAGTGCATTTGAACAATTCATTGACTTAATGGTTTTTTGACAAGTCAATGAGAAAAGACAAATTTAGTAGATCAATATATTTTGAAGAGTACAAAGAATCTTATCATATTAAGTAGAATAAATTTTCCATATTTTTATTATCAAATTGTAATTTTATATTTGCATATAATAAAATTTTTTTTGGGTTAATATAACTTTTGGTCCCTGAACTTTCACTCAATTTTGGTTTTGGTCCCTGAACTTTGAAAGTTTTGGTTTTGGTCCCTGAACTTTGGGTCAATTTTGGTCTTGGTCCCTGAACTTTCAGCAATTTTGGTTTTGGTCCCTCAACTTTATTTTTCTTTTTTTTGAAGTTTTTTTTAAACTGAGGGACCAAAACCAAAATTTTCAAAGTTCAGGGACCAAGACCAAAATTGACCCAAAGTTCAGGGACCAAAACCAAAACTTTCAAAGTTCAGGGACCAAAACCAAAATTGACAGAAAGTTCAGGGATCAAAACCAAAAATTTTAAAGTTCAGGGACCAAAACTAAAATTGAGTGAAAGTTCAGGGACCAAAAATTATATTAACCCTTTTTTTTTTGTAATAGACAATGGATCAAATCCCATGCCGAATGAAAATTTGTGTTTGAAGTTTTGACTCCAAAGTTGAGTAAACTCTACGCCATAAGAAATTAATTTGTAATTGAATTACTGCAACATTAAAACAAACAGAAGTTATAAATGAGAAAGTAATCTAACAGATGCAACATTAGTGTGACAAAATCCTTGGAAAACCAGCTTTGTTTTAGAACTAAATTTTTAATTTAATAATTTTAGATTATTATGTAAAAAAATAATTTTAAATTACAATAAAATTATAGTAGTATTTTGAAATTTCAAGTTAAACTTCTTTCATTCTAAAAAAAACTTAAAACTATGTTTGGCAAAATTTTTTTTTATCTGCGCCTCAACTTTAATTTCCAATAAAAGAAATTTAAATATGTGGATGATCTCAAGCATTCAAAGTTAGCAAAAAATGTACAATTTGCCATTTGCTTGTCCCTCCATTCAATTTAATTCAATTCAATCTGGACT
The DNA here is from genome assembly GCA_037074515.1 of Mimosa bimucronata. Lineage (NCBI taxonomy): Eukaryota > Viridiplantae > Streptophyta > Magnoliopsida > Fabales > Fabaceae > Mimosa > Mimosa bimucronata. The sequence goes on from CM073438.1 coordinate 8,434,360, forward strand.
TCGTCAAATGTGGACTGATGCTTTTTATGTGTGCAATACACACATAGAAACTCTTCAGATATATCCAAAAAAAATTATTTATATTTATTTGGTCTAAAATTTACTATTATTCTATATTTAAATACTTTTTTAAAACTGATGAATAAAAATAATTCTTGCATTATTGAAATATTAATAATAATAATAAAAAAAAATAATGCAACAAGAAGTCAAGATGAACATTCTTCACAAATGAGTAAGAACTTTATTTCCTTTTTTAAAAGACTTGATTTTTCTGCAGGCCTTTATTCCTTAGAAGTGAATTTTTATTTTGGGGAAGCTTCTATGATGCAGCAGTTGACCGTATGAACTAGGAAGAAACAAATGCATTGCTTAATTATTCATTTTCATATTTCAGTTCTCGGATTATTAATATTAAGAAGTGAAATTTTTTTAGTCCAACATTTATTATTTTCGGGTCCCTACTTAGTTATCATTTTCCTTTCCTAACATTTGTCCAAACATGCTTCATCACGTACAAGCAAAGGTCACACTAGGCTACAAGTTAAGGACATTATTATTTCTCCCACATTTTAAATACATGCTTATAATCTGAATCTTTGTTTAGTGAGAGAGTAATCCTTTCATTTAAATTTTGATTTTATTTATTATTTTAATTTAAAATTATTTAATAAATTTGCGATTGAATCATCTGCTTAAATTGAAGTTGCTTGTTCAGTTCAAAAAAAAAAAAAAAGTTGCTTGTTTGAATAATTAATCAATTAATTGTTTTACTTAAAAAGATTGGTTCTTTTCTTCATATATAATCCAAAATCTCACTTAGTGGAATTTTGTATCCCCCCTTTTTAGCCACCAGACTGGATCAATCTTATTAAGTAAAGTGGCCAGCCTAAAAAATTAGGGATTCATTTTAAATGAAAGCTTCAATTTTTTTTAATTGCATATTCATTATATCTATTATGAGATTGATTAAAAATACCATGCTTCTAGCATAATTAATATTACAATCTCACTTTAAACAAAACTGTATTTTAGATTAAAACAGTAGGAGACTAGGAGCTTCATGCCACTATTAGAATCATAATTTTGACAGTTTGGGGTGACGCAAGAATATAATTACCATTCACATAAAAATGGCCGAAAGTATTTACATCAACAATGATGATGAGAGCATTTGCCCCTGTAAACTAGGGTGACATGTTTCTTGTGGGGTCCATTTAGACAAAAAGGTCCATTTCTTGTTCTTGCCCTCCAATCTCAAAGTTCATTGTCACCTTTTCCTTTTGAATCATTCCACTAATATAATACTACGTTTAATGATTGTGGCTTTCTTTATGTGCCTTTTCTCTTTATAATTGATGCTTATGTCAACCTTGGGAGAGTTATTTCAATGAACTTACCATTACAATTAACCTTCTTCCACTTTGTCAATTGGTTGATTCCCCCCCCCCCCCCCCCCCCCCGGTTTAGCCACAATAATTGAATGCCGCAACTTTCATGTTAGGAGTAGAGTAACTAATAATTATCCGCAGTATAGATCATTTTTCAGAAAAAGATTGTTCTAAGTCATCAAGTTGGGTGTTCATTCATTTTCCTTATTTAATACTTTTCTCGTCCTATTTATTAGGCATTTTTCAGCATGTTTTATACAGATTAATGAAAACTTTAAACCTCATTAATTATGCCTTGAAATTTAACAACTCTCAAATTATACCCTATTTAATACTCAATCTGTCTTTTATTATAAATTTCAAATAACTACTTTGAGTTTATCAATAAAATTAACAAAATTAGTTAGAACTTAGAAGTAATAAATATGTCAAAAATGCAACTTATCTTCCAATTATACCTTTGTTATTAAAGATGAAAGAGGATGTATAGAGAGGAGATAATGAAAGAGAATATGGCAAATAAGAGGTAATAAATATGAAAGAAAATGTATGAGTAAAAGATAAACAAAGGGTAAAATTGGAAAAAACACAATAAATGCTGAGACAAAAAAAAAGTGAAGCCTATATTTTGGGACACATCTATTCACAAAATAAGAGCTTATATTTAGGGACTGAAGGAGTATTAATTACACCACATGAAAGTAAAATCAACACATAATGTATGAGGGGAAAAATCGTAAATTCACATGAAAAATTTAATAAGGTGCTCTATAAATAGAATCAAATGAAGTCTTCTCTCTACCCTATAAATAGGATCAGAGGAGTATTTTATTAATTACAACTTTTATGACTTCTTCAATAATTTTTCATAATATTAAATGCGAGTAAATCTGTTTTTTTTATTGTCAGAGAAATCTAATGTTCTAATCATATCTATTTCATTCTGATGAGATATTTGGAGATCCTAAATACTCCCTCCGCTTAAAATAATGATATTAGTTGAGTTAGTTAAAATAATAAGATATTACCAATACGCTCTAACCTATACTTAAGAACAAAGGGAATAATAAAGATTACAGCAACTAATATCATCACTGACTAAATAATTGTTAATAGTAAAAAAACAAAGAAGAAACGAAGAATTGTAACTATGTACTATAGAAAAGAATTAACCATAATCAAGTCCTCTGAAACCATTAAATGACATAAAAGTCTCTAAAGAAGATATGGACTGCATTAAATCAAATTGTAACAAATAACGTATAAATACTCAAACAGTTGTCAATAATAATTCAATACACTGCATTGACAACTAATTTTACAATTCGATTTAATATCAATCAGGTCTTTTAGAGAGTTCAATGTAATTTGATAATTTCAAGGAACCTAATAATAGTTAAAGGATAAATACCAACTTGGCCCCGGAATTATTCGCTGGGTAGCAATTTTATTCGAAAAGTCCTTTTGGGACCAATGTCGCCCCAAAAATATGAAAAGTGCAGAAGTATCGCTCTAAATTTATAGAGGTGTTAAAAGTTGTTACTTAGGGGTTTAAATCACCCATAGAAGAAAACTTACACAACAAAAATGGTTCATCTTTATTCTTACGTGGCCCATGACATGACATTGAACAACGCCCATTAACGCTTCATTGATATCAGATCTTTCTACATTTTTCATACTTCTAAAGCTACGTTGATTAAAAAACTTTCGACACAAAATCGTCATCCAACGAATACATTCGCAGCGAAATTGGTATTTATTTCTATGATTAATTCTCTTTATTGAGACCTATTTATAATTCTCCTAAGAAAGAATTTCCATGATACCCATTGTGTGTGGATTCAACTAGTGAAAGGGTGGGATATTTAACTATCTTGACGAGTGTTCAATTCCTTAAGATTTTTTCTTAGTTGTATTGTTTCAATCGTGACATTTGAGAAGACATCTCCACAACTAAGTGAAGCTGGATCAGATCCCATTAAAACAAGGCATATTGGATCAAGAGTTATAAACTTTGTCAATCAATTGGATTGTGGGCGAGTATGTAATGTAATATGAAAAAAAAGCTCCATGATTGTTTAAGAACAGTTAGAACTTAGAAGATTAAAAAAGGGTCAAAAAGTCAAACATTGTACACGCGGTGGCTGCCGGTGGCTTCTTCTTTCACTGCGAAAGGGGAAAAACAAAAAAAGTCTTTCAACTTTTCAACTTGAAATCTCCATTCCCTCTTCTTCCCCTCTCCCATTTTCGGACGTTATAGCTTTTCCCATTCAGAATCTTCATGCTTTTTCCCATAAATTACGTCTCTTTGTAGGTTTCCCATCGTTTCTCCAATCATTGATCTTCCTTTTCAATTTCTCACAACTTTCAAATTCCCCTCATTTCCCTCGCTCATGAATTTTCCGCGTGTTCATCTGTTTGTCTCATCACCACTCATTAATCCCAGATGAAAAATCCTTTCTTTAATTGATTTCTACCTAGATCAGCATTTTCTGGCGTATTCAAGATTTTGTGCTTGATTTCTGATTTTGGGATCACTTTCTGGGTTTTGGACTTGGCAAATTCTTTCATTTATTTGCTATGAGCTAGTCTTAATCATCTTCTTCTTTTTTTCTATATTTTTTTATTTTTTTATTTTGGTCTAGCTTTGTTCTCTTAGGGTGATTGAAGTTCATATTCTGCTTAGAGATTCTGGTTTATTTTCCATTCTTTGAAAAAAAATGAAGCTTGTTGTTCGGGTAATTGAGGCCAAGAATTTGCCACCAACGGATCCTAATGGGTTAAGTGATCCATACGTGAAGCTACAGTTGGGAAGGCAGAAGTTTAAGACCAAAGTGGTAAAAAAAAGCTTGAATCCCAAGTGGGATGAGGAATTTAGTTTCCGGGTTGATGATCTTAATGAGGAGTTACTGTTCTCTGTAATGGATGAAGATAAGTATTTCAATGATGACTTTGTGGGACAGCTCAAGGTGCCAGTTTCCCTTGTTTTTGAAGAGGAGATCAAATCTCTTGGCACTGCTTGGTATCCTTTGCAACCCAAAAGCAAGAAGTCCAAGAACAAGGAGTGTGGTATGATATATAGAAATCTGCTGTTCTTTCTATTATTCAGAGAATAAATACGTAAAGAACTAGGCATTGTTCTTTCTATTTCTCCCTTCTAATTTTACTACTTAAGTTAAAGTTGTGGTTTTTTGTATTGATTTCATTTAATTTAAGCAGCTAAGACCTGGGAGAAATGAATTTGGTAACTAAGAGTAAACACAAATAGATGAAATGTGAATTTTAGCTTTCATTTATGTTGTCGGTTATTTGCTGCATAGATTTTGACAGTTGTTTTCTGGACAGGGGAGATTCGTTTAAGCATATATTTCTCTCAGAATAATTCATCCTTGGACTCAAGCAGTAGTGGTGATCAAGTACTGAATGCATGTAATGAATCACCTTCAAGATCTTCTACCAGCAGTTCATGCTCATCTCCAAAGAGAATTCCAGAAACCACAACCTCTAAGGATGAAAAATCCTCTACACAAAAAACATTAGCTTGTCGAATTGCTCAAATGTTTAATAAAAGTTCTGATATGCCTCCAACAGTACCTGAGAAAATTGTGGACACAGATCCATCTGAAAATAGTAAAGATGAGGAGGTTGATGAGATCAAGACTGAGGATCAGTCCTCTAATGAAACTTTTGAAGATACTATGAGAAAAATTCAGTCTGTAGATCAAGGCTCTGAAATTCCAAGCAATTTACCCGGAGGGGTGCTGATAGATCAACTATATGTCACTGCACCGGAAGACTTGAATTCGTTACTTTTTTCACCTGATTCAGATTTCCTCAAGTCATTGGCAGATTTCCAAGGTACTACAGAATTCCAAGTAGGACCTTGGAAATTTGAGAATGAAGGCAAGAGCTTGAAAAGATCACTTACCTACATTAAAGCTGCCACTAGATTAGTCAGGGCTGTCAAAGCCTTTGAGGAACAAACATATGTTAAAGCCGATGGAAGGAATTTCGCTGTCCTAGCAAATGTCAGTACTCCAGATGCACCATATGGGAGCACCTTTAGGGTTGAAATACTGTTTGTGATTACACCTGGGCATGATATGCCATCAGGAGAACAGTGTTCACACCTAGTTATATCATGGCGAATGAATTTTTTACAGAGTACCATGATGAAATCAATGATAGAAAATGGGGCTCGTCAAGGTATGAAGGACAACTATGATCAGTTTGCAAATTTATTATCTCAGACTGTTAATCCTGTTGATTCAAAGGACCTTGGTTCCAATAAGGAGCAAGTTTTGGCATCAATACAGGCAGAGCCCCAGTCAGATTGGAAGCTGGCAGTTCAATTTTTCTGTAATTTCACTGTTGTTTTAACATTTTTCATGGCAATGTATGTTATTGTCCACATTTGGATGGCTGCACCCAGTAAAGTTCAAGGGCTTGAGTTTGATGGGCTCGACTTGCCAGATTCAATTGGTGAATTTGTTGTCTGTGCTGTCCTAGTTCTTCAAGGTCAACGAGTGTTGGGTTTAATTTCACGCTTCATGCAGGCCAGAGCACAAAATGGTAACTCCATAATTGCCTTCCTTTTTGTTTTTTGTGATATTTAATTCGAGAACTATCTTGACTATACTTAATTATCTCACAGTATTGGAAGAAGTGTAATATATTGTGAAAATTCTTTTGGTTTTTAAAACAACTCAATGGAAGAGAGAAGAATGTCAAGCCAGATGACATAAAATCCTTTTAGATTAAAAAGAAACAAACAAGGGAAGAGAAGCTGAAACGAAGTGAGAGTTCTTTGGCTAAAGTTAATTGCAGCTGCAGTACCATCAGAGAAAGCCCCTTATCAATTACCCAAAACTAAAATTCTTAATTTAGTACCTGCCTGGTGGGAAATGGTGTTTTGCCCTAGGCTGGTACCAATAAACATAGTTGTAGAGCACTAGAGCTTACTTCCATAAAGCTTTGCACTTCTTATTAATAAAGGCCTCAAAGTACACATTCAAAACTACTGATTGTCAAAATAATTGTAAAACATTCATTTGAAATTGCCAAGCTACATCACTTAGTATAGAACAACTAGTTTTGGAACTCCAGAAAATAAAACAGGTGTTGGGGGATCTTTTGTTATGTGGACAAGGTGCTTGAGAATATAGACGGTGTGTGAATTAACAGTAGATGAAGCCCTTAACCTTAGAGGTTTCAGTGGACCATTAATTTTGAAAGTGGGAAACTGGTAAAAACCTTTTTTTTCCAGGATATGTTTGCTGAGTACAGGAACCAGATATATCAGCTAATGGAATGCCTTTTATGTTTGGTAATTTTTTTTTAGTTACATGGTAACATGTTCCTTTACCTTTTCAAATGCCATTGTATGCTGGGCCATTGTTATCAAATTGCAATTCAAGTTATGTATTGGAAAGTTAACTTTTGGACTATAAATCATAAGGCATATTGAAAAATTAGCTTGAATTATGCAATTCATAGACAAAATGAAAAATTAGCATGAAATATATCGTATAATTGATATATATGTCTGTAGTTATAGCAAAAGAAGAGAAAAAAAAGCTTTAGATTTTGAGAATAGAATTTGCCACCAGATATAGATAGTATGCTTTCCTTTCAACCAAATAAGAGATGCTTGCTGGGAGGGAAACTAGAGACGTCCCTGGCTGCCAAAGAACAGAACAGAATATGAATATCCATGTGGAGTTGCTAATATTGCATCTAATTATCCAAATGCACAGGTCTGTTTCATCTTTTTTAAAAAATTAGTTATTAGTTATGAGGTTGCATTAGGTCAATAGACTTGATTGAAACAAATGCTTTTGACTTGCCAGAATGGTGTGACTTGGCATTTCTTGCTTGAATTGCCTGATCCAAATGATTTGTCAGCTTTCAGATGCCCTTTTTTTTATTTATCAATTTGGCATTTCTTTATCTCTGTGAACAAATGTTGCCTTTTTAATCAGAGTGACCATGACTTTATTTCTCTCATGTCATATATTTGTATGGTACTTGTATACTTAATGTCAGTGTCTTTTTGTTCTTTCTTATTTTGATTCTTTTTCGAACTCTATTATAGGTAGTGATCATGGAATTAAAGCACAAGGAGATGGGTGGTTGCTAACCGTTGCCTTGATTGAAGGAAGTAATTTAGCGGCTGTTGATTCAAGTGAATTCTCTGACCCATATGTAGTGTTTACTTGCAATGGAAAAACACGAACCAGCTCTATTAAGTTTCAGAAATCTGATCCTCTATGGAATGGTGAATATTATGTTATCCTTTATCATGATATGTGCTGGTAACTCATATTCTGAACATATGGATGAATGATGAATCTTGTGATTGTTCAGGATTATTGTACAAAAAAGATTTACTTTTGTTAATAACATTGTCCATATTTGCAGAAATATTTGAGTTTGATGCAATGGATGACCCTCCTTCTGTGCTGGAGGTGGAAGTTTATGATTTTGATGGACCTTTTGATCAAGCTGCATCTCTTGGACACGCTGAAATCAATTTTCTAAAGAGAAATATTTCAGATCTTGCTGATATATGGGTTCCTCTTGAAGGGAAATTGGCTCTGGCATGCCAGTCTAAGCTGCATTTGAGAATTTACTTGGAGAACACTAGAGGTGGCAATGTTGTAAGAGATTATTTGAGTAAAATGGAGAAAGAGGTGGGGAAGAAGGTACGCTCCTAGCCATGTTTCTGGCATTTGGTTACACATACATTTATATATATATTTGGGTCTGTTTTGGCCACCTTTTTTCTGGCTGATTTGTTATATTCTATTACCAATTGTAGATTAATTTGCGTTCTCCTCAAGCAAATTCAGCCTTTCAGAAAGTCTTTGGGCTTCCACCAGAGGAATTTCTCATCAATGATTTCACCTGCCATTTGAAAAGAAAGATGCCCGTGCAGGTGGGGTTATCAAGCACATTATGTTGACTGAAATGGCTAATTCTTTTAATTTGGCTTTAACTGGCTCATGCTTGTATAGTAACATCATGACAAGTGGCCTTTGTTTCTGTGTAGGGGCGCCTATTTCTATCACCAAGAATAATTGGATTTTATGCAAATTTGTTTGGAAAAAAGACAAGGTTCTTTTTTCTTTGGGAGGACATTGAAGACATTAAGGTCATTGACCCTAATTTTTCTTCAATGGGGAGTCCAATAGTTGTTATAACTCTTCGGCCAGGAAAAGGGACGGATGCAAGGCATGGGGCAAAAACACAAGATGATGAAGGCAGGCTGAAGTTCCATCTTCAGTCTTTTGTGTCTTTTAACAAAGCACACAGGTGGATGGGAGACTTTATGATATTTCATGATTTTGTTTCCTTTGCATTATCCTTTTTGTCTTCCATTTAACTATTTGATTACCCATTCAAGACAAATTGGGTTATTTTTCTCAACAACCTTTTTTATGCATTTATAAATTGGTGTAAATGTCAATGGCCACCCAACTTGTAAAATTTGGTCATCCGAATTCTGACACGTTTCTATCCATTAGTGCTGGTATTTTATGAAATAGCAAGTTTTAAGTTAATTATGACAGTTTAAGTGGTGAACTAGAAAAAGTATGAGGTATTCTATGTTACTAAGAAATCTTGATGGTGCTGATATAGGACAATCATGGCTCTCTGGAAGGCCAGATCTTTGAGTCCTGAACAGAAAGTCCAGATGGTTGAAGAGTCTGAGAACAAAAGCCTTGCGAGTGAAGAGAGCGGGTCATTCCTTGGCCTAGATGATGTTAGCATGTCTGAAGTTTATTCTTGTACCCTTCCAGTTCCTGTAATCTCTCTCTCTCTCTCTCTCTCTCTCTCTCTCTCTCTCTCTCTCTCTCTCTCTCTCTCTCTCTCTCTCTCTCTCTCTCTCTCTCTCTCTCTCTCTCACACACACACACACACACACACACACACACACCCCACACGCGCGCGCGCGCACAAACATGTAGCCAGTAATCTGTCTGTATGGTTATGTACTAGTTTTCTAGTTGATTTTCTTTTCAGATGTTTGTCTCATTGCAGTAATCCTTTTTATTTGTTTAATTTAGGCCACCTTCTGCATGGAGCTGTTTAATGGGGGAGAGTTAGACCGTAAGGTCATGGAGAACTGCGGCTGTCTTAATTATTCCTACACCCCTTGGGTATCAGAAAACAAAGATGTCTATGAGAGGGCCATATATTACAGATTTGATAAACATGTTTCACAGTATGGCGGTGCTGTGACAAGTACACAGCAAAGATCTCCCCTTTTGGATGGAAAAGGCTGGCTTCTGGAAGAGGTTATGAACCTTCATGGAATCCCTCTCGGTGACCATTTTAATGTGAGTAAAATACACGTTCACCTTGCTTTCGGTTCCTTACTATTATAAATTTTATAATACCTTCGCTTTCTATCATTCTAAATATGTTTGTTGTCTACCCAATTGATTTTTAGGAAAATTCCCATTTAAAATTTTATTGGTGAAAAGAACCTAAATCGGATCATTGGATTTACTCTATACAACGTTTGCATTGCACTCCCTCTGATTCTAATTATAAGATCAATTAGACTTTTTTGCGGAAGTTAAGGAAACAAATTAAACCATTAAATTATAACATGTTACATGTAATTAGATTGTATATTAGTTTATAAGTAAAATAAATTAGTTTTGAGGGGAAAATGGATATATACAATTTAAAGTGATTTATTTATAAGTAAAATAAATTAGTTTTGAGGGGGAAAAATGGATATAAACAATTTTTGCATCCTTAATTTCTCAAAAAAAAAAAAAAATGTGATTTTATAATTAGGATCGAAGGGAGTAGTACTTCATGTGTATAAAAACTTATCATATGATTCTCACCTATGGGGAAATTTTACTGGATTTTTCCCTTGATTTTTCTTATCTTACACCATTGAGTGATGTGTTGGAATATATCACAGCTACACCTCCGTTATCAAATGAATGATTTGCCCCCAAAAGAAAAGGGATGCAGAGTTCAGGTTTACTTTGGAATTGAGTGGCTAAAAAGCACAAAGCATCCAAAAAGGATCACAAAGAACGTCACAACAAAACTACAAGAACGTTTGAAGGTGATGTTCAGTCTAGCTGAGAAGGAGTTCTCTGCAAAATAGTAAATGAAGAACCATCCATCCTTTGGTTGGTTGACTTGACCTTGAACAATGGCGAGAGCTGGCTGATATTCCTGCATACTTGCTGTCAAGCACGAATTCTTCTCCTTTCATCGGCAGACAGATTTGATTGCGCCCCATCGGGTTGGATCGATCGTGTGGTGATTCTATCTTTGCTGGACTTATCTGCTGCAAGTGTCATGCATGGGATTTTTTCTGATCTCTGCCATGCAACAATGTTGTAGTTCAGCCCAAAATTCTGATTTGAGAGATTACCCTTCATCTCTCTTGCAACTAACTGAGTTACCCATCAATTTTGTTCTTTGGGATTGCAGGGGCATCTTCATCAATCTTGTGTTTGTTATTTTGTACATTAACTGTCACTGTTCAGACAAAAGTTGACAGCTATGTAATTACTACTCAAGAAGTAACACAAATAGTACTTTGTTGTACATTAGTGATTGTTGTAAATGATTCATGTAGGCCTTCGAACACTATTAAGCTAAATTCTTTCATTATTTCTTATGGGAGCTCTTTAAGCACACATCTGCAATCATCAATTTTTTTCCCCTAGCTGTTGTATTGGATTCTATGTAATTTTAATGCTGCTGCTTTAATATGTTTTGTACGGTTTAACAGATTTTTTTTGCCTCAATATATACTTGTTGGACTTAAAATTAATACAGCATACTTTTCAACAAAATTTGACGTCTGTCCCTTTGTTTCTGGAAAAACAATGTCTAATTATCAATCTAAGAACTCGAGGGAATATACAGACAACAATATTTAAGTCAGAAAATGTAAACATTTTTCAACCAGTGTTGGGAAATGTAAATATTTTACAGGTTTCATTTTATTCCCTCCACTTCCAATGTTAATTAATACTTCGTATTGATTTAAAAATAAATATTAATTGACATTAGATCATATTTTCTTTTCATGCTCCTTCTCAAGAACCGTTTGGTTTGGTGCATTGAATATAAGGATTCCATTAAGAGACTTTCAATGTCATAAAAATTGGTTTTTGCAAGTTTTAATGGATCTCCACCTTCATAATGAGGTTCAAACCTTGTTTGGCATCATTTGTTTAATCAATGTCATTTGGTGGAAGGGGAATACTATATGACTAGTGATTAGTCTACGCTCCGTAATTCACAAAATTAATGGATTGATCGCTTATACCGAATTAGCATTTTCAGTAAACAATATTTCTATGATGAACACTCTTTCAAGAAAGCAACATATCTCAAAGTACATGTGAAACATATGTTTAAGGAAATTTAAACGAGAAAGTTCACATTCTTTCATTATATGTTTGTAAGGAGATTCTTTAATTGAATTCCTTTAGGAAAATGTGGGTGACCCTCTACCATCATTCTTATTTAAATGTCTGTGAGTAGCCTTATTATAGATTTTCAATTCCTACCTCCTTAGTCAAAATTTTAATTTAGGGTTCCTCATTACTTGTATCAATAAGAGCTTCATCTATCCATTGTTTGGACCAAACATTGTTGGCTCCATCACATGGCAAGAGATTTTAGCTTTGTTGCACAATTCTAAGTCATTTTCAATTCCTTTAAATCTTTTCATTTATATTTTCATAATTATGTATGCTCATATGTTGCGCTTATTTTGGTACCCTATAGGACCTTATGATTGATGATTGATATTATTTTGTCTTTTTCCCCAAAAAAATAGAAATAAATAAAAAACAGGATGGTTGTTTTATTAATATAGAAATAAAAAACCCTCTTCAAAAGTTTTTTTTTTGTTCTGTTGCAAAAGAATGCCTATTTTTGTTTTGGTAATTTTATTTAAGAAAATCGCAGGGAGGAACACAAACGCGTATTCAGCAAGGTTAAAAAAACCGGACCGGATATTGAACCGGATGAGGCACTGGTTCAAGGGTCATTGGTCGGACCGGGGGTCGGACCGGGTCAGACCGTTATATTAAAATAATAAAATTTTATCGATATTAACATTAATAATCACTAATATATCAAAATATAAATGTAAATAAGTATGCATGATTCATCAAACATGAATATTTAATGTTTCTATAGAGAGAAAAATAGAAAATATTAGTTGATTATACGTGAAAATAAATATTATTCTACAATCTATAGACTAAAATACAAGTACTAAGAGCAACAACAGTTAAATATTAAACATATGCAAGTGTAAAATAGCATTTAAAATATTATAGTTTCCTGATTTCTAAAATTAAGTGAAGTGAAAGTTGGTAATTAGGTGAATTGTAACAAAATAAAAAAAAACATTTTTTTATTTTTTAAAAAGCAAAACGGTTCAACCACCCCGGGTTGAACCGGGCTGACCGGTTTTCACCGGTCTAACCGGGTTTTGACCGGGTCAACACCCCCGGTCTACCGTCTGAACCGGACCGGACCAGAGACCGGTTCACGGTTGAACCGGTCGAATCGGCCGGTCCGGTTTTTTTTACCTTGGTATTCAGATGTGACGTGGCAAAAGGAAGTGCCGTTTAAATAGTGACAAAATAAGGACGGTTCGATGAGGCCAGAGCATTATATCTAACGGCGTAAAAATATAAGCGTCGGAAGCCACTCTTGTATCAGAGCCAGGTTTCGATCCTGAGACCTGTCGGTTATGGGCCCACCACTCTTCCGCTGCGCCACTCTGATTTGATGAAACGTCTGCATCAAAATATATTCATTCTTAGGCCTAAGAATATTCGCTTTCTGAGGTTCAGTCCCTTGCCTTTAACGTTTTTCCAACAAAAAATGTTGGGGAAATTTCAAATAAAAATCCCTCGAATATCAAAAGGATAAAAAGGTATCCCTAACATACAAAATAACATAAAAGGGATCGTTCCCAATTTGGGATAAACAATTTTAAGGTAAAAAGACCAAAATACCCCTGTCTCCATTCACTTTCAAAGTGAAGTGGTTAATAACTATACTAGAGTGGTTAATCGCTATACTGAAATGGTTAATTGTTATACTAGACTGGTTAACGATTTTCACAAATATAAGAGTATTTGAGTCCAACTAATGAATCAGTGAAGTAGTTAATGGCTATACTGGAGTGGTTAATCGCTATACTGAAGTGGTTAATTGATATACTAGAGTAGTTAATAACTTTTATAAAAACATGCCTAACTAATGAATCAGCGAAGTGGTTAATGGCTATATTAGAGTGGTTAATCGCTATACTGGAGTGGTTAATGGCCATACCTAAGTGGCTAATAGAGACAAGGATATTTTGGTCTTTTTGCCTCAAAATTGTTTATCCCAAATTTGAAACGATCCTTTTTATGTCATTTTGTATATTAGATGTACCTTTTTGTCTTTTTAAGGGTATTTATTTGAAATTTTCCCAAAAAGTTCAGTCTCATCACTGTGCAATGAAACAAAACCGAAGAGGATAGTCTTGGAATATAACTTCTTAGTGTGTGTTTTTAATTAAATGTTTTAATTTTATTTAATAGCAATATTAGCCATTACACAAAGGCTAATAATACTAGTTGAATAAAGTTAGAGGTAGCTAATGATAGTAATTGAAGAAAATTAAAGCATTTAATTATGAGATAAAAAAACAGATATCAAAATAAAAATACCGGTGTCAATAAATTTGTTTTCACAGAAAGACTAATTTATTCATTCATAAGCTGAACCATACAAGAAAAACAAACCAAATTGGACAAGTTAAAACGAAAGAAAATACAACGCCACATAAACCAGAACAAACATGGATGGATTAAAAATATGAATACGAATGCTTGCTCTAACGAGGGGAAAAAATTCAGTGTCTATTTTGGTTTCTCCTCGCACTTTTCTGGTTCAAACATAACCCTTCTGAGCTTAATTATAGCTGCATTTCCCAGATTTATGAGTTGGGGGAAGAGAAGAGAAGAATGATACTATTCTGTTCCTAAATATATGACTTATTGAGGAGGTAATCTTATTATTAAATATAAAAACTCTTTCTATTTTTCTCAATTTTTTCTTAAATTGTCCTTATTAATACTTGTCAATGATAAATAAGTAAGAGGGAGGGGGAATAAGGGCAGCTGATTAGAGTGTTTTAGTAATATCATGTGATTTTGACTAACTTAACTAACATCTTTTATCTAATCAAATTAGAGAAATGTCTTATATTTAAGAACAGAAAGAGTACTACTAATGATGGGCTTATACCCAATTCCTAAAAGCATATTGGGCTTCAGATTAAGCTGGTCCAACTCACCTTAGCCCACAAGCAGGTGTCTAAATTTCTCATTTTTGGGATTTTGCAAGTTCATATGCTATAAGCAAACCATGTCGTTTTGTGAGATGCATGGTAAATAAAGAAAATTGAAGGGGTAAATGACGAACCAAGGTTGGAAATTTCATTAGAGGATGTGCTCCCATTAAGTGTCTCGCACAAAATTTGCCACAATAAGAGGATACCTTAAACTAACAAAAAAAAACATGTATTTCTATATAAAAAAAACCTGAAAAAAACCGTATACTTTTGTTCTACGTTTTATAGACTTTTTTTAATCAATACTAATAATTAACAACAATACATATACGACCTCTGAAATCTCATCAAGCTCCACCATGAGAAAATTTAGATGGAGAACAATCAAGAATGTGAAAAGGTCTGTCCAACCTACAAGACATTTTGACAAGGTAATCCGCATTCGCAAGATATTCTCTCAAGTTATGTGATACTAGCACCTTCCGATCCCTATGTAATACTAGTATTGTGATCTATATAATGTCCAGAAAGGGATGATTAATACTACATCCTCTCATGTAAAAATTGCTTCAATACAATATGATAAAACAACAACGTAACTTTCCTATATCCTCTAGCCCAACAAGTGGCACTGATGCATGCTTACACCTAGATAGAGGTGAGCAAAAACCGAACCAAACCGAACCAGATGGTTTTCGGTTTTTCGGTTTCGGTTTCCATTTTGAAAATTATCGGTTTTCGGTTCGGTTCCTAGGAAAAAAAATCGGTTTGAAACCGAAAACCGAAACCATGTTATTTTAAAAAAAAGCCCTAAGCGCAATAATGTTTATGAGAATTCCTTAACCAAAAAAGACAATTAGAAAGCCCAAAGCACAGCAAGCCCAAGAGCCCAAATCACAAACCCTAGAAGCTCCCTCATCTCTCATCGCCACTCATCATCTTCGGCCTCTCTCTCTCTTCCTCAGACCCTCGCGATTCTGGCGGCCTCTGAAGAGAATGAAGGTCGAGTTTGCCGAAGGGGGAGGAAGAAGAGTGCGATGTAAATTTAATAGGGAAGGAGGAGGAAGACGGCGCCCTGAAGACGTGTCTTCTGTGGCTGGCGGCCATGATTGTGGTGGTGAAATAAACCCAAAACCCTTAGCTCCTGGCAGGCCTTCGCTTTCCACTGCACCAAGCGCGTCCGCATCGTTCTTCTCTCAAATGGCTGTGAGTATTTACTTGATTTGTTCTGTATTTTCCTAAGTCTTAATCTTTCTGAATACCCCAAATAATCCCATTCCTTTGGATTTTCTCACCGAGCCATAGGAATCCAAAATCGATTCACTTCAATTTAGAATGATAATGCCTTTGAGGAAGAGGAAGTCATAGGAAAGCAAAATGGAAAACTTCATGCTGTATATTTATTTGTAGACAGACTTCAAGGAAGAAACGTTAATTCTACAAATACAAATGTTGATCAGTTAATCACCTTAGGCCACCGCGCATCAGTCCCTGGAGCTTGATCGCCGTTCTCATCTCTCCCTTTTCGCCGTCGTGTTTCATTTTCATCTTGAGAATATGGGATTTTTTATTTTTGATTTTTGTTTTGCCTCCCCATGATTTCTGTTTTGATTTCTATTTTGATTAGAGGAAATAATTTTTGTGTCAATGAAGGCGTTGAAAAAAGAAATGGTGGGATTTTTGTTGGATTTTTGTATGGCCCAAATCTATAATAAAAAGGCCCAAAAAAAGCCCAAAAAACCGTTAAACTGAATCAAAAACAATTCGGTTTCGGTTTCTCTTTTTGACAATTTTCGGTTTTCGGTTCGGTTTTGAACCAAAAAACCGTTTGCTCACCCCTACACCTAGAGCTGCATATCCACATTTCTTCGCTATCTTTGATGACTCCTCCGTATCCTCTCATCCCACTCTGAATTGACGGTCAATTTACCTTTAATCTCATATGGTCATTGTTGGACCATGTTTTCACCTTTGGGCCTGCTCAGATGAGTCCAAGCCCAGTAAGCCCCCGGCATGCCACTTTCAGTTTTGCCATGTCAGCCACGTAAGTTCAAAATCAAACTGATGGACTCAACAAGACTCAACGACCCACGCAATGCGGAGACAGTTGCTAGCTGACCCGGATTGTCGCCCTCAACGTCCACAAATCCCACGATTGTCGCCTATATTTTCGGGGCGACCAAGTTCACTCATGGGCGACCCATTAAGGCTAACTCAGTCTAACAGTCAGGCTGACCCAGTCCAACAATACATCCCCCCATTACTCCAATCAGCTACCTATCAGACCAGTCAAATCCCATGATCCACAATAATAGGAACCACTTCCTCCTCTCCCTACGAATGTGGAACCACCTCCTATAGCCACCCTATCAGCCTATAAAAGGAGAAAGGTCAAGACAGAGAGAGAGAGAGAGAGAGATTGCTCTAGCAGCAACTCAGTGCTCAGTACACTCAAGAGTCCTGGTAGGGCTACTTGCTACACATGTTGGGGTACTTGCCACACATGACGGGGTACCTACCACATCATTATTTGTTCTTATCATACAATTCTCCTTACTTCTCCCTATCTACTGTGCACTTTTCTTTGTATTTGTATCGAATACCTTGTAATCTTCATTGCTATATGCACCATCTATTGGTCTTTGTAATCCACACCACGGTTGTTGGAGACCTACTTTCACACTATCAATAAAATCTCTATCTTTTTATTGCTTTACTGAATTTTAGCATCAACAGTCATCATCAGGGGGAATGTGGTTGGAATGTTAAGTGTGATTTCTAGCATAAAATGCGTAATGATCTACTTAAGTCGTTGTCTCTGCATGTCCTACAGAAAGAATCTTGAATATCAACAGATAAATGAAAATCAGGTGAGTCAAAAAAACTTGTTACATCTATTGACCCATATGTCCTAGTAAATATATCCATTTGACTCAATGTGCCCCATTTAAGGAGGAGAAAAGGTCCCAATGGGCCAGGAGCCACCATTGACTCCCATCTCTCCCATCTCCAAGGAGCATTCATACAATCTCCGATTAGATCCATAAAGTCTTCTTCATTAACTCGCCCAAAGGACCATGTTGCATTAACAATTTAGAAAATTTTGGTCTGCCGTAACTCACATGTCCGTATGGATCTATAATTTTATTTTTTTGTATAAAAAAATTGGATTAGCCTGATTTCTTTTTTTTTTTTTTTGATCTGAAGCCTGATTTCAAAATACATACATGCATATATCTTTCTCAGCAGTCATTTGTAAGATGGAGCAATTTTCAGTGGCAAAACATATATTTTGAAAACACTTGTAAGATTGCCCAAATGTGAAACTATAAATATTTCTGGGCTAATATGGTTCTATTAATTGAATAATTACTTGGTTAGTGACATAGAAGGCAGATGAGCAGAATGTTCTTCTTAATAATCCACATAATCTAACAGCTGGTTTGGAATTTGGGAAAATATTACAATTATATTTGTTGAATGGTTACTATGCGTCTTATATCCAACAAATAAAAAATTGTTCATCAATAAAATTTTGGGAAAATCACAATCAGATCCCTCATAAGGGATTTAATCACAACCAGGTTTTAAACAATCATCAAATTACATTGAAGTCCCAAAGGATCTAGGTGATATTAAATGGCTTGTCATTGAGAACTCAATAGTTGCCTTTGCTGGTACTGACAATGATTGAGTTCTCAATGATAAACCATTTAATATCGCTCAGATCCTTTGGGACTTCAATGTAATTTGATTATTGTTTGGGACCTGGTTATGATTAAATCCCTTATGAGGGACCTGATTGTGATTTTCTCTAAAATTTTTATTATGTTATATCTGCAAGAGTAGGTAGGTAAATTATGTGTGGCCTCTGTAAATATTACCCAAGAAAAATATAGAACCACAAATAATGTTTTGTTACACACAAAGTTTATATGAGTTGTAATTTACTTTTTATTCTTTTGAATTTTCTCACCTTTTAAATTCTGCTTCTTTGATGTTTTTCTCATGTTTTAAGTTTTAACAGTTTTTTCGCCTCTATATATTTTTATAGGATTTTAACATTTTAAAAAATATGTATACTCTTCAACAAATTTTGAGGCTCGGTTCCATTGCTTTTGGCCATATATAGCACTATTTGGGTTGTATTTGTTCGTGTCTATAATTTTTATATTTCTCTACCGTTGCGTATTTTATAAAATATCGTATACACTTCTATTGCGAAGTTATATTAATTTTGCATATGAATAATATAATTGTTTTCCTGAAAACTCTTATTTTACTTATTATTATCTATTTCTATAGTAATATAATAAAGATAATCTAAAATAAAATAAATATTATATGTTTTTATTGTTTTTCTAAATTTATGTGAATAGTTTTTACATAAACGCGTTTTAATAAGCTGTTTTTTTGGTGTATATGAACCAAATTCTAAATATTCTGAGGAGCAAAAAAAAAAAAAAAAAAAAAAAGACTGTAATATGATAAACGTACAATGAGCTTTAATAACCTCAGTGTGACGTGTCAAAAGGCAGGTCCCGTTCAAAGCGTGCTTCGGATGTGTGACGTGGCAAAATAAGGACGGTTCGATGAGACGGTAGCAATATATCTAACGGCGTAAAATAATAAGCGTCGGAAGCCACTCTTGTATCAGAGCCAGGTTTCGATCCTGGGACCTGTGGGTTATGGGCCCACCACGCTTCCGCTGCGCCACTCTGATTCGTTTTAAATGTGTGCATAAAATTATATATATATGTTAATTATGTGTCTCATGTTGTCTCACAATCCTTTCTACATTTTGACCTGGCAGCAGTAACTTGTTCCAGCCGAGGTCCAATAGAAGCAAGTATTAACTGATGGCAAGGGAATATTCTCTTCCTAGTTTTGGGCTTGGAATATTCCCCTTTGAATGTCTCTTATGGAATAGTCAAAGAAAAGGGAAGAAGCTGTGAGATGGCATCTTGGAGACCAAACAAAAGAAAATTCTGGAGGATCAAATTGTCCTATAACACTTTTTAATGCTTTACCCATGCATCTGAAGAGGATAGATCAGGAATATGAAATAAAAAAAAATACTTTCTAGTAAGAAAATTGCAGGGAATCAAATTGTTCTATAACACTTTTTTTTCAGACAAATTTTTTTTTTGGGTGCTTTCTTACCAGTTTTAAAAGGCAGGGAAATCGAATGATAGAATAAGAATTAGTACTAATGATGGGCTCAAGGCCCATACCTAAGAGCATATTGGGCTTCATGCTAAGCTCAGAGTACTAATGGTGGGCTCCAGCCCAATAACTAAAAGCGTGTCGGCTTCACATTAAGCTCAGCCCAATACAACCCTCTGTAATTAAAAACTGATAAGTGCTTATACAAAAAAAAATAATATAAAATATGGTCTCGGGTTTTAATGTTGTATAGAACTTCCTTGTTCTTCATAAATACATGCATCTCCCATACTCAGCAGCAACCTGCAAGATAGAGCAATTTTCAGGAGCAAATTTATCCAAGATTGAATAAATAAGCTGTCTCAGTTTCAAGTTCTACAAAATAAATTGAAAACATAATGAAAATCTTCTAGGAAGACATGGTTGCATTAATATAATTATAATTAGTTAATTACCTGGCCATTAGTTACATATAAGTCAGATGTGGAAAATGCTCTCCTTAATCCACATAATCTACCAGCTGGTCTGGAATTTGGAAAAATCTACACAAATGCAATCATATTACTTGAGCTATTTTTTTTTTCGGCCGAATATTACTTTAACTGTATGTCTTGTTATATCACAAAAAGTTTATTGTAAGATCAATAGAACTTTTTTATAGGATGTCTGGACACAGAATATTGTCACCTTCTTCCAAAACTGTGTCAGATCATTGATCCAAATGAAACCAAACACACAGAAATATTTGGATGACAATCATTATGTAGCTACTAACTTACTAGTCAATAACAAGAAAAAGAAGAAAACTTGTTGCATTTCTTATTCGTTTTACATGAATCATTAATTTTTATTATTAAAATATAAATGGTGCACTTAAGAAAAAACTATTTTTCAGTTACCTCTAGAACTCTTCTCTTAAATTCATTTTCTGCCTGCAGCCTTTGAATTTTTCCCTCAAGTTCTCTTACATAAGCCTGCATTAATTCATTAGGAACGCCACTAAATATCAATCAATTATCAATTAATTAACTCAAATCTCATCAAACCAACAAAAAAAATTTAATTGATTCAATAAATTAAATCATTAAACAATTACCTCCTTCTTCTCTATTGATCTTCTTGCAGAGATCCTGTTCTTAAGCTTCATCTCTTGCTTCCAAAGAGCATGCTCCATAGTACCTCTCTTGAACTTTCTTCTTTTGACCCATCCTTCTCTTTTATTAATATTGTTATTGTTACTGCTATTGTTATTGTTATTATTAATTTGATGATTTCCATCGACAATAATTCTTTGTTCATCAACATTAAGAAGGTCATCAAGCTCTGCAATGTCAAAATAAGTTAATGCATCAAATTTATTATATTCATCATCATTCTCTTGTGTTTCACTGTTTAATACTTCGTTCAGAAAGCTATAGTCAATATCAATATCATAATACTCCAAGCTATCTATGAAATGATCATTCATGGTTTCGTTCTCCATTTTTGGGATGGAAAATTTAATATTAATTCATACCCTTTTGATGAGATAAACCCTGTTTATATATATATAGAGGTTCTAGAATTTATTATTATTGTTGTTATTGTTATTGGAAAATGTTATTGTTGTGAGTTTAATTAAGAGGAATATATTCCTTTTTTTTGGTTATTGGGTACAATGTGTAATGATGGTGTTGATGCGTTTCATGTTTTTGGTGCAAACATTACAAACACATTTCTCTCCATGGTTGTATGTACAAAAGGCATATTGATCACAACGCATGAGTCTCTTTTTTGAGGTTTTTTCCTTTGTGTTTTAATGATCAGTATAATTTTAGTTACCTAGCTATTTTTTTAAATACTAGTCACTTTCTATAAATACAAGTCATGTTGGGTTTGACTGATGAAATCTACTGATACAGATCACATGGATGTTAAGTTTTATCAACGGTGAAGGTGCAATTATAACAATAATGTTTTACTCCAGGAGCATGTGGAACCATAAAGTTTCATAAGATCCAAAATTATACATAAACAATTCAAAAGTGAGCAAAAGTACCACTTCTATCAGATACACAATAACGTCAGTGAATGATGGTTGCACAGGGTTATGTGGCATTAGTATATTCCTCAAATAAAATTTTTCTTTTGAGTTAAAAATTTTCTTTTCACTAATGCCACAAAATCCTGTGCAATCACCATTCACGGACGTTATTGTGCATATAACGAAAGAGGTACTTTTGCTCACTTTTGAATTGTTTATGTGTAAATTTGGACCTTATAAAACTTTATGGTGCCACATGCTCTTGAAGTAAAACATTATTGTTATAATTGCACCTTCACCTTTTATCAATAACATGTACATATAAATTCAAGATTTTATTTCAGTTAAATAAAACAAGCGCCAAATCACTTAAATCAATTGTTGTTGCCTTGTTGGTATTAGATTTGTGTGTCCATTTTTTTTTTTGGAAAAAGATAAAACTTCGAATTTTTTTGGAAGGCATAATGTATTAATATAAAAACAAAGCTTAGATCCATTTATTTATATCAATTAAGTTGAATTCTCCGGTCTAACATGATGATTTACTAGTTGGACTAAATTTCAAAACTTTGTTGGATCATTCATAATATAAAAATGGTTAATACAACTTTTAGTCCTCGAACTTCCAGTCAATTTTGGTTTTGGTCATTGAACTTTAAAATTAGTGGTTTTAGTTCTTGAACTTTTGATCAATTTTGATTGTAGTTCCTAAACTTTAAAATCGATAGTTTTGGTCATTGAACTTTCAATCACTTTTAGTCTTGGTCCCTAACTTTAATAAAAAACTTAAGAAATTATGGATTAATGGTTATAAATAGAAAAAAGTTGAGGGACCAAAACTATCAATATAAAATTCAGTGACCAAGATCAAAATTGACTAAAAGTTTAGGGACCAAAATCATTCATTTTGAAGTTCAGAGACAAAAAAACAAAATTAACTAAAATTTCAATTATAAAAATGACACATGACAAGATTTGATCAAAAAATTGAATATGATAGATAATAATAAATGGACATAAATTTTATGCTTAATAGTTAGTATCATTGAGAATAACCAATAATAAAGAAATGGGATGAGCAAAAATATAATGTAAGTATTAAAATTTCCGGTTTAAGAATAGCCTAATTAGGATATTAATGGAAATTTTATTAGATATATGGTATTTAAGGGTTTTGCTTTATCGGTTTTACCCTATGTCCACCTAGGCCTCTTCAGCATAGTTTAATTCAAAAAAGCTATAATTTATAATTGAAGATATTGTTAATACTTGATTGAAATAACAAAGGATGAGTTACTATTATCAAGTTTGAGTGGTCAAATTTGGAAAAGGCTTTACTTTTTTGAGAAAATTAATCATTAAGGTTGATTAATGGCATGTTAGTGTCAATAATGAAAGAGGAGTTTTTCAATTATATATAAAATAAAATATTTTATATCTGCTATAATATTTTTTAATTACTATTTGTTATTATGTTGAAATATGCACAACAACAGATATATCCTTAGAATATGTAATAGTTTAATTCAACCATAAAATTGCATATGCACATATTTCACTAATTATACGTGCGGCAATTAATAAAGAAATGAGATAAGAAAAATGTAAGTATTAAAATAAGATGGATTTCCGATTCATGAAAATAAGCCTTATGAGATTAATGGAAAATTTATTATTTTCTATGGTACATATTTAGGGTTTTACTTTATATTGGATTTACCCTATGTCCACGGTCCACCTAGGCCTCTCCAGACTTCTGCTACTTTAACTCAAAATTTAATAGTTTAGAATTGGAGAAATTAGTAATACTTGAAAAAAAAAATTATGATGTATTCTAAAAGGGGACAACCATTCCTATGTTATGGCACTTCTACAGTCCTACCCCTTAAGTGTGGATTATTCGGTTGTTAAAAGGTGTCAGGTTACCGGACAGTGTTTATCCGAAAAAAATTATGATGTGTTCTCCTATCAAGTTTGACTACCCAAATGTGGGAAAGGCTTGTTTTTAGTTTTTGGTAAAATCATTAAGGTGGGTTAATGGCATATTTGGTATCGATAATGGATTAGTCGGTTGTCAAAAGGCGTCAGGTTACCGGGCAGTATTTATCCAAAAAAAATTATGATTTGTTTTCCTATCAAGTTTGACTGCCCAAATGTGGGAAAGGCTTATTTTTAGTTTTTGGTAAAATCATTAAGGTGGGTTAATGGCATATTTGGTATCCATAATGAAAGATGATTGTTTTTAATTATATATAAAATGAAATATTTTAAGTCTACTATAATATTTTGTAATCACTATTCATTTGGTTTAATTTATCGTTATCATTTATAATACACTATTAACTGTTAGAGAAAAACATAATAAATGAAATCTTTTTACATGTCAAACTCGGTCGGTACTAACTTAGGCCGAGGCTCCATCTAGCTTTTATTTTCATTTTCTTAAAATGGGATGACTATCTATATTATAATAGTAACAACATTACTCAGCCACATAAAAATTCCTCAAATGATAAATAAATAAATAAAAGACAAGAATAAAACTTGATGAGAAAAATGAAAAAAAAAAAAATTTAAAGTATATTGTCAATTACAATATAAGGACTGGTTAGAAAATGTAGGCATCACTCAATTGATGAAACCTTCTCAGCTATGTCTCCTTCTTTGTTGTAACATTTTTTGGAAAGTGATGTATTGTTCTCACGGCCATCTCCTGATTTATCTTTTTTTTTTTTTGTATAAAAAAATCTCCTTATTTATCTTACCAATAAATTAAATGATTACTTTTCATCCTAACATGAGAAATTATTGAAGCAGACCAATTTTATTACAATTATTATAACTTTATGCATATTCTTACATGGAATCAATACAATTTTTTAAAAAATTAAAGTGACCTTGATTTGTTTGCTGTATACTTCTTATCGGAAAAGGGAAAAAAAAAGAATAAAACCTTTTTATGTAAAATAAATTTTTCTTTGAAGAAAGAAAATAGGGAAGAATAATATTTTATATAATTTGAATGAAAACTTTTTAAAAAGTTAGTATAAGTTGTTGGATAATCTAAAGTAATGTTTGGTCATTTTCTTGTCGATATTGGTGATGCACTTTATATTGAGGCATAAGTTTTAACCACAAATTGCAAGAGAACTATATATATAATAATAAATAGACATCTGTATGTGTTGTAGCTTTCATGAAGTAGGTTAGAGGCAGCGACTAACCATCTCTTTCTAAATTAGTAAAAAATAATAAAATAAAATAAAAACGGAAGGTAGCAAGTCACATTTTCAACCCCACATAGTTAATCTTCGAAAAATATGTGAATCATAAATTAAGGTATCGAAAATTTTGAATTATTTTAAAGTCTTTATATTTAATTACGAAATGGTTTGAAATTAATTCTATTCCCCCCCCCCCCCCAAAAAAAAATTACCTATATGCATTCAATTTGAAAAAAATAGCAACAATATAAACAAGTGACCACTTAAATTATAACATCAACTGATCGATTTGAGAAAAAAAGAATAGTAATAATTAAACTATTTTGACATTATCATACTTCAGTGGTTTTTATATATCTCTTCGTTTGCTTCATGTGCATGTATATATGTGCGGGAACACATACATTGAATCACTTTTTTTGCCTTTTAATTTGATGAAATGAGAAAATTGAAAAAAGTGAAGACCATGATCGTTTTTTGCTTCATATGCATGCACGCATAATCTTGCTCTTCTCTCTTATGTCCTCTCATGGAGGCTTGATTTTTTTTTTTTCATTTTCATATTTCATCTAAAACATCCAAATTAAATATAAAAGGTTTATACTTTTCAAAATAAGGAAATAATATTGAATGCATACATTTTCCATGCAAGGAGGGATCGATGTAATGCAAATCAATATTTGTCCTCATGTATTTTGTTTGTTTAGGATAGTAAAGTTGTTGTTTTATATACTTTATATAATTTAAAAGTTAAAATTAGTATTTCAATCTAATAATTCTGATCTAATATTGTTATAATATTGTTGTCCCTTTGGATGACAAGAATCATCATAAACAAACAAGTATAATGAAGTTATCTATTTTGATTGAAAATATAAATAAATATATATTAAATATGTAATATGTTATCATTATTTCATTCTTAAATCTTAATCTTTCTGCTCATTAATCAATACATTTTTAGAAGGATTTCGTACATGGTTTATTTTACAAGCTATTCTATAGAATACTGAGATTAATTAATTTTTTCTCTCAAAATTATCCCTAAGAAGCAGCTAATTATATCATATCAGGTATAGATGAAAGAGTTATTAAGTATCTAATTCCGATTTTACCCATATCTATTGATGGTAGATATAGAATAAGGAGAAAAAGATGAGATACATTTGAAATTACACATATGAGGGGAGAAATGGGAGAACACACTACTACAGCAAAAGCCTATAGCAGCGCTTTTTTTGACCCTATAGCAGCGCTTTTAAGCGCTGCTATAGCCAGTGCTGCAATAGGTCATATGACCTATTGCAGCGCTTATTTTGTGTTATGAGCGCTGCATTATGTAATAATCTATAGCAGCGCTCATTATCTGAAAAGCGCAGCTTTAGGTCATACCTATATGAATTTTAAAAAAAATAAAATAAAAAAGAAACCCTATACCAGCGCTTATTACATAATGAGCGCTGGTATAGGTTACCCTATAGCAGCGCTTTTTACGTAATAAGCGCTGCTATAGGCATTATTTTTTTTTTAAATATTCAGTTATTTTTGTTTCACAACCTTCTGCATCAGTGCAAAAAACCAGCAACACTATCCATTTCAGCCAAACCATATATACATACACACCAGAAAAGTCATACTAATATTGTACAATAAAACCAACCATTGTAAGTTGAAAACACTTGCAAGCTATTGATCACTAACGTTTTTTATCCACAATAATTTGAACTCTTACCATTATAGGATATATGTTAAATCTTTAGTAAAGCAAAAAGTTTTGTAGGTATGGTCTTCCTACTACAAGCAACTTTTTTAATATTTACATAATTTGATTAATGATTATGAATAATGCATGGGTAAATAACATATCTATTAAGAAATCAGAAATTAAGGAGATTCTAACAAAAAAATTAAAAACAAAAAGAAACAGAAGAATAAGAAAAAAAAAACAAACAACAAGAAGAAGAAAAAACAAACGATAGCAGCGTGTAAGCAAGAAGAACAAGAAGAAATACCCGAATAGGATCTGATTCTTACTCCTCACAACGAGAGCAACGTGTAAGCAAGAGCACAGCACCAACAATGATTATTTCAGCATCTCCACTACTTACATCGACGACAGCGTGAAGAACCAAGAAAATAGGATCTGGAAACATGGAGGAACAGAGCTTGAAGACGAAGGATGGAAATAGGATGGAGCTGGGTTATAGGATCTGGAAGAAGAAGGAACAAAACAGAGCTGGGTTAAAAAAAAAGAAGAAGGAAAAAACAAAGCAAGAAGAAGAAGGAACAAAAGTTCACCTGAAGCTAAGATTCACTTTTGAGCTGGCGGGTTGAACTTTGGGGGCTTTTGAGAGGGAAAAAAAAGAGGGAAATGAATTGTAAAGCCCGCCACACCTATCCCAGCGCTTTATACATATAAAGCGCTGGGATAGGTGATAAAAATTAAAAAAAATTCCATAAATCATATTCTAAAATAATTAAATTAAAAAATTCTTTTATGAGGCCTATCCCAGCGCTTTTTACGTAAAAAGCGCTGGGATAGGTCATTCAAAATTTTAAAAAATAAAACTGGATGGAATTTAGAAATTCTTAAATAATAAGGACCGGGTTAAATATATTCGGGGAATAAAATACAAATCATTAAATGACCTATATAAATAAATTTTTGATGTGATAAGTTTAAATAAAAATTTAAAGGAAATCATGAAAAAAAACTGGGATAGGGTCACAAAAATTTAAAAAAAAAACTGTTGGTAATTTAGAAATTATGAATTAAAAAAGACAAGGTGAAATATTCAATGAATTAAATCAGAAAAAAGATTAAAATAGAGGAAAAGTAAAATAATAATTATAAAAACTATACCTGCGCTTTTTACATGAAAATTTTTGGTATAGGACCTAAAAATGAATGAAAATTACTAAAATTAATTAAACCAGAACAATTAATAACTGAAAATAAAAATTATTCCTTTTAGGGCCTATACCAGCGCTTTTTACGTAAAAAGTGCTGGGATAGGTCATTAAAAATTTAAAAAAATAAAACTGGATGGAATTTAGAAATTCTTAAATAATAAGGACCGGGTTAAATATATTCGGGGAATAAAATACAAATCATTAAATGACCTATATAAATAAATTTTTGATGTGATAAGTTTAAATAAAAATTTAAAGGAAATCATGAAAAAAAACTGGGATAGGGTCACAAAAATTTAAAAAAAAAACTGTTGGTAATTTAGAAATTATGAATTAAAAAAGACAAGGTGAAATATTCAATGAATTAAATCAGAAAAAAGATTAAAATAGAGGAAAAGTAAAATAATAATTATAAAAACTATACCTGCGCTTTTTACATGAAAATTTTTGGTATAGGACCTAAAAATGAATGAAAATTACTAAAATTAATTAAACCAGAACAATTAATAACTGAAAATAAAAATTATTCCTTTTAGGGCCTATACCAGCGCTTTTTACGTAAAAAGTGCTGGGATAGGTCATTAAAAATTTAAAAAAATAAAACTGGATGGAATTTAGAAATTCTTAAATAATAAAGACCGGGTTAAATATATTCGGGGAATAAAATACAAATCATTAAATGACCTATATAAATAAATTTTTGATGTGATAAGTTTAAATAAAAATTTAAAGGAAATCATGAAAAAAAAAATGGGATAGAGTCACAAAAATTTAAAAAAAAACTGTTGGTAATTTAGAAATTATGAATTAAAAAAGACAAGGTGAAATATTCAATGAATTAAATCAGAAAAAAGATTAAAATAGAGGAAAAGTAAAATAATAATTATAAAAACTATACCTGCGCTTTTTACATGAAAATTTTTGGTATAGGCCCCAAAAATGAATGAAAATTACTAAAATTAATTAAACCAGAACAATTAATAACTGAAAATAAAAATTACTTCTTCTAGGGCCTATACCAGCGCTTTTTACTTAAAAAGCGCTGGTATAGGTCATTAAAAATTAAAAAAAAACTGGGGAAATTTTATTAATTATTAAATAAAAGAGATAAGTTTACATATTCAGGGAATAAAATATAAACCATAAATGACCTATCCCAGCGCTTTTTACGTAAAAAGCGCTGGTATAGGTCATTAAAAATTAAAAAAAAAACTGGGGGAATTTTATTAATTATTAAATAAAAGAGATAAGTTTACATATTCAGGAAATAAAATATAAACCATAAATGACCTATCCCAGCGCTTTTTACGTAAGAAGCGCTGGGATAGGTAATTAAAAATTAAAAAAAAAACTGTTGGTAATTAAATTTAGATATTATTAAATAATAAGGACACATATAATATATTCTGGGGGTTAAATATGGTTCAGATAAGGTTCAGAGAATTAAGTTCAAAGGAAATCACCTATATAAAGACAAACCTAGGAGGTAATTTAGACATTATTAAATAAAAGACATTATTTTAAATTAATATTCAGGGAATTAGCCTATCCCAGCGCTTATAAATATTTATAAAGCGCTGGGATAGGTCTTACATACCTATCCCAGCGCTTACTTTTGGTGTGCGCTGCTATTGGTGTGCTGTAATAGGGCATTTCTGTAGTAGTGACATGTACATAGGGGTCAAATTAAAAAAAAATTAATTTAAGACAAATTTACTTAATGTACTGCTCTATTTTATTTAGTTTTAGAAGGAATATATAAGAAAAATATTACATGCATACATCTAATTATGCATGAAGTGCTGTCCAAAAAAAAATTATGCATGAAGTGTAAATGATAGTATGATACCCCTTGTTGATTATACCTCGTCTTTTGGAATTCAGTACTATTAAATATGTATACTGGAAGCTTTCTCATCATTTGTTTTGGCCAACACGGAAGGAAAGCATTCTCATCATACCGACATTTAATTTAATTATGAAGTGATGAGGGGGAAAACGAAATATAGTCTAATTAAATAAGGTAAAGACCCATCAATCAAATTCAAAGCTCTCTAGGCAATTTTTTTTTTTTCAAAAAAACATTCACACAAGCAAGTTGGTGTTTGATGAGTCTGAATAAGAAAGACTATCTTCATGAAAAGGCACAAAATCTGACATTTATCAATTATTTTGATTTTATATTGTTGTCCAAGATATGAGTTTGGAGACGCTGCACTCTAAGATTATAAAAAAAACAAAGATATAATGATGGACACTGAAAAGAAATTGATGATAATGATGATCGCTCTCTTCCTATTCCCATATATATGGTCGCATGATCATATCTCTCATGTGTTCATTGTCAGATCACGATCATTAGGCCGATATTTTCTTTTATTTACTCTCTCCATGCATTAATACAACTTATACAAGATTTAAATAACTCATTTATGGATATAACAAAATAATTAAGTTAGTTATTTGTACTAATTAAATGTATGTTTTTTGATAAAATACTTTTTCTAATCACGTGTGTTCTAAATTTATAATCACTCTTTGATAAAAAATCTTTACTCTAATGTAATTAACATGGATATTTTTATTGATTGTATTTCTTTCAATTCATTTACATGGACACTTTTATTATTTGTTTTTCTTTTAATTAATTTGCATGACTTATTTTCTTTCATTAGTTATAATAATACACATAAGTATTTTAAAAATATCATGTAACATATGCTATAATAAATTAATTTCGTTTTGCTTTGTTAATCTTGGCATGGTCTTATTTTGAAGATAAGATGGAGCATGAGATTCTGATGGATAAAGTGTACCGAGGCACTTGGATCAAAGCAAAACCCTTATTTATAGTCCGTGTAAAAAGATAGAAAGTAATACTCTATACGATTCAAATGTAAAATATATTTACCTAATTGATTATATTAAAGGTGTCAATTAGTTATGGGTAAATATAATATATTTATGTAGAATACCCTAATTATCATCCTTAATTTCCCCTCCATATTTTATTTGATCATTGTTGAGGGATATCAGCATGGGTAGTAATTTAGAAAATACTTGACAAAATTTAAAATTAGGTCATATATTTAAGATTGAGATAAACTCTTCTCAAATAAGTCATGGTTTAAGGACATATATGAGAGAATATTAAGTTTTCTCAATTTAAAAATCAAAAGATGTTTCTTTCATTGAGGATAAAAGATAATTACTTAAGTAGAGAGACAAACAACTCAATGTCAGTTTCGTCTTCTCATCAACATAAATTGATTCAATGGGAAGGAATGTATAACGCATAATATAGTTTCATTCCCTTCTTTCTTCATCTTGGGATGTAAGCTCCAATGAAGGTCACTAAAAAGGAGGAAACTTTGTATTCAGTTAGCAATACGTTTTTTCAATCATTGGGGAGATTTTATTTTCATAGTAATGATCTCTCCGGTCCGCCCATGTAAAAAATGTGATACTCGTAATATTTTTTAGATTTATCTATAAAAGCCTTTAGAAGTTGTAAACCTGGGTAATTTTTTAGCAAAGATAATTAATGTTGTGTTAGTCTGACCCTTCTTATGCAAAAGTGACTATTCCCTCCTATGCTCAAGTATGAGGTCATTTAAATGTTTTCATTTGGTTACAAATTTAAGGATATATCTAGCAACAAGGGTTGAGTTTAGTGAGAGGAGCGAATTCCTCACTATGTGGCAAAATAATGTTTAAATTTTTCTTAGGAGATGTGTCTATATGTAGTGTTCAATAGTGCCTTGAACACTTAATGAAAAAGTTAATTCAAAAAAAAAAAAACACTTAATGAATTTATTGGTTTTATTTTTCTACCTTACGAAATGGTGTTAATAAGATCAGTATTTTCATATTGCTGACTTAGAAGATTGTATCAGACTCGTATTTAAATTATGCTGGATTTTTGGATTTGATTTTAACTCACACTATCGTTAACGTGTAGGATTTTAAATAGAGTCCACATCCCAAATTTACGTCTTTATTACAATAAGTTCACAAGTTTTACATATTTAGCACTATCACTCGAGATCATCCATATTAAAAGGACAATAGATCAAAGATAATCTCAGTGACGGCTATGACTAATCAGCACTAATTTAGAAAGTAAAATAGGAGTTATTGTATTTAATTTAAGGGTTAAGATACATTTTTAATCTAGAAATAACCTCAAAAGAATGCTGAGTATTCGGAATTAAAAGTAGGAGCATTTTGGCCCTAGAGACATCCAAATAGTAGCATATTTACCCCCCAATATTGAAAACTTTAAGTTTGATTGTTAAATCGTCTTTTTTGATCCACCGATGCTGACATGGCTTTGCCACCATATATATGTCATTGTTTAAAGGTCTATTTTTGCCTTGCAAGTAACCATCAATAAGCGTTTTTGACCTTGAGTACTCAAATCGTAATAGATTTATCCGTATAATTATTCAAAGTTAAGTTTAATCGTTAAATAATACATGTTACTCCATATTGAACCCAATAATACATCTCATGATTTACAACAAAAGTGAATTGTAATTGAATAGAATCAAATTATGGGATTATGCAAAATTGACATCTTTTTGTTTAAGAGATAATATATTAAATATATGTTAAGGTCCATTTTTTTTGTCATTTCAAGTATTGAGAGAGAGAGAGAGAGAGAGAGAGAGAGGAAGATGATGATAACGAAGAAGCTAGTATGTGTGGAAATTGTGGAGTGGAAGAGGAGGTAATGCTTTTCTTTTTCTTTTAATTTTTCTAGATGTAATTTAAATGATTTATGGTGATGAGGTGTGTAATGTGATAGATTATTGAGTACTATGTAGAGTGTTACATATTATATAACAGTTAAACTTAACTTTGAATAGCGTTCCGGACAAATTTACTATGTTTTGGATATTTTCAAGGCAAAAAACTCTTTGATGGTTTTTTGGGGGGTAAAAATGGACATTTAAATGGTGATATGTATATAGTGACAGAATCATATCGGTATCGGTAGGTCAAAAAGGATGATTTAATGGTCAAACCTAATGTTTTTCATGTTTGGGTAATTTAGTATGATTTAGACACTTGTAAAACTACTCTTCTTATTTCTTATTTCTTCTGAATACTTAACATGCTTTTGCGATTATTTTTGAAATAAAAATACAAGTTAACCCTTTATTTAAACATTAGGAAAGGCAGTTAAAACATCTTGTTGGATGTGAAGGAATTGAGTGGTTGGTGGGTCTCCCCTTCTGATACAAAATCATGTGGGACCCTTGCTTGCGACAAAAACATTTGACGCACGAGGGAATCCTCATCATCATTACTCCTGCCCGTTTCTACTGCCCCCCCCCCCCCCCCCCCAAAAAAAATTTTCCCCCCCTTTATTTTACAAAATCATCCTACATTTCATAATATTTTGTTTCTATATATTAAAAAATGGTTGCTGGCCATACATACAAATACATATGTATATATATAAATGGAATGAAAGGATTCGTTTTGAATTATCCATCAATATGTAAACTTTAAATTTCTCATACATTCTTTTTTATTATTTTCTCATATATTGATTTATGCTTCTAACTTGTTCTATTTATGAATAAGGACATACTCTCCCCAATTCAAAATATAAGATTTTAACTAATTCGTAGAAACCAAATAATATTGTTGCCATTTAATATATTTTAAATTAATAAAATCTAATAAGAGGTTATAAGAAAGACCATTAATATCAAGTAACAAGTGAGATAATCGTTGTTAACAAGTGAAAAATATTATAAGTTATTAGAATTTTTTTATATCAATTTTTTTTTGGGATTTAATTGCAATTCTCTCTAAAATATATGTATTTTATCCTTATTAAATAATGTGTTTTTCAAATATGCATTAGTGAAAAACAATCATTAATTACTTTGACAATATCTTATTTTTAGACCAAAAATTTCGTATGGAAGACTTCTTAGTTCTTACATTATGAACTGGATGAAGAATTTAAAAAATTGCATGTTTTACATATGCATTGTCTTTAACTAATTATAATTGATTTCTTGATAAAAACAAGTGGAATGGAGTATTTGAGGCTTATATTATTCATTCTCATCCTCAATCCCAATACTACCCCCATTCACATTTTCAATCTTATCACCCTAATTTAATGTACAGTTTATTCTAAAAAGTACAAAATATATATGATAATATATAAAAGATAAAATTGCATTGTAGAAATATTAATATATTGACTTATAAATAGGGAAAACAGTTCTCCCTCTTTCTTATAAATAGGATCATATACTACATGTCTATATGTAATATGTGTGCATGTGTGCTCGCCAATATACATGATTCCAATCATCCAGGACAAATGCAAAATGTTAGTGAAATTATTTTGAGAGGAAAGGGAAGGGAAATTACTACGTATAGAAAACGACAATATTTTCAGAAAATGGTAGAGAGAGAGAGAGATGGTAGGGTGAGATGGGGCTCAAATGGGGGAGACGGCTCCTCTCCTATGCCCTCTCCCTCCTCTGCTTTTCTTCTCAAACCTGGAGCACTGTATCTTTGATTCAATAGTTTAGATTTAATATTTTATAAAAATAAAAATAATTATAATAATACTTAAAAATATCATAAATAAATTTAATCTGTCATTATTTGGTCTGAGCAGTTCACAACAACTGTAATATAAAATGAAAAATAAAATCTAAATTTATAATAATAGTCTACAGTTTTTCACTGTTCAGACAAAATTTTAACAGATTAAATTTATTTATGAGATTTTTAATTATTATTTTAATTATTTTTATTTTTATAAAATATTAAATCTAAATTATTGGATCATGAGAAAAAAAGCAGGAGGATCGTGAGAAAAAAAGTAGAGGAGGGAGAGAGCAGAGAGAAGAGAAGCCATGTCCTCAAATGGGAGGGATCGTATCAGGATGATGTAACAAACGGCATAGGACATGACACGTGGCCGACAAGAGACAAATTGAGGCTCTTGAGTGGGGGAAAACATGATGAGGAGCGCACACACGATCCTTCCACCTAGACCCCACACAACACTAATTAAAATAAAAAAGAACCCTTTATTATTATTCATTCAATTTCCGCTACTTAGGAGCCAACTTGCATTGCTTGCCTTCTTTATTTTGTTTTCAATCCATCATAGACCACCATTTTCATGCTCTAGTGGAAAGCCAACACTTCCATCGCTTTCATTTTACTTTCCTAAATATTTAGAACTCATTTAAGAATGTGAGTGTATTCTTAAATATTTTTTTTTTTTATATTTTTCTTCAAATTTTCTTAAATTATCGCTATTGATGTCTCTAAAATATAAACTAGTAAAAGAGGGAGGGTGTGAATAAAAGTAAGTGGTTAGAGTATTTTAATAAGATAATGTGATTTTAACTAACTTAACTAACATCCTTAATCTATTCAAATAGATAAATAAATCTTATATTAGGAACAGAGGGAGTATTATCTTTGAGATTGGGTTTCCTTGTTAAAATTATAGTTAAAAATAATAAATATACAAGAGATATAACTATTTTTTTGAAATAACCCTCATTTACGGTGAGAAAAAATGAGTGGAAAAATGTCTTATAATAATCATTGAACATGTATGTATCTAGTGTGAGGGTAAAAATATAAATAGGAGATTAAAATTTCAATAAGAATTGCAACTTATATTATCCCAAAGAATGTAATTTATATATAGGATTAGAGGGAATATACTATGTGTAGCATTTAAATATATAGATAAGAGATACTGATATTAGTCTTAGTAGATAAGGTTTTGATCACTTTACCACGAAGTCTCAAGTACTAGCGTGGTATATAAAACCTCCAAGAGAATTAGCTCTATTAAGTATTTAACATACATTCATGAATCAACCAAAATTCCTGTAATATTTTTTAAATCTAATACCCCTCACAACTCAATTATTTAGTTTGATATTTTTTTAGTACCTTTTAATGCAGGTCTTTATACAATCAATTTTTTTTTAAAAAAAAATTATACTTTGATTCAGGTGTTAATATTTGGAGCTCTGCTTAATTTAAGGGACAAGATAATATCATGTTTGACAATATAAACTAGTATGAGATCATTTATGCCAGCTTATCCCATCCCATCCATGCATGACACTGAAGAAAAACTCAATTATACACTTCAATCAAAGAAAGCATGCTTTTTTAAGTTTCTCTCCTTTCTTTTCCATTCTATTCAATTTCAATGTTTTTATCATAGATTGCTTTTACTACGTTGACTAATCCCATACAACCACTCCCTCCCTCCCTCCCTCTCTCTCCCCCCCATCCTCCTTCTTCCCTTCTCTGTGTCCCCTTGCACTCATAGGAGACATTTTAGTACTCATTTTTTCTGTAATTTTGT
The DNA here is from genome assembly GCA_037074515.1 of Mimosa bimucronata. Taxonomy (NCBI): domain Eukaryota; kingdom Viridiplantae; phylum Streptophyta; class Magnoliopsida; order Fabales; family Fabaceae; genus Mimosa; species Mimosa bimucronata. Next base: position 8,470,817 of record CM073438.1, read on the forward strand.
GTCCCACTTACTGTTTTCAACATACACAAAACCCATGCACAAGCTAGCTAGGTAGCTACTCTACACACACACACACACACACACACACACACTCTCTTTTCCTCTCCCTCCCTCCCTCCCTCTCTCTCTCTCTCTCTGTCATTCTCTGAGGATTTCTTGCATGAATCTGCTAAAGTATCTGTTTACCAGCTTCACATGATCACAAAAATCCATCCAAATTTATGCTTGATTTGCTTCACTCCACAAATGGTGCATCTGCTTTACCTACTTTCTTCTTCAATTCTTTTTTTTTTTGTGTGCAGTTATTGAATTCTTTATAGTTATATATATGCAGCCTTTTCAACTGTGAATGCTTTCCTATTACTTTCCCAAGATTCAAACAGGCATTAATTACTGTGTTAAGTTAACTGGTATGTTCTCTCTCCTTCTTCTCTATCTCTTTTGATCATGAGTTTTCAGTCATCACCTTCTAGTGTATGATGAAAGGCCTAATTCAGTTTTAAAGCATTTCTGATTGACTTTTTCCATTCCAATTAAAAGCATAACCTGCTTTTTACATCCTGTTTTAATATTATTTAATACAAATGAGAGCACTTCTTTAGAGGACTAAAAGTTAAATAATTAATTTGTGAAAAAGGAACACATGCATTGCAAGGTTCTGTTTTAAAAATTCCAAAAGTATAGGGACAAAAAGAAAATGATAACACCTTCTTCTTGTGGGGGATGGGTAGGAGATGAACTTTATCAATTTCAGAGGATTATACCCACATAACTGGCTAAAAAGTCTAAAAATAACTGATATTCACTGTTAGATTCTGTGTATACAGCAAAGCAATATATGTGCTGACTTTTCATGATGTTCATAAAATTGGGATCTGTGAGAGTTACCTATGAGAAAAAAAAGTTGGCTTGAGATGAGGCATCTCTGATACAGTCTTATTATGAAGAAAAAAAAGGGAAAAAAACAAGAGCTTTTTTCTTATCTTCCTTCTGATGGAAAGTAATGGACGAAATTCACTTTACCAAAATGTGTCTATGAAAGCACAGACCACTCCCTAATGTCAGATCTCAACAAATAATAAATGGAGGCAAAAGCCTATATTTTTGCTGCTTATAATATCCTCAAAGTAGGATTCTGGATTGATTGATTTCTCTTCTTCTTTTCATCAATTTGTTTCAAAATCTGAAGCAAATCTCAGATAAAACGTGCCTAACAGCTAAAAGGCTATTTTTTTGTGTGTGTGTGTGTGTGTGTGTGTGGAACTAATGGCTGAGTTCTTTCAGTAAGCGATTTATGGATAAAAACTGAGAAAGAAGGGGGGAAAAAGAAGAGATAGAAAGTAAGAAAGAAGAAAAAGTTGGCTTCCACACCTTTTCTGGATTACCCTATAGTTGATGATGGAGAGCAGCATAATTGAGAAGACAAATCTTCTACAATATTGGACCACTTATTGCCAATAATTAATTTCAATTAGAAAAATATGTGACATTAGTTTATGCATTGATGTTCTTGGAGAGACACAATGAAAGTGACTTCACTTAAAAAAGACTCATAATAGTTTACCTTCATATATAGAAAGCTTTTGGTTGCACAAACTGGTTATTTTTACTTGTTGCATCACTTTCCCTTGGATTCCCCATATCGTTTTCTACTGAAAGCCAAGTAATTTTAGTCTTACATGGAATTGTAAGCATCTCCTCAGAAGATTGCGGTGTGTATGAGACTATTGGTATACATATGCTTTGGATTTATCTATCCGCTATAAAAAGTTGTAGTTATTTTACTTTGTCTCATATGTTAATTAGTTCCTTCTTTACTAGCCATTCCTTTACCATGAGATATCACTTAAGTAGTATGAATAATACAATATGGACATTATGGTTCGACAAAATATGAAGTATTTAGGCAGTGTCCCGTCATATTTGATATGAGTGTCAAAAGCGAAGGTGGTCTGTTTTTTAAGAGTTAGAGTGTTTCCTATCATATACCATTATGTAAATCATATATGTCTATGTATGATAATTTGCTTTGAAGCTTCTTTACAATCTTCTCTTTTTTTTTTCCTGGGAAGTAGGAAACTGCGGATGGGTATTTCTTTACCCAAAAAAAAAAAATGATCAACTAGACAAACTGAAGCATACAGAAAATAAACACCATATTGAAGATTAATATTAAGAAAACTTTGTCGGCACATCTGTATGTGCATGGTTTTATTTATCTACAAACCTAAAAAACTGTGGGTATCCATCAAAATATGTACCAGAAGTAGTATATACAATAATTAAGAGTGTATCATCTGACCTTCTGCCTTTCTCCATCATTGGTTTCTTTATTCTATATTTTTAATATTTTTCCTTGTCTCTTCATAATTTGGAACACCAATATTAGATAAACTGAATTGTATGTAATGAAAATTCATTTTCTTCATTTCTAGAATTTTTATGCTCTTCTTCAGTCTCTTGTTTCATATGTCAGGAACTTGCACAGAAAGCAAAAAGATCTGAAGCCCAATGTAAAGCAGTGATGGCATGCTGCACTTACACACTGTTAACTATTAAGCCTCAAAGTTTTGTAACTTAAGAGTACTGTGCAGAGAAGAAACAAGATGAAAGGGCCATTTAGGTAAGGCCATCTTGCACATTTTTCATTTGTTCTTCCTTCTTCCTCCTTCTTTTACTTCAGAAGTCTGCTCTTTTCTTCATTTTCTTCAGATGAATGATTTGGTTTCAATTTCTTCACTTTTTCTTGAGAAACTTGTTCATCTTTTCTACTTCAGATGCTTCTTGTGTAGTTTCCTTCCATGCCAGAACTTGATCAACTTACAACATATAGGAAATTCTGTTTTGCTTGCAGGCTTTGAAGTGGAGGCTTTTATTTGACCATTGGTTTATTTAGATCATACCATAGAACGATGAAGTTTATGAAACTTGGGACAAGGTCAGACACCTTCTACACTGAACAAGCCACCAGGTATATGTGTGTGCATATATAATAAACCATTTTCTGAAAAGCTGTAAAAAAAACCTTTGTTTTTTAAAGTATTTTTCACCATGCAGGACTCTGATTTCAGATATTCCTTCAGACCTTGCAGTACAAGTAAACGATATCACTTATCTTCTTCACAAGGTACAAATATACAGTTAAATTATCAGAACGAGGAAGGGAATGTGAAAGAAAAAAGAAAGGTTTTTAGTCTTTTTAATTCATCTTTAATTCTTGTTTTGTGAGCTGCAGTCTTCACTTCTTCCAAAATGTGGCCTCCTACAAAGGCTTTGCTCTAATAATAGTTCTAGTGATTCTGAGGGTTTTTCACTAGAGCTTCATGATATTCCTGGAGGGGAAGATGCTTTTGAGCTATGTGCTAAGTATTGCTATGGAATTTCAATCAATATCAGTGCTTTTAACTTCGTTCCTGCATTTTGTGCTGCTAAGTTCCTTCAAATGAGTGAATCAGTTGAGAAGGGAAACTTGGTTGGAAAACTCAAGGCTTTCTTCGACTCTTGCATCCTTGAAGGTTGGAAGGATTCCATTGTTACTCTTCAGGCTACTTCCAAGTTACCAGAATGGGCCGAAAATCTCGGTGTCGTCAGGAAATGCATAGATTCAATTATTGAGAAAGTCCTGACACCCCCACCACAGGTAAACACAAAATCTCTCCAATATTCTTACTTCTTTGGATTAATGAGAAAGCTCAATTGGCACAAGAGATAAGAGATTTCAGTTGGATTTATGCTGTTTTAGTTCCTTTGTTAGAATAAGTTTTTTATTACTGTCATATCCTCAATAAGAATTATAGATTTTCTCTTTCATTGTTTCCTCTATATTATGTTACATTGCAGATAAGATGGTCCTTCACTTACACTAGGCCTGGTTATGCCAAGAAACAGCACCATTCTGTCCCAAAAGATTGGTGGACTGAGGATGTTTCCGACCTTGATATAGACCTTTTCCGATGTATAATTATGGCCCTAAGGGCCACTTATCTTCTCCTACCACAGCTAATAGGAGAAGCTCTTCATGTCTATGCTTGCCGGTGGCTACCAGGAATCATGAAGCCCAGAAGAACAGCAAGCAGTTCAACTTCTCAAACAGAAGAGTCCAAGGCAAAAAACAGGAAGATTCTTGAAACAATTGTGACCATGATTCCTGCTGATAAAGGGTCAGTTTCAGTTGGTTTCTTGCTTAGGCTCCTCCAGATTTCGAACCATTTTGGAGTTTCCCATGTCACCAAGACAGAACTTATTAGAAGAGCAAGCCTGCAATTAGATGAAGCAAATGTGGATGACTTGGCCTGTTCTTCAGCATCTTCATCAGTGGATTTGGTTTTAGCAGTGTTGGAAAGTTACTTGAAGCTTTGGAAAAGAATGTCTCCTAACGCTTCTGTAGATAATGACAACCACTTCTTTAGATCAATTAGAAGCGTTGGAAATCTCATTGATTCTTATCTTCAAGTAATTGCAAGGGATGATAATTTGCCAGTATCAAAATTTGTGGCTCTTTCTGAAGCCCTTCCAGATATTGCAAGGTTAAACCATGATGGTCTCTACCAAGCAATAAACATCTATCTCAAGGTAAATTTTTAAGGCTAATTTCAATTTCAATTTAGTAGTCTATAAAGAGGCAGGAAAATTGGGGAAAAGTCTCTCATAGAAAAGTTTATTAATAAGGACTTGAATAAGAGTTATGGTACTCTATATACAAAATTTGTAGAGGATCAGTGTTCTGTGTATCGAAATTTATCAGGTCATTGCCACTAATAAAAATTTTAATAGGGGTTTCCACCCAATTTCCCTAAAACCTCTTTGCATCACTTTTATACTCATTGTCATAGATTTTTTTTCCAATTCCATTTTTCAAAATTGCATTTTTAAGATTAGTTCGAGTGGAATAAAAAAAAAAATGAAGCTTTTGAGAGCAAAAGTTGGTCAGAATATCCTGATATTGGAGTTATCTTTGCAGGATTATAATAGAACTTGAGTGGAAACTTTAAAGTTAAACTTTCTGGATTTTCAAGAACCCCTTTCTTAGATTCAGGGCTAATGCTCATGAAACTGAAAACATTTCAGCACATTTTGAGGGCCTTTGATGCCTTCTTTGGCCCCATTGTGTGATCTTGAGTTGCTTTATTTCAATCAGTATTTTTATTTATACACAAAAAAGAGCAGACACTTGAGGAAGCTTTAATTTCTTTTCTTTGACAAAAAGGCAACTTTTTACTCTCACTTCAACGTACCCACTCCTCCTACCAAGATGGTTTAGACAAGGGCTCAAATACACAGAATTAAATTGTGAATTGTTGAATATATTTTCAGATTCTCAAAAACTTTTTTATTTATTTGATGAGGAACATATAAATTATTAGATATATAGCTATATACATTCAACGGTGAGAGAGCTCAAACTCTCTCTTTAGTTTCCTTCCAACAATTACTTCCCAGGGCACCAAACAGCACCCAAATGATAGAGGCACTAATGAAAGCAAGTTGGATTCTCAGAACACAGTAGTGATACTGTAGTAAATTTGACTTGTTTAGATCACAATTCTTTACCATTTTTATATTTGTGCCATATTCTTTCAATATGATTGTTAAAATTATTTTTAGATTTTGTCGTAATCATATGATATTTAGGCTACTCAATTTAAATCTATATGGTTGACATATGTCATCTTTATTTTTATTTCTTTTCAAATTAGAGAAGGTTGGTAAACTAACATGAAATCTAAAAATAAAATTCATTTTGAAAAATTCAATTTAGTCTGAGTGATAAAAAGCCTCTTGTTCTTTACCATATCTCTATTCATGTTAACCACATTTTGTGAACTGTGTATAATATAATACAATAGAAAAACCAGGGAACGTTCCCCATTGAAAATTGTATTTGTAAAAAAGACCTAAATCAGAATAGCAGTACTTTGTACATACAAAATTTGCAGAGTATCAATACTTTATAATTTATCAGGCCCTTTCTACCAATAATATTTTCAATGAGGAACTTTTCCCCAATTTCTCCGCTAGCTGTAACTCCATGTATTGATTGGCAATGATATCATAGTGTGTGTATGCATATACATTGATGATTATCTAAACATAGGACCTAGGAAGTAGAGCCTTTGATGACAATGTACAAAGTTGCATTTATGAACACAGGAGCATGCTGAACTGAGCAAAGCAGACAAGAAGCGGTTATGTCGGATTTTGGACTGTGAAAAGCTATCAGCAGAAGCTCGTGCTCATGCAGTGAAAAATGAGCTTCTTCCATTAAGAACTGTTGTTCAGCTTCTCTACTTTGAGCAAGAGAAAAAATCATCTCCTAACCATCATCATCATCATCTTCATAATAATAATTATCATCATGCTGCAACTAGTAGTCATCACAGTAATAGTACTGCTACTTATAATAAGGTCTTGAAAAGTCCTCATGAGGTTTCTGGATCAGAAGCCAAACACAGACCAAGAAGTTCCAATAATAATATTGTTCCTGAAAGTAATAAAGATAGATTATTGGCGTTGGAATTTGAAAGGAAGGTGATTGTGAGAGGAGGGAATCATCAGGTTGGATCTGATATGGGAATTCCAGGAGGCTGCAAGATGGGTTTGGATCCTAGGAAGATTATGAGAAGAGCAAGAAGTGATTCTGATTATGCCCATAAGAAAAGGTAGGTAGGTAGAGTTTAATTAATTATTTAATGGGGTTTACTTATAGTTGATGATCATTTTTAAGGTATTATTATTATTCAAGCTTTGTTTTTAAGAATATTATTAGTTAGAGCAATGATGTCAAGAAGGAATCAGGTCCAGATTTTTTTTTTAAACTCCAGCATATAAATATGTTCATTTTAAATAAACTTCATCAGTTATTATTTAATCTAGAAGGTTGATTTTTTTTTTAAAAAAATGAAACATGTGTAAGGATTTTTCTTTTTTTCTTTTTGGGAATTGTTGTAAAAGTTTTGTAGAGTTTAGAAGGTCAATAATGACATATGAAATATTTTTGCTATACCGTTTTCTTACTGTATTTTCTTCCTGTTCCCTTTCCTACTAGTATTCCTTTTGTATCTTGAATTCTTGATGCTGTTCTGAACGAACCCACATATCTGGCAAGAAAAGAAAATAGACACACATATGCAACATCTGTTATTTATGAGATGCTGATCTGGCATCAAAAGGGATGCTGATGTGGCATCCTTTATGAATACATCGTGGTTTATCATCCCTCCATGTTAACATTTTCCTTTTCACTTCTTAGACTAGGAAATTTTTATTTCCCATGGATTACCAATTTAGTGGAATAAATTAAAGGGAAATTTTCCAATAATGCCCTCGATAGCAATTTAATTTCAAATAGCCTCATAAAATTCTGAAACATCTCCGCACCCCTTGGAAGAAATGAAATAAAATTTTGAGGGGCAAAAGACTTTAATGCCGCTGTCTTTTTTTGAAAAACAGACATTTATCATTTACCTGATAAATATGAGAATTTTCAAGATAAATATGATAATTAATAACACCGATGAAGATCTTTTCAAAAAGTAAATTCAAATCAACAGGAGAATTTAAAGGCAAATATGTGTTATTTATAAGACAAATATGAGAATTTTCAAGACAAATATGCTTATTTCCAACTCACGTAGAAAGAGTATTTCCAAGACAAAAATATGTCATTCAAAATTCTCATATTTGCCTTATAAATGCATATGTTTGTCATGAAAATACCTTTGTGTATGTTGGAAATAAGTATTATTGTTTGGAAAATTCTCATTTTTATCTTACAAATGACACGTTTTCTCTTGTGTTGTTACGGATTCATTTTTTGTCTCACAAATAACTTCATGTATATATGTTGGAAATAAACATATTTATCTTAAAAATTCTCATAGTTATCTTGTAAATAGTATAAGAGCAATATAGTCATGTGACCTTTAAAATTTATTTCATTTTTCTCTAAGAGATGTCGTGATGTTTCATATTTTTATTGAAGCTGTTTCACATTATTGTTGGATAGGAGCTAGTGAAATCTTGCAATGAACTAATCTTTAGGAGGGTAAACTAAAATTTGAATTGTTGTCAAAAGACAAGACAGAATTCGGAAGAGGATTGCCAGCATTTTAATCAAAACACTGCAAACAGTAAAAATAATTATCAAAATGCTATTTTGGTTATTTGAAATCCTTCTTCTTTTTGTAATAAAATAAATTTGAAATCCTTCATTCGACGAAATGATTTCCACTTCCCCGTATACGGACACAAAATTAGTTTCTTGAGCTAAAATTACAATTTCTTTTTGAAGGAAGACACAATAATATTAATGAAATAAGTAATGTTTTACATATTACAAATAGTAAGATATCCTATTGAAGAAGAAAAAGAAAGAAAGAAACCTTTATAAGAAATTGTCTGAACACCACAAAAATGAAATTCATGTAGTAGCGAAAAAATTTCTTGCTATGTAATGTCGGTCAATTATCTAGAATTAGTAGGGAGCCGCATGAAATAGCTATTGACACAGTAAACAGAAAGTGGATACTTGGTTCCACATGATATCAAACGAAAGGGTAGACACCAAAACATAGAAGCTCTTAAATATTTTGATAAGAATGCAATATCAGGGTCCAGGGATAAACTAGCTAATTGTTCTAGAGAATTCTTTTAATGTTGATCTTTGATAGCAAATAATCTCATGGCAAAAATTTCTACGACGCCTTTTCTATTTATAAAAGACCAAATCCCAACCTTTAGGATTATAGTTAAAGACATCCTTAACTTGTGAAGTGGGTAGCAAAATTTTCTTATCGTTTGATGAGAATGCTACATCTGCAAAATAAGTCATATGCCGCCATATTTCTTGGATCAAATTTGAAAACTCATGTGTATTTTTTGTTTAAAATTTTTTTTTTTTGTGTTGGATGAACTTTTGAAAAAATTCATGTTTGTATTTTTGACCCTTAATTCTAAAAAAATATGAAGCTTTTGAGAGCAAAAGTTGGTCAAAATATCTTGATATTGGAGTTATCTTTACAGGATTATAATAGAATTTGAGAGCAAAAGCACTTGCTTCTCATGCTTTAGAGTACATAACAATAGGACTTAGTGGATCATGAGTTAGGACCCATGCCCTTGAATTACAGGCGAGGTAAAGCACTGAACCCTTTCCTAGAATTGATGTTATATTCTTCCGTTCCTGAATATGAAACACATTTGACTTTTTCTTTTTTTAGAAACTAAAAAAGTTAAATGAGCCGTTTAATTATAACTTATTTTTTATATTATTAGATTATATATTAGTTGATAAGTCCAATAAATTAGGTTAAGGAACAATTTTAGATAAATAAATTTATAAGTATCTTGTTTAATTATTTTAAAATTTTCTAAACAAATTAACTAGTCACCATGTTTAGGAGGGAGCGAGGGAGAGAAAGCAAGGATGGAAAAAACGGACCGGACCGGCCGGTTCAACCGTGAACCGACCACTGGTCCGGTCCGGGCAAGGTGAAAAACCGGGATGGAGGTTGACCCGGTCAAGGGCTGAGTTAACCCAGCGGTTGAACCGTCCAAACCGGGGGTTTAACCGCCAACATGGTGGTTGAACCGGGTTGGCCCTTTTTAAAAAAAATATATTTTATTATAATTCACCTAATGACTAATTTTCACTTAATTCAATTTTAGAAATTAGGAAATTATAATACTTTAAATGCTATTTTACTTGCATATACTTAATATTTAATTGTTGTTGCTCTTAATATTTGTATTTTAGTCTGTGGATTGTAGAATAATATTTATTTTTACGTGTACTCAACTAATATTTTGTCTTTTTCCCTCTATAGAAACATTAAAATATTCATATTTGATGAATCATGCATACCTATCTACATTTACATTTTGATATTAGTGATTATTAATGTTAATATCAATAAAATTTTATTATTTTAATATAACCAGTTTGACCCGGTCTGACCTCCGATCCGACCATTAACCCTTGAACCAGTACCTCACCCAATTTAATATTCAGTCCGATTTTTTGAACCTTCACACACAGAAAGTATGAAAAAAAAAAAGCACCTTGGTTGCGTAAAAACTGTTACAGGATTGAAAAAGGGTAAAAAAGTCAAACATTGTACACGCGGTGGTTGCCAGTGGCTTCTTCTTTCACTGCGTAAAGGGGAATAAAAAAATTCAACTTGGAATCTCCATCCCCTCTTCTTCCTCTCTTCCATTTTCGGACGTTAAAGCTTTTCCCATTCAGAATCTTCATGCTTTTTTCCCCCATAAATCACGTCTATGTGTAGGGTTCCCATCGTTTTTTCAATCATGGATTTTCTTTTCAATTTCCCATCGTTTCCGTCGCTCATGAATTTTCCGCGTGTTCATCTGTTTGTTTCATCACTACTGATTAATCCCAGATGAAAAAATCCTTTCTTTAATTGATTTCCACACTGATCAGCATTTTCTGGCGTTTTAAAAGATTTTGCCTTGATTTTTGATTTTGGGATCACTTTCTGGATTTTGGACTTACCAAATCCTTTCATTTATTTGCTATAAGCTAGTCTTGATCATTTTCCTCTGCATATGCTGTTCTTTTTTTCTTTTTCTTTTTAATTTTTTGGGAAGGTCTTTTTTTTTTTGGGGCTCTATCTTCGTTCTCTCTGGGTGATTGAAGGTCATATTCTATTCTTTAAAAAATGAAGCTTGTTGTTAGGGTAATTGAGGCCAAAAATTTGCCACCGACGGATCCTAATGGGTTAAGTGATCCGTACGTGAAGATGCAGTTGAAGCATATGTTTTTCTCAGAATAATCCATCCTTGGACTCAAGCAGTAGTGGTGATCAAGTAGTGAATGCAGGTAATGAATCACCTTCAAGATCTTCCACCGGCAGTTCATGCTCATGTCCAAAGAGAATTCAAGAAACGACATCCTCTCTAAGGATGAAAAACCCTCTACACAAAAAACATTAGCTTGTCGAATTGCTCAAATGTTTAATAAAAGTTCTGATATGCCTCCAACAGTACCTGAGAAAACCGTGGACACAGATCCATCTGAAAACAGTAAAGATGAGGAGGTTGATGAGATCAAGACTGAGGATCAGTCCTTTAATGAAACTTTTGGAAATACTATGAGAAAAATTCAGTCTGTAGATCAATGACATTAAAGCTTACCTACATTAAAGCTCCCGCTAGATTAGTAAGGGCTGTCAAAGCCTTTGAGGAACAAATCTATGTTAAGGCTGATGGAAAGGATTTTGCTGTCCTAGCAAATGTCAGTACTCCAGATGCACCATATGGGAGCACCTTTAGGGTTGAAATACTCTTTGTGATTACACCTGGGCATGAGATGCCCTCAGGAGAACAGTGTTCACACATGGTTATATTATGGCGAATGAATTTCTTACAGAGTACCGTGATGAAATTAATGATAGAAAACGGAGCTCGTCAAGATATGAAGGACAACTATGATCAGTTTGCAAATTTATTATCTCAGACTGGTAAACCTGTTGATTCAAAGGACCTTGGTTCCAACAAGGAGCAATTTTTGGCATCAATACAGGCAGAGCCCCAGTCAGATTGGAAGCCGGCAGTTCAGTTTTTCTGTAACTTCACCGTTGTTTTGACAATATTCTTGGCAATGTATGTTCTTGTCCACATTTGGATGGCTGCACCCAGTAAAGTTTAAGGGATTGAGTTTGATGGGCTCGACTTGCCAGATTCAATTGGTGAATTTGTTGTCTGTGCTGTCCTAGTTCTTCAAGGTCAACGAGTGTTGGGTTTAATTTCACGCTTCATGCAGGCCAGAGCACAAAATGGTAACTCCATCATTGCTTTCCTTTTTTGCTTTTTGTATTATTAAATTTGAGAACTATCTTGAGTATATTTAATTATCTGACCGTATTGGAACAAGTGTAGTATATTGTGAAAGTTCTTTTGTTTTTTAAAGCAGCTCAATGAAAGAGAGAAGAGTGAAAAGCCAGATGACATCAAATCCTGTTAGATTAAAAAGATGCAAACAAGGGAAGAGAAGATGAAATAAAGTGAGGGTACTTTGGCTTAAGTTAATTGCCCCTGCAGTACCATCAAAGAAAGCCCTTCTAAATTACTCAAACAAAAATTCTTATTTTAGTACCTTCCTGGTGGGAAATGGTGTTTTGCCCAAGGCTAGTACTAATAAACATATTAGTAGAGCACTAGAGCTTATTTCCATTAAGCTTTGCATTTCTTATTGATGAAGACCTCAAAGTACTCATTCAAAATTACTGGTTGTCAAAGTAATTGTAAAACATCCATTTGAAATTGCCAAGCTACATCACTTAGGATAGAACAAATAATTTTGGAATTCCAGAAAATAAAACAGGTGTTGGGGAATATTTCGTTATCTGGACGAGGTGCTCGAAAATATAGAAGATGTGTAAATTAACAGTAGATTAACCTTAGAGGTGTCAACAAACCATTAATTTTGAAAGGGGGAAACTGGTAAAAACCAGTTTTTTCTAGGAATATGTTTGCTGAGTACAGGAACCAGATATATCAGCAACTGGAATGCCTTTTATGTTAATTCTTTTAGGTACATAGTAACATGTTTCTTTACTTTTTCAAATGCCAATGTATGCTGGGCCATCATTATCAAATTGCAAATCAAGTTATGTATTGGAAAGTTAACTTTTGGACCCTAAATCATAAGGTATATTAAAAAATTAGCTTGAATTATGCAATTCATAAAGAAAAAGAGAAATTAGCATGAAATATATCGTATAAATGATATATATGTTGAAAGTTATAGCAAAAGAGGAGAAAAAAGCTATAGATTTTGAGAATAGAATTTGCCACCAAAAGATATATATATATATATATATATATATATAGTATGCTTCCCTTACAACCAAAGAAGAGATGCTTGCTGGAGGGGAAACTTGAGACTTCCCTGGCTGCCCAAGAACAGAACAGAATAGGAATATCCATGTGTAGTTGCCATTATTGCTTCTAATTATCATTCCTTGGCCTAGATGATGGTAGCATGTCTGAAGTTTACTTTCCCTTGATTTTTCTTATCTTACACCATTGAGTTTTGATGTGTTGAAATATATCACAGCTACACCTCCGTTATCAAATAGATGATTTGCCCCCAAAAGCAAAGGGATGCAGAGTTCAGGTTTACTTTGGAATTGAGTGGCTAAAAAGCACGGAGCATTCAAAAAGGATTACAGAGAGAAGAATGTATCTACTATCGATTCTATCCTTCAAAGTATCAAGAACTCTGAAGATATAGTTGACGCATCAAAGTCAAAGGTTGTGGGTTGATAACATTACTATATTTGGGAAGAATGATGGGTCCCACAGTTTGTTGTATATTATTTAATAAAATAGATAGAAAAATTAGAGTATTATACCCCTAAAATTTTTAAATAAGATATTTTTTTTTTAATCTAAAATTTCCTTTTTATCTCCAAAAATTTAGCACAATAATCTCTAACTATTTTTTCTCACATTATCCTCCTTTGAGATACAAAAATAATTTTTCCAAATAATTTTCCTTAAAATTATGGAGACACCAAGCTTTTAAAATCCTCAAAAAACCCCAAATTTCACTTTTTCTTTCTAAATTTTAAGAACATATGCATATTATATATGTACTATTTAATAACAATAATGTCCTTTTTAATAATTTGCCATCTAAACTTACTTTTCAAAATAATCATCCAAACATGTTTCTAAAAGTCAGATTAAAAAAAAGTCATTTCTATTATCGCAAATCCAAACATAAATCACTTCGTATAATCTCACTTTTATCCAATTATACTTCTGAAAAAGTAGATTGAAAAAAGATTTACCTTTCCGAAGCCAATTTAAGCACATCCACAATGTATACAAGACAAAAGGTGAGCGAATTTTTTTTTTTTTTTTGGTGACATAAGGTGAGTGAAGTTAGTCAGAGTTTTGGCAGCAGCCAATGCCATTGCGATTGGTGGGTTATTTTTTTGGTAAAGACATTTTAGTCTTTTAATATTATAAATGCATTTTTCATTTTTAAGTTTTATACTTACCAAACATATTTGATATTTCTAAATCCAATTTTTTTTATTTTTGTTTTTGTTAAAATTTTCACATTACTCCAAATCAATTAGGGCTTTAATGATGTAGTCGAAGTTAAATCTGTAAAAACATACCTAATAATTGCAGAAAGAATCTCAAAAGTCAAAGCAGAGGGGTAAAACTGCAAAACCATTTAATTTAAACAATTAAATTAATGGTCTTTGAAGTGGTTGCCGTTTTGAGTTTATTGGTTGAAGATTCATTCTTTACTGATTTTAGATGTTGGGTTAGTGTTTAATTTAATTTGTTGGAATGTGTTTCTCTTTTTAGATTTTAGCCGCTCATATGATGTTATTATCATTCTTATAGGTTTTTGTGAAGGGAGAGAGAGAATATTTTATATGACTATTTAATTGAGTTTAATTAAAAAATTGAATTTAGTATTATATGGTCCAATTGTAGTAACTTTCAACAAAGTTTTCTAAATTAAATTCACACGTATTCCAACTCCTTTTACTAAGGATTTACACATGTTAATAAAGAGAAAATTGGCAGTTAATCAGAAGAAGTTGCATTATTTCTAAGAAGATTTAAATTGATTTTATTCGAGAAAGAGTTGATGTAATATCTATTAAGGAGAAAACGGTAGAAAATCCTTTGAGGTGGCTTGGACATATTCAAAGAGAGATATTATATGTATCAATAAGGAGGGTTGATCAACTAGTATAAAGTCCGTTAAAAAAAAAGAGATGGACAACAAAAAGAATATTTCATGAAATTATTAATTAGCGAGACTTTTTTATTAATAATATATAATAAAATATGGTTTTTTGACGCAGAGGTAGGGTTGTAGGATTGTAGTTGACTGTACATTGTGGGATAAGAATTGCTGTATCCAAAAGTCATATCATTTCATTTTTCAAGTAATTATTATTATTATTTTTTGTCAGCATTCATTTTTCACATAAATGTTGCAACTATACATATTATATTTGGGGTAAATATTGAATAAAAAATAAACTTAAAAAATACCAATTTTTTTCTTCAAAAATATAGGTAATGAAATTTAAATTTTTTTATATCAATTAAGAGAGTCTTATAAATTCACCATGATGAACAATCTCCAACTTTGAAAAAACAAAGAAACAAAAATACTAAGTTGCTTTTCAAACATACAAAGTTTGCCTGGAAACCCTAAAGCCTTTTTTTTCTTTTTCTTTTTCTTTTTCTTTTTTGAGAAGTAAGGAACATGAACCGACTCATTCCGCTCGACAACCCTAAACCCTTTCTCTTGTTTGAACTGAAACGAACCCTAAACCCTTTTTGTTTTTAGCAGACCAATTACATCCCTTGTTTTGTTTGAATGTTCATCTTATATTCGGAAACTGTGCACCAACATGGCAAGCCCTACCACGAATATTGGCTCACTTGACATGGATATTCTGGTCAACTTTTTCAAAACCCTTTCTGTCAGGGCAATAGGTCGTCTTCGGACCTATTGCAGAGCGTTTGCGTCGGTGTTTACTTCGCCGCAGTTTATAGATGAACACCAACGCCATGCTGCAATGGAGAATCCCGTTCTCCTGGTTCATCTGTGCCGTCAAGGTGCGGATGCTAACATGGTCTACGACTTTGTGCGTCTGGTAGATCCGAGGAATGGGCAGATTAGAGATCATCCCTTGCCAGAGTTTATCGACTTTCCTGAAAGCGTTCGTTGGGATATAGTGGGAAGCTGCCGTGGCTTGCTTCTCCTGAAGGTATGGAGCGGCAGCATTCTTTTTTATCTGTGGAATCCAGCGACGGCAAAGTTGAGATCATTGGCTTTTCCTCCTTTAATGAGATAGGGTAAACGTCTTTGCCACGCCGGTATCAGATTCGGGTACAGCAGGATAGCTGATGATTTTAGGATCGTTCAATTCTTTCATCTGTGGTACCCTTCTCGAAGATTTCGGCCAGTTGACGATAGGTGCAAGCGGCATGAGACATCATTCCTCTTTTCTTTGAGAACTGGTTTATGGACAGAATTGGCCTTTGGGGTTTTACAGTCGACGCAGATTTTAGAAGTGGGTCCCCGCGCGACTATTTGGTTTGCCTTGCCGACACGGAGTTCGTGTTTACGACAACGATATTGCTTTTTACTCCTGGAATGGAGACTGGGTCAGTGTAATGAAGTTGGAGGAGGTTGAGGGTGAGGACCGATTTGAAGTGACCCAAACCCATACGATTGGTCTATTTCTAGATGTGATGGAGCTTGCACGTTTTTGGAGGAACCAAGCTGTGTTCTTTGATCGCTTTTGGTGCGTATATCAACTCGTCAATCTCCACACTAATCAAGAGAGGATAATCGAGTGTCCAGATTACTTTCTTGCTCCTTGGCGTGACACATTCAATTACGAGGAGAGCCTTGTGTCACCTGAGATCGTCCTCTGAACATTGCTACAACATATCTCTGTTGCTACTTTTTTTTGTTGATTACAAAACATGTTTAAAATGTTTCCCTACAAAATTGAAGTTCAGATAGCACAGACCATCCTCTGAACATTGCTACAACATAGAAATTCAGTATTAGCTGTTTTAAACTTTGCCGATTCCCGTTGTGTTTCTTTCTGCTATGCTTTTTCTCTGTTACTACTTTTTGGTCTTGCTCTTGCTCTGCTAGGCCCATATAGAGATTCTTATTTTGAAATAAGATAATCTGTCTACTTCACTTATTTGTTTCAATTCCTCATCTATTCTAAATTTTAACATTAAATTCCTCGTTTATGAAGTAAAGGAGAATGGCTATGATGAAGGTATCATGATTTAATATGGTGGTTAATAATATATTATTGAATATAAGCATAAGGAGAATGGCTATGATGAAGGTATCATGATTTAATATGGTGGTTAATAATATACTATTGAATATAAGCATTACTGCTGCCTGCTGGGAATAGTCAAGAAGAGCATGTAAGGGAATAATTAAAAAGAGTAGCAGTACCTCGTGCTCGTGGCATTGATGTGCACTGCTTGGTGGGTCTTTTAAAGCTTTTCCCATTCAGAATCTTCATGCTTTTTTCCCCCATAAATCACGTCTATGTGTAGGGTTCCCATCGTTTTTTCAATCATGGATTTTCTTTTCAATTTCCCATCGTTTCCGTCGCTCATGAATTTTCCGCGTGTTCATCTGTTTGTTTCATCACTACTGATTAATCCCAGATGAAAAAATCCTTTCTTTAATTGATTTCCACACTGATCAGCATTTTCTGGCGTTTTAAAAGATTTTGCCTTGATTTTTGATTTTGGGATCACTTTCTGGATTTTGGACTTACCAAATCCTTTCATTTATTTGCTATAAGCTAGTCTTGATCATTTTCCTCTGCATATGCTGTTCTTTTTTTCTTTTTCTTTTTAATTTTTTGGGAAGGTCTTTTTTTTTTTTTTGGGCTCTATCTTCGTTCTCTCTGGGTGATTGAAGTTCATATTCTATTCCTTGAAAAAATGAAGCTTGTTGTTAGGGTAATTGAGGCCAAAAATGTGCCACCGACGGATCCTAATGGGTTAAGTGATCCGTACGTGAAGATGCAGTTGGGAAGGCAGAAATTTAAGACCAAAGTGGTCAAGAAAAGCTTGACTCCCAAGTGGGATGAGGAATTTAGTTTCCGGGTTGATGATTTCAATGAGGAGTTACTGTTCTCTGTGATGCATGAGGATAAGTATTTCGATGATGACTTCGTGGGACAGCTCAAAGTGCCGGTTTCCCTTGTTTTTGAAGAGGAGATTAAGTCTCTTGGCACTGCTTGGTATTCTTTGCGACCCAAAAGCAAGAAGTCCAAGATCAAGTTAAAGTTGTGGTTTTTTGTATTGACTTCATGTAATTTAAGCAAGAAGTCCAAGATCAAGGAGTGTGGTATGCTATAAAGAAATCTCTCTGCTGTTGAAATATCAATGAGTATGCTCAGCATTTCATAACTTGTTCTTGCCAAGAATAACAAATATGAATAAAATTAGCCATTGTTATTTCTATTTTTCCCTTCTAATTTTACTTCTTAAGTTAAAGTTGTGGTTTTTTGTATTGACTTCATGTAATTTAAGTAGCTGAAACCTGAGAGAATTGAATTTGCTAACTAAGAGTAAACACAGGTCGATGAATCGTGAATTTTAGCTTTCATTTATTTTGTCGGTTATTTGTTGCATAGATTTTGACAGTTGTGTTCTGGACAGGGGAGATTTGTTGAAGCATATGTTTTTCTCGGAATAATCCATCCTTGAACTCAAGCAGTAGTGGTGATCAAGTAGTGAATGCAGGTAATGAATCACCTTCAAGATCTTCCACCGGCAGTTCATGCTCATGTCCAAAGAGAATTCAAGAAACGACATCCTCTAAGGATGAAAAACCCTCTACACAAGAAATATTAACTTGTCGAATTGCTCAAATGTTTAATAAAAGTTCTGATATGCCTCCAACAGTACCTGAGAAGAAGGAAGGCAATGACTCTTCGGTATGTTAATTTTCTTGTGAAATTATACCGTATTCATGTTGGCTGTGAATACTTTTGTGATGGACAAACAAATGCGAGCGGTAGTGTTGCTAATTTGTGCAAAGTTCTTGGATAGACATGATTTTGTGATCTAGTAATGTACAAAAATAGGTAGACTAAGCCCAAGAATTGCTGGCATGCTCACATGTCTGGTAGCTTTTAAACTTAAACTAGTTGATGCTTTTAGTTGAATTTGCATCATTCTTAAGATCTGCTAGATAATCTTGTGTGATTTAGTTGCTGCAAGACATTCATTCTATAAGTTGGACACTGCTTGGTGGATGTGAATGTTTTCAGTTTTGTTCAGTCTGAACGGGCCATGAGAATGGATTTTCATTCATTATTGTTGGTCTATCGTGTGACTTGAAATTTTATAAAACTAGTCTATCTTTATCACCTCAATAGCTAAGTCAGTTGAAATTAGCTGATGCCCTGTAATTTAGCATTTGCAAGATCATTAGAGGTGTGCTCATCAACCCCTCTGAATCTTTGAAGCAGGTTAGTGAAACGAAAACCTGGTTGGTGGATGAAAGTGTGTTGGCCCATTTTGAATCACCTGAACTAGAAATGGTATGTATGATTCTAAGGGTAAAGCTACGTAGTAATTTTGTATGCATGCTATATCTTATCTAAGTGATAGAGATTCTTTGGTATGTCAGGTTCCATCGAAATTAGCTGATGATGATGTTCCGAAGGATAATGAAAGGGATAGAAGTGAAGTGCCTCTAGGAAAAATTGTAAAGCACATAAAATCTCAGGGAACCAAGAGAAAGAAGGTGAAAAAGAACGCATCTATACCGGATGAAATGAAAAAGGCTGAAAATGATATTGATATTTTGAACATGGTCAGACAAATCAATTCAGATAACTTAGAAATATCTACTAAGTGTGAATCGAGTAATGGCCATGAGGATCCTTTGAGTGAGAAAATGCTAAAGGATTCAGCTCATGCAATAACTAAAAAAAGAAAATTTGGTGAAGAAACACCTATCCAAGTGCCTAAGCGCAGGCGGTCTTCCTCTGCTTCTGGAAGTTTGAGACCGTTCAGTGGCACTTCAAAGGCTTCTCTGATAGTTTCAAAAGACCCCCCTGAAGCGAAAGTACCCTCTGATGCAGAACTTATTCCTGATACAGATAAGAAAACTAGGCAGAGAAGGAAAGTCAAAGGCAGTAAGCCGGGTTCAGTAGTGTCTTCTTTAAAAAAGAAAGCTGAGGTCTCTGACAGCAATCATGACGATGAGGCCTACGAATCTGATGAGCATGACTTGAAGGTCAAATCTTACTGCCTAGTAACTTTTGTGCTGATATAGAATCTTGGACTGTAAGTTTTCAATATTGTATACTTCTACTTATTGTCTGCCTCTGTTGCAGAGCACTGATAAGCTAAAGAAACCTGACAAGGCCTCTAATAGTAATGCCAAGTCTTCCACGGGGTCTTCTAAAATGCAGAAAAGAAAAAGTATTGCAGGACTGGCGAAGGTAAACTTCCTTGACAGCTTTCTTTATCAACGTCTCAGTGACATATCTTTGCCATGGGCGGATTTTGTTATACACATAATCTTTGATTAGTGGAACCTACAATTGCTTCCCCTTCTCCCTTTGTACAGTGTACAACAAAGGAAGGCGATATTAATACTGAAGACCTGATTGGTTGCCGAATCAAAGTTTGGTGGCCTATGGATAAGCAGTAAGTGCCTATAGTAAATTGAATTCAGCTTTCCTTGTCTGTTTTATTCCTTATTCCATGCCTCATCTTCTCATCATTAACTGATGTTAAAATCTTTCTGTTTTTAGATTCAATAGCACCGTCTCTTCATCATCTAATGTGTTCTTTGCTTGTCTTTGAATACTGGGGATCTCTAACATTTTCTCATTTCAATGTATAAATTTAATTTATGGTTGCCTTTATGTATTTTAGATTCTATGAAGGCACTGTAAAGTCGTATGACTTGCAAAAGGGGAAGCATGTGGTAAGCTGGATTATACTGAACTTATGTTTTGGTTTATTTACTGTGGGCCACTTACTATTCGCAATCCTGATGCAATTTTCTTTTTTCATGCTGTGTCAAGATACTATATGATGATGGAGATGTGGAAGTTCTCCGTTTGGAAAAGGAGCGATGGGAACTTGTTGACAAGGGTCGTAATTCTGCTAAGGTCTCAAATTTTATATCATTATTCCTTCTTTCTCTTGATTAGATGTAATTTTCTATTTCCAACGAATGAAATCAGTGATAATTGAAGTCTGATGCTTTTTTTATTGCCTTTCCAGAAGATAAAATCTTCAAAAAATCTTTCTTCACCTCAAGTGTAAGTATTCCCCCTCCAAGATAGTCTCAAGTGTTAGATGGTATATCTATTATAAAATTGAGCATAATGGAATGCATAGCACCCTCTTGTTCCAAAAGTTCCCTTGTCTCTTGTGATGTTATGATATATATTTCAAAAATCTTCCTTGTAATTTTTTAAATCTGAAATGGTAACTTTTTGCACAAAATGTGTCCCTGATTTTATTCCTAATATGGCAGAAAAGACAGCAAAGTTAATGTTTAGGTTCAAAATGAGACTATAATTTATTGAGTTAAGTAGCAAATCCGTCTCGGAAGGAAGTATGTGCAAACTCCCAATGTTGTTCTGGAAGTCTTTTTGGACTCAATGTTGCTTTGGGAGTTTTAAAAAGTAGCACTGTTGCCCCAAATTAACTTTCCTGACGGTCAAGCGTGAGTTGAACTCACCCTGATTATGTGGCATGGCCACTTGGCACCATGTCACTCTTTTTTCCAACTTAAGTTTACAACCATCGGTGCCACATCGTGGGAGAGGGAGAAAGAAGAAAAGATGCATTTTTTTTTTAATTTTCTACTTATAAATCTTAGTTGTAAACTTGAGTTGGAAAGAAGGGTGACATAGGGCAACATTGCTACCTTTTAGAACTTTTGGGGAACATTGAGATTCATAAACCTTCCAAAGCAAAGTTGAGACTTCACACATATTTTCAAGGTGGATTTGCTACTTCACCTTAAATTTTTTATACTTGTTTGCCCAACTTTTTGAGTTAACTTTAGCGACCTTTAATCTCTGTTCCAACTTTGAACTCATGGCTGCTTCTCTATGAGTGTTCAAATATTCTGTTGCTTAGACATGTCAACAAATCGGAGTGATGTAGCATAAGCGTGGTGGGCTCATAACCCATAAGTTCAGTTTCGAAACCTGGCTATGATATAAGAGTGGCTTCCAATGCAACTTTTTCTCCCCACTCCATACATGACACTTGAAGATGCCTCTTATCACTCTCTGAATGCTTTTCTCATTTTTGTGGTTGGCAACTGCATATGTTTAGGGACGGTGACTGTTGGAAAGGAATTTCAATTTGCCAAAGATTCCTTCTCAAACCAGATTGAACCATATAGCACTTTTGGAAAAAAGGAAAAAAAAAAGGGCAGAAATAAATTGGAGCAATGATTTTGGTTTCGTGTAGGAATTATATATGTGACAAGTAAAAGCAAACTTGTTTTTATGTAACAAAAAATTTAAGTTGGGCCCTGGCCTCTGGGGACTTACGAAGACTGAGCAAGCATCCAAACTTAAAAATTCTTCAGATCAATATGATTCGAACCCACAATTTTATGATTATGAACCAATCATTTTACTAATTGGATCATCTTTTATTGACAACATATAGAAACAAACATTATTTTTTTTCCCAAAAGTTTGTGTGATTTGGGTGAGGACTCAACCAGCTAAACCTAAAAGCAAACTTGATGCGAGTAGGGGAGAATTTATTGGAGAGCTCATGAAAGGTCCAAGTCTCAAGTCTCTACTCAATAAGGGCCTTTGTATAAGAGAGCCGATGTGGGCAAATGTCCTCCTCACTCGTGTAAAATATTACAACCAGTGTACCAGTTTTTCACCGTATCCCTTTTTTCACTAATAGTACTACTTAAATTCTAACATTTTCCTCCTGAATTTTTGAAAAAAAAAAAGCTTCACACACACACACATTTTTTTTTTGCTAATAACAAAATTTTTCTCGTGTATTCACCCAATACAGTAAAAAACAACTTAACAAAAGTAAAATAAAACTATCCTGTTAAAATATTTATTTTCTCATAATTTCATATTCTAATTTAAGACCGACTCTATATGTTATTATTATTTTTCAATCTTAAGTGTAAGAGTCAGATGAGAGGTTTTTTGGGTTCTAAACCGAAAACCTCGCTTTGTTTTATCTCACAAATTCACATTTCCTTCCAAACTTACAATTTCGTTTTTTAAGCAAATACAATTCCCATTAATTTTACATATTAAAGGGAAATTCATTAATAGTGATAGTTTTCAATGTAAATTATTAAAATTGTATTTTACGAAAGTCACCACACATTTTTTTTAGAAACAATCAATTACATATTTTAATGTAGATACATATTTACTATTGAAGAGAGTATTGTATTTGGTCTAAAATGATTTTAGCGATAAATCCTTGGAGTATATCAAATCTATATAGTCATAGTGCAAGACGAAAATTCTCTCCAAATAAATGAAAGTTCTATTGGCCAAAAAAGAAAAATACAGGAAAATTCAAGGGAAGAGAAATGGTATGCCCACATATCGTGTGTGAGCAACAGACTCCTCTCTGCGTGAACTTTAGGTCCACGTGAAGAAAAAACCATGTTCTACTAGCACATGCTTGTTCATATAAGTCTAATGATGAGTTTGTGGATGGTCAAGAAAGTTGGTTGTTGGTACTTGTATGAAGGAACTAGGGAGATTAATGCAGTTTTTTTCTTCTTCTTCTTCTTTCGATATAAGGATCAATGCTCTGATGGTGTTGTTCTGCTTGCAGTCATGTGTCTTGCTCTTCTTTTCTTTCCTAAAAAAAAAGTTGTGTGTCCATATATAGAATAATTTGATTTTATTTGTTTTTTGTTTTTTTTTTACTTCTTTTATTCAATCAATGGGGATTTTGAAACTAAGAAAAAATTAGGAGGAATCAAGAAAAATTTTTCTCTCTAGCGAAAAAATTAAGGGGGAAAAAAAGAAAAAGATTTGCCAAAACAACCTTTAAAGTTTGAACAACATTTCCTAAAGAGGATGAATTGCTTAGCCGCCGTGGGTTTGTGTTTTCAAGGGATTATTGAATAATTTGATAAGGGTGGACTAATGCTGATAAGTATTATACTTTGGATGCATTGTTAAAGATTGTGTGACTTCCATCTCACACTTCAAAAAGCCTTTCTTTTACTTTTTCCTCAGCTTGGCAAGTTGCCATCACTCATTCATTTACACTTCCAAATGGCCTATTAGAAGCGGATAGTTTATCCTTCAATTACAATTCGTGTGAGCCATAATACTTTTAGCGGAATCGGGTTTCGGTGCTCGTCGTAAAGATAGGTAGAGAGCGCTCATCTACTCTGGACCATTCAGATTTAAATCTTGACGGTCTAGATTTAATATTCTTAAGTGTGTGATTTTTAAATGAATAATATGTTTTTTGACAAAATGATAGTTAAGATATTATCTTCATTTTAGATTTTGTAACTATAAAAATAATTGTTTTTTTAAAATTACAAACTTAAAAATATTAAATCTGGACCGTCCAAATCCAATCTAGACGGTCTAGAATGGATGAACACCCTCTACCTATTTTTACGACGAGCACCGAAACCAAATCCCATACTTTTATATATAACATAGTGACAAATAAACCAGAAAAAACAACCCTAACTAATGAACTCAATAACATTATCTTGTTATTTGTCATACACTCTTACCTAAAGAAGCAATACATTAATACAAGCAGTCTAAATCGATCATAAATCCAAAGAATTGCATATAAATACACACATGTTTGCTGATTAAACAAGTATTGTAAAACTAATATCCAACGCCTAACTATTAGCATCACATTAATTATTGTATATGTCCCATCATTGAATACATAAAAAATTAAAAATATTAATTACTAAATTAATTAATTTAATTACAAACAAATTTACACATTTAAATTACTTTTCAAACACTGTTTATAAGTCTCATCTTTTGATTGTTTACCCAAGAAATCAAGCCAAAATTTACAGTTTTCTAAGCTCAGATAACAAGTTTAATTTCCAATGATTTCGAAAAGATATATTTTGCTTTTAATCATAACTCATTTTACACCCATATATAAAATTGAAAACTACACACTCTTTGTGAAGAGGTTCTAAATAGTATTGGAAATTGGTTTGTTCCATTTTGTTCTTGATATAAAATTTTATCTACTCTCTCTAGCTATCATGCACTCTTTCTAAACACATAATATATACTAATCTCACACATAAATAAAAAAATGAATTGTTATTAAAATTAAATTTAGACTAACAAAATTGTAAGTTTCACCCATGTAATGTTTATGGTAAAATCGTATGCTATTTCTTACCAACAATTACTAGTAACAATGTGAACTTTTATCCCACCGAAAAAAAATGTGAACTTTCAATAGATTGTTGATGTTTCGTTCTAAGTTTGATATCAAAACTAGTACGATTCTAAATCTCACTTACATCAAAATAGGTATAAGGACTAATTTATCTTGA
Organism: Mimosa bimucronata; assembly: GCA_037074515.1. Taxonomy (NCBI): domain Eukaryota; kingdom Viridiplantae; phylum Streptophyta; class Magnoliopsida; order Fabales; family Fabaceae; genus Mimosa; species Mimosa bimucronata. The sequence goes on from CM073438.1 coordinate 8,495,931, forward strand.
GAGAGGAAATGATATGTCCCGCAATGTCATAGAATACTAGTGGACCTATATTTGATCCATTTTGAAGGAAGTAGGATGTGCCTCTGATACTAACTTTAAGAATTTACGCTTTATTTTCCTAAGGTTTAATATCAGAGATTGCACAGTTTTAAATCTCACCTCGATTAATATATGTTTGAGGACAAGAAGAAAAGAGCAAGTTGGATCATTCTTATATTTAGCAAATGACATTAGTGTCAACCTTTCTAAATGGATAAAATGCAGTGACTGATCCTCCTAGTTTTTTGATTCATTATTTTAGGATTGACATCGTTTCATTCCCATTCACTACCATACGCATTTTAACATTTATTTGGATCTTTTTATTTTGCATTAATTAAATGCAAGATACATTTAAGGTTACTTTTTCAATTATAAGATTGTCATACGACATTATTCTATAAAAAAAAACAAGCTCCTTTTTCCAAATGCCTTTCTGCTGCTCAACCCTTGATGGTAATGATTTTACATTATTCTATAAAAAAACAAGCTCCTTTTTTCAAATGCCCTTCTGCTGCTCAACCCTTGATAGTAATGATTGTTTTTCTTGTCTTTATATTAAGTTTAATTGAATCATTACAATAAGAGGATTTGAGGAACTAATGAAGGAACACTTTTGAGTTTCAAATAACAAAACCCTTATCAACTTTTTTTAAATAAAGATTAATGCTATCATATTATAAATCTATCAAAATTTATGACTATTTTTTCGTTCATATTATGCCATTATAGGCTAAAATTTGTCAAATGAGTTAACCAAAATATAGACATCACACCCACTTATTAAATCACTCCTCTAACCATAAATATAAGATCAAGCCACTAGGTATATGAAATTAAAGTATGGATCGATTGGACTACTGGTTATTGAACTCAACCTTAAGACAAAAACTATATATTAGTAAGGGATTCATTCTTACGCTTTTTTATGACCTCCAATTGGCACAAAATAGGTTTCAAAGTTGTCCTTACTTTCCAAATATTTTAGCATTTCAAGTTAGACATATTCTTCACAATTCCCATTTCCATATAATACTATGCGATGATTGATTCTTGCACCTTTGATTCGGTCTTTTAGGTTAAGGTTAAAATTGTTCAATTCTCATTCACATATTTTCATTTTGTATTAGTTAAATGCAAGATCCATCTTTAAGGTTACTTTTTCAACGATAAGATTGTCATACAACACTATTCTTTGAAAGTCAAGCTCCTGGCCCTTCCTCTTGGTATTATATTAAGATTAATTTAGTTATTACAATCAAGCATAATTGGGGAACTAAAAAAGGAAAATTTTTGCATTTTAAATAGGAACCCTTATCAATTTTTTTTTTAAAAAGATTAATGTAGTCATTTTATAAATCTATGAAAATTTATCTTTTTTTCTTTTTCATTCCTATTATAGACTAAAGCATCTTTGTTAAAATTTGAAAACTAGAATTAAATTAAGTACAAACTTGATTTAATTAAGCTTACACTAACATTTCACTTTCTCCAGTCCTAAATATAGGATCTATTTGGAGAGGTGCGTTTAATCCTAAATATAATATATCTTTTTAATTTTTCTCAAATTTTTCAGAAATTATCCCTATTGATGCTCCTTAATAATAAACAAGCTAGAGAAGAAGGGTATGAATAAATGTAGATGGTTAGGGTGTTTTGGTAATATTATGTGATTTTAACTAACTTAACTAACATATTTAATCTAATCAAAATAGATAAATATGTATTTATGTAACAAATGTTGAAATAAATAGTTTAACTTCAATAACTTGTTAAATGAGTTAACAAAAAAAAAAATATAGACATCACAACCATTTATTAAATTGTTCCTCATATTTTAAATATAAAATCAAGTTGATTTTTTTAAAAAAATAAGAATATAAAATTAATAACTTAAAAGTATTTATATTTATCATTTTTTTCTCAAAACTAAATTATGTTATTTATAAACTGATGTATAATCTAATTATATGTAATATATATACGAAAATTAAGCTATCTATTTTACTTCCTTAACCTAAAAAAATCACCACACATTTTCTTACAAATAATAAAATTTATTAAATTTTTTTATGTAGATCATATATATTTATGGTCGAAGAGAGCACTACATTTGGTCGAAAATGATTTTAGCAATGAATCCTCCCTATTTCATATCTAATAATATAATCCAGATAGAGGAAAACTCTACTGGCCAAAAAAAAAAAAGGAAAATTCAATTGGGAAAAAAAAAAAATGATGTGCCCACATGCATGTCATGTGCAAACGATAAACTGGTCTCCTTTACTTGTAGTTTAGGTCCAGGTGAAGAAAAACCATGTTCTACTGCTTGTTCATAAAATGTTATGATTAGTCTATGAAAGGTTAAGATTATAAAGTCGGCGTGCTCGTCTGAGAGTGGATTAATGCAATTTTTTTTTAATAAAAGGATTAATGCCGTTATAGTGCTGTTACATAAGTCTGTGAAAGTTTATAAATATTTTTTTCCATTTGTAATCTCACAGGTAGTGAATATACTAATGGAGTAACACAAAGGCAACAAATTAATTTATAGCTTGTTTGAACTAATGTTTACAAAAGTAACTTTTATTTTAAGTTTTTAGCTGACTTTTGTAAACTAAGTCAAAACTGGGAGGGTAAAAATCAATTGGTGTAATATATGATATATATTTGGATAGACTAAAAAATCATTTGACTTAAACTTGTTCCAATGATAATAAAAATTTAAATTAAGAAGATTTAAATTTAGAAATAAGTCAAAAGCTAAAAGTTAAAAAAGGTTGTTGTAATTTTAAAGTGACTTTTGAAAAAAAAAAAAAAAATCATCAGTTACCTCCACCGTAAACATATATAACTTCGGCCCGAAATTAATTTTGGAAAAACTATATTTGAGGTCCTTTAAGTTTCAGTAAAATTTGGTCATGAAATTTATCTTTTGGGGGTATGAGTCCTTATGTGGAAGCTTTCACAGTGTCTACCTCTAGACTCATTAATGAATCTTTGGCTTTGCTAAATCAAATACAAATGACGGAAGACACGACGAGTCAACTGAGACTATCTTAACTCAGGGCACCTTTGCCCTCTTATGTATTTTCTTCTTTCGCCTTGTAAATACCCCGTTTGAGTAATAAAACTCCCTTTCCACTAAAATATATATATATATATATATATATATAAGGACTCATACCGCAGAGAAATAAACTCTAAATCTCTAAGGACATTGACTAAATTTGACTGAAACTACGATGACCCCAAACATAGTTTTCCCTCTATAAAAGTGATTTGGTTTATATTATAATGTAATTATGTATAACAGTAATTTTTTTTTTTTAGAAAAAGTTAAATAGGTAGGGAATGTATACTTGTAGTTTAGGCCTTATGAAAATATAGGCATAGCCTATTTACATAAATAAACTTGATAACTTATGTACTAAATAGATTAAGTTAGACCATAAATCTATGATAATGTTCTAACATATTTTCATCCCTACACAAAAGCATAAAAATGAAGTAATATTGCCTTTTATCATTAAAACACGCAAGATTTCATAAATTTCATTCAAAGAGCAAAAATCACCAAGTTTAAACTCAGGCAAAATAGATTCCTTACTTTCTGTTGAACCATTCATTTATATGGCAGCAGGATGTAACTGAGTACTGTCACCTCTATCTTAGATTCCTCAAGGAGCCTTTCTTTTTTCCCTCTAGCTTCCATAATTTGACATCACTCACTCGTTTGCACATCCGATTGGGCCATAAGAGGTTCATAGAGCATCCTTCAATTTGCCTGCCAAACCTAAAGACATTGCAGCTACATGAAGTGATGTTCTTCGATGAGACATAAACTCAGAACCTATTTTCTAGGTATCATGTTCTTGAGAACTTACACGTAGGAAAATGGGCTAGTGCTAGGCCTAGTCCACTTTTGATGAAGTTGGCCCAAATGAATGTTTGGGGTCTGAATAGGATTATTTAGAAATATTGGGATTTCTGGTTTATAAATAAGAGATTGAGACGTTGACAGACACCTACAAGAAAAACAAACAAACTTCTCTTTCTTTTCTTCTTTGGTGCTCCTACTGTATAATTCTACGTCATAGTCCCTTTGTGATTTTGACTCTGCAAAGCTATATAATCAAGAGTGCTACAACTGAGTAAGTCCCCAATCCCTACATTACATATAGAAGATTGCTTTTGGAAAGGCGTGAAGAGGTTGAGTATATCATCTACTAAACTTCAAAAATTGGTCATACATGAGCCACCATTTTATTTTTATCAGCCGCATTATGATCCAATTGAAGGTGATCAATTTGTGATTCATGGTGATGATCTCACAATTTGAGATAAGGGTTAATTCTACTTTGACTACTCCATTTTAAATTCTCCATCGTTGGAAGAGATGAACATTAAAACTTGGTATCTTCCAAGTGAAAATCAAAGACGGACTTCAGAAGATCGTTTTTTCAAGCTTCTTAGAAGCATAAGCATATCTAATGCTCCTAGGTGTAGAGTGGTATATTTGATAGTTCTCGATTTAATGCTAGTTCGGGCATTGTTATTTATTTATTTATTTGATAAAATTTGGGCATTATTTTAGTTCTCGCTTAGTTTACTTCTCTTCTGTTTGAATATTACTTTTTTGTTATTTTTGGATCTATACTTTGTTCATTAAAATTTGACCTCATTTTAATTTTGGTGCATCAAGTTTGTTTCTATGTAGAAGGTAATAACAAGAGAGACATGGAAAAATATTTCCAATTGTTTTACTACAATATGAACGTATAGCTATATACAAGAGAAAGAGGAGAGAGGGTAGAATCAATTAAACTTAATTCTATGCTAATTACAATCAGAAATCAATCAATAATAAAACTCTAAAATCTCTGTTAACTAGTTTCCGAAAACATATGTACAAATATTTCCTAAAATATAGGTTTTCCAATAATCTGGGATTCTACATCTATCTAAAAATTGTTCTTTATATTTTAATAAAAATTTAGTTGGAACCACTAAAAAATAACAAGCTTTGGTCTCACTTTATGGAGGTATTATTTTTGTCCAGTTTTGCAATGCCCATTTGAAAAATGAAGTTGACGGATAATTTTACATCTTAATCCTATTTTTTTATTGAATTGAATTGTTTCTTACTAATTTTAAAAGGAGATATGAATATAGGATGACAGGGTCAGGGGCCTCTCCACTATATATAGCGTCTCCACTTCCTCTCCGCAATTGTATTTACTTTCAATGGTCGAAGTCTATTATAATTAGAAAAAACTATTACCTTTTTGTTATAAATTGTATATATTTTTTCAATTGTAATAGATCTCGACCATTGAAAGCAAATCTGATGGTTGAGATACTTAGTGGAGAGGCTATATAATGGAGAGGCCCTAGCCAAGATAACAGTGCGTAATATTTTAATTCTTATTTTTTTTATAAAGAAAGGCATAAAAAACGCTACCCAATCTAGCATATTCTGCATATATTTGGGCAAATTCACATATAACAAGTTTTATTTTATATTATTTGTTATAATAACATACTCTAAAAATAATAATGAAAAATATTAAAATATTTATGGAGTTCTAAAAATAATAAAATAATTTCAATTCAAATTGAAAATCTAACCCTAACTAATTTAAAGCTAATAATAACCATTCACATTCAAATTGGAGATCATAATCTTGCTCTAAAAGAGAAAACTTTTGACTAAGGCAGAGGGAAATCGAATGCTATGACGGAATTTGCTGGGTGTGTGAGTAGCATTTTTCTCCTCGGATTATCCAGTGGGCTTTTTTTTAGGGCAACCTACATAAATGCATTTAGATACATTAGTTAATGCTCTCAATTAAAGAAACGCTGACATGGAGAAGAAAATATTGCTTACCTTCATACACTCTTCAAAATTATTCTCATTCCATACGTTATCAAAGGAAAGTATTGTCATTATTGCACCACTAAAATCCACATTCTCATCCAAACCGTATATTGTCATGTCAAAACTTGCTGAGTTATTGTTGAAGTTTACCGCCTATACATAAACATCTGATTAGATTGGGTGAAACATAAATAATAGTCATTTACTAAATTTAAAAGCATAGTATCATTTATACATTATCTAAATTCTTATGTAACTCTAATATAAAGCTCCACTTGATATAGTAAACATTCTTTGCAACCAGTAGCTTGGAATGCCATAATATCGATAAGAGTCTAACATTATGGCATCAGGCATCCAACTATTCATAAAATCACATTTTTAAGCATTTCCAGCACAAAAAAATAAAACAAAAATATGCAACGAAAGTTAACAAATACAATAAAATATTACTTTTTGTCACTTGAGAGGTCATTTTTGTTATAAAATAGCGGTGCATAACAAACCATTTCAATTCCAAAATATAAAAAATAAGTTGTCATAAAAAATAACAACAATATATGAAAAATAATGATATAATTTCACCCCAAAACCCAGGGTTAGAAAGACCAACTCCCGCTGAGGAATCATTGAATATTTCCAATCTTAAGGCAATTTGATCTGAATAGAGGCTAAATGTAGAAAGATCTCAATGGAAAAAAGGAGCTTGTATAGACATACCTCAATAAGATGGGCCCAGTGATGGGAGCAAATACTCAGGTGGTGGTAGTCTTGGCCTCAGTTTAGGAACAACTTTATATTTCATGTCCTTGTAGCTAATCATATATTTGTAATTGATACTTCCAATAAGGTGCCAATGATATTCAATAGTGTTTCCAGGATCATAGAGATTGGGTTAAGTTAAAAATATATCACTTTATTTTTAAAAAATATCTTAACCGAGATCTATTCTCTACCCTGAAAATCTCTCTAATTTATTTTTTAAGTTTAATGTTTATTAAATTAAGTAGATGAAGAAAAATTAAAATAAGTGTTTTAAAAAAATTCAAATGACATATTTACGTGACGATCCAACAAGGTATTTACCTTAGGAGTTTAATATTTATGAAGTTAAATAGATTAAATAGATGAAAAATAACTAAAATAAGCCTTTTAAAAAAATGTCTAATCACATGTTTATATGATCCAAAACATATATGAGACGGTGTTGGCCAAAAAAAAAAAAACCATATATGAGACGGAATATGGCTTTTGAGGTCTCTATGCATATTATTAAATCAAAACATATATAAGATGAAAATAAAACAAAAAAAATTGTCATGAATATATTTGTATTATGGTGGTTTACAAACAAAAAAAAAAAAAAAGCTTATTGTAGTAGAAATAGCAAATGTATGAGGCAATCGATGATTCTATATATATACCCACACTTCAAAATAGGTGCATAAGCAGTTGATTGAAACACATATAAACACACATTTTACAAGTAGTTGAAACATGCATAACAAATTCCATAAGTGGTTGAAACATACACATAATGCATTGTCATATGATTTGTATGAAATATTAATTAAGTATAGGCTCGAAAAGTGTGGGAGGTCAAGTCGATTTATGTCATTTATATTTATTATAATTAATTTTTTTAAATATACTAGAGAGTACATAATTGAGTGTTATGAATTAAAAAAAATATAATGAAATCACGGATGAAAAATGTGTTATTTATTGTTATTTATTTGTAATGAATTAACTTATTTATCTTATTTTGTTTGCAAATGCATAATTCTATAATTCTAATAAATGCCAAAAACATATAAAAGTTATATTTTTGAAAATTTTCATATGCAACAAATAATTTATAAAAAGTATACTTTGTCGAGTTTCAAAAAATTAATTTTATTTATTATTCATACATTATGAACGAATTTCATATGAAATCAATTTTTTTCAATTCCACCCGCATACACATTAGATCAAAATATGACATGAAAAGCATTAAGAAATAAAAAACATACTTCCAAGCAGCATGTGTGTAAACTCTGGTCTCTGGATTGAATCTCCAAGATCATATCACCATGCATTCTCGTGTGTATACTTTCAATATAATTTGATGATTTAATTCTCTTCCATGTGACATTATTGTAATTCTCCCTATTAGTTTTAACCTCTATATTTTTAAAATATAATTTCTCTTGAGGTCAACTAAAGAAATGTAATGACAAAAAAAAAAAAAAAAAACTACAGAAATGTACGCGGATAGTCAAACAAAGGCGTAATCTTCTTTTTTTTTTTTACATGTTTTTGGGCTCAACCCAATGCTAGTTTTGGACCTATTAGGCTAGTATGAATTACTCTTATCTATCGACTTTGATGAAAAGAATAGAATAAGGGTGGGACTGTGATAACTTTAGTAAAAATGATTATTATCTTTAAACTAAAGTCAGGTTCAAAGTCAAGTTATATAATGTGATTTGTGTTTGGATATATTTTTGTATAAAAAAAGTCACTTGACAAATGGAAACTTGTTTGAATGACAATTTGAAAAGTGGATTTAGATATGAAATGATTAAATCTTTAAGAGAAATATCAAAAGCTAAAATACAAAAATAAAGAGGCAATGTGCGTGTTTGCAATTTTTAACCATGCTGCCATAAAAAAGGAGCAATTTTTAACCCATTTCATTTAAAAAATTGAAAAACTTGTCAAATACAAAGATTAAGGGTTAATGTATTATAGATAGCGAAAAAGACAATAATCCTCTTAAATTATATTTACATTATTTCATTTTATTCAATTAGATTTTTTTTTTCACATTTGGGCCTGTTTGGGTAGTTTAAAAATAACTTCTGGAGAATAGCTTCTGAAAAAAAAGCTGATTTTGAAAAAGCTGAAAAAATAGCTTTTGATGAATGAGAGTGTTTGGATGGTTGTTGTGAGAATAACTTTTTTTATGTGTAAATTACTAAAAAGGACATAAGTTTAATGTGTTGGGAAAGAGAGAGAACAAGGGCATTTTAGGTATTTCAATATGACATGTGTAATGATGGTATTTTCTGTCTCGTAATTCGCGTAAAAGCTGAAAAAAATAGTTGCTTGTTTGGATTAGCTTTTAGAGAATAGCTTCTGGGAAAAAAGTTGATGTTTAGAAAAAATAGCTTTTGTAAAAATGAGAGTGTTTGGATGGTTATTGTGAAAATAGCTTTTTCTGTGTAAATTACTAAAAAGGACATAAGTTTAATGTGTTGGGAAAGAGAGATGATAAGGGTATTTTTGGTAGATCATTATGACATGTGTAATGATGGCTTTTTTTTACCTCGTACTTTGTGCAGAAGGGGAAAATTGTAGCTTATTCAAAACCTAGGTTTTGGTGGACAAAACCTAGGTTTCCAATCCAAAATAGCTTTTCACATTTTTTCAAGTGTTTGGGTTACCTTTTTTAAAACCTAGGTTTTGAATCCAAACCTAGGTTTATTAAAAAAAAGTGTTTGGCTGCCATTTTTTAAAACCTACGTTTGGGGTGAAAAAATTGCTTTTTTTCTTATACCCAAACAGGCATTAGTTAATTCCCTGTGTTAATGTTACTTCTGCGTGCATCAACACTGTTTTTTTGTTTTGGCAGCAAAAGGTATATATTCCATTACTAAATCAAGAAAACCAAATACAGAGTTCTGAATGCATTATTATCCTATATAAACCAGCACTAAAACAAAACAAAAGAGCAGAAAAGAAACAAACAAAACTCTCAAAATCAACAACTTCCTAGCCTTCAATATCTTGATTGCCAGGATCTTTAGCCAAGGAGAAAGGGGTTCAACCCAATCTTTCGAGCACTTCCCCAAGCAAGCTACACAAACACTCCAATATGCAGCTGAATATTCACTTGGATTCCACTCAAGACCACCAAGGGCAAGAGCTTTGCCAAGTCTAGAAAATTCCTCCACCAGGTTCAAATCATCTCATATTGGGCCAAGAAAACTTGTTAAAAGCTCATAAACCAATGGAAGACAACCATATACAACTTTAACATCTTCACAAGTATTATCAGCACACCCATTCAAAGAAGTAGGTAGGCCAAAAATTTCAGAACTAATCAAAAGATGCATTAGAGGCAGCTCCAAACCACAACAAAACATGCTTGGTGGAACCCAACGTTTATCCCCAATAATCATGAGAACAACCTTTCCATCATAAGTCTAAATTATAAACTCAAGCATGAAAATCAGCACATGAATTACTACCAATTTTTTCCATAGTTTCAGGTTTAACCAATCTGATCCAAGGCAACCATTGATAAGCATCTGAATCCAAAGCCTTGAGCCAGAATAAATTGTTGAACAATACGATAGAAAAAAAGCTGAAAGACCACATACCATATAGGAAAACAGTATATCAACTTGAGAAGAAACAGAGAAATAACCTCCACTTCCCATCTCGATGAACCTGATCGTTTTAAACTCTACAAATTCATCCTCCTTTGTTCTTCCAAACTTCGAATCACACCACTGAAGGAATTGACCATTTCTGTCATGGCTTCATTATTTACAGATACTCCTTCTTCAGACGATCGAAATCTCCGCTTCTCAAAATCTGAAGGCATTCCTTGAAGATCCGACTCGAAACCATGATCCGCACTCAGTCCAAGCCTTGCCGATGATCCACCATAAATCAGACAATCGAATTTCTTTACTTTTCCTTGGCCCGTTCCCAAACTCAAATCTCCACCTACAATCTCAAATTCGCCCATCCACACACCAAAATCCAAGAAATCAACAACACATACAGGAAAAGGAACCACTCACACACACCCGACCTTGGCCGGAAGAACGATGACAAAAGCATCGACTCTCCCATGGAGAGATCCCTTCGATGGAGGGAGAGGACCGAAACCCTAGCACAGAGAATGGGAGTTGATCTAAATTACATCAACACTGTTTACTAGCAACCAAATTATCTTAATCAGTGGATAATGCCAAGTCAAGCTAGCCATATTGTTCCATCTATCCAACCTCATGAAACAGTAAAATATACAAATGAACCAAAACATAAACAATAAGGTAATATTCAAATACACAATAATATTAACATCAAAATAGTTCAAAAAGTTTTTATAACCAGTGTGCAAGGAAGAATGCGCGAAGCCTATCAAGCCCATCTAATTTAGAGATACACTTTTAAAAACATGATTTTAGCCTAACTAAAAACAATTTCTTATCAGCAACACTGATAAGGGTAAATTTGTTAGGATTTAGATATTTTCGGGGGCAAAAATATTCTTCTTGTTACTTCCGCATACTTCGCGCTCTTTTGCGGTTACTTTTGGGGTAAAAATGGACATTGGCCCTTTTATTTTTCATAATATAATTTGTAATTGATTTTTAATGCAAATCAAAATGTGTTGTTTATTGTACATTTTTTTTATTTCTACTTTATAAATTTTTAAAAATATCAGGGGACCAAACAATCGCAAAATTGTCTATGGCTTAATATTATTCTAATATTAATGGGATAGAAAAAGCATAAAATTAAAATTACTAAGAGATGGATAAAATCTTAAAAGAAAATTGTTGTCATGTCAAATAGGAGCCATTTAATATGGTTTAAAATTTCTCCGTCATCTGTTTATAAGCCCAGTCATATAATTGAACAAATATCAATGCCACGATGAAAACCAAAATTTCATATCATAAACAAATATTTAAAAAAAAAACGTACGTATATACAGACATGAGTGTATAGCTATAAATAAATAATTTTAATCAATTTTGTAATTTAATTAAATATATTAATCATATTGTTGTGATCCTCCTATTTGATTGCGTTAAAATTTTTTAGGTGATTTTGAATATCCCTATAGGCTATAACAAATGTAATGATATAAACACATTGTCTGCGGGTTCAACTGACGAAAGGGTTAGACATTCGACTATCTTGTCGAATGTTCGATTTCTGGGGAATACCGCTTAGTTTTAAATAAATGTTGATTGGAAAATAATAAATAATTTTTACCACTAGGTGAGAGGAATCTGACCTGTTTTATTTTTACATGGGTTAACAGGCGGGTATTACAAGATTTCATATAAGAAATTGATGTGGACTAAAAAAATTCTTATGGTACCTCTTATATTCGTGGATGGGATAGTGAGTAAGCTTCAAATTTGTGAATTGGGTTGTCCCAAAATATAAGCTTCATTTTAGGTTTGTCTAAGCATTTATTGCTATTTTTCAACTTTACCCATTATTTATTATATTTTCCTGATACATTCTTTTTCATCTCTTATTTATCACATTTTCTCTCACTATTTTTCTCAACATATTCTCTTTCGTCTTTAATAATAAAGGAAAGTTAGAAAATAAATTAGATTCTTTACATAATTATTGCTTTTAACTAACTTTGGTAGTTAAACATAAATTAGTTATTTGAAGCTAATAACAAGGGATAGAGGGAGTATATAGAATAATGTTATTCAATATATATATAAATAAAATAATATACACACATATACTAAATAATAATTATTCTATATAAAATTATTTTTTTTGCTGGAAATAAAATTATACATTTTAAATAAATAATATATAATTTTTTGGGTTAGACCGAATGGGCAGAGCAACACTTCCTGCTTAACCTTTGTCCAAAATTTTTTTGAATGACTTTTTTGGATTAGGTCGGACAAATTTTAGTCAGATTAGGGTAGGCACACAAGGTGATTGAGCACCATACTCACCCTATTATTGGCTATAAACTCAAAGAATAATAACTTTTTATGCAAAAAAAAAACTTAATGAATATTTTAAAACAACAAACTTTTGGCATTCCTAATCATGTTCTTTATATCTATCATGTGTCTTTTTATAAATATTATCGTTAAATATAATTTTATATAACAAAAATATATCACACGACCGTATGATATGAGATTGTAACACTTTATATAATGGAACTCGATATCAGTTACATGAGACACTAAGAGTGAATTAGACTTTTTCTTTGTTGTAAATTTTTTTGTTCAGGCTAAAAACTTGAAAATAAATCGTCAAATAACTTAAATAGTTCTTATGGAAAATAATGAACAAATTCAAATTAAATTTGCTAAGTTTGGTTTGATTATTTGGTTTTCCCTGTTTTAACAGAAAAATGTGTGTGTGTGTGTGTGTGTGTGTGTGTGTGTGTGTGAATGAAGATAGGAAGAGTCTCTCATGCATGTGTTTTGAGACTGTAAATTTGCAAGGAGTGTGTGCGGAGTGCTGAGGTCAAGAAAAAATGATTTTGAGTTCTCTCGGTTAAAGGGAAGGGACTAGTTTTTTTTTGGTATATGAATAAAGTCATTGGGCGTTGGAATGTTATATTCGGTATAGCTTGTTGGAAGCTTTAAATTTGTGCTACCAAATGAACCATTACCATTATGTTAAAGAGGTGATGGATGTTAATAAACAGTTCCCTATAGTTGGAATTGCAGGCAAGATAGCTGTAAGGTTGAGAGAACCAAGTATGGGATGGGTCAAATTATATGTGGATGGTGCCTCGCGCGGTCAAAGAAGGACAACAGGATGTGGTGGTGTGTTGAGGAACAATGAAAGGTTTGACCAAAAAAAAAAAAAAAAAAAAGAGGAACAATGAAAGGATTTGGGTGAGTGGTTTTGCTCAAAATTAAAGTTTGGGATAGGAGATGCTCAGCCATGAAATCTGAACTTTGGGCTATTGTGATTGGTTTGAACTTAGCACAGAAATTGAAGATACATAGACTTGTAGTTGATTGTAATTCACTTGCAATAGTGACTATGTTAGCACATATCAAAGAAGGAGGAGATGATGTCTCCTCTAGCTTGCTTATTAAACTGATTTGGAAAGCTTTAAAAAGCTTACAACAGGTACAGTTAAATGTATAAAAAAAAATAGGATTAATACAACTTTTGGCTATTGAACTTTCACCTAAATATGGTTTTGGTTCATAAACTACAAAATTGGTTGTTTTGGTCCTTGAACTTTCGGTCAGTTTTACTCTTGATCCTGAACTTTATATTGTTGGTTTTGGTCAATCAACTGCCATTTATAACCATTAATCCTTGATTTTTCAAGTTTTTTTAAAGTTTAGGGATTAAGACTAAAATTGTCCGAAATTTTAAGAATTAAAACCACTGATTTTAAAGTTCAGGGACTAAGGCCAAAATTGACTAAAAGTTCAAGGACCTAGACCACTAATTTTAAAGTTCAGGAACCAAAACCAAAGTAAGCTGAAAGTTCAAGGACCAAAAGTTGCATTAAACCAAAAAAGTACTCCTTTCGGTCCTAAATATAAGTCAAAATTGTCGTGGGAATTTTAAACCCCAGGGGACACTCTTAAAAAAAATCTAAAAGATAACTTTATTTTTCTTCAACTTACATAATTAATAAAATATAGAAAATTAGGAGATTAAAGGTATTTTATTGGCCGGATAATTTTTTAAGGCTGTCAGATTAGTCAATCAGATTAAAATATGCACGTCATCAAACATTATGTATTTGTAATTGGTGAGACCATAAATACCATGATGAACATGATTCACCTAATGATTTTTTGATTAAATAATATACAACAAACTGGAGCTCATTTATCTTTTCATGATACTCAGTTTCAAAAAAGTGTTATCTAGAGATGAAAGAAAATGGTGGAAGTGGTGGTTTTCATTGTGTAATCTTTTGATTTAGAGATTTGGAGAGACTGAAGAAGGTAAGAACTCACTAGGATTTCGGAAGAAGACAAGAAATAACTCCAAAAAAATGAAAGAAAAAATATCTAAATAAAATACTTAAGATGGATAGATGCATTGAGTAAAGAGTGAAGAGATGAGCGTACACACATATATATATACATACACGTAATCAATGAGCAGAAATATACATACCATTGAATTTATAATGGAATAGTTGATTATGTTAGGTGGGATGGAGAATGGGAGAGGAACAAGCTGGGAATGTGGTTTGAATCCCATATCATTGATCGGATTGCTAGTGCACACCCCCTAGTGAGGAGAGAGGAGAGGATAAAATTTATTGGAAACCATCCACTGATGGTTGTTTTACTGTGAAATCTGCATATCAATTTCTTTTTGCAGGTACCTTGAGGGGTGAAGATAGCATATGGAAAAGTATATGGCGATGGAACATTCCTGAGAAGGTTAAATCTTTCATGTGGCTCGTTGTTCCTGGAAGGGTCCTTTTGGATGTAACCCGGAGGAAGATATGATGCACCTGTTGAGAGATTGCCTGAAGGCAAAAGACTCCTGGAGCTCTGTCGTGAATTCATATCATCTGGCCAGTTTCTTTTCAAGACAGGGAGCAGAGTGGGTCAAGTTGAATCTTACGCATGAGATTGGGTTAGATCATACTAAAAAGATTTGGTGGCCTACCCTGTTTGGATATATGTGTTGGGACATTTGGATCAACTATTGCAACAAGCTATTTGGAGGTACCTTGGAGGAGGGTAACTATAACCCGAATCTTAGCCTCTTCAGGGCTTGTTCAGATCAGGACTACTTGAAGAGATGCGACCCAAGGGGCAAGAGCATGTCGTTCACCAGCATCAACCATCATTCTGAGGAGGACAACGTTCAACTCTTAATGGATGGATCAATTTTGGAGGATGGCAAAAGTGGCTGTGGAGGTGTAGTCCAAACCAATGCAGGCACGTGGATCAGAGGTTTTAGTTGCAAGCTAACAATTGTACCACCGGTTATTGCTGAGTTACTTGGATTTCTTCACGGGCTTCATATGTGTTGGACACAAGGCTTTAGAGTGGTAACTATAGCATTAGACGGTATAAAAGTCATAAATCTTGTATTAAGAGGATGTGAAGGGAATCACCCCTTCAAAGATGTAATAGACGATGTTAAGTTGTTTTTCCATAGGAACTAGGAAGTGAGCATTATACATACGAGTAGGGAAAACATATATAGAGCAGACCATTTAGCTAAATGTTCCCACAGGTTAGATATATATGAACTTTTATATCTTCAATCAACCTCCCCTGGGCCCTATGAGGGGATGGTTGATGAAGGATAGAGGAGTAGAAATTGAACATGTTTTGATGTAACCATATATTGATGGAATGAGATACTTTTATTCAAAAAAAATCAAGTGTAAAAAGAAAATGGACAAGAAATATATACTTGAAGAAAAAACAATTATGATACTACTACTTAGTGTGTAACTCCAAATTTAGAAAATATAATGTTAAAAGTGTACATATAAAGTTCCAAAAAGAGAGGATGTGTATGTCCCATATCATCGCCTTTCTTCGTTTGTGCCAAAACTGTGACCTTTTTGTGAAAGCTAACTTTATTATTACTCCAAATATTTTCTATTTCTTCTGAGTTTTTTTTTTTTTCAATTTTCCCTAATTATTTTCTATTTCTTTCGGAGAATCTTGTGAAAAATAGAGATTTTGATTCACACGATGCTTACAAACTTGTGTTAATTAACCTGCCACACCCAGATAAGGTATTATTGGACTCTTGCTCCGGATAAATTGGTGTAGTTAGTGACTATATGGTTAAGCAATCAAAGGTGAGGTCAAATTTAGTGCATAGAATACATAAGATTGGTATCACCTTGAGATACCGCTAGACCACCGATCGTGGCACATATCGTATGTTACAATTTTGTGAGATTCATTTGGAAATTTGAATTTACAAATGTAACAAATATAACTCAACGAGCCATGGTAGACCTAAACAAAAAGGATGAGGGAAACGTGGTAGGTGATCAGAACTGTAAAAGTTTGAGTAGAGGTCTAGTGCCTTTGACAACATTGGACAGTCGCTTGTTTTACATCAAGATAAGAAAAATCTCTTCATTTAGTGATAGAAATGAAAAGCAAGTGTAAAGGTAAAAGACTGTTGAAATATATATATATATATATATATAGAGAGAGAGAGAGAGAGAGAGAGAGAGAGAGAGAGAGAGAGAGAGAGAGAGAGATAGCCGTTGCCTTGGGGGGAAGAAAAAAGCCCTAGAGGAGAGAAGTAAGGAGATGCATTTTTGCTTACATAGTGCCGTAGGACCAGACATGGGTGACTCGGATTTCCTTTTAAATAAAAAAGTATGAAATTGGATGAGAATAATTAATTAGCCTTGGAATATTTAGTTGTTAAAACTTATTCACTAGTGTTATTAACATAAGACCTCTTTAGATGATCAACACATATAGTTGATCTAGTGGTGTAAAGTCCCCTAGATTCTTTGAGGTATTGAGTTCAAGTTTTAAAGGAGATGCTTGTGTTGGGAGGGGAAATCACAAACCCTAAAACTAGAGTAATCAGTTGCTCGAATGCCTGGTAATAGGATCCAGATTAAGCTCTGATTGCCAGTCAATATATAAAAAAGGACCTCTTTAGATGGTTAATATTAGCCATACATATAAAACATATTTTGAATTTTTGTCTAACCGAGTCTCCCATATTACCTCTATTGATAGTTTCTTACTCCCTAAACTGTTATCAAGTAAGGAGAGAGTGATTATGGAGTTGGAGAAGATGGTTTATAGGTTTTATATTAGATAAAACATGTCATATTAACTAACGTAATTAACATCTTTAATCTAATTAAATTAGATAAATGTCATATATTTAGGATGGAAGGAAGGGAGTAATATTTAGAATAAGGAACTAATAAAAGACAGTTATTAATTTATTATCATAATCTTGATATGGAAGTTAATATAAAAAATAATCTTTTGCTTTAAATGTAGTTATCACTCTATTTATTATTATTTATGATAAAACATGTTAGAACCAGGGAAAATTGCATTCATGTCCTAAATAAGACAAATTAACACTACAAGATCCCTTAAAATTTTAAAATTACTAACAGGTCCTAAGGGGCATATGTGTAATATATTGTAATTGTGAAACTATCAAGTTACCATCACTGGTTAATTGTTAATATATTTTGTGACAACTGTTAATGAAGTTTTAATTAGTTGTTAATAACAGGTACATTAAGTATGTTGATATTACTCATTAATTACAGATGCAGTTGTTAATCAAGACAACTTGTTAATAAAGGCACTCCTACTTGTCAATATTATCCTTTGTTTACTAGTGAGGGCAGTAAGATAAATTTAAAATTGCATTATATTACCTTCAAGTCCCTTCGAACCTATTAATAATTTTGAAATTTCAAGTGACATTGTTACAGTGATTTGCCTTAATTGGGATCTAAGTACAATTTTCCCTAATTTAAAACCATTTGAAACCAAATTGCTCCCCCCACTCCTTACTCCTTGATATATAACATTTCACTTTTCCCACGTTAATTCTATTTATACTCTCTAAACATAATCATGTTATCATATTTTTTTCAATCGCCGTGTTATTAAATTTTAAAGCTAAAAGATTTTCGTAAACAAATACCCCCTCCGTTCCTAAATATAGGACCTCTTTGTAGATGTGAGCTTGTTCCTGAATATAAGACATCTATCTAATTTTTCTCAACATTTTCCCTTATTATCCCTGTTGATACACCTAAATAATAAACAAGCAAGAGAGGGAGGATGAGAATAAAGGTAGGTGGTTATGGTATTGTAATAATATCATGTGATTTTAATTAACTTAACCAACATTTTTAATCTAATCAAATTGGATAAATAATCTTATATTTAGGAACAGAGGGAGTAATTTTCAAGGAAACAATATAAAAGATAACTTTGAAATTAAATATAATTAAAATAAATAACTGAATAAACAATATATTATGTAAAAGTGAGTAAAGAAAGGTGAAGATGAAAGGCATGGTGGGGTGACAAATTTTGTTTCAATTTTCTTTCCGTATATGGAGAGAAAAATTGAAAAGAAAATGGGAGTCAACCCACCCAATTTTTTACTCAACTTTTTTTCTTCTCTCATTTCACCTCAACACATTTCCCCTTATTTTCCCTACTTTCATGTTTTCTTCACCCCCACCCACCTATATGCTTAAATGGGTATGGGTCCATTAATAATCTTGATTCTTTAGAAGAGTAAGGCTGACGGGAAGCTTATAACGGAATCACTTGTCATCCTAACCAGAGTCACAAATTTTGTTCCGCGTATTTGACAATATCCTTGTGTCTCTTCCATTGTCCTGTATTTAAAAAAAAAATGAATCAGAAACTTTTCAACTCGTTAAATAGTGAAATTAAACAGAACCAGAGAACAGTGATGTTTTATGTTACCACCTCATATGTATGTGTTCGGTACAGGAAAAAGTAACAACCATGTATTGTGATAATGGCCAATGGGAGAAGCAAAGCTGGCGGCGAAAGAATAAGTGTTGGTTCTATTAAATAAATGAAGGAAAAAGGGGGATATATTAACCTATTATGAAATTGTTTGTGCAAGAAAAATCCTCAAACAAGAATTTCCAACAGCATACATAAGAAAAAGAAGAGGGAAAAAATAAAAAAGAATCAATGAAAAGAAATTGAAAGTTGCACGAGAGTAAACATACCAGTTTGAAAAGATAGTTGGATCACCAGGTTTCAAAATGTCAATATCCACTGTACATGTAAGTTGTACATGTAAGTTGAAAGGATATCAACAAGAATATCCCCTACCAACAATAAGGGGACCTTTGCTCTCTTGTGTATTTCCTACCATTCACCTTGTAAATATTCTCTTTGAGAAATAAAATTCCTTTTCCACTAAAAAAAACAACAATAGGGGGGATTAGTTAAGATATTATTATTACAAAACAAATCAAACTGCAATGTCTCTTACAATTATTCTTCAACAAATAATTAAGAGATTAAAAGTTAATACAGATTACAGAATCAACATAAGTGTGGATTTATCACTTCAATAATGTTAAAACCAAAGGAGATCATTAGAGGAGTAGGGGCAGTGCAACAAGGAGAGAACAACTAGTACTCATTGTAAATATGTATACAAAAGGAGATCATTATAGGGTTCGTTTTCAAATCTACAAAGTGCTCATAGCAATATCTGTTTTCACTACTAATAGTTGGATCATATGAAAATGACCTTTTATGTGATGTGTTTTCTTTGATGATCTTGTGATTTTTATACTAGTTTTCCATTCATATAATTAAAGACAAAAAACAAAGCTAAACCTTTTGAGTTAACTTTGATGATATCTGTTCCAACTTTGACCTCAAGTCCGCTAACGACACTTGTATTTTGATTTGTTCTTTAGTTCATAAAGGACATACGATCTTCTTCTGTTAATAAAAAACCAAATCACAAGTAGCAGGTAAGAAGACAACAACACAAAACTTGAAATATTTTACTCCTTAACTATGTCAACAAATTATAGATTAGCACATCGGAAGCATGATGGCTCATAACTCATATCCCAAGTTGAAACTTGGCTATGATACGGAGCGGCTTCTAATGCCTTCCCATTATCATTCTTTGAATGTTTTTACATTTTTTTTTTTCTTGTAAGGACAGTGATTGTTGGAAAGAATATCATCTTTTAGGGTCAACCAAAATAAAGGATGGTTATATTTACGAATTTGCCGAAGACCCCTATGCTATGAAGTAAGGAATTAATATAATTTTATACATTAATTAATATGTTAACAAACCAGAGTGAGGCAATTCTTGAAGATGCCTTTTTGTTATCTCATAATGTTTTTCCTTTGTCAGGGACAAATGACCGTTGGAATGAATATCAACTACCCTTTATCATCATCTTTCACCAAAGGATGTTTTATTGGGTTTGGTTCATTTCCTATTGACCAAACTATAAAAAAACTCTATGAACTTTGGATCAGTTGTATATAACCTCCCTGACTTTTGATAGTTTAAATTACGCACCCTCAACATTACATATTTTGGCCCTTATCTTTCCTACAGTTAAAATTGTGGTTAAAGTTAAGGGTTTTTTTAATTTACAATTTTAAAGTTTCCTTATTATATACCATGTCATTCTCAAAATAACACTTCACAACTGTCATATAATTTTAATTATTTTTCAATATTTTAAAATATAAAATATTAGAAAAAAGGATTTAAAATATTTTTCTTGACCATGCACTTTATTAATAGAATGTCTTAAACATAAAAATACTTAAAATGTATATAAAATATTTTTTGTTCACATCTTTTTTTAAATAAAAATTATAATATACTTAATTATTATTATTTATATTGAATGAAGACTTATTTTTAATGACATATTATACAAAATAAAATATAAAAAAATTGGATAAGATAAAAACCGATAATTTTAATGATAGAGGAGTTGAGAGTCAAAACATGAAACGTCAGGATCTTTAATTTATATTTTCAAATGTTAGAAAGGTTCTATGTAATTGGCTCATAGTTAAGGGGATTTCTATAATTTAACCTTTCCTATTTTACCAAAGATTTCTACTCATCAAAACCATGTTTAACCGTATGAAACTTTAATTTTGAGGGAAA
This sequence comes from Mimosa bimucronata, assembly GCA_037074515.1. Lineage (NCBI taxonomy): Eukaryota > Viridiplantae > Streptophyta > Magnoliopsida > Fabales > Fabaceae > Mimosa > Mimosa bimucronata. Next base: position 8,517,253 of record CM073438.1, read on the forward strand.
ATAGGCAGAAACAAATTGGAACTGGAAGGCTCCATGTATATGAAGCATATAGATGACACGTAAAAGCAAAATTGATGCGTATAGGGACGCACTTACTATTGGAGAGGTCATGAAAGGTCCAAGTCTTTACTCTTGTGATAGAGCCTGTGGGCAAATGGCCTCCTTACTTCTGTGAAATATTACAACCAGTACGGTGTACCAAAATTTTCCCTCCTCCAACTACCAATTAAACTCTACTCCCTCCATTGCTTAATACTACAGTACTTTATAAGACATAGTTAATTTTTTAGAAAAATACTAAATAAGTTATTTAGAAATTGATTTACTTGAATTATTTCAATAAACTAGTTTATTTGATTTATAAGTTAATATGTAATGTAATAATATGCAAAATATATTATGATTAAATGGCTTAATAAGCTTCCTTAATCTCTCTGAAAAATCAATTAGGTTTTATATTAAGGAATAGAGAAATAATATTTTACCCTCACAGTTTGGGAAAACTTTAAATTACATTTTTGTATTTTAGGAACCAATTTTTTTTAGTTATTTACCTCGTATAGCATTAAAATAATTTAATATTGGGAAAATTAAACTCTTTATATTAGAGAAAAACATAAAAGATCCCACATCAAAAGTGTGAGAGATGGATTAATAGTATATAATGTTGGGTTGAGTCCCATCACATTGGCTTAAGATTATGTGACGGAAAGACAAATCCCAATATATATACACAATTAATACATATTTCAAAACTTTTTTGTGTGTGCATAATTTCATTATTTTTTAATTTAAGACAAACTCTACAGGTTGCTCCTTCTAATTATGGGAGAAGTTAATTGAAAATTTTGTTTTGATTCAATTCGTTTTATCCTGCAATTTATATTTTATCCTTCAACAATTTCTATTAAATATATGTATCAAATGGGAATAAATCCATAGTGGTGATTTCCAGTGTAAAAAATTAAAATAAATATTCTAGGTAAATCACTACTGCACACTTTCTTAAATATAAGGGAAAAGTTCAATTAGCCCCATCTCAAACAATTTAATATCAAATAGCCCCCATCAAATTTTGAAATATCACTTCACTTTTTAGGGGAAAAATGAAATAAAATCTTGAGGATCAAATGACTTAATTATCTTTGCATAATTTGCAAAATAAATATAAGGATTTTCAAGATAAATACGTGAATTTTCAACACAAATAAAGGTATTTACAAGACAATAAGTGAATTCAAAATAATAATAATTACAAGAATATGTCACTTGTAAGACAAATATGAAAATTTATAAGACAATTATACTTATTTTCCACACACACATGAAGGTGTTTCCGAAAATACCTTCACGTGTGTTGGAAATAAACAAATTTGTTTAGAAAATTCTTATATTTATTTAGCGAATGTCAGATTTTATTGTAAATGGTTTTTCTCTTAAACATTTTTTTGATTCATTTATTATATTGGAAATACCTTTATCTATGTTAAAAATCTGAACACATGTCTTGAAAATTCTAATATTTATCTTACAAATGACACATTTTTCTTTTAAAAAGAGACAAGAGCAATAAAGTCTTTTGACCTTCAAGATTTTATTTCATTTTACCCCTAAATGGTGCAATGATGTTTTAGAATTTCACAGGGTTATTTGACATTAAATTGTTTCAGATGGGTAAATTGAATATTTTCCCTAAAAATAATTAATTTTATTAAATGTTTTTACATTTGTTAAAGGGAAAATCAATTACAAGTCCCTCGTAAAGAACTTAATTATCATGAGGTCCCACGAAATCGCATAATTAATCTCAAGTCCTATGCGAAATCGCATAATTAATCTCAGGTCCTATGCGAAATCGCATAATTAATCTCAGGTCCTATGCGAAATCGCATAATTAATCTCAGGTCCCACAAAATTGTTATCGCCTGCTCATTCAGTTGTTATCGGCAGCTCAAATGTTATTACTGAACAAGAGTTGTCACACATGCTCATTTAGTTGTTATGGTAGCCACAAGTTGTTATACATATTCATTAAGTTGTTATCATCGTATGCCAAAAAATTGTTATCGCCTACTCATTCAGTTGTTAATGACTGAGAATTCAGTAACAACTTTTGACCAGATGATAACAAACTGTTTGGCCTACGATGACAATCTAATGAGCATGTGATAACAACTTCGTGTTAGAGACCTGAAATTAATTACGCGATTTCGTGAGATCTCATCTAAATTAAGTTCCTTACATATGACCTGTAGTTAATTACCCTTTATTAAATGATTTTAGGAATAGTGCGAGAAACAAACTTCTCCATCTTGTGAATGTGCTTTAGGTTCCCAGGAAGAAAAACCATGTTCCATCCTTCTACTAGCATGGGTAAGAAGGGTGGTAGTTGGTTTATCCAAAAAAAAAAAAAAATGAAAGGTGGTAGTTGGAGCCTATAGGAAAGCGGATTAATGCTGTTTTTTTTTCTTTTTATAAAAAGTTTAGATGTACTTGTTGAGAAAGGTATACATTATTTGCCTATAAGTCTCGAATGGGAAACCTTATCAAATTAAAAAAATATTGGTGCAGCTATAATATACCTTTTATATTTCTTTTTCATTCATATTATAGATCAAAACCTCTTTCAGAATTTAGGAGATTGAAAATCAAGATTGTTACAAACTCGATTTATTTAGGATTATATTAAGGGAAAATTCCTCGTAAAAACTCTCAAAATATATGAATGATATAAAGATTCAATGAATCTGAGAAATAAAACATAGATGTTATAAACTGAACTGTTTAAAAAAAATGACAAAAACACTTTTGATAAATAGAGAGTTGGTAAGTGTACTTGTAAAATTAGTAAACATAAATAGAAAATTGATAAACTCAAGAAAATAGTTGGTAAATACAAATATAAAATTGTTAAAGTCCAACAAAGAGAGAATTCGTAAATTCTCGTATGAAGTTGGCAAATACAAATAGAAAATTGTTAAATACATGTTGAAAGTTGGTAAATCTGAGTTCGGAATTAGTAAAGTTCAGAGTTGGTAAATGCTTAGGTGAAATTGGTATGCCCCAATAAAAAGTTAGTAAATTTTTAAAAGGGGTAATTAATTACAGGTCCCGTGTAAGGGATTTAATTAAGATGAGGTCCCACGAAATCACCTAATTAATATGAGGTCCCACGAAGTTGTTATTGCAGGTCAAAAAGTTGTTATCGCAAGGTCACAAGTTGTTACAGACTAAGAGTGATTTTCAGGCCACAAGTTGTTATGGCAGGCCGAAAAGTTGTTATTGCAGGCCGAAAAGTTGTTAATAAATGCTTAGTCACTAACAACTTTTTGGCTTGCAATAACAACTTTTCATCCTGTAATAACAATTTTTTGGCCTGCCATAACAACTTTATGGTATGGACCTCAGATTAATTAAGTGATTTTATGGGACTTCATTTTAATTAAATCCCTTACACGGGACCTGTAATTAATTACTCCTTTTTAAAACTCACATGATGATGATATATTAGTCATTTCTTTTAAATTTATAAAGAGATAGACAAGCCAATGTGAGGCACATGTCCTTTCCCAAATTCATTTCACCGTACTATCATTTCCCTATTCTCTAAAAGCATATTTGTGTCTCTCCCCAATATTAACCATAATATGTAACAAATGTTGAAATTAAACATTTCAACTTCAATATCAATAATCAATAAATTTCTCAAACAAGCTAACCAAAATAAAGAAATCATACCCACTTATTAAGTTATAGAGTACTACATTATATGCGGTAAAAATCACACCTCTAATTTTGGTGGATTTTTCAAAGAAAATCTGAAACCACCAGTAACATTCCACATGTCAGTGAGATAAATCAGTAATTTCAGCATATATCTTAGTTTTTTTTTTTACCTCCCAAATTTAGCTTTCTTCTATTCTCAAAACAAAAATGGCGTCCATTTATATATCCTTCTTCTCTTCTCTCTTCCTTTCCTGAGCTTCGATTCACAAAATTACCGCATTTTTTTCTTGTAGCCAACAGCTTCAATTTGCAATCACCCATCTGCTGAATGATGGAGATATATAATATATAATAATATCTCATCAAAAGCTTCATTCTTTTTTTTTTTTTTTTTCGTTTTCGTCCTCATTGAGAAAGACAGTGAAGACAAATATGTCCCATAATCTCGACTCCTCTCTGCTTTCCATTCTCTTCTTTTTGTGAAAGGTAAATCTCGCACAATTTTAACCTGCTTGTACAGTTTTTATCTGAATCTTATGCGAGTTTCTTTCATCTTTTCTTCGATGGTAATTTGTCAAAATCTAAAATTTTTATCACTGATTTGGATTGTGCGTTTTTGTTTAATCGGCAACCGATGAAGATGGATATGTTTATTACTTGGGATTGATTTTTGGAAACTGGGTTTTCGAAAACCTCTTCGTTTTGGGCATGCCTAGTGTTTCAATATTGCTGTCTTTTTTTCTTTTGACTATTTTATATAGAGGTAAGATGTTATCAATGATGAGGAAAGGTTTGCCACTACTCTGAATAGTGCTCTTGAATTGTGATTTTCAATTGTCTTGTTTTGTGGGTAATCATGTTTCTACATGTGATTATGCGTTTTTTTCTTTATCTGTTAAGCGTTAACCGACTTTATAACATAGTTGATTGGTAGGTAGGATTTATGGATGTTCGTTTAAATGATATTTCTGGCTGAAGATGTGGATTGGTTTTACCAAACCGAGGTTTTGATCACTCATGAATGTTAACGCAATTTCAAATGAGTCATCTTAACCTCCTTTTGTCATTTTGATCATTCACGTTGAGCTCTCTAGTTATTCCTCTATTGTTTATCTTTTCCCTTTATGACCTTATGCGTATGGAAGGATCAGATTGTAACTCTCAATGAGATATTGATTATGAATTTGGAAAAATTGTGAGAAGTTTTTATTTGATCTGCTTGCTTGGGGTGATGTTAGTGAAGATGCAAATTTATTTTTAATCAATTAATGGGATGGGGATTTTGTTGCCTTCCAAATTGTATATTTAGTTAAAAGGTATTTTTCCTCGCTTTCAGGTATGGAGTGTTTTGACATCTGGAAACAAAAATGTTGCTAGAAAGATTAAAGCAGCTACTTGTTGCTGCGATAAATTGTTGCAATTCTGATGTGTCTAAGCAAACTACGGGTTTAAATGATCCAGAAGCTCTTGCGAGGGAGACAGTCTGTATGTGTCTTTATAGAAGCTTTGAGCTAACATTTTAGGGCGTTTTCTTTTGTTGTTGGCCTCTACGTGGATTTTATTCACGATCATTTCTTACTTTATTCAAACTGTACATCTGTAACTATTTTCCCCTTAATCTGTACAACTTGTTGCTTATAATCCATTTCTTGGTGAAGTGAATGAGATTGGGCTTTTTATTTTCCCTTTTTTGGGCCTTGATTGGGGATTAATATTGTATGAAATTAATTAAAAGTAAAACAAAACAAAAGTTGCAAACTAGAGAACTCCATGAAATTTTGGTGAAGAAAAATTTAGGGGCAGAAAACCCTACATTAGCAGTAAAAATGGAAATATAAATGTTTAGAGTACTTACAGAATACAAAATTCCTTCTTGTTAATTTGAACTAATTGTATGATTTAGGGTAGACAGTACCTCACACCTCATAGCACCCTTGCAATTTGAAAATTTTTTCTGTGGTGCTTCTAGAAGCATTTTATGTCTGAATGGTGCCTCGTGAAGCATCCTAGTCTCATCTAATTTAGCTGTGATACTTCGAGGCACTTTAATGGTATTATCTGTGGGCACTGTTTTGGAATACGGAGACTCAGAGGTTTTGAAGAGGAGTTTTATATTGTGATTTATAAGATCGGTTAAAATAATAGTTATAGTTTATCATTTGAAGGCACTTTATTAGTTCAGCAATAATTAGATATGGATGAATTTGCATAACCTTTATCCATTGATTAGTTAGTAAGGTTCATTTTTGAGTGTGTGATGGAAAATGGAATGCTCATAGTAGTAGGGAAACCTTGAATTTAATTAGGAGGGAGAATTTGCCAATTGATTGGATTATTGAGTATTATAGTATTTCTTCCTCCCTCTTCTCCAATGCTCCCCCCCCCCCCCCCCCCCAAAAAAAAGGTTTACATCTGTGTCATACAATAGTAGACTTGTCTCTGCGCTCACTTGAAGAGTGAGGGTGGTATACTATAGTATCCTTCCAGTCTGTTTAATTATATCAGTTATTCAGAGGCTGCTGATGACAGTTTACTCTAATATGGAGAGAAAAGTGAGGGGAAAACAGGGTAGAGGGAATACTAGGAAGGAAAATTTCCAAACATGGTAAGAAAATTTACCATTTTTGGGAGTTTTTCCCTCTTAGTATCTTTCCTCCTTAATTTTCTCCCCATCCAAACTTAGGGTAAAAGTACCCAGGGTCCTTCCTAATGAACTTCCGTGACCATTTGTTTCTACATTAATGGACAGAGTTGAGTTAAGATAAAGAAAGATATATCTTCTAGGTACTATGTTGCTTTTATCTCCCTGGTTAACATTGATCTGATAAATTGATAATCTTTTTACGTTTTCCACAGATTTATTTCTCTCTCATAAAGCTTGTTACTGCATTCTTCTGTTCTTAGACCTGTGGGCTTCAAGAGAATAAAGAAATTTTTGATATCCTCTAACATATTCAACTTTTCTTAACATGAATAGAAACAGTCTTATTCATCTGTTTTGGTTTTGATGCAGTTAGTGTAAGTGAGATTGAGGCACTGTATGAACTGTTCAAGAAGATTAGCAGTGCAGTGATTGATGATGGGCTGATCAATAAAGTAAGCTCTATCATATAATTGGCTGTTCCATTGGTTTCCGTTGGATAATTTTGATGTTTAAACTTTCTGATCGTTTCCTTCGTTTCTATCCTATTTTTATATTAAAAGTGTCACATTTTATAGGTTTATATGGTAATATATTATTGCCTTGCCTTGCTTGCTTTTCATTCTGAACCTTGTGTTTTTTTTTTTCATCTTTTAACTCTTTATAAATTTCACTTGCAGGAAGAATTTCAGTTGGCTTTATTCAAGACAAACAAGAAAGAGAGCTTATTTGCAGATAGGGTATGTCTAGCTTTAAGACCTTGAAATTTCATTTACAGCCGCTTTTAACTTAATTCTCTCAGAAATAGAAATTGAAAGTTTTGATGCACTTGTATGATTGAACTCTTGCAATGTATTAGATTAGATTTTCAACTACAGGAATACAATTCATTTCCAACCCTTTTGAACTCTTACAATGTATTAGATTAGATTTTCAACTACAGGACTACAATTCATTTCCAACCCTTTTGTACCTTACACATTATAGCTTGTCCAACCCATTATGTTTCTGGATGTTCTATTAAATTTTGTTATATGCCATCCTTTCTGATTGGTTTATTTGAGCGGGAGGGACTTTATCATCTGAGTGGTTTTTAATTGAGTTAAAATTATGATCTAATGATTCAGTGTCCTTACCTATTGCACATATTATGTATATAGGAGCCCTTAGAAACGTATGTCTTGCTCATGATTTTGTACTATGAAAATTCTGTAGGTGTTTGACTTGTTCGATACAAGGCATAATGGAATACTTGGTTTTGAAGAGTTTGCTCGTGCTTTATCTGTCTTTCATCCCAATGCACCTATCGATGATAAGATTGAGTGTAAGAGAGACTAAAGTCTTCTATATATTGGGGAGGGAGGTAAAAGTATATATGGTCTTTTTCTTCTATAGCTATCTGTTTATAGCTTATGTTGGGGATTCCCAAATTTCCTTTTTGCAGTTTCATTCCAGCTGTATGACCTCAAACAGCAAGGCTTTATTGAAAGGCAGGAGGTAATTTCTCTCTCTTACGATGTTGAATAAGTAATGCAGGGAAAAACATTTTGTAGATTTACTTAAACACAAATAGTTGCCTTAATAGCAAGAATAGGAATCTCCTAAATAATCCATAATACTTTTCACACCTCTCTCATCTCTCTTCACCCTTCTAAACCTCTATTACCCAGAACTACCTAGACTGTTAACGCACAAGTGTGTTGCCACTTGCCATAACTAACAATTACATAATTTTCCTCATCTTCACGAAACTACCCACAGCTGCTGTGTATCAGCCCTCAGCTACCTAAAATGTACCCATCCGGTTACATTATCACGTTCTACCACTTAAGGACCACCTAAACAGTGACATTGTCCATTATATACACACTTTCAAAGAATACATTGACGTCAAGTTGTGATTAAGCAATGGGAATCTCATTAATACATAGCACTCAAGTTGTGATCGGTCACTTCATTAAGTTGGGACTTTGATCTACTTTCCACAAAAGCCCAGTCCAGTAGCTTTCAGAATCTGCACCACTACCTTCTGCTCTCCTATTTTTCCTTTTAAATTCATCATATTCGTGGCCGTTAATTGCGCAATTGAGTTCTTGAGAATTTCAATGGTATGATTCAAATTTTCTTGACATCACAATGAGTTCCCCTATTTATTTGAGACACTAGCAAAACTCCAAACACTCCATGATATTTGTCAACACCTTTCCTATCCCTTCACCATTTTAAACCTCCAAATACCCACAACTTTCTAGACAGCCAACACTTGGCTCTGCTTCCAAAGTGCCCAAAAATGACTTTAAGGTTACATAACCACCCTCATATGTCCAAAAACAATCTGTGATAGCTCTATAACTAACCTCTAGTGCCTAGGGATTATGGGAAGCAACTACATAGCTGTGGATCCTTCAGAGACCTTGTTGGAATATAATTCTATCTTATGGGTTTAAATTACATGTGGGAGCCTAAATCCACAATGCATGGGAATCTAAACCCGTTTAAATTAATTTGGGTTTGATTCCCAAGTTTTGTGGGTTTAGATTATCTAGAATCAGTTTGAACTAATTTTGTTTTCTCGGAACTTGTCTCTTTCAAAATGTTTTTTTTTTATATCTGAATGCATGTGAAATGCATTTATGGACAATGCTTATACCTGTAATGCGATAGGTAAAACAAATGGTGGTGGCTACCCTTGCTGAATCTGGCATGAATCTCTCTGATGACGTGATTGAAAGTATCATTGACAAGGTGCATCCTTTATCTGATGGGTTCAATTTGCTTAACAAACATCGTGTTCATAAGTTGTATGGATATTTGAAAGTGTCTGCTTTTTTCTTTTTATTAGGTTCGTGCTAGTTCCAAATGAAAATTTTGATTTCTTAATATTGAAGAAGAAATTACGTTAAGAGGAGAAAAAGTCCGAATAGTTTGAAGATAAGGAATCCTCAAACCAGAATGAAGTCATATAAGTAAATAACTGCTGTAGAGAAGATGTTCAATTTCTTTGCATGTTAGAAACAGTGATTCTCTTAACAAAAAAGACCATGCATTAAGCACTAAAGCTAAGCTAAAGCCTGAAAACACGCCTTAATATGTTAGAATCCAAACCACTGTTGAAAATTTATCTCTGACTTTATATTAAATATCACAATTAGGAAAAGTTACAACAGAAATAAACTAACGCTCACTAGAAATAAGCTAATGAAAGCACACACTCATCAGACATCAAAACACTTAATAAAATAATGAAGAAAGATCAACTCTCTCCACCCCCAACCTGGCTTTCAAGAGGCCAGTCCTTTCCTCACTACACTCTGATTTCAAACTGATTCTTAACAGCTAATAAAAAGCAAAAAGTGATGCGCATAGTCCCCTAAATACTCTTTTGATAGACGTCCACCCTATATCCACTCTAATCCTCCAGCTTTTATTCCATTACAGCATGAATTTCAAAGGCAAATTTCTGATCAAGATAAAGTGGCTTTCCCTTTTCATGTATCCTCCTAAAACTAATCCTATTATAATATAAGGCAGAGAGTTTGTCTTGAAGATATTGGGTACGCCTCTCCAACAAGAGTAACCATAGGAAAAAAACTGGTCCTTGCCACAGTTTTGTTTTCCTTATATCGTTCCCTTACCATTCAAAATTGAATTCGGAATAACTGATCCAAAGTACCTGATCCCAAAAGTAGCTCACTGTTGGACGATGGTGAAATGAATGGGACAACAATTCTGAGTTTGATCAGCATTTGACACAATTCAGGAGAAAATTTTGTCATGATATTTTTAATTCTTCATGATAGTCTTTAGAAGTAAAAGCAATACAGAGCATCTAATGTTTATACATTGCGCTTGAATTTTTGGGAAGTGAGCTGTATTGGTACTATTTTTTCAACTGGCTGTAAATTTTTTCTTATCAATCTATGTTATGTTTTTAATGCATCTGTTGCTCATTAAACCCCTTGCTAATTCATCATTGATGGGACTGTTATATGATGTATTCTCCATGGGACTTACCTACATAATTGAACTAAAGTTTCTATTTCCTAATAGGAAATCCACTAAATAAAGTGAACCTTGTTCAGTTTTATTTTTGTGAACTTTAGTAGTTATGCTTCTAAGTCAATGAGTGTTTTTTTAATGACCATGCTTTAGAAAATCATTGGTGTCAATGTAATCTTCTCTTGTCACTAACAGTTTTTAAGCTATTTAGACATTTGAGGAAGCTGATACAAAACATGATGGGAAAATTGACAAGGAAGAATGGCGAAATCTGGTCTTGCGGCATCCATCCCTTTTAAAGAATATGACTCTTCAGTATCTCAAGTGAGTATCCTTTTGTTACGGTAATTTGAATTTTGGAATCTTCCTCCAGTGATTTAAATCTTGGGAAGGGGATTAGGGTTAGTGATCTTCTCATAAGACATGATGGTAATGTGAGAATAGGGATAAAAACATTAGTTTTTCCCCTTCTGTAATTAATTGTCATGATTCCATCTTTTTCCTCACGACAGTCATGTTGCCCGAGAGGATCCAAAAACCTGAAAAGCATTTGCATTGCGTGTGTGATCCATAACATAATTAAAAATGATGTTGAAAAAATGGGAGTTGAGTTCCCTTTCTTCCCGCCCAAAAAATGAGATGTCGATGAAGATTGAGAAATTTATCTAATCACTTATATTGTAATAAATTGTATAATTCTTGAAAAAAAAGGCAGAATATATAACTTTGTACACACAAGCTAAGATTGTAACTATGCATTTAAGCTTTTGGTTAATTCATGGTTCATTTAATAATTTATATTGTTATTTATGAGTTAATTTTATATGACGGATAAGATATAACCCCTCTTATCATTGTTCTGGAGGCCATATATGCGCATGTCTTCATCTGAACTTCAGATGAAGACACAAACCTCTAATTTTTAGCTATGAGAAATTCTTAGGGCACTCTTTGCTCAATCAACCGATGCAAAGAACAAAGATTGTATTAGACTGATGAAATAGGGTGAGGTGTGTGTGCCACGTGAGCAGAGGATATTTTGGGGTATTTCATAATATGGCAGTTATAGGGGCTCGGGTATATAACAAGGGGTGGGGGTTAGTGTGAGGCATGAAGAGTATTGAGTGAGAATTGGAAGAGTTGGATATGCCTCTCGAATGCATTTCCATTGTGTTTCTCTATATTTCTGTCTAGTTCATCTTTGTATTAGGAGCCTCCATTAGATCTACACTCTGTGGAAGGTTTAATTGCAATTATCAATACAAATTCAGTACACTCATTAGTCACTAATATGAAACACACGTTTTGATATTTTTATTGGTTCTTTGCACATCCAGTTACTATGTTATATGTGCCTAAATTTGTATTTTGTCATCATGTTTAAACTTCTAATATCTGACTTTTTTTACTTGGCAGAGACATCACCACCACATTTCCCAGTTTTGTGTTTCACTCACAGGTTGATGATACTTGAGTGAAATAAATACATCAGCCATGTAAGTTTCAGAAACCTTAGCTGGTAATTATGTTACACAAATGAACGATTGAAGTTGTGAGGTATTTGGTAATGGGGTGGATTAATATAGGGGGTTCATTGAGTCTGCTCAAACTTCATCTTCTCTTTTTGGATAGATGAGGGTTTTCCATTGTACAAATGGGTTGGTTTATTTATTTATTTGCTTCACTGGAAATAAAAAAGGGGGCAAAATAGGATATTCAGGCATCTTACCATTATGCCATAAAGATCTGGGGAGATTTAGATATGTCCAGATCTGGAAATGGCTGCTATTGCAAATAAGGGTGGGAAATATCGAGGAAGAAGATGAAGATGGTTATGATGAAAACCATCCTCACTTACCCTGAAAATAATGTCATTTTTTCCCTTGTGTATTAGATGTCGTTTTCTCAAGTTATTGGGGATCAAAATATTGTCGGTGTATGTTTTTGTTGTAATTATATGTTGGAATTGTTGGAACAGAGTTGCTGTCTGAATTATTTTTTAATTAAGGCTGAATTTTCTAGAGTTGTATAAAGTTGGTCCTTGTTTGAGAAGCACGCTTTATAATTTGTTTATGTAACATAGACATGACATCCCAGAAATAGCATTTCTACTTACGGGTAAGTCTCCGTACATCTATCATTCTTCATATCACACTAAACAGAGTTGCCTTTATTAAATAAGTGACATTTAAATTTTAAACAACCATTGATTATTTATGTTGAACATAAGTGGATTTGTAATGCTGGAGATTCTTGTGATAAACATGAGAATGTTCAGCAATAATCCCATCAATGATCGAACTAATAAGTTGTGTCCTTCCTCTTTATTGTTTTACTCCAATGTTACACCCTTTTCTTTCCCTGTAGATTCTAATCTTGTCTATTTATTGGGATGTGTGTTTCTAATATGGTCTAAATTTAAATTTAAGTTTAATTTGAACGGTTTATTTTTACTGTGGATATTTTAGTTTTGATATCTTCAATTTAAAATGTAATTCAAAGTGAGCACAAAATATCCTGAAAAAATTTGAACTATTAAATTTCCCGAGTGTAAAACACACCGTACACACGCACTTGGCATGGAAAGTACTTGCAATTCAAGATTAGTACCACAACAATGAATTTTTGAAGTAGGAAAGGTAAACTTAGGGATTTTTTTATTAAGCTTTTAATACGACATTTTTACAATTAGTTTCACAAGTATCACAACCTTAATTTTGAAAAATTTATATTACATTAAGTTTGCTTGTCTTTTAAATTGAAATTAAGTTGCTTTGTCCTTTCATAACATTATAAAAAGAAAATTCAATTCATAGATCTTTATAGTTTACATCAAAATTAATCAAGTCCTGTAGTTCAAATGTTTTTCATGATTTATGGGGGCCGTGTCATGAAAAAAGTTGGTATGAATTATTTAAGGACCAATGCCTTTAATAGTTAAACTTGAAGGGTTCTATTTTATTTTTTTTAAAAAAAAAAACTCAAACAACAAGTGGCTAGTTTAAAAATGAAATTGATGTGAACTATAATGACATAAGAATTAATTTTTTCTATTTCAAATATCATTAGTCCATACATGAAAATAAGGTGCTTCTCAAAGTCCTTGAGTGATAGTCTCCCTTTAATTATTTAATATTACTTTATTTATTTGTCTGAATAATCGTTTTACTTAAATTCTTAGGCTCCGTTTGGTTCAGCGAAAATGGAATGAAGGAAATGGAAAATGGCTATTTTCCATCGCCATTGCACATTTGGTTAGCTTTGCAAATTTACTGTTCATTTCTTTAAGGAATTCATCTTCCTTTATGTATGGGAAAATAGGATCCTTCCAATAAGCTAAAGAAAATCAGCTTTCTGTAGGAAAATCTTGTGAAAACACCAAACTGCCCCATTCCAGATCCGTCGCTCATTGCTCCACCTCGTCCCAGCTTCAATTGTTCTTTGATTCTCTCTTGTTCACCCATATTTGATTTCTCTGAAAAATTCTTAACTTGAGTTTTAATTTCTCCACCCAGCAAGACCCAGCTTCGTTCAACGGCGACATCTATCAGCCCCTCCATGTCGAGACTGCTTCCGATATCTGAAACTCGTCGCCACCGCCGTAGTTGGTGGGTTCATCGCCGATATGGGAGGGGGGATGGGACTGCTTTTTTGTTAAAAAAAATTGCCTCTGGAAGCTTCCTAACAAAATTTAAGGCTCATGTGTGCTTTTTGTCATGGAAGTGAAGTCATGGATGAAGGAGATGAGGAAGAGGAAGAGTCAGGTGAGAAGGTTTTTGTCAAATTGGAATTGGAATTTGGAAGAATGACATTTAAGTAATTTAATTTTTACTTTTTTCTATCATCTGGCTGCATCTGCTGCGTGTTTATGCTTGTGGGTAAATACCCGAAAATTTGGATTGTGTGATGTGTGTATATTCTGGGTGGGATTTTCAGAAATTTTCATGTAAATAAATTCGAATTTGCACACTGGAAACAAGTTTCAAAATTGAGTTTGAAACGTTAAAATGGATTTTTGAAATACTCATTAAGGGCAATATGGTCATTTACATCTATTTCTAAGTTTCCTTACCTCTATTTTCAACCAACCAAACATAAAATTTTCCGTTCCATTCCATTCTTTTCCTGTGTGTATCAAACGCATCGACTTCCTTTTCATTCCATTCCTTTCCATTTATTTCCTTTTCTTTCCATTCCGTCCGAATATTTTCTGAGAACTAAACGGGTCCTTAGTTACATTTACATGAAGGAACAAAAGAACTATAGTTATTCAAAGTTTTTGTTAATTAAGTGTAAAAAATGGGGGCATGGTTACTGTTTGCCTTATAAAAATGGCACACTTACGTTTGAATGTCTTGACCATCAAATTAGTAACTCTGCCTCAAAAATGCAGGCTGGCAGGTGATGCGGATACGCTGACGCACATCTTCCTTTTCACCTTTTTATTCTTACCCTCAGTACCACACCATCTTCTTTTCACTACACCATTTTCTTTTTATTAATGCATTATATGGCAACCTACAACAACACCATCAAATCAATAACTTTATAAGTGTTTGGATTAGTTTTTGAAGAATTATTTTTTTTTTAAAAAAATGATAAAAACAATTTTGCAAATAGATTTAGATTTTAGGGAATAGTTTATAAAAAAGTGTGGGGGGCTTGTTTTCCAGAAAAGCATGATTTTTTTATCCCAAACCATGTTTCGAGGGTCAAAAGATGTTTTGAAAAAGTTGGGGTTTGTAGAAATATTGATTAATTGTGTGTATATATATATATATATATTGAATTTGTCTTTTCATAACAAAAAACTTTAGCCAATGTTATGGGATTCAACTCATCATTATATATTATTAATCCATCTCTTACATATTCGATCTGGGATTTTTAATGTTTTTCTCTAATATTGACCTTATTAAATTTTTATCTCTTTTTAATTTCATTTTTTCCTTTGTCCGGGCTTATACTTCTTTTTGAGTTTCAGAAGCTGATCGAATGGCTCTTATACCATATTAAAATATGAATTAATTATATATATATATGTTAGGTTTATTTTTCCATCACAAAAGCTTAAGTCAATGTGTGAGGGGACTCATCCTAACATTATATACCTTTAATTTATCTTTCAATTATTCGATGTAAAACTTTATATTTTCTCTAATATTTGGTGGCCCATGCGGGCAAAGAAAAAAATGAAGAGATAAAAAAATAGTAAGGTGGATATTAGAGAAAATATAAAGTCCAACGTCATCGAATAATTAAAAGTATGTAATGATAAGGTGAGTCCCCTTACATTGACTTAAACATTTGTGATGGAAAAACAAACATAACATATATACACACACAATTAATACATATTTGAACATGATGTTTATATACTCTACTTTTGAACCATGGTTTGGGTTCAAACGTATGTTTCTAAAGTGAAACCAAACCGATAGTTAGAAACTTATCAATTATCAGTAGAAGGAATTGGCTGATGATTGATCTCTTTTGACATGCATGATGATCATTTTCGCAAGAACTTGGTTGATTTACTTGTGATTATAGAAGGAATTCGATGTAGCAGCTCGAAAGGATGCTTAGCTCGAAAGTAAGTGGGGAGGAACAAATCAGACCCATCAATCAATGTTCATACTTTCTTAGTCGCCTAGTCGTGGAGCAAACCACCCTGCTCTACCTGCTTGAATCCCTTGATCACCACTATGCCAATGCTGTGGTGAGTTTGCCTCCATTTCAATGGCTCATCAAAGAAAGAACAAATAAAAGGGAAGGTGCATAAAAACAAAGAAAATGTGGCATCTAGATGGAATAACACGCGACCTCACATCCACCTTACAGAAGTATGTGAATTTGTCAATTAGGTAGCTAAAAGCTTCTTTAGATAAGTCTTGTGATGGATTGAATTGTTCGATCTCCTCTACAGCTACGAAGAATGTTGGAGGACGAATTCGGCAAATCTAACATAAAGCCAAGATAATTTAATTTTCTCTCCATTTTTAGTTTAGCTTTTAATTTTTCTGTATTTTGGATTGTTGCAAAACTCATTCTATTTTTCAGTTCCAAAAAAAAAAAAAAACTCATTCCATTTTATCTCTTTGTCGTTTTTGCTATTAAGAATACATCATTTACATTTATGAAATACATTCAATTAGCCAAAAAAAGTCATCCACAAAAAAAATCCGAAACACTCACAGCAATTAATATCGGGCCAAAATTGACCTTCACCTATTTTTAATATTGATCCCTCGTAATTGCCCTTGTTGCTTTATATCCCAAAATTTCAATTTAAAGGTTTTAGATTTTCCGTCCTCATGCTTCATTTTATGTAAAATACTAGTCCATATGAATTAATAAGTATTTGAACTATTTTGCCACTCAAAATACTAAACCATATTATTTAATGAAGCAAAACAAAAATAAAAGAACCCATCTTAGTTCTTACAGACGAAATGTTAGACATTCAACCATTGTTTTCTATATGCTGTACCCTTAGATTGGAGGTGAGCTCAACCTATTTTTTAAAATTTTGTTATAAAAAAACTAAAATAAAGGAAAAGTGGAAGACTAAAAAAAAATAAAATAAAGACAAACTCAAATAAAACCAAAATAAGAACATAGTTGTTTGAGGGACTAAATATTCATGTATAAAAGGGACCAAATATTTGTATTAAGTATTAACCCACCTTCCCCATTTTCGTTTTCATTACAGCTTCTAGGTGTGGACTCTCGAATCGGGCCGGGGTTTAGAACGTGCTTGCTTCTCCGTCTCCGGCGATCATATATTCTCTCTCGGTAAGCTTACCACTGCTTCTTCTTTCTTTTTAGGGTAAAAGTTCCTTTCTTTCTTTAAAAGTTCTAAATATCAAAATAATTTCGCCACTTGTTAGTGGTTAGCTTCAATGGGTTGATTGTGCTACCTGCATTTCTCCTTTTTGTAATTTTTTTCTCAATGTTAAATTAAGTTTTACTAGTGATGGAGAAAGGAGGAAAGGGGTACTCGCCGATGGACAAAGGAGGTCAGTTCCTCTTTCGCTATTTATGTTTTTTAATGGGTGAAAGTGTTGGTTTTTCTTTTTCTTTTTCTTTTTTTTCCCCCTTAATTCTTTACCTTTTGTTTTACTCACCCTATTGATCTTCTGGGAAAATATTTATGATCTTAAATTTGTTTGTGAGTTTGTGTTTCTCCTACTTACATGGTGGAGATTGGCCTCTATCATTTGCTTTTGTATTCTAAATTGAATTTTGACCTCATCTTGCAATGAAAGGTGCTTGCTTTTTCACTTCATATAAGGACAATCAGGAAACCAAAGGGATCAATGTACTCCTTCACCATGGTTAATTACTAAAAATCAGCCTCCAAGAGTGATGAGTAAGAAATGCAGAAGATCAATGGAGGGGCTTCATATGGATGAAGCATTTAATTTAACCATTATAAATTGGTAGGGATTTGTTGCCTTTCATATGTACTCATAAAACTTAAGGAATCTAGGAAAGGCTTTCTTTCCAGAGCCCAAAGAAAGAAGTTCTCAATTGGACAGATGAATGGGAGAAGCGTTAACTCTAAAACTATACAGATCCATAACAGGATCAAAAAAACAAACCAGTACAAAATCGTGAAAATGAGCTGAAAATAGCAAGTGATCTTTGAAGTTTTATGGTGATAGTCAATGATCAGGCCCACAGAATAAAGAGGGTCTAAATTGATGAAAACTAAGAGAAAATAATAGGTATAGGGAACTGAAGTTCTGATGAAAACTAAGAAGTGAGCAGAGTGATACCTGTATCATCTACATGCTACTTCTCTCCATCCCAAATTGATGATTTTTGGTCTCAAAGTGGAAGTTCTAATTGAGGTTATATAAGGCACAGAACTTCATACCCTGTTGATAGGATCCTGCTTGCTTATTGACTGTCGTTTTATTTGTTCATAGACATGCATTACGAAAATCGGTAGCTGGCATTCTGAATGCCTGCTGAACATAGTGGGTTACATACTACTAGGCTGGGATATGTAATTAGGTTACCCATGCTAAAGGCTCTGTTACATTGTATTCTGTGACCTATGTAATGGCAAATCTGTACGGTTCCTGATATGAAATTTAAGTGTTGATGTAAGTTCTTCATGCCGCTGTCATCAATTGCCATTGCATGCTAATAGTTGAACCGCTTTTTGATTTAGGACTCAATTGTTCGTTTTTTCTTCTGTGTTTTTTCTCGGTAGGATCCTTAAAGGGGAAAGATGACAGTCCTTCAAAATCAGCAAAGGGGAGGAGAGTTCAGTTTGCTGAAGGTTAGCATTACAGCTCTGTTATCTTTATAGTTCATACTGCTCCTTACTACAGTATAAAAATGATAGAATTATCTTAAGATGCTTGAAGTGAAGTGTACATGCTATTGATCACGTTTCATATTAGTTGTACAATTTCCTTATTAATTTGATGTATTTCTTGTGTATCAAAGGGACTTTTGATCCCATGTCAGGTAGTTCACCAATGTCTGGTGGAAAAGCTGCTAGCACACAGGTTAAAGGTATCATTTCTTAGCTTTTTTGGTAAATACCTTTTTTTGCAGTATTTAAATATTTTGCCATTTCTTATTTTACTAGTACTAAGGTTTTTTCATCTGGATTCATGGTATTTTTCATTGTCTTGGCTATTGGAATAAAGGAGGGAAGGGAGAGAAGATGGCAAATGGAGGAAAGAGTCCTTTGTCTAAAGGCTCAAAGTCATCAGAATTTGGGATTGATCAGGGTTGGTAATCGCCTTATCTTTTACTTGATTGTTGACTTAAACAGAATATGCACTTATTCATTTTTAACATGTAAAGTATTGCTGTGATTGGACCTACTTATTGCATCTGATGTATAGTTTCTTGTGTTAATTGGCTCTTTATAGGACTCTAGGTTTATAATGATAATACTCATCTTATTAATATCAAAAGTTCTAAATCCCTTTGGTGACGCATGCAGAACTTCCAAACAATGTCAAATGTCTGATGAATTGTGAGGCTGCTGATGTTCTACTAGGAATTCAAGATCAGATGACCATGTTATCTAAAGATCCAACTATCAAAATACCTGTGTAAGGGAGCATTAAAGATTTTCTTTTTAGGTTGAAGAGGATGCTTTTGTCATTTTATATATTATGTTTATCTGAATATTTTCTTCGCTGTGTTATAGATCATTTGACAAGGGACTGCAGTATGCCAAAAGCACTAGCTATTATACAAAATCGGAGTCTGTTAGGAGCATTCTAGAGTATCCTTAATTTTTTAGATTGGATATATATCACTACTGCTTTGCTGTATCTGACTTGTATTGTTTGAATCTTGACTCAAAAATTAGGCCTTTGGCAGATCTTGGTGTCTCTGAAGCAGAGGTATCACTTTCCTCCTAGTTTTCCTTGTTCTCGCTTATTCTGTAGGGTTCTTGACAATAAATCTTTAACTGCAGCTATGTGTGATTGGTAATGTGTGTCCAACAACATCAGAAGAGGTTTTTGCTCTTATCCCGTCACTTCAGGTATGGAATGTCTTAGCCATAATCAATTGAAAGTGGGCATCTTTTGTTACGTTCATTTAAATTTTTAAAGGAAGGGATATAGAGGTTGTTATTGAACGTTGTTTTTCTTGACTATATAATGGAGGTATTTCACGATTATTGAACATATATTTATTATACAAAGGAGGCCTTCCGTGGATGAGTAAATTGGCAGGTGGGTCTCTAATATCGTAGTAATAAAATCTGGGAAACTGCTGAAAGATAACTTGAGCTTATTTTACTTTTTTTGTAAAGTTTATGATATTACCATGTGATCCAACTTTCAAACTGGTAGAAAATCATTTAAGGTAGTTTAAACATATAGAAAGTAAGTCGCTGGAGAGTGGAGGCGTTAGTGAGAAGAGTTTAGCATATAGTATTAAGCCCTATGAAGGAAATGTAGAGAGAAACTAAGAAGGATACTCACGGAAGTTATCAAATTGGTGAATAATATATTTGAAGAATTGGTTGTTGACAGCGTGCAATGACGTCATGTAAGTAATGTAGCCAGCCTCAGTTATTGGAATAAAACTTTTTTTTATTGTTGTATGGTGAAGGCTATCCTCAAATTTTGTCTGGGCCAAATTTTCAAAAGATATTGAGACTGCTCGCCCTCATTTCCCTTGACTCAGTATCAATATAGAATAGAAGATTTATTGAGTTATGAATAGCATGACCTACTTCAAATTCTGTAGAACGTATTGGAAAATATGTCTAACTATATGTATGGTATACACAGTTACACACACTCACATATGACCGGCTCATCATTGCAGTGCATTATGTATCACTATCAGTTTCAACGGTCTACATTTTAAGTTTTCAAGTGATGATTTCTAAATCTTTTTTTTAGCTACAATCAAGAGATTATATTTATATTCATTTTTTAAAAAAATGTAGAAAAATTTAAATATGAACCATCCAGATTAGTTGGCGCTTATCACTTGGTGATGAACGGCCCCAAACTGAATCCATATATATGTATATTTTATGTATGCATGTGAAGGTGATAATTCATTTCTGTTTCAGGTCAGGAGAAGCAGTATCCAAGGGCTTCTCAGAGACATTTTAAGAGAGCTTGGGAAGCTGAAAAAGCCAATGTAATGTAATGCCACGTGGCAGGTTGAATAATGCAGATTTCAGTTTAGAGATGTACAAGGTGATTGGCGCTATGTGAAAAGCACTTTGTGACCATGATAGAGCTTGTTTGGATTAATGTTAGTAATAGTGAGTAGTGACTTAAAACTCAGCTGAATTTGGCTAACTGAAGTTAGGTAAAAGTCAATTAGTATAATGTGATTTATATTTGGATAAAAAAGTCAATTTGACAGAAACTTGTTGAAGTGTTTGACCGAAAAAAACTTGTTGAAATGATAGAGTTTTTTAAAAAGTTAGTTTTAGACCATATGAAAAGAAGACGGCCAAAAGTCAGAATTCAAAGAATACTGTAAAATGGCTTTTGTGGCCTAGACGACAGCATTTTGTTACTCGAAGTCATTTTTTTTTTTTTTTTTGCCTGAACTCCAACTCACTGTTAAGGCTTCAGAAGTGTGTTGTGATCCGCAAGATTATTCTTTAAACTGAGGTTGTTACTCCTCCGTCGTTTATTATAAGAATCCAAAATTTGAATGGTTTTGTCATTTATTATAAGAGCCTGTGTAGGATTGTCAAAATATTTAATAACTTTTTCCCATTTTGTCCCTCATCATTTCTGAATATTTCAAGATGATTCCTATCATTATAACTCTATATTTCTCTCTCTTATATACCCATCATAAATAAGGGTAAATTTGAGGGGAAAAACATTTATTTTAGACATATTTATCTTTCTCAATTACTTTCTTAATATGCGTGTTTTGCCTTTTATGCTCTTATAATAAGGAGGAAGGGAGCACATGGTAGAATTAATGTGGTATTAGAGTAATGGATTAATTTGCATGTCACTAAATGGAATTTCAAGTCAATGGTAGAGTCCTTTATGTGCTCACTGCACAGTGATTGTCTTATATCTCTTACATTTCTGAACTTAGTACAAATGCATAAGGTTGGGGAAAAAAATGCATAAAGGATTTAAGAGATACTCATTTGGTCTTATTCACAAGGCATTTCTAACATGTTTCATACAGACCAAAGAAAACATTAAATCTCATTAATTATGCTTTAAATTTTGACAATTTACAAGCTTTACCCTTATCTAATATCCACTTGCGGTGTTGGAAGATAGAGAGAGAAATTCTTTGGTGAATCTAATTTGTCAAGTCATTTGTGATCTAACCAATTACAAACAAATACCTTTAGTCTGATGTGAATTTTATCTTGATTGGGCACCCCAAGAAAAAAAATCTCATGTTTTCTATTTTTTATATTACAAGTTGAAAATAATTATTTTTATTTACTGACGTATATGTACAGTTTGGCGTCCCTAATTTCTGAAAAGAAAGTCAATCTGATCTTGTATTTAGAACTGAAAGGAGTATTAAAAAGAATATGAAGTTGAATATTAGACAACGAAGCATTGCAACACGAGAATTTTGACAAAAAAAATTATAAATACTACTTTAAAGTGGTATATTTAGCATTTTTAATCTCTTCAAAAAAGTCAACTTAACCAGATGGAGCAATTCATTGTCTATAATTTAACGCTCCAATACCACCAATCGATTGGATCAACTAGTTGTGGATTGTTCCAGTTTAACCAGTAGTATCGAGTTAGAACATTGAGTATGTATTTTCGATAATTACTTGGAGGTAGTGAGGTTTCCTCATTGTTAGAGCTGGGAATCAAGGCCAGGCCTAACCCTTGACCTGACCCTATAGAGCCAGCCCTTCAAGGGTCAGGGCTTTAAAAGGGCCGGTTCAAAAAGCTTGGGTAGTGTAAATATCCCTATTTTTCAAAGCCCGGCCGTGGAATGGTCAGGCTCAGGGCCGGGCTGGCCCGATTAGGGCTTATAAATTATTTTTTAATCCTTTTCGCTAGAAAAAGATTAAAGCAATAAAATCCTTATCAACACAAATATCAATTTTAAGTTACAATACAAACACCACCAAGCAATAACATTAAGAAATTATTAAACAATGATAAATATTATCCGTATTTTTAAATAAGTTACACAAAATATATGTTTACCTTTAATTAATTTTTTTAATAAGTATTGTCCATATTTTTTTAAATAAGTTACTCACTTAGAAATTATCAAGCTATGATAAATATTGGGAATTAGGTATTATTTTTTACCTTTAATTAATTGTTTTATTTTGTAGTTGTGATTTTTTTAAAATATATATATGTAACTATCTTAAAAGGCCGGCCCTTTGAAACCCTCGACCTATAGGGTCGGCCCGTTAAACTTGATTCCCTTCTTAAGCCTTCAAAATCAAAGCCCAACTCTCCAAGGGTCAGGGCCTAAAAAGACCAGTCCGACGGGCCCGACCTGAATTACTAGCTTCATTTGGGTTTACATTCGTAAGAATCAGATTAGTCGGTTGCTAGTAATACCAGCATACTGATAAATAAAATTAAAAAAAAAATTAACTCTCACAGGAGTGCAATGCTGTATCGTAACATTGCAAAAAGTTTAATTCAACACCCGTACCCACTAAGTTGTCAAATAAACCCGTACCCACTACCCACCAGGCCGCAACTAGTCATGGGCTCGTAAGCTAGCGTGCTTTTTTGTAAAAAAATATTGGGTTAATATAACTTTTGGTCCCTGAACTTTCACTCAATTTTGGTTTTGGTCCCTGAACTTTGAAAGTTTTGGTTTTGGTCCCTGAACTTTGGGTCAATTTTGGTCTTGGTCCCTGAACTTTCAGCAATTTTGGTTTTGGTCCCTCAACTTTATTTTTTTTTTTTGAAGTTTTTTTTAAACTAAGGGACCAAAACCAAAACTTTCAAAGTTCAGGGACCAAGACCAAAATTGACCCAAAGTTCAGGGACCAAAACCAAAACTTTCAAAGTTCAGGGACCAAAACCAAAAATTTTAAAGTTCAGGGACCAAAACCAAAATTGAGTGAAAGTTCAGGGACCAAAAATTATATTAACCCAAAAATATTTTAAATTTTGATCCAAGAGTTTATCGATTTGCACTTAATTTCGATATACCCTTATTTTATCTTAGCAGCTTGACTAAAATGTTTGAATTTTCATTTTCTATAATGATTTGTCATGTTTATAATTGAAATAGTGATGAAAAATAAGGAAAATACATATGTCAAGTTTATAATGATTTGTCAATTATTATTTTAAAATATGATTGTTTAATCAATCAAATGTGAAAGAATATAAATATAAATAAGAAAAATTAAGAAATAACCATTAATCACGTGTATATTAATTATGAGACATGATCCCTTTTTCGCAAAATTGGGTATTACAAAATTTGGAGAATAAAGTTGATTGATTGATGATTTAAATCAATATATTTTCATATTTTTTTTAATAACCCAGTAGCAATTTAGAGACCGAATAACTTCCTATAACAAATACAAATAATTTGATACAAGTATGATTAAAAAAAAATAATTGTGCAAAATAGAGTATATGTTTACATTTGGAAGTTTTGGTGTAAGTTTAATTGCATAGCTTCATGAAAATATAAAAACAACTTGAATTTATTCTCTAAAAATTTATAATTTAATTTTAAAAAATAAATAAATGTTTAAGAATATAAAAAATCGAATTATTCAATAAGATTGAATTGAGTCATCATAATTTCCACGGCATTAATCATGTTTAGACAAAATTAGCAAATTTAAGAAAGAATTTAATTATTATTTTAAAATATGATTGTTTAATCAATAAAATGTGAAAGAATATAAATATGAAAAATTAAGAAATAACCATTAATCACGTGTATATTAATTATGAGACATGATCCCTTTTTCGCAAAATTGGGTATTACAAAATTTGGAGAATAAAGTTGATGATTGATTGATTGATGATTTTTTTTTTTATAATAATGGATTGATGATTTAAATCAATATATTTTCATATTCTTTTAATAACCCAATAGCAATTTTCATCAGAAAACAAAATACTTACATAAATTTAATCAAATTAATCATAGATTACAATTTTCTAAACAAATTTAAAACAAAAAATAGATCTGATTTCCAAAAATACAGAACAACATTTCCAAAATAACCTGATAGATGGATATCAGATTATACAAATCATTAAGGAAAATCAATCACCAGATCATAACAGACTTGTTGGAATTAGTCTTTTTTTTTTTTTTTTGACATCATAGACTTGGAATAAGTCTTATATAAGTTAAATCTTAAGAAGCCTCTCCTTCAACTTCTCGCCACTCCCTCTAAGCACTAGTAGTCTTCCTTTTTAAGCTCCTCAAACCAATTTGGCTTCTTCTAGACTACCAGTTAGGTTTGCGCTTATTATGGATTTCTCTCTCTCTCTCTCTCTCTCTCTCTCTCTCTCTCTCTCTCTCTCTCTCACACACACACACACACACATATATACACTATTTATATTATATGCATTTAAACTTTTCTTGTCTGATCTTTTAGTTTTTAAAACATTACTTTAAAGGTGTGATATGTGAAATCTGAACATCTCTCTGCAGAATGGGACGTGGCCAATTTTCACAGAGCTTCCTAAACATGTTTCGTCCAAAGAAAGAGCGTTATCAACGTATCTATGAATCTTCTGATTCCCATATTCAACCTCTTCTCTACAATAATCACAATCAGGTTTGTTTTAATCTTATCATTCAGGGGAATGAGGATTGAAACCATTGAAAGCAGCAGTAATATTTGGTAAATATGTAGGATGAGTTGTCTTGACTTATTTAGATGAACGCGCTTATAAATCGTGATTCCATATACCAGCACTTAATTTATATGCAAATGAGCTCACTATCTAATCAAAGACGATTTCAATTTTCTCTTGTGTAAGGAACAATTACTTGGTTTCTCAACTGTTAGATTTAGTACCTAGCTTTAGTCTTAAGATATTTCTAGTAATGGAGGAGGACTTAACTAGTGATTATTATTCTAATTCTTGAATCGTTCTAAGATTTTTTTTTTTTTTGTAGGTTTGATCAAATTTATTTGTTCTGTTATGATAAAAGATTATGTTTTTTCTGTGTTTAGTTCAAGGAAGAACTGGAACATCATCATGATATTCAAGTCTTCGAGGAGAAATTTTCAGTTTTGGACAAGGAAATTGGAGCCTTGAAATCCAATATCTATTGGCTTGAAATCAAACTCCAATCAAAGGTATTGTTATTGTTTAACTTGATTAAGAGTATCCTAATAATTAATTTGGACTTGATGATTGTGATTTTCTGAGAAAGTTATGCGGATTTTCCAACAAAATATACATAAATAATGAGAAATTTTCTCTTGTGTGACAGGCCAAGGAAGGCAATAATCAACATGAAGCAATCACAAGTCTTGAACAGAAGGTTGACAGATTGAAGAAGCATCATGATGATTTTATTTTAGCCCAAAAAAAGGTATTAATTTTTTTATCAATTCATATATGAACTCTTTTTAGGAAATTTCACAGAAATTTCTCTTGGCTTGAAATCAAACTCCAATCAAAGGTATTGTTATTTTTTTATATTTTTTTACTTGATTAAGATTATCCTTAATTAATTTGGACTCGATGATTGTGATTTTCTGAGAAAGTTATGCGGATTTTCCAACAAGATATACATAAATAGAGAAATTTTCTCTTTTGTGACAGGCCAAGGAAGGTAATAATCAACATGAAGCAATCACAAGTCTTGAACAGAAGGTTGACAAATTGAAGAAGCATCTTGATGATATTATTTTAGCCCAAAAAAAGGTATTAATTTTTTTATCAATTCATATATGAACTCTTTTTAGGAAAATTCACAGAAATTTCTCTTTAATTCTTTAGTACTGCAGTTTAATTTTAGAATATGTTTTTCTTTAACTAAAATAAAGTCGCATTAGTGAGTTCTTGTGGTTAACCTTTCTTGGTATTATTTTAAAAACAGGAAACTACCAAACAAGGACGAGCCATTTTTAAAATAGAAGAAACTAATAGCAATCTTGAGAAGAAAGTTGCAGAGTTGGAAACCAGAGTCAATAAGATGACTTCTTCAATGGTAGATTTGATGGTTGCTACTTCTGAGCTTCAGGATAGATATTCTTCCAACTCTCAGGTAAATCCAGATAATACTAATAAATAAATTTATTATATTGTCTCGTGTTTAACATCAATAATTTGATATGCATAATGACAAAAAATTAGTAAACTCTTCAAGGAAATCTGAGGATTTATCATCCAAAAATAAAAAATAAAAAATCTGAGGACTTACTATATATGTATATTGATGATTTCTCTTTTTGTATTGCAGGAGGCACCGGCTAGACTACCATTTATGATACAAATTTCTGAGACTGATTTAGTCACAATTTGCTTCTTCATTCTGGTTGTCTTTGTTTCATTTAGCATTGGCAAAAATCTGAAATCCTACTTAGGTAGTTAGGTTTTTAAAAATAATATCTTAATTTGAGGAAATTTAAGTACATGTTCTGGGGGAATAATTTAGTTGTTATTGTTTAGTTATATACAACTATATATATTATAAAAATGTTAACAAATCACATTATTTTAAACATTATAGAACACCCATTTCTCAAATTCCAACAAAGAGTTATGATAGTTATTTTAATCTTTGAATGACTTTGTTCCGAGATACACGCTTGAAATTAAAACTCCAATTTGCCATTAAAATAGATGTTTCATGTCAAATTAAAACTTTATCTATTACATCATCACTCCATTCAATGTCAATGGAAGCAAAGGTCATTATTTTTTCTGTATAAAAAAAGTGATTTTTTCCTTCCATCAATTTCATTTTTCCTTACCTTAAAAAAATTATAAAATAAGAGTGATCATACAATTTGCAATTAAAATAGATGTTTCATGTTAAATTAAAATCTTATCTATTATATCATCACTCCATTCAATGTCAATTGATGCAAAAGTCATTTTTTTGCTTCCATCAATTTCATTTTTCCTTACCTTCAAAAAATTATACAATAAAGAGTGATCATAAATATGCACTATATTTAATAGACATTGTGTGTGCGCGCGCGCAAATATAATCATCAAGACATCATCATATATAAAAATAATGCGTTTGCTTTAATTTTTTCTTAAAAAAGAAGATAAGTAAAGAGCTTATCTATCAATTAATCTCAATCAAACAGCAACAAAAACATTAATACTATACAAGATGTTTTTTTTTAACTTCTTTAAGGTACTATCAAATTACAATTTGTATTTTAAAAATTATATTTTTTTTATTTATCCACCGGTATCCAGCACTACTAGCAACAAACTAGTCTGGTTTGTGAGAGTGTATGCTCACAAGTGGGGAAACCTTGTTACCTCTAAGTAATTATCACTACTGTATACCCAAATTAAAGCTCAAACTGGATACTATTGGTTAAGTTGGAATAACCCAAGCCAATCGATTCAGATATAGATTGTTTTAACATATGTTGCAGTCCCAACATTTATATTGACATATCATAATTAATTGGAAAATGATAGAAAAATAACTTCTCAATTTCAAAATCTTAACTAGTTGAGTGACAGTATTAACGGGTTGAGTATAGATATTAACAACTGCAAATAATTGGTTTGAGATTTTGAAATTTAGAAGGTAAATTTATTTGTGTCTGATAAATAATTTGTTAAAGAATTATTATCAGTTTATTTTATCATAATTTATTCATATATCATAATTACATTTATTTTCAAATGAATATCATAGTTATATTTTTTTATGTTCTGAATTTCAAGAGGCTATTTGCAAAACAGTTTTGTTAGTTGCATATTTTTTTTAAAAAAAATTTGTTTGGTGACACTTTTCATGCATGTTAGTTTTCAAATATATAACGTTAACTGGTTCAACAGAAACTGATTAACAGGACTTAGAAAGAAAAAGAAACTAAATTAATGGGATACAATTAAATTATATGAGAATTGAGATAAAACTTGCAGGCAATATCCTAGAGGTTAACCATGAATACTAATTAATCAAGCTCTTCTGCTCAGTCACGTTCCCTCAGAGGCATGGACTGTGACTTTGATCATCGAAAATGCTCTTGTTTGACCGAGATTAATGGATGAACTCTTGTTTTTTTTTTTTTTAAGTAAATGCATTGTTTTTATATATGATGATGCCTCGATGAATTATACATCCACACTCATGTATAACAGTTGATGTTTGTTGAAAAAAATTAAGGAAACTAAATGAGTCACTTAATCATAACTTATTTTGTGTATTATTATATTATATGTTAGTTTATAAGTCAAACAAATTAATTTAGAGAAAAATTCAGTCAAATCAATTTATAAATAACATATTTACTTTTTTTTTTCAGTATTTTCCAAAAAAATTAATTAAATCGTATATTTATAAACACAGGGAGTATGATATCTATTAATCATAGTGCATATTTACAACCAATATTTTAGGAATTGGTTTCCCTGCTAAGCATTTTGTTTAGCAGGGAGCGCTAAACACAACCAATAAATATTGGCCCTAGGAGAAATTTTAATCGCAGCCATTCATCTATATTTTTATTTCTGTTTCATTAAATAATTAAATCTTACAAAATTCAAATTACTTTTGAGTTTTGAAATATCTCCCTGATTCATCGGCATTTTCACTACATTCTCTGGTGATCATGTGGTCATTTATCAAACCTTTAATTACCTCTACATAATTATAAGGCCTTTTCTCTCAAATGAGTTTGCCTCAACATCAGCTTGAACTCAATTCCCTTATAGTCATTGTTGCTCATAATATATTTTTTCATAATTATGATTAGAAGTTGAGAACTATTATGAGGGAGAAAATTGGTTTTGGAGTTAGGTGGACGGGGAAATGCCAAAATTCGGATTTCGCAAGTCTTTCATGGTGATTTCTGTCCACTCTCATCAATTAATGGAATAAAAATAATTGATAATGATAAAAAAAAAATCGGCAAATATCGCAAAAATATAAAAGGCCAAAGAATAAGGAAATAAATGCCGAAACTGATTTGAATCCGATAAGATTTGATGATCTTTTGAAACAAAAATAAAATATAGATGGATGGTTGTGATTAAACATATCCAAGAGACAGGATTTAACATTAGTGTTTTGCGCTTCCCGCTAAGTGTAATGTTTAGCAGGGAAACGTTGACAATATTTTATCATTGCTTTCCAAGGAAAGAAAATAAAATTGATGAAAGCCAAAAAAAATGACATCACTCTTAATAATATCTCCCTTTTACATATGAAAACCCCATTTGCAGCTTAATAATTCACTATTAATCGTCCTTAAAATAAGAAGTAATTTTATTTAATTATGTCTTAGAAAATTTTGGCTTAGAATCTGTGGATGTCTGAAAGATTTTTTTTATTATTATTAATTTGATCTTAAACTTATTAAAAAATAACACACAGTGATGAGCTGAGGGATTGACTATTGACTAAGGAGTATAATAGTAATAGAAATAAGCATGCCCTCCCGTCTAATTCTGTCAATAAGCCATGGCTTCTTCTTCTTCTTCTTCTTCTTCTTCTTGGACTTACGATGTCATCTTGAGTTTCAGAGGCGCAGACACTCGTCATGGTTTCACTTCTCATCTTTATGATGCTTTGAGACGGTCAGGAGTCGTTGAAAATTTGTCTCCAAATTTTGCTTCTTCTGGGTGGTGTCTGAATGAGCTTGTGAAAATAATGAATTGTCAAATGACTCTGGCTCAGGTGGTTATTCCTATTTTCTATAAAGTTGATCCTTCTGATGTTCATCATCAGAGAGGCACTTATGGTGAAGCTATGGAAGAACACGAGCAAAGGTTCGGAAGGGGGAGTGATCTGGTGGTGCGGTGGAGGCAGCCACTCACTGCGGCTGCCAACACCGCCGGCTATATATGATTCAGCCAATTTTTTGAACTGAAAAAAAAAGTAACCTATAATTTGATTTGCCTGAATATTGTGTCTGAATTAGTTTATTTGACTTATAAGCTACGTCTATTAAATATAGGATCTAATTGATTTTTTTTAAAAAAAATCACTTAGAAAACTAAATAAGTTGTTTGTAAATTAATTTTCCTTGACTTTTTTCTCTCTCTAAATTAGTTTATTTGACCTAAAAACTAACATCTAATCTAATAATAAACAAAATACGTTATGATTAAGTGACTCATTTAGCTTCCTTAATTTCTAAAAATAAGGTCAACTGTGTTTTATATTTAGGAACAACGGAAATAGCATATAATCTAATAATATATTATATTTGTTATGATTAAATACCTTATTTATCTTCTTTAATTTCTAAAAAAAAGTTAACTATATCTTATATTTAGGGACGGTCTTCAGAAACTCCAGTTAGAAATATATGTAAATTCTTAATGGTCCACTGAAATTCTTAGTCATCATGCTTATTTATTTCTAATACTTGTTATTAATATTGATCGATAGGCATGAAAGTGAGCTGATTGAGATTATTGTGGGTGATGTTTTAGAGAAATTAGACGTTGGACATATGTTTGTTGCTGACTATCTGGTTGGAATAGAGTCACGAGTTCTGAAATTGACGGTTAAATGGTCAAAAGAGATATCACAAGACACTCTTACCATAGGCCTACGGGGGATGGGAGGCACATTGGCAAAACAACTATTGCCAAAGCTATTTACAACAAAATTGGTCGCCGGTTTCAAGCAAGAAGTTTCCTTGCAAATATAAGAGGAAATTTAGAGCACGCTAATGACGAGGCTAATTTGCAAAAGCAGCTTATTTCTGATATCACTAAAGCACAAGTTTTTAAGATACATAACATTGATAGAGGGAAAAAGATAATTCAAGAAAGATTTTCCAACATAAAAGCATTTGTTGTTTTTGATGACGTGGATAGTGTCAGGTTGTCAGCCAACTGAATGCATTATGTGGAAGTCATCAATGATTTTGTCCAGCGAGTATAATTATCATAACAACCAGGGATCTGCGCCTGCTTAATGTCCTTAAATCTGATTATAAGTATTTCACCAAAAAAAAAAAGCTGACTATATATAAGTATAGAATGAAAAATATGGATGAATTGGAGTCTCTTGAGCTTTTCAGTTGGCATGCCTTTAAGAAAGCAGCTCCCCTAGAAAACTTCATGGAAGCCTCTAAAAGGGTAGTTGCTTATTGTGGTGGACTTCCACTTGCTCTTGAAGTTCTTGGTTCTTATATATTTATTTGATAGAGAAATTGAAGAATGGGAGGATGTGTTGTCCAAGCTAAAAAGGATACCAAACAATGAGATACAAGCGATGTTAAAAATAAGTTTTGATGGTTTGAAGGATGATATGGAGGAGAATATATTTCTTGATGTAACATCCCAATTTTTTTAAAAGTATTTAAACAAAAGTAATAATTATAATAAACAAATTATTACTTTATAGTAAATGGAATGTATCATATAATTATTCAAGTAAACATAATTTACTAAAAATATAATTTTACAAATAAAAATTTATTCCAAAAAAAAAACATGATGGATTAAAAACAATTAAAGAAGGGTTTAAGGAAATAGTAAAAGTTGTAATTAAAAAAATGAAATAGTAAATGTAAAAGGTAAAAAGAGAAGGGCAAAAGGGCAAATCTATCCATCAACTTTTATCATATGGGCATCCAACACAAAAAACTTTTCATTGGTCTAATAATGCCTATTACCTTTCCAAAAATGCCCAAAAATGCCATGATCGTCAGATAAGGCTAACGTCCATTAATTCTACAACATGGGTCCCACTTTAGTTGTCCATGTGTGCATTAATTTGTAGTGAAACGTGTGGAACGCACCACCCACCCTTACACGTGTTAACTGTACATTTTCTTCTTCCATTAAGCTCACCACCCACCTACCCTTCCTTCTGCATTAACATTTACTCTTCCATTAAACCCACCACCCACCCGCCGAAGCCCTCTGCATCTCAATATGCTAACCTATTAAACCCTCCACACACCCATCATCAACATATATTCGGCCAATAAATTGTGCACGAACCCCCTTTTCATATTTTTATTTGTTATTTATTATATTATGTTGATGATGGATGGTGAGAAGAAGTGGCAAGGATGATGAGAGTAATAATTTTTGCTTCTTCTTGTTTTTCAGGTGTCATAAATCAAACTGAGCAGAGCATATTAAAACAATGATTTGGACTCCTTTTCTTCCTATGCATTCTCAATTATTATGTCTTGTACTACTGCACTAAACGTGGGGCACCTTCTGAAATGATTTTGGACACTGGAAGCCAAATCTCTTAGATTCATTGTCACATTAAAGCTCCGGCTAAGCCTCATCCGGCGACCTCCTTTGATCTTTCTCTCTCCTCCACTTTCTCTCTCCTCCCCTGTAATCACCCCCTTTGTAAACCCAGAATTCCCTAATTGTATAGGCACCTTCCAGAATCGCCTCCGCCACTACTGTTACTTCTACTCCGACAGCACGTACACCGAGGACAATCTCGTCCGACAATCTCGCCTCCGACAGCATTTCTATTCTTCGATGAACGCCTTCAATCATATCTTCAAGTCGCTGCAAAGGTATGTGGGGGGTCGGTGGTGTGTTTAATGGATGAAGAAATGAAGATCGAGACGGTCAGGGATCTAGTGGAAGAAAAAATGGAGATGCAGAGGGGTAGGTTACTTGGTGGTGTCTTTAATGGAGGAAGAAAGATTTGTCGCTTCCTTGTGTGTATATTGCAGAGTCAAGTGTTGGCAAAAAAAAAACACTTCAGAGTCACGTGCCATTCACCACTCCTCACTTCATCTGCCATGTAGATTCCACCTAAGCAATATTTCCAATGACAACTCAGCTACCACCTCACATTATTATTAGGTCAAACTTCTAAAAGTAACGGTCAAAGTAGGCTTATCTGACCGTCATGGCACTTTTAGGCATTTTTTGAAAGGTGATAGGCATTATTGGACCAATGAAAAGTTTTTGGTGCTGGATGCCCATGTAATAAAAGTTTATGGGTAGATTTGTCCCTTTACCCAAAAGAGAAAGAGGTTAGAATTAAAATTAATAAATGGAATGAAGTTGGAAAAAAACATGGGATCTTTAGCTGTAGTTTACCCCAAAGTTTAATTTAATAAAATATCAAACCCCTCTTTCTTGTGCATCGCGAGTGCCCTTCTTCTCGCTTCGTCTGCTGTGATGCCAAATACCAGTCCAGCATATACTTTGCAGATAATTTAGGTATTCAAATATATTTCTTTCCACAAAACTTCCTTCATGAAATTTATTCTATGTAATTTTATCTTTCTAATGATGGTATTTTTGTACTAATTTGGAGGAATTTTCGGGTTAGAGTTTTAGGTAAGTTTTGAGTTTTGATAATAGAAGACCATAGGAATACAGAGCTAAGTTAGAAGATGATTTTAATCAGTTCAAATTTTTGTTTTGGTGACTGGACATATTTAAAATCAATTTTCTTATTAAAAAAACTTTATGTTTTATGCTCTATATGAGTTTTGAGCCAATGGAACTTGGGTTAAAGAATTTATTTGAGGTATGTAAGGTCTTATTAAAGTTTTAATAGGTTTATAATATTGGAAGAATTGCATATTTGTGATTTAACAATTTTTATGGTTGAAACCCAAACTTTAATTTGGGGATTTTGTATAATATAATTTAATTTAATGTTAAGTTATTATGCAAATGAGTTGTTTACGATAATGAAAATATTTTAATTGAGTTAGACTAAATAATGGATGTGGATATGTGGTAGTGTAATATTGGGGTTTTTGGGCAAATAGTTCAAAGCTTTAAATTGATATAATTAAGTTTATTGTTCAATTTGTATATTAAATTGGTATCTACGTTATTGTGTAGCTTGATTTGTAACCGAATTGTGGTTGTGGTGCTTTGATTTCACAAAGTTTATAAGGATAAGTTTGGAGTTGAGGTAACTGGGGTTAAATTACATTATATACATGCTTTGGACTGTAAGGCTTTATTAACTTTATTTTCCCTATTGTATTATATTTTGAAATGTGATATTAAATATAAATGTAACTATATTAATACGTTTATAAACTTATCCTAGTAAAGCAGTGTGTGTGAATAAATTGATTCTTTGGAACTATATTTTTGTGTATTAAACAATTGTGATGAAATAATTATTTTTGAATTGAAGATTGATTTTATTATTCACTTGTGAAGTGCTATGATGTGATTATTATATTATGTGAAATGACTTGTTGATGGAATTAATTACCGTTGCATATGTGGGAGTATTTTGGGAAAAGATAAGGGAAGACTTTGTTTTAAGCCCGCGCGGCACGCCTACACTATGTTACATAGTGTTTGGCCTTTTTGTTAAACCCTCGTACCATAGCCCATTAATGGACGGTGTAGGTACAAATGAGGCAGACACCTCTCTTACCATAGTCTAGCAATGGGCAATGTAGGTATGGGAGGGGACCCGTTTACTTGTTGTGAGTGGAGTGATCTTTGGCCGGATTGCTCAGCACAAAAGGTCCGGGTTCATGTCAGGAGTCATAAGGTGGAGTAAGGTGGATGGGTAGGCCTTTGCATATTTGTTTCCATACAATATATATGTGTGTGTGTGTGTGTGTACTATGTATGTGCGAGTGTATCTATATGTATGTAGTTTATTGTAAAGATTATAAAGTTGTTGCTGCTTCATTGGCTTACATTTTGTTCTCGTATATCCTGTAATTTGATTTCGGTTATTAAGACTTTATGTCTCACCCCGTCGAATTTAACATTTTTTTTGGGAGAGCCCTCTAATTTAGGACGACGCTAAGGGAAGCAGGTTGAGGCATAGGCACTTGTAGCCTTTTATGCCTCCTTTTTGTTTAGTGTTGTGTGTTTTATATATTGCCATCTAGGGTCATCATATTTGTACCCTATTCTATAATTCTGCTACATTCAAACTTGTCTCTGTAATAAATGTGATGTGGTGTAATGTTTCTTGTTGGCCAGAGGCCATAGGACTATACATTGTAATTGATTTATTTGTGGATCCACTGGTAATGTGGTTTGGAAAATTAATTATGTCATAAGATATTTGGATTATGTACTATAACTGTTATGTCTCTAAGTGGGGTTCAGTTTATACGGGATAAATTTGTGGGCTGGGTTCTGAAACCCAAATTCTATTGTGCCCTGGTCTTGTGTTTGGTTATTGTAGTGGGTTTGTGGGCGGGTTTGTGCCCTGAACCTCGATGTTTATTTGATGTTAGACTTGTGGGCTTTCTTTTGTGCCCTAAGTCCTTTATCATTGTTGTTGTGCTTGTTTGAGGGGAAATTGTGAAATGTGTTTGAAGGGATGCTAATCCTTTTTAACCATGATAGTATTTTGAAATTATATCTTGTCTCTTTTCTATCATGGTTAAGGTTAATAAAGAGTAGTTGTTCTCTTTTAACCATGGTAGAGCTTTTGAAAGTGTAGTTAAACTCTTTTCTACCATGGTTAAGATTTTAAACCGAGAAATTGGTTTAAATATTTGGTTGTTCATAAAGGGTGTTTCACTTGACATATGTTGCTTCTTTATCAATAAAGATAGAAGCTATGTAACACAGATATTAGAAGGATGTGGATTTAATGCAAAAACCGGAATAATAACCCTCATTAAGCGAAGCTTAAAAATTGTTAACAAGCATAACAAGCTTGAAATGCATGACTTATTGCATGATATGGGAAGGGAAATCATTTGTGAAAGCCATCGAAAGGACCCTGAGGATCGCAGTAGATTGTGGTTTCATGAAGATGTAATTAAATTATTGACAAAAAATATGGTAAGAAGGCATATACTTCCTTCTTTTTATTGCTCCAATTCACGAGTTTCATACCCTTTTTCGTAAGCATAATAGTTTATGTATTGTCTTTCTCTTAGCAAGTAGCGAAATCTTCTTCTTCTTCTTCTTCTTTAATGTAACATCTTTGTCGTATGTATTTACAGGGAACAAAAATCATTGAGGGCATATCTCTGAAGTTGCCCCATAGAGAGTGTGTGATTGATTCTGGGGCATTCAAGGCAATAAGAAAACTCAAATTGCTCTAACTAGATTATGTAAATCTTAAAGGAGATTGTAGGCATCTTTCTGATGAGCTAAGGTGGCTTTGTTGGCAAGGATTTCCCTTAAAATCTACACCTGACTGCTTGAACCAGGAAAACTTAGTTGCTATTGACTTTAAATGTAGTAACCTCAAGTATGAATTTGTGAAACCCCCTTATATGTTTTAAGTCGTTACTAATATTGATATTAAAATTCTTGCCTATGAATTGATTAATTTTTCATGTGAAACTGCAAACACTCGTTCTCAGTTATTCACCTTGCCTAAGACAAACTCCTGGTTTTACAAAACTACCAAACCTTGAAAAGCTAGTGCTAAAAGATTGTCCGAGCTTGATGTTTGTTCACCAGAGCATTGGAGATCTAAAAAATATTGTTTTGGTAAATCTAAAAGACTGCAAGTGCCTGAGGGTTCTTCCTAGAAGCATCTACACGTTGAAATCATTAAAAACTCTCATTCTTTCTTGTTGCTCATTGATTGATCATTTAGAAGAAGATTTTAAGTAGATGCGATCCATGACAATACTAAAGGCAGATAATACTGCCATAACAAAAGTACCCAAGTCACTAGCAAGATTGGAAGGGCTTAAGCATGGGTAGATATCTTTCCCTAGCCATGAAGGAAGAGCACAAGATATATTCCCTTCTCTCATATGGTCTTAGAAGTCTCCCACCAACATTCCCCAATCCCGTAGTGAAGCATTTTTGCTGAGCATATAATCCCTAGTTTTTTCAATTGCACAGAATGGTAGCTTTCAAGGCCTATCTTTATGTCTTGGCGACCTTGCCAAGCTTCAGGGTATGTGGAAGGAAAGCCGACTACAGTCTCAATTGCATGGAAAAATGGCCAGACTTTTGGATGCCTTGTATGGAACAAATTTCTTGGAATTGGAATCCATGCCAAGCACATCAAAATTCTCATGCATGGAAGTTTCCGCATCATCTGACGGTTATGATCAAGTTCAAAATGCAAGACCAGCATATTCCCTCAATTCTCTTTTAATTTAGATAGGAGTGAGCTGCAAAGTAGACTTATTATAAGACAAAATACTACAGGTTTGTCTCTGTTTTGATGTTTGGAACTTGGAAACATTAGTTTTAAAGTTCCTAACTTTATAATATGCACTATTACTTCCCACGAGTCTAATGAGGGGAGAGGAATAGGAATAGGAATGCATCTACTTACCATTCTCTCAACTTCCTTTTCACATACTGTTGGATCAACTCTCAATAGTAGGGTTCAACTCCGAAAGTTAAAAAAATATAAAATGTTTTACTAAAAAGTCTACAAAAGTTGCATTCAGATATAGTTTTAAAGTTTGAATTTATTTTTATGTATTTTTTATCAAGTCTCAACCATTGAAAGTTGATCTAATGGTTAAAATAATGAGTGAGGAGAACATGTAGAGTTTCATTTCCCATATAATGAGTATACTAAAAGTAAAGTAATCAATATTTTCCCTTTTTAGGCCACATTGGTTCTTAAACTCAAGTTTTTTATTCATATGTTGATGCTATATATAGGGATGGAATTATGGTGGGTGGGATGATTCTTACCTACCAGGTCATCAATATCCCGATTGGTTCATGGAATTATATAATATGAGTGATGGAATTATGCCTCGAGTTATAGGTTGTCACTTGAAAGCAATGCTTCTCAATGTTGTGTATTCTTCTTGCATGGATAACACGTCGAGGCCTCAATTTCTCATGAATGTTCTCATCATTAACTACACAAAGGCTACCATTAAACAACATAATGGAGACTCAGTAACTTTCCATGAAGATGAAGAATGGCAGAGTACCATTTCACGTGTTCAACCTGGTGATCTCATGGAGCTTGTTTCAAGTATTGGACCTCAATTTCCTGTGAAGAAGATTGCAGCATACTTGATTTATGACAGATTATTGAAATAATTGTGGCAGAAACTTGTTTTAGTTTGTAATTTTCTCCTAGTACTTCTGATGTAGCTGCAACCCTTAGAAAGGGAACATGATAATTAAATATCTTTTTAAGAGTAAATATGCCCATTGGTACAGATTTCAATCAAGATTTTGACAAGTCAACCACGGCATTTTGATTTCTAGAATTTTCCTAATCAGTAAATGGCCTTAGTCTTTAATTGGCATCATCAAGTTTTAGGGTCTTAACTGTCATTATCTGGTTAAAATTGACCCTAACTGTCATTTCCCCTTTCAAAATAGAAATACTACTGTTCTATTTGTTTCTTCCGCTCAAACATACATGTATGTTGAATTACAATATGAGTTCACGTATCACTCTGGTCTTTATTCTAAGTCTGTTTGTAGAAGAAATTTTTACTCCTAAATAGAAGTCCAATTTTAGGTTATTAATGATTGTTATCCAACTGTAACCTTGTTGGAAGTTAATGTTGAATCACAATATGAGTTTATGTATCACTCTGGTCCTTATTAATGTTGAATCACAATGAGTAAATGTATCACTCTGGTCCTTGTTATAAATACCCTTATTTATGAAGATAATGAGAGAGAGGGGGGGGGGGAAAGATAAAAGAGAATGTGTGAGAAGAAGCCACATGAGAGAGATGCGATCAATTGAGGGTAAAAATTAAAATGCCTTAAATTTTTAGACAAGGCAAAATTGGTACTTGTAAAAAAAACTATTCCTGTAAGATAGAATGTTGCTTATAAATAAGACTGGAGGGAGTATGATAGCACAATAAAACCATAAATTCTGAGCATTCCTCAATACCTTAGTGTTTATATACCATCCCTTGTATGATATAATGATTGAATTCTATATGGGAGCCTACAATAATGACTAAGAATGCTATTGAGTGTTCCTAAATATCATCTTCTACTATCTCAGCCTTCCCAGCTCTAACAGATTCAAGAGAAGGGACCATGGAAAAAAGAACTAATTGAAATGGTATAACATCCCTTGTAAAATGAAAACTAATCCTAAAACCCACGATTTATATGCTGTTTGGGAGCCAGATGAACCTGACTCTTTATCTGTAACACCCACAACAAATTTACAACCACCAACCGAAGGGTCTTGGGAGGTTACCATTCCTAGGCCATCAAAATTGCAGCTTCTTGAATCTTGCATTTGCAGCTGATAGTAACTATTAAAAGCATATGAGACATTACCTTTTGCACCGATTCCGTTACATGAACCTCCATAGCTGAGCGTTGTGCAATCTGCAACACTACACGCAATTCTCATATAGTTGGCCACATTGGTCAAGTCACTAGAAGGACTCGCCACACACCACCTAGATGGAAGATACTGAACATTCTTAGCATTCTTCAGTTCTTTGTTTCCAAGGCCAAGGTTTAATGGATACTTAGCCTTCCCATCGAATGAGAATATTCCCCAGTGTCTTTCGAAGTTTCCCGGAAGTAAGCTTTTCGCCCCTTCATCAAGCAGGCTGAAGATATAAACATCCATTGGAGAGGAATTAGGCCTCAAGGGTGTCCCTTTGTTACTTAGAACATGGTTTACAAGTCCTTGGTTGAATACTTTTGCAGCTGTGATATTTGCCCCAATGGCTCCATCCGAGGGCCAACCGATTTCCCCAATAACTATAGGCATCTGGCCATAACCAAGTTTAGTCAAGGCTGCCACTAAAGTATCATAGTTTCCATCAAATGCATTGGTATAAACATTGGCACCATCTGTAACAGGATGAGTAGTTCCCTCAAAAAATGCGTAGTCTTGGGGAAAATCTCCATTTTCATAAAGGCTTAAAAAAGGGTAGATGTTAACTACAAATGGGGAGCCATTGGAATTGAGAAACTGAAGAAGCTGAGTCATTATTTGGGTCAGATCAGAACGGAAAACCCCTTGCGAAGGAAGCGAGGACTGGTACACATCGGCATTGCAAGGGACCACAAGTTTTACATAACCAGCAAGATTTGCTTTGACTAGAGACTGTTGCAGATTGAGTACTGCAGGCATGACTAAGTTCTGAAACTGACCGTTATAACTGGTTAGAAAAGGTTCATTTCCAACAGCGATGTACCTGTCATCACAGGTAGAAGGTTAAAAGGCCTGCACGAAATCAAAATCAATGAATCCAGTCTTAAAGGAAATCTAGCTCTAAGCACAGACTTCAAAATACAAAAACAATAAGGCATTTTAACTTCAACTTTCATCAGTTATTATAGGAGGAGGAGGTGAATTATGTTATGCCTTGACAGTAAATACTTCAGAAGTAAGATCGAAAGCCATGCATAGGATAGAGACATACCCTATTGAACTAGTTTCAGATGTAAGGTTATTTATGTTATGCATCACATAAACTTGTTTGTGTCATCACTATTCATCAACTTAAATAAAACTAGCAATAAGACAAATGAGTTCCTTTTTTTTTTTCACGCATAGGGAGTCAATCTCTGGTGAAAACAAGTGAATGCACAAGCTTGACTACAAGTAGAACCAAGCATGCCAGTATCCTTTAGTGAAAATAAATACCTAAATTCATTCTTACTGCAAGCAAATAGGATACTCCATCCATGAGTTGCTAAACATAGGGTCTAGTTGATTTTTTTAAAGAATACTAAGATGGCTAAATAAGTTACCTATAATTTGATT
Source organism: Mimosa bimucronata (assembly GCA_037074515.1). Classification (NCBI taxonomy): domain Eukaryota; kingdom Viridiplantae; phylum Streptophyta; class Magnoliopsida; order Fabales; family Fabaceae; genus Mimosa; species Mimosa bimucronata. The sequence goes on from CM073438.1 coordinate 8,558,837, forward strand.
TGCTCGAATTTTTTCTCTAAACCAGCTTATTTGACTAATAAGCTAACATATAACCTAACAAAACCCAAAATACGTTGTGATTAAGTGGCTCATTTATCTTCATTAATTTCTCCAAAAAAAGTCAACTGAGTCTTATATTTAGGAACGGAGGGAGTATTTTTGAAGTTAACAAAACAGAGCTAATTCTTTCTCTGTCTTACTTTCTGAATTGAGGCTGCCAGCTCTGGAACAGAACTTGATATTATACGGTAAATACTAAATCTTTTTATAATTTTCCATTAGAGTTTTATATTGTGGATATATATTAGAAATAGTTGATAATAATCGATAAAACTAATTAAGCTAAAGCTTGCCATTCAGAATCAACAGCTTTATATATTATTTGCAGCAAAACACAGTATCATTGGCTATTTGATCGATTCGTCCTCAGGAACTCAAATAAAAAAAGAATACTCATCCTACCTCTACCAAAAATTCAAAATTAAAAAAGGGAAAATAAGAAGAAAAAATTAGATGAAGAATCTCTGAGGGTAGGATCACAACTTGCTAAGAGCTTGCTTATGCTTAACACAACCACGATAGAGCGAAGCAGAGCAGCTCGTGATCATAATCATGAACGTAAAAAAAGAGACATACCCTGTAAAGATCAACGGTTCACCAAAGAATTTCCCAGGAAAAGAAGGGGAAAACATTCTTTTGAAATATTTTTGCACAAAACCTTCATCCATGTTCATGTTAAAGGTAAAATCTAGAGTTATTCTCACTATCATCACTTCAAACAAATTCCTACACATTCCAAATCCCAGTTTAGTAGATAACAGCTCTATGTTGAATTAATTGCGTGTATGTATATATATGTGTGTTAGTTTATCCTTCTCTCACATAAACTTAAGCTAATGTGAGAGACCTTATTCATTTCTCAATCTTTAGACGTGGGATTTTACCTTATCTTTAATACTCCGTACTCCTAAATAAAACTCCATCAAACATATCAGCAAAATAAACAACAACAACAACAACAACAAGATAATAAGCGAGAGCACAAAAAGAAAGAAGAAACCAACCTGATTGAACCACCTCATCCTGCCTCTACTGAGAATTTAAATTTGGAGAAAAGAAAATAAAAAGAAGAAAAACGTAGATGAAGATCAAATCATTTTTCAGCTTTGGAACATCTGAGCTCTGAAGCTTTGAGGGATCACAACATATTATATAATTCACCTCAATATTTTTAAGTTTAAACTAACCTCACCTCAATATTATATAACATTAATTCATTTCTCAGTGTTCTTTATATGTTATCTTTAATATTCTATACTCCTAAATAAAATTCCATCAAACAAATCGGAAAAATAAACCACAACAACAAAAAGAACAAGATAACAATCAAGAGCACAAAAAGGAAGAAGAAACCAACCTGATAGAAACACCACCTTTACCCATATAAGAAGAAACATTCTGACGAACCCACAAATCAGCAGCAGAAGGGGAAGAACTCAAAAGAGACAACATCTCATTAGGGATTCCAAGCATAACCTGAATCCCACTTCCTTTAAGAGCCATAAGAACATCTTCCTCTGCCTCAAATAGCTTCACCTTTGGGATATTGTTCTCCTTCAAGAGATCCACCACTGTTAAAGGCCTCAGCTTTCGAAACGACATCGTGCCCCAGTTCACCCCTATTGCTGATTCCACCATTGAAACTGACCCCCAAGCTAGTAACCAGAGAAAAATGGAAGTAGCCAATCTTGGCTCCAACATTTTCTGCTTAATCAAAATGTTACTACTAGCTCCTATATATATGGTTTCCAAGGAATAAATAAATAAATTGAACAACTTTCTGATAACAGAATTTGGGATTGTGTAAAATTTGGAAGATGAAGAAGATGGGGAGAAGAGAGAATCACGCTGGAAATGTGAGTGTTCGTGTGTAGTGAAGAATGAAAATGGCGCAAAGAGTGTGATGGAGAATGAGGAGTAATATTGTTATTTAGTGGGATGGGGTGAAATTACGGAATTGCCCATGTGACACTTGAATAAAAATGTTATACCATGAGATGCTCAGATTTGTGTTTGCTATATTTCTTCTATGTCGGTATCATGGGGGCTAAGTGCTTGTGGTTATATTCCTCGAAATGTTTATGTCCATACAGCTTTCTTTGTGATGTCGGTATGTGAATAATGATCATAATTGATTTTCAGAATGTAATTATATGAATACCAAATCCCTCTGTGATTTGATTATTTGGTTTTAATGTTAGCTTTAATTAACCTCTTTTGTTTTGTTACTATTAACTGGTACATGAGGATTTTTTTAGATTATGTGACACATGAACTCAAGATTTAAATGGATATAACAAAATCTTATACAAGTAGATACTTAGATCAGTTATATGTTGGTAGCTTCAAGTCATCTTAGCTGATTTTATATAACATTAATCATTTCAAAATGTGAAAAGATGATTAATCATATGTAATTGAATTAAGAAATTCTATTAAAATTAATAAAAAAAAATATGGTATAAGAGAGGTAATAATTTTTTTTGTTTTTATTAATAAATCACGTCATTAAATGATTTAAAATTTTTCCTCCATTAAAATATGTTAAAATGATTTATAAATATAAATAGAATGAGAAGAGGAACCGGGGTGTGTGGTTGAGTGACAGTGACTCATTCACCCTTAACCAACTGTCAAGGGTTCGATCATTGGTGTTGAGTATGGAGAAGCATTAAATCTCTCAGACTAGCTGTCACATCCTTAAAGTGCCTACAAATCAACCGTGGATTAGTCTCTCACTGTCAGGTAGAGGGACCTTGATCTTTGATTAAAAATTACAAGAAGATATTATTTATGGAGTTCTAATTAAAGATGGTGTTCTTCACTGATGTGTAATTGTTTTGAAAGGATTGAAGATGGATGGTGGCCATAAAGATTGAGTCATTTTCATACGTAACCTATTTTTGGAAGAAAGGAACAAAAACGTTCGAAGATATTCAACTTATGCATTATGTAGGGGGACAATATATTCACGTTCAAGTAACTTGACACGTAATAACTATTAAGGATATGATCTTTTAAAAAGTTGATGAATTTAAGAAATTTATCAAAAGAAAAAAATGGTGATGCTCTATGAACCATTGACTTAAGTCACTCACTTTTTGATTGCAACCAAGGGCAAAACCAAAAGACAAAAATCAACCATTAGACATTAATCAAAAAGTGACTTATTTATTGTAGACAAAAATAAATATCTTGGACAGCTAAATATTTCATCCGTTTCTAAATATAAGATCTTGTCGATTTTTTGTAAATGTTATGGAAGCTAAATAAAATACTTATTCACTAATTTACTGAATTTTTTTTTTTAAAATTTGTTTGTTTGACTTATAAACTACTTATAATATTGCACAAAATATCTTATGACTAAGTAGCTTATTTAGATTCCTTAATTTGTTCAAAAAATCAACTAGGTCTTGTAATAAGGCACAAAGAGAGTAATAATTGTTCCGATCCAAATATAAATCATTTTACTTAATATATTCATCTTTAGGGACATAATATGATAATGTCTTCACATTAATAATGAGATCGAAGCTAACAACTATGGATTAACTCCTTATTAATTCAGCCAATTATATTAACACCTTTATATTTTGCTTTAAATGCATGGAGAAATCCACCATAATATTATTATTCAAACATTATAATGGGACGCAAGAAATTAAAATATTTTTTTATTGGAACATTTAAAGTTATAAGATATCAATTGCTCTCAAGATTTCATAAAATCTCTTACACACACATATATATGAAAACATATAATTTTATTAAAAATACATAAAAAGCAGGGGATGACTTGGAAAAGTGAACCAGAGGAGGGACTTGATTCACCCAGTGTTTTTCTAATACTAGTAATGATATCATATTTTACATATAACCAATCATAATCCACCAGATATAACAAGGGAGGTAGCAGAATTGTTTATCGATAATAAAAGATGAAAGAGGTGACTGAGCTGGATGAAATTATTTGTCGTTTAGGGAGACAGAAAGAGAGACGAACACGGAGGCTTGTAACATGTAGCCAAAGGCGATTGGTGATCCTCATTGGTGATTCCACACTTACATATTCACACCATCCCTTCCCACTCTCAAATCTCAATGTCTCATCTTTCCTTTTCAAACATGCTATATTCAACCTCCTCCATTTTGGAACTCCTATGAGGGTCCAAAAGTAATCAAAATTGGAAATATTGCAATCAGTTTTAATCAATCATAACAATTAATCACAATTGGGTATCTTAAAAATAATCAAATTGTTAGGAAGTTCCTACGGATACGTGGGTAAGATATTCATAATATATAAAAAAACGCCATTGTTCTTCCCTTACTTTCATATTGTTGTCATTAGATGTGTTTACAGTTGTCTATCATACTTCCTCCTCATCAATCCATGCTATTTCACTTGTCAATTGACAAGTAAGGATAATGTTGGTTTGGTTAACAAGTGAAAGAATATGCATTGACATGTTGATAGATTATTATTGATTGTAAAGACAAGTCATGACAATTTAATGAGTGTAAGAACAATGTCATCTTTTTAGGATTTGAATCTCTTACCCCCATACCTCCAAGGACTTCCCAGTTGTAGTAAATTTTTTTGGTTTGAAACTTGAGTGCAATTTTTCTAGAAAAAAATTTTAATTGTTAAAAAATCTTACAACAAATAAGCAACATAAGATAACAAGTTTAATAAGTGAATTGTCGTTAGATAGTTGACTCTCTATAAACCCACTTTTAACACATAAGTTTCCAACAAGTTATTCTAAACATGCATTCATTCGAGACACGAACAAAATATACTATGCATCATAACTAATTAACTAAACCCCTGTCTCTTATATATTCCACCAAATATATAAATATAAGGTCGCTGTAAAAAACAGGCAATTTCAACTATTAATATTTTATAAACAAGAGGCAATTTCAACTATTAATATTTTATAAACAAGACTACTACTTATAAATTTTATTTTACACACCAGGCATGATTCTACGTACATTACAGGAAGTTTACCAAATGATTCAGCTGCATCACAACTCAAATAAAGCTCTTAGACATACTAATTACTACTCCCTCCATCCCTTATTATAAGACTCAAAAATTTGATTTGCTTTGTCCCTTATTATAAGAGCCTGCATAAGGTGGTTAGAATATTTAATGACTTTTTGTTCATTTTGCCCTCATTATTCCTAAATGTTTCATGTTAATTGCTATCATTATTATTCTACATTTCTCTTTCTTATGCACCCTCATAAATGAGGGCAGACTTGGGAAAAACACTTATTCCAAAAATATTATCTCTTCCAACTATTTTCTTAATATATGTGATTTTTCCTTCTCGACTCTTACAATAAGGAAGGGAGGAAGTATCTTAGTCATCAAGATCTCATATTACCAAAAAGATTTTAATCCACATCCACTTGCACACTTTTGTGATATGAATTGTATATTTACCAACTAAATCAATATCTGTATTAGAACAATACATATAATAAGTTCTTTAATCTTATTTTATCATCTAAAATAATTGAATCATCAAAAGTACACATTTCTTTATTAAAATTGATAACATTTATGAAGAAAATTATCTTAATCTTATCCCTAGCTCACTATGGTGTCATTCACTAAACTTGCTTTTGTGCCCTTTAATAAAAGTTCAGAGGATCCGATCAAATCAGACAAACGAGAAAACAAAATTAAAAAGCTCTAATAAATTGGGCCCATGTCCACCTCATATATTAAACAGGTATTTATGCTTTAGACTTTGAAACTTGTAAGGAATATTAATAAAGATTAATCTCAATTAATACCCTCCTTATCTTTAATACCCTTCCCCCCAGGTGACATGCTATGACCAATTGTTCTTCTTCCCAAATGGCAAAGGCATTGAATCAATATCTTATAGGGTCTTTTTGTCCTTCAATTATCTTATAGGCTCCTTTTGAATACTTATCAAAAAAAAAAAAAAAAAAAAGACTCCTATTGAAACTATCTCAGTTTCAAATATAGTATACCATTGTGTTCCTTAACTACCACAAATTTTTTGTTCCTAAATATAAGTCCATTTTGGGATCAATTAATACTATTGTGACTATTTTATCCCTACGTTGAAAATAGGAAAGATTGGGAGAGAAGGTTAATAAATGCATAAAATATTATTTTAACAGTTGTTCTTAAATGAGGGTAAAGTTGAAATTTTTTTTAAAAAATATAACATATTTAATGCTATAACTTCCACTCCTTAGTATGTAAGAAGTAGTTAGAGTTGACTTATAATAAGGAACAGAGTGGCATACTGCTATATTCTTATTTATAGATCCAATTTCTTCAAAAATTTTGCTTCTTATTCTAAGTCAACTTTAAAATCAATTAATGCTATTGTGACTATTTTACCCCTATTAAATTGAAAAAAGAAAGAAAGAAATAAAGAAACAATTAATATTATTTTAACACGCATTCTTAAATGATCGTAGAATTGGAAAGAGTTCTCAAAATAGAATAGAATCTATTTAATGCTATAACTTCCACTCCTTAATATGTAAGAATTATTTCAAGTGGACTTATAAATAGGAACATAGTAGTAAGCTAAATAAAAGGAATTTAGTTGAAGTAAATTATAATACTCCCTTCGATTTTAAATATAAGACTTATTTACCTAATTTGATTAAATTAAAGATGTTAGTTAAGTTAGTTAAAATCACATGATATTACCAATGCACCCTAACCAATTTACCTTCATCCCCACCTTCCCTTTCTTGCTTGTTTATTGTTGATGAGCATCACTAGGGATAATTTGGGAGGAAATTAGGAACAATTAGAAAAATGTCTTATATTTAGGACCAAACACATCTCACCAAATAGGTCCTATTTAGGACCAGAGGGAGTATCTTAATACTGTTTCCTTCCAAATTTACAATTTTTCAAAGTATCCCTACTAATTGTACTCCCTCTAGTACGACCCCTTGTAAAAGGTTTTTTTATCTATTGTGTTATACTTTGTAGTCCTATTTATAAGGTATTTTCAGCATATTTTATACAGACCAAGAAAAACCCTAGACCTCATTGTTATACCTTTAAATTTGATAAATTTTCAACTTTACCCTATTTGATATCTATTATACTGCATGAAAATAAAGTCAACATATAATAAATATAAGATAAAATTGTAAATTCACATGAAGAATTTAATGAGGTGTCCTGTAAATATGACCAAATGAAGTTTTTTCTCTTTACCCTATAAATAGGACTAGAGGAGTAAAAACATTTGATAGTTTCAATAAGCATTTATTATTATTTTAGTATAAGCCCTAATTTAATAAACAATAAAAATTACTCCTCATGTCCATATATATATATATAAGTTCTTTTTAATCGAATTGCGGTTTCCTAAAAAATTTATTAAAATTAGTTAAATGTAATAAATGTGTTGAAATTTTTTTCTTTTTTTCTAAAATTACCCTTATTTATGAATAGGTGAGAGAGAGTAATAATGAGAAAAATGATGAAAGATAATATAGTAAAGAAATTAATGAAATTGGTAAAATTGGCAAAAATGCAATTATTGCTTAGACCATTTTAAAGATGACCTTATAAAAAAGGACAAGCTCATTCAAGAAAAGAAACTTGTAGTATAAATAGAAATGGAGGGAGTAATAGGGTGCTGGAATTTAGTATATCAATAAGAATAATATTGAAAATGATTTAAATTTTTGAACAACTGTAATGATTTTAACTAATTTTTATGGGTACGTGTGAATCACTTAGAGAATTCTCATAATATGATATGCATCAAAGGGAGTACTTAGTAGTTAGCAAGGATTTTTTTCATCAAAAGGCAATTATAATGATCGTTATTAAAAAATAAATGTATTGTGGGAATGCCATGCCAACATATGCTTATAAACAACTAACTCGACTGGATGTCGTAATATCTACAAATTAATCATAGGACTCATACATTAAGCACACCAGGAAGTATCATACAATTTAAATAAGATTTTAAGGTAAACTTATTATGTTCAAATTAAATTAATTGTTGGAAACTTCGAGGTAACATCAGCTAGTAAAAACCTCTATTGAATTTGAAGACAATGAGAGTGTGTATAAGAATTATGCTTGTTCATTTTTGTCTCAGAGAAAGTAAATCGCATACAAAATTGTACTATTTTGAAGCACTCTTTATAAAAAGTATGGAATCTTTTTTTTTTTTGGACTGAATATAAAAAGTATGGAATCTAATTATGTAGAAAATTCAAATTTGATTGTGTTTAATATAACAACTTTGTGGACTTTTTTTGGGGTTGAGTGTGAAATGAATAATAATATTATTCTTTTTGTAAATGATTGGTGAAATAAAGATTAAAAGAATAACGACTGAATGACACTCATATTTTTATTTGAAAATGAATAAAAAATAATGGTAAATTGACTTATTTTCCTCATATTGTGCATTGTTTAATTAGTTTCAGAATAAAGGTTTAGGCATATAATTAGACTGTTATTTATCTCATGGGATAGTTCAGTGTACCTTTACAGTGATGAAACAAACTTTTATACTTTAAGAAGAGAGTTAAATAAATTAGATTGTGAATGTGATACTCATATCCTAATCAAAACCAAAAAGTGATGAAGCATTTATCATAAAAACTTAAGATAATTAATACAAATTTACAATAAAAAGGAAAATTTTCTTCCAAAAAAGTAAAATACTATTGTGCATTGATGATTCCTCATTCAAAGTGACCTTATCTGTTCTTTATCACTTTCCCATCCTTTAGGGAATCAAAGCATCAATTGGACCCTATGGCATGGAATATCGAAATCTTATTTCATACTCATCTTCACAAAAAAGAGATTGTACCCCCAAAAAATTGTCAAGTTGATTTGGTATGTTAAAAAATACATTAGTAATCTATATATTGATTGTAAGATTTTTTTTTTTAATTGACAATGAGTTATATTTGAAGATGTTATTTTATTTTTAGTTGGATTGATTCATTGATTCACAATTTTTTTTTCAGCTAACAAAATGCTTGTGATATTTTTCTTCCATTATGTTTTCAGACAATCCATTAAATGATTATTTATTTCCCAAAAAACAATTTCAAATCGTATCATAAAAACTACGGTGCCCATATTATCCTCGATGCAACTTTGTTCTTAGTTCTTCAATGTTATTTCCTCCATTTTAATAGGATTTAAATATTAAAAAGATTACTATATAGCAAAATATTTTTAAGTTGTCATCTCTCTTTGCTCTCATAATGAAATTGCATCAAATTTTGTCAAAATTTTTTCCTGCGTCAACTCTTCAGAAATGCTAACGGATAGCATCAGCCCCATAACCCGGACACAATCACTTATTATTCAGGATGAATAACAGATTACTCGAAGGCGTTTATTTTTTTTTTTTTCCAAAAAAAATTATCAGGGAGAATTGTAGCCTGTTAACTAATCAGAAACAAGAAACACTATGTTTGTTAAGAAAGAAAGAAAGAAATACTATGACAGCCAATATGCATTAATCCTCGTGTAAAGAGCTTGACATGTAGCCCAAAATTGAAAGTATATTGCAAAAGGCAATTGGAATTTGTTTTAGCAATTTTTCAAAATAATAATAAAAAAAATCCTCCAGTTAGGCTTGACAACGTTTAACCAATCGAATTTAAGCCCATAGTATCATAACCAAATAATTTTATTTTTGGTCAGTGATCATAAACCTAATAATTGTACAATCGATAATAATACAAAAGCATAAAAAGGTTATTCTATGATCTGCAAAATATAGTAGAAGTATTCATTACTTGTGTATTATCAAATAGTGTCGGATACTAGATCTAAGAGCATACAATACATGGAATTTACATAAAAGGACACGAATAGATAACACCCTCTTCATCAACATTCAATCAGAAGCCACATGATAAGAAGGCGAATAATGACATAACAAGAAGCTCATCCATATGAACCTTTCCGTTATGTTTGAATGTTTAGCACCTCACAAAATCTGGCTGATTGGTCACAGATCTTACCCATGACCACTTGTGATCTTTTGTATTCACCGCGTTCTTTGCTTGGGCAACCTCTTCCAGTGGTATATATGCATAGTTTCCATTAATAGGGCCTGCAACAAATCCGGTGTAACCGGCCATAATCCCGTGGATCGCCGAGTGGGCTAGAAGGGAACAATACAAATTGTCGGTGGCATTAGCCGGAACTGCCCGGATCATATATGTAGGATCTATGTACTTCACTGTGAACAACTCGCCTGGGTGGTCCCTGTCCCACCAGTTCTTTAACTCAGACTTCAACCACGCACCAACATCTAAGAAAACTAAGTTACCAGATTCATCCCTCTCTTCCTTTTGCGCTTCACTTCTTGGTATTATATCCTGGCCCGCACCCTCAGCGACTACAATTACCGCATGTCCATTTTCCTTTAGTCGTTGGTCCAGAAATTCAAAGAGCCCTCCTTTTCCTTCCAAGTAAAATTCTATTTCAGGAATCAAGCAGCAGTCAACATCACGGCTGCTAAGTGTTGCATGTAAAGCAATGTGCCCCACATTTCGACCCATTAGCTTCACTAAGCCGATGCCATTAACAGCACTCTCAGCCTCAACATGAGCAGCATTGATCGCTTGCTGTGCCATTTCAACCGCGGTTTGGAATCCAAAAGATCTATCTATTATTCCTATGTCATTATCCACTGTTTTAGGAATTCCTGCAACCGCAACATTCAGTTTTCGTCGTTTAATTTCATTATATATCTTCACAGCTCCTCGCATGGTTCCGTCTCCACCTATGATGTACACCTGTTAAAGTGGACAGGATAAGATATGTGCATCAGGCATCAAACTAGCAATTGCTCAGGGCAATGCCACATGTGCACTATGATATGTCCAACCAGCTTATGAAAATGATATTAATGAGAAACTAACTAAATACCAACAAAACCTTACAGAACATAGGAGATTCCACGCTCAAATAATAATAAAGGGCGACCCAGTACATAAGGCTACCATCAAGTAGGGTTTGATGAGGGATGGATGTATGTACCCCTACCCCCACAAATGAAGAGGCTGTTTCCATTATTTGAACCCGTGACCTCCCGGCAACAACCTTATCATAACTCCGAGTAATGCAGCGCCTATTGGCAACTGACTAATCCAAACCCGAGGTTTTTTTAAATAGGTAGGGCTCTCCTCTCTTCCAACAAGGGCGCTTCTCAGGGGCGAGCCCACTTACCAGCTCCACCAACTGCTCATTGGTCTAAAGCATGACCTTTAAACAATCATATCTTGTACAAATTCTGAATTGCATGGGAACCCAGTAATAATAGCCTATCCAAAATGAAAAAATTGGGGAAAAGTCTCACATAGTGTGGTGTTGGACCACATATTTGTAAGTTTCGTGACACGCACCAATAATCATACTACATGCCATGTCCCAGTCAACATAAATCATGTGTGTGAAGAATTCAAACAAAAGAAGAGAAAAACAAAAGCATAAACGCCTAATTTATTTGTCAAATCATTCCAGCCTTGCCTTCTCATCTTTGCTGTGTTCATCATTGCAAAGGCCAACAAGTAACCAAAAAAAAAAAATAGCGCAAGTCATGACATTAATTCTTCTTTTCAAGATAATCACTACACAGATTAAGACTTACATCTTTAGATCAAATATATATATAACTAATACGTCAGTAATGATAATTACCATTCAAGCATGACTCAGATTCAACTATACGAAGTGTCATGAACAATGAATCAAGCAAAGTGTATATATACTACTGCCACTGAAACGAAAAGCATTAGTCAGTAGTCACAAATTCTAGAGCACCATCATAATCACCATCCTCACTCTGTACCAGACAGTAAAAAGCAAACCAATTCAAGACAGAACAAACCTGATTGAAACCATGCTTCTCAATAGCATCAACAATCTTCTCAAGATCAAAGCCACCTCTAGAAGTTTCAAGCACAGTCCCACCCTTCTTATGCCAATCATGAACAATCTTAGGGTTTAACCTCCTAGGCTCCATAGAATAAAACCCCCTATACCCAGCAACAATTCCAAAAATCTCCCTAACCCCATAAAGATCCCACAATCCCATAACAAGTTCCCTAATCACAGTGTTCATCCCAGGGCACAAACCCCCACAGGTGACAATGGCGGCGCGTGAAATCGACGCGTCAAAGAAAACATCTTTGCGGGGCCCAGCCCTGTGGTAGGCTTTGTGTTGAGAGGGAGAAGGGAAGGTTCCAGAGAGATCGTAGGTGATTTGGCGTAGAACGACGTCGGATTGGGTTAGGTAGAAACCATCGATGGTGTGAAAGTAAGGATTTTGATCAAGTGGGTTGGGGTGGATTTTGTGTTTGAGATCAGGGATGTAATCGGAAAGGTGAGGTAAGTCTTGGAGGTAAGTGGGTTCAAAGGTGGTGCTTATGGCGGTGGTGGGGTTTTTGTCGGTGGGGTTTTCGGTGTTGGAAAAAGTTGGGGTGGTGGCATCTGTTGAAGAAATGGCCATGGAGGATGTGATTTGGGGGAACAGAGAGAGGAAGGAGAAGAGAGATTTGTGGAAGAGTGTGAGAGAGAGAAAGACCAGATCTTGACTGAAGAATGAGGGTGTGTGAGAGACAATGGTGGAGGGACCTGAGAGGCAGAATGAAAATGGAGGGAAATTACGTGGGGTCTTTGTCGATTGACACGTGGATGTGTCAGTGTATGGGTTACGTAGTCTCTGATTTTTTATTTTAATAAATGTACGAAGTCTCTGATTTCATTCAATAAAATATTTTTTGGGTCATCATTTGATTCAATAAAGTATGGGTTAAGGTAAAAAAAAAAAAAAAAAAAGACATGTAATCTTTTCAACACCATGGGGTCGGTTTGTTATTATTGTAATCTAATTGATTTTAATGGAAATGGAAATAGATATAGAGACAGAAAATTGTTTGGCGCATCGAATTAAACATAATTTTTAATTGAAAATACCAAAATGCCTTCCTCCAAAAAACCTCATTCTCTCCTACCGGAAATCACAACCATCAAAAGCATCCTTCACAACCCACCACAGCAAGCTCATTTTCCATTGGAAATCAAGAGATGGCCACTTGAAAATTAAATCCATGTATTGTAAGAAAAAAGAAACTACCATTCAACCAAAAAAAACCCAAAAATTGCAGCCACCACGAGAAATCCATTATACTCCTTGTTCATGAAGCTTTTACTACTAAGAATTATCTCATCGATTCGGTAAATTACTAGAAGAAGACAAAGAAGTGTTGTGTATGAGACATCGGATTTGCGCAAAGGATAACTCGAATGCGATCTTAACCATGTATCCTCACCGCCACCCTCATTGCCTCCGTTATAGACACCATCACCATTATCCTGACTGTTATGTGGATGAGGTCAAGGTGTCAGCAATGAGTGGGGAGAGGGTTAGGTGAAAACCAAATCAAAAACCCAAATTGAAGTTCAACATAGCAACATTCTCAGATTTAATAGAAATCCCTAGACACACCAATAAATGTAAAGCTTCTTCAGATCTTGGAATCGAAGTGGGGAAGAAGATGAAGTAGAAGACTGGTCTTCGTCACCGTCATCGGAAGTGTAAATCTGAGAAAAGGAACAGCCGGAGGTGGGGGGAAGTTTAAAGTCCTACTTTTTAATAACTAAATAAACCCCTAATAATCAATTTTAATCGTAATTAGCAGTGCTAACTATCATAGACAAAGGATTTCACATACAATTTAAGCAACCATATCATAGTTAAAAAAAGATTTATCTAAACATTCAACGTGTTATCTATGATAGAAAAAGTAAACCTTAATATAATATATTCACTATCATGGATAATAAAACGCCTAATGATGTTAGAAAAGGATTTCCTTAACATGGTTAATAAAAATACATCTGATTCACCAATAGTTAACCATGTTAGATAAAGAACAACCTAACATGGTTATTAAAAGACACGGATAACTACAAGAATTTCACCAACCAAATCATTCAGTATAACCATATTAGAAAGAACTAATCTAACATAGTTATTAGCCAAAACTTGCCCAAACAATCATCATATATACCAATCAGGCCTGCAGTCCAGGAATAAACAATATAACCCCACTACCAGAATAATACCACAATCCCAATATATGTATATCATAAGCTCCATAAATCAATCACATGCATGAGAGCACATATTGCTGCTCAAATCACAACCATACACAGTAAGATCAGTGACGACAGAACAAATATCCAACAAGCCGCAAGTAACTAAACTCACGCAATTATACCAATATAATCACCTAATGTCATGATCAGTAAAGCATAAGAATACAGAAGCAGATGCAAGCCTAATTAATTTGGAAATATACAAATTTCAATATAAAAAATACCACTATCGACTTACACAGTCAGAAAGTTCGGTGGCCCTTTCCCCTGCTCCCTCTACAATGCATGATCATTTGTAAAAATATAAATAACCACGGGGTGAGACAAACATGTCTCAGTAACCACAACTCAACTCAATACATGAGTAAGAATGGGTTAACAGAGTGTTTATAAGGATACCAGGAAAATTTATTCAATATTTCATATATCACAGTTTTTACAAAGTAGTTCAAAAACATATTCTTCACAAAATCACTAATGTTTGCCCTGCGAATTATAAGGTTGTCCCCTACCACTGGTGGACCTAAGTGGAACTCGATGGGAATCTCAACTTATACCTAGTACCTCGAAGAAGTGGAATTCGATGGAAATTTCAATGCATACCCAGCACTACAACGGGAGTAATGCTCGATGGGGGCTACCCATACCCAGCATACCGAAAGGTAATACTCGATGGGGGCTACCCATACCCAGGACACCGATAAATCAATTAGTCTTTATGGGTTAACAGGGTACCTCATCATGTGATGGTAAGAGAATCCAGGCATCGATGCTAACAACCACAACATACGCATCATAAGCAACGATTGTAATACAACAAAAATCAGGCATTTGGCCTTACCAATGTTCCCAAAAGTCATGTGATAATATTTCAAAAACCATATATATACCTTTTTTAATTTATGATGCAATACACAAATATATATGCACATATATATGTGTCAAGTTCACCGAATCTTAAAAATTCAAGAGAAATTTTGAAATCTTCATGAACCCTAGCTTAAACAACTTTAGATTTTAAGAAATCTCAAGTAGGATATAATCTAACAACATCAAACCATTAGAACCTTTCAATAGGCTTAGAAGATTCAAACAGAATACTAGAAACCACCAAACAACTCATAGATTTTGAAAATCAACAGACCGTAGAAATTTCTCTATGAAACTTAAGAAATCCAAGAGCCATAGGGAGAAAGAGATGTGGGGAAGCTTACCTATTCTTCACGGTCATTTGAAGCTCGTCGGAATCACCCCAGAACCCCCAAAACTCGCAGCCGACGACGGCCAAAACCGCCATCCCCCTCGCCTTCTCCCTCTCGCACAATGCACACAACTAAGGAACGGAGGGAAAGAAAAATGGTAGGAGGATCACGGGTAGAGTTCGCTACCCTCCACGGCGGCGGCGGCTCACCAGCTTCCTCTACTCTCTCGCCTCTCTCGCTTAAAACAGACAGGAATAAGGGGGTGAAAAAGAAGACACAAGAATGGGAAATGAATGAGGGAGAGGGAAAATAAAATATAACAATAAGAATAAACTAAATTGTGTGGGGGAAGAAATTACTAATAAGCCCCAAATTCCTAAAAATAAGATATATTTCCTTACGATAAAATTCCCCTTTCACTTCCAAAAAATCATTTAAACTATCTACTAATATTTCTCTCACATTAGAATCTCTTTTGAGTCCAAAAATGATCTCTCTTGAATTCTAATTTTCTCAAATTAAGGAAGAAATTATGCCTTTAAAAAGTCTCCAAAATACTTATATCTTCAAGAATTTATTTATAAAGCTCCTTAATCTCATCAGTTAATCTCAATCACCACTTAAATTATTATAATTCCCTTATAAAAATTTTAGGAAGTTACAAGAAGAAGGTTATCAATGGTGGGGTGCGGAGATGGCCGATAGTGGCAAGAGAGGAAGAGGGAAGGCTAAAGGAAAGGAAAAAGGTTTATGGTGGTGGTAAAGTGTGGGGAAGAAATGCGTAGAGGATAGAGAAGGGTAGTGTAGAAGATGGTGATATGGAATTGCCAAGTAGAGCAATTTTGGTGGAATTGATCTTATGGAATTTAGCTCTATTTGATTCCACATGAAAATGGAATTTTCAACAAATCCATGCTACCAAACAGACTTCATGTATGGAATTAGACTCCATTTCAATTTCTACAAGCCCAATTCCATCATACCAAATAGGCACATATGGCCTTTTTATATGCGAAAGTGACTATGAACTTTTAAAATAGGATTAAAAAAACATCACCTTAAAGTTGACTGTTAGTTTCACTAAAACCTTGACAATGATGATGAGTCAGCTAAATTTAATCCAGCTAGGGATGAAATAAAAAAATTTTAAAAAAATCCACATGTCATTCTTGAATTTATTTATAAGAAGCTAGCAAAAAATTATTATATTTCTTTTTTAAAAAAGAAGAGCCACATGTCATCTTCTTTTATTTATTAATAAACCTAAGGAAATAAAAACCATATCCCTACCAATGCAGACCCCATTCCCATCCTCATTTTCTTTTGTTCGTCGTCACCGCCGCTTTGACTGTAGTCATCCATGTCTCAAAACTTGATCTCAAACCCATCTCCAGATTCCGATTTGGTGGAAATCATTGTAGAGGCAACAAAAGCACAATAAGGGAATGAGCTGCTTGTTTAGGGATAGAAGAAATTAGCGATAATACAGTTGGTAAACCAAAAAGAGATAGTTGGTAAACCAAAAATAAACTCAGGATAGTGATAGTGAAGATAGAAGTAGGTAAATGCATAAATAAATTTAAAAATAACTTGACATCCTGAAGAGCATTTACTTAAAGTTGGTAAACAAGTATAAAAAGTTGTTAAACGCAATTGGTTAAATAGATAGTTGGTATTCCCAAATTTGAAGTTGGTAATGACTAATTTGAGCATTTCCTAATATGTATTGGGGTTCAAATGCAAGTTTATTTATTTAACTAAAGATTGCACTAGTGGTGCTTCCCAGATCGTCTCTCAAGGAGTCTAATGAACTAACCAAGGTAAACTATGTAACATCCTAAAAATTAATTAAGGATTTATAGGGGTAAATAGGAATTGATTAATGAGAAAAGATGGTTTATGAGAATATTTGAAGGATTTTGAGTTATTTTTGAGGATTTTAAGGGCCTAGTTTTTCCCTTATTTGGAAGATAATAATTTTTGGGAAAATTATTTTTAGGCTCAAAAGAGATTATTGTGGGAGTAAATAAATAAAGGATATTATGGAAAAATTTTGAGAGTAAAAAGAAAATTTTTTGGTTCAAAAGAAATATCTTATTTGAGGATTTTAGGACCGAGTAGTGCATTATTTCTTTTTCCTATTCACTATATCTTTCCGTGAAACATTCCACGATTCCCTCCTCAATTTTCTCTCGCTTGTCTCCCTTCAATCATTATTTATATATATATTATTATATTATTATTATATTATTATTATTACTATTGAGTTACTATTCATTACTATTGAGTTACTGTGCACCAAATATATATAAATACACCCACCGTTCCTCTTCATTCACGTACTCTCTCTCTCTTTTCGTTTCTCTCTCTTGCTCTCTCCTTCCACCATATATATTCCTCTTACTAGACTTATTAGAGTCTGTTAGTATAGGAATAGTAAGCTTTTCGGCCAACTAAGCACATTTTTGGAATCCTGTAAGTCTCCTCTACCTTTCTATGTCATTAGTTTTTCGATTTGTTATACTTGAAAAATTAGACCTTGTCTAAATTGGTAATTTTTGGGAGTCCTAAAATTAATAAATTGAAGCTTAGACTTTGATTATGAGTTTTTCTAAGTATATTTTTCATTGTGGGAGGTTTTTCTTAATTATTGGAATTTATTGGATTTTTAGAAATATTGAAAATTAGGACTTTTGATGATCTGATGGGTCTATAGTTAAATTAATAATTTTTAGATATTTATTAAGGTTTGGAAAATAAATTGTGGATTAAATAATGGATTTTTGAGGTTGAGAAATAATTTAGGGATGTAAGGTTTAATTTTATTTAGGCTTGAATTTTTATAAATAGTTATTGGAAGGATAAATAATTTTGGATATATGTATAAATGGAGTAGAGATAAATTTTAGAAATAGAAAGGGAGAATAAATGTTAAATTGGAAATTTAAAATAAATAAGGGCAAAGAAAGGGTAGTAAATAATTTATTTTCCAACATATAAAATTGTTGGATAAATAATTAATTGTGGTAGTATGCATGATTGTGTAGTGCTTGAATTGCACTGAGTTAGCACGGGGGAGCTGCACTATTGTGAGATTGGTGCCAGCTATCAGGTAACTGCTTTCTGCTTGTTTATGTGTGTGTGTAGTGTTAGTAAGAAATTTGAAATATTATTATTTGAAAATTATGATGTTATATGGAGATGAGATTTTGAATCACAAATTGAGATTTGATTATCAATTGATGATTGATGAGATATGGAAATGAGATCTTGAAATATTAATATTTTTATAATAAATGTCCTGTGGAGTATTATTTTGAAATGGCATAAATTTGTGATGTGAAATATTTGAAACGGAAATATATGTGGTTTTGGAAATTATTTAATATATGTATATTATGAAAATACTGGAAGGCCTGGTGCCTGATTGTGGTGTTGCATATCTATGTGTTGTATGTGAGAAATTATTTGGGTATGTGACACCGGTGAATTGGAAATTGTGCCATCACGTGATGAGGTACCCTGTTGCGCCACAGGGACTAATTGATATATTATGAGAAATAAAGGAGAGAAAGACGAAAGAGGGGATATCGCCCCTTACGGATTCAGAAAGGACAGAGATCCTTCTAATCTGTGGTACTATTCAGGGAGGGTAGAGAGTCCCTCGTGAACTGTACCGTGGTGATCAGGGGTGGGTGGAAGGTCCCGACTGGTCCCACATGTTTTCCCAACATTTCTAGTAAGATTTGTTTGGGTTGTCTGTAATTATCAATGATATATATACTATTATTGAGGATGAATTGTGATGGGTTATTCCATAATTATAAACGATGAGAAAAGATATTTGGGATCAATATATGCATTATATGTGAATACCTGAGCATGCTGGTTGAACTAATATATATACATATATGTATTCCACTGGACACCTTGCTAGCACACACCACACGTAGATGAGTAGTCAGTGGTTGCGTTTTGGGGCTACCCCCGTTGATCTCACTTTTGCAGGTCCTAGGAGTGAAGTAGGAGGTCAAGGGAAGGATCCGGGAACTTCTCACTGATATCGTGAGATACTCTGGACCAGAAGGACAGGAGGTATTGCCACATTTAGGATCATATTTTATTTGATGCTTCCGCTGAACCTTGTTCCTATTCTGGGAGAAAATTATTGTATAATACCTATTATGGTATGGTATTTTAAGAATGATGTGTGAAGTTTAATCATGCATAATGAAATTCTCTGTTATTGTACTGGGAAGGAAGTTATATTGTGATGACAGAGATTGGAGTTGAGGTTGAAATATATATAAATATTATGGAAAGATCTTTTTCTAACTATGTTAGCGAATTTTTGGTAATTTAATTCTTTTTCCTAACATAGTTAGTACTATAAATGTTTTAATGTTTAATTGTGAGTGTTTAATAGTGGGATTAGGGAGGTAATATTACAGTTGGTATCAGTTTCATGGTATAAGACCTGGAAAGGTGTTTTGCATGTTTCTTGTTGTGTCAGTCATGCATTACACTTGCATTAGTGATTTTGTGGCAATACTTTTCCGATCCTTTCCCTTTTTATGTTTCATATTGTATGCTTGTTTTTAATAAGTGTAACTTCCATCCGTAGGTGGGTGGAAAGTATGGCTCGTACTAGGAGATCAGGTGCAGGAAATAGTATAGGGAATGAAAGTGTGGCTCGTACTAGGGGATCAGGTGCAAGAAATGGTACAGGGAATGAGCAGCCTGCAAACCAAGAATATGACGAGCTAGTAGCCAAAATGAAAGAAGAATTGAGAAAGGAGATGGAACAAAAAGTCGCAGCAATAAATAAAGAAAATGAGGAAAAGATAGATCAATTGAGAGCAGATTTTCAGGCTCAGGCTAATAGGGGTGATGAATCAGAAATGCAAGGGGAGTTCTCTAAAGTTAATGATAAGGAGGAAATAGTTTATCCTCGCCCGGAGGACTTGAGTACTGAAAAGGTATGGAAGAAAATTGACCGTCATCATCCGAAGCATTTTAGTGGAAGTCAAGATCCTTTCGAGGCAGAGGCTTGGATTAAAAGATTGGAGGCCATATTTGCAGCTGTGGTATGTAACCCTTATCAGAAAGCGAGGGTTGCTATTCTCCTCTTGGAAGGAAAAGCATTGATTTGGTGGCAGAGTGTATGTGGAGATGATTCCTTGATGACCTGGGATGAGTTTAAGGACAAGTTCTTGGGATATCATTTCCCTCCTTCTCTTAGGAAGGAGAAGGAGAATGCTTTTTATTATTTCAAGCAAGGTGGGATGTCAGTGGATCAGTATATTGCTACTTTTTCAGAGTTATCTCGCTATGTTTCGTTCCTGCAGCGTCAGGACGACCCTCAGTGGCGTATAGAGCAGTTATTTGAGAAGGCCAGACCTGCTTTGAGACTGCAGGTGCATGATAAGAAATGTAAGAATGTTGAAGAAGCATGTGAGAAGCTGAGGATTGCGGATCGCATGATGAAGGAGGCAGCTGCAGAGACAGTTAAGTATACTGGAGGCCCAGGTCAAGGCCAGCAGAGTCATGGTAGACCTTTTCAGAGTAGGCCTTCTTATTCCTTTGGGCCGACGGGAGGTATTAGCAAGAAATTTGGAGCAAGTGGTAGTAACAGTTTTAGTGGCTCTGGAAGGAAGAGTCACTCTGGGAGCCATGGCCGTGGTCAGTCAGGTAGCTATGGTCGTGGTCAGTATGGTAGCCACAATAGAGGACAGTCTGGTGGTTTTGGACGTGGCCAATCAGGTAGGGGTCGTCAGGATTCAGCCTCATGGAGATTTGGTTCAGAAGGTCAGTCGAGAGGAGGCAGCCAAGTGACTTATGGAGAGTCAGTTCAGTCAACTCCTAGTGTAGCTGGTCCTTGTAGCAAGTGTGGTAGGTATCACCAGGGACCCTGTTTTAGATGTTTTGGATGCAGCCGTATTGGGCATACGATTAGGTACTGCCCAGATGGGGGTCAGAATATGCAGCAGCCAGTAGCTCAGCCCAGTCGCCCTCTAGTTCAGGGTAGAGTTTATGCTACATCAGTTGAGGAGGCAGGGATGTCTCCTAATATGATTCGAGGTACGGTCTCTATTCATGGCCATAATATTGATGTGATGTTTGACTCTGGTGCGTCACATTCTTTTATCTCTTTCGATTGTACTCGGAGGCTTAGTTTTGAGTTATCTGTTATGCCATATAATATGCGTGTGTCTACCCCTGCGGGTGCTAAATTTGAGACTTCTTTAATATGCAAAAATCTGGATTTATGGTTTGAAGGCCGTAAATCGAAAATTGATCTGGTATGTTTGCCCTTGAGGGGAATTGATGTGATTATTGGTATGGATTGGTTAGAGGAAAATAATGTAATCTTGCATTGTAAGGATAAGATTGTGTCATATGCTGAGTCATCTAGTGCGCCGATGTTACTATCTGCGACACGTGTAGAGAGATGTGTGAGAAAAGGCTGTGAGGCCTTTATGGTTTTCTTCTCCATTAAGGAGGAGGGCGAGATCTCTATTGATCAGGTGGATGCAGTTAGAGATTTCCCAGAGGTATTTTCCGATGATATGCGTGGACTCCCTCCCGAAAGAGAGGTAGAGTTTACCATTGAGTTGGAACCAGGCACGGGTCCAATCTCTAAGGCTCCATATCGGATGGCTCCGTCGGAGTTGGTAGAGCTTAAGAAGCAGCTTGAAGAACTTCTGGAAAAAGGCTTTATTAGGCCTAGCGGATCGCCTTGGGGTTCCCCAGTCTTGTTCGTAAAGAAGAAAGATGGTAGCATGCGACTCTGTATCGATTACCGGCAATTGAATAAAGTGACCATCAAGAATAAGTATCAGTTGCCTAGGATAGATGATTTGTTGGATCAATTGGCAGGAGCTTCAGTTTTCTCTAAGATTGATCTTCGGTCCGGGTATCATCAGTTGAGAGTTAGAGCAGAGGATGTCCCTAAGACTGCATTCAGGACGAGATATGGCCATTATGAGTTTCTGGTGATGCCATTTGGGCTCACCAATGCCCCTGCTGTGTTTATGGATTATATGAATAGAATTTTTCGTCCGTATTTGGATAAGTTTGTGGTGGTGTTTATTGATGACATTTTAATACATTCTAAGAGTGAAGAAGAGCATCGGGAGCATTTGTATTCCGTCCTGCGAGTTCTGAGAGATCATAAGCTTTATGCCAAACTTTCTAAATGTGAGTTTTGGCTCAAGGAGGTAAAGTTTCTAGGGCATGTAATATCTGCTGGGGGAGTTGCGGTTGATCCAAGTAAAGTTGAAGCGGTTTTGCAATGGAAGTCTCCTAAGTCAGTGACGGAGGTTAGGAGTTTTGTTGGATTAGCAGGGTACTATCGTCGATTTATTCAAGGATTTTCGCAGATTGCGAGGCCTTTGACTAATTTGACCAAGAAGGATAGGCCTTTCACCTGGACTGATCGATGCGAGTCGGCATTTCAGGAGCTTAAGACCCGGTTGACAACTGCACCTGTGTTGACATTGCCGGATCCATGTCAGCCATATGAGTTGTATACAGATGCATCTTTTATGGGTTTGGGCTGTGTCTTGATGCAGAATGGTAAGGTTATTGCGTATGCATCTAGGCAATTGAGACCGCATGAGGAAAATTACCCAACTCATGATCTTGAGCTAGGAGCAGTTGTTTTTGCTTTGAAGCTCTGGCGACATTATTTGATGGGGGCACAGTTTGAGGTGTTCAGTGATCATAAGAGTCTGAAATATCTTATGGATCAGAAGGAATTGAATAATAGGCAGCGTCGTTGGATGGAGCTAATTAAGGATTATAAGTTTGAAATTAAGTATCATCCGGGAAAGGCAAATGTGGTTGCTGATGCCCTTAGCCGGAAATCAGTACATATGTCTTCCTTAAGTGTGGGAGAGCAGTTTTCTCTTAGTGATTGTCGTGTCATTCATGTTAGGGCAGAAAGGTCAATTGCATTTTTGGGAGCAATTGTTGGCCAGTTTGGGTTCTTCGAGGATTTAAGAGTGGCTCAGGATCAGGATAGTTATTTGAAGGAAATCCGGGAAAAGCTTGATAGTGGTGTTTATCCAGATTATGATCTGGGTAATTCAGGTATTCTGAGATTTAGGAAAAGAGTATGTGTTCCGGATAATGAAGATATCAAGAAGGCTATTCTTGAGGAGGCTCATAGGAGCAGTTATGTGATGCATCCTGGCGTTTCTAAGATGTATAATGATTTAAAAAGAGTTTATTGGTGGCCTAAGATGAAGTCCGATGTGACTCAATTTGTCTTAAAGTGTCTGACCTGTCAGAAGGTGAAAATCGAACATCAGCGGCCAGGTGGCCTATTGCAGAGTATTGAGGTTCCTCAATGGAAGTGGGACAGTATTTCGATGGATTTTGTGGTTGGCTTGCCGTTGACTCAGTCTGGTCACGATTCGATTTGGGTTATCGTGGACCGTTTGACTAAGTCCGCTCATTTTCTTCCGATCAGGATTAATTATCCTTTGACTAGATTAGCTCAGATGTATGTGAATGAGATCGTCAGGCTTCATGGGATTCCCGAGAGTATTATTTCAGATCGAGACCCACGATTCACCTCTGAGTTTTGGAGGTCTTTACAGACGGCTTTGGGTACGAAGCTCAAGTTCAGTACTGCGTATCATCCTCAGACCGATGGTCAAACTGAGAGGACGATTCAGACTTTGGAGGATATGCTCAGGGCGTGCGCTTTGGAGCTACCAGGCAGTTGGGATAGACATCTTCCATTGGCGGAATTTGCCTATAACAACAGCTATCATTCGAGTATTCAGATGGCGCCTTATGAGGCTCTATATGGTCGGAAGTGTCGGTCGCCAATTTGTTGGACGGAACTTAGCGAGAGGGCTATCATTGGCCCAGATATTGTGGATCAGACGACAGAGAAGATTAAGTTGATTCGCCAGCGGCTATTGACTGCCCATAGTCGGCAGAAGAGCTATGCAGATAAACGACGTAGATCGTTAGAGTTCAGTGTTGGGGATCATGTTTTTCTTCGGGTATCTCCGACTACGGGTATTGGGAGGTCCATTAGAGCTAAGAAGCTTACTCCCCGATTTATGGGTCCGTTCGATATCATTGAACGGGTCGGATCAGTGGCATATAGGGTGGCATTGCCTCTGCAATTATCGAATCTTCATGATGTTTTTCATGTTTCTCAGTTGAAGAAATATCATCCAGACCCTTCGCATGTGATTGAGCCTGAGGAGATTGAGTTGAGAAAAAACTTGACATATAAAGCTGAGCCGGAAAAGATTTTAGATGTTAAGGATAAGCAGCTAAGGAATAAAACAATTAGGCTAGTTAAGGTGTTCTGGAGAGGTATGACTCCAGGGGATGCTACTTGGGAGACTGAAGAGCGTATGCGACGAGAATACCCTTACTTATTCCCAGGGTAAGTTCGCTTTATTGAGTGATTTTATACGTTATAAATGTTGTGTTTGCTTGTTTGGGGATATGTTAGCAGAATTTTGGGGACAAAATTCTTAAAAAGGTGGGGAGAGTTGTAACATCCTAAAAATTAATTAAGGATTTATAGGGGTAAATAGGAATTGATTAATGAGAAAAGATGGTTTATGAGAATATTTGAAGGATTTTGAGTTATTTTTGAGGATTTTAAGGGCCTAGTTTTTCCCTTATTTGGAAGATAATAATTTTTGGGAAAATTATTTTTAGGCTCAAAAGAGATTATTGTGGGAGTAAATAAATAAAGGATATTATGGAAAAATTTTGAGAGTAAAAAGAAAATTTTTTGGTTCAAAAGAAATATCTTATTTGAGGATTTTAGGACCGAGTAGTGCATTATTTCTTTTTCCTATTCACTATATCTTTCCGTGAAACATTCCACGATTCCCTCCTCAATTTTCTCTCGCTTGTCTCCCTTCAATCATTATTTATATATATATTATTATATTATTATTATATTATTATTATTACTATTGAGTTACTATTCATTACTATTGAGTTACTGTGCACCAAATATATATAAATACACCCACCGTTCCTCTTCATTCACGTACTCTCTCTCTCTTTTCGTTTCTCTCTCTTGCTCTCTCCTTCCACCATATATATTCCTCTTACTAGACTTATTAGAGTCTGTTAGTATAGGAATAGTAAGCTTTTCGGCCAACTAAGCACATTTTTGGAATCCTGTAAGTCTCCTCTACCTTTCTATGTCATTAGTTTTTCGATTTGTTATACTTGAAAAATTAGACCTTGTCTAAATTGGTAATTTTTGGGAGTCCTAAAATTAATAAATTGAAGCTTAGACTTTGATTATGAGTTTTTCTAAGTATATTTTTCATTGTGGGAGGTTTTTCTTAATTATTGGAATTTATTGGATTTTTAGAAATATTGAAAATTAGGACTTTTGATGATCTGATGGGTCTATAGTTAAATTAATAATTTTTAGATATTTATTAAGGTTTGGAAAATAAATTGTGGATTAAATAATGGATTTTTGAGGTTGAGAAATAATTTAGGGATGTAAGGTTTAATTTTATTTAGGCTTGAATTTTTATAAATAGTTATTGGAAGGATAAATAATTTTGGATATATGTATAAATGGAGTAGAGATAAATTTTAGAAATAGAAAGGGAGAATAAATGTTAAATTGGAAATTTAAAATAAATAAGGGCAAAGAAAGGGTAGTAAATAATTTATTTTCCAACATATAAAATTGTTGGATAAATAATTAATTGTGGTAGTATGCATGATTGTGTAGTGCTTGAATTGCACTGAGTTAGCACGGGGGAGCTGCACTATTGTGAGATTGGTGCCAGCTATCAGGTAACTGCTTTCTGCTTGTTTATGTGTGTGTGTAGTGTTAGTAAGAAATTTGAAATATTATTATTTGAAAATTATGATGTTATATGGAGATGAGATTTTGAATCACAAATTGAGATTTGATTATCAATTGATGATTGATGAGATATGGAAATGAGATCTTGAAATATTAATATTTTTATAATAAATGTCCTGTGGAGTATTATTTTGAAATGGCATAAATTTGTGATGTGAAATATTTGAAACGGAAATATATGTGGTTTTGGAAATTATTTAATATATGTATATTATGAAAATACTGGAAGGCCTGGTGCCTGATTGTGGTGTTGCATATCTATGTGTTGTATGTGAGAAATTATTTGGGTATGTGACACCGGTGAATTGGAAATTGTGCCATCACGTGATGAGGTACCCTGTTGCGCCACAGGGACTAATTGATATATTATGAGAAATAAAGGAGAGAAAGACGAAAGAGGGGATATCGCCCCTTACGGATTCAGAAAGGACAGAGATCCTTCTAATCTGTGGTACTATTCAGGGAGGGTAGAGAGTCCCTCGTGAACTGTACCGTGGTGATCAGGGGTGGGTGGAAGGTCCCGACTGGTCCCACATGTTTTCCCAACATTTCTAGTAAGATTTGTTTGGGTTGTCTGTAATTATCAATGATATATATACTATTATTGAGGATGAATTGTGATGGGTTATTCCATAATTATAAACGATGAGAAAAGATATTTGGGATCAATATATGCATTATATGTGAATACCTGAGCATGCTGGTTGAACTAATATATATACATATATGTATTCCACTGGACACCTTGCTAGCACACACCACACGTAGATGAGTAGTCAGTGGTTGCGTTTTGGGGCTACCCCCGTTGATCTCACTTTTGCAGGTCCTAGGAGTGAAGTAGGAGGTCAAGGGAAGGATCCGGGAACTTCTCACTGATATCGTGAGATACTCTGGACCAGAAGGACAGGAGGTATTGCCACATTTAGGATCATATTTTATTTGATGCTTCCGCTGAACCTTGTTCCTATTCTGGGAGAAAATTATTGTATAATACCTATTATGGTATGGTATTTTAAGAATGATGTGTGAAGTTTAATCATGCATAATGAAATTCTCTGTTATTGTACTGGGAAGGAAGTTATATTGTGATGACAGAGATTGGAGTTGAGGTTGAAATATATATAAATATTATGGAAAGATCTTTTTCTAACTATGTTAGCGAATTTTTGGTAATTTAATTCTTTTTCCTAACATAGTTAGTACTATAAATGTTTTAATGTTTAATTGTGAGTGTTTAATAGTGGGATTAGGGAGGTAATATTACAAACTAAATGCAAGTAAAACAATAAAACCGGGGGTTGAGAGTATGTATTTTCCATAAAGCAAATTTAAATACTTATTTTTGTTATTTTGAGGATAAAAGTAGATAGTTAATGGAATGCAAATGATGGGATGCTCTCTTGGCTAAGGTTGACATGTGGCAAGCATATATTTCACACTCTTGGGGAATTAAGAGGATAATTAGGCCAAGTTCATGTAAGTATAAACACAATTAGTCTTAATTGAAGGAATAAGTTGATGACAACCCAATCAACATCAATAAACCAACTAGGTTAATTATAATTTAACATCAACTAGAAATGGGTTCCAATAAATAAAATAACTTGAACCCCATTCAAATTACTTAATATCCTTTGGATCCAATAACTAATCAATATTAGCTTATAATCAAACCCTCATATTTGTAGAACTTTACCCAATTATGTTCATGTGATTATATTGAATCAATAGTATGGTTTCTTTATGTGAGATTACTTGGTGGAATTACTTGAGCGCTTTAGAAAGAAACTCAACATCAACATGCTAAAACCAAATTATCCATTCAAACGACATAATCAAGATAAGTTAAATGGACTAAATCACCACACACAATGATAGGCAATAAAATCAACAAGTGCTCATAAAGATAATGTCAATTGAAAGGATAGATGAACCAAACTAGATCCAATACAAACACAAAGATGAAATTCAATAATTACAAAGCTTATAATATCAAACGCAAATGAAATCCGAATATAAGAAGAACAGATATTCAAGGAAACATATGGAAATCCATGGCTACATAATTTGAACTAGAAAAACTCCTTTAAGGTGGAAGAATAGCTTGCTTCACGTTATCCCATGGTCTAAGAGAGCATCAAGACGAATTAGTTCTTCATAGAGAACGAGAAATAGCCTGAGAGAATCTACAACTCAAACTCCATGGTGAACCAATGAAGAATTGTGGAATGGAAGAGAGAATTGGTGTATGTGGAATGGAAATTTGGCCTCCTTCTTAATGGGCACAATTGGCAATTCAAAAACTATCCAAATTTGCTTAGAATTACTTGGGAAGGTCAAAAATATTGATTAGGAAACAATTAGACCAGACTCAATCACTCAGCTACGACTTGGATCAAAATAGGAAGTTTCCAAAAATTTGTCTAGTCGCCCGTTCGCTTGGTGTTCGTCGCGGCCATCCCATGACCAACTGGGGGCATTTCTACAATTTTCTAAAATTCTAGGCATTTGCTGTAATTTTCTCCAAACTTAACTGGTGCACTTTTTGGCTTATTTTTGACATTTTCAACCTCTTTTTTCAATTCTCCCAATTGATCTACAATGAAAATCAAGCACAATTGTAATATTCCAAGTCCACATTAAGAAATGTATGAGTTTATGCCCCAAAATGCTCAATTTAATATCAAACTGCAATTAACTCAATGCCTTAAGAGATTATTTAGAATTCCTTTTTTTTTTTGCACTACATGTGTTGAGAGGATGGGTGGCTCAATTGGTGACCAAGCCTCTCCACACACACAAAGGGGTGGGGGTTCAAATCGACCTCCTTTACTTATGGAGTCCTTAGCCGACACGGGTTGATCCTTTTTTATTTGAAAAGATTAATTTTTGTTGAAAGATATTTTGGTTAATTTCTTTGAATTTGTTAAAGTATAGATGGGTCCATGTCACCTCAATACCCTCTCATAATTCGTTGTACCTAAAAGTCTTTATTATATTTTAATTATCTTTTTAAGAATTTTCCCTTTAATAAAATATGAGTAAATTGAAAACATTTTAAAACACGGGTTGTAATTAACAATATATAAGATAACATTGAAGCTGAGATACAATTAACTGCTCTAAAATCTGTCATAATCAAAACTACTTGTATTGGACAAAATATTATTATTTAGTGCATGCAACAATAATAAATCATATTATTTAATAATTATAAATTACCCAACTTATATGTTTTGCGGTAAAGTGGGTTGCTCATGTTTGCATGATTGTGATACAAATGGTTTTGTGAGTATTTGTTGTTATTTGGTTTTATATTGAAGCAGGGCAAGTAGATATTTGTGTAGATTTTTGTGTTATCTTTTTTGTTAAATATAAAAGTTAAATTACTAATATATATGTGTGTGGGTAAATGTGCAATTATAACAATAATGTTTTGTCTCAAGAGCATGTGGCACCATTACGTTTCATAAGGTCCAAAAGTACCCATAAACAATTCAAAAGTGAGCAAAATGACCACTCCCATCCAAGCATAGTAACGTCCGTCAGTTAACTAAGCAAGTGGGTCCCAGAAGTGCTTGTGCTGGCATTTTAGTGGGTTAGGTGGCATAGAGAGGACCTTTTGACCTGATGTGTGATAGTAATGAAAGTTAGAAACAAAATGTGGTGGGAAAAAAAATCTGGGCAGCTCGATTTTTTTTTATGTGACCAACAGGACGTTTTTAACGTTTTATCTCAAACATTTATAATCTCTTTATGTGAGTAAAATCCTTTAATTCTGAGATCTGCACATTTTTAACATTTTATCTCAAACATGTATAATCTTTTCAGAAATCTTTACATTGATTTTACATATTTGCTCTTTCATTAAATGAAAAATTTTCAATGCAAATATTTTTTTTAAAAAAGTACTTTATGAAAAACCAGACACATTTTTATAACTAAATTTTTGATCTCTATAATTTAATTATTTGATTCATATGCTTAACACACGTTGGAATGTTAAATAATTAAAATTAAAAAAAATATTTTCATAAAAAATAGTAAAATAGTTACAATAATTAATATTCAGTGAGTTGGATTTACCAAAAAAAAAATCAGTGAGTTGGGCAATGGGCATGACTTTCGATGAAAAGCACTCTCTCAATCTCATCTGATGCTATCACAGCACAATGAACCAATAAAATCAAATTCAAACCCAATACTTTCTGCAGAGTCTATTAGAAATTCAAAATGCTGCTTCTCAATGAGTTCATGACTTTATTCCAAAATAATTTAACTGCATTGTTACTCTGATAAGATATAGAAAATTAGGTGTTCATCCTTACGTGAAGGTGGGTAGCTTTCAGCGGTTTCAAACCATTGTTCAGCTTCCACGACATCCAAAAAATTAGGGTCAATGTCTTGCCCACCATCTGAAGACGTTTCTGCCACTGACTCTTTAAATTCTTCCTCCCTAACCTTTCTTTTCTTTTCATATCCTGTCGCCTAAAACAACGAGCAGATTTGCATAAAGATGCCATGTTGAGATGGCTTCGAAGCCGATGTAAGCGAAGAAGAGGAAGGCGGTGGAGATGAAGACGCCACGCGGGCTGTGGGGGATGAAGTCATGGCAGTTTTTGGTCTCGGCTTTGGTAAGGCCTGCGGCGATGTGAAGGCGATGACGGCGATGTGAGGACGGAGGTGATGTAGTTGAAGCGGGAGGAGGCTTTGGTGCTGAAGTAGGTGGCGATACAGATGATGAAGAGGACAACGACGAAGATGGGGGACCACTATGTGGAGCGAATTGAAGTAGGAGGTCCATGATTTGGCCATGGCGGCGCCGCCGATTATGTACTTGATGAGGATGTTTCAGGCGGCTATGAAGGCCACAAAGTCGCCGAGTTCTACTCTTAAGTATGCAAATGATCCACCTACATAATGCTCACCCTTGCAAGATCCTCGCTTGCTCTTCCATTTTCCTCAGCGCGTTTGTCCCTTTTCCTCAGCGTCCTTTGATTTTAATGGTGTTACAGGTAGTTTACACTTTTATGGATTTCACCTGCCACTTTACCCATTCAACCTCACCATTAATTGTAGGAGGTGGTGCCTCTGTTTTCGGCCTCCTTCACCATGGTCGCACCTCCTTCAAGTTCAGATTCGAGGAGGAGGACAAGAGCAGGTCTTTGAGACCCTTAGTGGGACCCGCTTACTTGTTCAACTAACGGACGTTATTGTGCTTTGACGTGAGTGGTACTATTGCTCACTTTTCAATAGTTTATGTGTATTTTTGGACCATATGTAACTTAATGGAGTCACTTGCTCCTGGGACCAAACTTTATTATTAAAATTGCTACTTTACCCTATATATATAAGAAGAGAAGAGATTAATCTTTCAGTCCCTATCGTTTTAATTAAGTTATAACTCAATTTTTATAATTTATCTTGATGCAACACAGTCTCTATAGTTTTGACTCAGAACCGCCTCACTGCAACCCAATTCTTATGGTTTTTACCATTTTATAATTGGGTAAATGGTCTTAAATAGTTATGAAGTATTATCTAAGGAGCTGCCAGCACCAGGAAGTTTTTCTTGGACCTTAAATACTCATGAAGTTTTATTTTCGTAGCTTGAATGCCCAAAGTTAACAGAGAGGGAAATTGACGTTTGCCACGTCAGATTGAACGCCACGTCAGACAGATTGGGTGATGACGTGGCTTTGGTTAAGGTTCTTAAATGTCTCAGAAGTTTTCTCAAAGAAGCACCCAACACCCTGGAAGTTTTTTTTTGTTCTTAAATGTCTCAGAAGTTTTCTCGAAGAATCTTAACCCAAGCCACGTCATCACCCATTCAATAAGGGTTGACTCTGATATGGCATTCAAATTTAACGTGGCAAAATGGAAATCGAACTCAATAATTTGACTTAAATATAATTTAAATATGAATAGTTGATATTAAATATATCGACATTCATAATTTATCACACTCAATAAAGAAATTTATATATAATTTATATATAAATTCATTGAATATGGTCAAATAAAAATAATGAACATGAGATTTAAAGCAAGTTGACAATATTGTTTCCCAAGGTAGAAGCATAAAAACAGTAAATCTGGTGAGTAAACTCTTAAGTTTAATCGATTTTACAACTACACGAATTTAAGTAACTAGTGACATGTTTTGGTTAGATAGAACTGTAAAAACGTTAAAATTGGAGAGTCAACTCGTGAGTTTGACAACAATGTGTAATAGCACCAAATGAGTGCTCCCTTTGGTCCATATATAAGAGGTAACATGAGAATTTATTCTGTCCACAATATTAAGAGATAACAAGTAAAAGTCAGGATAATAATTACTTGATTTCCATTTTTACGCTTACATATTGAATGTAAAGAAGGGGGAGAGAGTGTTTGTGTATAATAAATGATATAAGGATGAATGCCATATCAGAGTCAACACTTGTTGAATGGATTATGACATAGCTTGGGTTAACCTTCTTTGAGAAAACTTCCAGGGCATTTAAGAACCAAAGAAAAACTTCCAGAGTGCTGGGTGCTCATTTGAGAAAACTTCCGGGGCATTTAAGAACCTTAACCCAAGCCACGCCATCACCCAATCAGTCTAACGTGACGTTCAATCTGACGTGGCAAACGTCAATTTCCCTCTCTGGTAACTTTGGGCATTCAAATTACGAAAATAATACTTCATGAGTATTTAAGGTCCAAGAAAAACGTCCTGGTGCTGGCAGCTCCTTAGATAATACTTCATAACTATTTAAGACCCTTTACCCTTTTATAATTTAATCCTTATATTTTTAGAATAAAGGCGAAGAACTAAATTATGAAACCTTCAAAGCTATAGCTACTGAATTGTAGTGAGTCAAAGTTCAGAAATAGAGTTATAATCAAGTCAAAACTATAGGATTTGATTGTATCAATTCAAAGTACTATGTTAAAGTCAAAATTATAAAGACCATAAGATTAATTTTTTCTTTGTATAAATTTAAAAATTAGTTAAATTAATTTTTTATAATAAATAGTATATGAATTTATATTATCTAAAATATCTTATTTAATCATGTTATAGTTAATGGCACTCTTAATAAAAATTATATTCAATTAATATTAGACAAAATGAACTTTCTATTTTATTTTATATAGAAATTGGCATGGTAATTAAACCCGGACCGGCAACTAGCCCGGTCGAGGCAGAGGATCAGAAGGTCAGTTCGTAACCAACCAATGAGTCAGCCCAGTGAAGCATAAAAAATTAACTGAAAAATAATCCAAGTAACAATAATTTCCAAAAATCCAAACAATAACTTCACTTACCATCTTGAATCATTAACAAAAAAATAATCGAAGTATCAACATTGTTTACAAATTCTTTGACAAAATGACATCATCATATCATATCATAATACTATCCAATGATACAAAATGGTTAGCAACAAATTAGCATTCAGTACTAACTATTTATTATATCAAAATAGGTATATGATAACAAAAATTTTCACCTTTAACCCTATCATCGCTACACTAACAAAGAACATGGCGAAGGCAAGGGAACCGACGAGCACGCCTGGGACGAACACGGCGACCACAAACATCGATGACAGACACGAAGAACACAGAGGGTTTCTAGAGAAATTCTGAATGGAGTGAGGGAGAAGAATCGACAAGAATGAGGAAAGAGAATAGAATAATGAAATTAACATTAAAAAGAAAGTAAACGACTGCATTCAGGCTTTTTTGGAGGGAGGGGGAATCGGATCGGGTTAACCCACTGACCCGACGGGTCACCTGGGTTTTGACCGGGTCAGAACGAGTTTCCCAAGTTTTGACCGGGTCACCTCACCCCCGGGTTAATTGACAACCCGGCCTGGTCTGGCACCCGAGTCGGTGGATTTCTCACCGGGCCGGGCCGAGTTTGATAACAATGGAAATTGGTGATTAGGTGGCGTGGCGCGTGAAACATCAAGCAGTGTTGGAATTTACGAAGGCGTGTTCAAATCATCAATTGTCTCGCAGCGCGTGACTTCCTTCCTTCGCATGAATCTGAATGAAACTACAGGCGTCGTTTTTGCCACATAGTAATAATAATAATAATAAAAATCAAATCTTTCTCCATTAAGAAATTAACAATGACGACCTCATTCTCTTTCTCACCCTGAATCCCATCTCTCTACTCACCGACTTCCATTTCTTATTTCTTTGGCTCCTACTCTTACCACTTCCTTCCCTGTAAGTTCTTTCCTTTTTCCTTCTTAAGTTTCTTTGATCCATTTTTTCCTTTGTTTCTTTAGTTAGGTTGAGGATATGAGAGATTTTTGAGTTGCTTCTTCTGAGATTATGTGTTCTTGGTGGGGGTTTTTACACGTTCCAGTTTAGCAATATAATTCTACTGTTACAAGCTTTTGAGCTACCTAGTTTAATATCTTAGGTGATTGAGCTTCTGGCTTTTGAGATTAAGTGAGCAGAGTCCAATTTCTCCATAAGACCGGACACGTTTAAAGTTGGGTGTTTTGAGAAGTGGGAATTTTTTTTTTCTTTTTTTTTTTTTGTGTGCGTTGATTACCCTTTAGATTTTTGTGGAAGAGGAATTTGTACTTTTCTTTGTTGTGATGCTGGATTTGGAGATTCCTTTATTTGCAATAAATCTTTGAGGGAATCAATTCAAGCAAATTTGGAATACATTCGCATCATTGGATTGGAAGAGCATTTTGCATGATAATTAAGTAAACCGTGTAGTGTTTCTGGAAGAACTTGGGTATCTTTCTGTCTAAGAGAGAAAGATGCAGCGTGTGCGTTTGTCTTCTCAACAAGCGCCAGTGCACAAGTTAGGAGATCCTCAAATGGCCTTATCCCCTAAATTTAGGTTAGGTGTGGTCCAATCTTCTTTCTCAAATCCTTCACCAGAGTTAAAGTTTTCTCACAGCCAAGAACCCTTGATTCCTGGCCTCCCTGATGATGTTGCGCTCAATTGTCTTCTCCGGCTTCCGGTTCGGAGTCACGCAACCTGTAGAGCAGTCTGCAAGAGATGGCATATGCTTCTTGGTAGTAAAGAGAGATTTTTTACCAACAGGAAGCAATTGGGTTTGAAAAGCCCTTGGCTTTTTGTATTTGCCTACCACAAGTGCACTGGAAAGATCCAGTGGCAGGTTCTTGACCTCACCCACTTTTCTTGGCACTGTATCCCTGCAATGCCATGTAAGGATAAGGTTTGTCCCCATGGTTTTAGGTGTATTTCTATTCCACATGAAGGTGTTCTCTTTGTTTGTGGTGGAATGGTCTCTGATGTTGATTGTCCCCTGGACTTAGTAGTGAAATACGAAATGCAGAAAAATCGTTGGACTGTGATGAATAGGATGATCACTGCTAGGTCATTTTTTGCCAGTGGAGTGATTGATGGGATGATTTATGTGGCTGGTGGAAATAGTGCTGACCTTTTTGAGCTTGATTCTGCTGAAGTGTTGGATCCTCTCAACGGGAATTGGCGCTCTATTGCCAGCATGGGAACAAATATGGCATCCTATGATGCTGCGGTTCTCAATGGGAAGCTACTGGTGACGGAAGGCTGGTTATGGCCTTTTTATGTCTCTCCTAGAGGTCAGGTCTACGATCCAAGAACGAATAATTGGGAAAATATGGCTGTTGGACTTAGAGAAGGTTGGACAGGTTCAAGTGTTGTGGTTTATGGTCACTTATTTGTTGTTTCAGAGCTTGAAAGAATGAAAGTTAAGGTTTATGACACAGAATCTGATTCTTGGGAAGCCATAGAAGGCCCCCCATTGCCTGAGCAAATATGCAAACCTTTTGCCGTGAATGCTTGTGATTGCCATATTTATGTTGTGGGTCGAAATCTTCATGTCGCAGTTGGTCAAATATTTAGACTGAACCCAAAGAAAAATTGTAACAAAAAATGGAGCTTTGGTGTTCGATGGCGTGTGATTGATGCACCAGAAAGTTTCTCTGATCTGACTCCTTCAAGCTCTCAGGTGCTATTTGCATAGTTTTACACTGTTCTGGAATGTTATGTATGTTGTTGAATAAAATGTAATTAAATATATTTACGAAAGGTCTAAAACTACTCATAGTGGCTGTGTGAAGAAATGATTGTTGTAGTTTTTAAAATATATTAATGGTCATATCTTCCTTTAATTTCTTTGACGGTGTTGCTTATTCAATCTTAATTGCCTTGTTTCCTTCTCCTTGATGAGTGATTTCTGTGGCTCGACTCTATTGTCAAGAGTTTTGGTCATTTATTGTAAGCTAACCTAGATTCAATTTCTGAAAGTACAGATACAAGATTTCGGTTTTATTGGTGTCAGCAATCAATAATTCGATTGAACCTTATTGGTGATCAGTTTCATTTATTGTATGCAATTGTGTATACTAGTGACAGTGTTACTATAATAAAAGGCCCTATGTATTGATTAATGCCACAATGTGTAGAACTGAGGACCATTTTTGTATGTTCATTTTTCATAACAATATCTAGCCCTATGAAAAGATGTAAAGGGTGACCAAGAAGGACATTTAAGGAAATTATTGAATGGGATCTATTGGTGATTGATATATCTCTGGAATTGGTTATGGGTTGTGTAATTTATGTTATTGACCTCATGAAGTGGAATAAGGCTTCTTGTCTTGTTGAATCTTGCTAACTGTCTGCATGGTCAAAATGATGCATCAGTGGCCTGTGCCTCTTCGTCTTAGTAACCTATAAGAATACCTGGTCTAAGTTTGCCTAGATTTTGGCAACATCAATGGATATTTTTCTATGAAGGATGACACCTAGAAATTAATCAAATTGATGGATGGGGTATCTTGGCATCTATCTGAATTATGGGGATTTCTTTTCCCAGTCAAGTTGTCTGTACCTTAAGCAACTATATAATAAGGGTGATCTAGTGCAAAAGACTCTCATCAGGTGGGATTTGGGTTGGGATAGATGTATACAGACCTACCGCAGCATGAGGAATTCGGCTATTTCCGTAGCATTTAATATTTAGGCAGGTGGATCTTTTTGGGTAGCATCTGTCTAAAAATGTTAAGCCCTGATTGTGCTGCATTGTGGCTTGGGCATCTGTAGTTTATGAGTGGAATTTTATCTTCAAATAAACTCTACATCATTATATACAGAATGTAAAAATTGAACTTCAAAGTCTTGCTTTTTGTGAGAATATGAATATGCAATTTACTTGTCATTCTTGGTAGATAAACCTGAGAAATAGGAGGTACCAAGTGAAGCTGTGAACATGATTATATTACATAGCAGATAATTATAGGCAGAGAAATATTCTTGTGGGCATTTGTTCCTGCCGTTTATGGCAATAAAAAGTTGGGATCAATCCAGGGATTAGTGAAGTTTTTCCATAATAACTATGCTGTCAATTTTTGTTCCTTCTGATTGACTTGTGTGAATATTGTTCGATTTATGATTCAACTATGAGCGTTGATTGAGTTACTATGGCCACAAAGCCGAAGGATATGAAATTTCAAGTTTCGGTTAAACTGGCTGCAGCTATGTTTCTTGTTATGAAACTTCGTGCAATGAAAAATCCTTGGCTTTAAAAAAAATCTCTGCTTCCATACTGTTGATTAACTTCGAGCATGTTTAATGCTTAAAAACTTTTATATATATATATATATATATATGTCCTTGCCATGAGATAATACAGTTTAAAATATGTTCCGTCTGAATGTATCCATGTTTGATGTTATGATTGTTTTTCAATTATATGTTTCATAAAGCATAAAGTCATTTTGTTATTCTTGAAGTCTAGATGCTAAGAATTGCGAGATTCCAAGAAAGAGAATTGATTACCAATAAGTCCCATTAACTAGTAAACAAAGTGAACGTGTTATCGCCTGGGAAAAAAAATTGCTGTCGCTTCTTAAACTGAAACTTGATATTGTATGTTACCTACTTATAGTGAGACTTTTTGGTGTTTATTTTTTAATCTTGAACCTTATAATTTTTCCTAAAAAAAGCTTCTAGACTTTGCGTGTGTTTTGTTGTGCCTTTGTGCGCTTGTGTGAAAACACACCAACCCCACCCCACCCACAATTATATAATACTGATAACTGATAAAACAGATGCACACTAAGTGAATGAGTGGGTTTGTACCCAAAAAAAGTTGGGCGCCTTTGTTTTTTCTTAAGAATGATGCAATCCTTTGGTCAACGTGAGAAGCACATCAAGATTGTCATTGATAAGGAATCCAATAGGCTTTGTAGTTTTCGGTTGCTTGGAGCAGGAAAAGGTTAAGAATAAAAAGCCAAGTTGTTCGATGCATTAAAAATTGTATAGATATACTTAAATTTGATTGAAGAACAATTAAAGGATTAATAATTAAATGGTAAAGATATCACACAAAAAAAATATATATGGTAAAGAAGTCAAAACTCACAACTGTTAACAAACATACACACACAATGAATACAGAAATGAAGTGAGAATTTTACATGCAACAAATCTATGTAACACATGTTGGATAAAATTTGTCAAGTAAATCTCACTAGATGTTATGAGTTTTTACTGGATCTGGCTATTTATGATGATAAAAAAAATCTTCAACGAGGGTTTCAGGTTTAGTTTACTGATCAACGGCGACTAGTTTAAGTATTTTATCTATTTCATGATTAATTCTTCTTCGAATATTTTATAATTTGTCTCCAATCTTCTTAAATACTGCAAGACCACAATAACATTTGTTGAGGACGCAGATTTTGTTGATAGAAAACTACACCCTCTGATCCTATATAGGAGCTTATTAACCACTTCATAATAATTAATAATTAATAAATTTAAATAATTTAGATCAATTACATTAAATGAGGATATTTTTGTTTAGAAAAAAAATTTAATGCTCTAGACAATTTTACAAAAAGTATTGTAAAAGTAACCAAGACAAATTCCCTAAAACAATCCTAGAATCCAAGGGAATGCATTGAGTCTCTTATCCTGACCAGAAAATGCTCCAATTTACGTAGTTAATTGTACTTCACTTGTCTAATTATACCAAAAGATTTTCTTTCTTAAAAAAAGAAAGAAAAAGAAATCCGCAACCCACCAAGTCCATTATGGCTTCAAAATAAAGCCAATTAGCTGGTTCAATTAAGAAAGAGAAAATATATTGACAATCATATATTTTTTTTTGGATCATATTGACAATCATATCTATTCCACTACTTCAAAATGCTCATTGTATTTTTCTCTTTTTTAAAAAAAAATAAATAAATAACGAAACTAGTCGGTTTAAACAATGTCAGTGTGGGATCATCTTTATCCTCCTTCGCTGTATTGGCTCTACGCTGAAAATTCAAAGCCAATGATCTTAGGCCATGATACTTCCATCTGACTTGTTAGCTTCATGAAACCTCCTTTCTACCATGTGTTATGTCTGGCACAAACATTAGGAAGAAGAAAAACAAAAAAGACTAACAATATTGACTTTCTTACATCTATCAATTAATGACACTCTCCTCAACAGCGAAAAGGCTGTACAGTTGACCGCTCAAAAATCAGATTTTCCAATTTCAAAAATATGGGTGCAAGATACTAGAATGTTTCAAGGAATAGAAATTTAAGAGGATGGGGAATCTTCCAGACAACAAATATGCCTTTACAATTACAGTACAATTGTCAATAAATGATAGGGGAAAAGGGGAAAACAGGTACTGTACATAGGACATGGGGATGAAACATGGGGCCTCTCTCCCATGTCTTTAAGACAAAAGAAAATGTGATGTGAAAATTAATGTGAAAACATAACTATGCAAGGTAATTGTATATTTGAGGGTTGTTCTTGTCCCTCTCCAAGTACTCCCTGTCGATGAGGCTTTCAATCCTTTTCTTCAAATCCACTGGTTTTATTGGAAATTTCAGCTGTTCACCCAAGAAAAATAAGTTTAATTCCTTAAAATCAGTGCTCTATCCAAAAGTTATAACAAGGCATGAGCATATTTTACAACATTATCAGCAGCTGAGAAGCACACACATCGATACAAAAGTAAGGCATAACATTAAACAGACATGAAAAAATATGTAATTATCCAAGTGTAATTTTATTTTAAGTGTCACATTGTGATTGCATCGAAGTTTCAAAAAATCGTTGCTTAAGAGATCAGGGGTAAGTAGTAACTCTTGAATTTTCTTCTCTGAAAGTTATAACTCAGTCTTTTTTCCCCAAATCAAGGTTAAGGTTCATTTTAGCTTTGTCTAGAGTAAATTTTGTCCTTGGGAACAAACTCCCCACATCAACTCCATCTGAAACCATGAAACAACCAGGGGATTTACAGCCTTTTTGACTTGTTCATTACCATTTTTTAACCTTAATTTCGTATTTTATTCCTTTACATTTTGTGTAACACACCCTTTTTTTTTTTGGGGGGGGGGGGGGGGGTGTGAAGGGAGAATGTATTCACCTGTTGGAAGAGTTCGGTAATAAGAAGGGTATGGCTTAGGACTTTACGGGTCTTCATTATTCTCACAATAGCAGCATCAACCTGCAATCAATCGTACCAGTATGCAAATATCTTGCAGCTCATAAAATTATACAAAAACTGTTAAATCATCATGAAGAAAGAAAAATTGGAAGGAGAAAGGGAAAGAAATTTGACCTGATACTGACGGTCTTGGAAAACCCTCTCGGTGGTGCTTGTATTCTCCTCCACTGTCTCCTTCATCTGAATTGCATTTACCTGTACAATAGAAACCTCGTTATTTACGAGCTCTATCTCAAGTTCTACTCACATGCTAAATCCAAATAAACGGACTTAGTTATAGGAAAGACTGCCGAAACTTGATATTCAATTCACAATACTTCCATCATTCATAGAGCAATCATGGCTGTACCTTTATACGGTAGAGAGGAGCAGTAAACACATCATTGAAACTAAAAGAGTCATCATCCTCCACATCTCTTCCTTTGGGAAACTGTTGCATATTCATAAAACGGAATCAGCATTTAAGTTTTTCAAGAGATCCATAATCACAACCTGACTTTAAGCACACACCTTCTGTAGTACCCGCACTTTTCCACATGCAAGTGATTGCAGAGTCCTCCTCAATTCCTTCTCTTCGATACAGGAAGCATCTTTAATGTCTTGGAAGCTTAATTTCTCAGCGTCATTGAATAGCATCAGAACAACAGTCTAGAGCACAGCTCATCAAATTTACCAGAATGTTAGAACTGAACACTGATAGACAAGCACAATTTATAGAGAAAAAAGGGAAAGTAACATCCCTTAAATATTTGTTATCGAGCAACAAGCTCTACCAAAAAAATGTAAAAGGAACTTTTCTAGAATAACTTATCATGATGTTCTGTGTTGTAAAAAATATATATACACGTCATACACGAGAATTTGAAAGCAGCCACCTATAAAAACTGGACAAGAAAGTTTTGTTCAAGACAGAAGAACATGAATTGAATGAAGAGTTAGCTTTTAAAATGCCAACCTGAAAAAGGGACACAGCCAACTCCTTTTTACCTTTAGGAAACTCTGCCTTTAAGACACAGTGACCTAAAGAATTTTGCCACATCAGACGCCTTCCACTATATTTACTTAGATAAAACTCTTTGAATATATCCTGTTAAAGAAAGGGAAGGAAGGAAAGCACCATGTCAAGAAAGACACTAAAAAAAGGGCAACGGCCAACATAAGTAGTGGATCACCAATTGCTTGTGTCAAACCTGGTAAACATTCAATTCATGAGGGAGTCTCACATCCATGGGGGGATACGTTGGCCAGTACCTGCACTCAACCAATCACATTTACACTTCCTTGAAACATGAAGTGCATAGAAATTTATTAAAGATTACAGATAACCCAAAGCTTACCCTGTTGTTAAGACATGAACACTCATTTCAATCCCTGATGGGAGTTTTGTCCTAGCCTGGGATGATTGTTTGAAGGACTCGTTTATTTCTTTTGATAATTCAATGTCCTGAATGAGAATAAATTTAAGGATATCCGTGAGAAGCGATAAATATACAACAGTCCAACATGAAGATCAGATAGCACATATTTCATAGGTTAGTTAAGACTGAGCAATAAAAAAAAAATTAAGCATGAGATCACAATATAGATGCACCCTATTATGGAAAGATAGATACCTTAAAAATGAAGTATTTTAAAGACGAGGTTAACAAGTACTTTGAAGTGGCTTTTCTGCCTACTCTGAGCCAGAGCAATTTACTTGGCCATCAAATAAATTACATCAGCCATTGATCGTCTTGGTGGCCAAGTTTTTCACCCTACAAATATGGCCTCAAGAAGCCATTTCATGCATCCCTCAAAAACATATTGAGTTGTCTGGCTTTGATCTTATCTTGGCCATAATTGTATTTTATGAGCTACATTTCTGAGTGTTTCGAGGGTTGTTGATTTGGGTTCTCGGCTCTGAGCGTTGTTACCAAATATTGTGTAATCATCAGTCTTCATTCAGTTAGTGGATTATGTTCTTCCCTCAGCTGTGGATGTAGGCTTACGAGGAACCACAAATATTTTGCGACACTTCTATTTGTTTATTTCTCAAATTCAGTTTATCGTTATTCCCAAATATATATTCTTCCACTAACAAATTCCTAAAAGATCCTTTGGTTTGTTGGTAGAAAAGCACGCACAATTAACAAGAGAACAAAAAAGCCACTAGAATACACTTTTCTACCGATTTGTAAGGTAGCAAATGTAAGGTAAGATCATCATGTCTCCCTTTCCTACGAAAAGAATTAGACGTGACAATAATAATGATGAAATGATGATGATGATGAACCTCCCAAAATGTCATTGATCAACACATATACCTTTCCTATATATTAGGAGACAAAGTTGAATCATTTTTCAGAAATTGAATATTGATTTAAAAACAAAGGTTACCTTGAACATCCCTTCCAATTTGTTTGTGAATTGGCTGCCACACTCAGTCTTCAACTGTATCAATAAAAGAAAACTGTTAATACTACTGATAAAACTGTTAACAGCGAAAAAAACAGAAGATCTACTTCTTAAGCCAATCAAAGAGTACAAGAACTTAACCTTTGAGATCATAGATTTCTCCGCATCAATAGAAGCACTCTTTCCTAAAAGCAATCTTTTAGCAAGATCTTTCTTATAGAATGCTTCAAACACATCCTTCCCCTTAAACAACCATAAAGCCATATAGCTTTCCCAGTATCAGTACAGAGAAAGATAAATAAAAGTACATAATGCCAGGAGCACCAATGCATATTACAGGAATCAAA
This sequence comes from Mimosa bimucronata, assembly GCA_037074515.1. Lineage (NCBI taxonomy): Eukaryota > Viridiplantae > Streptophyta > Magnoliopsida > Fabales > Fabaceae > Mimosa > Mimosa bimucronata. The sequence goes on from CM073438.1 coordinate 8,602,403, forward strand.
GTGGAATTATTTGTTACTCGCACAAGGATATATGGAATGTACCTGGATGAACCTGAATAATACTAGGACTTTATCTAGTGTACCCTCCAATTCTTCTTCAGAAGTACCCTTGTTACCTGCACGAAGCTTCTCATCCAAAAACTTGGCAATCAACTCTGCAGGTCGGTTCTGTCATAGTAGCACAACACAGTGAATTGTTTGCCCAAAATATTCACACGTGTCAAATAATCACCTGACTTTAAAGCTTAAACCAGCAAAGAGATAAGCAAAAGCCCATAGCTCATAAAGATGGATGAACTATAGTCTCACCACTGATGAGGAAATATTCAATAACAAATGGGAATCGCCAACAGGGAAATATAAAACCACTAGGAAAACCCATAAAACAGTCTCTCATCCTCAGACAGAAGAGAGAAAAAGGTTGAACTTGAAAAACAAAACAGTAAGGTAAGGGGTGAACCTAAAGACAACATTCAAATATACCTAGCATTGGACTTCCTTTTTTAAATATAAGTGGGTAGGAAAATGACAAAACTACATCAAGTTAAAACAAAACTAAAAATATACACTTTTTAAGCAAGAGCAGCGATTGTCTAAGTTTTAAACACTAAGAACAGAAACGACAAGCTAACCCTAATAAGAAATACCCAGAAAACTTGAATCCAAACTAAACAGAAATTTTCAATCTCTGTTGTGTTTAAGTTTCATTGTGAAAATTAATCAAATAAAGCTGGAATGATAGTTAGCAAATAAAAGGAGCACACCTGACGTATATTGATAAGATGCTCAAATGACTCCTTGATAGTGTTAGAGAATGCCTCATTCTTGAAAAAGCTTTCTTCCCATATTTTGTCAAGAGAAACCTTGAACTCCAGAAGGGATGAAACCATGTCTTTATCTTTCTCTTCATCCATAACAATTCCTTGCCCGGTTTTCCTGATGTATAAACTCAGGGCCTGCCTTAGCGACTCTAGGGCATTGACCCTCAAAAATAGTGAATACATTCTCTGAAGGTCTTCAATACGATTTCCATCCATAAGAAACATGAAACCCTAATTGACTCAATCATGATAACAAAATAGAATGATCAAAATAAAGAATGCATCATAAAAGAGAAATTTCACCCAAGAAAATTCAGAAAACGGAAGTTAACCAGAACCTTATCAAGTATGGCAGGTATATGACATTCAAGAAGTTTCTTTTCTGCTGTGGCTATCAAAGGCCTCCTCGTACTTGCATCCAAATATTTCAAACATCTTTCATGCTCTTCGTGCAATCTTGTCTATGATATGTACAAATATCCCAACAACAAATACACATTGTAAAACATGGAAGAAAGAAAGGAAAACCAATGGATATAAAACTGACAGATAATGGCATGATCCATTCATTAAATGTTCAAGCTTAGGAAACAAGTGATTTTGGATAGGAAAGAACAAATTACTTTGAGCTTGTTTATAATCATTAAAAAGGATTTCTTATTTAATGATTTTTAGATTTTATGATATCTATGAGTGGGTTTATTCAATAAAAAATTATCTATTAGTCAGTGATACTCAAATTTTAAGATGTTACTGTCTATCTTTATACTTCTCTCTCATTTACCATATTTGATTATTTTTAGAAGCTCTTCAAAGTAGCTTCTCAAAATAGTCAGAAATCTGCTTTCACCCTCAGATTTTGATTATTTTTAAAAGCTTAAAACAAGCATCATAGAATTTCTTAAAGAATATATTTTCCCAGAAATAAGTGATCTTTTCTTTTTCATTAAAAAAAAAAAAGCTTAGACAATTGGGCCCTGACTATTAAACAATGCTGAAGAGCACATCACATTGTCAAAGAAAGATGCTGAGAAGATAATCTAATTAGAGGAATGAAGCACCTCCACATGCTTCAAATAATCGGGAACATCTGATTGCTGCATGTACTTCGTGCCTTCAGTAGCATAAAACTCTGATGCACACTCAAGGAATGGCTTCTCAAAGCTTACTGCATAAATTCCCAGGGCAGTAAACATTTTCAGAAGATGGTTGAGGAGAGTCCGGTCCACAGCTTCGCCTAATCTGAGAAGGCCAAACATAAAACAGAAGTTGTAAACGACAAAGCAAGAAGAAGAAGCTCATGGCCAAAATAGTAAATACCGCAAACGTGATAGCAAGAAAGATAATAAAAGAATTATTAAAACAATACTAGCTTATCTTCTTCGTTTAATTGCACTGTAAGAGATTAGTGACAGCTGTTGAATCAATCAATTAATAAATTTTAGAATAAACTGAATGGGAAAGAAGTTGGGCAAGACAGAGCATAATGTCATGTCATATTTAACACATGTACTGAAATAACACCATTAACAACGGGAAAACTAATCTGGAGGTCCTTAAAATTTACTTCAATTTTGAATTAGGTCCCTAGACTTTTTTTTTTTCCTTTTTATTGGATCACTTAAGTTTTTTATGCTAGCTCAGTTAGTCCCTGTTAAATAGATAGCAAACTGTTAAAACATATCGTTAACCTTGCTCTTATCGTTGCTGCTTCTGCATCTTTTAGCTCCTCTGAGTAAATGCACATACAAGTCAATTAAAGTTAATATTGCAGGAATTGCTTCAGAGAGACCTGGAGGAAAGAACGGTTCTGGGTTTGTTGATGGAGTGGAATCTGTGAATTGGATCACACTTTATGGGTCTTCCTATTTGGCAGATTTGTATTTCTGTGGGATAATTGCCCTTTTCTTTTGTTTTTCTCTGAAGCAATTCAAAGGGCACTTGCTCAGAGGAGCCAAAAGACTAGTAACAATCAGAGTCAAAATAAACAGGATTGTTTAACACCGTTTGTATCGATTTAACAGAGGGAGTGAGGGACTAGCAGATCTGACGTCAGAAACTTAAAGGACCCAATAAAAAGAAAAAAAGTCCAGGGACCTGATTCAAAATTGAGGTTAACTATAAAGGCCACTAGATTAATTTTCCCATTAAATAATTTTAAAAATTTCAAACTTTAACCCGAGTAAATAGGACAGCTGCAAGGACAGCATGTTGACAAGGGCTCAAGGTGATTGGTGGGAGATGATTTTTAGGGCAGAACAAGAATGATCTCTCAAGGAGAAGGATACCTTTCCATTGTCAAACAAAACAAAACAGTCCAAAAATAATAATAACCCCATTCTATGCTGTCCCAGATCATATCTTCCAGGCTCCTAAGGCAAATTGATGTTTCAGGTTTTAGAGAAAGTCACAAGAAAGAGGCCATCCTGAACTACCTTGCTTTCCTCAAACGGAATGAGCTCTCCATAAGAATTTTAATTCCAGAAAACAAAACCTGCCTACTTAAGATCCACCCATATATTTCAGATACATTCTGTTATGTAGTAGTAATAATAATAATAATAATAATAATAATAATAATAATAATAATAAAGTAAGGGTAGTTAGGAGTTGATTAGAATATAGCCATTAGAAGCCTATAGTGCTTAGTTTACATTGTAAGCCTATAAATAATACCCTTTACTATCAATTGTAAGCAAATTGAAGATTTAATTTGTTTGGCATAATGTGATGGCCTAGTGATTTTTCCCTTCTCTCTCGTGTTCTCTCTTCTCTTTCTCTCTACCCTCTCTGTTCCTTCTCTCATTCTTGAACCCTCTATACTTCTCTGTTCTATCTTCTTCCTATTCTCCTTAATTCTTCAATACAGAATCACAATTCCGTATCATATTCCAATTGTAATTCCACCCATCCCATCCCATTGCACTGCACTTGAGAAATGGAAAAACATTAGCGTGTCTTTGTGTGTGTGCGTATGTGAAATGTTAAGTGCTGACCTTAAATGTTCTATACTAGCTTCATCATCGAAAGTTCAAATGATCATCAGTAATTTTATCATTATATATATAGTATATAGTATATATATTAAAGCAATAGGTGGCAGCAACATAAAACCCTCAAATGGGGGGTGGGGGAAGAGAAGAAAATGAGATACATATGCACACATACAGATGCATGCATGTAATCTGGCATGGAACCAAAAAGAATTACCCAGACATCAGTCAAAACAAAATTGACATTGCAAAAATAGATTTACCTTTCATGCTCAATCATCCGTAGAAGTCCAGTAACAGTTTTGTGCAATACTTCTGGAGATAGTGAAAGATGTTTGCAGAAAAGTTGCAAGCCCATGTCCCATAATGACCGTACATTTGCTGTTTGTTTAACATACGTCCTATCTAGATATAAGGCTATACCACGTATCATTAGCATTTGATCACAAAGGTCCTGCCAACACCTCTCAACAAGAGAAAGAAAAACACCCAAATCTGGGCTTTGGCCAACCAAAGACTGTAGTGCCACAGATATGTGTGCTTCACACTCATTTTCAATCCGTTGATAAAGATTCCCCCCCATTTTATGCAGGCAAAGATCATTCACAGCCTATAGACAAATGTTGAGTTAACAATGAAACTTTAATGACGTGATGCTAGATGTTTTCGCACACAGTGCTAAAGTCTAATGAAAAACAAACAGAATAATAGAAGCATTTACAGGATTACCTGATAAAGGTTCTCTAAATCACAAGAATCAGGTTGCTTCAAGAATATAGCACAAATAGCAGACTTCAATTTTGCCCATGTAACCTCCTCAAAATCCGGGGGCAATGTTGGTTTAGCTTTACAAGAAAACACAAAGATAAAAGAAATAGCGGTCACCTTGATGTGAAAACCAATAATCAATATTATAATCTTTTATTGCATTTGATGCCATGTTTTATTGCCATGTAAAACAAAACATAAGTACAAGATGCCAGACATGAAACTACTGAAGGTAGAGACACAGGATCTAAACAAAATTGATAACTTCTTATTTTTTAAAACAAATTCAATCACAATTGACCACATGTTTAACACATTCTTCAACCATCATTTCACCTTGTTACTACTGTAGCAAGACATGTCCCCTCAAGGGACATGCATTAGAAGGAAAGCTAGGAAGAGTAATAAGAAATCAAAGACAGAATTTATCATATTTTAGTAGGACCCATAAAAACCACTTTACTGGAAAATACAAAATAGATACCATCTTAAACTAAAATGTAAATCTTCATAAAAAAGCCTAAAGGAATGAAATATTTTGTTCTTCAAGGGCAGACAGACAATGCTGAAATCTACCAAAAAATGGTACAACATAGCATACACGTGAAAGAAAAAATGAATTATTTTGCCATTCATAAACAGATGGCTGCTTTTGGCCTTATGTTGCCTTTCCTGCACAATATCAATACAATGAAAGAAGTGTTTTGACATTAAAAGCGAATCTTTATGCCTAAAAACCTACAGAGTTTGATCCAAATGCTTCATAGTAAAAGATCAAACAAAGGAATCTAGTGTGAAAGAGCTTCGGGTAATAAGATTCAAGATGGCATCCATATCCCGTAAGTTTACAACATACTGTAGCACATAATGGGACTAAAACTAATTCCCATAACCAGGAACTAGTATAACTATCAAGACAAATCCATTGCACAGGTTACACTAACCATGTCTATTATTGAAGCCCTATCATGCTAAATAAACAGCTGAAAATCTCGATTAAGTTAAGACACAGAAATCCAAGAGCTCAATAGACTAGCAAAAACACATTATCATCCAATCCATTTCAAAACCCCTCACACCATCACTTAAGCAAATGACGCCACTTTAATCTAACAAAAATGACTAAAACCATAAATAAACAGCTGAAACTAGATTAATTAAACTCCAAACCACAACAAATGACACAGAAATCCAAGAGCTCAATTAGACTAGCAAAAACACATTATCATCCAATCCATTTCAAAATCCCTAACACCATTATTAAGCAAATGACGCCAAATTAATCTAAAAAAATCGACTAATTCAGAAATATTGGAAGCAAGCAGCTACGAAAAAGAAGAAAGAATGAACAAAACGGAACCCTTAATACCTTTACGAAACTTGATAGCTAACTTCTTGTTGGTGCGAGGAGGAGGCTGAGGCTGAGGCTGAGGAGGGGTGGCTTTCTTGCGAGACAAATTGGCGGCCATAACACCACGCGCCGCCGCGTTGGGAAGTTCGGTAGGGTCGTCAACATCGGTGTTGAGATCGTCATCGATGGCCATGGATTTCGGGTCCAAAACGACGTCGTCGTCGTCGGAATTGGTGGCTTGTTGAAGGCCGTTCTTGGCCTTCTTCGTAGAAGGTGAGAGAACGGAGGAGACGGCGGAGGAGGAGGCTGCGTTGTTGTTGGTGTTGGTGTTGAGAGAGGAGGGGCGTTTGGTGGGGAGAGACATGAAAGTGATCAGAAGAGCATTGTGAGTGAAGAAGAAGAAGAAGGGAAGATCGGAGAAGGAGAAGAAGCGTAGAGATCAGTGAGATTCATTCATGAGCGAAGAACACACCATTTCTTTTCCTTTTTTTTTTTTTTATTACATTTTTTTTTCTATGTTTTATTGTTAGGGTAGAAATAAAGATGTTAGAAAATATTTATTTTTTATATTTATCCACCGGCATCCATCAGGCGTTAATAGAAACCGGCTAGTCCGGTGTTAGGCTCATAATGGGGGGCGAGGGGGGGAATCTCGCTAGCTCAAGACTCAAACTCGAGACCACTAATTAAGGTGGAACAACCTGGTTGATTCACGCTTGGTGATTGTTAGATGATACTTCTAATTGCATTGAAAATGGTTTTGTTGTGTCTTGATTAAAAGGTGGTTTTACTACACTTAATAAAATAAGGTCCTTTGTTAAAAATCAAGATGATGATCCGAACAATAGGAATTCTTGCATGAATCTGGAACTACGAGTTAGTTATGGTCTGTCCAATTAAAATGCACTGAATTATATCATTTAATCCAGCGGGAAAACTTACATGGCATTTAATAAATTAATCTTGCTATTTTGTCTTCATGAAATTATTCTCTCCTCTCCCCAATTTATTTTCTCTCAAGGATTATATCTGATTTGAAGCATTCTAATTATGCGGATTATAAATGACGTGGCCCTCAGGTTAATGTAAGATTTTCTCTCCAAACAATGTTTATAGAGTTTACTGCATTTTATTCATTGGTTATATTTTTTGCGAAGATTTTGCACTAAAAATTAATTAATAATGTTCTTTGGAAAAAAAATTATGAAGTTTTCATATATTATTTAACCGATATTGACGTTAATACCTGAATAAAACTTCAGTCAATCAATTCAATTTACTATAATATGTATTTCATGTTTTTTGACAACGTATATCTTGCTCAATGTATCTCAGAATGAGCAGCATGCTTTCCTACAACACAAAACTAGCAGAAACCTCTTTACTAAAGCCTAACGAGTTTCAACTTTGAAATTGTTGATAATTGATAATGCCAAACACTGCATAATTTTTTTATTTAAAAAGGAAAACAAAATCTCAATAGTTCATGTGATTGCTTGTAGCCTAATAGTATGATAAATGGGAGGTTGTAGGTTAAACTCCAGAGCTTTAATTAAAAAAAATGTGAGTGTGGATACAAGTAAAACAATAAATCTGCAGAAAATTTTATATGTGACATAAATCTACAGAAACTCAAGATGTTTCAATTACTGTGCATTGATCATTGACCCATGATCAAGGGAAAAAAAAAAAAAACGGACCCGTGATGATTTTGGGGAAAAGAAGTTAATGGGCCTGCCATTGAGCCTAAAGTAATTTAAATTGGTCCAAATTGCCCAAAATGTTTACAAATGGGCTTAGAAAGTGGGTTTGTGTTCTGATTTCTTTTTTACTTTAATATGACATGTTGCGATGATGATTATTCTGTATGAATCAACTTCTCACATTTATTCCCTTTTCTTTTAATTTTTAGACAAGTGAATAGACATCCAGTTTTGCTGATGCATCTTGTGGTTTTAAATTTGAAGTTCACTCCCCTTTTCACTCGAAAAAATGTGAAGTTTACTTTCTTTCTTTCATGACATGAATCTGCAGAATTAAGTTGAACATTGTAAGAATATCAATGATTTGTCTATTCAAACGTCTAAATACTGGAGGTTATTTTTCCTATAGAGTATTTAATTAATGTTTTGTCTATATTCTAAAATTTTAGAAAGTTCAATGTAAGTGGCAATGAATTGAGCAGCAAGAGTTCCAATTGTGGTTAAAGTTTCTACTAAACATGGACCTCGTTGTCGCATTGTAAGTTTAATTGTGGCTATAGTTTGTGTGCAGTTCTAAGACCATGAAGTCCGTTAATTAGAAATCACATTTGCTTGCCAATGCCTTAAAGCTTAAAAACATGAAAGACTTCTTATGAATGAGAGTTTGCGGGTTTAATAAATGCCCTTTAATTTTGTTTTTAGAAATCACACTTAGTGAAGTGTGGGCACCAAGATGTCTTGTCTAATACTCATGAAGCTCTTGCGAAGATTAAAGGAATTTCCCATTGCATGTCTCATGCGAAAACTTTCCTTGCTGTAACTTCGAAGACTGTCAAATGAGGAAATACGACAAAGCAACAAGACGATAATATTGTGATGTTTTTTGTTGATGGTGCATTTTCTCATGCAACTAATGTTGCGAGATGTAGAGGTGTGCTTCGAAGTATGAGCGGAAATATTGTTGAAGCCTTCTCCTGTCAGTCACATGTGAATGCTGGATTAAGTGTTGAGCTCTGGGCATGTATATGGGGCTTAAGAAGAGCATGGGATTTGGGTTACAAGAGAGTTCGATTATTTTGTGATTCCACGGAGGTGCTTTCATGTGTTGGTGATAAAGATATAGCTCTGCATGAAGATAGATATCTGATCCACACTTTACGAGGGCTAATAGTACAAGAATGGGAGTTACCTTACAGTGGATTGGTAGAGAGAGAAACAAGGCGGCGGGCTTCTTTGCAAGATATGCTCTTAATATTGGCCCAGGCATACAAGCTCTGTCAAAGGAAGCAACTATTAGACTCCTCGGTGATATATGGATTACTTAAAGACCTTCTTTATTGTTTTGTTTTGTTTTATTGTTTTTCTATTGCTTTTAATTCCTTGCTTATCAAAAAAAAAAAACAAGGAGCCACGTGCTCCCTCTAATATCTATATATATTTTCCTTTTCCTTTACTTTCTTTTTCCTACATTTGTAATTTATTTGTTTTTATATATGTTATTTGATTTTCCTTATTTTTGGTAAATAGTATTTACTCCAATAAACATTCAATAAATCCAATCTATCATAAATAATTATTTCCTGAAGCTATTTAAATTATACTAATTAAAAATCAGGATGTTACAACTGAGATTAATCAATTTTAACCATGATAGTTTTTGGAAAATTATATCTTGCCCTTTTTCTCTCATAGTTAATGTTTTATAAAGTGTAGTTGTTCTCTTTTAATGATGGTAGAGCTTTTTATAAAGTATAGTTAAACTCTTTCTACCATGGTTAAACTTTTAAACCGATAATTTCGGTTAAATGTTTGGTTATTTAAGAAATGACTGTTTCAAGTTGGTATCAGAGTCAGGTCTTGCTCTCGAAATTGTCAGCAACATCCTCTAACTGCCATACAGAGACCGAATAAGATTCAATGTCCTCTTGAATAAAGAAGTGACACGCAATTTTGGTGTCATATACACATACTCTGTGCAATCTCCGCACAATATAAACCCCTAAATCTCAATTCCCTTCATGACTTTGTCATCAAAGAAAACACATACATATGCTCTATCATACATGTCGCACATACATTAAGTCAACAAAGTACTAAATGAATAGCATTCGAAGGCCTAAATGAATCATTTACAATAATCACTAGTGTACAACAAAGTGCTATTTGTATTACTTCTTGCGTGGTAGTTACATAGCTGACAACTTTTATCTGAACATTGTGATACTTAATGCACAAAATGACAAACACTAGATTGACGACGATGCTCCTACAATCCTAAAGAACAAGATTGATGGGTAACTTGGTTGGTTTCAAGAGAGATGATGGATAATCTCTCAAATCAGGATTTTGGGCTGAACAACAACATCATTGCATGGCAGAGATAAGAAAAATTCCCCTACATCACACTTGTTGCAGATAAGTCCAGCAAAGATAGAATCACCACACGATCGATCCAACCTAATGGGGCGCAATCAACTCTGTCTGCCGATGAAAGGAGAAGAATTTATGCTTGACAGGCAAGTATGCGGGAATATCAGCCAGCTCTTGCCATTGTTTAGGTTGAAGTCAACCAACCAAAGGATGGATGGTCATTCATTTACTATTTTGCCAAGAACTCCTTCTCAGCTAGACTGAACATCACCTTCAAACGTTCTTGTAGTTTTGTTGTGACGTTCTTTGTGATCCTTTTTAAATGCTCTGTGCTTTTTAGCCACTCAATTCCAAAGTAAACCTGAACTCTGCATCCCTTTGCTTTTAGGGGCAAATCACCTATTTGATAACGGAGGTGTAGCTGTAATATATTTCAACACATCAAAACTCAATGGTACAAGATAAGAAAAATCAAGGGAAAAACTTTGTAAAAGTTCCCCAAAGGTAAGAATAACATGATAAGCTTTTACTTTTTATACACAAATAAGTACCAGTACTATGCAAATCTTGTACAGAGTAAATCCGATGATCCGATTGAGGTTCTTTTCACGAATAAAATTATAAAAGGGAATTTCCCCCAACTTTCCTAAAAATCAATTGGGCAGACAACAAACATATTTAGAATGATATAAAGCGAAAACTTTATAGTATTAATGAACAAAAGCATGGAAACAAGGTGAATGTGGATTTTACTCACATTAAAATAGTCACCGAGAGGGATTCCATGAAGGTTAATAACCTCTTCCAGAAGCCAGCATTTTCCATCCAAAAGGGGAGATCTTTGCTGTGTGCTTGCCACAACACCGCCATACTGTGAAACATGTTTATCAAATCTGTACTGTATGGCCCTCTCATAGACATCTTTGTTCTCTGATTACCCAGGGGTGTAGGAATAATTAAGACAGCTACAGTTCTCCATAACCTTACGGGCCAACTCTCCCCCAATGAACAGCTCCATGCAAAATGTGGCCTAAGCTAAACAAATGTAAAGGATTACTGTAATGGGACAAACATCTGAAAAAGAAAATCAACCAGAAAACTAGTATATAATTTAGAGAGTTGTGCAAATATAAACTACACAGACAGATTACAATGAAAATTATTATCTAACTTAACATTATATCCTATGGTCTTCTATTATCAAAACTCAAAACATATTCAAAACCCTAACCTAAAACTTAATCCAAATCAGTGCAAAAAAGGCATCATTAGAAAGACAAAATTATACATAACAACTTTCATGAAAAAAGTTTTTTGAAAAGAAGTAGATTTGATCACCTATTTGAACTTATAAGATGGAATCCTAGACTGAAAAGAGAGAAAGTGCCGTACCAAAAATAACTTTGCTTTCTCTGATTGAATGGTGGGAGGACGAGGGTTTACCCATCCGCCCCACCACGTGACACAATAAGGGGCATATTTTATTAATTTTTTCAACCTTTATATTCTTTCTTTCCTCCTCCTCCTCTCTCTCTATATTATTTAATATATATATATACACACACAAGTCAAGAATTACTCTCTATCTTCATTATTGTGCTTCATTACCCTCACCATCACCATCGTAGCCTTCTTTCTTCTCTTTCCTCAAAATCCAGCACTGTGGTAAATTGATGTGTACCAATTGGCCTACCATTAGATTGTCTTCAAATTTGGTCGATTGTTGGACACATCCTATTCATAATTTATGAACTGCATCTTTAGTATGGGAATAATAAGGCATATAGTACAAGATGTTTATGGTTCAGTAGGAAAAAACCTAAGTCAGAAAATCGAAGGTTACGAAAGTTTCTACCATTGAATCATCTTCAAATTTGGTCAGATCTCTGAACACACCCTATTCATAATCATGAACGATTAGATTATGAATTAGAGCTTTAGTATGGGGTTAATTAGCCATAGAGTACAATATGTTTTTGGTTTGCTAGAAACAAAACACCGGTCATTAAATGGGAAGTTATTGCGAACTCTTCCTCGTTGTATTGCCTTCATATTTGGTCAAATTGCTAAAAACATTCTACTTGTTATTATGAACGGTTAGGTTGTGAATTGGAGCTTTACTATGGGATAAATCAAGCCTAGAGTACAAGATGTTTCTTGTTAACTGGATATAAAACCCTATTCATTAAATCGGAAGTTAAGAAAGATTCCACCGTTAGATCATCTTGAAACTTTGAAGGAGGGTTTTAGACATCTAATATGTATTTTCTAACAGTCAGATCAATGTTTGGTGCAATAGGTTGAGAGTAATAAAGCTTCCTATTGGTAGGTAATCATCTCTTAGCTATTCTCCTTCTTTTTTCCTTTTGTTTTCTCTTGTCATTTTCGTTGGGTAGCTTGGGATCTGAATTTAACCTCAATTGGGACTCCTTTTTAGTATACTCATTGAATTAGAAGCATAAATAATGGGTTAAAGTATGTTATATTTGTGTTTTAAGCTTGAATTGGTGGTGGTTGGCTTGGAATCCAAATTTTGAGTGATTGAGTCTTTGATTTTTTATTTATCATTTGGGTTATCCAGGTTGATTAAATGCATTAAAAGGTTTAGTTATGACAGAGTTGACCTTTGTGAGTGATTTTTCTTGATCTGAGTAGCTTTAAACTTGATTTTAATCGGAGAGATATATGAATTTGGGTATTTGAGGTGAAATTATGGAACTTAAGAGATCATTTGGACTCAACGATATTACCGATAAGGTTGAATGGGCTAGGCTTAGTGTAGGAATTGATTTGGAAAATTGGGTTGTTGCTTAAGCTTGAATATGAAAGAATTTACATATGGAAGATTAATGAATTAATTGTGATTCGGCAAAAAAAAAAAAGAATTAATTGTGGAATGAGGAAGGAATTTGTTGAGGTTAGGTAATGATCGGTTAATATTTGGAAAGGTATATCTAGGTCTGAATTGGGTAATTAGAATTAGTGGTGAATGATGGTTGTGGTGGAATAAAGAAAGATTAAGATTAGAAATTAATCGAAGTGATAGTGAGTAGTTGTGAATTTAATATATAGCTTGTGATTGCTTTTATTTGATAGTGATTGTGTTGTATTAATATGCATGTAGAGTCTGATTGTGTTAAGTTGGCACTGGGGAAAGTTGCGCTGTTGTGAAATCAGTGCGAGCTATCAGGCAACCACTTTCTTCTTATCTATGTGTACGTGTAATGTTAGTAAGTGATTTGAAAATTTATTATGATTTGATAATTATATAAGATGTGAAAACGAATGTTGAAATTATTATTTTCCTTATACAACGTCCTCTGGAATATTATTTTTGATCTGGCATGAATTGTGATTTTGGCATATTTGGAACTGAGCTATACATATTGGTTTAGAAATCATTGCATATACATATACATATTATGGAAATACTGGACAGGTCAAGTACTTGATTGTTAGTGTTACATACATATGTGTTGTTGCGATGAATTGGTTTTTATAAGGGAGAATGCCCCTCACGGGGTTCAGGAAGGGTAGAGAGGCTCTTACTAACCTGTATTGTGGTTTCAGGGCAGGTAGAGAGGCCCGACTAGATTCCACTGAAACCCCCGCGGCTTGTGTACAACTGCTTGGGGTGATTGTGTTCATTTGTTGGAATATCTAATTTTTGAACTAATTGAATCACATCGTTTTATATATTAAAGGATTCTAAAAATTATTATGGACATATATGATGTGCATATTACCTGATTATCTGAGCATATATTGGAAACATATATATATATGTATTTACTATTTCATTGGACATCTTGCTAGCACACACCACAAGTAGATGAGTAGTTAGTGGTAATGTTGGGCTACCCCTTTTATCTTGCTTTTTCAGATCCTAGTGACGGAATAGGCGATCAAGGGAAGGATATGTGAACTTCTCACTAAGACGGTGAGTTAGTCTGGGTCATCAGGATAGGATTATATTGCCACACTTAGGCTCATGCATTTTGTTATGCTTCCGCTTTGATTTAGTATTATTGTCTTTTAGATTTGATTTGCAATTTCCTATTCTATCATGGTATATGTGAACTTAACTAAATTGGTTCTATTGTGTTGTATTCATGTTGTTATAAATATTCATGTTAGGCGAATCCTTATCTAACATGGATTAACTGTTTTTATGAATATTGGCGATTTTAAATATCTGTGTAAGCTTTGAAATTTTAGAAAGTTCATTTTTCTAACATAGATAAATGAAATATATTACTTATTGCTTTTGTGATCCATGTTAGCGTTATTTAAATTATTTTCATCATTTTCTAATATGGATCTCCATTTTTATTAAGTTGAACTCTTTTGCTAACTATGATAGGTCTCAATTATATTTTGGAAGCTTCTTTTCCTATCATAATTAGATTGTGGGATTTGAATCAAAAAGAAATTATGGAAATTCTTTTTCTAATTATGTTAGCCATTTTACTAAGTTAATCCATTTTTCTTAACATAGTTAGTGTTTGAAATATAGGTGGAGTTGATTATGTATAGCTAAAAGTATATTTAGAATGCAAATGTTACAAAAACTACATTTTTCATATTTCAAGAACCGGACCTCAAATCAAAGGAAATTATAAAAAAACTGTTTAACCAAATATCAAATTATCAAGCATGGTTTGATGTAATTTGATAATGCTATTATTTCATTCCTATGATTCTGCCTTATTATTTCAACGATAATTGTATTATTTTTATAACGAAAGTTTGCTATTCATCAAAATACTCATGCATGAACTTCACTTAAGAATACTTCAAAATTTAAAATCTTTAGAAAATTCGATTAAAATCCAAAATAATCGTTAAATCAATTTATCACATTGTCATATCATTCTTATTTTTACATCCTGATCAAACTTGAGCTCGAGACACACACATTACACATATATATACACATATGTATTCTCATGTTTAATATACTCATTCCTTTTTCAAACCTAGGAACTATTTAACTTTCTTCAAAATACTAAGAAAGTTAAACAAATTATTTATAAATCGATCTGACTTAATTTTTTCTCTAAAATAATTTATTTGATTTATATGAACTATCATATAATTTGATATTATACAAAATATATTATAATTTAATGTCTCATTTCGTTTCCATGCCCAATTAAAAAAATTCAATTATATCTTATATTTATATTTAGAAGTGGAGGAATGTATATAAAGATAATGTTGGTGTATAATAATATGGGAAGAAATAATAACCTTAATTGACCTAGATATAGATAAAAGTTATATTGAAGAAGATTATATAGAAAATAATTTAGAAATAACAGGAGAAGAAATTAAAACAAATACTATTATAAGATTTAATAAAAGAGATATAATGGATATAAAATTATGGGTAGGAGAAAATACTAGGAATGAACATAAAATGGTTTTGGGAAAAGCTTAGTTACACATACCTGATAAAGCTATTCCACTAATTTTTGAAAATTATTTTGAAGGTTAAAATTTAAAAAGTGGGCAAGTAGGCACGTACTGGAAATTAGATTATATTATGAGAGTTTCAGATTACAAGAGAGCTTGGCAATTCAGATCACTATTTGCCTCTGCCTTTCTAAGACGGTTACATAGCTTTATATAGAGGAGGGCATCCCCTTCTCTTTCTTTACATTCCAGAGACAACTTACTACATGGTTATCTTTCTACTAATAAGACAAAATTAGCTACAGGACGAAAATAGCACTATTACTAGTTACTATTTATACCAGTGTTGTAAGAACCGGACCGGATCGGGTGGTCCAACCGGTTGGACCGTCGACCGCTCCACAGGTCGGTTTGGATTTTATGGTCCGGCCGTTTATTGTGTTAAGCCGAATCGGGCCGTTTCCAGCTGGACATTGGACCGGGAACCGGAGCGGTTTTATAAAAACCGGGCGGTCCAATCTGAAACAAAAAAAAAGATGAAAAAAAATAAAATCAAGCCCAAAAAAACCCAAGTTCTTAAAAAAGAAACCCAAATTCATTAGCTTCATATCTTTTTCCAAAATTAAAAACCCCAATAACCATTTGAAAATCTTAGGGCTGTAAAATTTGATCTCCAAAACTCCAACCA
The DNA here is from genome assembly GCA_037074515.1 of Mimosa bimucronata. Taxonomy (NCBI): domain Eukaryota; kingdom Viridiplantae; phylum Streptophyta; class Magnoliopsida; order Fabales; family Fabaceae; genus Mimosa; species Mimosa bimucronata. The sequence continues at coordinate 8,618,515 of CM073438.1, forward strand.
ATTGGTGAACATCATCTCTCTCATCACCATTCCTCTATTGTCGATGTTTAACGTCTCTTCCAAGTTTTTATTCTATATTTAGCACTTGTTGTCTTTCTACATTTTACATTTCTTTTGAAATTTTTATCAGTTGCATATTCTATCTCTTACCTTTTGCATGACAGAAATTGCTTGTGTTCTTAACTTCCTAGTTCTTCTATCTCGACAAAAATTTTTGCAACTGTGATCCTCAAATGGTCCTATATGTCTTCTTTGTTTTGCTTACTTAAAGACAAGAATGATTGTTTTCTAAGTCTCTAATGGCTATTTATTTATTGGTCAATGGTCTTTCATTAAAAATTAAGAGGTAAAGGGACCATAATTTGTTTATATTTAATTTACATTTAAAAATCATATATTTTTCCTTAATTATTACGTCATCGGTCCGACTTTCGGTCCGACCGATCTGACCGTGTGAACTGTGACCTGATGCCCTCTCCGGCTCACCTTCCGGTTCGGTTTTTACAACATTGATTCATACTATTTACTCATTACTATTCTTCCTCTTCCTCCACGTATCTTCTTTTCTTTCTATAGCCTTTATTTCTAGTCATTCATATGTCTTCTTCTAGTCTTGTGGCAGATCTTCATTAATTGAGTTTTCTAATATTACACAATTTATTAGTTCTTATTCCTTTGTCTAACCAATGTTTTACTTGAGTATTATCTGTCTTAATGATAAACTGTGTTTACAATAAACAATTCAAATTTTTCTACTGCTTTGACAATAGCTAAAAATTCTTTCCAATTCGAATGATATTTACTTTGGGCTTTATTAAATTTTCCACTTGCATATACCTAGTAATCAATTCTTGTCCATTATTATTTTCATGGTATATGGTCTAAATTTCTTAACATATTTATTTGGGGTTTGTCATGAATTGGTTCTATTTTATTTTCTATTCCTAATGCTTTCATTATTTGTCTTACATTTGCTTTTATATATACTAGTTCAGTTGTATTATTAACAACTTCTTTTCGATCATATAACTTTTGTTCTAGAGGTTTTGCTAATTCTAATAATCTATCTACATTATATTTTTGTTGTTCCTGATCAACAGTTTGTCTTGTTTCTTCGGGTAATTTTTCTAATAATTCATCCAAAGTGTAAACCTGTAATAAGTCCTTTATATTTTTATTAATATAACATCCTAATTGTTTCATTAAAAACATATTAGTCCAATTAATTTGATTAAAAGTATAATCTCCATCTCCTCCTATTATAAAAGGTGTGAGTATACAATCAGTTTCTTGTTCATTATTGCTAAAGGACATAAAAGATTGGTCAGGTAATTTATGAGATTCAATTCCATATATTCTTGGTTCTATTACTTTTAGTATATTCATTATAAAACACAACAGATATCAAATAATCATCAGTTAAGGCGGGCAGCAACTTTGTAATAACGATAAAAGGTTTGGGATTTCTTACAAGCAGTAAAACCATATAGGATACAAGAAAAAAGAGTGATAATAAACATAAACCATCAAACTTTAATAATACCCAAGTTAAGATGAAGAGACAACTATTTTATATATTAGTAAAATTTAATTATAAAAAATATAGATCTAGAAAATACTATGCCCTTATAGATACAGGAGCTAATTTAACTGTAGCTAAATATAATGTTTTACCACCAAAGTTGTGGAAAAAGAAAAATCAGATGTTAATAATAGAAAGTACAGGAAGAGAAGTTATGTCAAAATTTACCAAAATTAACTATACCCACAGATAATAATGTAAAATGGATAATTTATTAAGATGCTTCAGATAATTATTGGGGAGCAGCTATTTTTTCATTTCTTTTATATGCATCTCAAATTCTTTTTTATCTTGTTCTGTCCAAGGATATGATTTACAATTAATTTCTTTGCTATAGTCTTTTAATTCTATTTTTGCCATAGGTTTAGACTTTTCCCAATGAATTAAAGGATTATCATCATAATTCTCTATTAATCTTTGTTCAATTGTCTTTTCTTCTATTGGTTAGACCAAGAACTCAGCATTTAGACTTGACAAATCAAGAAAAAAATTATATTAAATTAGAAATAAAAAAGGATGCAATATGGGAAGAAATAATAACCTTAATTGACCTAGATATAGATAAAAGTTATATTGAAGAAGATTATACAGAAAATAATTTAGAAATAACAGGAGAAGAAATTAAAACAAATACTATTATAAGATTTAATAAAAGAGATATAATGGATATAAAATTATGGGTAGGAGAAAATACTAGGAATGAATATAAAATGGTTTTGGGAAAATATTTCTTACAAGTAGTAAAACCATATAGGATACAAGAAGAAAGAGTGATAATAAACATAAACCATCAAACTTTAATAATACCCAAGTTAAGATGAAGAGACAACTATTTTATATATTAGTAAAATTTAATTATCAAAAATATAGATCTAGAAAATACCATGCCCTTATAGATACAGGAGCTAATTTAACTGTAGCTAAATATATTGTTTTACTGCCAGAGTTGTGGAAAAAGAAAAATCAGATGTTAAGAATGGAAAGTGTAGGAAGAGAAATTCATATGATAGAATTGGAAGCTAAAAATATAAGAATACAGATAGGTGAATATGAACTTTTAATTGAAGAATTAAACCAATATAATGAACCATCCTGTGATATAATACTAGGGATGGATTTTTTAGGACAATATTATCCGATACACTTAATAGAAAAGGCTATTATATTAACTACGCCTTGTAAACATGAAGCATGGGGAATAAGAATAAACAGACTTTATAGAAGAAAAGATGAAAAATTTCAGAAGAAACAATATGAAAATAAAGTTCAGTTTTTACCTAATAATCAACCTGTAGAAATAATTCATATGATAGCCACACTAGATATAATTGAAGTCAAACCAAAAAAAGAAAATACAATTGAACAAAGATTAATAGAGAATTATAATGATAATCCTTTAATTCATTGGGAAAAGTCTAAACCTATGGCAAAAATAGAATTAAAAGACTATAGCAAAGAAATTAATTGTAAACCATATCCTGGACAGAATAGGATAAAAAAGAATTTGAGATGCATATAAAAGAAATGAAAAAATATAATTTAATTAGAGAGAGTAGATCTAATTATTCATCACCTGCAATGATAGTAGTAAAACATAGTGAAGAAAAAAGAGGAAAATCACGTATGGTAATAAACTATAAAAAATTAAATGATTTAGCCGTTAGAAACAGATATCCAATACCTAAAATAGAACTCTTATTTAATCTAATAAGAGGAAAAAAGATATTTAGTAAGTTTGACTGTAAATCAGGATTTTTTTCAAATAAAATTAGAAGAAGACAGTAAGAAATATACTGCCGTTAGTACCTCAGAAGGATTATACGAATGGAATGTATTACCTATGGGATTTCATAATAGTCCTAGCATATTTCAGGAATATATATCTAAATTATTGATACCAATAAAAGATTTTGCAGTAATATATATTGATGATATTTTAATATTTTCAAAAGATGAAGAAGAACATGAAAAACACTTAGATCAGTTTGTAAAATTAATAGAACAAAAAGGATTAAATATCACCTCAAAAAGAAAAATTAAGAAAGACTAGAATAGGATTTTTAGGACAATATATATCTCCAGAAGGAATAGAATTACAAGAACATATAAGCAAGAAAGTAAATGAGTTTGCAGAAATAAAAAATAAGAAAGACTTACAGTCATTTTTAGGATTAGTAAATCAAGCTAGAAATTATATACCAAATTTAGCTAAATTAACTGCTAAAATATCTAAATTAGCAGGAGAAAAGAGTAATTGGATATGGAATGAGGATACTGAGAAAATAATAAATCAAATAAAGAAGTTTTGTCAAAATTTACCAAAATTAACTATACCCACAGATAATAATGTAAAATGGATAATTTATACAGATGCTTCAGATAATTATTGGGGAGCAGCTTTATACCATGAAAATAATAATGGACAAGAATTGATTACTAGATATGCAAGTGGAAAATTTAATGAAGCCCAAAGTAAATATCATTCGAATTGGAAAGAATTTTTAGCTATTGTCAAAGCAGTAGAAAAATTTGAATTGTTTATTGTAAACACAAAGTTCATCATTAAGACAGATAATACTCAAGTAAAACATTGGTTAGACAAAGGAATAAGAACTAATAAATTGTGTAATAAAATGCTGATTAAATGGCAAAGTGATATGTCTTATTATGATTATGATATTGAATATATTAAGGAAAAAAATAATTTAATTGCTGATTTCTTGAGCAGATGGAATCAGATATCCCTGTAAGCCAGTCATGTAATGAGTCATCCAATGAAGCAAGTTCTTTTATAGAACAAATTAATGAGATTTCAAATCCAGGAAATCAATATGAATCTGTTAACAACACAGATGAATGGACATTTATCCAGGATCTCTAACCAGATAAAGCAACTCTATCAAAGAGTGGGGAAACTGGAAGAATTATCTGTAAAAAGCCCTGTAATGAAGGATGCTGGACAGACTTCAGGAAGCCATGTAAATGAAAAAATCACTCCCTTAGCAGAAATTATAAAATGCCAAACCCAAGAACAAGAAGCCCAAAAGACCCAGAATAATCCATCAAATAACCAGTCTACTAATCAGCCATCATCTTCTACATCTGGAACCAACCCAAAAACAAGCCCAATTTTAAACCCCTAAGTCTTTAAGTTGATAGAGAATTACCGATATTTCAAAAAACTTGTTTACTGCCCTAACCATTTTACTCTCAAAGCCCAAACTGTAAAATATGTTTCCCATTATGCCTTTAACAAAGCAGTTATTTACCCTGGAACTCCACCGAATCTTGACAAAGCATTATACCAGCATGGTTTAATTCAGTCTATTTATCCTTCGCCAAGTTTGGAAGAAATTTTAGAATTACCAGAACCTTTGGAAAAAGCTGTAAAGACATATTTTGGGATTGTAACTCAGCAGATAGTTTTTATAAGGTGTTATTCTACAATAGTGGAAGTTACTCCGGATACATTTTATCATCCTGTAAATTTAATTAGACTGAGAACCACAAAGAAGCCTATTGATCATCAAGTGGAATGCAAGGAAGATATTGAAGACGATATGGAATTTATGCAGACTGTATCAAGAATTAGAGCTCAAGATCATCATATAATTTTTCAAGAAATCAACAGAATATTAGCAACAGATGAGGAAGCTGCATGGGTATGCTTTTTAGGACCGACTACTTTAATCTACTCTTCAGGAAGGACCTCGAAAAATCTCAATTATTTTAACCAGTTTTATGACAAGATGAAAAATAATAAATTTGAAACTACAGAGAATACAAAAAGAAGGATCTGTCAGCTTTTATCCGAGTATGCACAATATAAGTGTAAGTATTGTGATGAGAAAAGTCCAGAAAAGAAAGATTTTGAAGATCCTGTAATGGATATGAGTATCATATAAAAAGTCAGATGGACCAACCAGGAATTGCCGACAGAAAACTCAATTAATGAAGATCTGCCACAAGACTAGAAGAAGACATATGAATGACTAGAAATAAAGGCTATAGAAAGAAAAGAAGATACATGGAGGAAGAGGAAGAATAGTAATGAGTAAATAGTATGAATAGTAACTAGTAATAGTGCTATTTTCGTCCTGTAGCTAATTTTGTCTTATTAGTAGAAAGATAACCATGTAATAAGTTGTCTCTGGAATGTAAAGAAAGAGAAGGGGATGCCCTCCTCTATATAAAGCCATGTAACCGTCTTAGAAAGGCAGAGGCAGATAGTGATCTAAATTGCCAAGCTCTCTTGTAATCTGAAACTCTCATAATATAATCTAATTTCCAGTACGTGCCTACTTGCCCACTTTTTAAATTTTAACCTTCAGAATAATTTTAAAAAATCAGTGGAATAGCTTTATCAGGTATGTGTAACTAAACTTTTATTGGGATTAAGGTAGTAGTATTATTTAATCCAAGAGTTATGGTCCTATAAGGGATAACTGGTTATAAGTTCTTAAGAGAAAACTCAGTTACGCCTCCAGTAGGAAACGAAGGAAGGCTGTGCTGAGATGGTCTGAAGGAGGAAGGTTGGACTTTCTTATGAGAGATCCTGTAATATAATTCCTGTATGAAAGAGGATAGGGATCCTTCCATGACCCGGATCATCTTTGGTCACCCCTGGGGTTTCTCCTACCGAACTTATACCAGTTTGTCAATTATGGTATCAGAGTAAAACATTGGTTAGACAAAGGAATAAGAACTAATAAATTGTGTAATAAAATGCTGATTAAATGGCAAAGTGATATGTCTTATTATGATTATGATATTGAATATATTAAGGGGAAAAATAATTTAATTGCTGATTTCTTGAGCAAATGGAATCAGATAGTCCTGTAAGCCAGTCATGTAATGAGTCATCCAATGAAGCAAGTTCTTTTATAGAACAAATTACTACGAGATTTCAAATCCAGGAAATCAATAATTTTCTAGATCTATATTTTTTATAATTAAATTTTACTAATATATAAAATAGTTGTCTCTTCATCTTAACTTGGGTATTATTAAACTTTGATGGTTTATGTTTATTATCACTCTTTCTTCTTGTATCCTATATGGTTTTACTGCTTGTAAGAAACGGAAAGTGACCAGGCAAACTCTTTAAAGGCTTTTGCAAGCTCATTTTATACGAAAAGTGTTCAGGAATTCAGGCAAAGTGAAGAAGAATTTATAATTTTAGGGTTAATACAATTTTTAGCTTTTAACTTTCACTCAATTTTGGTTTTGGTCACTGAACTTTAAAATCAGGTTTTGGTCCCTGAATTTTCGGTCAAACCCTAAACTTTATATTGTTAGTTTTAATCCCTCAACTTTGTGCCATTTATAATCATTGTTCCTTAATTTTTCAAGTTTTTTTAAAAGTTCAGGAACCAAGACCAAAGTTGACTGAAAGTTCAGGAACCAAGACCAAAGTTGACTGAAAACTCAGGGACCAATACCAAAGTTGACTGAAAATTCAAGACCAAAACTATCGATTTCAAAGTTCAAGGACTAAGACCAAAATTGAACGAAAGTTTAAGGATTAAAACACTAATTTTAAAGTTCAGGAGTCAAAACCAAAATTGCCTGAAACTTTAAGGACCAAAAAGTTATATTAACCCATAATTTTACATGAAAGTTGTTCAAATTGTGGAATATGCCAATTGGGGCTGTTCAAATTTTTCCCGTCCTGGTCGTCCTGTCTCGTTGCTGAGCATTTTAGGACGAGATTGTCCCATCCTGAAAATTTTGGGACTAGAAAAATTCGGGACAGGACAATTTTGGTCTCGGGGACCGGATGGGACACGAGACAAGGGTGTTCCGATCTCATCCCATCCTGAATATTTTATTGGGCTAAATATTATTTTAGGCAATGAATTATTGGCTAAATATCACCATCACAAGTATTAATAAAATGTATCTTGTGTGCCTAGTACCATTTAAAATTGAACAGATTGACTAACACCGTCATCAGATGTTTCCTAACCGCCGTTAATTCCTTACCACCACGTGTGGCCACTTAACTAGCCCACCTCATTAGACCGACAGCTTGGCAACCCACATGGATTATTTGTCCTCATAGAGAGGGCTTTTTTTTTTGGTCTCATCTCTTGATCATATCAAATGCTTCCCACGTGGATCATATCAAATGCTTCCTTTTGAACAAATAAAAAACTCTTCCCAGATTTCATTCATGCCCTGCCCAAGATCTTAACCACTACTTTCATCTTCATCCTCCTCTTCTTTAAAAGCTAATAACTAAAACAAAGGCCTTATAAAAAATACCGATAAATCTCATGATAATCTAATTAGAATCACACAGCCAATAATACTGAGATTCAAGAAGAAAAGATGAGAACCCCGAAATCCAAACATTCACAAAGACCAGATTCGTGGGTACCCAAAAATCAAAACTGAACTTTTCATGGTTTTAAATCGCGAAGAAGATAAGTGTGGAGTAGTGGAAGCAAACCTCGATCAGAATTCTAAAAAAACGAATTCATTTGAAATGCACGAGTTTCATCATCCCAGAATCTACCTCTCTGTACCTCCCAAATCTTACTCTCACAAACCAGTAATTAGGGGAAGACCCATCAAAAGAGCACCTAACAAGAAACTGAATGCGGAGAACATAATGGTGTATCAATGACCAATTCAATCACACATTTTACCAGAAGCGAGAGATCCAAAAAGAGAGAAGACGTTGAGAACACCTACTAGGATTTCTTGTTTGTTTGAGGTGATTTTCAAATCCTCCTTGATTAAAACCGAAGCACCGCTCATAGCCCCAATGTCTAGAAACCACGTAAATCACAGATTTCAAAGTTGTGAAATCGAATTCAGTCAGATTAAGAAGTAAAACATTGAATTAAACCTACCATATCCGAGGAGAACGGAAGTGATGGTGAATCCTTTGAGATGAGGCTTGGGTTTTGGCTTAGCCAAGAAATTCTTCCTTAAACACATACACCTCCTTCACCATCAAAGCCGAGGGCGTAAACAAGAATACCCCACTAGAATTCCAGAGCACCAAGCTCATGACCCACTAAACCTACAAACTCGACGAGATCGAAGTTCCATTTGAGGTTGCCCAAGACGGATCCGTCAAATTCGAAGAAAAAGATGGAATCGATCACGCTGTCGTCACTGTTCAACTTCCTTTTTTTGATGAATGCTTGGACCATTTTTGGCCTTCGATTGCACCACCGTCCAGGTATCCGGCGTTAACCTGAAGGCTAACGCCGGATTTACCAGCATGGGCCCTCGACAACCGACTAGTCCTGGCGCCCCCAATCGAATAGGCCCGAAAGGTTCACCCACCTTTGGTGGTGCCCCAGGGGAGAGAGCTCCCAACGGAAATTCTTTACAATCTCCTTACTTGGGATCGAACCCAGGTAAGGAGGATTGTGGCGCAGTTGCCTACCCAACTGCGCCAACCCCCGTTGGTATCACTGTTCAACTTCCTAATGGAGAGCGTGTGCCTTTCTTCTTCACAATCAAACAATAGGTGCCTTCGGTGGTAGGTGGCTATTATCTTGTTCATTTGCCTTCCTTGTCTTTTAGCTCTGTTCAGTTTGGGCATTGCATTAATTTTCTGAAAGTTCGGTCTTCTTCTACATCCAATAAGTTCCTTGTAAGTTGTAATCCTTCTTTGGTTTTCTTTTGAATATTTTATGTATTTTGGATCTTTGAGGTTGCATCTATTTACCACAAATGATACAAATTTTTTTTAAAAAAATTAAAATAAAAAACACGGGATAATCCCGTCCCCTCCCGATCAGAATAGGGGACAGAGTCTGGACAGGACGTGACAAGAATCATATCCCCAAAACCTTTCATCAGGACGGGACGGGGCAGGGACGCATGAGCACCCCTACATTGCCAATTGAAACAATAACACTACTACATAAATACTCTATTACAGCACAACAATAGTATCGCTTACAAAAAAGCAAGTGATGAGATATATATAATATGACATATACCAGCGCTTTTAAAAAAAAGTAATGGTATAGGTATAAGCATATCCCAACACTTAATAATTTATAAGCGTTGGGATAGGTCCCAAAGTATTTAAATATTGTTTAAAAAAATTCAAACAAATTTAAAAAATACACTCAGGCTTTTTAAAAATAGGAAAACAATTTTAAAATATATAAGTAGTCATATCCCAACGCTTATGACGTCTTAAGCATTGGAATAGGCCTAAATAGGTATTTTTAAATTTTTTTCCTTTTATTAAAAAGAATCAGTATTTTTAAAATTATTTTTAGATATTTTTTAAATAAAAATTAAATCACAGGCCCCAAAGTATTTAAGTATTGTTTAAAAAAATTTAAACAAATTTTAAAAATACACTCAGGCTTTTTAAAAATAGGAAAACAATTTGAAAATATATAAGTAGTCCTATCCCAACGCTTATAACGTCATAAGCGTTGGGATAGGCCTAAATAGGTATTTTTAATTTTTTTTCCTTTTTTTAAAAAGAATCAGTATTTTTAAAATTAGTTTTAGATATTTTTTAAATAAAAATTAAATCACAAGCCTCAAAGTATTTAAATATTGTTTTAAAAAAATTCAAACAAATTTTAAAAATACACTCAGGCTTTTTAAAAATAGGAAAATAGTTTAAAAGTAAATAAGTAGGCCTATCCCAACGTTTATGACGTCATAAGCATTGGGATAGGTCTAAATAGGTATTTTAATATTTTTTCCTTTTTTAAAAAGAATTATTAGACCTATCCCAACGTTTATTAAGTAATAAGCGTTGGGATAGGCCCCAAAGTATTTAAATATTGTTTAAAAAAAATTCAAACAAATTTTAATAATACACTCAGGCTTTTTAAAAATAGGAAAACATTTTAAAAATATATAAGTAGACCTAAATAGGTATTTTTATGTTCTTTTTGTTTTTTAAAATGAATTAGTATTTTTAAATTTGGTTTTAGTTATTTTTTAAATAATATTTAAATGACAGGGGCCTATCCTATCGCTTATTAATTAATAAGCATTGGGATATGCCCCAAAGTATTTAAATATTGTTTAAAAAAATTCAAACAAATTTTAATAATACACTCAGGCTTTTTAAAAATAGGAAAACAGTTTAAAAATAGATAAGTAGGCATAAATAGGTATTTTTATGTTTTTTTCCTTTTTTAAAATGAATTAGTATTTTTAAAATTGGTTTTAGATATTTTTTAAATATTATTCAAATGACAGGGGGCATATCCCAATAACAATGACTGTGGATACTATGTGATGCAATTTATGAGGGATATCGTTACACATGATCGATATAGCATTCTATTGACAGTAAGTTTTATATTTTGCCAACTCTAATTGTATTTGAACTTGTTATTAGATTTCAAGTAGATTTGATTGCCATTATTCAAATATATTTGTCTGTGCAGTATTACCTAGACGCACGTTGCCCGATGTTGTCGAGGGAAAAAATGAATGCGCTAATTGAAGAATTGTGCGCTTATGTATTACCTCTTTTTCAATAAGTACAAATGTAGATAGTAGATAGTATAGCTAGTAACGTGCTTTTTGTTTCCCAATTACAACGGATAGTTTAATTGTACATTGCTCTCTGGTTGAGTTATTGGTGTATATTCCTGGAACTGTATAGAATTGCTGGTATTTAGCACTGATGTAGGTGGGGTATATATGAAATAAAATCAAATATTAAAAAAAAAATCAATAGCAGCGGTTATTTCGTTATAAGCGCTGCTATGGGTATTTTTTTAAAAAATAAATTACCTAAAGCAGAGCTTATAAAGAAATAAGTGCCGCTTTAGGGTATCCTAAAGCAATGCTTACTAAATTATAAGCGCTGCTATAGGTATACCTATTGCAACGCTTACTAAACGCCGCGTTAGGCTTAATAGCCTATCGCAATACTGGCTATTGCAGCGCTTATAAGTGCTGCTATAGGGCCAAAATAAGTGTTGTTATAGGCAATTTCTGTAGTAGTGTAAGCTTCATAAACTCAATATAGTTTACCCTCTTCTGTTATATCCAAGGAAAAAAACCCGGACCGGACCGGCCAGTTCAACAGAGATCTGGCCAATGTTCCGGTCCGGTTGAGCTTTAAAACCGGGAGTGCAGTTAGCGTGGTGAATGACCGGGTCAAAACCGGTCAACTCAGGGGTTGAACCGGGTTGGCCTTTGTAAAAAAAAAAAGAAATTTTATTTTATTTTATTATAATTCACCCAATTACTAACTTTCACTTAACTCAATCTTAGAAATTAGAAAACTATAATACTTTAAATGATATTTTATTTGTATATACTTAATATTTAATTGTTGTTGCTCTTAATATTTGTACTTTAATTTGTAGATTGTATAATAATATTTATTTTCACGTGTAATGAACTAATATTTTCTCTTTTTCCCTCTATAGAAACATTAAAATATTCATATTTAATGAATCATGCATACCTATCTACATTTACATTTTGATATTATTGATTATTAATGTTAATATCAATAAAATTTTATTATTTTAATATAATCGGTTTGACCCCGATCCGACCATTGACCTTTAAACCAGTACCTCACCCAATTTGATACCCAGTGCAGTTTTTTGAACCTCAGTTATATCCAACCTATAACTCCCATTTGATTTCGATAAACATAAAAATAAAAAGCAGAAACTTTGACTAATCTGTCCTTTGATGCCAAAAGAAAAAATCTGCCCTTTCCTCTTAGCACTTTGTGCCCAATAAATATTTATTATAAACATCTTCTTTGCCCCAGTTATGCAGACATTAAAAGCAAAAAAAAAAAAAAGTTGTGCAACAACTATCACTGCCTCACTGGACTCAATTTTTCCATTCTCTATTCACAGGTCGTCAATAAAGGTTATTAAATGTTCTAAGATTTTGTCATCGATGTGCCATTGGAAAATTATCAGTAAACGGATGAGAAGAAACCCCGTTGGTGATGTTGATGATAATTGTTAATAAAGACATATGATATGTATTTATTCGTGAGATGAATATTTGTTATATCAAGTCCTGAAAATGAGCTCTGTCCTTAGTTTGAAAACGATAAATGCTAATTTATGTTATAACACTAAAAAAACATTCCGTCAAAAATATGGCAATTGTTAATTGCTTTTTGAGATGGAAATCATTTTGAGATGGAATTTCATGTAAAATTGAGACGAAATTTCTGACAAAATTTTTTGTCTCAAAATTTGAGACAGAACGTTTCCATCTAAATTTGAGACGGAAAATTCCGTCTGAAATTCTGTCTCAATTTGAGTCCATTAGAAGTTTTGCAATAGATTCCCCTTAGAAACCCAAACCAAATCCTCTCAAGTCTCATTTTCATCATCATTATTGTCAATTGAGTCAGATAACTGAATCCCCATTCCTTTCAATGTTGTGATGGTCTTGGAGGTCTTTTGTGACATCGTTTTGTAATTTTGTTGTAGCTTCTAATTATATTGTGTAAGTTCAGTTATTTTATTGTGCAGTTCAACTTCAACATTCACCTCAGTGTTATTGATGGAAGAAAATGACTTTGAGAAGAGGAAGAACCAATATCTCTATTCTCATATTCTCAAATCGAAAGCCATATATATGACCCTTCTTGTTCTTTCTGTCTACAACCTCTAGCCATAAGTTGTTATCATCATTTGGGTCTACACTTGGAGAATCTGTATAAGCACTTAATTCTACTTTTCATCTAAGAAAATTTTGGGTTGTTTTAGTTGCTTTATAAACCACTTTATTTTATGAAAAGTTTTATGTTGTACCAATTTATCAAAGTAGCCCATTCTGAAAGAAAAGAAGTGATTTACTATGTTGAAAGAAAGATTTTTTTTTATTTATTCATATTTTTGGGCTTTTGATATTCGAAAAAGTGTATGTAAATCAATTAAAAAACTACTCCCTCCGATCCTAAATATAAGACCATTTTGACTTTTTTTTTGTGAAAGTTAAGGAAGCAAATTAGACCACTAAATTATATCATATGTCATATGAAATTAAATTATAGATTAATTTATAAGTAGAATAAATTAGTTTTGAGGAAAAAAGATTATTTTTGGGACTGAAAATACTTTATTTTTGGATTGGAAAAAAAAGTCAAAAAAGTCAAAGTGGTCTTATAATTAGAATCGGAGGGAGTATATAATAATGTTATAAAGTTAGGTGTTACGTTAACAGTCAGATAAGAGCCAAAGATCAACGACAAAACAAAATCCTAGAACATTTAACATTGTTTGCTGCTAGAGACTTGCAGCACCATTGATGGAAAGTATAAACAACAAAAGAATTTTTTTTTAAATTCCCAGTGGATAAATAACAATTACTCAGCTTCCATTTGCAGGGAGGTTACTCAATAGAGACGATGCGAATTGAAAGAAGGCTCTCTCTGCAAAACTGAACATATGGATACATGAGGAAAGGAGAAAACTAATAACAAACAAAATAAAACTAAAAATAAAGCATCACTTCCAGCTACGTGGCCAGTAGATTCCGGTGAAAGAACTTGAAGACCACAGCTCATGTTAAGAGCTGCTTTTGTGAGTGCATCTGCTGCTTCATTGCTGTCTCTATCAATAATCAGAGCAAGCTCAACCTCACAGCATCTGCTTAGCAATACTTGAATCTCTAATAGCAGTTGCCTGTCCTCGTGAAACTCCGAGATTTCTGACTTTAAGACCTGAATCTTACAATAAGAAGATTCGACAATCTTCTCATCATACATCTGAAGAATCCCCTCACATCCAGCCATCTTGCATTAGTGTGTGCGTGTACATTCTTCAGTTTTCACTTGCACCAATTACTCTAAAACTTCAATCTCACAAACAATTATACTCCAAATTAAATATTCACTGTATTTTTATGAACTCTATTTAAATATATAGATAACAGATCTAACCAACATGTAAAAGCAAAAATCTCATGACAATGCTAATCAACATGTGTGTCACAAATAGACACAAGGTTCTCTGCATAAAAGAATGCCCTCTGCACATGGCTTGTAGGTAAAGAGACGTCCAACTTCTTCAGTTCACTTGTAATAGAGAGAGATTCAAGTTTCTGACAGAATATTTCATTTTTCCAAAAGCATAATGGACCTACGCTCAGTGTTGGTCCAATAGTATATTTCTTAGTCCAAGTCTTTCCATAAGCACCATTTCCCTCTTCCAACACCCATAAATCAGCAAAAGCAGGCTGATGGTAAAAGTAACAAACATAATCCTTGGCAGGGTATCGATGAAGCATAGCAACTTTGTTCTCGTACACATCAAGGACAGTCATTGAATAAGTAGAAGTAACTGACAACGAAGGCATTGGAATCAATGTAAAAACTTGGGATGCTAGGTCAAATGAAATTATCGTAGGACGGTAATGCTCAAAGTCAAATCCCTTCCAAAATATAGCCCCATTAACTGCGACTGGTTTGTCAGACAAACCAAGCCTTGGCTGCAACCAACTATGTAAGTGTCATCAAAATCCGTGGCCTTTAATTTCTCAACTTCCACAGTTCCCATCTTGTTATAATTACGAACCAAAAAATGGCAGAAAAGTTGCTGGAAACGGTGATCTTCTGCTGGGAAGATAAGAAGAGGGTTGTTGTGAGCAGAGTGATGGTAGTCCTCCTGGATAAAATACTGAGTTTTAAAGAGATCCCTCCAATCTTTACACACAGATTGAAATCGAATGAGGGATTTCACAGGAAGCCTTTTGAGAATGTTGATAATAATGCCATTGGGAAGGTAGGGACCGTCTCTTCCTCTAGCCGCCGCCATCTTCTTTCCTGAGGGAGTAACCGAGTAAGGGTTATCATTCCAGCCGATTAGAGTATGACAGTTTTATATATATGCCCATAGCCATAGGGTTATTATCTCCCTGTGTTTTTTTTTTTTCCCTTTTAAATCAGATTTGTCCTGATATCTTATCATTGATTTGATTGGCGGAATCTGTTACCATATATCTTGTGGGTAAAGGTACTGATTTAGTACTCTACTATTATGGAAGTTGCTCTCAGCATAAATAACAATTTCAAATAGCAAATATAGTATTCATCAATTAAATTCGTAGTTTGATTAGTAACACCGTTAATTGGTCTAAACTTTCGTTAGAATTCGTTGACGTGGCGGTTTTTTTTCCTTGTTGAGAAGGCCAGGGACTTAGAAAAAAGCGTCAGATACCGAGGGGGAATCTGTGTTTGTGGGTCAAAGGCCCTTTCTGCCTGTTGTTACTAAAAAAAAACTGGGTTACCTGGTCCAGTTGAGAAGGCCATGGACTCAGAAAAAGGTGCCGGACACCGAGGGCAATCTGGTTTTGGGAGCCAAAGGCCCTATCTGCCTATTGTTATCAAAAATAAAAAATAATAAAAAATGCCACATGTCATTGCCACATCACAAGAAAAAAAACCGCCGCGTTAGTAAATCTAACGGAAGTTTGGACCAATTAACGACGTTACTAATCAAACTACGAATTTAATTGATGAATACTATATTTGCGACTTGAAATTGTTATTTATGCTGGCAGCAACTTCCATAATAGTAGAGTACTAAATCAGTATCTTTATCTTATCTTGTTTGGCTCAAATTACTATCATTATGTTTTTCTCTCTGCTTTTAGGGTTAGGGTGAATGTGCAATTATAGTAATAATATTTTGGTTCAGGGCTATGTGACACCATTAAGTTTTATAAGATTCAAAATTACATATAAACAATTCAAAAGTGCGTAAAAGTACCCCTTCTGTTAGATGCACAGTAACGTCCATGAATGGTGGTTACACAGGGTTATGTGGCGTTAGTAAATTTTTCAAATAGATATTTCTTTTGGGCTAAAAATTATCTTTTCACTTTCAAAAATTTGCCTATAATATTCTCTAATTATTTTTTCCTATAATAACCTCTTTTGAGCCTAAAATAATTTCCCCCAGATTATTTTCCTTGAAATAAGGAAGAAACTAAGCCTTTAAAGTCTTCAAAATATACCTCAAATCCCTCAATTATCTCCATAATTTATTGAGGGTTAGAGGGTGTAATTAGGAATTAATTAATGAAAAATGTTAAGTTATCTCCATAATTTAAAATAGAAAGCATTATTTTCGAAAAATTTGTTGGATCATTGTTTTTTCAATAAAACGACATATTTAAACTAAGTGGAGATAAGTGGAGGGGAAATTAAGTGGAGAGGTTCCAATCAGTAAATTTTTTATCTATTAGTTATTTTTTTAGAGTGCAAGGTAAGATTAAAAATTTTACGTCAAACATAATGTGTTAAGTTATAATTGGTCAAACCACAACGTGGTAGACTGGATTCACCAAAGAATTCCTCAAGATTAGGCAAGGACGAGGAACTTTTTTTTACCTTAGTGACGTATCATTTTCGAAGCTCTTAGATGAATTAGGCGACCAATATTAGAGACGTTGGGGATGTGGAGAGATCCGCTTATGAGAAGATTCGGACCCCAAAAAATTCTATTAACTTTTTATATGAAATCTTGTAATACCTGCCCATTTTAACCCATATAAAAGTAAAAAATGTCAGATTCCTCTCAACTCAGATAATTTTTTTTTATTATTGAATAAGCATTTATTTGATAAACCCAAACTCATAGTGATATGTAATTTAATACTTAGCCAATTGGGTGTTTTGAGACTGAATAATACTCAATCTTATTGAAATATGATAAGAAAGGTTACAATATAAAGTCTAATGAGAAACCAAAACGGAAATTACAATCAAGCAAATTCAGGAACACAAATGCGAAGGAATCTGATTAATCCTAAATAGGAAATAATAGTCATAATCCCAAATAGGAAATAATCATCCCCAATCAGATATGATTCTAATTCTAACACTCCCCCTCAAGCTAAAGAATAGATGCCTATCATTCCTTGCTTGCTTCGAAGCCCTTCAAACTTGACTCTAGCAAGTGACATTGTCATTATATCTACAATTTGTTCAGCTGATAAGATATATGACAGTCTCATGATGCCAGCTCCCACCTTTTTCTTGATGAAGTGTCTATAGATCTCAACATGCTTAGTTCGATCATGATACACTAGGTTCTTGGTCATCTCAATACTGGCCTTTTTATCACACCATAGCTGTAACACCCCAAAATTTAAAAATAAGTATAAGGAATTATTTAAAATTTTTGGGAATATTATTAGAATATTAAAAAGCATTAAAAACATTTGATGTGTTAAGTATTTTTAATAAATTTTAAGGCTGATTTTCTTTAGAAAATAAAGAGAAATAATTAGAAGATAAAAATTAATTATTTTCAAGATAAATTTAAATAAGAGAATATTTAGAACCTTGGGGTATTATTTGACATTTAAAAAGTCTTATAAATAAATTTGGGAATTAAAGCATATCTAGAGAAATTATTTTTGGGATAAATTCATATCAAATTTAAAAAGTGAATGGTAATTAAAATTGGCAGTGAAGGGCAAAATGGGAAAGAGCAAATAAAAATGATAATATCTGCCTCTAGTTGAAAATATCTTTAGTTATAATAGAAGGGGTAAAATAGTAATTCACCCATTTAAAATATCTCAGCCTGTTAACCCGGTTGATTCAAAAGACCTTGGCTCCAATAAGGAGCAAGTTCTAGCATCAATACAGGCAGAGCCCCGGTCAGATTGGAAGCTGGCAGTTCAGTTTTTCTGTAAAGGTGTTGGGACCTGATTCAAAATTGAAGTAAAGTATAGAGACCACTAAATTATTTTTCCCATTAATAAATGATTTTAAAAATATCAAATTTTAATCCAAGTAAATAGGACAGCTACAAGAACAGCATGTTGACAAAGGGTGAAGGTGATTGGTGGGGAGATGATTTTTGGGAAAGAACAAGGATGGTTCATTTCAAGGAGAAGGATATCTTTCCATTGTCAAACAAAACAAAATAGTCCAAAAATAATAATAACCCCATTCAACGCCTTCCCAGATCATATAATCCAGCTCCTCAGGCAAACTGATGTTTCAGGTTTTAGAGAAAGTCACAAGAAAGAGGCCATCCTAAACTATTTTGCTTTCCTCACACGGAATGTGCTCTCCCTGAGAATCTTAATTCCAAAAATACAAAACCTGCCTACTTAAGATTTAACCATATATTTCAGATACAGAGATATACTCTAACTGTAATTCCACCCATCCCATTGCACTGCAATTAAGTGCATGTTTGGATTAGCGATGGATGATCATGATTTTAACTAATCGTGATTTGCAAAAATGATATTGAATAGAATTGGCATTAGACAATTGTGATATTTGTTTAGATTTTTTTATAAGTGATATTGATAGTTTTAATTACGTTTGAATTTCATTTATTAAAAGTACTTATAAATGTATAATTACCAAAAAGGGCATGAATTTAATAAATTCACTAAACTAATAAAAGATATCTCAATTGCGTCAAAGTGAAAAATAAAAATTAAATTTAAAATTTGATTTACCTCTTGAGATTAGTAAGGATATCTTCACTCAATATCAAGAAAAAATCAATTAAGAAGAAGACGACGCATAAGATATATTAAGTTGGAGGCTCCTAAAAATCAAATTTATATATGTTATCCAAAATTTTAAAATTTGAAATTGCTTTATAACGTTTAAATTTGCTCAATATTTTTAGTTTAAAATTAGGCTGATAAAATTGCTCAATTTAATCTGGTAACTTTGTAGATTAATTAGTTAATTCAAATACAACCTACTTTTTTGTTATAAAATAAAAAGTTGATTTAATAAACATACACGTTGCTTTTGTAGAATTCTATAGAGTAATTACATTTTTTTCCTAAAAAGAATAATTAATTTATGTAGATATTCTTTGTTTAATTTAGGTAGATATTCTTTATCTTTTATTCTAGCTCTTAAATGTATTCTCCTATAAATATTGATATACCTTCCTTATCATAAATATATTATTTTTTTCCAAGAAATCAACTATTTTAATTTAGAGATATATATATATATATATGATTCTATAAAAATAAGATAACTAGACCTAAAATAATTTTATTGTGAAATAAAAAGAAAGTCAAATAAATTGGGTCATGAGAGATTTTAGGTACAAAGTAAGGGTAGTTAGGACTTTTTATTGTTTTTAAATTCAATCCTGATTTCTCCAATCGCAAAAGCAACCCTCCCATCACTTCTACTAAAATCACTTAAAAAATCCAAATCACGATGGAACGGTGGCTATCATGATTGCTAATCCACACAGACATTAATTCTAGCAAACAAAACCTACCTACTTAAGATCCGCCCATACATTTCGGATACAGAGATATACTCCAATTGTAATTCCACCCATCCCATCCCATTATACTGCACTTAGGAAATGTAAAAACATTGGTGTCCCTTTGTGTGTTTGTGAAAGGTTAAGTGCTAGCCTTGGATGTTCTTTATTAACTTTACCATGGAAAGTTCAGATGATCATCAATAATTTTATCATTACATACATATATATATATGAATTTAAAGCAATAGGTTGCAGCAACACAAAACCCTCAAATGGGGGGAGGGGGAAAACGATATACATATGCACACATACAGATGCATGCATGTAAGCTGGCATGGAACAAAAAAGATTTACCCAGACATCAGTCAAACCAAAATTGACATTGCAAATATAGATTTACCTCTCATGCTCAATCATCCGTAGAAGTCCAGTAACAGTTTTGTGCAATACTTCTGGAGATAGTGAAAGATGTTTGCAGAAAAGTTGCAAGCCCGTGTCCCATAATGACCGTACATTTGCTGTTTGTTTAACATATGTCCTATCCAGATATAAGGCTATACCACGTATCATTAGCATTTGATCACAAAGGTCCTGCCAACACCCCTCAACAAGAGCTGAAGGTGATTGGTGGGAGATGATTTTTGGGAAAGAACAAGGATGGTTTATTTCAAGGAGAAGGATATCTTTCCATTGTCAAACAAAACAAAATAGTCCAAAAATAATAATAACCCCATTCAACACCTTTCCAATATAATCCAGGCTCCTCAGGCAAACTGATGTTTCAGGTTTTAGAGAAAGTCACAAGAAAGAGGCCATCCTAAACTATTTTGCTTTCCTCACATGGAATGGGCTCTCCCTAAGAATCTTAATTCCAGAAAACAAAACCAAATCACGAGAAAGTCACAAGAAAGAGGGCATCCTGAATTAGTTAGAACTTTTTATTGTTTTTAAATTCAATCGTAATTTCTCCAATCGCAAAAGCAACATTCCCGTCAATTCTAATAAAATCACTTAAAAAATCCAAATCACAATAGAACGGTGGCTATCATGATTTCAAAATGAATACCCAAACCATATTAATTAAACAAATTAACTTTTTTGCTTCAATTGAGCTTTTTTTACTCTTCATTGCTAATCCACACAGACATTAATTCTAGCAAACAAAACCTGCTTACTTAAGATCCGCCCATACATTTTAGATACAGAGATATACTCCAATTGTAATTCCACCCATCCCATCCCATTGCACTGCACTTAAGAAATGTTAAACATTAGTGTCTCTTTGTGTGTCTGTTAAGTGCTGGCCTTGGATGTTCTTTATTAACTTCACCATGGAAAGTTCAGATGATCATCAGTAATTTTATCATTACATATGTATATATATATATAAATTTAAAGCAATAGGTTGTAGCAACACAAAACCCTCAAATGGGGGGAGGGGGAAGAAAAGAAAACGATATACATATGCACACATACATATGCATGCATGTAAGCTGGAATGGAACAAAAAAGATTTACCTAGACATTAGTCAAACCAAAATTGACATTGCAAAAATAGATTTACCTCTCATGCTCAATCATCCGTAGAAGTCCAGTAACAATTTTGTGCAATACTTCTGGAGATAGTGAAGGATGTTTGCAAAAAAGTTGCAAGCCCACCATGTCCCATAATGACGTACATTTGCTGTTTGTTGTTTAACATACGTCCTCTCCAGATATAAGGCTATACCATGTATCATTAACATTTGATCATGAAGGTCCTACCAACACCTCTCAACAAGAGAAAGAAAAACACCCAAATATGGGCTTTGGCCATCCAAAGACTGTAGTGCTGCAGATATGTGTGTTTCACACTCGTTTTCAATCCGTTGATAAATATTTCCCCCCATTTTATGCAGGCAAAGATCATTCACAGCCTATGGACAGATGTTGAGTTAACAATGAAACTTGAATGATGTGATTCTAGATGAATTTTTGCACACAATGTTAAAGTCTAATGTCAAACAAATAGCGTAAGAGAAGCATTTACAAGATTACCTGATAAAGGTTCTCTAAATCACAAGAATCAGGTTGCTTCAAGAATATAGCGCAAATAGCAGACTTCAAGTTTGCCCATGTAACCTCAAAATCTAGGGGCAATGTTGGTATAGCTATACAAGAAAATAGAAATTGTACGAGAAATAGTGCTCACCTTAATGTGAAAACCAATAATCAATATAGTAATATTTTATTGCATTTGGTGCCATGATTGCCACGTAAAACAAAATAGACCATTACGAAAAAACATGAAATTATCGACGGAATTCCATCGATAATTTCAGTTTTCCGTCGGATTTTTGGTGGAAAAAAAATTTCCAACCGAATTTTTTCAGTCAGAAATTCCTCAATTGGTAATTCATTTACAGATGGAAAAAATTTTCCTTCGGTAAATGTAATTTTATTAATTTATAAATAATATATTAAAATATTATTATTACAGACAGAATTTTCTTCTGTAAATATTTAAAAAAATTTTAAATTATATGTCACGTGTTCCTCTTTGTAGCCGTCACATGTCTCTCCCGTGTGCCGTCACATGTTGCCTACACAAATTGTCAAAAACCATTTCACTAGAAAATACAAAATATATACCATCCTAAACTAAAATATAAATTTTCATAAAAAAATGCCTCAAGAAAGGAATGGTATATCTTGTTCTTTAAGGGAAAACAATGTTAAAATCCCCCAAAAAAGGTACAACATAGCTTACATGTGAAAGGAAAAATGAATTATTTTGCTATTCATAAACAGATGGCTGCTTTTGGCCTTGTGTCATCTTTCTCGAAGAATATGACTACAACGAAAGAAAAGTTTCGACACTAAAGCAAATCTCTATGCTTAAAATCCTACAGAGTTTGAACCAAATGCTTCATACTTCTTTTGATTAATAAGGAAAAGACACTAGCTTAACTAGACAGGTCTGGATCAACTACAATCATTTAAAATAAAAATTAACAGATCTGCAGATGGATTCAAAATCAGATGATATCCTTGAGGAGCTCCTAGCGCTTGCTTTGCCATGTAATCAGCAACGTTGTTCAGAGATCTTGGAATATGAGTTAACTCCACCTCCCAAGGCCTTGCTAACCATGTGTTCACTTTCGAGATTAGAACATAATCCTGGTGTTAAGAAGTCAATTGCTGAGTCACAAGTTTAATGACTTCAGAAGCATCTGTCTCTACATGAACCCAACGATGGCCCTTCTCCAATGTAAGTTTCAGGCCTAAAATCAATGCCCACAATTCAGCCAATAAACTATCACCATCAGATGGCTTGAAGAGGAAACCTTCAATAAAATTCCCTGCCTCATCACATAATAAGCCGCCACATCCAGCGCCATTTGTAATGGAGAAAGCCCTGTCCACATTAAGTTTTACCCAACCACTTTGGGGTGGTTTCCACCGTAAACTCTCATCACAGAATCTAGGGCCACTGAGGTTAATGTTTCTAAGCTTCGAAGTAGCATGCTTCAAGCTTGTGGTCATGGATTTAACTCGAGCTATAATTCTTTCATTAGACTCTACTTTGCCTCCAAAGCAGAAGTTGTTTCTCCTCTGCCATAGGAGCTAACACACAAAGACAAAAAACTCACTCCACCCTTCTCCATATTTGTTGCCTAGGTTAATGAGATTAATTCTTAACCACTCACCCACTTGGTAATTAAAGAACTGGTGAGATAACGAAGGGTCAATCAGCGACAACCACAATGTTCCTGCATCATCACAGTCTCTCAACACGTGCAAGAGATTCTCAAAGGTATTACCACACCTAGGACAATTGGTATCAATTCCTTGACCTTTCCTTTCTCTATTCTCATTAGTTAATAAACAATCATTTAAAGTTGCCAATTTCTATCATTATTCACGGCCTCCTCCGATATAACCTCATTACCAAATGCTTCATACTAACATATCAAACAAAGAAATCCAGTATAAAAAGAGCTTCAGGTTAATAAAAATTAAGATGGCATCCATATCCCATAAGCTTAGAACCTAACACATAATATGACTAAAACTAATTCCCATAAACAAGAACTAGAGTAACTATTAAGACAAATTCATTGTCAAGGTTACATTAACCATGATTGTTATTCAAGCCTCACCATGTTAAATAAACAGCTGAAACTCAAAGAGTTTTGACGTCCAAAACAAACAGAGTTTGAACCAAATGTTTCATACTAACAAATCAAATAAAGAAATCCAATATGAAAGAGCTTCGGGTCAATAAGAACTAAGATGGCACCAACATCCCTTAATTTTTTTCCCCCACCACATTCCTTAAGTTTACAACATATTACTGTAGCACGTAATGTGCCTTAATGCTCCCTTATGTCCTTATTATAAGAGCCATTTTGAATTGTTTTTGTCTAAAATGTAACAGCCCACCTTGGGTTGTCCCATCATTTTGATGCATTTTTTACCGTTTCACACTAACTCTCTTTCATAGTTATTAATGCCCATATTTCTCTTTCTTTTTCTATTAACAGTCCCATCATAAATTAGAGTAATATGAGGGGAAAAAGAGAGGGTAATTTAGGACATATTTATATTTTTTTTATATAATATTTATTGTTTTTAATCAACCTTTTATAGAAATTTTCTATGTTACAAATCAAGAAAACGATATAAACAAGAGAAATTCTTTTATGAATGACCTCCACCTTAATAATGTTCCGTCCAATTAAAATACACACAATCACATTATTTTATTCCCCATGGAAACTTACCCAACATTAAAAAAAATTAATATAACCATTTTCTCTTGGTTAAATTACCCTCTCATCTCTCGCTCTCTCCAATTCATTTTCTCTCATGAATTAAATTATATGCTTTTATGTATTCTAATTAGACAGATTCTAAGTGATATAAGGTTGATAATTAATGTGGGAATTTCTCTCCAAATAATGTTTAGATGTGATTAATCGATAGTATTCTTTGGAAAAAAAATATTATGAAGTCTTCGTATTTTATTTATCTAGTATGTTTTAACCTTTGGTCCCTCAAGTTTCACCAAATTTTGCTTTTATTCCATCAAGCGTGAAACACGTGGTTTTAATCCTTCAAATTCACTGTTTATGACAGTTAGTCCTAGAACTTTAAAGAGGACTTGATGATGCATTTAACCGGCATTAAGTTTTCTTAGGTGACACTAACTTGGTTAATTACACTGACTTGGCCTCTGATTATGAATTTGACTGGATATTTAAGTAATAAAATAAAAAAAAAGAACACACATTCTGTCCGAACGCTTGGCACACAACACATGGGTCATTGTAGAAAGGAAAGGAAAATCAATTAATCAAAGTAGAGTTTGAACCAAATGCTTGATACTAACAGATCAAACAAAGAAATCCAGTATGAAAGAGCTGCGGGTCAATAAGAACTAAGATGGCACCCACATCCCTTAATTTTTTTCCCCCACCACATTCCTTAAGTTTACAACATCTTACTGTAGCATGTAAGTTGCCTTAATGCTCCCTTATGTCCTTATTATAAGAGCCATTTTGAATTGTTTTTGTCTAAAATGTAACAGCCCACCTTGGGTTGTTCCATCATTTTGATGCATTTTTTACCGTTTCACACAAACTCGCTTTCATATTTATTAATGCCCATATTTCTCTTTCTTTTTCTATTAACAGTCCCATCATAAATGAGGGTAATATGAGGGGGGAAAGAAAGGGTAATTTAGGACATATTTATATTTTTTTTATAATATTTATAGTTTTTAATCAACCTTTTAGAGAAATTTTCTATGTTAGAAATCAAGAAAACGATATAAACAAGAGAAATTCTTGTATGAATGACCTCCACCTTAATTATGTTCCGTCCAATTAAAATACACACAATCACATTATTTTATTCCCCATGGAAACTTACCCAACATTAAAAAAAATTAATATAACCATTTTCTCTTGGTTAAATTACCCTCTCATCTCTCGCTCTCTCCAATTCATTTACTCTATGAATTAAATTATATGCTTTTATGTATTCTAATAAGACAGATTCTAAGTGATATAAGGTTGATAATTAATGTGGGAATTTCTCTCAAAATAATGTCTAGATATGATTAATCGATAGTATTCTTTGGAAAAAAATATTATGAAGTCTTCGTATTTTATTTATCTAGTATGTTTTAACCTTTGGTCCCTCAAGTTTCACCAAATTTTGCTTTTATTCCATCAAGCGTGAAACACGTGGTTTTAATCCTTCAAATTCACTGTTTATGACAGTTAGTCCTTGAACTTTAAAGAGGACTTGATGATGCATTTAACCGGCGTTAAGTTTTCCTAGGTGACACTAACTTGGTTAATTACACTGACTTGGCCGCTGATTATGAATTTGACTGGATATTTAAGTAATAAAATAAAACAAAGAACACACATTCTGTCCGAACGCTTGGCACACAGCACATGGGTCACTGTAGAAAGGAAAGGAAAAACAATTAATCAAAGTAGAGTTTGAACCAAATGCTTCATACTAACCGATCAAACAAAGAAATCCAGTATGAAAGAGCTTCGGTTAATAAGAAATAAGATCGCACCCACATCCCTTAATTTTTTCCCCCACCACATTCCTTAAGTTTACAACATATTACTGTAGCACGTAATGCGCCTTGATGCTCCCTTATGTCCTTATTATAAAAGCCATTTTGAATTGTTTTTGTCTAAAATGTAACAGCCCACCTTGGGTTGTCCCATCATTTTGATGCATTTGTTACCGTTTCACACTAACTCTCTTTCATATTTATTAATGCCCATATTTCTCTTTCTTTTTCTATTAACAGTCCCATAATAAAAGCGGGTAATATGAGGGAAAAAAAGAGAGGGAAATTTAGGACATATTTATGTTTTTTTAATATAATATTTATAGTTTTTAATCAACCTTTTATAGAAATTTTCTATGTTAGAAATCAAGAATACGATATAAACAAGAGAAATTCTTGTATGAATGACCTCCACCTTAATTATGTTCCGTCCAATTAAAATACACACAATCACATTATTTTATTCCCCATGGAAACTTACCCAACATTAAAAAAAATTAATATAACAATTTTCTCTTGGTTAAATTACCCTCTCATGACATCTCTCGCTCTCTCCAATTCATTTTCTCTCTTGAATTCAATTATATGATTTTATGTATGCTAATTAGACAGATTCTAAGTGATATAAGGTTGATAATTAATGTGGGAATTTCTCTCCAAATAATGTTTAGATGTGATTAATCGATAGTATTCTTTGGAAAAAAAATATTATGAAGTCTTCGTATTTTATTTATCTAGTATGGTTTAACCTTTGGTCCCTCAAGTTTCACCAAATTTTGCTTTTATTCCATCAAGCGTGAAACACGTGGTTTTAATCCTTCAAATTCACTGTTTATGACAGTTAGTCCTTGAACTTTAAAGAGGACTTGATGATGCATTTAACCGGCGTTAAGTTTTCCTAGGTGACACTAAATTGGTTAATTACACTGACTTGGCAGCTGATTATGAATTTGACTGGATATTTAAGTAATAAAATAAAAAAGATAACACACATTCTGTCCGAACGCTTGGCACACAGCACATGGGTCACTGTAGAAAGGAAAGGAAAAACAATTAATCAAAGTAGAGTTTGAACCAAATGCTTCATACTAACAGATCAAACAAAGAAATCCGGTATGAAAGAGCTTCGGGTCAATAAGAACTAAGATGGCACCCACATCCCTTAATTTCTTTCCCCCACCACATTCCTAAAGTTTACAACATATTACTGTAGCACGTATTGTGCCTTAATGCTCCCTTATGTCCTTATTATAAGAGCCATTTTGAATTGTTTTTGTCTAAAATGTAACTGCCCACCTTGGGTTGTCGCATCATTTTGATGCATTTTTTACCGTTACACACAAACTCACTTTCATATTTATTAATGCCCATATTTTCTCTTTCTTTTTCTATTAACAGTCCCATCATAAATGAGGGTAATATGAGGGGGAAAAGAGAGGGTAATTTAGGACATATTTATATTTTTTTAATATAATATTTATAGTTTTTAATCAACCTTTTAGAGAAATTTTCTATGTTAGAAATCAAGAAAACGATATAAACAAGAGAAATTCTTGTATGAATGACCTCCACCTTAATTATGTTCCGTCCAATTAAAATACACACAATCACTTTATTTTATTCCCCATGGAAACTTACCCAACATTAAAAAAAATTAATATAACCATTTTCTCTTGGTTAAATTACCCTCTCATCTCTCGCTCTCTCCAATTCATTTTCTCTCATGAATTAAATTATATGCTTTTATGTATTCTAAATAGACAGATTCTAAGTGATATAAGGTTGATAATTAATGTGGGAATTTCTCTCCAAATAATGTTTAGATGTGATTAATCGATAGTATTCTTTGGAAAAAAATATTATGAAGTCTTCGTATTTTATTTATCTAGTATGTTTTAACCTTTGGTCCCTCAAGTTTCACCAAATTTTGCTTTTATTCCATCAATCGTGAAACACGTGGTTTTAATCCTTGAAATTCACTGTTTATGACATTTAGTCCTAGAACTTTAAAGAGTACTTGATGATGCATTTAACCGGCATTAAGTTTTCCTAGGTGACACTAACTTGGTTAATTACACTGACTTGGCCTCTGATTATGAATTTGAATGGATATTTAAGTAATAAAATAAAAAAAAAGAACACACATTCTGTCCGAACGCTTGGCACACAGCACATGGGTCACTGTAGAAAGGAAAGGAAAAACAATTAATCAAAGTAGAGTTTGAACCAAATGCTTGATACTAACAGATCAAACAAAGAAATCCAGTATGAAAGAGCTGCGGGTCAATAATAACTAAGATGGCACCCACATCCCTTAATTTTTTTCCCCCACCACCTTCCTTAAGTTTACAACATCTTACTGTAGCACGTAAGTTGCCTTAATGCTCCCTTATGTCCTTATTATAAGAGCCATTTTGAATTGTTTTTGTCTAAATTGTAACAGCCCACCTTGGGTTGTCCCATCATTTTGATGCATTTTTTACCGTTTCACACTAACTCTCTTTCATATTTATTAATGCCCATATTTCTCTTTCTTTTTCTATTAACAGTCCCATCATAAATTAGAGTAATATGAGGGGAAAAAGAGAGGGTAATTTAGGACATATTTATATTTTTTTTATATAATATTTATTGTTTTTAATCAACCTTTTATAGAAATTTTCTATGTTACAAATCAAGAAAACGATATAAACAAGAAAAATTCTTTTATGAATGACCTCCACCTTAATAATGTTCCGTCCAATTAAAATACACACAATCACATTATTTTATTCCCCATGGAAACTTACCCAACATTAAAAAAAATTAATATAACCATTTTCTCTTGGTTAAATTACCCTCTCATCTCTCGCTCTCTCCAATTCATTTTCTCTCATGAATTAAATTATATGCTTTTATGTATTCTAATTAGACAGATTCTAAGTGATATAAGGTTGATAATTAATGTGGGAATTTCTCTCAAAATAATGTCTAGATGTGATTAATCGATAGTATTGTTTGGAAAAAAATATTATGAAGTCTTCGTATTTTATTTATCTAGTATGTTTTAACCTTTGGTCCCTCAAGTTTCACCAAATTTTGCTTTTATTCCATCAAGCGTGAAACACGTGGTTTTAATCCTTCAAATTCACTGTTTATGACAGTTAGTCCTTGAACTTTAAAGAGGACTTGATGATGCATTTAACCGGCGTTAAGTTTTCCTAGGTGACACTAACTTGGTTAATTACACTGACTTGGCCGCTGATTATGAATTTGACTTGATATTTAAGTAATAAAATAAAAAAAAGAACACACATTCTGTCCGAACGCTTGGCACACAGCACATGGGTCACTGTAGAAAGGAAAGGAAAAACAATTAATCAAAATAGAGTTTGAACCAAATGCTTCATACTAACAGATCAAACAAAGAAATCCAGTATGAAAGAGCTTCGGGTCAATAAGAGCTAAGATGGCGCCCACATCCCTTAATATTTTTCCCCCACCACATTCCTTAAGTTTACAACATATTACTGTAGCACGTAATGTGCCTTAATGCTCCCTTATGTCCTTATTATAAGAGCCATTTTGAATTGTTTTTGTCTAAAATGTAACAGCCCACCTTGGGTTGTCCCATCATTTTGATGCATTTTTTTCGTTTCACACCAACTCTCTTTCATATTTATTAACGCCCATATCTCTCTTTCTTTTTCTAATAACAGTCCCATCATAAATGAGGGTAATATGAGGGAAAAAAGAGAGGGTAATTTAGGACATATTTATAATTTTTTTAATATAATATTTATAGTTTTTAATCAACCTTTTATAGAAATTTTCTATGTTAGAAATCAAGAATACGATAGAAACAAGAGAAATTCTTGTATGAATGACCACCACCTTAATTATGTTCCGTCCAATTAAAATACACACAATCACATTATTTTATTCCCCATGGAAACTTACCCAACATTAAAAAAAATTAATATAAC
This sequence comes from Mimosa bimucronata, assembly GCA_037074515.1. Lineage (NCBI taxonomy): Eukaryota > Viridiplantae > Streptophyta > Magnoliopsida > Fabales > Fabaceae > Mimosa > Mimosa bimucronata. Next base: position 8,648,857 of record CM073438.1, read on the forward strand.
CATTTTCTCTTGGTTAAATTACCCTCTCATCTCTCGCTATCTCCAATTCATTTTCTCTCATGAATTAAATTTTATAATTTTATGTATTCCAATTAGAGAGATTCTAAGTGATATAAGGTTGATAATTAATGTGGGAATTTCTCTCGAAATAATGCTTAGATGTGATTAATCGATAGTATTCTTTGGAAAAAAATATTAAGAAGTCTTCGTATTTTATTTATCTAGTATGTTTTAACCTTTGGTCCCTCAAGTTTCACCAAATTTTGCTTTTATTCCATCAAGCGTGAAACACGTGGTTTTAATCCTTCAAATTCACTGTTTATGACAGTTAGTCCTTGAACTTTAAAGAAGACTTGATGATGCATTTAACCGGCGTTAAGTTTTCCTAGGTGACACTAACTTGGTTAATTACACTGACTTGGCAGCTGATTATGAATTTGACTGGATATTTAAGTAATAAAATAAAAAAGATAACACACATTCTGTCCGAACGCTTGGCACACAGCACATGGGTCACTGTAGAAAGGAAAGGAAAAACAATTAATCAAAGTAGAGTTTGAACCAAATGCTTCATACTAACAGATCAAACAAAGAAATCCGGTATGAAAGAGCTTCGGGTCAATAAGAACTAAGATGGCACCCACATCCCTTAATTTTTTTCCCCCACCACATTCCTAAAGTTTACAACATAATACTGTAGCACGTAATGTGCCTTCATGCTCCCTTATGTCCTTATTATAAGAGCCATTTTGAATTGTTTTTGTCTAAAATGTAAGAGCCCACCTTGGGTTGTCCCATCATTTTGATGCATTTTTTACCGTTTCACACTAACTCCCTTTCATACTCATTAATGCCCATATTTCTCTTTCTTTTTCTATTAACAGTCCCATCATAAATGAGGGTAATATGAGGGAAAAAAGAGGGGGTAATTTAGGACATATTTATATTTTTTTATATAATATTTATAGTTTTTAATCAACCTTTTAGAGAAATTTTCTATGTTAGAAATCAAGAAAACGATATAAACAAGAGAAATTCTTGTATGAATGACCTCCACCTTAATTATGTTCCGTCCAATTAAAATACACACAATCACATTATTTTATTCCCCATGGAAACTTACCCAACATTAAAAAAAATTAATATAACCATTTTCTCTTGGTTAAATTACCCTCTCATCTCTCGCTCTCTCCAATTCATTTTCTCTCATGAATTAAATTATATGCTTTTATGTATTCTAATTAGACAGATTCTAAGTGATCTAAGGTTGATAAATAATGTGGGAATTTCTCTCCAAATAATGTTTAGATGTGATTAATCGATAGTATTCTTTGGAAAAAAATATTATGAAGTCTTCGTATTTTATTTATCTAGTATGTTTTAACCTTTGGTCCCTCAAGTTTCACCAAATTTTTTCTTTTATTCCATCAAGCGTGAAACACGTGGTTTTAATCCTTCAAATTCACTGTTTATGACAGTTAGTCCTTGAACTTTAAAGAGGACTTGATGATGCATTTAACCGGCGTTAAGTTTTCCTAGGTGACACTAACTTGGTTAATTACACTGACTTGGCAGCTGATTATGAATTTGACTGGATATTTAAGTAATAATATAAAAAAGATAACACACATTCTGTCCGAACGCTTGGCACACACCACATGGGTCACTGTAGAAAGGAAAGGAAAAACAATTAATCAAAGTAGAGTTTGAACCAAATGCTTCATACTAACAGATGAAACAAAGAAATCCGGTATGAAAGAGCTTCGGGTCAATAAGAACTAAGATGGCACCCACATCCCTTAATTTGTTTCCCCCACCACATTCCTAAAGTTTATAACATATTACTGTAGCACGTAATGTGCCTTCATGCTCCCTTATGAACTTATTATAAGAGCCATTTTGAATTGTTTTTGTCTAAAATGTAACTGCCCACCTTGGGTTGTCCCATCATTTTGATGCATTTTTTACCGTTTCACACTAACTCCCTTTCATACTCATTAATGCCCATATTTCTCTTTCTTTTTCTATTAACAGTCCCATCATAAATGAGGGTAATATGAGGGAAAAAAGAGAGGGTAATTTAGGACATATTTATATTTTTTTATATAATATTTATAGTTTTTAATCAACCTTTTAGAGAAATTTTCTATGTTAGAAATCAAGAAAACGATATAAACAAGAGAAATTCTTGTATGAATGACCTCCACCTTAATTATGTTCCGTCCAATTAAAATACACACAATCACATTATTTTATTCCCCATGGAAACTTACCCAACATTAAAAAAAAATTAATATAACAATTTTCTCTTGGTTAAATTACCCTCTCATCTCTCGCTCTCTCCAATTCATTTTCTCTCATGAATTAAATTATATGCTTTTATGTATTCTAATTAGACAGATTCTAAGTGATCTAAGGTTGATAAATAATGTGGGAATTTCTCTCCAAATAATGTTTAGATGTGATTAATCGATAGTATTCTTTGGAAAAAAATATTATGAAGTCTTCGTATTTTATTTATCTAGTATGTTTTAACCTTTGGTCCCTCAAGTTTCACCAAATTTTGCTTTTATTCCATCAAGCGTGAAACACGTGGTTTTAATCCTTCAAATTCACTGTTTATGACAGTTAGTCCTTGAACTTTAAAGAGGACTTGATGATGCATTTAACCGGCGTTAAGTTTTCCTAGGTGACACTAACTTGGTTAATTACACTGACTTGGCAGCTGATTATGAATTTGACTGGATATTTAAGTAATAAAATAAAAAAGATAACACACATTCTGTCCGAACGCTTGGCACACAGCACATGGGTCACTGTAGAAAGGAAAGGAAAAACAATTATTCAAAGTAGAGTTTGAACCAAATGCTTCATACTAACAGATCAAACAAAGAAATCTGGTATGAAAGAGCTTCGGGTCAATAAGAACTAAGATGGCACCCACATCCCTTAATTTTTTTCCCCCACCACATTCCTAAAGTTTACAACATAATACTGTAGCACGTAATGTGCCTTCATGCTCCCTTATGTCCTTATTATAAGAGCCATTTTGAATTGTTTTTGTCTAAAATGTAACAGCCCACCTTGGGTTGTCCCATCATGTTGATGCATTTTTTACCGTTTCACACTAACTCCCTTTCATACTCATTAATGCCAATATTTCTCTTTCTTTTTCTATTAACAGTCCCATCATAAATGAGGGTAATATGAGGGAAAAAAGAGAGGGTAATTTAGGACATATTTATATTTTTTATATAATATTTATAGTTTTTAATCAACCTTTTTTAGAAATTTTCTATGTTAGAAATCAAGAAAACAATATAAACAAGAGAAATTCTTGTATGAATGACCTCCACCTTAATTATGTTCCGTCCAATTAAAATACACACAATCACATTATTTTATTCCCCATGGAAACTTACCCAACATTAAAAAAAATTAATATAACAATTTTCTATTGGTTAAATTACCCTCTCATCTCTCGCTCTCTCCAATTCATTTTCTCTCTTGAATTAAATTATATGCTTTTATGTATTCTAATTAGACAGATTCTAAGTGATCTAAGGTTGATATATAACGTGGGAATTTCTCTCCAAATAATGTTTAGATGTGATTAATCGATAGTATTCTTTGGAAAAAAATATTATGAAGTCTTCGTATTTTATTTATCTAGTATGTTTTAACCTTTGGTCCCTCAAGTTTCACCAAATTTTGCTTTTATTCCATCAAGCGTGAAACACGTGGTTTTAATCCTTCAAATTCACTGTTTATGACAGTTAGTCCTTGAACTTTAAAGAGGACTTGATGATGCATTTAACCGGCGTTAAGTTTTCCTAGGTGACACTAACTTGGTTAATTACACTAACTTGGCAGCTGATTATGAATTTGGCTGGATATTTAAGAAATAAAATAAAAAAGATAACACATATTCTGTCCGAACGCTTGGCACACAGCACATGGGTCACTGTAGAAAGGAAAGGAAAAACAATTAATCAATGTAGAGTTTGAACCAAATGCTTCATACTAACAGATCAAACAAAGAAATCCGGTATGAAAGAGCTTCGGGTCAATAAGAACTAAGATGGCACCCACATCCCTTAATTTTTTTCCCCCACCACATTCCTAAAGTTTACAACATATTACTGTAGCACGTAATGTGCCTTCATGCTCCCTTATGTCCTTATTATAAGAGCCATTTTGAATTGTTTTTGTCTAAAATGTAACAGCCCACCTTGGGTTGTCCCATCATTTTGATGCATTTTTTACCGTTTCACACTAACTCCCTTTCATACTCATTAATGCCCATATTTCTCTTTCTTTTTCTATTAACAGTCCCATCATAAATGAGGGTAATATGAGGGAAAAAAGAGAGGGTAATTTAGGACATATTTATATTTTTATATAATATTTATAGTTTTTAATCAACCTTTTTTAGAAATTTTCTATGTTAGAAATGAAGAAAACGATATAAACAAGAGAAATTCTTGTATGAATGACCTCCACCACCTTAATTATGTGCCGTCCAATTAAAATACACACAATCTCATTATTTTACTTCCCATGGAAACTTACCCAACATTAAAAAAAATTAATATAACCATTTTCTCTTGTTTAAATTACCCTCTCATCTCTCGCTCTCTCCAATTCATTTTCTCTCGTGAATTAAATTATATGCTTTTATGTATTCTAATTAGATAGATTCTAAGTGATATAAAGTTGATAATTAATGTTGGAATTTCTCTCCAAATAATGTTTAGATGTGATGAATCGATAGTATTCTTTGGAAAAAAATATTATGAACTCTTCGTATTTTATTTATCTACTATGTTTTAACCTTTGCTCCCTCAAGTTTCACCAAATTTTGCTTTTATTCCATCAAGCGTGAAACACGTGGTTTTAATCCTTCAAATTCACCGTTTATGACAGTTAGTCCTTGAACTTTAAAGAGGACTGGATGATGCATTTAACCGGCTTTAAGTTTTCCTAGGTGACACTAACTTGGTTAATTACACTGACTTGGCAGCTGATTATGAATTTGACTGGATATTTAAGTAATAAAATAAAAAAAGAACACACATTCTGTCCGAACGCTTGGCTCACAGCACATGGGTCACTGTAGAAAGGAAAGGAAAAACAATTAATCAAAGTAGAGTTTGAACCAAATGCTTCATACTAACAGATCAAACAAAGAAATCCCGTATGAAAGAGCTTCGGGTCAATAAGAACTAAGATGGCACCCTCATCCGTTAATTTTTTCCCCCACTACATTCCTTAAGTTTACAACATATTACTGTAGCACGTAATGTGCCTTAATGCTCCCTTATGTCCTTATTATAAGAGCCATTTTGAATTGTTTTTGTCTAAAATGTAACAGCCCACGTTGTGTTGTCCCATCATTTTGATGCATTTTTTACCGTTTCACACTAACATTCTTTCATACTCATTAATGCCCATATTTCTCTTTCTTTTTCTATTAACAGTCCCTTCATAAATGAGGGTAATATGAGGTGAAAAAGAGAGGGTAATTTGGGACATATTTATATTTTTTATATAATATTTATAGTTTTTAATCAACCTTTTATAGAAATTTTCTATGTTAGAAATCAAGAAAACGATATAAACAAGAGAAATTCTTGTATGAATGACCTCCACCTTAATTATGTTCCGTCCAATTAAAATACACACAATCACATTATTTTATTCCCCATGCAAACTTACCAAACATTAAAAAAAAATAATATAACCATTTTCTCTTGGTTAAATTACCCTCTCATCTCTGGCTCTCTCCAATTCATTTTCTCTCGTGAATTAAATTATATGATTATATGTATTCTAATTAGACAGATTCTAAGTGATATAAAGTTGATAATTAATGTTGGAATTTCTCTCCAAATAATGTTTAGATGTGATTAATCGATAGTATTCTTTGGAAAAAAATATTATGAAGTCTTCGTATTTTATTTATCTAGTATGTTTTAACCTTTGGTCCCTCAAGTTTCACCAAATTTTGCTTTTATTCCATCAAGCGTGAAACACGTGGTTTTAATCCTTCAAATTCATTGTTTATGACAGTTAGTCCTTGAACTTTAAAGAGGACTTGATGATGCATTTAACCGGAGTTAAGTTTTCCTAGGTGACACTAACTTGGTTAATTACACTGACTTGGCAGCTGATTATGAATTTGACTGGATATTTAAGTAATAAAATAAAAAAAGAACACACATTCTGTCCGAACGCTTGGCTCACAGCACATGGGTCACTGTAGAAAGGAAAGGAAAAACAATTAATCAAAGTAGAGTTTGAACCAAATGCTTCATACTAACAGATCAAACAAAGAAATCCAGTATGAAAGAGCTTCGGGTCAATAAGAACTAAGAAGGCACCCACATCCCTTAATTTTTTCCCCCCACCACATTCCTTAAGTTTACAACATATTACTGTAGCACGTAATGTGCCTTAATGCTCCCTTATGTCCTTATTATAAGAGCCATTTTGAATTGTTTTTGTCTAAAATGTAACAGCCCATCTTGGGTTGTCCCATCATTTTGATGCATTTTTTACCGTTTCACACTAACTCTCTTTCATATTTATTAATGCCCATGTTTCTCTTTCTTTTTCTATTAACAGTCCCATCATAAATGTGGGTAATATGAGGGGAAAAAGAGAGGGTAATTTAGGACATATTGTTTTTTATATAATATTTATAGTTTCTAATCAACCTTTTATAGAAATTTTCTATGTTAGAAATCAAGAAAACGATATAAAGAAGAGAAATTCTTGTATGAATGACCTCCACCTTAATTATGTTCCGTCCAATTAAAATACACACAATCACATTATTTTATTCCCCATGCAAACTTACCCAACATTAAAAAAAAATAATATAACCATTTTCTCTTGGTTAAATTACCCTCTCATCTCTCGCTCTCTCCAATTCATTTTCTCTCGTGAATTAAATTATATGATTATATGTATTCTAATGAGACAGATTCTAAGTGATATAAAGTTGATAATTAATGTGGGAATTTCTCTCGAAATAATGTTTAGATGTGATTAATCGATAGTATTCTTTGGAAAAAAATATTATGAAGTCTTCGTATTTTATTTATCTAGTATGTTTTAACCTTTGGTCCCTCAAGTTTCACCAAATTTTGCTTTTATTCCATCAAGCGTGAAACACGTGGTTTTAATCCTTCAAATTCACCGTTTATGACAGTTAGTCCTTGAACTTTAAAAAGGAATTGATGATGCATTTAACCGGCGTTAAGTTTTCCTAGGTGACACTAACTTGGTTAATTACACTGACTTGGCAGCTGATTATGAATTTGACTGGATATTTAAGTAATAAAATAAAAAAAGAACACACATTCTGTCCGAACGCTTGGCTCACAGCACATGGGTCACTGTAGAAAGGAAAGGAAAGGAAAAACAATTAATCAAAGTAGAGGTTGAACCAAATGCTTCATACTAACAGATCAAACAAAGAAATCCAGTATGAAAGAGCTTCGGGTCAATAAGAACTAAGATGGCACCCACATCCCTTAATTTTTCCCCCCACCACATACCTTAAGTTTACAACATATTACTGTAGCACGTAATGTGCCTTAATGCTCCCTTATGTCCTTTTTATAAGAGCAATTTTGAATTGTTTTTGTCTAAAATGTAACTGCCCACCTTGGGTTGTCCCATCATTTTGATGCATTTTTTAACGTTTCACACTAACTCCCTTTCATATTCATTAATGCCCATGTTTCTCTTTCTTTTTCTATTAACAGTCCCATCATAAATGTGGGTAATATGAGGGGAAAAAGAGAGGGTAATTTAGGACATATTTATATTTTTTTATATAATATTTATAGTTTTTAATCAACCTTTTATAGAAATTTTCTATGTTAGAAATCAAGAAAACGATATAAAGAAGAGAAATTATTGTACGAATGACCTCCACCTTAATTATGTTCCGTCCAATTAAAATACACACAATCACATTATTTTATTCCCCATGCAAACTTACCCAACATTAAAAAAAATAATATAACCATTTTCTCTTGGTTAAATTACCCTCTCATCTCTGGCTCTCTCCAATTCATTTTCTCTCGTGAATTAAATTATATGATTATATGTATTCTAATTAGACAGATTCTAAGTGATATAAAGTTGATAATTAATGTGGGAATTTCTCTCCAAATAATGTTTAGATGTGATTAATCGATAGTATTCTTTGGAAAAAAATATTATAAAGTCTTCGTATTTTATTTATCTAGTATGTTTTAACCTTTGGACCCTCAAGTTTCACCAAATTTTGCTTTTATTCCATCAAGCGTGAAACACGTGGTTTTAATCCTTCAAATTCACCGTTTATGACAGTTAGTCCTTGAACTTTAAAAAGGAATTGATGATGCATTTAACCGGCGTTAAGTTTTCCTAGGTGACACTAACTTGGTTAATTACACTGACTTGGCAGCTGATTATGAATTTGACTGGATATTTAAGTAATAAAATAAAAAAAGAACACACATTCTGTCCGAACGCTTGGCTCACAGCACATGGGTCACTGTAGAAAGGAAAGGAAAAACAATTAATCAAAGTAGAGTTTGAACCAAATGCTTCATACTAACAGATCAAACAAAGAAATCCGGTATGAAAGAGCTTCGGGTCAATAAGAACTAAGATGGCACCCACATCCCTTAATTTTCCCCCCACCACATTCCTTAAGTTTACAACATATTACTGTAGCACGTAATGTGCCTTAATGCTCCCTTATGTCCTTTTTATAAGAGCCATTTTGAATTGTTTTTGTCTAAAATGTAACTGCCCACCTTGGGTTGTCCCATCATTTTAATGCATTTTTTACCGTTTCACACTAACTCTCTTTCATACTCATTAATGCCCATGTTTCTCTTTCTTTTTCTATTAACAGTCCCATCATAAATGTGGGTAATATGAGGGGAAAAAGAGAGGGTAATTTAGGACATATTTATATTTTTTTTATATAATATTTATAGTTTTTAATCAACCTTTTATAGAAATTTTCTATGTTAGAAATCAAGAAAACGATATAAAGAAGAGAAATTCTTGTATGAATGACCTCCACCTTAATTATGTTCCGTCCAATTAAAATACACACAATCACATTATTTTATTCCCCATGCAAACTTACCCAACATTAAAAAAAATAATATAACCATTTTCTCTTGGTTAAATTACCCTCTCATCTCTCGCTCTCTCCAATTCATTTTCTCTCGTGAATTAAATTATATGATTATATGTATTCTAATTAGACAGATTCCAAGTGATATAAAGTTGATAATTAATGTGGGAATTTCTCTCCAAATAATGTTTAGATGTGATTAATCGATAGTATTCTTTGGAAAAAAATAGTATGAAGTCTTCGTATTTTATTTATCTAGTATGTTTTAACCTTTGGTCCCTCAAGTTTCACCAAATTTTGCTTTTATTCCATCAAGCGTGAAACACGTGGTTTTAATCCTTCAAATTCACTGTTTATGACAGTTAGTCCTTGAACTTTAAACAGGAATTGATGATGCATTTAACCGGCGTTAAGTTTTCCTAGGTGACACTAACTTGGTTAATTACACTGACTTGGCAGCTGATTATGAATTTGACTGGATATTTAAGTAATAAAATAAAAAAAGAACACACATTCTGTCCGAACGCTTGGCTCATAGCACATGGGGCACTGTAGAAAGGAAAGGAAAAACAATTAATCAAAGTAGAGGTTGAACCAAATGCTTCATACTAACAGATCAAACAAAGAAATCCAGTATGAAAGAGCTTCGGGTCAATAAGAACTAAGATGGCACCCACATCCCTTAATTTTCCCCCCACCACATTCCTTAAGTTTGCAACATATTACTGTAGCACGTAATGTGCCTTAATGCTCCCTTATGTCCTTTTTATAAGAGCCATTTTGAATTGTTTTTGTCTAAAATGTAACAGCCCACCTTGGGTTGTCCCATCATTTTGATGCATTTTTTACCGTTTCACACTAACTCCCTTTCATACTCATTAATGCCCATCTTTCACTTTCTTTTTCTATTAACAGTCCCATCATAAATGTGGGTAATATGAGGGGAAAAAGAGAGGGTAATTTAGGACATATTTATATTTTTTTTATATAATATTTATAGTTTTTAATCAACCTTTTATAGATATTTTCTATGTTAGAAATCAAGAAAACGATATAAACAAGAGAAATTCTTGTATGAATGACCTCCACCTTAATTATGTTCCGTCCAATTAAAATACACACAATCACATTATTTTATTCCCCATGCAAACTTACCCAACATTAAAAAAAATAATATAACCATTTTCTCTTGGTTAAATTACCCTCTCATCTCTGGCTCTCTCCAATTCATTTTCTCTCGTGAATTAAATTATATGATTATATGTATTCTAATTAGACAGATTTTAAGTGATATAAAGTTGATAATTAATGTGGGAATTTCTCTCCAAATAATGTTTAGATGTGATTAATCGATAGTATTCTTTGGAAAAAAATATTATGAAGTCTTCGTATTTTATTTATCTAGTATGTTTTAACCTTTGGTCCCTCAAGTTTCACCAAATTTTGCTTTTATTCCATCAAGCGTGAAACACGTGGTTTTAATCCTTCAAATTCACCGTTTATGACAGTTAGTCCTTGAACTTGAAAGAGGACTTGATGATGCATTTAACCGGCGTTAAGTTTTCCTAGGTGACACTAACTTGGTTAATTACACTGACTTGGCAGCTGATTATGAATTTGACTGGATATTTAAGTAATAAAATAAAAAAAGAACACACATTCTGTCCGAACGCTTGGCTCACAGCACATGGGTCACTGTAGAAAGGAAAGGAAAAACAATTAATCAAAGTAGAGTTTGAACCAAATGCTTCATACTAACAGATCAAACAAAGAAATCCAGTATGAAAGAGCTTCGGGTCAATAAGAACTAAGATGGCACCCACATCCCTTAATTTTTCCCCCCACCACATTCCTTAAGTTTACAACATATTACTGTAGCACGTAATGTGCCTTAATGCTCCCTTATGTCCTTATTATAAGAGCCATTTTGAATTGTTTTTGTCTAAAATGTAACAGCCCATCTTGGGTTGTCCCATCATTTTGATGCATTTTTTACCGTTTCACACTAACTCTCTTTCATATTTATTAATGCCCATGTTTCTCTTTCTTTTTCTATTAACAGTCCCATCATAAATGTGGGTAATATGAGGGGAAAAAGAGAGGGTAATTTAGGACATATTTATATTTTTTTTATATAATATTTATAATTTTTAATCAACCTTTTATAGAATTTTGCTATGTTAGAAATCAAGAAAACGATATAAAGAAGAGAAATTCTTGTATGAATGACCTCCACCTTAATTATGTTCCGTCCAATTAAAATACACACAATCACAATATTTTTTTCCCCATGCAAACTTACCCAAAATTAAAAAAAAATAATATAACCATTTTCTCTTGGTTAAATTACCCTCTCATCTCTGGCTCTCTCCAATTCATTTTCTCTCGTGAATTAAATTATATGATTATATGTATTCTAATTAGACAGATTCTAAGTGATATAAAGTTGATAATTAATGTGGGAATTTCTCTCCAAATAATGTTTAGATGTGATTAATCGATAGTATTCTTTGGAAAAAAATATTATGAAGTCTTCGTATTTTATTTATCTAGTATGTTTTAACCTTTGGTCCCTCAAGTTTCACCAAATTTTGCTTTTATTCCATCAAGCGTGAAACACGTGGTTTTAATCCTTCAAATTCACTGTTTATGACAGTTAGTCCTTGAACTTTAAAAAGGACTTGATGATGCATTTAACCGGCGTTAAGTTTTCCTAGGTGACACTAACTTGGTTAATTACACTGACTTGGCAGCTGATTATGAATTTGACTGGATATTTAAGTAATAAAATAAAAATAGAACACACATTCTGTCCGAACGCTTGGCTCACAGCACATGGGTCACTGTAGAAAGGAAAGGAAAAACAATTAATCAAAGTAGAGGTTGAACCAAATGCTTCATACTAACAGATCAAACAAAGAAATCCAGTATGAAAGAGCTTCGGGTCAATAAGAACTAAGATGGCACACACATCCCTTAATTTTTTTCCCCCACCACGTTCCTTAAGTTTACAACATCTTACTGTAGCACGTAAGTTGCCTTAATGCTCCCTTATGTCCTTATTATAAGAGCCATTTTGAATTGTTTTTGTCTAAAATGTAACAGCCCACCTTGGGTTGTCCCATCATTTTGATGCATTTTTTACCGTTTCACACTAACTCCCTTTCATACTCATTAATGCCCATATTTCTCTTTCTTTTTCTATTAACAGTCCCATCATAAATGTGGGTAATATGAAGGGAAAAATAGAGGGTAATTTAGGACATATTTATATTTTTTTATATAATATTTATAGTTTTTAATCAACCTTTTATAGAAATTTTCTATGTTAGAAATCAAGAAAACGATATAAAGAAGAGAAATTATTGTATGAATGACCTCCACCTTAATTATGTTCCGTCCAATTAAAATACACACAATCACATTATTTTATTTCCCATGCAAACTTACCCAACATTAAAAAAAATAATATAACAATTTTCTCTTGGTTAAATTACCCTCTCATCTCTGGCTCTCTCCAATTCATTTTCTCTCGTGAATTAAATTATATGATTATATGTATTCTAATTAGACAGATTTTAAGTGATATAAAGTTGATAATTAATGTGGGAATTTCTCTCCAAATAATGTTTAGATGTGATTAATCGATAGTATTCTTTGGAAAAAAATATTATGAAGTCTTCGTATTTTATTTATCTAGTATGCTTTAACCTTTGGTCCCTCAAGTTTCACCAAATTTTGCTTTTATTCCATCAAGCGTGAAACACGTGGTTTTAATCCTTCAAATTCACTGTTTATGACAGTTAGTCCTTGAACTTTAAAAAGGACTTGATGATGCATTTAACCGGCGTTAAGTTTTCCTAGGTGTCTGATTTGGACCTTTCCTAATACGCCTTGGGGTTCAAATGCAAAATTAAATTAACCAAGGGTTGCACTAGTGGTGCTTTCCCGGATCGTCTCTCAAGGAGCCTAATGAACTAACCTAAGCTAACTAAATGCATGAAAAGCTATAAAAAGTCGGGGTTTTTGAGATTTTGATTAAGGAAACTAATCTACTTCTTTTTGGGATTTTCGATTATGGAGAAAACAAGTAAAATGGATTTGTGAAAACTATTAAGATGAACATGGGTCTCTTGATGAATTGGGAAACCTTCCTAGCTTCTAAAAGAATATGAGAGTTCTAATCCGAGTTCTAATGATCGAACCTAAGGCAATCGCTCTTAGTCCGGTTACCTAATTAACTAATTGACGTGGCGCATCGCTCATTCAATTAATTAATCAAACAACCGTTAATTCCCAACTCGGTAGTGAAAAATCATGATAAACATGCAAAGAGACTCTCGTTAGAAGTAAATCAAACCATCTAACGTTGGACATAGTGTCTAAACACTACAATCGCACATGCATTTAACATATTCTAGAAATCCAGAGGAGATATAAATGAAGCACATCTATGGCATGATATCATAAAAACGACACTAGGTTCATACACATAAAAGAGCATCTCTTGATTACATGCATGACCAATAGAAATTCAAAGGCAACTTGTTCCAAAAACATGTACATATACCAAAACACATGGAATTTGAAATACATAAATGAGATTGGACAAGAAAAGAAACTAATAACTCCCCATTAAAGACGTTGAAGCTCCGGTTGCCTTCCTCTATCAAGATCCCCACAAAGGTGCCTAGCCACTCATGTTGGTAGGGTTGAGAGGAAATGAGGTGGGAGATGAAATTGGGATGGATGGAATGAGAGGAATAGAGAAGGAGGATGAAGAAGTGGTTGTCTTGCTTGGTGGTGGTGAAGATGATATATATAGTGAGTGATGGAAGACAAATGATGGTGGGGTTGTTGAGTGGATGGTAGGTGGAGAATAAAATAAATGATAGTGGGGTTGTTGAGTGGAGAATGTTGTGTAGAATATAATAATGATGGTGGGGTTGTTGAGTGGGACTTTTCTGCAATTTGGAAATTCTGGAGTCCTTTTCTGCAATTTGGAAATTCCAGAGTCCTTTTATGTAATTTGGGAATTTCGAGGTCCTTTTCTGTAATTTGGGAATTTCGAGGTCCTTTTCTGTAATTTCTACAATTCATCCGGGATCCATTCCTTTGGTCCTTTAGCGACCCTACAAGTGAATATGATATGAAAAAGGATCAAATAGCCTTATAAATTAATCAATACAAATTAATCTATAATTATGGCCAATTAATCCTAATCCCATACTAATTTCATCCAAGAGTCTAAGATATTAAATAAGCACAATTGAACCACATTGATTTGTCAAGTTAAATGCCTAATATGCTCAAATTATAATGAAAATGTAATTAACTCTCTAATCTTGGACCCTAAGTATAAAAGTGCCTAAATCCCCATTTAATAGCTTAGAACAAATGCTAATTTCCCATAATTAATGGATAAAAATATGTAATAATCAAGTGCAATCATTCCCCCACACTTAGACCTTTGTACTCCTGGACAAAGCACAGACTCACAATGGTAAAGGCCTAAGATAATCAACATTCTCAAGTTGGAGCAAGACATGATCAAGATATGCAATGAGAAAATCAACGATGCAATTGAGAATCAAATAACAATATGTGAGCACTCTCAAAGACATAAAGTGTTTCGCACAATCTCACAATCATGGGTTATTTCTCTCAACTTGCTCAACATGCAATTTACCATATGCTTGTAACAATTATCAAAATCTCCACTAATTTAGCACACATGCAAAGAATCAAGAGGACTTTAAAGCTTGTAATGTTGGAAAGGCTAAAGCTGGAATAAGATGTAGTATGTGAAAGAAGTATGGTTGAGATGCACATGCAAGTTTAAACACAATCGGTAGCAATGAAGACCACAAATACTAGCATATACTAGCCACATTTCTCAAGATGCCTTCTTTCTCACTTTTTTTTTCTCTTTTTTTTTTATTTTTTTTTTCAAATTTTTTTTTTTACTCTTCTTTTTTTTTCTTTTTTTTTTCATATATGACATCTAACTTTCTTGCACAAATGACTTCACAAATGTAAAGTGGCAAATGCTGCACATAACAATCCAAGTAGTGCAAATCAACCAAATGAAGGGCTCAAAAGGGTGACTAATGGAAGATATGGAGGGGTTTGTGTTTGGGAAAATGGGTGATGAAAGAATGCCTCTATCATGTTCAGCACACATGGCTAATACCGTTTCAACCAAGAATTGAGACAAGTTCTAGAAATTGACACAATTAGGCAAGCATGCACACATATTTAAGTGGAATTTGAAATTAGGCCGACAATAACCTCACAACAAGATAAGCTCACACATCACCATTCAACAACCAGTTAACAAAGTAATTTTGGCAATACACGCCTCAAACATATCTTATGTCCAACTCTTGAAAATTGAAAAGCAAAGGACAAGAGTATTGCAAAATCTATCCAAAGTCCAAGACAACAAACAATCTAAGGTGGGTCTCTTGCACAGGTTTCCAAAAAGTGGGGTGAACTAGGTTTTCATAAAAAAAACTTTGAAAAGCACTTGAATTCATTCTTAACAAGCCTTACTATGACAAATGCGACCCTTTGTACACAATAGACAAGTCAAGAACAACTTTAAGTCAATAAATTTTTAAAAATAGTCCAAAAATAGTCAAAGTTCACCCAAAACCACTATTCATAGGAAATCATGCAAGGAAACCTCAAAATACATATCTACCCCCCACACTTAGACAAAACATTGTCCTCAATGTTTAAAATATAACATTATCAAATACCAATGAGGAACGACACCTGTAAGCATAGGCAAACATCAACAAAATATGGGGAGCCAAAAACAAAAACAAAACAAAACAACTGTTATCCTACTGGTAAATCCCATTCCCCCACACTTGAACTACACACCACATCCAATCAAAACAATATTTAACCAATTATGCAGTGTAAAGCAAAAGAGGAAAGGAAAGGGACAACCTGGCCTCAAGGAGGCTTTATTGCAGCACCATGGTAGACCTTAAGGAGATGACCATTAGGTTGGAAAGTATTACTAGTCTCCCCATCAATAAGGTCTATCATACCATATGGATTAACCTTACTCACACGATACGGCCCGAACCAGTTTGATTTCAGCTTACCACGACCATGGCGATAACGGGCTTGGTACATGAGAACTAGGTCACCAACTTTAAAGCTCTTATTAACTAGATTTCGATCATGAAGCAATTTGGTCTTAGCTTTGTAGATCCTCGAGTTCTCATAAGCATTTAGTCACAACTCATCTAGCTCTTGAATGTGTAGAGCTCTTTCTTTGCCAGCTGCATCCATCTCCATGTTGCACAATGTCACTGCCCAGTAGGACTTATGCTCAACCTCTACCGGAAGATGACAACCCTTACCATACACCAAACGGTAAGGTGACATTCCTGTGGGTGTCTTGAATGCAGTGCGATAGGCCCAAAGTGCCTCATTAAGTCGCTGACTCCAATCACTCCTACTCGGCTTCACAATCTTCTCAAGTATCTTTGTTACCTCACGATTTGACACTTCAGCTTGACCATTCGTTTGCGGGTGGTAAGGACTAGAGACTCTGTGGGCAACCCCATATTTAGCAAGCAAGCTATTGAGAAGCTTGTTGCAAAAATGGGTGCCCCTATCACTGATTAGGGCCTTAGGAACTCCAAACCTACTAAAAATGTTAGTTTTCAAAAATTTAGACACAATTGGAGCATCATCATTCCGGGTAGGAATAGCCTCAACCCACCTAGAAAGGTAGTCAACAGCTAGCAGTATATAAGTAAAACCTCGAGAAGGTGGAAAAGGACCCATAAAGTCTATACCCCATACATCAAATGGCTCACAAAACAAAATAGGCTTTTGAGGTAATTCGTCTCTCTTACTCACACCCCGCCCAAAACGTTGACATACATCACATGACCTAACAAAATCATAAGCATCTTTAAAAATAGAAGGCCAATAAAATCTAGATTCTAAAATTTTTCTAGCTGTTTTCTGTGAGCTATAGTGCCCACCACAAACAACCGAATGGCAAGGGGTGAGGATCGCAACAAATTCATCATCAGGAACACATCTCCTAATCACTTGGTCCTGACAAATCCTCCAAAGGATAGGATCATCCCATATGTAGTGTTGGGATTCCTGCTTCAGCTTCTGGACCTGAAAAGAAGACATATCACTGGGAGTGAGTCCGCACACCAAATAATTAACAATAGCAGCAAACCATGGTGTATCAATAGAAATGACACAAAGAGATGAATCAGGGAAATCATCATAAGTCAAATCAGAACAATCAACTCCCCTTGTGTTTTCTGGAAGGCGGCTCAGGTGATCTGCTACAAGGTTGGCACTACCCGCTCTATCCTTGATCTGAAGGCGAAATTCTTGGAGCAGCAGTGTCCAACGGAGCAATCTCGGCTTAGAATGTGTCTTGGTGAAGAGGAACTTCACAGCTGCATGATCAGTATAAACCACAATAGGAGAATGCAACAGATATTGCCTAAACTTATCTAGAGCAAAAACAATGGCATACAACTCTTTTTCAATAGTAGTATAATTTCTTTGCGCACTATCCAAAGTTTTAGAAGCATAAGCAATTACATGTGGTTGTTTATCACTTCGTTGGCCCAACATAGCACCAACTGCAAAGTTAGATGCATCACATGCCAACTCAAAGGGTAAAGACCAATCTGGAGCAGTAAGTATAGGTGGTTCAAGCAGCTTATTTTTCAAAATATCAAATGCAAGTACACAATCATTATCAAAAACAAAATCAACATCTTTTTGTAACAATTTAGAGAGGGGTAAGGCTATCTTAGAGAAATCCTTGATGAAGCGCCTATAAAAGCCTACATGTCCCAAGAAAGATCGAAGATCTTTTAAGCATGTGGGATAAGGCAAGGTTGCTATCACTTCAGTTTTAGCCTTGTCAACTTCAATACCACGACTAGATATAAGATGTCCTAATACAATACCATGAGAAACCATAAAATGATATTTTTCATAATTTAAAACCAAGTTTTTTTTGGACACATCTAGCGAGTACCCTCTCTAAACTCTTTAGGCACGAATGGAATGAATCTCCATAGACTGTGAAGTCATCCATAAATACTTCTATGCAATCATTGAGCATGTCAGCAAAAATGCTCATCATGCATCTCTGGAATGTGCCTGGCGCATTACACAGCCCGAAAGGCATGCGCCTATATGCAAAAGTACCAAATGGACATGTAAAAGTGGTTTTATCCTGGTTCTCGGGCGCTATGGGAATCTGAAAGTACCCAGAATAACCATCCAGGAAGCAGTAATGACTGCGACCCGCCAACCGTTCCAACATCTGATCGATGAACGGGAGGGGAAAGTGGTCTTTTCTAGTGGCCTCATTCAGTTTCCTATAATCAATGCATACACGCCAACTGTTTTGCACTCTCGTGGGAATAAGTTCATCATTTTCATTTTTAACAACGGTGATCCCAGACTTCTTAGGTACCACCTGCACCGGTGAAACCCATTCGCTATGCGAAATCGGATAAATTATGCCAGCACTAAGGAGTTTGGTAACTTCCTTTTTGACAACGTCTAAAATGAGTGGATTTAACTGTCGCTGTGGTTGCCTAAGAGGCCTAGCATCATCTTGCAATAAAATACGATGAGTGCAAACAGTTGGGTTTATACCCGGTATATCTGCCAATGTCCAGCCAATAGCCTTTTTATACTTTTTCAAAACACTCAACAATTGTGCTTCCTCGCTTGCCATCAAATCACTAGAGATTATCACAGGCAGCGTATCATCGGAAGAAAGAAAAGCATACTTCAGATTATTGGGTAAAGGCTTTAGTTCAAGGGAAGGGGGTTCAACAACAGAAGGAACAAGGGAAGGCAAAACAACAGGCATAGAGAAACTTCCCTTTGTTGACCCGCCTACATGGCTATGACTAGGCTCAACAGCACTTACCACTTGACCATTGGTCTTCCCAAGTGTTGAACCAACCACTGGTTGGTCTATCGCAGCAACTGCCTTAGGGAAAGCATCATCCACACTCAAATGTGGTATCCAGGTAGCCGAATCAACCACTAGTTGACCACTCACAGCGACTACCTCGGTTTTTTCTCCACTCCGCACACCTGAATCACTTTGCATGATAAGATCATTTAAATAGCGCAGGGTATGGGAGGAGATTCTGGGTCTAGAAAGTGAATCAATAGAAGAAGGGGAAGAAAGTGGCCCTGAAACCACATGAGAAGTAGGCCCGATGGGAGCAGTGGGAGTCATCGTGGCTGGATTGAGGGCTATCCCCTGCAAGCTCACATCATGGTTTTCCAGCTCAAACTCCACTTCCCGAACATTCTTGGTACCTACAGCACTGAATAAACTACCAGATTCCACAGAACAGTCCTCACTCAACAAAGAGAGGTTAGTGGAACTCATGTCACAGATAGAATCATCAAGCACAGAAACATCCCTACTAATAGATAAGAAACTATCAAGCATAAGGGATTCAAGATTATTCACATCACTACTCAAAGATGAGAGAGAAAACACAGAAGGTAGTGAAGAGAAATAAGAGTCATAAGCATCTAGGTCAGAGATATAATCATATGAATGCAAACCTAACTCATGCTCTTCTATGGCATCCTCAACAGCAATATCAAGCACACTAACATCAAGCAAAGAATAGTCCTCATAAGGGTGTCTCATAGTCTCATACATGTTAAAGCTAATTCTATGATCTCCTACTTCCATAGTTATCAAACCATTTCTCATATCAATAACAGAACCAGCGGTCCGCATGAATGGCCTACCAAGAATGATAGTTGACTCACTTGGCTCACTAGAAGTGTCTAAAACATAAAAATCAGCAGGAAAGACCAAATCCTTAACTTTAACAAGTATGCCCTCAAGAATGCCTTGTGGATATCGGAGTGTGCGATCGGCTAATTGTAAAATAACACTAGTCTTTTTCAAACCAGTAATGCCTAAAGTAGAGAAAATCGCACTAGGCATCACGTTTATAGCTGCTCCTAGATCCAACAATGCATTATTGACTGTCAAGTTCCCTATAGTGCATGGAATCATGAATGATCCAGGGTCTTTGCATTTAACTGGCAACTGAGGTTTAAATAAAGCAGACACACTAGGATTCAATTGAATGCACTCATTAGGTCTAAACTTTCTCTTGTTAGTGCACAATTCTTTCAAGAATTTACAGTAACTAGGCATGGATTTAACAAGCTGAAAGAATGGAACATTAACATGCAACTTGCCAAACAAATCAAGCATCTCTCTTTCAGTTTGATCATCTAATCTCTTCCTACTCTTAATGAAAGCGTGTGGAAAGGGGAGTTTAGAAAGTGTTACCTCCCTAGCCGGAGACTTGGCTAGGTCATTGCTGGAACTCGACTCTCCATGCTCATGTATGCTCAGAAGCTTTGATCTTTTAAGAGATGTGGGTGCCTTAGGAACCTCCTCAACAGCTGGTTCCTTCATGGTAATACCGCGCCTCTCAGGCAGCTCCCTCTCCTTGGCACTCTCAGATGCCCCCAAATTCAAAGGGCTTAAAGGAGGATTATCAGCAACAATCTCCTCATCAACAGGTTCCTCGTCCTCTATAACAGTCTCAAACTGTACCTTTTTCGTTGGATGAGCGGGATCAAGTGTTTTCCCACTTCTCAAATTTATAGCATTAAGGGCTTTCGGATTCATTACAGTATTAGAAGGAATAGAACCACTGAATTGTGCCTGCAGCTCGCTAAGAGAGTTAGACAATTTTGTAACATATTCCTCCATATTAGAACTCTTTGTCTCAAGCTGCTGGAATATAGCTTCACTCTTGTCTAACTTAGAGTCAATAGCTTTAAACATCTTAGCCACTTCGTCAAACTTATCTGGCTTATGAGGGACTATCTGGTTAGGAACTTCACCTTGGCCTTGGCGATTGAATGGCCTAGGTGCATCACCATCTTGCCTCCATGAGAACTTAGGGTTTTGACGCCAACCCTCATTATAAGTATTGGAATATGGATCCCAACGTGGATTTCCACCTCCCTGCCGTCCTTGGAACATGGCATTGCAATCCTCATATCGGGAGGGACAATTACAAGATACATGCATAGCAGATCCACAAAAATCACAAGAGGGGGCTACAAGTTTGTTACCTGCCGTGTGGCCTGAAGAAGAAGAAGGCCCAGTGACACGGTCCAAAATAGCATTGAGCTTAGACTCAAACTTCTCCATCTGAGGGATGTGGAGAGAAGTAGCCTCAACCCGATCAAGGTCCCGGATAGATCTCTGAGATGTACCATACTGCTGCTTAGCAAGGGCTAGCTTCCTGACTAAATCCCAACCCTCCTGAACAGTCATATCAATAAAGGAACCACCAGCAGCAGAATTGAGCTTATCTTGCTCTTTCTCACGCAACCCATCATAGAAATTCTGAGCAAGTTGCTCCTCGGGTATTTGATGGTGTGGGCAGCGTTGGAGCAAATCTTGGAATCTAGACCAGTAGTCATAAAGTGACTCATCAGCATCTTGCACAATACTATTTATCTCCTTCCGTCTAGCTGAGGTCCGGGTAGCAGGATAGAACCTCTCAAAGAAGGCATTCTTCAAATTAGCCCAAGAACGTAGGGCTGCAGGTGCAACTCGTGGCAAGCTCATGTACCACTCCTTTGCTTTACCCTCCAGAGTAAGGTGGAATACCCTCCACATAACATCATCAATGTGTGCGCCAGCTGGTAACATGGAACTACAGCGAATGTATATCTCATCCAAGTGTAAGTGTGGTTCCTCTAACTGCAAACCATGAAACTTGGGTAAGGACTGAATCAATAAACCCTTAATTTCATAACCAGCATTAATATTAGGGAATGCATTCATAAATGGATTATAATCAAAATTTGCAGTAGTGGCATCCCTAATGGTTCTCTTAGCTCCATGTGGTATCCCATCCCCATTACCGTTGTGAACATGCAAACCGTGACCCCCATTTTGGTTCCTAGGTGGCTCTACACCTTGATTTGGTATGTTGGGTATGTCAGGCATTCCAAGCACAACTTGGTTGATTTGGTTGTTTGGTATGTCCATAGCCGGGAGGTCTAAGTCAGACTCGGTGTTATGTTCCTGGTCACTAGAGTCGCTAGAAGATGTGTCCTCTACAACTACCTCGTGAGTAGAAGCAGTGACTCTATTGGTTCTCCTCAACTGGGTAAGGTGACGCTCAATCTCAGGGTTTTCAGGTAATAAGTCAGACTCACTGGTATTGCTTCTAGTCATACACAAGGAACAGACAGCAAGCAAGAAACGAAGTCAAATACCAAGTAAGCAATCACAAAACACCACAAGATCAAATGGCTAATGAGAGATGAATAATGGGTGAAATTAATACAAAAAAAACTAAGAATGAAGGAAAATCAAAGAAGAAAACTCAAAAACACAATTATCCTAAAATCTGGAAAAATCCCAGAAAATAAAGAAAAATTGGAAAAGTGCCCAAAACGATGGAATTTGGCCAATATCCACCATACCCAATAGCAAGGCTATTGAACTTTCTTAGAATGGCCCAAAACTTTAGGAAACCGAAGCTCATAAATTTCTGGGCGAAAATTTTCGAAAATGACAGCAAGCTCTACTACGGGTGTCAATGAATTTTAAACAATTTCCAATTGATGTGCAGGTAAGATAGCATTCAATCCCAACAAATAAAATTCAAATATGATTTAGAATAACACAGCACACAACAAGAACAACTTTTTTTTTAATTTATGATATGCAAATGCAACCTAATACTAATCTAAGACCTAAATGCAATTATATGAACTAAAACTAACCTAAGGACTCCTACCCCTTGTAAATGCCTCAAATGACACTTAGCTAACCTAGGGAGTCAAAAACGACTCCCCGGCAACGGCGCCATTGATTTGAGCCTTTCCTAATACGCCTTGGGGTTCAAATGCAAAATTAAATTAACCAAGGATTGCACTAGTGGTGCTTTCCCGGATCGTCTCTCAAGGAGCCTAATGAACTAACCTAAGCTAACTAAATGCATGAAAAGCTATAAAAAGTCGGGGTTTTTGAGATTTTGATTAAGGAAACTAATCTACTTCTTTTTGGGATTTTCGATTATGGAGAAAACAAGTAAAATGGATTTGTGAAAACTATTAAGATGAACATGGGTCTCTTGATGAATTGGGAAACCTTCCTAGCTTCTAAAAGAATATGGGAGTTCTAATCCGAGTTCTAATGATCGAACCTAAGGCAATCGCTCTTAGTCCGGTTACCTAATTAACTAATTGACGTGGCGCATCGCTCATTCAATTAATTAATCAAACAACCGTTAATTCCCAACTCGGTAGTGAAGAATCATGATAAACATGCAAAGAGACTCTCGTTAGAAGTAAATCAAACCATCTAACGTTGGACCTAGTGTCTAAACACATATACAATCGCACATGCATTTAACATATTCTAGAAATCCAGAGGAGATATAAATGAAGCACATCTATGGCATGATATCATAAAAACGACACTAGGTTCATACACATAAAAGAGCATCTCTTGATTACATGCATGACCAATAGAAATTCAAAGGCAACTTGTTCCAAAAACATGTACATATACCAAAACACATGGAATTTGAAATACATAAATGAGATTGGACAAGAAAAGAAACTAATAACTCCCCATTAAAGACGTTGAATGTCCGGTTGCCTTCCTCCATCAAGATCCCCACGAAGGTGCCTAGCCACTCATGTTGGTAGGGTTGAGAGGAAATGAGGTGGGAGATGAAATTGGGATGGATGGAATGAGAGGAATAGAGAAGGAGGATGAAGAAGAGGTTGTCTTGCTTGGTGGTGGTGAAGATGATATATATAGTGAGTGATGGAAGACAAATGATGGTGGGGTTGTTGAGTGGATGGTAGGTGGAGAATAAAATAAATGATAGTGGGGTTGTTGAGTGGAGAATGTTGTGTAGAATATAATAATGATGGTGGGGTTGTTGAGTGGGACTTTTCTGCAATTTGGAAATTCTGGAGTCCTTTTCTGCAATTTGGAAATTCCAGAGTCCTTTTATGTAATTTGGGAATTTCGAGGTCCTTTTCTGTAATTTGGGAATTTCGAGGTCCTTTTCTGTAATTTCTACAATTCATCCGGGATCCATTCCTTTGGTCCTTTAGCGACCCTACAAGTGAATATGATATGAAAAATGATCAAATAGCCTTATAAATTAATCAATACAAATTAATCTATAATTATGGCCAATTAATCCTAATCCCATACTAATTTCATCCAAGAGTCTAAGATATTAAATAAGCACAATTGAACCACATTGATTTGTCAAGTTAAATGCCTAATATGCTCAAATTATAATGAAAATGTAATTAACTCTCTAATCTTGGACCCTAAGTATAAAAGTGCCTAAATCCCCATTTAATAGCATAGAACAAATGCTAATTTCCCATAATTAGTGGATAAAAATATGTAATAATCAAGTGCAATCAGTGACACTAACTTGATTAATTACGCTGACTTGGCAGCTGATTATGAATTTGACTGGATATTTAAGTAATAAAATAAAAAAAAGAACACACATTCTGTCCGAATGCTTGGCACACAGCACATGGGTCACTGTAGAAAGGAAAGGAAAAACAATTAATCAAAGTAGAGTTTGAACCAAATGCTTCATACAAACAGATCAAACAAAGAAATCCAGTATGAAAGAGCTTCGGGTCAATAAGAACTAAGATGGCACCCACATCCCTTAATTTTTTTCCCCCACCACATTCCTTAAGTTTACAACATATTACGGTAGCACATAATGTGCCTTAATGCTCCCTTATGTCCTTATTATAAGAGCCATTTTGAATTGTTTTTGTCTAAAATGTAACAGCCCACCTTGGGTTGTCCCATCATTTTGATGCATTTTTTACCGTTTCACACTAACTCTCTTTCATACTCATTAATGCCCATATTTCTCTTTCTTTTTCTATTAACAGTCCCATCATAAATGAGGGTAATATGAGGTGAAAAAGAGAGGGTAATTTAGGACATATTTATATTTTTTTATATAATATTTATAGTTTTTAATCAACCTTTTATAGAAATTTTCTATGTTAGAAATCAAGAAAACGATATAAACAAGAGAAATTCTTGTATGAATGACCTCCACCTTAATTATGTTCCGTCCAATTAAAATACACAGAATCACATTATTTTATTCCCCATGTAAACTTACCCAACATTAAAAAAAAATAATATAACACTTTTCTCTTGGTTAAATTACCCTCTCATCTCTCGCTCTCTCCAATTCATTTTCTCTCGTGAATTAAATTATATGCTTTTATGTATTCTAATTAGACAGATTCTAAGTGATATAAAGTTGATAATTAATGTGGGAATTTCTCTCCAAATAATGTTTAGATGTGATTAATCGATAGTATTCTTTGGAAAAAAATATTATGAAGTCTTCGTATTTTATTTATCTAGTATGCTTTAACCTTTGGTCCCTCAAGTTTCACCAAATTTTGCTTTTATTCCATCAAGCGTGAAACCCGTGGTTTTAATCCTTCAAATTCACTGTTTATGACAGTTAGTCCTTGAACTTTAAAAAGGACTTGATGATGCATTTAACCGGCGTTAAGTTTTCCTAGGTGACACTAACTTGGTTAATTACACTGACTTGGCAGCTGATTATGAATTTGACTGGGTATTTAAGTAATAAAATAAAAAAAGAACACACATTCTGTCCGAACGCTTGGCACACAGCACATGGGTCACTGTAGAAAGGAAAGGAAAAACAATTAATCAAAGTAGAGTTTGAACCAAATGCTTCATACTAACAGATCAAACAAAGAAATCCAGTATGAAAGAGCTTCGGGTCAATAAGAACTAAGATGGCACCCACATCCCTTAATTTTTCCCCCCACCACATTCCTTAAGTTTACAACATATTACGGTAGCACGTAATGTGCCTTAATGCTACCTTATGTCCTTATTATAAGAGCCAGTTTGAATTGTTTTTGTCTAAAATGCAACAGCCCACATTGGGTTGTCCCATCATTTTGATGCATTTTTTACCGTTTCACACAAACTCTCTTTCATACTCATTAATGCCCATATTTCTCTTTCTTTTTCTATTAACAGTCCCATTGTAAATGACGGTAATATGAGGGTAAAAAGAGAGGTTAATTTAGGACATATTTATATTTTTTTTATATAATATTTATAGTTTTTAATCAACCTTTTATAGAAATTTTCTATGTTTGAAATCAAGAAAATGATATAAACAAGAGAAATTCTTGTATGAATGACCTCCACCTTAATTATGTTCCGTCCAATTAAAATACACACAATGACATTATTTTATTCCCCATGCAAACTTATCCAACATTAAAAAAATTAAAATAATGTAACCATTTTCTCTTGGTTAAATTACCCTCTCATCTCTCGCTCTCTCCAATTCATTTGCTCTCGTGAACTAAATTATATGATTATATGTATTCTAATTAGACAGATTCTAAGTGATACAAAGTTGATAATTAATGTGGGAATTTCTCTCCAAATAATGTTTAGATGTGATTAATCGATAGTATTCTTTGGAAAAAAATTTTATGAAGTCTTCGTATTTTATTTATCTAGTATGTTTAAAACTTTGGTCCCTCAAGTTTCACCAAATTTTGCTTTTATTCCATCAAGCGTGAAACCCGTGGTTTTAATCCTTCAAATTCACTGTTTATGACAGTTAGTCCTTGAACTTTAAAAAGGACTTGATGATGCATTTAACCGGCGTTAAGTTTTCCTAGGTGACACTAACTTGGTTAATTACACTGACTTGGCAGCTGATTATGAATTTGACTGGGTATTTAAGTAATAAAATAAAAAAAGAACACACATTCTGTCCGAACGCTTGGCACACAGCACATGGGTCACTATAGAAAGGAAAGGAAAAACAATTAATCAAAGTAGAGTTTGAACCAAATGCTTCATACTAACAGATCAAACAAAGAAATCCAGTATGAAAGAGCTTCGGGTCAATAAGAACTAAGATGGCACCCACATCCCTTAATTTTTCCCCCCACCACATTCCTTAAGTTTACAACATATTACGGTAGCACGTAATGTGCCTTAATGCTACCTTATGTCCTTATTATAAGAGCCAGTTTGAATTGTTTTTGTCTAAAATGCAACAGCCCACATTGGGTTGTCCCATCATTTTGATGCATTTTTTACCGTTTCACACAAACTCTCTTTCATACTCATTAATGCCCATATTTCACTTTCTTTTTCTATTAACAGTCCCATTGTAAATGAGGGTAATATGAGGGTAAAAAGAGAGGTTAATTTAGGACATATTTATATTTTTTTTATATAATATTTATAGTTTTTAATCAACCTTTTATAGAAATTTTCTATGTTTGAAATCATGAAAATGATATAAACAAGAGAAATTCTTGTATGAATGACCTCCACCTTAATTATGTTCCGTCCAATTAAAATACACACAATGACATTATTTTAT
Organism: Mimosa bimucronata; assembly: GCA_037074515.1. Taxonomy (NCBI): domain Eukaryota; kingdom Viridiplantae; phylum Streptophyta; class Magnoliopsida; order Fabales; family Fabaceae; genus Mimosa; species Mimosa bimucronata. The sequence continues at coordinate 8,676,523 of CM073438.1, forward strand.
TCCCCATGCAAACTTACCCAACATTAAAAAAATTAAAATAATGTAACCATTTTCTCTTGGTTAAATTACCCTCTCATCTATCGCTCTCTCCAATTCATTTTCTCTCGTGAACTAAATTATATGATTATATGTATTCTAATTAGACAGATTCTAAGTGATACAAAGTTGATAATTAATGTGGGAATTTCTCTCCAAATAATGTTTAGATGTGATTAATCGATAGTATTCTTTGGAAAAAAATTTTATGAAGTCTTCGTATTTTATTTATCTAGTATGTTTAAAACTTTGGTCCCTCAAGTTTCACCAAATTTTGCTTTTATTCAATCAAGCGTGAAACCCGTGGTTTTAATCCTTCAAATTCACTGTTTATGACAGTTAGTCCTTGAACTTTAAAAAGGACTTGATGATGCATTTAACCGGCGTTAAGTTTTCCTAGGTGACACTAACTTGGTTAATTACACTGACTTGACAGATGATTATGAATTTGACTGGGTATTTAAGTAATAAAATAAAAAAAAGAACACACATTCTGTCCGAACGCTTGGCACACAGCACATGGGTCACTATAGAAAGGAAAGGAAAAACAATTAATCAAAGTAGAGTTTGAACCAAATGCTTCATACTAACAGATCAAACAAAGAAATCCAGTATGAAAGAGCTTCGGGTCAATAAGAACTAAGATGGCACCCACATCCCTTAATTTTTCCCCCCACCACATTCCTTAAGTTTACAACATATTACGGTAGCACGTAATGTGCCTTAATGCTACCTTATGTCCTTATTATAAGAGCCAGTTTGAATTGTTTTTGTCTAAAATGCAACAGCCCACATTGGGTTGTCCCATCATTTTGATGCATTTTTTACCGTTTCACACAAACTCTCTTTCATACTCATTAATGCCCATATTTCTCTTTCTTTTTCTATTAACAGTCCCATTGTAAATGAGGGTAATATGAGGGTAAAAAGAGAGGTTAATTTAGGACATATTTATATTTTTTTTATATAATATTTATAGTTTTTAATCAACCTTTTATAGAAATTTTCTATGTTTGAAATCAAGAAAATGATATAAACAAGAGAAATTCTTGTATGAATGACCTCCACCTTAATTATGTTCCGTCCAATTAAAATACACACAATGACATTATTTTATTCCCCATGCAAACTTACCCAACATTAAAAAAATTAAAATAATGTAACCATTTTCTCTTGGTTAAATTACCCTCTCATCTCTCGCTCTCTCCAATTCATTTTCTCTCGTGAACTAAATTATATGATTATATGTATTCTAATTAGACAGATTCTAAGTGATACAAAGTTGATAATTAATGTGGGAATTTCTCTCCAAATAATGTTTAGATGTGATTAATCGATAGTATTCTTTGGAAAAAAATTTTATGAAGTCTTCGTATTTTATTTATCTAGTATGTTTAAAACTTTGGTCCCTCAAGTTTCACCAAATTTTGCTTTTATTCAATCAAGCGTGAAACCCGTGGTTTTAATCCTTCAAATTCACTGTTTATGACAGTTAGTCCTTGAACTTTAAAAAGGACTTGATGATGCATTTAACCGGCGTTAAGTTTTCCTAGGTGACACTAACTTGGTTAATTACACTGACTTGGCAGCTGATTATGAATTTGACTGGGTATTTAAGTAATAAAATAAAAAAAAGAACACACATTCTGTCCGAACGCTTGGCACACAGCACATGGGTCACTGTAGAAAGGAAAGGAAAAACAATTAATCAAAGTAGAGTTTGAACCAAATGCTTCATACTAACAGATCAAACAAAGAAATCCAGTATGAAAGAGCTTCAGGTCAATAAGAACTAAGATGGCACCCACATCCCTTAATTTTTCCCCCCACCACATTCCTTAAGTTTACAACATATTACTGTAGCACGTAATGTGCCTTAATGCTCCCTTATGTCCTTATTATAAGAGCCATTTTGAATTGTTTTTGTCTAAAATGTATCAGCCCACCTTGGGTTGTCCCATCATTTTGATGCATTTTTTACCGTTTCACACAAACTCTCTTTCATACTCATTAATGCCCATATTTCTCTTTCTTTTTCTATTAACAGTCCCATTGTAAATGAGGGTAATATGAGGGTAAAAAGAGAGGTTAATTTAGGACATATTTATATTTTTTTTATATAATATTTATAGTTTTTAATCAACCTTTTATAGAAATTTTCTATGTTAGAAATCAAGAAAATGATATAAACAAGAGAAAATCTTTGGATGAATGACCTCCACCTTAATTATGTTCCGTCCAATTAAAATACACACAATGACATTATTTTATTCCCCATGCAAACTTACCCAACATTAAAAAAATTAATATAACCATTTTCTCTTGGTTAAATTACCCTCTCATCTCTCGCTCTCTCCAATTAATTTTCTCTCGTGAATTAAATTATATGCTTTTATGTATTCTAATTAGACAGATTCTAAGTGATATAAAGTTTATAATTAATGTGGAAATTTCCCTCCAAATAATGTTTAGATGTGATGAATCGATAGTATTCTTTGGAAAAAAATATTATGAAGTCTTCGTATTTTATTTATCTAGTATGTTTTAACCTTTGGTCCCTCAAGTTTCACCAAATTTTGCTTTTATTCCAACAACCGTGAAACACGTGGTTTTAATCCTTCAAATTCACTGATTATAACAGTTAGTCCTTGAACTTTAAAAAGGATTTGAGGATGCATTTAACCGGCGTTAAGTTTTCCTAGGTGACACTAACTTGGTTAATTACACTGACTTGGCAGCTGATTATGAATTTGACTGGATATTTAAGTAATAAAATAAAAAAAGAACACACATTCTGTCCGAACGCTTGGCGCACAACACATGGGTCACTGTAGAAAGGAAAGGAAAAACAATTAATCAAAGTAGAGTTTGAACCAAATGCTTCATACTAACAGATCAAACAAAGAAATCCGGTATGAAAGAGCTTCAGGTCAATAAGAACTAAGATGGCACCCACATCCCTTAATTTTTTTCCCCCACCACATTCCTAAAGTTTACAACATATTACTGTAGCACGTAATGTGCCTTCATGCTCCCTTATGTCCTTATTATAAGAGCCATTTTGAATTGTTTTTGTCTAAAATGTAACAGCCCACCTTGGGTTGTCCCATCATTTTGATGCATTTTTTTCGTTTCACACCAACTCTCTTTCATATTTATTAACGCCCATATCTCTCTTTCTTTTTCTAATAACAGTCCCATCATAAATGAGGGTAATATGAGGGGAAAAAGAGAGGGTATTTTAGGAAATATTTATATTTTTTTTATATAATATTTATAGTTTTTAATCAACATTTTATAGAAATTTTCTATGTCAGAAATCAAAAAAACGATATAAACAAGAGAAATTCTTGTATGAATGACCTCCACCTTAATTAGTTCCGTCCAATTAAAATACACACAATCACATTATTTTATTCCCCATGCAAACTTACCCAACATTAAAAAAAATAATGTAACCATTTTCTCTTGGTTAAACTACCCTCTCATCTCTCGCTCTCTCCAATTCATTTTCTCTCATAAATTAAATTATATGATTATATGTATTCTACTTAGACAGATTCTAAGTGATATAAAGTTGATAATTAATGTGGGAATTTCTCTCCAAATAATGTTTAGATGTGATTAATCGATAGTATTCTTTGGAAAAAAATATTATGAAGTCTTCAAATTTTATTTATCTAGTATGTTTTAACCTTTGGTCCCTCAAGTTTCACCAAATTTTGCTTTTATTCCATCAAGCGTGAAACACGTGGTTTTAATCCTTCAAATTCACTGTTTATGACAGTTAGTCCTTGAACTTTAAAAAGGACTTGAGGATGAATTTAACCGGCGTTAAGTTTTCCAAGGTGACACTAACTTGGTTAGTTACACTGACTTGGCAGCTGATTATGAATTTGACTGGATATTTAAGTAATAAAATAAAAAAAGAACACACATTCTGTCCGAACGCTTGGCGCACAACACATGGGTCACTGTAGAAAGGAAAGGAAAAACAATTAATCAAAGTAGAGTTTGAACCAAATGCTTCATACTAACAGATCAAACAAAGAAATCCGGTATGAAAGAGCTTCGGGTCAATAAGAACTAAGATGGCACCCACATCCCTTAATTTTTTTCCCCCACCATATTCCTTAGGTTTACAGCATATTACTGTAGCACGTAATGTGCCTTAATGCTCCCTTATGTCCTTATTATAAGAGTCATTTTGAATGTTTTTTGTCTAAAATGTAATAGCCCACCTTGGTTTGTCCCATCATTTTGATCATTTTTTACCGTTTCACACTAACTCTCTTTCATACTAATTAATACCCATATTTCTCTTTCTTTTTCTCTTAATAGTCGCATCATAAATAAGTGTAATATAAGGAAAAAAAGGTGTAATTTAAGACATATTAATAGTTTTTAATCAACTTCTTATAGAAATTTTCTATGTTAGAAATCAAGAAAACAATATAAATAAGAGAAATTCTTGTATGAATGACCTCCACCTTAATTATGTTGTGTCCAATTAAAATACACACAATCACATTATTTTATTCCCCATGGAAACTTACCCAACATTAAAAAAAATTAATATAACCATTTTCTCTTGGTTAAATTACCCTCTCATCTCTCGCTCTCTCCAATTCATTTTCTCTCGTGAATTAAATTATATGCTTTTATGTATTCTAATTAGACAGATTCTAAGTGATATAAAGTTGATAATTAATGTGGGAATTTCTCTCCAAATAATGTTTAGATGTGATTTATCGATAGTATTCTTTGGAAAAAAAATATTATGAAGTCTTCGTATTTTATTTATCCAGTATGTTTTAACCTTTGGTCTCTTAAGTTTCAGCAAATTTTGCTTTTATTCTATCAAGCCTGAAACATGTGGTTTTAATCCTTCAAATTCACTGTTTATGACAGTTAGTCCTTGAACTTTAAAAAGGACGTGATGATGCTTTTAATTGGCGTTAGGTTTTCCTAGGTGGGACTAACTTGGTTAATTACAGTGACTTGGCAGCTGATTATGAATTTGAGTGGATATTTAAGTAATAAAATAAAATAAAACAAAAAAAGAACATTCATTCTATCTGAACGCTTGTCACACAGCATGGGTCACAGTAGAAAGGTAAGGTAAAACAATTAATCAAAGTCGTGAGAAGAGAAAGGGCAAAGGCGGTTAGGGCAAGGACCCACATTCGTTGCCGGCAAACTCTGACGTGGCCATCGCCGGAGTCGTGATCTTTGCCGGCGGTCGTCTTCCAAAGACCACATTCGCGTTTTGGTCGGATTTCCCTTTGTTCAAAAGTAAGAAACTCTTCCTACATTGTAGTTGGAGCTCCACTTTGAATCTCAAGAGTGGAGTATACAAAGGAATGCTAAGTTTTCGTTTAACCTGTTCTTTTATTTGAACACATTTATGATTAGCTTTAATGGATGCCCCTGTTGTAGTGTATTTTGATGATTTTTTTATTTTTTCCTTCTCCTTGGGTGCGTTCATGATGCTCTGTTTTCTTTATGCAAATATTCTGATTGTTTGCTCTGTTCTTTTATTTGAACACATTTATGATGATTGTTGCCACACGAAAGAGAAGCCCTAACACATTTCATCTGAATCATCGTTCCTTTTTTTCGTTTATGCTCGGCTGCAATTGATATCATACTTGATGTGTTGGGCTTCTGAATCGACTTCGAATTTCTCCTATTTTGATCTGGTGAACTGCCCATGTAAAATTTGCAGGTTTTCTAGACTTATCCATTGTTTGTTGTTCGTGTTATACATGTGGTTAACTCCTGTGGTTTCTTAAGGTTGCTTCTTCTGATGTTCCCTGCTTTCTTTGTTGTTATTGGATTGAATGTAAGTCAGTTTAGTGATTCTTTTTTTTTTTTCTTTTCCGGTTAAATATGGGGAACACCTATCTTTTTGCTGGTAGATAGATAGATAGATATCAATACTTGTGTTCTCTGTTCCTGCATGATCAGAAATGGAGAGGATGGTGTAATCAAGGTCACTTGAAATGTGCTCCATTTTGGATATTATTTTCGGTCTCTGAAATTCAATTTATTTTGCCTTATTTACCATTTATTATGTTAGAATTGAGGTACCGGATTTGAAGATAGCAAAAGTTAGATATCCTATATATTTAAGAACTGAGTTTTCTATTTAGTTTTGGCTTATGTTATTTTAGTTCTTTTTCTGTGCAAGCATGATGCTTTTCACCTTTTTTGTTTGTGTCTGTCGTTTGCTTTTGCTATTTGATATCACATTGCTTTCCGTACTTTAGTACCAAATCAGTTGTACTAATTACACCTTGAATTGAGTTTATTTTGTATTGATATTCTAGATGTCCTGTCTTGTGTTGTCATGGGTAAATTGTTCTAGTGCTGAACAAAGTTGAATCTTAATGTTAAGCTTGATTGGTTTGGTTAACTCCTTCACTAATTTAGTCCTTTTTTGGCTTAACTGTTATAATTGTCATAGTTGTGTCATCATCATCATCAGAGGAGAAGACCGGGGAAAAGGATGGAGAAGTTGATTTATGTTAACATCGCCCGTTTGGGACAATCACCAGATGACTATTACGTAGGTTCAGCGAATGATTGGTACTTGATCAAACAAGGTGAGGGCGGTGATGGTGTTGAATTGACACGGGCTTTTGTAAGCCAACCAAATCCCTGTGATGCTGCTCTTTTGGGTACCACATGCGCAGTGATTGGTTCATGCATTTATGTGATCGGTGGGTCTAGCATCGGGCGTTATTGGGTGGATGATATCACCAAAGAGGGTTCCAATATGATTCATTTTATAGACACCCGCAAGCCAAAAGATGGTTGGAGAGATTGCTGTACTTTGCCATTCATTCACAGTGGTGGTGGATCTTTTAATGTTGATGATCAGTGGTTGTGTGTTTTTGGTGGTAATCGCGAAAATGGCGGCCTTCCTTTGTGTCCTTGGGGTTTTGTTGTCAATGTTAATGATAGCATAGAAGTAACGAAACTTACCCCACCCGGTGATTTGGATGGTTTCCCAATTATTTATACTTGTTCATCCCCAGGCATACTTAATGCCTACATGTTCAGAAATGGCACTTTGTGTGAACTAGATTGCAAGAATAGCACTTGGACTGTCCGTCAGGAGAATTTACCTTACCATACAGGATGGTTAGTTAATTGCACCACTGTTGTGGATGATGGAATTCTTTACATTTATGATTCTGTCCACTTGAAATTCAAATCCTGTGATATTCGCAAAAGAAAGGAACTTTATGCGGTTGACCTTCCCCATTCCTTTTGGTTTCCTCGTGATACACTTGTCCAACTCATTGTCCTTTCCAAGAACAGGTTCTGCATTGTATGGGACTGGTGTGATGACTATAATGAACTCCGCATTTGTTACTCTAGATTCTCAGTCAGTTTTCATGAACCTGAGCCCAAAATTAATCATGAAGAGAATAAGGATTTCCCTGTTGCTGGCTTACGTATTGTCAATGTTGTGGCAGTGTAAGTTGGCCTAAATTTGAAGTTCACCAAGAAATATATTTTTCAACTTGCTTTTATTGCGCTTCTGCATTCTCCCTTTTTGGTTTTGTTCTTTCATGTCTCATGGATTTGGTTCTATCTTGTTCATGTTTACAGTGATCCAAATTCTGATGAGGCAAACAGCTCAAGCGTCAATGGTAGTGCTGTCCATGAGTAAAGGGAGGAATTCGGATGAATGAAATATGTTTGGAAAACCTCTTGAACTTATGTTGAATTTGATGAATAATTGTTATTATGCTATGTTTTAGTAGAGACCGATGTCCCTTCCAACGCAAATGCCTGAGGCCTTTTGGTATTTATTGAAACCTATGTTATATACATGTTGTGGCCCGTTTTGGGGGGAAACTTGATCAGATCTGAATTTGGTTTATGGACAAATGTTGAGTTAACAATGAAACTTTTAATGATGTGATGCTAGAAGACTTTTCGCTTACAATGTTGAAGTCTAATGAAAAACAAACAGAATAAGAGCATTTACAAGACCTGATAAAGGTTCCCTAAATCACAAGAATCGAGTTGCTTCAAGAATATAGCTATTATAGCATAAATAGCCGACTTAAATTTTGCCCATGTAACCTCCTCAAAATCCGGGGGACAATGTTGGTTTAGCTTTACAAGAAAACAGATAAAAGAAAAACGGGTCACCTTGATGAGAAAAGCAATAATCAATATTATAATCTTTTATTGCATTTGGTGCCATACTTTATTGCCATGTGAAACAAGACGTAAGTATAAGATGCCAGAAAAGAAACTACTGAAGGTAGAGACATAGGATCTAAACAAAATTGATAAATTCATATTTTTTAAAACAAGTTCAATCACAATTGACCATATGTTTAACACATTCTTGAACCATCATTCCACCTTGTTAATACTGTAGCAAGACACATCCCCTCAAGGGACATGCATTAGAAGGAAAGTGAAGAAGAGTAATAAGGAATCAAAGGAAAGTGAAGAAGAGTAATAAGGAATCAAAAGACATAATTTATCATATTTCACTAGTATCCATAAAAACTGCTTTACTGGAAAATACAAAATAGATACCATCTTAAACTAAAATGTAAATCTTCATAAAAAAGCCTAAAGGAATGAAATATTTTGTTCTTCAAGGGCGGACAATGCTGAAATCTACCAAAAAATGGTACAGCATAGCATACACGTGAAAGAAAAAATGAATTATTTTGCCATTCATAAACAGATGGCTGCTTTTGGCCTTATGTTGTCTTTCCTGCACAATATCAATACAATGAAAGAAGTGTTTTGACATTAAAAGCGAATCTTTATGCCTAAAAACCTACAGAGTTTGATCCAAATGCTTCATAGTAACAGATCAAACAAAGGAATCTAGTGTGAAAGAGCTTCGAGTAATAGGATTCAAGATGGCATCCATATCCCGTAAGTTTACTACAACATACCGTAGCACATAATGGGACTAAAACTAATTCCCATAACCAGGAACTAGTATAACCATCAAGACAAATCCATTGCACAGGTGACACTAACCATGTCTTTAATTCAAGCCCTATCATGCTAAATAAACAGCTGAAAATCTCGATTAAATAAGACACAGAAATCCAACAGCTCAACAAAACAGCAATTAGACCACCAAAAGCCCATTATCATCCAATCCATTTCGAAACCCCTCACACCATCACTTAAGCAAATGACGCCAACTTACTCTAACAAAATTCACTAAAACCATAAATAAACAGCTGAAACACGATTAGTTAAACTCCAAACCACACACAGAAATCCAAGAGCTCAATAGACTAGCAAAAAACACATTATCATCCAATCCATTTCCAAATCCCTAACACCATTACTAAGCAAATGATGCCAAATTAATCTAACAAAATTGACTACTAATTCAGACATGGTAGCAAGTAGCTGCGAAAAAGAAGAAAGAATGAACAAAATGGACCCCTTAATACCTTTACGAAACTTGATAGCTAACTTCTTGTTGGTTCGAGGAGGAGGTTGAGGCTGAGGAGGGGTGGCTTTCTTGCGAGACAAATTGGCGGCCATAACACCACGCGCCGCCGCGTTGGGAAGTTCAGTGGGGTCGTCAACATCGGTGTTGAGATCGTCATCGATGGCCATGGATTTCGGGTCCAAAACGACGTCGTCGTCGTCGTCGGAATTGCTGGCTGAAGAAGATGAAGAAGAAGAGGAGGAGATGCCGAGATGGAGATTGGAGAAGGAGAAGCGTGACGATCAGTGAGATTCATGAGCGAAGAAGACACCATTTCTTTTTTTTTTTTTTTTCTATTTTCTTTCTTTCTTTTTGTTACTTTGTTTTATTGATAGGGTAGAGATAAAGATGTTAAAGAAAATTTATTTTTTAATTTATCCACCGTTGTTATTTGGCGTTATTAGAAACCAATTAGTTCGATTTTAGGCTCACAATAAGGAACCTCACTACTTCCAGGTAATTATAGTGGTTGCTTACTTAAGGCTCAAACTCGAGATCACTGGTTAAGTTGGAACGACCCGTTAATTCAATCGCTTGGTGGTTGTTGGAGGATATTTATAGCTGCATGATTTCATTGGTTTTGTTTTGTCTTAATTAAAAGGTGGATTTAGTACACTTAATGAAACAATTTCCTTTCTTAAAAATCAAGAAGATGATGATTCTTACATATCTGGAGCTACACATTAGTTATGGTCTATCCAATTAAAGTACATTGAATCATATCATTAAATCGTGACATTTAATAAATTAGTCTTATCATTTTGTCTTCATGAAATTATTGTCCCCTCTCTCCAATTTATTTTCTCTTAAGGATTAGATGATGTGATTTGAAGCATTCTAATTATGCGGATTATAAATGATATGACCCTTAGGTTAATGTAAGATTTTCTCTCCAAACAATGTTTATAGAGTTTACTGCATTTTATTCATTGGTTATATTTTTTTTTGCAAAGATTTTTCACTAAAATTAATTAATAATATTCTTTGGAAAGAAATTTATGAAGTTTTCATATATTAATTAATCAATATTGATGTTAATACCTAGCTAAAACTTCAGTCAATCAATTCAATTTACTATAAATCTGTATTTCATATTTTTGACAACGTATATCTTGCTCAATGTATCTCAAAATGAGCAGCATGCTTTCCCACAATATAAAACTAGCAGAGCGCTCTAACTAAAGCCTAATCAATTTTAACTTTGAAATGGTTGATAATTGATAATGCCAAACATTGCATAATTTTTTCATTTAAAAAGGAAAACAAAATCGCAATAGTTCGTGTGATAGTTTGTAGCCTAGTAGTATGATAAATGGGAGGTTCTAGGTTAAATTCCAGAGCTTTAATTAAAAAAAAATGTGAGTGTGGATACAAGTAAAACAATAAATCTGCAGAAAATTTTATATGTGACATAAATCTACAGAAACTCAAGATGTTTCAATTACTATGCATTGATCATTGACCCATGATCAAGGCACAGAAAAAAAAAAGGACCTGTGACAATTTTTGGGGAAAAGAAGTTCATGGGCCTACCATTGAGCCTAAAGTAATTTAAGTTGGTCCAAATTGCTCAAAATGTTTACTAAAAGTGGGTTTGTGTTCTGATTTCTTTTTTACTCTAATCTGACATGTTGTGATGATTTTTCTGTATGAATCAACTTCTCACATTTATTCCCTTTTCTTTTAATTTTTAGACAAGTGAATAGACATCCAGTTTTGCTCATGAATCTTGTGGTTTTAAAATGCGAAGTTCACTCCCCTTTTCACTCGAAAAAATGTGAAGTTTACTTTCTTTCTTTTATGACATGAATCTGCAGTATTAAGTTGAACACATTAAGAATATCAATGATTTGTCTATTCAAACGTCTAAATACTGGCGATTATTTTTCCTCTAGAGTATTTAATTAATGTTTTGTCTATATTCTAAAATTTTAGAAAGTTTAATGTAAGTGGCAATGAATTGAGCAGCAAGAGTTCCAATTGTGGTTAAAGTTTCTGCTAAACATGGACCTCATCGTTGTCACATTGTAAGTTTAATTGTGGCTATAGTTTGTGTGCAGTTCTAAGACCATGAAATCCGTTAATTAGAAATCACATTTGCTTGCCAATGCTTTAAAGCTTAAAAACATGAAAGATTTCTTATGAATGAGAGTTTGCGGGTTTAATAAATGCCCTTTAATAAATCACATTTGCAAACGGCCTCCTCTCAACTCTCGAGAGACATTCAGACATTATATTGAAACTAAAATATTTTTTTTAAGAAAAAAGCATGCCAAAGCTTACTCTCGTAGCAAGTTGTTGGTTGGCTGGCTGGATTGACAGAAGGCTTGCATTAAAAGGGGTTTTTATTTAGCCAATCTAATCGCGCGGTTTAATGAATCTATATTAGTGTAAAGCAATTCTTTTATATATATATATATATATACACACACATAAAAGTTGGGGTGAGTTGGGTTCCTGGTTTCACTAGGGGCATCAAATACTTCCAAACTTAAAGAGCGCTTATAGAGGTACTTATATATCGCTCGCCAACAAGGCCATCAAAGGGGTTTACTCATTTACTCGTAAATAAAATTGTTTTTTATGAAAAAAAAATGAGAGAATTGAAAAGGTGAAAGTGATTTTGTATCAATCATATCATATTGTATATAGTATACACCCTCCCTTGCTAAATATTCCTACAGCTTCAAACCCCATAGTAACAACAGAGAGTGTGCTAAATTATTAGTAGGAGACTAGGAGTAGAGTTTGTGACAGTTAAGAAGTTGCAACCTTCTAAATTCTGAAATATAAGATCGAGTTGACTTTTATTAGATATTAAGGAAGAAAAATGAGCTATTTAATCATAACATATTTTATATTATTAGATTATATGATAACTTATAAGTCAAATAACTAATTTAGAGAAAAATTCAAGCAAATCAATTTATAAGTAGCTTATTATGCTTTCTTAGAATTTTCCAAACAAATCAATTTATAAGTAATATATATATATATATATATTTGTCCACACATTTGCACACCACACATATTACACATATTATAATATGAAAGAAAGAATCATCATTCTCGTTTCACAGTCAACGTTCAAAGGAAAAAAACTAAAACTGTGATGATGAAGCAAGCAACCACTATATCTCTTATATATTTAAAAACACATATGAAAATCACGCAAGGCAGAGGCTATTCAAGCGGAAAAAACAAATAAAAATTCTAGCCTTAAGATCAATTACGCTTGATACCCATACGAAATCGGATCACCGATTTGGACTCCGAATACATATACAACAGATGCACAGAGAGGATGGAAGAGTCAGAGATAAAAGGAAATATGTTACGGGAGTTTTCTTTTGTTTTCATGGTGACTATTCTGTCCAGAACAACTCCCTGTATATAAAGATATGAAAAGTCATATCTTTTCAATTTAAAATTATTAAGGGAAAAATTACTAATTTTATCCCATATCTCTCAATAATTATATATTTGCCCCAATTTTTATTGGGGATAACATATTAGTCCTAATTCTCATTGGGCTTAGACCCTAACCCACCAATAGTGGATTATGTGTATTCCTACAATACCAATTTTTGGCTTCAATAACGTAACCTTCGGCAACTGAAATTGGCCATAGAAAGAGCAAGCAAAAGTAGATGAGCTATATATAAAAGCCCTTCAAGTTAAATATAGGCCTTGTTTGATTTTATTTCAAATTTTAATAAAGGGAAAAAGACAAATAAATACCCTCCAATTTGCAAAATCCCATTAACAACTTCATGATAGGTATTAACAACACAACAACCTATCATGAAGTTGTTAATACCTATCATGAAGTTGTTAATGGGATTTTGCAAATTGGAGGGTATTTATTTGTCTTTTTCCCTAAATTGTTCTTGATCAACACTGTTTGCTCTTATAATTTGCTCTATTAGTATGGTCTCTATAAGGCAAAAAAAAGTACGGTCCCTATATAAGAGTTAGAGTGATAACGGAATAAATTAAAACCAGTTAATTAGGAAAAAAAATACACAACTACAAAAATAAAAATTTTATAAAAGTATAGGTACCTGCATGTTTCGAAAATAAAAACAATTTCATTGCATCAAATTTTACATGTGTCTATAATAAAACTTATAAGATATTTTGCATATATATGGTAAACAGTGAGTAATCATACTTAGTTTTAGCAAGTCCTGGACCTATCTTAGGCTAATCTAAAGCAAGTTCTGACGAGTCCCGCACTGTGCAAACGGTTTCCATCAAAGAATAATTATGATTGAAGATGGAATTTTAAGAAAACTAGCCTATATTTGTCACAAATAACTAACATAATCATTTTTCTTAGACTATCCAAATGAGTCACTTAGTTTATACCACATGTGAGCTAGTAGTATATATAGTTTTCAGGTCCTCGTGATCATAGGTTCCATTAGATCGACGAGTGAAATTAAAGCAGATAAGCATAAGGTAGTTGCAGAATTGTTTCTGTGAACAAACCCTAAAAACTCGGATAAAAATGCTCAAAAACAGTAAATCAAAGGGATGAAGCTAGTGTGAGTGTGTGTGTTTGGGGGGGGGGGGGGGAGGAGGGGTAGAGAGAGAGAGAGAAGGAACGTGGATGGGAAGGGAAGATAGATCACAAAGATGGCAAAAATGTCAGCTTTTGGGATCTTCAGACTTCCACCTCGATCGGCTCTTGAAAAGTTCTTAAAACAAACGGAGACTTAAGTCAATAGATCAAGTCCAGGCATATATTTGAAGGTTAATTATGAGACTTGTTTATTCAGAAGTAAAAGTATTAAAAAATTCAAAACAGAATATATGGATGATGGATCCATGGGATAAAACAAGTAAAAGTGAAGGAATTAAATAACATGAATGTGGAGGGAAGCGAAAGCAATGGCTCTCTCAACTTACAAGCAAAAGTCTCTAAATCGAAAAAAGGAAGCTCAGAATTTCCACACTGTTTCAGATTCAGTATTCAGGAGTGTTGAAAAAATGCCTCCCTCACATATATTTATATATGTTTCAGTCTTAAAAAAACATATACTTGTATATTGTTTCACTCATATATACTCCTTCTAGTCCTAATTATAAGAGCCAGTTAACTTTTTTGGAAAAATTAAGGATGTAAAATACAACCTTTAAATTGTTTATATTTGTCATTTTTCCTCAAAACTAAGTTGTTTTACTTATAAACTATCGTATAATCTAATTACATGTCGTATATACTAAGATTTAGGGGTCAAATTTATTTCCTTAATCTCTCCAAAAAAAGTTAACTGACTCTTATAATTAGGACACGTAGTATATTGAAGAGCACCTAACCGTTGGGGTTATGTCGGAGCAGTGCCGCCTCGAGTCCGCTCTCCAAGAAATTAAACCCGAGGGGATAGTGGAAGCTAACCCTGGGCGTCGATCTCAAGGAGCCTAGTGTAATATGATTCATAATAGCTAATATGTAAACTTGAAAAAGCGGGTAAAAAGCATTTTTGTTTGGTTTTAGTATGAAGTTTGGTATGTGCAAAAGGTAAAGTAAAAGGTGGGAATTAAAAGTGAGATTTGGATGAAAATGGGATAAAGATCATTCTTGATGAATGAGAGATTCGGGAATCATTGCTTCTAAAGATTTTTAGGGAGTTCAATTGATTTCTAAAGAGCCCTAGAGGAACCCCACTAGGCTAGGCTTAGGTTAACTTAATTAATGCCGGAACCCCGCACATTACTTAATTTAACCCAAGTTGATTAAGTTCCAAATCAAGAAATAATTGATTATGTAAGACTTTAAATCCACAATTTGGGCCACCCCATAATTGCTCTAAATTTCTCTCTAAACCCTAATCCATTGATAGCCACCCATACAATAAATTAGGACCTAAAGAGTGGTTGCCCAATATCTCAACACAACCAATTAATTCTAATGCCATCTCCCTCAAGCAAATAGCTTAACACTCTTAATCCACTAACCAAGCCACCTTGCATCACATAATTTTCACAAAGAGAATAACAAAGCTATGAACCCATAAATTTCATTAAACTCAAAGTTAATAAGTAGCAATGTCAAGTATTATACAAGAAGGAAATAACATAGACATAGCTCCTAACCCTAATGACATAAATGCACTTCAACCAAATGCAATTAATACATTCACCCAAATGTCATAAATGCACCCCTAGAACCCTAGAAAAGCATAAATACAACAAATGGAGGAATGATTAGAACTAGAAAAACTCCCATATTTAAGCTTCAAACTCATCCCTTGGCTCCTACCACCAAGAATGGTGGAGCCTAGCTGCTACTCTCCATAGAAGAACCAACAAGAAGAGAGGAAGGTGTGGAAGCCATGGGTGGAAGGAAGAAAGATGAAGAAGATGAAGATGAAGATGAAGATGAAGAAGATGAAGATGAAGAAGAAGAAGAGAGAGCTAGGGCTTGGGGGTGTGTAATGTGAACCAAATCTGCCCTAATAGGGTGTGTATTTCGTGTTTTATGTCCCCCAAGTCTGGTCAAGTGAGTGGGCTTCAAGTTGGATCCAGATTGGGCAGAAATTCGTGTGCTGATATTTTGCAGAATCGCAGGCTCGCCGCGGCGAAGCCACGGCGAGCTGCATTGTTCTCTGGAATTTTGAGGGCCTTCTCGCCTTCATTTCGCCGCGACGAGGAACATGCCTTTCTACCTCTTCAGGGTGTTATTCGCCGTCATCTCGCCGCGGTGTTTCTGCCTCTTGTGGACCCCTTTTCGCCGCGGGCTCGCCGCGGCGAACTCATGTCTCTTCTGCTTCTCTGTTTGGCCTTCTTCTTCGTCCGGAATCCGTTCTTTGGTCCTGAGCAACCCTGCAAGTGAGAATAAGATAAAACCGCGATCAAATAGCCCTATAAACTAATCAATGCAATTAATCTACAATTATGGCTAATTAATCCTAATTTTACACTCACTTCACTTGAGAGTTTGAGACATTTAATTAAGAATTATTGGACTAAACTTGCATCTTAATCATGTTAATTTTCTCAAATTAGGTATATAAAAACCATACAAATAAGAGATTTGTCATATATGTTTTGCCATTTTTTTTTTGTAGGGAACAGAATCACGCAAAACGATCGAAATGAAAGCCGAAGTGGAGAACAATGTGATGACTGTATGAGCCTTCGCCTCTGATGTCTGTACTTGCATTCTAATGGACATATGGGAAGAGTTAGATTAATCGAAGCGCCACCATTATTTATTTTAATTATGCCTTTTGGATTTAGTTGACAGCTGGGTATTTCTACAGCAAACTATTATTTATATATGTTACCATTATTTATGCTGATTTCTTTTTTAAATCTTAATTATCCTTCAGACTTCAGTTCAGCCTTCACTGACTGCTCCAATTCAATGCCAAACTGAACAGCCAATTTAACTTGTTGCCAAAGGTCAATCATTTTATCCTTTCAATTTTAATTTTATCACAACAACCCAAACTCTGGATTTGAAGGAGTGAGAGTGGGAATGGGAATGAGAATGGGATTGGGGTTGGGAGTGGGATTGGGAAAGAGACTTTAAAATTGTGTTTGATACATGATAATATTGGGAGAGAATGGATGCATTAAATTTATTTTATAACCATATACAAATCATAAAAGTACTATAATACCCCTCTTTAAAAAAAACCAATTGAATTAAAACTGTCACCTCATTCTAGTTGATGTAAACACAAAAAAAACCCTCTATGAAAAAAATGCATCATATGCTTCAGTAGCTCAACCACGCTCTAGAAAATAAGGATAATAGAAAATGCTTATGGTATAAATGAATCTGATTTTTTTTTTCTTTTAAATAAGACAGATAGACACAAGTAGGACAAAACACTTAAAATAATATGAGGCTAAAATCTGTCTTTTATGTAATAACACCGACTCCAGTGCAAAAACAAGAGACAAAGTCAAGGTATAAAACAAAGTTTTTCTGGACAAATTATAATAACAGTCCAATAACAAAAAAGCCAAATATAGATGAATAAAAAAAATCGAACAGTGGAGAATTAGATTTAGTTTCTCATTCAATTAATAATAGTCTCTCACTATTCTCAAGAAATATTCAGTAGAGAAAAATGACATATGCCAATGGAGAAGAATGACAGATGAGGAGGAATAGTTTACTAGTGAAGAAGAAACGTGCGACAGCTCCTGATGGGAAAGGTAAGCAAGAGTGATGAGAGGCAATGAGAAGATTATCCTAACCTAATTAGGTCAAAATAAGAGGGGTAATGTTATTTGAAATTATTATAACCAATGATATTTTTGTCCTGAAAAATTTCAATCCCAGTATTAAAATTGCAATACCAGGGGGAGGTGGGTTTGCCCATTCCCACATATGTGGGAATGTTCAATCCCAAGGTATTACCAATACCACTTACCAAACAATAAAAAATATACATTCCCTAACCCATTCCCAATCCCTCACCCCCATTCCTGCATACCAAACATAGCCTAGGGGTAATTAATTATAAATCCTGTGTAAGGAATTTAATTATGATGAGGTCCCCACGAAATTATGTAATTAATCTTAGGTCTTTATGCTCATTAAGTTGTTATTGATAGATCAAATAGTTGTTATCGTCTGGTCAAAATTTGTTACAGACACATAATTAAATTCTCAGTCACTAACAACTTTTGATTAGACTATAACAACTTTTTGGATTGACACTAACAACTTTTGGTCAGGCGATTACAACTTGAGGCATGAAGATTACAACTTTTTAACTCTTGTTAATGAACAACTTTTGAGCTATCGATAACAATTTAATGAGCAGACGATAACAACTTCGTGGAACCTAAGATTGATTACATGATTTCATGGGACCTCATCTTAATTAAGTTCCTTACATGGGACTTGTAATTAATTTTTCTATTTAACTATTCTAATTTAGTTTCTCAAATTTAAACCTTTTCATTCATTATTTCCCACCCTTCCCGGGATAAAAAAAAAGGTTATAAGAATTACTATTTATTATGAAGAAATATATCAACATTATAATGATTTTTTTTAAACATAGGCATCCTCTTATTGAGACATCTCACGGACAAGATTATGAATTCCTTGGATGCCATCCTAATATAAAGCTGGCCAACAAACTATTAAGCTTCCAACAATTTTAAGTCAGATTACCCTAAAATAAGCACTTATTTTTTTTTATATAAGCCCATCCAAACACACACATAATACTTTGTTGTACATTAGTGATTATTGTAAATGATTCATTTAGGCCTTCGTATGCTATTAAGCTAAATTATATCATTATTTCTTGTGGGAGCTCTTCCTCAATTTTTGTTTTCTTCTTCCTATGATGTTGGATTCTATGTAATTGTAATTCTGCTTCTTTAATATTTTTTTTTGTATGGTTTAACCGATTTTTTTGTTGCCTCAATATATACTTGTAGCATTTAAAAATTAACAGGATGGTTAAAAAAAAGATTTAAATATTAAGATGGTATATTGTTCAACAAAATTTGACGTCAGGCTCTTTGTTTCTGGGAAAAACAACGTCTATGTATCAATATGATAACTAAAGGGAATATACAGACAAAAATATTTAAGCCAGAATATGTAAACATTTTTCAACCAATGTTGGACAATGTAAATATTTTAAAGTTTTATTTATTTTTCATCCACTTGCAATGTTAATTAATAAGTCATGGGAAAAAGGTAAGTTATATTCATTTAGATATAAAAGACAAAATGCATAGTTATGATATTAATTTAGATTTAGACATAAAGCATCGTGTTCAAATATGCCGTAAACTTTTTTTGAACAGACCCATTATGTTGTTTTTCAAACCTACAAAATTTGTGGGAAACCCTCAAGCCTTTATTTTTTCCACTTTTTTAGAGAAGTAAGGACACAAACAGGCTCATCTGGTAGACAACCCTAAACCCTTCTTTTTATTTGAATTGAACCTTAAACCCTTTTGAGCAGACCCATTACATCTTTGTCTCAGAAACTGTGCGTCTCGCTATTGCTATTGTGCATTTCAACAATGGCAAACCCTACGAATATTTTCTCACTGGACATGGACATTTTGGTAAACTTCTTTAGAACACTTGCAGTCAATGCAATAGGTTGGCTTCGAACCTACTGCAGAGCATGTGCTTCGGTCTTTACTTCGCAATACTTCGTCGATGAGCACCAAAGGCATGGTGCCATTGAGAACCCTATGCTCCTCGCTCATCTATACTATTACAGTGCGAATCCGAACTTGAACTTTGACATTGTGCGTTTGGTGGATCCCACCAACAATGTGCCAATTAGACCTCGTCCATTGCCCAGGTTTGAAGGCTTGGGAGTAAGAATTTGTTAGAATATCGTGG
This sequence comes from Mimosa bimucronata, assembly GCA_037074515.1. Lineage (NCBI taxonomy): Eukaryota > Viridiplantae > Streptophyta > Magnoliopsida > Fabales > Fabaceae > Mimosa > Mimosa bimucronata. The sequence goes on from CM073438.1 coordinate 8,696,406, forward strand.
GGACCTACCGTGGTTTGGTTCTCGTGAAGTTATTGACAGGTCTGGAACCCAGCGACGACACAGATAAGAGCTTTGCCTTTGCCTCCTCTAAAGGGTAAACGTCTTTGCGGGCACGGAATGGGATTCGGGTTCAATAGGATCTCTAATGATTTTAATGTTGTTCGATTCTTTCATCTTCCTCGAGATTTCCGGCCACATCAAGATAGCTACAGGGGGCATGATGGGGCATTCCTGCTTTCTTTGAGGACTAATTTATGGAGGGAACTGCTCTTTGCGGGTTTAAACTCCACGCAGATTTTAGAAGGTGGACTCTGGGTGGAGGATAATATAATTTGGAATGGTATTCATAATTCTGTACCTTCTATTATCTCGTTTCATATCCCGTTGGAAGTGTTTAAGGTAAATGTAAAAAAAATTTGTCGTTTAGACCTAAGATCGAAGTTGAGGATACCTGATGGAATAAAAATTTCTTTCACTAAATGTCTTTGCTGTCCAGGATTTGGATTTGGGTTCAATACAATCATCAACGATTTGACGATAGTTCGATTTTTTCATGTAGGATTGCATCAACGTATGTGCGACACGCATGAGAGAGCGTATGTGTTTTCTTTGATGACAGGGTCATGGAGGGAATTGCGATTTAGGGGTTTAGATTGCACAACGATTGCACGGGTAGGTGTATACGACACCAAATTTGCGTGTCACTTCTTTATTTGAGAGGACACTAAATATTATTATGTCTCTGTATGACAGTTGGAGGAGGTTCCTGACAATTTTTAGAGCAAGACCTGGCTCTGATACTAACTTGAAATAGTCATTTCTTAAATAACCAAACATTTAAACGAAATTATCGCTTTAAAAGCTTAATCATGGTATAAAGAGTTTAACTACAATTTATAAAAAAGCTCTACCATGATTAAAAGAGAACAATTACACTTTATAAAACGCTAATCATGATAGAAAAAGGACATGATATAATTTTTTAAAATACTATCACGGTTAAAACGGATTAACCCCAATAGTAACATCCTGATTTTTAATTAGTATAATTTAAATGGCTTTAGGAATAATTATTTATGGTAAATAGGGTTTATTGAATATCTATTGGAGTAAGTACTATCTACCCAAAATCTGATTTGTTTAAGAGAAGGAAGCTTAAATAATATATATAAAAATAAATAAATTACAAATGTAGGAAAAAGAAAGTAAAGGAAAAGGAATATATATATATATTTATATTAGAGGAAGCATGTGGTCCACTTTTATATATATGTATATATATTAAAAAAAATAGAGAGAGGGGGAGCAAAGGAATGTAAAGGCTAAACAAAATAATTAATAAAATATCATTAAGGGGCACGTGGCCCCTTAATGTGTCATGTGGTGGTGGGGCGGATGAATAAACCCTCATCCCCTCACCATTCAATCTGAGGAAGCAAATTTATTTTTGGTACGCCACTTTCTCACTTTTCAGTTTAGGATTCAATTTTATAAGCTCAAATAGGTAATCAAATATACTTTTTTTTAGAAAACTTTCTCCATGAAAGTTGTTATGCATAAATTTGTCTTTCTAACGATGGCATTTTTGCACTGATTTGGATGAATTTTTTGGTTAGGATTTTGAATTTGTTTTGAGTTTTGACAATAGAAGACCATAAGGATATATATATATATTTAAGTTAGATAATAACTTTCATCTTTCAGACTTTTCATTTGATGACTGTATGAATTTAAAATCATTTTTCTTTGTAAAAGATGTATGTTTTATGCTCTAGATATGTTTTGAACTAATGAAACTTGGGTTAAAGAATTAATTTGAGATATGTAATGTACTATTAAAGTGCTTATATTGTGTGATGTGGAACAAATTGCATATTTTTTATTTAACACATTTATGGTTGAAACCCAAACTTTAACTAGGAGATTTTCTATAATATAATTAATTTGATGATTAATTTATTATGCAAATAAGTTGTTTAGGATGAGAAAAATATTTTTTTTGTTGAGTTTGATTAAATAACATATGCGTTAATATAATATTGGTATTGTCGGGCAACTAGTTCAAAACTTTAAATTATAATTAAGTTAATTGTTCAATTTGCATATTAAATTTGTATCTACATTATTGTGTAGCTTGATTTGTAACCAAATTGTGGTTGTGGTGCTTTGGTTTTCCAAAGTTTGTATGAATAAATTTATAGTTTATGTAACTGGGGTTAAATTACATTATATACATACTTTGGACAATAAAGTTTTGTTGACCTTATTTCCCTTATTGTATTATGTTGTAAAATGTGACTTTAAATAAAATTGTAGCTATACTAGTACATTTGTAAACTTATTCTAGTGAAGTAGTTGTGTGCGAGTATATTGATTCTTTGAATTTTTGTTGTTGAATAATTGTAATGAAATATTTATTTTTTAAATGGGGTTTGGATTTAGTGTTGATTTGTGAAGTACTATGATAGGATTGTTTTAGTATGTGAAATAGCTAGTTAATGGAGTTAATTACATTTGCATATGTGGGAGGATTTTGGGGAAAAGGTAATGGAGGACTTTGTTGTTGAAGCCCGCACGGCGTGCTTACATTACCGTACATAGTGTTTGGCCTCTTGTTAAGCCCTCGTACCATAGTCTAATAATGGATGGTGTTACAAATGAGACATACACCTCTCTTACCATAGTCTAGCAATGGGCGGTGCAGGCATGGGAGGGGACCTGTTGACTCTTTGTGAGTGAAGTAATCTTTGGACGGATTATTCAGCACATAAGGCCCGGGTTCATGTCAGGAGTCAGAAGATGGAGTAAGGTGGAAGGGTGGGCATTTCTATATTTGTTTCTATCAATTATTGAGAAGGAGGAGAAACTATTTAGAAGGTGGAGATATAAAGTATATAAATTTTTGTGAGTTTTTTTGTTGGAAGTGTCATGTAACGATTGATAAAACTTCACTCTTTTTTTTAAATTTTTTTATATTCAGTCAGGTGTTTTTAGATTTTAAAAAGCACCAACTTAATTTGTTTATATATGATAACAAACTTATGTATCTACTAAATTCATTGAATTCTATTTCAAAAATGAAGGCACATTTTAAGTATAAATAAATGATGTCATAATGTAGGTTACTAAGTGAGTTTGATTTTGCTATCGAGTAGGCATGATTATTTAGATCTTTTAAATTAGTTGAATCATACCTCAAAAATTAAGGAATAATTTAATTAAGAACAAATTCTTTTATCATATTGATTGATGAATTAGTTTCCTTTGTGATGTAAATTAGAAAGGCAGATTGATTTATCGATTAAGTACCTACCAGAGATATAGTCGTATAATTAATATTGATAGCTATTATATTTCATGCACATGAAGGATGAATCAAATGAGAGGTCCATTTATTTTTCCAATTATATTTTATAATAAACTCAGAAAGATAACCTTGGAAGGTGGGATTTGAGAATTTTTTTTGTATTCAATAAAAAATAATTTTTTATTGACTCTAAGACAAATCACATTAAAACTGCAAAAAGTCATATAATTGCCTTGACCAATGTTATGTGCACATACACCTCAAATTTATAGGTTTTTGTTTAAGGGAAGAATATGATCTAGTGTCATGCAAAAGTCAACTTCCCTTGTTAATAGGTGAAATAATGATAGGGAGAATGAATTAAGAAATTAACACAAAAAACTTCATGAGATTAATCTAGATGTTTCAATATCGCATTACTTTTATTTGGTCCCCTTTTTTCTGAGTCATAATTGTTGAGATGGAGAATAAAACTTCAAAAGAAAAAGAAATAATAGCCAAAAGAATATAAATATTTAGTCTAGTCATTGCGAATTTAAATGTGATGGTTTTTTTTTTGAATTCATACTACATTCATATAACATGCATGCAATTGCAAGAAAGGACTTTTACACATACAAGTTAAAATTTTCATTTCTGTAAAGAAATGAACTGATTTGATTTGTTTTTTCAGCTACAGCTACCATACCAGAAAAAGTCATATTCGTTGAAATTCGAATGTGGTCGTGTCGATGAGCGCAATAATCGAAATATACATGGGATAATTAATTAAAAATCCTTGTGTAAGGGATTTAATTAATTAAGATGAGACCCCACAAAATCATGTAATTAATTTCATATCCTACAAAATGATTATCGTATGCTCATTAAATTGTTACAGGTATGTCAAAAGTTGTTATTGAACAAAAGTTAAAAAATTGGTTATCAAGCCTCAAATTGTTATCGCCTAACTAAAAGTTGTTATCGTCAGGCGAAAAAGTTGTTATCGCCTGATCAAAAGTTGTTAGTGACTTAAAATTTTGTAACAATTTTTGACCAGGTGATAACAATTGTTTGGCATGCCGTTAAAAACTTAATGAATATGTAATAACAACTTCCTAGCAGGGACCTCAGATTAATTACATGATTTTGTGGGACCTCATCTTAATTAAATTTCTTACACGGACCTATAATTAATTACCCTTATATACATTCTATATATTGTTTAAAATTTTGAGAAATGTGGCACCTAGTGCTAAGACTTTAATTTCTGAATGCATTTATATTATTATAAATTAACAAAAATTTGTAAAATTAACCACATAAGTGTGGCCTAGTCGTTCCCTACTTGGTCCCTTCACCAAATGGTGGAGGTTCGAATCCCACCCTTGGCATTGAAAGTATTTCGTTGTTACAGGGATTAGTCACTGCTATCAGCGATGGATCCCCTGAATTAAATAACAAAAAGGGCAGTTTGTGGTCAGTCTAGAACCTCTACACTTATTTTCCCCTCCGTTAACCCCCACTTAGTTAAAATTACGTCATTTTATTGAAAAACCTTAATCCAACAAATTGAGAAATTAATGTTTTCTGTTTTAAAGGTAAATTAATTTTTTAATTAGAGTCAAGCCTACAAATCTATATAAGCCTAACCTATTTAAAAAAAAAAAATAAGTGGAGAGGTCCGGTTTGAGTAAATAGGAATTTTTTACCACAAACGGCCCTAGGTTGAGTGTAGCGGAGAAAAACAATTGAGCACACGGCGCTGTGGTGTCTTTCACTTGCTAAGTCTCGTAATGTCGTTCTTCAGCTTCGTGATTCATATTCCATACGGCCTTCAGATTTGTGATCCACACCGCCTTCGGTTTGCCCTTCCTTCCTGACTGTGTGCTGAGTTAATATGTAAGACTGAATGTTATTTATTGGCATTTCAACTGAATCATCGTTTTTCTTTCGTTTATGCGTGGGTGCAATTAACTGATATCAGACTTCATTTGTTGCGTATGGATGGACTTCAAATTTCTCCTATATTTTTATTTTGATCTTGTGAACTGCCTATGTAAAATTTTCAGGTTTTCTAGACTTATCCATTGTTTTCTGTTCGTGTTATAGATGTGATTAACTTTGATTGTTGACTCACTTTCGTTCCTTATATTTCATCATTAATGGTGGTTCGAATGCTGTGGTTTCTTTAGGTTGCTTCTTCTGATGTTCCCCGCTTTCTTTATCGTTATTGGATTGAATGGAAATCAGTGTAGTGATTTTTTTTTTGGTTAAAGATGAGGAACACCTATCTTTTGGCTGGTAGATACATACATAGATAGATAGATATCAATGCATTTTGGGAGAATCCAAGTTTGGGTTCTCTATTCCTGCATGATCAAGAAATGGAGAGGATGGTGTAATTAAGGTCACTGGAAATGTGCTCGATTTTGGATGTTACTTTTGGTGTTTGAAATTCAATTTATTTTGGCTTATTTACCATTTATTATGTTAGAATTGAGATACTGTATTTGAAGATAGCAAAAGTCAGGTATTCTATATATTTAAGAATTTTGAGTTTTCTATTTGGTTTGGCTTATGTTATTTTAGTTCTTTTCTGTATAAGCATGATGCTTTTCACCTTTTTGGTTTGTGTCTGTCATTTACTTTTGCTATTTGATATCACATTGCTATCCGTACTTTAGTAGCAAATCAATTGTACTAATTGCAGCTTGAATTGAGTTTGTTTTGTATTGATATGCTAGATGTCTTGTCTTGTGTTGTCATGGTAAATTCTTCTAATGCTGAACTTAGTTGGATCTTTATTTTAAGCTTGATTGGTTTGGTTAGCTCGTTTTCTAATTTACTCCATTTTTTGCTTAACTGTTATAATTGTCATAGTTGTGTCATCATCATCAGAGGAAGATGACAGCAGGGAAAAGGATGGAGAAGTTGATTTATGTTAACATTGCCCGTTTGGGAAAATCACGAGATAAATGTTTCGTAGATTCAGCGAACGATTGGTACTTGATCAAACAAGGTGAGGGCGGTGATGGTGTTGAATTGACACAAGCTTTTGAAAGTCAGCCAAATCCCTGTGGTGTTGCTCTTTTGGATACCACATGCCAAGTGATTGGTTCCTGCATTTATGCGATTGGTGGGTCTAGCATCAAGCGTGGTTCAGCGGGTTATATCATCGAAGAGGGTTCCAATATGATTCATTTTATAGACACCCGCAGGCCAAAAGATGGTTGGAGAACTTGCTATTTTTTGCCATTCATTCACAGTGGTGGTCAATCTGTCAATGTCGATGATCAGTGGTTGTGTGTTTTTGGTGGTAATCGCCGAGATGACTGCCTTCCTCCATATCCTTGGGGTTTTGCTGTCAATGTTAATGATAGCAAAGAAGTAAGAAAACTTACCCCACCTGGTGATTTGGATTGTTACCCAATTATTTCTACTTGTTTATCCCCAGGCACAGTTAATGCCTACATGATCGAAACTGGCACTTTGTATGAACTAGATTTCAAGGATAACACTTGGACTGTCGGTCAGGAGAATTTACCTTACCATACAGGATGGTTAGTTAATTGCACCACTGTTGTGGACGATGGGATTCTTTACATTTATGATTCTGTCCACTTTAATTTCAAATCCTATGATCTTCGCAAAAGAAAGGAACTTTATGCGGTTGACCTTCCCCGTTCCTTTTGGTTTCCTCGTGATACACTTGTCAAACTCATTGCCCTTTCCAAGAATAGGTTCTGCATTGTATGGGACTGGGGTGATGGCTATAATGGACCCCACATTTGTTACTCTAGATTCTCAGTCAGTATTCATGAACCTGAGCCCAAAATTGATCTTGAAGAGAATAAGGCTTTCTTTGTTGCTGGCTTCAGTATTGTCAATGTTGTGGCAGTGTAAGTTGGCCTAAATTTGAAGTTCACCTAGAAATATATTTTTTAATTTGCTTTTATTACATTTCTGCATTCTCCCTTTTTGGTTTCATTCTTTCATGTCTCATGGATTTGGTTCTATCATCCACATGGTTACCTATATTCCTCTCTATGTTCAACGTTGACTGATATTGTTCATGTTTACAGTGATCCAAATTCTGATGAGGCAAACAGCTCAAGCGTCAATGGTAGTGCTGTCCATGAGTAAAGGGAGGAATTCGGGTGAATGAAATATGTTTGGAAAACCTCGAACTTATGTTGAATTTGATGGATAATTGTTATTATGCTATGTTTTAGCTGAGGCCGATGTACTTTCCAACACAAAGGTAAGAAACTTGATCAGGTCTGAATTTGGTTGATTTGGAGTGCTGCAGATATGTGTGCTTCGCACTCTTTCTCGATCCGCTGATAAAGATCCCCCTCCTCCCCAAAAAAAGAAAAAAATTACGCAGGCAAAGATCATTCACAGCCTATGGACAAATGTTGAGTTAATAATGAAACTTTTATGATGTGATGGTAGATGATGATTTTTCGCGCACACTGTTAAAGTCAAATGAAAAACAAACAGAATAAGAGCATTTGCAAGACCTGATAAATGTTCTCTAAATCACTAGAATTAGGTTGCTTCAAGAATGTATTGCAAATAGCAGACTTCAATTTTGCCCATGTAACCTCCTCAAATTCCGGGGGCAATGTTGGTTTTGCCTTACAAGAAAACACAGATAAAAGAAATAGCGGTCACCTTGATGACAAAACCAGTAATCAATATTATAGTCTTTTATTGCATTCGGTGCCATGTATTATTGCCATGTAAAACAAATCATAACTACAAGATGCCGGAAGAGAAACTACTGAAGGTAGAGATATAGGATCTAAACAAAAGTGATAACTTCATATTTTTTAGAACAAATTCAACCACATTTGACCATATGTTTAACACATTCTTCAACCTTCATTCCACCATGTTAACACTGTATCAAGACATGTCCCCTCAAGGGAATGCATTAGAAGGAAAGTGAAGAAGAGTAATAAGGAATCAAAGATAGAATTTATCATATTTCAGTAGCATCCATAAAAACCACTTTACTGGAAAATACAAAATAGTTACCATCTTAAAATAAAATGTAAATCTTCATAAAAATGCCTCAACGAATGAAATATTTTGTTCTTTAAGGGTAGACAATGTTGTAATATACCAAAAAAGGGCACAACATAACATACATGTGAAAGAAAAATAAATTATTGTTCCATTCAAAGACAGATGGCTGCTTTTGGCCTTATGTTGTCTTTCCTGCAGAATTTGAATCCAATGAAAGAAGAGTTTTGACATCAAAAGCAAATCTTTATGCCTAAAAACCTACACAGTTTGAACCAAATGCTTCATACTAACAGATCAAACAAAGGAATTCAGTATGAAAGAGCTTCAGGTCAATAAGAATTAAGATGGCATCCATATCCCATAAGTTTACAACATACTGTAGCATATAATGGGACTAAAACTAATTCTCATAGCGAGCAACTAGAATGACCCTCAATAGATAGTATCAAAGATATTACTTTTGGGCAAAAAAGGATCATATCACGAAACACAAAAGAGATCACAGCATTTTGCAGTAGAACAATGAGACGGGAAATAGTTGTGCTCACAATTTAGGCGAAATTGCTTGTGGTAGAATGGTGGTGGATGATGAAAGGAGTTGTAATTACCCTAAAAATAAGTTAGGATTATTATTTCACTCTTAGTCAATATTTTAATTATTTCTTTTTTTTAAAAAAAAATAAAAGTTAATTGATTGCTTGATGGTTTCACGTTTTCTCATTGGGTTGGGGGTCACAAGATATTTTTTTTTTGTTGAAGAGTATATAGTTGATTATTAAATAGGTACAGATTTTGGGATATGTCTAGCAAGACATCTGAGTATTTTATAACTATTGAATTAACTTTAATCATTTAGCTATGTATTTATTTATTTATTTATTATTCTCTTCAATTGTTTATAAGATAAGCCTGACATCTTGCTATAAAATCTGTTCTGATTTCTTTTATTCTACGGGATATGTTACAAGACTGTAAAACTAACATTAAAGGGTGAAGATATGCTAAATGAATATTTTGTTGGGAAAATTCCAAAAAAAGGCCCTCAAAATAGCTAAAGGACAGTTTGCTACACTGAAATTTGGAAAATGACTACTTAATTGAATGAATTATCCAAACCAAATTTAAGTGAAATGTCTAAAATTCCCTTGGTTCAAATTATCATTACTAATTTCCTTTATTCGTTCCCAGAATCGTACCAAAACTGGATAAGGGATTACCAACTTGGGATAGGGGATTACGAACACGTTTCTATCCAATTACAATATCATTACCAACTTTCTTTGTTCGTTTCCAAAATTGTATAGGGAATTATAAAAACCGGATAGGGGATTACCAACACGTTTCTATCCAATTACAACATCATTACCATATTACTTTGTTCGTCCCCAGAATTGTATAGGGGTTTACCAAAACCGGATAGGGGATTACCAAAAAGTTTCGGTAAAAAAATAATAATAATAATTTGAACCAAGGGCAATTTAGCATTTCACTTAAAAGACCCACTAAGCAGTGCAAATCAATGCCACGAGGTACTACTACTCTATTTAATTATTCCTTTACATACTCTTCTTGACTATTCCCAGCAGGCAGCAGTAATGGTTATATCCAATAATATATTATTAACCACTATATTAAATCATGATACCTTCATCACAGCCATTCTCCTTTACTTCATAAATGCGGAATTTAATGTCAAAATTTACAATAGATGAGGAATTGAAACAAATAAGCGAAGTAGACAAATTATCTTAGTTCAAAATAAGAATCTCTATATGGACGTAGCAGAGCAAGAGTGAGACCAAAAAGTAGAAACAAAGAAAAATCATAGCAGAAAGAAACACAACGGGAATCGGCGAGGTTTAAAACAGCTAATACTGAATTTCTATGTTGTAGACAACGGGCACAAGATTATCGGGTCAACCAAAATATTTTAAGACATTTTTTGCCAATTCACTTCCAAGATAGATACAAAGGGCATGAATCAACAGACATAAGGCACAAGTAGTTGTGAGATTAAACAGAGATATTGAAAGGACATCATGTTACACAGCATGTAATGTAAAAATATAATCATAAATCACATCACATCTATATAAACAAGTTACAATACTCCAATCCATCAAGTATCAAGTAGTGAGATTAAACAGAGATCTAGAAAGGACATCTATATAGTGTGATTTATCAGTTTAAGTAGAACACAGAGCAACAACTCAAAAAGTTCATTCTCTTGTGCAGTGTATCTGAACCTATCTTAACGCATCATAAATTTATTTTTAATGCTTTTTAATATTTTAATAATATTCCCAAAAATTTTAAATTTTGGGGTGTTACAGTGATGGCTGATAACAAGGCCATTATTGAGATGACCAAGAACCCGGTATATCATGATTGAACTAAGCATGTTGAGATCTATAGACACTTCATCAAGGAAAAAGTGAGAGCTGGCATCATGAGACTGTCATATATCTGATCAGCTGAACAAATTGCAGATATAATGATAATGCCACTAGCTAGAGTCAAGTTTGAAGGGGTTCGAAGTAAGCAGGGAATGATAGGCATTTATTCTTCAGCTTGAGGGGGAGTGTTAGAATTAGAATCATATCTGATTGAGGATGATTATTTCCTATTTGGGATTATGATTATTATTTCCTATTTAGGATTAATCAGATTCCTTCGCATTTGTGTTCCTTAATTTGCTTGATTGTAATTTCCGTCTTGGTTTCTCATTAGACTTTATATTATAACCTTTCTTATCATATTTCAATAAGATTGAGTATTTTTCAGTCTAAAAACACTCAATTGGCTAAGTATTAAATTACATATGACTATGAGTTTGGGTTTATCAAATAAATGCTTATTCAGTAATAATAAAATTTTTATCTGAGTTCAGAGGAATCTGACATTTTTTACTTGTATATGGGTTAAAATGGGCAGGTATTACAAGATTTCATATAAGAAGTTAATAGAATTTTTTGGGGTCCGGATCTTCTCAGAAGCGGATCTCTCCACATCCCCAGCGTCTCTAATATTGGTCGCCTGATTCATCTAAGAGCTTCGAAAATGATATGTCACTAAGGTGAAAAAAAATTCCTCATCCTTGCCTAATCTTGAGGAATTCTTTGGTGAATCCAGTCTACCACGTTGTGGTTTGACCAATTATAACTAAACACATTATGTCTGACGTAAAATTTTAATCTTACCTGGCACCCTAAAAAAAGTAACTAATAGATAAAAAATTTATTGATCGGAACCTCTCCACTTAATTTCCCCTCCACTTAGTTTAAACTATGTCGTTTCATTAAAAAAACAATGATCCAACAAATTTTTCGAAAATAATGCTTTCTATTTTAAATTATGGAGATAATTGAACATTTTCCATTAATTAATTCCTAATTACACCCTCTAACCCTCAATAAATTATGGAGATAATTGAGGAATTTGAGGTATATTTTGAGGACTTTAAAGGCTTAATTTCTTCCTTATTTCAAGGAAAATAATATGGGGGAAATTATTTTAGGCTTAAAAGAGGTTATTATAGGAAAAAATAATTAGAGAATATTATAGGCAAATTTTTGAAAGTGAAAAGATAATTTTTAGCCCAAAAGAAATATCTATTTGAAGAATTTACTAATGCCACATAACCCTATGTAACCACCATTCATGGACGTTACTGTGCATCTAACGGGAGTGGTACTTTTACGCACTTTTGAATTGTTTATATGTAATTTTGAACCTTATAAAACTTAATAGTGTCACATAGACCTGAAGCAAAATATTATTACTATAATTGCACGTTTACCCTAACCCTAAAAGCAAAAACAAAAACATAATGATAGTAATTTGAGCCAAACAAGATATGGTAACAGATTCCGCCAATCATCAATGATAAGATATCAGGACAAATCTGATTTAAAGGGGGGGGGGAGGGAGGGAGGGAGGGAGGGGGGGTGAGAGAGCATTATGCTTTTGGGAAAATGAAATATTCTGTCAGAAACTTGAATCTCTCTCTATTACAAGTGAACTGAAGAAGTTGGACGTCTCTTTACCTATAAGCCGTGTGCAGGGGGCATTCTTTTATGCAGAGAACCTTGTGTCTATTTGTGACACACATGTTGATTAGCATTGTCATGAGATTCTTGCTTTTACATGTTGGTTAGATCTGTTATATATATATATTTAAATAGAGTTCATAAAAATACAGTGAATATTTAATTTGGAGTATAATTGTTTGTGAGAATGAAGTTTTAGAGTAATTGGTGCAAGTGAAAACTGAAGAGTGTACACGCACACACTAATGCAATATGGCTGGATGTGAGGGGATTCTTCAGATATATGATGAGAAGATTGTCGAATCTTCTTATAGTAAGATTCAGGTCTTAAAGTCAGAAATCTCGGAGTTTCACGAGGACAGGCAACTGCTATTAGAGATTCAAGTATTGCTAAGCAGATGCTGTGAGGTTGAGCTTGCTCTGATTATTGATAGAGACAGCAATGAAGCAGCAGATGCACTCACAAAAGCAGCTCGTGACATGAGCTGTGGTCTTCAAGTTCTTTCACCGGAATCTACTGGCCACGTAGCTGGATGTGATGCTTTATTTTTAGTTTTATTTTGTTTGTTATTAGTTTTCTCCTTTCCTCATGTATCCAAAAAAAAAAAAACGTATCCATATGTTCAGTTTTGCAGAGAGAGCCTTCTTTCAATTCGCATCGTCTCTATTGAGTAACCTCCCTGCAAATGGAAGCTGAGTAATTGTTATTTATCCACTGGGAATTTAAAAAAAAAAAAACTCTTTTGTTGTTTATACTTTCCATCAATGGTGCTGCAAGTCTCTAGCAGCAAACAATGTTAAATGTTCTAGGATTTTGTCTTGCCATTGATGTGCGTTGGAAAATCAACAGTAAAAAGAAGAGAAGCAACGCCATTAATGATAATTGTTGAAAAGGGCTGGTGTCATATATTTATCTGTGAATTGGATATTTTATTATATAAGGTAGTGATGGTAAAATAAATTAAAACAATCTCCCAAATCCCATCAGTTCATCTCTCAGGCACTACAATTCATAAACTTTTGAAATTAAAATTAAGCTTAAAGCTACTTTAATTACTAGGAAACACCCAACAAAACCAAATTGAGTCCAACTAATCTTCTTAATATCTTTAGTCTTCCTAAATGGCTCAAACGGTAACCCACATAATTCTTTACCCAAACAGTAATTTTCGAAATCCTTCATAAATTCTAAGTCTTCAAATTAATAAAATTATTTTAAATTCCCAAGTAACTCAATAAACAAATCTAAACCCATAAACTCGACCTGTTAATTTCCCTCAATAAATTTATGGTCAGTTACTATCAAAATTCAACACCTACTTCAAACTTAAATTCAAAATTTTGCTCAAATCACCTTAATATTAGTGTCATTAATTAGAAAGCTATAATTGCATATAAAAGCTTTCGTCAAGGAAGTTTAGTCAAAAAAAGTTATTTTAGAAAGCTATAATCACATTTAAAAACTTTCGTAAAGAAAGTTAAGTCAAAAGAAGTTATTTTAATTTTCTAAATTATCCGTAAAAGTCACGTGAATGAATCAGACGAAACAATGCTTCATCGATGAGACCAAGGGGATTGGGGTATACATTATTTATATACCCAACATGCGGGCCCCAGTAATATTATACTAATGTGCAGGAACAATCTCATGCATTTTTTCCCGCTTAAATGTCCAAAAGCCCATCTTTAAGGGCCGGTTTGGTTCAGTTAAAATGGCAGATGGAAACAGAAAAGAGGGAGGTATTTGGTTCGCTGAAGGCCGCTAAATTCATTTTCCTGCCTCTCCTCAATGCCTTTAAAAGACTGAAAATGGGTTCTCACCATTTTCAACAAGACCAAAATACCCCCCATAATCGGCCAATAAAACTGGAGTGACGCTAGTCTCCACATCAAAGTCGGAAGTTAGAGGCTTGGAGTTGAAGTGCGATAATGATAGTGTTCTTACCGGATGAAATCGCTTTCCGGGGATGATGTGCAGGTGGATCCGACTCTGAATAGTTAGTTGGGTTGTTGAGTTACTGCAAGGTAGTGATTTTAGGCTCTCCCATCATTCTCTACAGGGATTTTCAGTCGGTGAGCACGATAGGGTGGAAAATTCTGGAATTCTCTTGGGCTTTCAAATGAAATTTGACTTACTTTCCTTTTTCTTCATCTTGCTAGTGGTGTTCATCCTCCTTCCCTATTATGAGCTATAGGTACTATTTCTAATAACTAAGGTCTTATTCTCCCTTCGTTGCTTTCTCTTGGTGTGGGTGGTGGGTTTGGGTGCCATTTAATTTAGCTGTCTCATACCTTGGACGCACTTTTCTATATTAATGGAAGAGTGAGGTGTCTAGCAATTACATTTTTCCCTTGGATATTTATGTCTTCTTTTTCCCAAATCTTGTGCATCGATCGTGTGTGAGAGGGTGAGATTATTGTAGCTGTCTTCTTCTACCTGTTTCCTATCCAGTGTGGATGGCTCTTTGGTAGAGCTTATTGTTTGTGCTTTGGGGCTCTAAAACAGGAGGAGTACAGGGCAAGGTGTTGAAAAAAAGAGAGATAGACTGTACACTTTCGTTTCAGTTTTTTCTGTTGGTAATGCTTTACTTTTCTTCTTCGTTATGATATTGAAAAATTGGTAAATTATGATATTCTTTGGATTTTGTAATTATATAAAAACTGCTTTATAATTGGAATGTGTGAAGATTTAGTAACTGTGGTAGAAAGATAAATAGTCCTTAAAAAAGTTAGATTGATTGCACATTAAGGGCTTGTTTGGTACGGTGAAATTGGAGGCATGGAATTAGAATTGGATTCCATATTGAGTGCATGTTTGGTACAAAGAAATGGCCTTGGATTTGGCCTCCACATGGAATCCACATCTAAACCCACCACCAGCCACCTCCAAGTCCACCCTTAGCAACCTTCTTCACCACGATCGGCGACTCATCTCGTCCTCTTGTCTTAGTCCGGCTACTCCACTTTGCAGATCGACAGTGACCATAGATAAAGATCTCTGTTATCGCCCAAACCACACCTCACCGGCCACCTCGTCCTCGTTGACGTCAATCCCGACAAACTTCGCTGCGACATGCTCGATCTCCAACACGCCATCGCCTTTCTCCCTCATAATAAGATCCACGCCTCCAATGATTACTCCATCACCGTCGGATCTGATATCTGCATCGTCTCCGCCGGATCTGCTTGACTATAAACCGGAAATCTTGCCCAAAAAATGGTGCCTATAAATATGGGTTGAAATTCACTCAAAAAAAATATTGATGAATGTTTTTCTAGATCTTGTTTGATAGGAGTATTTCTGAAAAAGGGTGGCAATAACTTGGGTGGTTGTTGGCGTTTGAAATCAACCTACGCTGAGGTTGAATTTTTGGAAGTGATCAAGATGATGGGTTGCTGATTATTGTTATTTTGGGAATATTTTTTAAATTTTTTTAATTAGAAGGGCGTTTTAGTCTTTCTGTAATAAAATTAAATCTCATTTCTAAGGCATACCAAACATACTTTAAAATTCTATTTTCACATCAATTTCTATATCCATATCTATTTCCATTTCTATAAAAAACAATTATGTGTACCAAACAGGCCCTAAGTGTCACTACTACAAAAAGTATTTTTAACGTCACAAATTTTGGGGGTTTCCACGTCACTTTTTCAGGGGACATTGAAACAAGTGACATGGAAAATGGACTTTTAATGTCACATATTTATGTGACGTAGAAAGTCAGAGAAACCACGTCACACATAATATTAGGTGTGATGTTGTAAGTTTCTCGGAGGAAACCACGTCACACAGAATATTATGTGTGACGTGGTTTCCTGGAAACCACGTCACAAATAATATTCTGTGTGACGTGGTTTCCAGGAAACCACGTCACACAGATTATTTTTGTGACGTGGTTTCCAGGAAACCACGTCACACAAATATTCTGTGTGACGTTGTTTCTTTTTTTTTTTTAAAAAAAACATTTTTAATTTTTCTATTCCCCGTTGATATACATTGCAAATGTCTAAATGCAGGTCAGATAATACATACACAAAATTCAAGTTCCAAGCAATGTACAGAGCATAACAATTAAATGCTATCACTACTATACAATCACCAACATAGGCCAGACCAAAGAAAATAAGTCGAATCGAATGAAAGGAAAGATCACCAACAAATAATTTTGATTCAGATTGTTACATAATCAAAAATAAAAGGAAAAATTGAGCAATACGTTCACGAATCGCATCGATGTCTTCGACTGTAAATTCATCGATTCGGTCATAAAACTGCAACAATAATGGATACTATGATCAATACAAAGTTAGATAAAATTGTATGAATCATATAATAAGCTATAGATAAGAATTTATACCTGTGGGAAGGATCCGCTACGGTCACTCTCAATAATGTCACACATATACTTCATGACATAATACCCACACTCCTTATTCGTCGGTTGCTTGGGGCACTTTATAAATCAAAGGAAATAATATAAATTAATAAAAAAGTAAATAATATCTCAATAATATCTCAATTGACTAACATTGAAGGAATTTAAATCAAAATACTTACTTTAGGTCTTTGCACCGTGATGGGATTATTCATTTCATCGGTATCTTCCATAAAATGCCATTGCTGAATGCCCCTGAAATGGAACCAAAATTAGCACCTATACATGAAAATAATTTATTTAACCCAAAGTAAAAAGTCATTAAAACTACTTACTTCGATAAAAGAGTTTTATAATAGGAGGTTATATTATGCCTCAAGGAGTCAAACCAAACCAAACGATGTTGTCTGGGGCAAATGACAGCTAATGACCAGTGCTTACTGAAAGACATTAAAACTATTAAGGCCACACGGAAACAACAAAACATTTGTAAATGTGCAAATGATAAAAATTTGGCAAAAAGTAATAATCACACTTACTCTTGAAGAATAGGCGCAAAATAGACAGATCCCCGATTCGCTGACATTTGATGTATGACATAAGCTCGCATCTCATCCTCATATCTCAGCTGGTCCGCCTTGTTGTTGAAATCATCTCTCCTCGCCAAGGCCAATGGACTAAGGAATCTGTATTGTTCTGTGCTTAATTGGATGCATAGGTCGTGGAAGTACCTATCGTAAAATAATTGAAATTATAAAAGGATAGAAGTACAAATATTGCAGAGACATAAATAGTAATAGTAATTTACATAGTTGCTAATTCGAGCCAGGCGAGGTCAATACAGTCCATTGTCAAAAACTCCACGATATCTCTGTCACCATCAATCGCAAATTCATATGTACGATCTGGACTGACTACTCCTGGAGGCATCTTAATGGATGTGGATTGCAAACTTGGTTGCATCTCCCGCAGGAGTTGGAGAGAAGGATATTGATCTGGAAAGACCTGTAGGTGATGAAAAAATCAGTGTTATATATTCTTACATGCTGTAATATATTAAAACAAGCAATCTCAAAAATTAAGTGTACATACCACATCAACCGGCGCCTTTTGTTGAGTCTTGTGTACAAGTCGTCTTGGCCACAAGATGAATGCCCCCATAGCATCGCCTAGTCTGGTTACTTCGCTATCATGAACAGGTATAGCTGAACCCCTCTCATTCTTTCGAACATTTGTAACAGACACCTTCACTTGGTCCTCTGGAATACGCTTATTATGTATGAAGGAGGCGTTCGGGAACTGGAGAGCTTTTGCGACCGCGCGCAGGCGAGGGACATCGAGATGGAGATAACACTCCTCTCCAACTTCAGGGTCATTGTCTGGTGTGGGATTTGATTGGTCCTCACGAATTGATCCTAACAGCACAGTGTGATTGCAGCTATCTTTGCCGCTTGGACCTCCGGTAGCGGGGGACTCCTACAGGAGATGATATTATACAGAGTGAGTGTAATTTTCTAATTGACAAACTCGGAAGTCGGTAATTAAAATATATAAAAGATGCTCAAACCTGCTGTCTTTGTTGAGAAGAATTTGATGAGATTCCAAGCTGTATAGTAGACGCTCTAACCTGTGCCTCAATCTGCGCACGGATCTGCTCCCCCATATAACCCGAAAGAGCTTCCTGGACCTGAGCAGCCACCTGACTTTCGAATTGTGCTGCCATCTGATAAAGCAAACCGCTCCTCCAATTGGGCCTCCATCTCCACCCGAGCCTTAGCCACAATCTCCTCAGTGGATTCTCCACGGTTGTAGTTGGATCTGCGGCCAAAATACTTGGCAAACCCTACAGTCCTGGGCTCCCCGAGTACTCGGCCGGGGCGATCGGGCTTCCCAATTGCCGTGGCCAGGATGTCCATCCTCCCAGAAGGTGTGAAGGACCCTTGGGTAGCCAGCTGCTCAAGTTCGACCTACAATGACCGAAAAATCGTAAGTGGTAATTTGTTATAAAACCACAAGTTAAATGAATGAACAACCAAGTAAAATACTTACAATCCTATTTGCAACTGCTTCAGCCTCCGGATTGATAAATGTTCCTTCTTTATTCTTCCTTCCCTCAGACCATTTCGTATGACGTGAGAAGGACGGCGGAGGCTCTATAACAATGGTAGGATCGGACCGTGCCGCTTCCTCCATTTCCGCAAAATATTTCTCGGTCAACTTTTTCTCGACCCACTTGTAACCCCCCCGAGACATTGTGTGCTTGTAGATATTCTTTTCTTGATGCTCCTTTTGTTTTTGGCTTTTCTCCTGTGAAAACTAAACTAAGTTAGTTAACTAATATAATATGTTAAAATTCATCAGTTTTGAAGCAAAGTAAAAGATCTATACAAACCTGAAACTTTTTATCTAATCGTTTCTTAACAAACGTCTTCCAAGTCTCTGGGTCAAGAGAGGGGTAGGTCTGACAGGGATCTTGATCCATCTTGTTCCCCCGGATGTAATCTTTGGTCAGGGTAGTCTTGAAATTCTTCCACATCTTGCGCGCTTCGTTCAACCAAAAATCCTTGAACTGTTCGGTGTTTGGGACATCAAAATTTTGCTGTAAAGAATAAGAATAAAATACACATCAGTTGAGTAACTAAACAAACAAATACATGCATATTAGGAACAAACAGATAGATAATGATAAAACATACCAAGATATCTGACCAACATTGATCCTTAATGTCTTTTTCGACTTCCCTCCAATCGTCAACCAATATGCTTACTCGATTCCTTGCCACAAAACCGACGTAGCTCACGAAATTCGCGCCAATTTCCCCGATAGGATTCATGTCCTCGTCCAATTCCACATGGATAGGCTGCACATTTGTCCCATGACGGACAACAATGTCAGTGAGCTTCGTCGGACCTCTTTTCTTTCTTCGAGAGGGATTGTTTTGTCCCTGATTGTTAGAATCATCCTCCATGATGTACCTGTTAACAAATCAATGATGTGAAGAGTCAATAAAAGGCAACAACTTTCACAAAAACAAAATAAAAACAATAACAGTACTTAATACATGATAATTCAAAAAGGTTCTCACTTTATGTGTTATCCCACCAAATTCAGGAAACATGGAATCTATCTTCTTCCATTGAGGAGAATCAGCAGGATACCGGAGATATCTTCCATCGGATATTCTCTCATCACAATGCCATCTCAATTTCTTTGCTTCTGCCTCATTTGCAAACAAGCGTTTAAACCGTGGAACAATTGGAAGGTACCACATTACCTTCAAAGGTATCCCTTTCTTTGATCCATCATCATCACCAACGCCATCCTTCCTCGGTTTGTACCTCGAAGTATGACATTTTGGACACTCTTTTAGGCCCTCATACTCTTTCCTGTATAACACGCAATCATTAGGGCAAGCGTGTATCTTCTTATACTCCATGCCCATCTTGCTTAGAACTTTTTTAGCCTCGTACATGCGCTTCGGAAGCACATTGCCTGCCGGGAACATATCACTTAAAGCTTCAAGCATCTGTGAGAATCCCGCGTCTGCCCACCCATTTTCTGTCTTTATTTTCAACAATTTCAGGACGCCGGTTAACCGAGTATATTTAGTACACCCCGGGAACAACGGTGTCTCTGCATCACTCCTCAACTTGTCGAACTCATGGACCACAGAAAATGACTCCGCCCCAATGTCATTAATCATCTCGTCCATTCCATCATCACAAACACCATCCACCGCTTCTTGTACATTTTGTGACGGGAACGCATGTACGGTACTTCCCAATTCCCCATGCCAAAGCCACTTCTTATAACGGAGATTAATCCCATCACAAAGAAGGTGATCCCTTATATCATCAATGCTTTTACGATAAGCATTTGCACACTTCACACAAGGGCAAAGATACATGCCATTCTTACTGGACACGTTTTTTTTGGCAAATTCAATAAATTCTTCCACACCCATCTGATACTTTTTAGTGGTTCTCAATGCATGCATCCAACTACGATCCATTCTGTTAAACCTATACCGTCTCCAACAAACTAGTCAAGTTTATCTCACTACATTATTAGGAAGAAATGGGCATGCTATGCATATCTTCACTTCATGCAAATTTTTTAAAAAATTTGGCAAAGCCTCCTCTTGTAAATGTGACATCCAAAAATTACATTTACAATCCAATTTCACTCCAATTATTTGAAGTGATTTATAGAAGCAAAACCAGCATGTAAAATGCAACAAAGGAACAAACAACAATGCAACGAAATTCACGACGATTTTAGTAGCAACAAGATCAATTAGACAAAATAAATCTTCAGCAATTTGAGAACAAAAACCAATAGCAAACCAATTTACAAGACTTATAAAACATTTTGGCAAGTATGCAATATTTGCAGTGACTACAACGTAACAGCATTTGCAAACCAATTTACAATTGAACATTAAACATTCTATGGGAGACCAATTTATAAGACTTACAAAACCATTAAATATGCTATGGCATTTTTTGCAATTTACAATTGAGAAAAAAAAGGCAGCAGATTTAATTATCAGGAAAAAATAAGGAAAAGAAGGAACCTTGATGAAGTGAAGCTGTGAACGGAGGCGCAATTGAAATTGCTGAACCCGATAGGAGGAAATCAGAGCTGAAAAAAACTTTGAACAAGTAAAAAAAAAAAGAACCAGATAGATAGAATTGCATATTTAATTACCAACCAGCGAAGTTTTCAACAGATATATTGATGAAAACAGCAGCTATTCCAGTACCTGTTAAAATTTGATGAAATACACATAATCAACAATAATTTAACATATATGAGAAAGCTAAGGATATATAAGGTGCATGCATGAAAGGCATAACGTCACTAAGCTTTATGCCTATGTCTCATTTTTTTTCCTCCTCCAAAAAACGATTTTTTAGAATTAAAAAAATACCATCAAATCTGCATTAGAATAATAATAATTTATAAAAACAGAACTAATGAAAAATAATCACAGCAGACGCAAGATAATCAAATTAAAAAAAGAAAAGGATTTTTCTAACCACATACCAAATGAACCATTAATAGTTCAATCATGGCAATTCAGAACTAGAGCTTATAAAATTGAAACTACCAGAATATATATACACTTCAAGGTTAAGATAAGAAACTCAAGGCAGAAAGAAGAAGAACGTACCAATTCCTATGAGCAAAGCAAAGAACCATTTCACCACCAACAAATAGCCCACATTACAGCTTCCCTCTAAGCTCCTATCAATATCAAATTACAGAAAAAATAAAGATTTGATTCTAAACTATAACAGAAACCGAAATAGCAATAGCAAGAAGAACGTACCAATTTTCAATGACTTCATAGTGTGGGGGGTTGTGTGCCCGTGGGTGGGTGGGTGTGTGGGGGGGGTGTGGCCGTGGGTTTGGGGGGGTTTTGGCCGTGTGGGGGTGGGGGGTGGGATCCCTGTGTGTGTGGGTGTGTGTGGGGGGGTGGGTGGGGCCGTGTGGGGCGGGGGGTGTGGCCGTGGGTTTTTGGGGGGGGTGGGGGTGGGGGTGGTGAGCTTGTTGGGGGGTTTTGGCCGTGCGCGTGTGTGTGTGGGGGGGGGTTTAGCCGTGTGTGGTGGGGGGGTTTGGCCGTGTGTGGTGGGGGTGGTGGGGGTGTGTGTCTGTGTGTGGGGGGTGGGGTTTGGCCGTGTGTGGGGGAGGGTGGGGGTGGGGGGTGGTGGGGGTGTGTGTCTGTGTGTGGGGGGGTGGGGTTTGGGGGTGGGGTCTCGGGGTGAAGCCGTGTGTGTGTGTGGGGGGGTGGGGGTGTGTGTTTGTGTGTGGGCCACCTCACCAGCTTGTGGGGGGGAGGGGGCGGGAAGGGGAAAATTGGGGGCGAGAAACCTGGTTTCCACGTCACACCACTTAGTGGTGTGACGTGGAAAACCCCCCCTTCTTTTTTTTTTTCATTTTCCCTCCAACCATTTTTTCATTTTTTTCATTTTCTGAAAAACACTTTTAACGTCACACTAAAATTTTAGTGTGACGTGGAAAAGTTTCAACATCACACTTAATTTTAAGTGTGATGTTGTTTATTTTTTGTTGATTTTCAATGTCACATTTTTAAATAAGTGACGTTAATTGGTGACATAAAATGGGATTTTTGTAGTAGTGTGTTTGATAAAGAGCATGAAAGAAACTATAAGTGACATGCACATGAAAGATAGCTATGATGTAAATGGTATTTGTTATAATTCGAACTATGTGAGTGTTTTGTGAAATAAGCGCCTGGAATGAGTAATTTTTTAAGTGTCAAGTTTATTAATAAATAAACGAGTTTGCTTCCATCCCCAATGTTTCTAGGACAACTCCAGGCAAACTTTCAATATAACGAACTACAATGGTTTCATCTAGGTGCGCCCCTTGTAGTCCACTTGAGCCCAAATTAGTTCTCTCCTTATTCTCTCTAATAATTGCATCTCTAGCGAACAATTCAGCCCATCTCGGTAAGTTGATCAGTTTATAGTTCCTCCTCATCTCCTGATCTCTTTCACATGCTAATATCGTTCTTCAGGTTCTTCGTCATTCGTGTTCCATCTGGCCAATTCAGATTTTTGATCCAGACTGCCTTCGCTTTTCCCGATAGTGCTGAGTTAATATTATAGGTTTTGAATGCCAAATCATTTCATCTTAATCATCGTTTTTTTCTTTTGGGAAAATTAATTAGAGGTCCCCTGGAAGACACATAATATAAGAGAAGTCCCACTAAATGCTCAAATTAAAGTATGGTCCCAAGAGACCTTATTTTTATTATGTTTCAAACCCAAAAGACCCTTTTACCCTTTTAATTTCAAAAACTTGTCTTCCCCATTTCTTAGGGCTGAAACATGCGTGGTCTTCCTCCCTCAATCCGTTCCATCGTCTTCCCCATTCCAGCTTCTTCCTCCTCAAAAAAGTTCCTAGGGCTGAAAAAAAAGTTCCTTTTATTGTCTTCCCCATTCCATCTTCTTCCTCCTAAATAAAGTTCCTTCCTTCGCGTCGTAGATCGTTGCTGCTATTGGCGGGCTCGTCGCGTGCCGCCGTCGATCGTGGGTGGTTGTGAAGGTGTCATCGTCACAGGCTTTTGATCTATGGGGTAAGATCTTCATCTTTCTGCTTTCTTTTTGTCCACTATCTCACTTAAACTTTACCCATTGAACCCTCTGATTTCTTATTAAACTTTACCCATTGAACCCTCTGCTTTCTGATTCATCTTTATTGTAACGATAGTTTTTTTTTGTTCGAAATTGTAACCCTTTGCTTCCTTTTTTTTATAGAATTAATGCTTCTAAGGTATTATTAAACTAATGGTTAGTGTGCGATTCTGCATTTCGAGCCAATTTTATATTGCTAACTTTCAATTTGTTGCTGGATTAAATATGCTTTTCATGCAATGTCTGCTTATAACCATCAACACCGAGATGGGTACATGACAGTATCTACTATGTAGGTTCCATTTCCATTTGAAGTTTAGGTGTATTTTTTAAGTATTGATGCCTTATGGAATGTTATTATTTATACGGGGTTGTAGGGGTTATAGGGGTTGTTCTTCAAGCATACTTGGATTATGCTTGTTCCCAACAACATATGAATTGTAGCAATCTGGGTGCTTGCTCTTTTACATATTCAAAGGCTTGTCGTGCCTCCTTTGCCATGAATCTCTACTTTCAAAACAATGGAAGAGAAGCTCACACCTGTGACTTCCAACACACTGCTTTTATTACCACCTCAGACCCCAGTAATATAATTAAGCCATTCATATATATATATATAAATAACTACATTTATACCTTAATTACTTTTCGATCATCAACTGTAATTATTTATTCATGATGTTTTTTTTTACTTGAATTCATGTTTTCTTTTCTTTTTTTGTGTAGGCTACTCTAAAAGATGCTCTTATCCTGGTGGTAAGTGTTATCTTTTTTTTTATAGAGTGGTAAGTGTTATCTTATATATATATATATATTTGATACAGAGTGTTATCATTAATTGTCAAATACCATTTTGAATCATTCATGAAAATATATGTAATTGAAGTCTTCAGAATGAGAACATTATATGATGATAATCCTACTCATATATTCTATTATTTGTGTTTGCAGGTGTAGCTCAGATATCAATAAAAGTAAGCAAAAAAAGAAAAAGAAAAAGAAAACATCGATAATACTATGAAATTATTATAGCCTTACGTATCAGCTTATATAGCTAATGAAGTTAATATATATTTATATGTATTGCAGAAAACATGGTGTGTGGCAAAGCCAGCAGCAGATGAGAATGTTTTAGAAGAGAACATCAAAAGCATTTGTTCGATATTAGATTGTTTGTAGTATTCTAAGGCTAGGTGGCTTATAAATCAAGTCTGCTTGAAGTTCTGGTTATAGGGCTTATTTATACTATTACATTAAGTATTGAGAATTTATTTTTAGAGTACTAAATCAAACTTAGAATTTATAAAGTTTGACATGCAAGATCAATGTGATTATTACTTATTGTTTAGCAACTGCCTTGATGCATTCCCTAACGACACTTCTTGTTTTTAGAGTATTGAGAATTTATTTATGCTTGAATATGCAATATATATGCTTACTTATATCTTTGTGCCTTGAAAATGAACTATATATGCTTACTTATGCAGAGGGATTCCTTGCTGGACATAATTCAGATGGTTAAGCCAGAACTTTTAGATCGAATTGATGAGAAGGACAAACATGTTCCTTGGTCAAAAGTACATTTGCAAGCTGAGACGTAAGTATTTTCTTTGTTGGTTATTTTGAACGAGTGTGCTTGTTGTAAGCTTAAATATGGTGCTATCCTTGCAGGGATTATTGTGGTGTTCATGTTCTATCATAGTTACAGGCTTGGGATGGTTCGGAGTACGATGGAGGGTACACGATGCCAAAGTACTCAAAGGATGATATCCGTAAAATTAAGGTTGAATGCCTCTGGTGACTCATTACACACGAGAACAACTTACATGGACAAAATGTCCTTTCTAGGGTGGAAGACATCTTAAGGAATATGAAGAAATAGATGTTGGCCTTATGTAGCAATTTTTAGGCCTTGTATAGTAACTTTTATTAACAACTTTTAGGGTGAAAGACAAGTTGTATCAATTATGTAAATTTTAACAGCATTTTAACTTTGTAACAACTTTTAGCCTTTAGTAACAAGATTATGGGCACATGTCACAAGTCATTTAATTTCTTTAATGTAGCACTTTTAGCACAAGGATAACAGAAAATGGGATTGCCTTTGTCATCTGTAACAAGATTATGACTAACACACATATACAACACGACCTTATCATTATAACAACGTTTGACCTGTCCATAACAACCTTCTGGGCATGTATAACAATGTTTTGGGCAATCATAACAAGTTTCACTACAAAAAAGGAGGTTTTAGTAGTGGTTACATTAGTCGCAAAAGGCTAAAACCGCCAGTAATTATGTTTTAGTAGCGGTTATAAGCACAAACCGCAAGTAAATACGATGGTTTGACCACAAAAGTAGTTAGTAGCGGATATTTGTAGCTGTTTGGGGAAAGAACAGCAACAAATTTGGCGCCCTTTGGCGGGATGAGTAGTGGCGTAAATTTAGTAGCGGTTCTGGAAGGAAAAATCGCGAGAAAATG
This sequence comes from Mimosa bimucronata, assembly GCA_037074515.1. NCBI lineage: Eukaryota > Viridiplantae > Streptophyta > Magnoliopsida > Fabales > Fabaceae > Mimosa > Mimosa bimucronata. The sequence goes on from CM073438.1 coordinate 8,722,809, forward strand.
AATGGCCGCTGAATTAGTGGCGGCTTTCAGACATTAGTAGCGGTTATGGCCAAAACCACCACTAATTCAGCGAAATAAATGCAACTACATTTAATACAGGTGGAATTAGTAGCGGTTTGAGCCGCGGTTTTTCCTCAAACCGCTACTGATAGTAGCGGTTATTACATAACCGCTACTAAATTGAATAGTTTAAAATGGCTCGTGCCTTTTCTCTGAAAAGGCACGAGCTTTTGTTTAGGAGAAAGCGACGTGACGTGACTTCGACGAGAAACAAGAGGCTTGTTTTGTCCTATATTCCGTCAAAATCATGGTGAAAAAGGGCGATCGCAATAAGAGGACTATAACCGCTGAATAAGAGGAGGCTGAGGAGCGGCTTCGTAAGGAACTGGCTTAGCAGGCCGAGAGGAATCGTATAGAATAAGAGCACATCCGTATACAGAACCAGCCGATTCTAGAAGATGTAATCAACACATTCTGGAGTGGGGAAGAAAACTTGGACGGGACTGGAGGAGCGGATTTTGAAGAGATGGCATGTTGGTTGGACGATGAGGAAGATGACATTAAGGACATTAAAGTCCCTGATGGTTATTCAAGCAATATCTCAAGATGTGTGGACATGAACGCTAAGAAGATTGCCGGGTTAAAAAGCCATGACTGCCACGTTTTGCTCCAGCAATTCCTACCTCTGGCAATTAAAAGCATACTGCCCCCGGAGGTGTCTAATGTTTTAGTTCAGCTCAGTTCTTTCTACCAACGGTTGTGTGCAAAGGTTTTGGACAAAGCAGAGCTGGATCAATTGCAGGAGAAAATTGTTCTAACGCTCTGTCATATGGAGATGATATTTCCCCCGTCTTTCTTCACGGTCATGGTCATGGTCCATCTCACTGTACACCTTCAAGACGCAAAGATGGGCGGCCTGGTTCAATACCGCTGGATGTATCCCATAGAGAGGTCAGCTGATTCATTTTTCCAGTGATTTCATGATTTTGTTTCAGTTACCTGATTGAATTTTTACTTATAGATACTTGGGGAAATTGAAGTCGTACGTGAGGGAACAAAGCATCTCCAGAGGGTTCTATAGCAGAGGGTCACTCTGGTGACGAGGTATTAACATATTGTTCGCGGTATTTTGATGATGACATCGAGACTTCATTCAACCGCCCTCCTCGTGTCGATGACAGCCCCGCCAATGTCCAGTCACCTTCTAACACATTATTCCCGTCAATCGAAAAGCCAGTTGGAGGAAGTCGGTATTATAGGTTCACTCCCACTGAGAGGTTACAAGCACACAGACATGTCTTGACAAATTGCCTTCAAGGCCCTACATTTAGTAAGAATTCTAACACTATATACACGTATCATATTATTATTTTTTATTTCTAAACCACAGAACCCTCTCATATGTTCCATTGAATTTAAGGGATTTCCAGCATTATGTTAAATGCCAGCTTCGTAACCGCACAAGGTCCTCTGCAGAGGTGGATAAAAAGGTCCATCGAGAGTTTCTGGATTGGTTTGCATAGAGGATACTCAACGACAACAATCCCCATCCGCCTGATATGATAAATCTAGCAACCGGTCCACTCGACCATGTCAGGAGATATACGGCATACAACATCAACGGTTTCAAGTTTTGCACCGTTGCAAGGGATGAAGGTTCTCTCACCCAGAATTCCGAAGTCTTTGGCACATTCGGGACAAGGAGTTATGCCAGCTCACGGGATACAGACATGCAATTTGGAGACGTATCATACTATGGGAATCTCGTGGACACTATCTAGCTTAACTATCAAGGTCATTTCACCGTACCTCTCTTCAACTGCATGTGGGCAGAAACCAGAACTTCTCGAGGCATTACCTTGGACAGTTTGGGCATTACATCCGTCAATTTCTCGAGACTCATTCACACAGGGGAAGTGGCAGATGATGAACCGTATATTCTTGCCTCACAGGCGCAGTAGGTATACTATGTGAAAGATTGGACACACAAAGATTGGCACATGGTGATTCATATGAAGCCGCGTGACCTTTACGACATGGGTGACGAAGATGATCTGGAACTAGGCAGCCAGCATTTTGAACCTGAAAACTTCGACACCTCATTTCTGAAGAAGACGGTCATTTACCAGTAGTTAGGTGAGGATTTTCACTACAAATAATTTAAACAAATTTCAACACCATTAGCAATAAAAATTTACATATTTGTTTATTTTCTTTTTAGGAGCAAGAAGAAGATGATTGAAGCAGCCAACCACAATTATTTTTCATTTTGTAAAATTTTCATAACAATGTGTACCAAACATTCATATATCATGTTTTTTTTAAATGTAGCTTGAGTTTTTTTAATGAATAACAATTAGTAGCGGTTACTGAACCGCCACTAAATCTGCGGACAATTTTTAGTGGCAGTTCCAAAACCGCTACTAAATGCGCAGTTTATAACCGCTGTCCAAACAGCCACTAAATCCCGCACGGAGCACTATAAATATCCACTCCCTCCCCCCATTTACCTTCACACATTCATTCAATTCCTTCTCCCTTTCCTTCCAATTTGTCCTCAGACTGACCGCCAATATCTGATTTTTTGTTTTATAAATAATTTATCTTATATTTCTTTTTATTTTGAGTGTTTAATTTTCTATTATGAATTTATTTGTTTGCTAATCTATTTTTCTTAGGTTACAATATCGAATTATTTCGCATTTTTAGCGCTAAAAATTTTAATTTATTATTCATAATATTGTTACAACAAACTTAATTAGTTGTTTATTTTTAACTAATTCTTATTTTATTGTTTGATATATGATTTTATTATACATATGATGATTGTTAATATAGTTGAGAAATTTTTTTTTATTTTAACAATAAAAATATTTTGAAATATTCTAATTTATTATCAGTACTTTTTCAATACGTTTGATAATATATAATTAATTTTTGAATATCTGGACGTTTTTTTCCAACCTTAACAACTAGTAGCGGTTTGGTAAACCGCTACTAATAAATTGGCCCTAATTTTTTTTAAAATTTTTTTAATTAGGGGCGGTTTTAAACCGCTGGTCAAACCGCCACTAACCTGACGAGGGAAATTTTTAAAATTGGCCAAAATTTCTTTTTAAAATGTTTTCTTTTTTCATTAGTAGCAGTTTGAATCGCTGGTCAACCCGCCACTAAGCTGAAGATGGAAATTTTTTTATCATTATTCTAATTTTTTATATTAGTAGCGGTTTTTTATTATTTAGTAGCGATTATTATAACCGCTACTAATTAGTAGCGGCTTTGACTTTTTTACCAGCGGTTCTATTAACCGCCAATAAATGTTTGTCACGGGTGGTTTAGTAGCGGAACTCAAAACCGCGAGTAATGTATTAGTTACGGTTGGAACCGCTACTAAGTGACCTTTATAACCGCTACTAATACACGCTTTTTTGTAGTGCTTCATAACAGAATCAGTTATAACAGAATCATTTCACATTTGTCATTCCACTCCTTCTTATCTACAAGATCCACATATCAAAGCACACTCTAAATTTCATGGTTATTCCCCTAGCTTCTTCTCCAATAATTGATGCTACAATTGTTCTCAATTCTCCATAAGTAGTGTCTTCCTTTATGGTTCTTGATATGGTACTGCCCCCACATATTGCATCTTACCTTCTTCACCATTTATAAATCGTCCACCCATATGCAATAAACATATTACATGCTTCCCTAATGTCCCCACCATATTCTCATTCATCCTGCACAGGAACATTGTTATTCACAAGTAAATGATCAGATATAACGACTTAATGAGCATCTGTGACAATTTTATATTAAAGTAATGAAAACACCTTATTAAAATACCAACACATTGGTGTTAACCCAACAAAGCTTCAACCTTTTACTTCACCCTTGTTTTAGAACAAAATAACAAAGCACAAAACCCATCCCCAATAAAATTCATTCAAAATTTCAACTGTCTTCCAGAAAGTTGTTATTTACAACTGAATGACCTGCAATAACAATTATTTGAGCTCTGACGACAATAGAAATTTTAACTAATGTGAAAAATGAAAAAGCTACAGCATTTTCAGATTTCCCCTATTTTGGGACGAAAAAATAGAGCTTATACACCCCTAAACATAGCACCAACCCAAACCCTCATCAACAACAAATGAGAAACCAACTTACACAATAAATACATCAAAAAATCACTAAGGTTTGTGTCTAAGCATGTTTTATGTTCAAACATTCAACCAAAATTAGATTTATATGAAAAGTTTTGACCTTTGTTTCAAAACATTCATCCCAAATCACATTCCTAACAAACATGAGATATTGATTTTCTCAACATACCATTAGTTGAAGAGACAAATCCAAGAGTCCATGATTTTAGTTGGATGAAGATGGAAGATGGGTGATGGATGAAGGAGTGTTCTTGGTGAGTGTCTTCCCAGCCCCTTTGAGTTCGCTAACCACGTTCATGCTGTTGGGAGGGAGAGTGACAGTGAATGAGGGTGAGGGTGTTTCATTTAGATAATTATAAGGAGGGTAAAAGGGTCTTTTGGGTTTGGAACATAATAAAAATAAGGTCCCTTGTGACCCTACGTTAATTTGAGTATTTAGTGGAACTTTTCCTATATTATGTGTCCTCCAAGGGACCTCTAATTAATTTTCCCTTTTCTTTTTGTTTATGCAGAGGATGGACTACTACAAAAAATATTATCTACGTCCCCTTTTTACGTCTCTTTTTTAAATAAGAGATGTAGAAAAAAGGCGGTGACAAAACTATAAATATTTGTAGACTTTTCACGTCTCATATTTATAAATGAGACGTAGATTCTAACAAAATAAGGGCGGTAAATAATTAAAAAAACCAAAATAAAAACGAGAAAATTTTTCACGTCTCATATATAAATATGAGACGTAGAAAAGTACTTTTCACGTCTCACTTATAAAAGTGAGACGTGAAAAAAATTTTTAAAAAAGTTTTCACGTCTCACTTATATAAGTGAGACGTGAAAAAAATAGTTTCCATATCTCACTTTTAAAGTGAGATGTGGAAAGTATTAAAAAAACAATTTTTTTAATACTTTTCACGTCTCACTTTTTAAGTGAGACGTTGAAAGTCTTGGAAAGGGGCTTTCCACGTCTCATATTTTGTGAGACGTGGAAACCTCTTCCAACATAAAAAAAAAGGTTTAGATCAAAGGATCAGCTAACCAAATCTCTCTCTCGAAAAACAAAGTGAAAAGCTAAGGGAACCAGATCTGAAGCCCTTTCTGAGCTCTGCTCCATGCGTGATTTCCTTTGAGTGTAGCTTCCTTCCTTCTGAGCTTTCCTTCTTTCTGCAACAGTGAGCGTCGACGTTGACTGGCATGATTTCCTCCTCTCTCTCTTTGCCAGATTCTTCGATCTGTCATCGGAATGGCTATCAAGGTACCATTTTTATTTTGATTCTTCATCTATTCACTCTTTCGCAAATCTGGATTCTTCGTCCTTCTCGGCTCAACCTAGTAAATCTCTGATTTGATTCCTTTTTCTTATCCTTATTCAGCGCTGTTTTAGATCTGTACTTTTCTTTTTTCTATTTTTGTCCCCTGTTTCTCCTCTTTTTTGATGTGAATATCTTCGCAGTAATGTTTAATTGTTGGTGTTATTGGATTTAAGTTGAAAATATGGATTCGATGGACATCGTTGGGAAATCAAAGGGAGACGCTTCCCTTCCTAAAGGTACTTTTCCCCTTATTTTGTAAATTAGGTTTTGTTCGTCCCTAACTCTAACTCATTCCGGAAATTGTTTGAATGGACAAGATGATTCTGTGAGATTGAAAAATTGATTCTTTTAGAATTTTCATCATTTGGGCTTATACGCAAGAACCTGCCATCTCGATTTTACTTTAACTTATCCCACTTCACTAACTCCAAAAGATCCAGATGGCTAAGTTTAAAAATCAGAATATTTAGTATGCCTCTATATTTCTGCGATATCTTCATTATATTTTTAATTTTCAATCGAATATTAAAAATTGTTGATTATATTTTGCCTGAACAACCTAATGTGGCCTTATTTAAAACTGCATGTTATGCAAGATTATACATGGTACATAAGCTTTGTTTCTGATTAACTGGTGGTCATCAACAAGCCATACTTAACTGGATATATATTTATGTAAAGGGTCACTCGTACTCTCCAGTCGCCTGTGCTTTGGTTAAAGTCACTGCACTGCCATTGTCTCCTGTGGCCATCGATCTCCCCACCGTCTGCCACCGGTAACTTTCCCCTTTCCTTTCCTTTTGTCTTTGCTTTTCCATGTGCTTATGTATGTTCGTGGTTGTTGTAGTTTTTGATTCCTGTGTGACCTCCCTTTTTTCAAAAAACAACATTCAAGTTATGCAATAATATAATTTTCAAACTTGAACCGCGAGGAGGTTAGTTATTTGACTGGATTAAGTATAATATCTTTAGATTGTTAATCGTTTTAGTATTTATGAAAAGTTTGAAAGAATCTATCAATTTACTTTGAACGGCTCACAAGTTGCAGTGAAAACATTCAATGTGTAACTGTATAAGTAGATCAGAAATGGAAAAGTTGTGTTGGTTTGACAGTCACAAGTATAATTTTGTTAAACTTTGAATGAAAAATACTACATATTATTGAACAAATCACAAGAGCATTGAATGACATACTTCTAGTTACAGGGAGGGGTGAGAAAATTAATTTTTGGGCCAAATAATAGGAGTAAATTGTAGGTTATCCTTATAGAAGATTTGGTGTATCGTATCATGTTCATGTGAGTCTTTTCTATTTGAATTTTTTGTTGATCTTCAAATGGTGTTAGTTGAAATATCAATTTTGTTCTACTACATGTCCACTAGCTGTTGGCTATGCAGAGACTCTTTGGGTTGCATTAATATAAGTGCTTTTTTCTTGTGCGCCTTATAAAATTCTCTGTTTTGCATATATTGAATGTAATGCCTCACTGTTTTGTACCATAAAAACCACTTTATTGCATATCATCTTAAAGACTTGCAGGACTTGGTTATTCAAAACAGAATGAGTATAGGGTTGGAAATTTATTTGGCTATGTTCTTGCATTATTTGTCTAATACTAAAGGTGTTGAATCACTGGAGAACAAGCAAAGGTGGATGGTAGATGTGCGCTATGTAGCTGATGCAATACTGGCGCGAGACAAAGGCCTTCAGTGAGCAAAGTTGACCTTGAAATTCAAGAGAGATTTACTATAGAGTTTGGAGAAGAAGGTTGATTATATAGAATTTCACTCTAAGGATATATGTTTAGAAATATTGTTTGTAGTCTCTCGAGTAGATCAAATGAAATACAGTATTAGTTTAACATTTTTGTAATACTAGTTTGGTTACAAATAATAAAATTAGTTCTTTTTTCATTTTAAGTGTTGTATTTATATTATTCTTAATATTCGGATTTTTTTTGGATTGGGAATAATCATTTTCATTATAGAAAATATCCCTTTTTTTAAAAAAAAAGAGATGTGGAAAGTGGCCATTGGCCACTTTCTACGTCTCACATCTAAATGTGAGACGTGGAAAGTGGCATTTTTCACGTCTCATTTTTTAAAAAGAGACGTGGAAAGTTGGCACAGGTCACTTTCTACGTCTCACATCTAAATGTGAGACGTGGAAAGTGGCACTTTTCACGTCTCATTTTTGAAAAAGAGACGTGGAAAGTGGCCACTTTTCACGTCTCACATTTTAAATGAGACGTGAAAAGTTCCGACTTTCTACGTCTCCTCTATCCACGTCCCACCAAAAAGAGACGTGAAAAGTCCAAAAAAAGAGACGTGAAAAGTGTTTTTTGTAGTAGTATGTAATCAAAGGTCACTGGAAATGTGCTCCATTTTGGATATTATTTTCGGTGTTCGAAATTCAATTTATTTTGGTTTATTTACCATTTATTATGTTAGAATTGAGATACTGGATTTGAAGATAGCAAAGGTCAGGTATCCTATATATATATATATATATATATTTAAGAACTGAGTTTTCCATTTAGTTTTGGCTTATGTTATTTTAGTTCTTTTCTGTGTAAGCATGATGCTTTTCACCTTTTTGGTTTGCGTCTGTCATTTACTTTTGCTATTTGATATCACATTGCTATCCGTACTTTAGTACCAAATCAATTGTACTAATTACAGCTTGAATTGAGTTTTTTTTTGCATTGATATGCTAGATGTCCTGTCTTGTGTTGTCATGGTAAAGTTTTTTAGGGCTGAACTAAGTTGAATCTTAATTTTAAGCTTGATGGTTTGGTTAACTCCTCTAATTTAGTCCTTTTTTGTCTTTACTGTTATAATTATCATAGTTGTGTCATCATCATCATCATCAGAGGAGAAGAGCAGGGAAAAGGATGGAGAAGTTGATTTATGTTAATATCCCCCGATTGGGTAAATCACCAGATGCCTGTTTCGTAGGTTCAGCGAATGATTTATGTTAACCTTAATTTGGTTCAACTCTTGCTCGTTGCCTCCAAATATTTTACGTATATTTTATTTATATTTTTATTTTTAAGACATTTTTAACCGCACTCACTAAATCCAAGTATTTTTATGTTAAATACATTTTTTTTATGAAGTGCAATGCCCTCAAAATAAAAATACTTAGAAATTCATGAAAATATTTAATTGATAATGCATTTTTTAAATTAAAAGTACAAGATATTTATAATTATATATCAAATGAAAAAAAAAGTTAATTTTCAAATGACATTATATAATTCAAAATATAAAAATATTGATAAGACAAAAACCGTTAATTTAAACGGAAATTTAAACGGTAAAGGAGTTATGGGTCAAAATATGAAATGTCAGGAATCCTCAATTTAAACATTCAAAAGTTGGGAAGATTTTATGCAACTAAGCTAAAGTTAGGGGGTTATATGTAACTTAGCCAAAAACAAAACTTCAAAGATTGGTTGATGATGATTTATGACTAGGGCTTTGTTCAAGTGGGGTAGAGCTAAAAAATAATCAAATTAGACTAACACATAATTGGTCTAGCGGTGTAAGACCCCATTAGATCCTTTTGGATCTTGAGTTCGAGTTGTAAAGGAGACGCTTGTGTTGGGAGGGGAAGCTATGAACTCCGAAACTAGAGAAATAAATTGTTCGGATACCTAATAATATGATTCAAATTAGACGCTGATTACCCGTTAATATATTAAAAACATAATCAAATTAGAAATTAATGAGCCAAGTGTCTTAAGGTAATTGACAATTGTCACCAGCGCTGCTAGTTGTGGACTGTGCCTAGTACAAGTCTTAGTGCTGTTGAGTTAATCGATTGTTTTTGCATATACAAGTAAATGCTCACAAATGGTGTTTATTTAGCTTTTTTTATAAAAATATCTGGTGAAAAATGATTTTTTTTTTTTTTTTTACCCCAAGACCAGGTGAGAGATCCTCTTATTGTTCCGAGGACTCTGATAACTTCCTCTCTGGTGACCTAGATATTGGAAATTCTGGTCATTATGACAAATATTTTGGGCTTATTACCTAAGCTCAAATTGGCAACCGTTTGGCACATAATTCCAAGAGTCAGGAAGAGAATGTATGGCCATCAGCTGGCCCTGGAATTTCTGTGTACTAATTTGGCTAGTGGAATAGTCCCTACAAAGTTGGATAAGAAGTTAGATTTTGCCAGTGGAGGTGGTTGTATCATATCATGCTACTGAAACTGGCAAAACATTTCTCACGTTTGTCTTTCTTAATGCTTTCATGAGGAGACATCCGGATAGCAGCAATTCGAATATCTCATCATGAAAGCCTGGAAAAAGACAATGGTAAGAAATGTTTTGCCAGTTCCAGGGGCATGTGATATGATACAACCACCTGGCAAAACGTAGTATACGTTTGTTTCTGTTTTCAAAAACAGTTTTTCTATTTAAAAAGAAAAAAAGAAAAACTTGTTTGATAAGCTGTTTTAACAAAATTGTTTTTTTTTTCTAAAAAGAAAAAAACATACACTTGCTCGTGGAAATTTCAAGAAACAGTGGCAAGATGTTCTCTAGAATTGTTTTTTGTTCTCTCGCTCTCTCCTGAAGAAGACGAAGAGGAGGAAGGAATTGAAGAGAAGGTGAAAGTAGAGAGACAATCAAAGAGGGAAGGGATTGAGAAATAGATTGAATTTAGGAATATGAATGAAGAATTATGTGGTTTTCTTCTCCATGAAGTTCAAAGCAGGAACATCCAAATTGTGATTTTTAATATGAGTTATTGTGCTATGGAAATTTCCATTCCATTTTTTTTTATTTATACACCGGAATCCTATGCTATTAGCAACCGACTTGTCTTGTTCGTGGAAATGTAGGCTCATCAGTATTCTCATTCCATTTCAAGTATCTCTGGGCCTTTTCCCCCTCTTTTTTTTTTTTTTAAAAAAAAAGCTATGATGGGATGGGCCCACCCGCAATTTAAGCGCAAACTCTAATTCAATTGGTCAATCCCTGCTAACAGAGAGAGAGAGAGAGAGAGAGAGAGAGAGAGAGAGAGAGAGAGAGAGAGAGAGAGAGAGAGAGAGAGAGAGAGAGAGAGAGAGAGAGAGAGAGAGATCTCGAACATCTAAATCTTTCTCATTGTTTAATTTTCCTCTTTAAAATTTAAATGACTTTGTATTTACTTATGTTTTGTTTTCTTTTTGGATAAAAACTTGATGTTTTAATTTGTTCAGTGTGTGAATATTAAGCAAATTTCGCGAGCATTTGTTTTAAGTTTTTTAAAAAAATGATTTTAATTAAATTTTCTACCCCCTCCAATCCTAATTATAAGATCACTTTGACTTTTTTTTTGGAGAAATTAAGGATACAAAATTAATCACTTTAAAAGGCCTACAGCCATTTCCCCCCCTCAAAACTAATTTATCTTACCTATAAACTATCGTATAATACAATTACATGTAAAATGCATTAAAGTTAAGTGGTCTATTTGCTTTAATCTCCATAAAAAAAAAGTCAAAGTGATCTTATATTTAGGACCGGAAGAAGTATTTCTTCATATTTATGTTTAAAAAGTTTTATAAGTTCCCTCTTTTAAATAATTTGGAAATCACCTTTTTTAAAAATTTTAATGAGCAGGCCCTCAATATCAGTGAAACTGAATTAAAATGATTTCTAGAATAAATCCACAAATGTTTCCCAATAAACATGGGACCATGTATCAAATTGTAAGTGTGCTGCGGAAAACAAATACTCCTATGAGAGAAGTAAGAGTGAGGCAAACTCGGAGAGGAATGAGAGAGTTGGAAAGTCAAAGTGGCATTTTATCAAGGGTAAAGGGTAAAAATGACCCTATACTTATATTTAAGGTGTATCTGACACCTTGTATTTTTTTTGGTTCAAAATTGTCCATCAACTTTTAAATTTGGGTTAATAAAGACTTTTCCGTCAAACTGGCCAACCGACGTTTTAAATTCGGGCCAATAATGACTCCTCCGTCAAACTGACCCACGAATGTTTCAAATTTGGGCCAATCCTGACTTTCCATCAAAGTGGCCCAATTTCCGTTAACTTTTTATTGACCCAAATTTGAAACGTCTGTTAGTCCAATTTGACAGAAGAGTCATTATTGAATCGAGTTTGAAAGTTGATGGACAATTTTGAGCAAAAAAAAAAAAAGTACAAGGTGCCAGATGTACCTTAGACATAAATACAAGATTATTTTTTACCATTCAACCTTTTATCAATCATATCATATTGTATAGTACTCCCTCCGGTCCTAAATATAAGACCACTTTGACTTTTTTTTGTGGAAGTTAAGGAAGCAAATTAGACCACTAAATTATAACATATGTCATATGAAATTAGATTATAGGTTAGTTTATAAGTAGAATAAATTAGTTTTGAGGAAAAAAGATTATTTTTTTGGACTGAAACTACTTTTTTTTGGATTAGAAAAAAAAGTCAAAAAAGTCAAAGTGGTCTTATAATTAGGACCGGAGGGAGTATAATTTTTTTTTTGGGCAGAGTATAAATTATTGCTTAAAGGTTCGTCTAAAAAAATTTAATTCTTAAAGGAATAATAATTTTTTCTTTCATTATTGGAGTCCTCCATCTTCTTTCGTGTCTTATGAAGTTGATCTCTCCACCATTTAAATTTCAACAAAACACAATATCACACACAAATTTTCTCTTTGAAAATTAACGATATGAATGTTAAAGAAAACTCCATTATAATTATTTGGTTAACCAAAAATATTTGTAGAAACTTTGTTATTTTGGAATAACCATGTCACGAAACATGAAAGCGAATTGCAAGACAAAATTACTTTATCATAATCAAAGAACTCAATTGATATCATGATCATAAACTGAGTTACTTAATAGGTAGAAATTACTTTATGCATAGATCAATCCCTGAATTGAGCTCACGTAAATGTGATGAAGTAGGATATTCCATTGAAAATTTAACTAAATTCATAAAATTTTCTTTCTTTTTTTTTTTTATAAAAGACAAAATGATATTAATAATCATAGAAGTTTTATAACAACAGAAATGAAAACGAACTAAAACGTAACAAATTAAGCTTATCTAAATATGCTAAAGAAACAGTAACTATATTAAAAGTAATAAAATCCTAAAGCAACGATTGAATGTTCTGGCTCAAAGTGATTGCTTGTAGCTGTGCAATAAAGTCAGACTAATGTATGAAAAAGAATGTGAATTAAATGAGCATGATAAATTGAAAACACATACAGATCGCCCACTAGTAAAGTTCTCACATCTGTAGGATTTGAAAACCCACAACCTTATGATTATGAGTCAATCCCTTTACCAACTAGACCAATCTTTATTGGCAAAACTGATATATGCTCTAATGTTACGCAAAGAGATAAGTTAGAAATAACAAGGAACACATTTATTCAAATTAACTAATTAATTTTACTTTATTAATATACCTAAATTTGATTAATAGATTGGAACAATTACACATAGGTCTCAAGCAAGAGAATTAATTTCAAAGAGGTTCTAAGGAGTTATTAATGACAACTATTAACAACTACAATAACCTTAGTTAATAAGTGAACAAATTGTCTATAGACCTATCTAAAATTATTTCTCCTACTCGGATCCGACCTGCAATTCTCCCTAATTTTATATTAGAGACCGGAATAAATACTCCTATTAAATATGGCAACAACTCAAAGATATGACCCACCCAATCGCGAGAGAGTCTTTGGGTCATAAACTGTACAATGCCATGGGATGACTTCATACTGCATTTATAAAACACTCATGCCATTTCAAGAAAGGACTTTTACACGTACAAGTTGAAATTTTCATATTTGAAAAGAAATGAACTGATTTGATCTGTTTTTTCAACTACCATCCCAGAAAAAGTCATATTCGTTGAAATTCAGACGTCGTGATGAGCGCAATAATCGAAATATACATTCTATATTGTTTAAAATTTTGAGAAATGTCTGATCGGAAAAAAATTTGAGAAATGTGGCACATTGTGTAAAGACTTTAATTTCTGAATTCAATTATATATTTGTATAAATTAACAGAGATTAGTAAAAATTAATTATCCATAAAATATATGTGTTGGTTACTTACAAAATATACTTTATAATTATTGTCTATATTGGAACTAAGTTAATTTGGGAAAGTCGTTTTAACAATAACAAAAATGAAATTATGAATGTTTAATTACTACTCCTTCCGTTCCTAAATATAAGACCTATTTACCTAATTTCATTAGATTAAGGATGTTAGTTAAGTTAGTTAAAATCACATTATATTACCAAAATATCCTAATCACACTCCTTTATTCCCACCCTCCCTCTCGCCTGTTTATTATTGAGGAACATCAATGGGGATAATTTAAAAAAAATAAGAAAAAAATAGAAAATGACCTTATATTTATAAATAAGTTCACCTCCCGAAATATGTCATATATTTAAGAACGGAGGGAGTATTTCACTTGCCAATACTATAATATTTCAATTTTGTTCCCATAATGTATAGATTCTAGATAATAAGAATATATGGATTCTGGATGGCCATGTTTCTAGAAGGATTCAACGTAGTTTTACAGGTCTATATACTATTGGAAAATAAAGTAAGAAATAGGAATCAATCTTTTTATTCAAGAAGCTGGTTATAGACTCCAGAACAAAAATTCGCATGACAACCTGCTTATTATATATATGTGTGTTTAATAAAAATAATTTAGAAAATTATTATAAATTTGAGAGATTAAATTAATAGAACTTTGTATTTAGATTAAAATACACCTCCTAATTAGCTTTAATATATATGTAGAACCTGAAGGAGGGCAACGATCATCAATTTTAAATAAAAAAAAAAAATACTAAAACAAAGTTCTAAATTGCTGCAAAGCTAAACAATTCTATTACCAGCGTGGACTGTTTAATTAGATCAAATTGTTAGGGTTTTAAATTTAACTAATTATATTTTCATTTGACACTTAAACAATAATTTTATGCGATGTTAAATTCTAATCATTTGAAATACGTTCCAAAAATTAAGGTGGAAAGTGGAGTGAATGAAAAAGAAAAGAAATGGGAGCAGAGAGAACTAAGTTGACTATTATTGAATTGATCTTTTAGAACCTAGGTAGAAATTAATATTCCCTCATCTTTTTTACTATAATATTTTTTCATCAACTAATTTGGGTGAATTAACCAATAACAATTAACTCATTAAATTTATCTTAGTTAAATAAAAATTTATATTATGTCCCTGTTAAAGAGATTTTGAATGAGAGGAAAATATTCAGATGAAAACTTGAGAGAAAAATAAGATGAACCATAATGAAATGCAAAATTAGTAAATTATTATTGATGATTCTTTAAGTAACTTATAAGTTATAATAGGATTCAAAAGGAGTATAATGTTAGAGTTCAGTACAGTGAATAAAAGGTAACATTAAACATCACTTAAATTTTATGTAATAATAATTCTTATTAACTATTTTTAGTTTTTACGCTGAACTAGATACAGGCGATGAAATAGACGAGTAAACACTGCTAATTTGAGGTATCTAATTCGTATATATTAAGAAAAGTTATCTAACTCATTAAAAGTGTCATAAATTTAAAAGCTTTCCCAATTACCCTCATTTATAAATTGTAACACTCATTAATTAATTAATTACAAGGAAGACTTATAATAATGACAATTTTTTTCAAACTAGATTTATATATAAAAAAAAAAAACCAAAACAGTTTCATAATCCTAAATGTACGATTTATTTATAATTTTTATCAATATATTCCAAAACCACCTATATTGATGGTTCACATTTGACCTTGTTGCGGCTAAAATTGACTTAAGACCTTTCCTTAACTACTTTTCAATCTCATTACTCCCATCCAAGACCGTACAAACCAAAAAAAAAAAGAAAGTCTCCTCTGACAGTCTGACTGCCCTCCTCTCTCAACTTGCTCTCTTCTTAACTCTCTCATTAACCCCACGCGCCCCTCCTTCCCTATATAATCCAACCCTCACTTTTCTCATCCTCATCATCATCTTCTTCTTCGTCATCATCATCATTATCTTCTCCAAATTCTCCCCATATATTTCATACCTCACTTCTTCAAACCCTACCTCACAATACCCTTCCTTACCAAAGCTGCCATTACTATTATTATTATTATTATTCAGTACACACATACAAGCTACAAAGATACTCATCCACTTTTATCACATTTCTTGATCCCCAGAGAGAGAGAGAGAGATGAATAATAAGAGAGTAAAGTATAGTGAGAATGTGAAGATAGTGCAGATTGAAACTCAGTTTGTAGAAACCGATATCTCCAACTTCCGAGCCATGGTTCAGAGTCTCACAGGAGAGAACTCCTCACCAGCGGTTTGGGCTGGAAAAGGGCTTTCGTCGTCGTTGTCGTCTTCTTCTTCGTCTTTGTCTTCACTCGCAACAATAGAGGCAGCAGAAACTGATGGTGGTGTTGAAGCAAAAGCAAAAGTAGGGAACATTTGTTATTATTATGATAATGATGCTGTGGCAGCTGTGAGACCTGGTGAAGATGAAGGAATGATGAATGATAATCATCAAGGAGAAATTAAATATGAAGAAGATGAAGATTATGTTCTGTCTTTCATGAAAGTCAACAACTTATCCTTCAAAGACTTCGACATATTGATGTCTGAGTTTCCTCTCATGGAGGAGCTTCCATTGTTGTAGCATTTTGAGATTTACTACTACGTATGTACTAGCTAGCTACCATATATCATTAAATTTTCCTCTTTCTCATTTTTTTGTCTTGTGGTACTTTGGTTTTGCTTACGCAACACTGAGTATATAAATTTCATATAAAACAAGGTTCCATATGAGGAGCGAACTATAACTATAACTATAGAAGAACAAAATAAAGAGGTAGGGACTGTAATGATAGGCCAAATAATGAGTGTGGGGCTATTAAGCAGGAAGACTCGCCGTCTAGTGTCTTCTCCACACTTTCCATTGGTGCTTCATTTCTAACCTCACACAATTGGATAACGCCCCTTTGTATTGCCTACTTGCTCGGCTCTTGATTTCTTTTTCTTTTCTTTTTTTTGAAAATCAAATAATAATCATACGTATATATAATCCTCCTAGTGGAAATAATTATACTCGAGGTAACATTGGATATGAAAGTAGATATATGTCCTAGCCGAAATTCAGATAATGGTTCATGTTGTCATGAATTAACGTGTTCCATTAACCTCAACCCATTCGTCTCAACTCTTGGATACTCCCTCCGGTTCAAAATATAAGAGGTAATATAGCAGATTTTTTAGTCTAAAATATAAGAGGTAACATGCAAAAATCATAGTAATAAATGTATGTTTTCCATTTATACCCTTATATATTAAATGATGAAAAAAGGGGCGAGAAAGTGTGTATAATAAATGTGTAAGGGTAAAAATAGAACACTTTATTAAATCTACTTATACTAAATAATTCCAATATTTTATTAATATATGTAAAAATATTAACTATCTCTTATAATAAAGATCGGAGGAAGTATGAGGTAAAGTAGTCGTCTAGAGCATAAGGTAAAGATGCAATACTCTATCTAATTCATATTATAAGCCAACTCTAAGTTATCGTCAGTGGGTTCAATTAACGAAATGATTGGGCATTCGACCATCTTGACGAGTGTTCCATTCCTGGGAAGTATCACTTAGTTATGGTTTCAGTCACGGCGGGCTACCTTTGTGAACAGAAAAAAGGGCTTGCTTATCATGCTCCGGAGCCCAAAAGAACATGCCCCATTGGAACATGTGTAACATCCTAGAAATTAATTGATAATTAGTGGGTGTAATTAGGAATTGATTAAGGGAAAATGATGAATTATGAGGATATTCGAGGAATTGCTGGAGGACTTTAAAGGTGTAGTTTCTCCCTTATTTTAAGGAAAATATTTTGGAAAAAAAATTTGGCTTAAAAGAGGTTATTGTGGGAGAAAATAATTAGAGGATGGTATGGGTAAATTTTCAAAGTGAAAAGAAAAATTTATAGCCCAAAAAAATATCTTATTTTGAAGACTGTTAGGGCCTAGTAGTCTATTTTCCCGTCTTTATTTTTATTTCCCCCCTTTTCCCTGTTTTTCTCTCTCCTCTTTTTCCTTTTCATTTCACTCCCTTCTCTCCCTCTCCCTCTCCCCCTCCTCTCATTTTTTTTCCCGACCGTGCGTGTTCTCTTTCCCCTCTCCGTTCCACGCTACCAAAGGCGACTGGCGACAAGACCGCCGGCCAAGCAGGCAACGTCGTCGCCTTTCCCCCTTCCCCCAATCTCCTTCTCCACCCTTCTATTTCTCTCTCTTTTCCTTCCTCGAGAGGCCCATCATGGGTGAAAAAAGGGAGTTTTCCAGCGACTTTCGTTGGAAAACGGCAAGACGTCACCACCTCCAACCTTCCCCAACCTCATATATCCTTCCTTTACCTATTTCTCCTCCGATCTACTCGTGCAGACATAGACCAAAAAGTAGTTCACCGGAACTTCAGGAGCTCGCCGGCACTGGAGCGGGTGGTTTTCCACCCATATTTGGACTCTCGTAAGTCTCATCTACACACCTATATCCTTAGTTTTTCCGATTTGTTCCATTTCAAAAATAGGTCTTATTTGAGTTGGGGTTTTTGGAATATCTAAACCCATTATATTGAAGTTTAATATGTGATTTAGAAATCCCTAAAGAGATTTTCAACTGATTTGAATTTTTCCAATTTATTTTGAATTTTCAAATTTTTTAGCTTAGGAAAATTTGGGGATTTTTTTATATGACTTGTCTAAGATAAAAGGGTTAAAGATCAATTTTATCAACAGACTGTTGTCCAAGTTGCAGATGGCACAATTGACAATTGAAAGGGTTAAAAATACTAATGGACCTTTTAACTAGGGGCAGATTGGCCAACGCCGTTAAAAATACCAAACGTCCATTACAAACTTTAGTGGGGCCCACAATTTTTTAAATATAAAAAGTGTGGCCCACAATTTTTTGTGGCGTTAAAAAGCAATTTTACCAATAGACTATTGTCTAGGTTGCAGATAGCACAATCAACAATAAAAAGCGGTCAATATCACCAACGGACCTTTTAACTAGGAGTGGATAGGCCAATGCTGTTTTATTTATGCAACCCGCCATTAGTTGTGGGACAATTGGCGCAATGATGCCCACCTAGCAGCTTGTTGAATTCCACATGGCAGACATAATTTCACCTCACCCACCCTCACCTTCACCCTTACCTACCGTCACATACCTTCACCCTTGATGACAGAGCCCTCGCCATAACCATGGACGAAAGAACACTCGAGGATGGTGAACGGAAACGGACGACATACACCCTCATCCTCACCCACCGTTAACAATCTAAAATGTTCCACAGTCTAAAATGTGCCACACGGCAACTTGTCACAGTGGGAGGGATTTTTTAATTGTTTGGGGGTATTCTGGTATTTTCCTATTATTAATCCATGTCATAGTCTAAAATGTGCCACATGAAAACTTGTTGTCGTCACGTCTCCAAATTAAAATTAACAGTCAACATCCATAAGTAAAACTGTATTGGTTAATCCTCCCCTCGTTAAAAGGTCTGTTGGTGATAATGACCCTTTTTATTGTCAATTGTGCCATCTGCAACTCGGACAATAGTCTATTGGTAAAATTGCTCTTTAACCCCATAAAAAGTTGTGGGCCACAATTTTTTATATTAAACGTAACGACCGTTTGATATTTTTAACGGCGTTGGCCAATCTGTCCCCGGTTAAAAGGTTTATTGGTATTTTCGATCCTTTCAATTGTCGATTGTGCCATCTACAACTTGGACAACAGTCTGTTGGTAAAATTGTTCTTTAACCCAAGATAAAATGGTGGTTTAATTTCTAGAGTTTTATTACGATTATATGATGATATTAATCTGGTTGGTTTGGTTGAAATTTCATTTGGTAGAATTTTGGATTGGTAAAGTTTGGAATAAATTAGTAATTGAGGATGAATTCTTTGAATATGGATATTTGAAGTTAATTGTTGAATTCTATAAATTAATGGATGTTAAATGTTGTTGGTTGGGTAAACATAATTGAATTAAGAGGATTTATTTGAATAGATGATGTTGGATATTGAGATCAGGATGGATATGAATTGAGGATCTTGAGAAATCAAGAGCAAGTCAAGGTTGAGTCACACAAGGCACAGACAACAAGTGGACTATCAGCAGCAACCAAGACTTAGTATTCTAAAGTCAAGTGAAAGTAAATGGTATGTGATGTATGGAAGTGTATGTACGTGTATGAAGTGTGTAGGTACGAATATGGAGTGTATATGCAGCAAGAATGGTCAGAGAATAGCGACAGTCAGCAAAAACAGGGGCTGACTCAGGTGGCTCGCAGTCTCTTCGCCGCGGCGAGGTGACGGCGAGGAATCAAAAAGTAGCTCGCCGTGGGTGCGAGTGCACGGCGAGGAGTAGCTGATTATGCCGCTGAACAAAAGGCAAACTGCAGAATTCTTAGAAGCTAACACAAGTTGAGTGAAAGTGTGATATACCACTTCAAGCAAGTGCAAATCAGTCAGAGCAAGTATGCTATGCACAAGTAAGCTTCAAGCAAGAAGAATGTGACTTGGGGGATAGATTCATGCACTCAAAATCCAGCAAAGGTTAGCATTCACAATTAGTGCAATAAAACTACCACTAAAGCAACCAAGCACACAAGTAAGTCAATGAACCAAGAAAATGCAAAGAGTAAGCATCTATACCAATTTTCAAGGGTGTTTCAAAATATGATATGCAAAGATGAAAAATAAACTAAGATGCAACTAAGCTAAAATTCAACTAGAAACTAGACCCGGCCAAAGCAAGTTTGACAACCGGCTACTAGGAAACCAATTACTTGGCTCCCCGGCAATGGCGCCACTTGAAGAACACCTCATTGGGGTTATGTCAGTGCAGTGCCGCCTCGAGTCCGCTCTCTAAGAAATTAAAACCCGATGGGATAGTGGAAGCTAACCCTGGGTATCGATCTCAAGGAGCCTAGTGTAATATGGTTCATAATAGCTAATATGTAAACTTGAAAAGGAGGGTAAAAAGCATTTTTGTTTGGTTTTAGTATGAAGTTTGGTATGTGCGAAAGGTAAGGTAAAAGGTTGGAATTAAAAAAATGAGATTTAGATGAAAATGGGATAAAGATCATTCTTGATGAATGAGAGATTTGGGAATCATTGCTTCTAAAGATTTTTAGGGAGTTTAATTAATTTCTAAAGAACCCTAGAGGAACCCCTCTAGGCTAGGCTTAGGTTAACTTAATTAATGCCGGAACCCCGCACATTACTTAATTTAACCCAAGATGATTAAGTTCAAAATCAAGAAATAATTAACTATGCAAGACTTTTAAATCCACAATTTGGGTCACCCCATAATTGCTCTAAATTTCTCTATAAACCCTAATCTATTGATGGCCACCCATACAATAAATCAAGGCCTAAAGAGTGTTTTCCCAATGTCTCAACACAATCAATTAATTTTTATGCCATCTCCCTCAAGCAAACAACTTAACACTCTTAATCCACTAACCAAGCCACCTTGCATTAGCACATGATTCTCACCAAGAGATTAATAAAACTATGAACCCATAAATTTCATTAAACTCAAAGTTAATAAATAGCAATGTCAAGCATTTGTACAAGAAGGAAATAACAATAACATAGTTTCTTAACCCAATAACATAAATGCACCCAACCAAGTGCCATAAATACACTTAACCAAATGTCATAGATGCATTCAACCAAATGCCATAAATGCACTCCTAGAACCTTAGAAAAGCATAAATACAACAAATGGAAGAATGATTAGAACTAGAAAAACTCCCTTATTCAAGCTTCAAGCTCATCCCTTGGCTCTCACCACCAAGAATGGTGGAACCTAGCTGCTACTCTCCATGGAAGAACCAACAACAAGAGAGGAAGGTGTGGAAGTCATGGAAGGAAGGAAGGAGAAGAGAAAAAGATGAAGATGGAGAAGAGAGAGCTAGGGCTTGGAGGGTGTGAATGTGAACAAAATCTGATCTAATGGGGTGTGTCTTTCGTGTTTTATGTTCCCCAAGTCGGGTCAAGTGAGTGGAGTATTCAAGTTGGACCCAAATCAGGCCCAAAAAAGCGAACTGAAATTTCTGCAGAACGTTCGATCGCCGTCTGCGAGGTGCTGTTGCTTCTGGAACTTTGGGGCCTTTCTCGCCGTGGGATCGCCGCGGCGAGGCCACGACGAGCTACATTCTTCTCTGCCAAAATTGAAGCTTGTTCGCCGTCTGCTCACCACGACGATGAGCCTTCATTTCTGCCTCTTTTGTTCGGCCTTTTTCTTCATCCCGGGTCCGATCTTTTGGTCCTGAACAACCATGCAAGTGAAAATAAGATAAAACCAAGATCAAATAGCCCTATAAATTAATTAATACAATTAATCTATAATTATCGCTAATTACTCCTAATTTTACACTCATTTCCCTTTAGAGTTTGGGATATTCAATTAGACATTATTAGACCAAACTTGCATCTTAATCATGTTAATTGCCTCAATTTAAGCATATAAAAGCATTACAAATCAGATATTTGTCAGTCAAAGAACATTGGGACGTCCCGGTCCCGGTCTATATCCCGGTCCCTTCCCGATGGGACCAGGTCACCCTTAGGACCGGTACAGGGACCGGGATGCAAATGGCGTCCCGGCCTTCTTTCGGTACCAGGACTCTAGAAAGGGGTGTCTCAGTTTCGTCCCGCTATGAGAACAGCCCTAGTTTAGTTGGGGTGTTTGATTATATTGTTAAGGAAAGGGTTTTAAAGAGATATTGGAATGTGGTTAATTGCACATTTTAATATCCATGTTAGGTGAACTTTTTCTAACATGGCTAAACTAATTTGGTACATTAAATTTTATTATCCATGTTAGTTTGTTGCCTAGGATGTTTCTTTTCTAACATGGGTAGATTTATTTAACAGTTGAACTTTTAATATCCATGTTAATTGTGATTTGGTAAAACCTTTCTCTAACATGGATTTGGGCTTGTTTCTTAAGGCAAATTCTTTTCTAATTATGATAGAACTTTAAAGGTTTTGGTAGTTTTCCTTCTATCATGGTTAGCTAGCTTGATTTGAATTCTACGAAATTTAAGTAAAAGTTTTTTCTACCTATTTTATGTCACTTGATTAGTCGAACTATTTTTTAGTTAGTTTTAATTGAATCTTGTTTATATTCGGATTTGTGGTTAACTTAAGGGATTTAGAAAACGAATGTTACAACATAAGTTAGGAGTTTTGCCCTTAAATTGTGAATAAGTCTAACCCTTTTCTAAAATTTTGTTAAATAAAACTATGTGCTTCACTACGATAGTGAGATGTGGTGACAAATTAACTAACTTTTTTCTTGAAATAAAATATCTTTTTCAACTTTACACATATGTAAGAGCATAAAAATCCACATTTTAAGTTTTAAAATAAATTGTAATAAGAGTAATATTAGATTAAAAAGATTTCATAAATGGACAACCAAATGACGTACTATTATAGATCAATAATTTCTTGTAGCAGCCCCAAAAAAATAATTTCTTATATAGCCACCCTGTATCTGAATAGGAGGAAGTAGAGTCTATACTCCTTTGCTACTAAATATATAACCTATTTATGCAGGTGGGTTTGTTTCTAAATACAAGACCTCTTTCTATTTTTTCTGATATCTGTCCTAAATTATTCGTATTAATACTTCTCAATAGTAAATAGGTAAGTGAGGGAGGGTAGGAATAAAGCAATATAACTAGGGTAATTTGGTAATATGATGTGCTTATAACTAACTTATCAAATATCCTTAATCTAATTAAATTAGATAAATATGTCTTATATTTAGGAATTGAGGCATCGAATAATATTTTCCAATTATCCCCGGCCTTCTTTCATTTATTATTTCTCTCATTATTTTTCATTAAAATTGGAACACATGCTTCTAATTCTAACGAGATACTTCATTGTGAACATAGGTAATTACTCGTATAATTTAATTAATTATGTTTTTGAAGAAACCATCTCAAAAATTCTTTGACGTCGGACCTTGGTACATAATGTGTTAATTAAATAAGCATTTTGTTCACAACACACACATTTGTGTGTATCTGTGTGTGAGTTCATATGTATAAACCGTATTGCGTTGATGTGTTCATATAAACCGTATGGTCAACGGGGGTTCGAATAATGTTCAAGCTTTTTAGAAATGGACTGGGTCGATTCTCCCATCTATTACATTACATCTCTCTCTTTTCTATGCGCGTGGGTGGCTTTTTCTGTTTTTCAAGCCAAAATATAAAATTTTCTCAATAAAAAACTGAGAATAATAGCTCTTTATATATTGAGGAAGTTTAATATTTTGGCCATATAAAGCCAGCCCCACAGGTACAGAGAGAAGATAGAGATGCAATAAATGTTAGAATCGACTACCATATCATTTCAAGGTCCCATCTCTGAACATTGCCCACTTGTTTCGTGTAGCAGCTATTGATTAAAATCTCCATTAATTGTTTGCTTTTTTGTTAGGGTGTCAGGATTTATTTAAACCTTGAAAAAGTTAACCAATCATTATGAATTGAAAACATAGAAAAGTCCGAATCTGAAATTAAAAAAAATGAAGAAGAAGAAATCTAGCCTGTTTAATTTCCTATTTTCCGAAAAGTTTTTTTACTAAGAAAAAAACTTGTTTGAAAATGTTTTTTATTACATGCTTTGAAAATTTAAAAAAAAATGAAAGTTGTTTCGAAAAACTAATAAAAGTCAAAACATCTTTTTGACGTTATATTACCTTTGTTCAACAAATTTAGAAAAGAGACGGAAGACATTATATTTTCATTAGCGAAAATTATGTAAACATAAAAAATATTCTTTCACACCCTACTCAAAATAATATTTCAAACAGAATTTTTCAAAAAAAATATTTTCAAAACTTAATCTTAAGGAGTACTCTACAGAGTTATTATATTCTAACAACGTATAAAGATTATATATGTTAGACTAAGGGTCTATTTGGATTAACTATTGAAGAATAGCTTATGAGAAAAAAAGTTAAAAAAGTTATTTTAGATAATAGATTTTAGAGAATAGCTTCTGAGATTGTAGAAAAAATAGCTTCTGACAAAACCTAAGTTTTCTACCCCCAAACCTAGGTTTTCAGGCAAAAAAACTATTATGCAAAAGCTGTGAGTGTTTGTCTAGCTTAACTGAAACTTAGGTTTTGACAGTTAAAAGCTATTCTGAAAAAGCTTAAAGTGTTTGTCTGCTTGATTTTGAAACCTAGGTTTGAGTGAAAAAAGCACTTTTTTCATCCACCCAAACAGGCACTAATAAGTGTTCGTGTCCACCCTCGATGGGCCGAATCATCCGAAAGAAGATCCGACTGATGAGAAGCAACCTGTGAGAGTTGACAGTTGACTCAATCAGTAAATCATTTCCTTTTAGGGAAATTAGATAATCTGTCATAATTACTTATTGGTGATATATATATATATATGAGAGGCATCAATAACGATGGCAATCTTTCTTTCTGACGTTCATTTTGAACTCTATATAAAGGGGGTACCCCTCAGTGTAATCTTCACGCCCAACCACAGTAATCTTTAGCTTCTTCCTTTCTCTCTATTTTCTAAGGCGATTTGCTGAGCAAATGCCCTCTAGGTTCTCGTAACCTAGATAGTGTATAAGCCTTAAGAATCATTTGATTATCGACTTTGATATTATTATTTTGTTTGCTCTTTGTATACTAGGTTACGGTTCGTGAACCGGGTTCAAGTTTGAGCGTTCGAGAGTTCAGGTGCTTGTGTTCCAACAGATTATAATAAAATAAAACCTTGAAAAATTAATGTAGCTTGTTATTAAATTTGCAATTTTTTATCTACATTAATTTTGCAATTTATTCCTATATCATTTTTATTTTAAATGTGTGTATTATGATGTAATGTAAATTATACAGACATGCTTATAGCATTTAATATTGGGTTAAGGGTCGATTTTCCCTTGAAAGTTTTACCTTATATTTAATTTTGCCTTGAAAGTATTTTTTGTTCTAATTTTAAACTAAAAATATTAAAATAGAGAAATTCTGCACTTAATCATTGAAAAAGTTAAAATATTGTCAGTCAACATCAACTTTTTAATAGTCAACGTAAGTTTTTTTTTACGGAATATGGCGATTTTACTATATTTTGAAACTTTCAGGACAAAATTGACCTTTAACCCTTTAATATTTTGATGCATTAATCCCCAACTTGCTTGTATAAATGAAGAAAATCTATTAGAGTTTTTTTTTGTGACAGGAAAATACCTTATAGGTAACAAGGAAGTTTATCGCACTGCTATAAGACCAACAGGTAGTAGGGCTATATGGTACGATATAGTAAATGTTAAGCTTTGAAATGCCAATATAAATATAAAATGGGGGTAGCTGAGATGATGATGTTGAAATATATGTAGTCATACAAAAAAAATAAGATTCGTAATGATTGTATATATATATATGAATGGCTGGAGTGGTATCAATTAATGAGAAAAAGGTAGAAAATCGTTTGAGGTGGCACTACAAAAAAACATCTTATTTCCGACGGAATTCCGATGAAATAGCGGCGGAAATTCCGTCGGAAATATTTCCGACGGAATCATCGACGGAATTCCGTCGGAAATTACCGACGGATTGATTCCGTTGGTGATTGCGTCAGAAAATAAAATTTCTGACGGAATATCCGTCGGAAATTTAGTCCCGCAATTACCGACGGATTTTCCGTCGGTAATCCGTCGGAAAGTGGATTAAAAAGAAAAAAAAACAAAAAACTGATATAAGAAAACGAATTTCACTTTGGCCCTAGCACAAATCGCGCCGTCCCCTTCCTCCTTCGTCTTCTTCCGTTATCGTCTTCGTCTTCTCCGTCGGACTTCGCTTCGCGCCGTCCCTATTCCTCCCTCGCCGTCCTCCGCTCTGCTCAGCGTTCCCATTCGTCTTCTCCGTTCTTCGCGTTCCATCGAAGTCCAGCGAGGAAATTTCTGTTCACGCCGTCCTCCTCTCTGCTCGGCGTTCTTGGTCTGTTCGTCTGTGTTCACTGTTCTCAGTTTGGGTACGAAATTTCTGAACTTCCTTGGAGAAATTTGAATTTCGCCACTTTGCTTTGAGATTCTCATGTCGTTTGCCTTATTTGTGTTTGTTCTTTGTTCATCCATTCTTGCTTTGCTTATTTGACTTGCCTCCTTCCTCCACCCTTCATATCTCCCCTCCCCAAAAGCTCACCGTATGTTTCATATTTAATTATCCATCATTCCCAATCTGATTTCTTCTTTCTCTTACATTTTGATTAGCTGTTTTCACATTTTATTTTAATAGCTATCATTCTTTTGGATCCCTCCCCCCTCCTACTTGATTTCCAAATCATATATTTTCCTATGTTTGCACACTTTATTGTGGATTCTCATCTCCACGTGCGTTTGCAGGTAGTCCTTGATTTGGATGAAACATTGGTTTGTGCATATGAGACATCAAGTTTGCCAGCTGCACTTCGTACTCAAGCAATAGAAGCTGGTTTGAATTGGTTTGAACTGGAATGTATATCTTCAGACAAGGTTTGTTACTCGATATATTGCATTGGCATGTCTAGAGCCATAGTACTCTGTATTTACTTGAGCATGTTGAACCACCACTCTCTTCTAGTTCACTTATTTGTTTTTTTAGCTTGAGGGATGAATGACTTGGATATATATGCCCAGTTTCTCGTTGATCCGTGGTTTTTCATGTGGTTTCAAAATCTTACGCCCCTTTGGGTTTGTTCTGTTTTGTTGTTTGATGCTGATGCTTCTATAAATTCATACTGATTTTAAATTGGGGTCTCATATCTTTGGGGTTGTTTAATGATTTGATTTCAATTCGTTTTGTGGGCACTTGTTTTAATTTTCTTTTTGATTTGGTTGGTTATTTACTTGAATGAATGTAGAGGTATGATTTTGGTGTTAGTGATAGTGTCCACCACCTCCATATACCCTAAAAAAATTTTCCCTTGTTGGACAAATACTTGCCGACAGCCACAAGTGCAATGGAATTCTGGTGCTTCACCCTTGCTTGGTCTCTTGTTTTTGGCAGCAACTCAATTCAATGATTTCTTCCTTTGCTTGACACCGACAAATAAAAGGGTAGAGGTTTGGGCTCTTAATCAGTACCTTGCCTCCATTGTTTTCATGTTGCTTGGTTATTATGATTTGGATGACCATCAAAGCAGAAATTATGGATTGATATTTGATATGGGTATTTCTTTCACCCTTAATTTGTTCATGAAATGCACCATAGATACACTTCAGGTTTCACCTATAGCATTTGACGAATTTAGTGGGTGTGGCATTACTTTTGCTATGACTATGGGTTCCTTTAGGGCTGCAAGTACAGGTGCAGCTGCATGTAACTGCAAATTAACAAATAAGATATTTCATCCCTGCTCACTTGAACTGAAACACAAATGACAATAGGCTTATGAAGTCATTGACAAAATTCAATAACTTGGCACTTAGTGTCTAGCATTTATAATAAGATATTATATATGGATGTCTATTATCGCTGGTTTTATGGTAAAAGGAGGGAGATTTTTTATGATTAATTTTAATTAAACTTGTTGTAATTGTTGATAAGTGCTGGATTTTTTTTAAGTTCTGAAATTATGTTGCTTGATCTTGAATTAGGCAATTTTCTGCTCTGTATTGGGCCATTTAAATGTGCCATGTATGTTTGATTCTTTCGCTTTATAATTTTATTTTGATACATGATGAAGGGGAAGGGATTTGTGTTCCTTCTCTCCTTTCTTTGCCGCTATGTTTTTAATTAATAATGAATAAAAAGTAAAGGGTTGTATGAATATATATGAGAATAGTAACTTATTATTCTAACGTATATTCTAATAAATAAAAAATAAATGTGAATGTGAATTATGTATAACCTATCATTCCAAAGTATTCAAGTTTATGGTTACTTTAGTTGCAAGTTGACCAATTTAACGTTGAATGATTAGTATACTTGTTAGGAAA
The DNA here is from genome assembly GCA_037074515.1 of Mimosa bimucronata. Lineage (NCBI taxonomy): Eukaryota > Viridiplantae > Streptophyta > Magnoliopsida > Fabales > Fabaceae > Mimosa > Mimosa bimucronata. The sequence goes on from CM073438.1 coordinate 8,751,366, forward strand.
GAGCATGAGTTTATGGTTTCTTCATGATTCTGATTGTTTTATTGTCTTCTTTGTTTCAGGGGAATTTGTATTATTGGAAGTAGCTTGATCGGCGCCGCAATTAGGGCAATCTTATAAGGTAATTAGGCTAAGTACGGCTTATATTTTTTATCCTTTTGGTGAATTGTTGTTTGAAGTTGTTTAGTCTGTTTTTTTATTCCTTGAATTATGTTTTTGTTGAACTACCTTCGTTGCTATTAGCTTAATATAGTTACTTACATGCTCTAAGCATCAAAATGGTTTAGGATTAATTTAATGTTTAATTTAGTTTTCTTTGATTGTTTGAAGAAGCCTTTATATGTTTTTATTCATGATCTAAAATGATTCGAGTTTTGATTGTTGGAAGAAGCCTTTATTGTATAGTTATTTATGTTTTTTTACGAGAAATTTCTGTCTTGGTTTGGCGTGCAATTTGAGTTTCGAGTATTTACTGTGAAATTAGTTAGATGGCTCCCTATACTTTCTTGTGATACTATTTTAGATCTGCTGTCTGATTGTTAATAGCCAAAGTGGGCAAATTGTATGTGATTTTTGTCCCAATCTCGCTCTTTATCTTTGCCAAGGATGAAAATGGCCCTTGGTTCTTAGTGTTTGAAGCTTCTCAAGTTTCGTTGCTAAGTTTTAGAACTCATCTTCTTGCTGAGACCTCCATTTGCTGTCGGTAGTCTCCGACCTGTGGTTTGGCTGTACTTTTTTCTGCCGGTAACACCTCCTCTCCTTCCTTCTCATTCTTCTTTTTTTCATTATTTTCCATTCCTAGCTGCAGTGATTTTATTTTGAAAACACACTCTGAATTTTTATTGTCTTCTTTGTTTCAAGGGGATTTATATTAGTGGAAGTAGCTTGATAAGTGCTGTAATTAGGGCATTCTTATAAGGTAGTTATGCTTTATTCAACTTATATTTTTTTGATCATTTTAGTGAATTGTTTAAAGTTGTTTAGTCTGCTTTTTATTAATTGAATTATGTTATGCTTTTACTGAAGTGTTGTTATAACAACAATAAGTAAACATGCTCTTAAATAACTACCTTTACTGCTGTTAGCTTAACCTATTTTTTTACTTACATGTTGTAAGAGTCAAAATGGTTTAGGCTTAATTTAATGTTTAATTTAGTTCTCTATTTGATGCTTCTAAATTAAAGTTATCATTATCTCTTTTATCAGTTATTTCCTTTTATTATCTGATTTAGGATTAATTCGTTGCTAACATTTTTGTATTGATCCAAATGGGATTCATATTGCTTGCACAGTTCAAAGTTTACATAGTATTTACATAGGATTTCTCTTTCTTAGAATGGAAATTCCAGAAAATCGAAGATGGATGTATAATAGAATCAATCCGAGGAACAGTTGGGTTACACCAGAGTTTGAAAGAGGGGTTCAAGAGTTTTTTGATCATGCACGTAGATCCATTCATTCTCAAACAATGGGAAAGCTTAGGTGTCCATGTGTGAATTGTAAATGTAAGCCATATAAACTATTTGAGGAGGTGAGGACACACCTTTATAGTAAGGGATTCATGCCGGACTATTATATATGGACTAGTCATGGAGAAAGCATAACAGAATGTGATGCACTTGTGTTTGAAAGACAAGGTCCCCTACAAGCCTCACCTTGGCCGTTTGGTAACCAACTAAGTCAATATGAGACGATAGTGATAGATGCAGCTGGACCGAGTTTTAGGGATAATTATAATGAAAGGATGGAAGAGGAGCCAAATGCTTCTGCAAAAGCATTTTATGACATGTTAGAAGCTGCACAACAACCATTGTGGGGAGGTTGTGAAGAGGAATCTCAGCTTTCTGCAACTTTGCAGTTATTAAGCATTAATAAAGCTGCAACAAACATGTCTCAACAATCCTACAATTTAGTTTCCCAACTCATGCGGAGGACACAACCTAAAGACACTCTTATGCCTAAGGACTTGTATGAGGCTAAGAAGTCGGTGGCAAAGCTAGGTCTTGATTATAAGAAGATCGATTGTTGTGTAAAAGGGTGTATGTTGTATTATAAAAATGATGAATGTGCAACTCGATGTAAGTTTTGTGGTGAGGAAAGATATTCCTCTAAAAGGTGTCATGGAAGAAGAAAAAAGGTTTCAAGGAAGCAATTGTGGTACTTACCACTCATCCCAAGATTGCAAAGATTGTTTGCTTCTAAGAAAACTGCAAAGGAAATGAGATGGCACTATGAAAATCGTCGTAGTTCCAATGTCATCTCTCACCCCTCTGATGGTGAAGCATGGAGAGTTTTGGATAGGACGTATCCGGACTTTGCGTATGATCCAAGAAATGTGAGGCTTGGGTTGTGTTCTGACGGATTCACGCCATTTGGGCAATCTGGGAGGTGTTATTCTTGTTGGCCTGTGATTGTTACTCCATATAATCTACCACCCGAGGTTTGCATGACACGAGAGTATATGTTCTTGACATTGATCATTCCTGGTCCTAATAACCCGAAAGGAAAAATAGATGTGCACTTGCAACCATTAGTAGATGAATTGAAGTTATTGTGGAGTGAGGGGGTGTGCACATATGATGCCTCACTGGCACAAAACTTTAATATGCGTGCTGCATTGTTATGAACAATCAACGACTTCCCTGCTTACGGTATGTTGTCTGGGTGGATGACAATGGGAAGACTATCATGTCCAATATGTATGGAGAACTTGAAAGCATTTCAATTGAAGCATGGGCGAAAAACATCTTTCTTTGACTGTCATCGTCAATTCCTCCCCAATGGTCACACGTTCAGGAGAAATAAAACCTCATTTTATAAGAATAGAGTTGAGCAATCAACACCTCCACCCCGATTGAGTGGATATGAAGTTTGGCACAGAGTGCAAAATCTTCCAAAGGTTATTGAGCATGGAGAACTTATTCCGATTGAGGGGTATAATTGCACTCGTCATTGGACAAAACAAAGTATATTTTGGGAATTGCCATATTGGAAAAGTAACTTGATTCGTCATAATCTTGATGTTATGCACATAGAGAAAAATTGTTTTGACAACTTGTTTCACACTGTCATGGACACAAAGGGGAGAACTAAAGACAATATACATGCGCGACTGGACTTGAAGGAATATTGTCGACGAAAGGAATATGAACTTGTTGAAAGAAATGGGAAGATGGTCAAGCCGATTGCAAAGTATGTGTTGAATTTAGAACAAAAATGGCAAATTTGTGGATGGGTAAAGAATTTGAACCTCCCTGATGGATATGCATCTAATCTAGCCCGTTGTGTGGATATAAAGGAAGCAAAGTTGTATGGAATGAAGAGCCATGATTGTCATGTATTCATGGAACGTTTGATTCCCATAGCCTTTGCTTGTTTGCCAGATGGTATCTTTAATGCTATTGCAGAGCTTAGTAATTTCTTTAAACAGCTTTGTTCATCTATCTTGATGGTAGATAAACTAGAGTTGTTAGAGCAAAATATAGTTGTTACATTGTGCAAGTTGGAAAAAGTCTTTCCCCCTGCGTTCTTTGACTCTATGGAGCATTTACCAATCCACCTTCCATACGAAGCTAAAGTTGGGGGGCCTGTTCAATATCGATGGATGTACCCTTTTGAAAGATTCCTTTATACCTTGAAGCAAAAGGTAAGGAACAAAGCTCGGGTTGAAGCATCTATATGTGAAGCATATATAATTGAAGAGATCACAATGTTTAGCTCGCACTACTTTGAGTTAGGTGTTCCACCAAGAATAACAAGGCCTATAAGAAATGAAGGTGGAGAATCAGAGTTGCCACCAATATCTATATTTAACCATCGTGGAAGGCCATATGGAAAATGTAAATTCCGATTCTTGGAAGATGACGAAGCAAAAGCCGCTACAAGATGTGTTCTAATGAATTGTGATGAGGTGCAGCCTTACATGAAGTAAGTAATCTTAAAGTGTGACAATTTGAACCTGATATCAATTATATGTGTGCCTAACACATAATTTTTAATGCAGTCTTTTTGCCCAAATCTTGAAATAAATGAATCGTCAAATAACAGATTATCAAGTAGAATCTGAAATCAATGAAAGATTTGCATCATGGTTCAAAGATCATGTAAGTAGTACTAATTTCATTATGTTACTTAGTACAAATAATAAGACTTATTTTTTGTCATTGATGTCTTGAAGGTTGAAGATCCTGCAAACAACATTACGGACCCAATTTTGCATGACCTTGCTTGGGGCCACAAGAGAAAAGTGAGAACATGGCCTATGTACTTTGTCAATGGATATAAGTTTCATACAACTTCGTGGGCTCTTCGAAAATCGACTACAAATAGTGGTGTGTGCATAAAAGGAACTGACTACAGTTAATCTGAACATGACTTTTATGGCATTCTACAAGAAATTGTAGAGATTGAAAACATGGGTATGCCGTTGAAGAGATTAGTGTTGTTCAAGTGTGACTGGTTTGATCCAACACCAAATCGTGGGACTAAGGTTGACAAATTTTATGGGACCGTTGAAGTTAATGCATTACGCAAGTACAACAAGTATGACCCATTTATTTTTGCCACCCAAGCAATGCAGGTGTATTACACCCCATATCCTTGTTGTCGTCAAAAGGCTAATTGGCTTGCCGTTATTAAGATCAAGGCCCGTAGCATAATTGAAATGCCTGAGTCTGAAATCAACGTAGAGGCCTTTCAAGTAGATGAACTAGAAGTTGTATTACCAATAAATGCTCATGATGATGAATTGAGGGATGAAAGAGATACAGAAATTCGTTATGAAGAAGTTGTTATGCCTATTGATAATATGATTTATAATTATGAGGAGGAGGAGGATGAAGATGACGATGATGAGGAAGAGGAGGATGAAGATGAGGAGGAGGAGGATGAAGATGACGATAATGAGGAAGAGGAGGATGATGACTACGACGATCAATAAGAAGAATAAAATGACGACGATGATGGTCATGGTTTAAATTAAGATTATTGAATTAAGTTTCATAGCATTTATTTTTAATTTAATTTTAACTATTGAATTATCTAATGTTTTCTTTGAATGTGCAGATGTCATATCGCAAGAAAAAGGGTGGTACAGCTTCATCAAGTTCCCCCAGACTGTTACAGTCGCAGATGGCCGAAGAAGAGATGGCAAATGCTAATATGCGACCTATATCTGCTCCAATAGCAATTCCTAGATCAAACTTGTCATGTGGATCATCTTCTCAGTTGCATGATGCACTTGGTAGACATACAATATCACCATCTGGAATCCCATCTTTTGAAACCCCATCTCATATACAATCCCCAGGAACGGAGAATTCACAACCCCCGACTCCACAAGGTCCTTGTGTCACCCCTCCGGACAGCTGTGATGTTTTAGATAGGCAAATCTCGATAGAGCCTGAGAAGTCAACGTAAGTTATTTACTATCCTCACTAATTTAAACAAGTTTGTCTTGATTTGAATATTGAATATTTACCTCAATTCTTTATAATAATTAAGAATTTTTTTTCTTATTAGGTTTAATCCTGTTGTTGGAATTGTTCGGACCATTCGTCAAGCAATTTGTTGCAAATTTGACCATCCATGTTGGTGCTGGAAAGTTACCCCTAAAGATTATAAGGTCGCGTGGTTTAATGAATGGGCGGTATGTCTCATCATTTTATTATTATATGTTATTATGTTTGGATTCTATTATTATGCAGTTTTTAGAACTAGTTTTCATTTGCTTCTCATTTATGCAGAGAAAATATAAGTGGCTACCAGAACATGATGATGCAATTAGGAAAAATTGGAAGCTAAAGTGTCAAAGCATCCTAAGAGATTTAATGCATGATGTCAGGCGGGACTTCTTTTTGAAAGAAGTTAGGCCTGATTGGATTCCAGATATTGTGTTTGAAGAGTTGCTGAGAGTATGGAGTTCTGATGATTTTCGGAACAAGAGTGAGATAAACAAAAATAATCGAGCATCTTCTACTGGCGGCACTCAACACAAAGGGGGTAGCATTCCTAATACTGAGCACAGAAGAAGGATGGTAAGAATTATTTCTTTAATATCAATCATTTATTAGATGTTTTTGAATGATATATCTTGTTAATTAATCGCAGGCTGAGGAATTTGGAAGAGAGCCTACTGTATTTGAAGTGTTCAAAAGGACTCATTATGATGAGAAAACTGGTGAATTCTCGGACCATCGTGCAAAATCAGTTTATGTAAGTATATTAAGAATGTTTATGTAAAGAAAATATCTGTTGTTTGCATCAAAATGTCCTATTTCTTAAAGCTTTTATTATGTGTTTTAATGCAAAAAAATGTTACTTGATTGTATGTTGTCCAATATTTACTGTTTATTTTGGTCTGATTTCATTGGTATATAGATACTTTGTTTCGGTTAGTCTGATATGCAAGTTGGATTTTGTTCCTCTGATTAGATATTTACTTAAACATAAAGTTGAAGAATACTTGGGTGCTTGATGAAGTGGAAGTTCGTATGAATTATTGGGATGCTTAAAGGATGGTTTTGTGGTCTTAAGATGTATTGAACTATGTTGATTATGGGACTACAGAGTGCTTATAGGGTTTAACAGAAAAGTGAGATCATTTACACTTATTGTTGCTGATTTTAGTTGTATGTAAAGATTAAATAATAACTTGGATTGTTGTTGTTATACTTATGTTGTTTTGATGGTTAGAAGGTAAAAAAGGAATTGAATGGATGGGAGGGATGTAATGTAATGGAGAATGTTGCTGTTTTGATGTGCTTAAATGTACTATTGAAAAGAAATGATTATTTTTGTTATAGTTAATGGTTAATAGTTTGTGACCTAAATACAGGATGATTACATAAGGCGGAAAGAATCTTTGACTGCTGAGGATGGTTCTACAAGTGTGCATTCTAATGAGGATGAATTGAACCTTTGGTTAGAGGTTACTGGAGGCAAAAATAAGAAGGGACGCATTTATGGGTTTGGGGCTGAGAATGAAAATAGTAGCGATGACTTGCCTTCTGTCAACAATGCCAACGAAGGGGTTCATAATAATACCGTTGAGCAACTGCGCTATGGGTAACAGAGCTATCACAGGAGAATGAGGTACTGAAACAAAACCAAGAAATGCTATCACAGGAGAATGAGGCACTGAAACAAAACCAAGAAGTAAACAACCAGCGCGTTGAAGACTTGCAACAAAATTTTAACATGATGGCATCTGCCTTGCAAGACCTGGGGATTCAATTACCACTTCCATCTAATACAAATGCACGCAACAAGGGTTGACATAATTTGCTGCTGTGGTTTAGTTTCTTTTTTTGTAAGAATTGTTGCTTTCAGGATTAAACTTTATTAGTTATTTAATTTTGTTGTCTATTACATATCTATTAAATTATGGATTTACAGGATTTCATTTTATTTATTTGCATTTTTATTTGCTGTTGTGCTCGAAAAAAAACCAAATTTAAATACAGTTTTATAAAAAAATCCTAAATTACAAAAAAAAAACCACAGATAAAATTAGCGACGGAATTTCCGTCGCTAATTAAACCAAACAAATCACCGACGGAATTCCGTCGGTGATCTGGGAACTATCACAGACGGAATTCCGTCGCAGAATCACCGACGGAATGATATTCCGTCGGTGATTTGATTAGCAACGGCTTTATCACCGACAGAACCTTTTCCGTCGCTGATTTTTTTCCGACGGTGATTCCCTCAGAAAATGAAGTTTGCGACAGAATTCCGTCGGTAAAATCCGTCGGTGATAAGCTTTTTTTTTTGTAGTGTGGTTTGGATACGTCTAAAGAAGGCCATTGGATGCATAAGTGAGGACTGAGGAGGGTATATCAAGTAGTATGGATTAGAGTCCTGTTACAAGAGATAGAGGGATACAAGAGATAGAGGAAGATCAAAGCGAACATTTAGTGAAGATGTAGAGCGAGATCTTTGGGTTAACAATATATCTAAATATTTTGTTATTGATAGAACACAATGGTGTCGTATGATCCATGTAGCTGACCCCACCTTATGGGATAATGCTTTGTTGTTATTGTTGTAATTCCCAACTTGTTTATTTTCAAATGTAAAAATAATCTATAATTTAATAATGTTTTATTTAGAAAGAAACTCATTTAATTATACAGAATTAACATATTGCCATCTTGGAACATAAATCCCGGTCATAATAGTATAATGTTTGTGTTTGTGTATATACTATCCGGTATCCATACATACATTATAGTTAAACCTATATTTTCATACACACACATTGTCCAAAAAAAAAAAAAAAATACACACACATTACCTCTCATACCCTAAATATAGTAATTAAGCTAATAATTTAAGTTGGCAATAAATGTAACACTTTCATCATTATCACTCAGATTTATAATTTCTCCTAACTATCGTTTACACGTTTTAAGAGAATTTTTATGGAGGGTAGTTCCAACATAAATGAATAAAGTTGATATTTAAAAAAAATTAACACACATTAATTGTAAATAACTAATTTAACAGTTTTTCTTAATTTTTATAAATTAGTTATCAGATAATTATTCCTGCATTAATGATCGGAATGAGTATTATTTCCATGACCAAAATAAAAGGTTCCATGCTTTACAACAAATTAAATCAATGTATGGTGTTGTCTTTTATCAAAATTATCAATGAGTGATCTTTTTGTAAAAGCATAACACATACATTTTAATCTTTTTTTTCACACATATAACACCTTTTAATCTTGATGATCCCCTCATAGATTTCATATCCTATTCGATACATGAAAAGGCGAACAAATGAAGAGGGCATTGACCTAACCACACACGACTTGAATTTGCATGGATTTTTTATTTTTTTTATTTTTTTGCCCGAGACTTGCATAGGCGCACATGCGCGCATATATGTGTGTGTGTGTGTCTGTATTCCTTTTGAGCATTGTTCATTGTATTCAACTTCGCCATTTTTCTTCTCTGTGTGAGAAAAAGAGCGACAACGTGTGTGTTGGGGGCATAAAACTAGTGTGTAAAACTGAAGTTATGTTACAAGCATGGCCGTTCATTAATTAGAAAAAATTGTACTTAACATGAGGATATATGTACCTAGTTAAAAAAAAAATAAGATGAGCCATGTTTAAGCAATTACCGAGGCCAAATTAACATACTCTGATTCATAATATAAGAAGTAACATGAGAATATTTTTTCCATATTATAAGAGGAAACATGTAAAAATCAAGAAAATAAATTTTTTATTTTCATTTTTTTCTTTGCATATTAAATGTAAAGAGGAGAGAGTGTGATGACTGTATAATAAATTATATAAGCATAAAATTAAAAAAACCACATTAATTTTATCCATAATAAATGAGTCCGCTAGATTTCACTGGTTGGTGTCAAATGGTTGGTTGTTTCTTATAATTTATAATGTAGACCGGAGTGAGTACAAGCATTTTATTCTCCAATTCTCCTAAACAAACTTGAGAGAAAACAACACACTTTTTTTTAACAGTAATCAATTTGGCTAATTTTTTTAATCCCGTGTAAATCCTAACATTTATAAATGTTACATTTAGAAGTGTGGGTATATAAACAATAGGTTTAGAGGTAAGATGAGGGACTTGAAAGTTGAAAGAAACATACACCACATCTATCTTGAAAGATGTGGCCGCTTATAGGTCAATACAGAAAAATTTTATGCAATTAATTTTAATAAATTCAAGGTTGTAATGAATTTTAGTTAGGCACTTCATGTGCTGTAATGAAACATTTCATCGTTAAACCTTGCCTCTGAGTTTGGGGTGATGTTTATCCCCAACTATAGTACGCCATCACCAAAAGGACACACAATTTATTAATAATTAGTTATCACTTTTAATTGGTTAATTTTTTAAAAGCCATTGTGTAGGACTTTATGTTACTTTTCTTTTTAAAAAAATTCAGTTGGTGGTGAGTCATCATATCAATGACCTCTACTATCAAATGGCAAGAACACTTCTAGGTTATGTACCATGTTCTATGAGGTTATATGACTTGAGCAATAAGATTTGAATCGACACCCTTATAAAGTATGGGGCATGTTCTTATCAGTTAGATCGTTTTTTTCCCCTTAAAATTTTTGTTATTTTCAATATATAAAACGTTTATAATTAATTTAATGTCAAAATCAACCTAATTTCTATTACTTGATTACGCTCTTACAAAAACCCATCTTGAAGTGACAAATTTAAATCCAATCCTATATAATTAACTAAACTAACCTCCTATTTTTTCCCTAAAACAAACACTCCCCAAATAATATGGGGGAAATATTGAGAATAATAGTTAAATTAGTTAAACTCACATGATATTTTTTCCCTCTTTTACTTGTTTATTATTATTGATGAGTGTCAATATAGATAATATAGAGAAATATTGAGAAAAATTAGAAAAGGGTCTTACACATAGGAACAAATTCATCTCTCCAAGTAATTCTTATGTTTATGAATGAAGGGAGTATTTTTTTTAATTTTCTCCACTCCGAACCTCATCCTCATCCACCACTATTTTTTCATATATAGCTATGTAATTAGAGAATTACTAAGTTTAATTAGAGGTAACTCTTTCAAAAAGGTTTTCTGTATTATCATAAACTTGAACATAAGATATTTTGATTAAGCGGTCAAAACCTACTCCACTAGAGCTAATGTCAGTTGGTCATCCACCACTATAGTTTTCTAGCTTGACCCATGCATTTCACCACCCCCCTTTTTTTGGTCAACTCATTTCACCACCCCTTTGACCTTCGCTACACCTGCAAAAGTACTCGTTGAGCTATTCATATGCACCCTCTCATTCCTTCTTCGCTATATGATCCAGTATGTCATGCCAAATAACTCCCTCCACTTTCGTAAACTTCTGTCATGAGATAAACTATACGACAGCCAATCAATTAAATTACTTCCCCAAAAATTACCATCAGATGCAGAAACACCTAGAGCAATCCATATTTCATGGGTATGAATGCAATCTCTTGAAGCATGAAGAGAGCTTTCCACTATTTCTCCGCACGAATTACAAAACCTAGTAGGGTGGAGGTTTAGTTTCCAACGACTTTCGTTATTCAGTTGCAAGAAGAGCCAGATATGGGTTTTACATCTATATATAGGGAACATCCATGTTCCATATCAATTAACCCACTGGTTGTTGCCTTAAGACTAGTGGCCCGATAGAACTTCATAAGCTGACCTGACCGAGAAAGAACTACCTCATTCATATCTCCGTTTGGCCCGACTATTCCCTTGATGTTGAACAATTTCCACACCATTACGTCCAAAACTGATGTTTTAATCCCTCTCCAAGCTCTAGACCCTTTTCTTTCCATATCAACCGTCGGAATTATATCTTCCCACATCGGTACTTACTCCAAACCACACTTGCCCAGCCCCACCCAATTTTCATCATAAAAGAATTGTTTTGAAGGGCAGCGTGTCTCAACCCCATGCCACCATGAGACCGAGGAGAACAAACTTTGTCCCAAACGGCTAAATTGAATTTACGCTTCTCGGTTGTTGTACCCAAAAGGAAATTCCTTGAATTCTTATCCAACTCATCATAGCAAGCAATTGGAATAAGAGAAGTTTGCATCACATGGTTAAGGATAGTCAACACTACTGATTTAATCAATGTAGATCTTCGGGCCAATAACAAGGAATGACATTTCCAGTTAGATAGAAGTTGTCTCACCTTATCAATCACAAACTCGTAAGTTGCTTTTTTTACTCGTTCATGATGAAGGGGAACCTTAAGGTACTTTCCTATGTCAGCCGCCATGCTAAAACCCAAGCATTCACCAAACTATCAAATTTTATATTTAATGCGTTTGTTTTTAACTTTGAAATGGTGTAAGGTTTACTTTTTTGTTGTTCAAAAAACATGTTTAAAATGTCACGCTACAAAATTGAAGTTCAAATAGCACATGGGATTGATTTTTTTTTTTTTTTTTTTGGTCTAAGAATTGTTCGATTGTTCCAGAATTGGCATGATGCAAATTTGTTGTGTGGTGAAAGTAGTTCTGAATGCCAGAAAAACAGCTGTTGATTGGTAAACACATATGTCAAGCTGAATACTTGATCTGGAAATCATACACTGATATGAGCTTGTGATTTTCTTGTTCTTGTATTTTTCTAAAGTTGTAAGCTTGTATTTATCAATTTTGACTCTTCTGTGTGATTATGTTGAGCCATTATATGGCTTCTCAATTGGCCATTTGTGCATAATTCAGTTTTGCTTCCACTATACATTTGAGTTGCTTACATTAAATTTGGATGGCACAAGATTAATTGTGCTTTCAATTTAAACAGGCGCGTGTACGCTTATACGGGATGGGACATGGGTTGCCCATCTGCATGTTTTATTTTCCATTTTTCTTAATAGTATAACTTATTATAATAGTATAAAACATCCCCCAACATCAATTATCTCACTTTGGTCTGGTGGTAGGGATTTACCTTCTAGTGCTTTTGGTCCTTGGCTCGACTCCCCTCACCTATACCACTCTTACTATTTATAAGTACAACCACCCAAAAAATTTTGTCCCAATATTTATCCCTATTAAATGTAAAAGGAAAGAAAGAAACAATTATATTATTTTAATACTCATTCTTAAATGAGGATAAGATTGGAAAGATCTATAAAAAGATAATATATTCAATACTGTAACTTCTACTCTTTGATATGTGATAATTAGTTAACGTAGACTTATAAATAAGAACATAATGATAGCTTTTTATCATAAATGAGCATATGCTCCTCGTGCTTCGCACGGGAGAGTTGGCTTAGTCTTATAAATTATAAACTTGTATTTTTTTTAAACAATGAATGCAATCCATTCTTCCCTTTCCTAATAAAAATTCAAATCACCTCAAAACCAAATAGCCATTCAACATTTATATATACAAAGTTCCTCCTTCAAATCACTTGTTTTCATGCACGCTACTATTTAAAAGGCATGAAGTTATAATATTTTGTTCAAGAATATAAAACCCTTGAACGTATATATATTATTCAACTTTAAATATAAACCATATAGAAAAGTCACAAAAGCGCGTAAGTACATGGCAAAAACAAATATCATTGTTCTAAGAAAATATTATTTCAATAAATTTAAAAACTCACCTAGTAATGCTATTGATATCAAAACCCCCTCCAAAAAAATCTTGAACCAGAACTATTTTACATGTTGCTACTACTTGATTGATTTGGATCAATGATATGGACATATGGTTAATGGTTTAGATAAATATAATCTGTTAGATTAAGAAGATATACTCATTTAAATAATATTGAGATTCATCTAGATTGTTTGATTGTATATTATATTAAGATTAGGGTCAAGGTTGTTGAGTTATATTTAGACTAGCAAGAACACATTATATAATCCAATCCATTTCAAAATCCCTAACACCATCACCAAGCAAATAACGCCAAATTAATCTAACAAAATTGACTAATTCAGAAATATTGGTAGCAAGCAGCTGCGAAAAAGAAGACTGAACGAAATGGAACCGTTAATACCTTTACGAAACTTGATAGCTAACTTCTTGTTGGTTCGAGGAGGAGGAGGCTGAGGCTAAGGAGGGGTGGCTTTCTTGCGAGACAAATCGGCGGCCATAACACTTAGTTAAAAAGGGCAGAAATAAGGTTTGTTTGTCTAAATAGAAAGATGGTTTTCTTACAATTTATGAAATTCAGATGTTTACCCCTTACTACTAGTGACAGTGGATACCCTGAATTTAATAACAAAAAGGGCAGTTTGTGGTCGGTCTAGAACCTCTTCATTTATTTTTCCCTCTGTTTACTTCCACTTAGTTAAAATTACGTCATTTTATTAAAAAAAACTTTGATCCAACAAATATTGCAAAATTAATGTTTTCTATTTTAAAGGTAAATGAATTTTTTCTTAAAGCCTAACCTACAAGTTTACATGACTAACCTATTTAATTTGTTCATAATTTCTATTACGATATATAATATAAAATAAAAAAAATTGTATAATTAATTATAACATGACTAACTTATCTTTAATTCTAAGCTTCACATCTCATCATTCGTACATAAAGTTCTTTCATTTATTAGTCGTTCACCTTTTTTTAATACCTTTCAAATATTTAAGATGTATTGTTATATCACTACTCTTGTCTAATTTGTATGATTTTCTCAAGCATAATAATTATTGCAACTAGCAAGTTTATTCAAATTGTTCCTATATGAAATATTAAAATCTCAAAAAGAATAATTTATCTCAGTTTCTACGATAAAAGTGAGAGAGAAAAAATGTAGTTTTATAGCTATAAAATCTTTTTGAGATATACATATGCGTTTTAATAGGTTTAAAGGGGAATATATGGAATTAGAAATATAGAATTTTAACCCTATTTAAGAGTCAACATTTTAAGCAAACTTTTAAATAAGCTTTCAGGCCTTTTGAAGGCTTAGATTCAGACCTAAAAATTGAAAAACTTACATACAGACTCAGGCCTTATGCTTAACTTTTACATTTTTAATTTCGATCATGTTTATTTAATTGAAGCCAGACTTAGCTTATTCCCACTCTTAACAAAAACTAAGTGGATAGGCTTCGGACCGGTGTTGGTAAATAGGTTTTTTTACTATACAAACTGAAAAACGGATGAGCACACGGCGGTTTGGTTTCGCCTGTTTGCCACACGAAAGAGAAGCCCTCCACCGCCCATCGCCGCCTCTCCTATCTTTGCCAGTCTCCACGGTCAGTTGATCAGTTTATACTCTCACTTGCTAAGTCTCGTAATGTCGTGATTCATGTTCCATCCTTCCTGACTGTGCTGAGTTAATATGTAAGTTTGAATGTTATTTATTGGCACTTCAACTGAGTCATCGTTTTTTTTTCCCGTTTATGCGTGGGTGCAATTAATTGATATCAGTCTTGCAGGTTTTCTAGACTTATCCATTGTTTTGTTGTTCGTGTTATAGATTTGGCTAACTTTGATTTTTGACACACCTTCGTTCCTTATATTTCGTCATTAACGGTGGTTTGAATGCTGTGGTTTCTTAAGGTTGCTTCTTTTGATGTTCCCCGCTTTCTTTGTCGTTATTGGATTGAATGGAAATCAGTTTAGTGATTTTTTTTTGTTAAATATGAGGAACACCTATCTTTTTGCTGGTAGGTAGATAGATAGATATCAATTCTTGGGTTCTCTATTCCTGCATGATCAAGAAATGGAGAGGATGGTGTAATCGAGGTCACTTAAAATGTGCTCGATTTTGGATATTATTTTCGGTGTTTGAAATTCAATTTATTTTGGCTTATTTACCATTTATTATGTTGGAATTGAGGTACTGGATTTGAAGATAGCAAAAGTCAGATATCCTATATATTTAAGAACTGAGTTTTCTATTTAGTTTTGGCTTATGTTATTTTAGTTCTTTTCTGTGTAAGCATGATGCTTTTCACCTTTTTGGTTTGTGTCTGTCATTTACTTTTGCTATTTGATATCACATTGCTATCCCTACATTCTTCTAGTGCTGAACTAAGTTATTGAATTTTAATTTTAAGCTTGATTGGTTTGGTTAACTCCTCTAATTTAGTCCTTTTTTGGCTTAACTGTTATAATTGTCATAGTTGTATCATCATCATCAGAGGAGGAGGAGAAGAGCAGGGAAAAGGATGGAGAAGTTGATTTATGTCAACACCGCCCGTTTGGGAAAATCACCAGATGCCTATTACGTAGGTTCAGCGAATGATTGGTACTTGATCAAACAAGGTGAGGGCGGTGATGGTGTTGAATTGACACGGGCTTTTGTAAGCCAACCAAATCCCTGTGATGCTGCTCTTTTGGGTACCACATGCGAAGTGATTGGTTCATGCATTTATGTGATCGGTGGGTCTAGCATCGGGCGTTATTGGGTGGATGATATCACCAAAGAGGGTTCCAATATGATTCATTTTATAGACACCCGCAGACCAAAAGATGGTTGGAGAATTTGCTGTACTTTGCCATTCATTCACAGTGGTGGTGGATCTTTTAATGTTGATGATCAGTGGTTGTGTGTTTTTGGTGGTAATCGGGAAAATGGCTGCCTTCCTTCGTGTCCTTGGGGTTTTGTTGTCAATGTTAATGATAGCATAGAACTAAGGAAACTTACCCCACCCGATGATTTGGATGGTTACCCAATTATTTATACTTGTTCATCTCCAGGCATACTTAATGCCTACATGTTCAGAAATGGCACTTTGTGTGAACTAGATTGCAAGAATAGCACTTGGACTGTCCGTCAGGAGAATTTACCTTACCGTACAGGATGGTTAGTTAATTGCACCACTATTGTGGATGATGGAATTCTTTACATTTATGATTCTGTCCACTTGAAATTCAAATCCTATGATATTCGCAAAAGAAAGGAACTTTATGCGGTTGACCTTCCCCTTTCCTTTTGGTTTCCTCGTGATACACTTGTCCAACTCAATGTCCTTTCCAAGAATAGGTTCTGCATTGTATGGGACTGGTGTGATGGCTATAATGAACTCCGCATTTGTTACTCTAGATTCTCAGTCAGTTTTCATGAACCTGAGCCCAAAATTAATCATGAAGAGAATAAGGCTTTTCCTGTTGCTGGCTTACGTATTGTCAATGTTGTGGCAGTGTAAGTTGGCCTAAATTTGAAGTTCACCAGGAAATATATTTTTCAACTTGCTTTTATTGCATTTCTGCATTCTCCCTTTTTGGTTTTGTTCTTTCATGTCTCATGGATTTGGTTCTATCTTGTTCGTGTTTACAGTGATCCAAATTCTGATGAGGCAAACAGCTCAAGCGTCAATGGTAGTGCTGTCCATGAGTAAAGGGAGGAATTCGGATGAATGAAATATGTCTGGAAAACCTTTTGAACTTGTGTTGAATTTGATGGATGATTGTTATTATGCTATGTTTTAGTAGAGACCGATGTACTTTCCAACGCAAATGCCTGAGGCCTTTTGGTATTTATTGATACCTATGTTATATATACATGTTGTGGCCCCGTTTTGGGGGGAAACTTGATCAGATCTGAATTTGTTTTATTTGGAGTGCTGTAGAGATGTGTGTTTCGCACTCTTTTTCGATCCACTGATATAGACTTCCCACCACTATATGCAGGCAAAGATCATTCACAGCCTATGAACAAATGTTGAGTTAACAATGAAACTTTTAATGATGTGATGCTAGAAGACTTTTCGCACACAGTGTTAAAGTCTAATGAAAAACAAACAGAATAAGAGCATGTACAAGACCTGATAAAGATTCCCTAAATCACAAGAACCGGGTTGCTTCAAGAATATCACATAAATAGCAGACTTCAATTTTGCCCATGTAACCTCCTCAAAATCCGGGGGGGGCAATGTTGGTTTAGCTTTACAAGAAAACAGAAAAAAGAAAAACCGGTCACCTTGATGAGAAAAGCATTAATCAATATTATAATCTTTTATTGCATTTGGTGCCATGACGTAAGTATAAGATGCCAGAAAAGAAACTACTGAAGGTAGAGACACATGATCTAAACAAAATTGATAAATTCATATTTTTTAAAACAAGTTCAATCACAATTGAACGTATGTTTAACACATTCTTCAACCATCATTCCACCTTGTTAATACTGTAGTAAGACAAGTCCCCTCAAGGGACATGCATTACAAGGAAAGTGAAGAAGAGTAATAAGGAATCAAAGACAGAATTTATTATATTTTAGTAGTATCCATAAAAACTGCTTTACTGGAAAATACAAAATAGATACTATCTTAAACTAAAATGTAAATCTTCATAAAAAAGCCTAAAGAAATGAAATATTTTGTTCTTCAGGGGCAGACAATGCTGAAATCTACCAAAAAGGGTACAACATAGCATACACGTGAAGGAAAAAATGAATTATTTTGCTAGTCATAAACAGATGGCTGCTTTCAGCCTTATATTGTCTTTCCTGCACAATATCAGTACAATGAAAGAAGTGTTTCGACATTAAAAGCGAATCTTTATGCCTAAAAACCTACTGAGTTTGATCCAAATGCTTCATAGTAACAGATCAAACAAAGGGATCCAATGTGAAAGAGCTTCAGGTCAATAAGATTCAAGATGGCATCCATATCCCGTAAGTTTACAACATACGGTAGCACATAATGGAACTAAAACTAATTCTCATAACCAGGAGCTAGAGAAACTATCTAGACAAATCCATCGCACATGTCACACTAACCATGTCTATAATTCTAGCCCTATCATGCAAAATAAACAGCTGAAACTTGATTAAGGCACAGAAATCCAACAGCTCAGCAGAATAACAATTAGACCAACAAAAGCCCATTATCATCCAATCCATTTCAAAATCCCTAACACCATCACTAAGCAAATGACGACACTTTAATCTAACAAAATTGACTAAAACCATAAATAAACAGCTGAAACTCGATTAATTAAATTCCAAACCACAACAAATGACACAGAAATCCAAGAGCTCAATTAGACTAGCAAAAACACATCATCATCCAATCCATTTCAAAATCCCTAACACCATTACTAAGCAAATGATGCCAACTTAACCGAACAAAATTGACTAATTCAGAAATGGTAGCAAGCAGCTGCGGAGGAGGAGGAGAAGGCAACGGCGTTATTGTTTGTTGTAACACGAGCACCTGATCACTCGAACGATCGAACTCGAACCGGGTTCACGATCCGTAACCTGGTACACAAACAGCAAACAAATAATATTATCGGAGCCGAGAATCAAAGGATTCTCAAGGCTCACGCACTATCTAGGTTACGAGACCTAGATCGGATTTGCACAGCAAATCACCAGAAAGAAAGCAGGGAGAGAAGCCAGAGAGAGACTTCTCTTGGCTGGGGGTTAAGAAACACAATGAGGGGAACCTCCTTTATATAGAGTTCAGGACGAACGCCAGAAAGGAAGAATACCACCGTCATAATTGTCTCTCATTAATGTCGCCAATCAGTCATTATGACAGATTCTCTCATTTCCCTAAAAGGAAACGATTTGAATTTCAATCAGCAATAAATGCTGATTGAGTCAACTGTCAATTTCTCTCAGATCACTTCTCATCCGTCAGATCCTTTTTCAGAGGATCCGGCCCATCAAGGGCAGACCTGGACATATAGTCCAACATCTCCCACTCGCACTTGATGGCTGTCCCATCGTACGATTTACTTTCTTTATGATTCATACTTGGTGTTTGCCGTGACCGCGTGAGCACAACATATGCAAACTTGGTGCTTACAAACTAGAAATCCTTTGAGTGGGATTAGAATGCAAGGACACCTAGCGCATGTAGATTTCTCGATCGTTGCCTCAGATTCCCTAGGCTAACTCACACACTTGTGGCATTTCTAATCCCTCACGAGTTAAAACTATTATTAACTCAGATTGCCGTCATGTACACTTGGTATCCACACTTACTAGCTCTTCTAGTAAGGGACATGTCATGGAAGTCCAGTGTTACAGTGTGTTGACAAGTTAAAGCCTTTCCTTTCTGACTGAACACCAATCCTGTTTGATTTGGTCGCTTTCCCAGCTATCACTCGTTAGATCGGATCTCTCATGACCATAGAGTTTCGGCTAGAGTAGCTGTCACCAAAACAAACATTCTTGATGTCGTCTAAGTCTTAAGGGTATCGATAGAAAAGATATTATCCTTCTTGGGACTCACACCGTAATGGATCAGGGATTTTCCATCTACGTCCCTGGTTGCGGTTTATTAAGCACATGCAGTACGAAATACATGTTACGGTGATCGACCAATTGTCGTATGTCGATTTCATATTATACATCACCGTACAGGCATTAGTCCCTGAATGGACACAGAACTTCTCACACTCTCTTTAGGAAGAATTCATTTGCCCTGCTACAGACCCGATGGAATACTTATGTATCCCTTTGTGTGATTTACACTAATCACATCCCAGATTAACTGGGTCGACTTGTGTGCAAGTATTCATCGTCTCATGATGATTACTTTTAAGTCTTATCTTCTCATGCCCCCAGCGTACATGGAAGATGGTTGTGTCATGTGAGTGAACCAACCTTTCTTGGGTCTATACGACATATTTGTTATTGTATAACTCCCACGTGCATGTATGTATTCATACATACTAGAAATGCATTCAAGAACTTATATTTCATATAAGCCTAAGATTTTCACTTGCTCAATGAAAATCCAGTCATAGGCTTTATAAGGGGACCTGCCAACCTTTTATTGAAAGAAGGTCATTGAACTATTGTTTTCTACTCAAAGAAAAACATGACTCACACAGATATTTATGTTTCGTTAAGTTGTGAGACTCAGGATCTAAATCATAGGATGCCGTCACTCGGCATTTGACCCTATTTCTCCACCAATCATTCCTAGTTACTCGTAGGAATACCTTCAGCCGTACAGATCCTTAAATGGTGGCAGAACACACAATGTGTTCTGATTCCATGGATGTCATAGACATGTTGTCTATTTCTTTGCTTCCCTAGATCTTTTGATTGAAGACTAGGTTTTGCATTGAAATGTAGCAACTCACAATCCATGGTCTTAGCAATGATCCTTTTCACTACTCCCCGTCTTTGGAATCAGGGATGTACCAAATTAGTTTCCAAGTCCGACCAACTTTACTTGGCCTTTGTGCACAACATATATTGCACTTTATATTACCAACCATATTCTCATTATGGGACATTATCCATCTTGGATTCCTTATATGACACATAACCTCACTTGTGATGTGTCGTTAACTTAAAAGGGAATTAATGGGTTTACAGTTTATGATATTGAGATGCTCGAAGATTAACTTACATGTCTTTAATGACAAAGACAGTATGCTTCTTGTGCAATATCTATTCATCATACTGTTTTACCCATCATGTTAGAGTTCAAGGATCACTTTAATCCTTAACTTCTTTAACTCTCTTGAGACTCATTTTGACTAACACTATGTCATTGACATAATGGAATGATATCACTAAGTATCATCTCAAGACCATTTGGCATTCATGTAGCGAGATTATCATTTTGTGAAACCTCATATATTATTGCCCAAATGATTATTTCTACAAAGCACTCAAGTTGCTTCATGTAGAGTTAATAATCTAATTTCCAATTTTGGAAGGTGGTCTTTGCATCCTTAGATGCAACATCAAGCATTTGCTTATTGTTGTTGCCAAAATTATGTCGTTTAGAGTTATGATGTACAACAATCGAGAAGGTGTCTTGCTTGCCAACTCATTTTATTTGTTGTACATTCCCCTCGCCAGTAAGTGTCATAGGTTTGATCTACCTTCTTTTGTGTTTAAGAACACATTTGTTCCCTATTGCCTTTCGGCTAGGTGGCAAATCTATTAGCTATAACTATACACTTGGCCAGTCTTTAAAGGAATCGATATCCTCTGGGTGAGGCCAAAATTGTGAAAATGGCTCAACCCTCCCACTCGGATCAGTGAACTTAGGTATACTTACTTATTCGTTGTTACTGGAAATCTCACTAAGAGATTTTGTGTAAACAATGTCTCTTTTCCTGCTAGAAACTTTGGCTTCTATGAATATTGTATCCCTTGAATTTGTATCAGTCACTGAGACGTCATTATTTTCACTAATGAAGGTGCATCTCTTTCAATTCTTAGGTTGTGTCATAAAGACATACCTTTTGAATTATAGCCCTAATCTTCCAAACTCATAGGAAGAATTATGGATATAAGCAGTTGACCGTTTGTGATCTTGAAATGCTTAACCCTTGTTTAAGGCATATCCATAACATGAAAGGCATATTTGTGGCTAATCATGGAGTGGATTTGGTTTAGTATGGAGACAATAGCTAAATTTACCTTCCAACATAGAGATGGTAGTTGCATTTATGTCTTCATTCATTTAACCATGTTAAGAAGAGTTCTATCTCTTCCTTTTGAAACCCCCACATTTGGGGCGTCATGGATTGTTAGGCGACTAACAATCGCTTTCTTAATTACAGAGCATGTTTAACTGTTCATTTGGGTGTTGTCCACCCTAATTGGTTAACTATGCTTCATGTATTTCCCTCCCACTCAATGGTTTACAATTATCATAGAGTACCATTCTTAGAGAATATTTTATGTACTCTCCTTACATAAATGATTTCCTAGTTTATCTTACCAGCTAGACTAGTTTTTTCTTAACTTGTCTCCTAGCAAACTCTATTTTGCTAGTCTGACCTTTTCTCTTGATCAGTATTTGTGCATGGTAAGGAATGGATAGATATTTTTGAAAGAAAGAGAACATAAAATCTAACACAAGATTTGAAAATCTCAGTCCCATTGTTAACTAAAGAGGTGCATCAATCATGATTTTATCAGTTGTGTACTTCATAGAGTGAATTAGAGTGGTTTTACCATGTAGTGTTAACATACAGGTCCCAATCCTTTTTACACTCTTAAGTTTCACCCATCATGAAGCCTCCTGCTTTGTGATGGCAACCGATAAAAATCCATGTAGAACTTTCACATTGTGGCTTGTTTCCACTATGATCCTTAAAGGATTATGATCATAACCTTATCTCTTGGCAGAAACTATTTCCAACCTTCACTAGGTCGGGGTACTTTTATAAGTTTCTTGCCTTATTAGATTTAGGCTTAGAGGTATATCCTCCTACTCTTTAGTTAAACACTTTTGGCTAATGGATCTTGTACCACTTAGCCTTAGAGATAGAAGCTCAATGTGGCGAACCACATTACCGAAGGATTACAATAAATTTATCATGAGTAACAATTATACTCCCACTTACTATGAGAGACTTTGATACAACATGCATTAGTTGTTTACATGCTCCCACTCAATGTGAGAAACATTTTTGCAACATGCAATCGTTGTTTTTCAGAAAGAACATAGCCCTTCGCATTAAAACATTTGTCTTGTTTAACATTCACTTTAAGTGTTGCCTAATGAATGTGTTAGGACTTAGTACACAAGCGTCAAACTTGACTTAGTTTATTCAGCTTTACAGAAGAAGAACATCAATATCATCTTCCTAGGCTATCCATACCACTGTAATGGAGTTATATTGTTCATGTTGAAGCAACATGTTATCACTAGATAACACAATCTAAGTGATGTTGTTCTTTCTAAGCTTATTGATTTCTTCGTGGTGCTTCAGCTCATCAATATAGAACATTGGTTGGTTAGACGTTTCTGACGTCCCATTCATCTAGAATGTATAGAGATTTGTGAGTACATTACTCTACATGTATCTCTATAGAGCTTGTCTCATAAGCTTAGTTAAATGGACTTGGTTTACATAATTCAGTCACGTAGACGATTACGCATTTCAATGGGTATACAATTTATTTAATTGTTCAAATAAGACTAAGGTTAATTAGATAATAAATTCACTAGTTTTGTGTTCAGGAGACAACTATGTTGACTCCCATCCCACTCATGCTAGTTAGCTTACTACCTTTTTAACTATGATCTTAATTAAACACATTCCCCTTTGAGTTTCAAGAAATTATTCTAGAAACTCCCACTCAAATAAAACATTAAAAATTAATAAAAGGCAACTGATGCTATTTATTTAAGTTGCAAAATATTCTGAAAGAATATATTGGGTCTGATGGAATTATAAACTTGAGTCAAAAATTTGAAAAACATAGTCAAAAATTGAAACAAAAAAACATAGTTTTAATTCTTTGCTACATTAAAGCCATAATTGACAAGCCAAATTCTAGCAATTATTCTATGAGTTGATCTCTTAATCTCCTTCAAGCCATAATTGTCAATTAGGGTCATTCACCTCTTACTCAGGATCATCACTCTTGAATATCTTTCATTCATAAAGTAGCTCCTTGATAGGAACATTAGATCCAATAGAGGGAACAGGAGACGGCTATTAGGGCTTGTAGCATTAAATTCCTCATTGCCTAATGCAGGGGAATGGTCAAGGAAGTCATTGCCAAAGGGTGAGGACTGGGCTGGTCAGTCCGGCCCAGTCCTTAAAAAAAATTATTAATTAATTAATTAATTAATAATTAATTTTTAAAAAAAATTAATTTTTTTTAAATTTCCTTATTTTTTTCCATACTTCCTCCCAAGTATGGAGGCCCAATTTTTTTTTAGAAAAATAAATTAAACACAATTAATTGATTGAGAATCAATTAAATAGAGTATCTCTACTCTTTTCCAAAATTTTCATGAATTTTCATGGCCCAAATGCGAATTTTTTTTAAATCCGGTCAACTTTTGACCGCTGACCGAGCACCAGCTGGCGCCACGTCACTCGATGACGTGGCGTCATCTTCAACCTCCAGCCGGGTTTATTTGACCCGGTTGGAGCCCCGCGGATCATCGCGACCCGCTAACTTTAAGAAGCCATATCTCCCTTGTTTTAGCTCCGATTTTCGCGTTCTTGGTGTCATCGGAATCGTTGCAATGAGACCTACAAATCCATGCCAATGGATTTCTCGAAAAACTTCATTTTCGAATTATACAGATCGCGTTTTTCGTGGCGGCGGCAAAGCTACCCGAAACTTCCGATGTTCAGTTCTCCCTCATACGGACTCCGATTGACGCGATTCTTGCGCCGTTGGATTCGTATCTATGAGTTCTACACATCCAATGCCTCGGTTGGGCCTGAAATGCCAGATTTCGAAGACCCCATTTTCTCCGAACTTCGACACCGCGACGGCACTCCGTAATGGAACTTGGATGTGTTTTTCTCGTTTGATTTGCTTCAAGTTTTATGCTTTTGCCCAGATTAAATGTTCTTCTTATGTGTTTCGGATTCATACAAATCATTTAACAACACAGAAAAAAAATAGATTTGGGCAAAATTCTTACAACGTGAAAGCAATTGTGGAGCATATGAGCGTACAGCAACTTCACATGTTCAGGTCAATCATGCCCAAACAGATCTAGAAGTCATTCAACAATTTCCAGAAAAACACAAACATATACTTTTGCATTCTGGGCAATGAAAACGCAGTAAAACAAGAATAAATATGTTTATAAGATCTGAATTTATACTCAAAATACACACAGTAGCTTAATCACGAGTTTAAATCCAGAGTATATAATCAAAGCATGCATGTACCCAAAAATAGCATATTCATCGGATAAAAAAAAATGAGCTTCTGTATCGCATTCACACAGTAAGGCAAGAATAATTGCAGATCTGGAAAAAATAATCAAGCCTACAATAAGCATGATATAACAGATCTGGATTTTATTTCATTTACACAATGATGAGTTTAAAACCCAGAAAAAATCCAGAAATATCGAAAAGCAAATATTCTTTGAAAAATAAATTGCATATTGGAATTCCTCACATGTTCATATATAAACACAGTATATATGTTCATAGTACTGGAATTTTAAAATCCAAAATTAAGCAATTAAAAATCAGAAATATTCATGCTTTTCATATGCATATTTAATTTAATAAATAATGCGCAGCGGAAAATAATGACAGGCCTACTTGAATTCCAGCCTCAGAATCAAGCGGCTCTGATGCCAATGTTATAACACGAGCACCCGATCACTCGAACGATCGAACTCGAACCGGGTTCACGATCCGTAACCTGGTACACAAACAGCAAACAAATAATATTATCGGAGCCGAGAATCAAAGGATTCTCAAGGCTCACGCACTATCTAGGTTACGAGAACCTAGATCGGATTTGCACAGCAAATCACCAGAAAGAAAGCAGGGAGAGAAGCCAGAGAGAGACTTCTCTTGGCTGGGGGTTAAGAAACACAATGAGGGGAACCTCCTTTATATAGAGTTCAGGACGAACGCCAGAAAGGAAGAATACCACCGTCATAATTGTCTCTCATTAATGTCGCCAATCAGTCATTATGACAGATTCTCTCATTTCCCTAAAAGGAAACGATTTGAATTTCAATCAGCAATAAATGCTGATTGAGTCAACTGTCAATTTCTTTCATATCGCTTCTCATCCGT
Source organism: Mimosa bimucronata (assembly GCA_037074515.1). Taxonomy (NCBI): domain Eukaryota; kingdom Viridiplantae; phylum Streptophyta; class Magnoliopsida; order Fabales; family Fabaceae; genus Mimosa; species Mimosa bimucronata. The sequence continues at coordinate 8,777,309 of CM073438.1, forward strand.
CAGATCCTTTTTCAGAGGATCCGGCCATCAAGGACGGACCTGGACATATAGTCCAACATTGTTGTTGGTGTTGAGAGAGGAGGATCGTTTGGTGGGGAGAGACATGAAAGTGATCAGAAGAGCATTGTGACTGAACAAGAAGAGGAGGAGGAGGAGGAGGAGGAGATGAAGATTGGAGAAGGCGTAGAGATCAGTGAGATTCATTCATGAGCGAAGAACACACCATTTCTTTTTTGTTTGGTGGGTAGAAATAAGGTTCATTTGTCTTAATAAAAAGGTGGTTTTCTTACACTCGATGAAATAATTTTGTTTGTTAGAAATCAAGAAGATGATCCAAAACAAGGGAAATTTTTCTTGTATGAACATGGACTCTAAGTAACTAACTTATGTGACCTGCCCAATTAAAATACTTCCGGTCATAATTATAAGATCAAGTTGATTTTTTTTGTAGAGGTTTAGGAGGCAAATTAGACCAATAAATTATAACATCTACTACATATAATTAGATTATAGGTTAATTTATAAGTAAAATAAATTAGTTTTGAGGAAAAAATATAAATATGAACAATTTAATGTCATTTATTTTGTATATTTAATTCCTCCAAAAAAGTCAGCTTGATCTTATAATTAGCACCAAAGAGATTATATTGAATCAGGTCATTAGTTCAGCTTATAAACTTATATAGCATTTAATGAATTAATACATCTTTTTTTCTTCCCAAAATTACTCTCTTCCCAACAATTTTTTTTTTCCTTATAACTTAAATGATGTGATTGAATGAATCTAATTAGACAGATTATAAATGATGTAGCCTTCTAGGTTTGGTGTAAGGACTCCTCTCCAAACAATGTTTAGCTGTAAAAACATTAATTAAAGAGTTTACTGCAATTTTTTGGCAAAAAAAGGGATTTACCGTAGTTTATAGTCATAATTCTTTTTTAGTCATTTATATTTGCATCATGTATCATTTTAGTCTCTAAAATTTGAAAAATGTATTTTTGGTTCTTTTATTTGACGGTGTTAGACTCATTTAACGGAAGATGGACTCAACAAATTTAGGGTGTGATTTTGTAATTAAATTCTTAAAAAATGAATTTTTGAAATACAAAAATGGTAATACTAAAAACTTAAAATTTAATCATATTTTGCCAACACTTACCATATAATTAACACTTGAAATTGTTAAGTTGTCATTTTTCAGTTAAGTGAAATTAATACCGTTAGTAAAAAATGACTAAAAGTGCACTTTTCAAATTTTTAGGACCAAAATAATATTTGATATAAAAATAAAAGACAATAAGTATACTTTAACGATAGTTTATTGATTGCTTATATTTTTTGTGAAGTTTTTTTCCACTGAAACCGAAAGAAATCAGTATTTATTATTAGCGTACGTTTGTATATAATATGATAATATTGTTTTGAAAAAATATGAAGTCTTCATGTTTTATCTATTCAATTCAATTTACTATAATCTGTGACGTATATCTTGGTCAATTGTATCTTAGAACGAGCAGCATGCTTTTCCTACAACACAAAACTAACAAAGGACTTTATTCTCTAACTAGAGAGTAATTAGTTCCAACTTTGAAATCGTTGGTAATTTATAATGCCAAACACTACATAAGATTTTTTATTCAAAACGAAAAACAAAATCTCAATAGTTTGTGTTTATTTTTTTCCTCAACAATAGTTTGTGTGATTCCTTATAGTTTAGTTAGATGACACATCTCTGATTAATGAAAGATTACCGATTTGACTACTGTTGTAACTTCAATGCTTGCCCTTTTAATAAAAAGAACTAGATTTTTCTACATGCATGGAATGTTATACATAGGTATACGTAAAATTCATCTAAAATTTTAAAAATAAAAATAAAATAAACTAAAAAAAGTTTGTATTTATATGAGTAACTCTATTTAGGAAAGCTAATTGAAAATTAGATGAAGCTGGTAATAAAAAGTGATCGTTGGAAAATAGTGGAGGAGGATGAGAGGTAGATCATCTAAAGAGGGTGCTATTAAATGGTTCAACAACTATTTGAAAGAAAGTACGATGCTATCTTGAATTAGTGCAGTATGGATGCAAATGATTTAGTTGACGAATTGGTCAAAAGGCTATAAAAGCATCTAAAAGAATTGTTTGCATAATAAACTATCATACATTAAGCTTTCTATGATACAAAAAAGTCACATTAAGTCAAGAACCAAGGAAAGCTTGTATAATATGGTTTCAATTGAAAATATAAATATGCAATAAGGGTTGGGAAATCTTCACCATAAGAAAGAGCATATGGACAAAAATTGAAACTCCTTCCAACCCAAAACCTTTGACAGTGTGATGTACATGTAAAATCATCCCCGACCACAAAAAGTTGAAATGAAAAAGAAGTTAATAAGTTCTCTATGATTAATAGGAAATTGCTTTCTCTATGATTAATAGGAAATTGCTAAATATAAGAGAATAATAAATATATGAATTTAATATATATATATATATATGAATTAAGATTTTAAATTTTGAGAAGTGATTTGATTGGATGTAATTAAAGTACGAATTGGGTGGAAGTAATTACTTTAAAATTCGAGAACTAATACATAAATATGAAATAAAAATTAGTATAGGCCATTTTATTGAATGCAAATGGTGACGGGATATCAAGAAAAGAAAAGTTGAATTTTGCATAATGAAATGTTAACATCACCAATTACAATACAATGCAATTATTGATGAATTTGAAAATAGTGTCACCTAATAACGAAGCCTAAGATGTGATGACATAATTGCATATATGTGGTACGTGGCACCAATAGTTGTAATTAAAAACAGTGATATCAGAGATACATAGAACAATAAGAAATGTGTCTGAATTTTTAGAGAAGTATTTAGATATTAAATTAAATTATATGCACCATAAACTAATCTTTAAGTGCCGCCTGTGATTTTTTTACCGTCTTAAATTATCGACTGAATTCCGTCGATAATTTCAGTTTTCTGACGAATTTTCGGCGGAAAAAATTTTTCGACATAATTTTTCCAATCAGAAATTCCTCCGTTGGTAATTCATTTACAGACGAAAAAAAATTTCCATTAATAAAATTACTGACGGAATTTCTGTCGGTAATTTTATTAATTATATTATTTTATAAATAAATTATTATTTTAATTTATAAATAATATATTAAAATATGATTATTACCGACAGAATTTCCATCTGTAAATATTTAAATTTTTTTTAAAATTATATACCACATGTTCCTCTTTGTGGCCGCCACGTGATGCCTTAACCAGCTGAGCTATAAAAACCATGTGATATTATTTGTAAACTGTTATATTTATAATATTTCAACTCCCACTATTATAATTATGTTTGATCTAAATTATTAATATATAATTTACATATTAATAATTCTATTATTTTTATATAAATAATCTTTTATATTCATATGCATTACATTATATTTAGTATTTTCATTTTATATTGAAATTAAATAATAATAATTACCATTATTATTAAATTATTTTAATAATTATTTTATTATATATATTATTCAATTATAATTATTTTTCATTTTTACTAATATTTATTAAAAATAACATATTATTTAATAAAAAATTACAATTAAATTTATTAAAAATTTATATCTATATATATGTATATGTTAATTTTTACTAATATTTATTAAATATTATTTATTTATAAAATAATTTTTAAAATAAATAAAGATAATATTTTATTTATAAATATTTTAATATATTATTTATAAATTAAAATAATAATATAATTCATAAAATTACCGACGGAAATTTTCCGTCGGTAACCAAGGGACATGCATCAGAAGCAGAGTGAAGAAGGGTAATAAAGAATCAAAGATAGGATTTATCATATTTCAGCAGCATCCGTCAAAAACCATTTCACTAGAAAATACAAAATATATACAATCCTAAACTAAAATGTAAATTTTCATAAAAAAATGCCTAAAGGAAGGAATGGTATATTTTGTTCTTGGGAAAACTCATTTGTTGGTACCTATACTTTTATTTAATTTTGATTTTAGTATCTATAGTTTTTAATCTCCTAATTAAACCATTAATTGTTCTCAATTACCACTATTAAATCATCTATCTTTGTTGTATTAGTATGGCTAGCCTTTGTATAAAAGCCAACGGTGTTTAAAAATTGAAATTAAAGCATTTAATTATGATAAAAATACACATAGGTACCAAAATCAAAACTAAATAAAACTATAGGTACCAACAAATGTATTTTCCCTTTTGTTCTTTAAAGGAAAACAATGTTAAAATCCCCAAAAAGGGTACAACATAGCTTACATGAAAGAAAAAATGGATTATTTTGCTATTCATAAACAGATGGCTGCTTTTGGCCTTGTGTCATCTTTCTCGCAGAATATGACTACAACGAAAGAAAAGTTTCGACACTAAAGCGAATCTCTATGCTTAAAATCCTAAAGGGTTTGAACCAAATGCTTCATACTAACAGATCAAACCAAGAAATCCAGTATAAAAAGAGCTTCAGGTCAATAAAAATTAGGATGGCATCCATATCCCATAAGTTTAGAACCTAACACATAACTAATTCCCATAACCAAGAACTAGAGTAACTATTAAGACAAATTCATTACCAAGGTTACACTAACCATGATTGTTGTTCAAGCCCTACCATGTTAAATAAACAGCTGAAACTCACAGAGTTTTGACGTCCAAAACCCACAGAGTTTGAACCAAATGCCTCATACTAACAGATCAAATAAAGAAATCCAGTATGAAAGAGCTTCAGGTCAATAAGAACTAAGACGGCATCCACATACCTTAATCCCCCCCAACCACATTCCTTAAGTTTACAACATAATACTGTAGCACGTAATGTGCATTAATGCTCCCTTCTGTCCTTATTATAAGAGTTATTTTGAATTGTTTTGGTCTAAAACGTAAGAGCCCACCTTGGGTTGTCCCATCATTTTGATACATTTTTTACCATTTCACCCTAACTTTCTTTCATACTCATTAATGCCCATATTCCTCTTTTTTTCTCTTAATAGTCTCATAATAAATAATGGTAATATTAGAAAAAAAAAGTGTAATTGAAAACATGTTTATAGTTTTTAATCAACTTCTTATAGAAATTTTCTATGTTAGAAATCAAGAAATGATATAAACAAGAGAAATTCTTGTATGAATGACCTCGACCTTAATCATGTTTAGTCCAATTAAAATACACACAATCATATTATTTTATTCCGCATGGAAACTTACCAAACATTAAAAAAATTAATATAACTATTTTCTCTTGGTGAAATTACTCTCTCCTCTCTCGGTCTATCCAATTCATTTTCTCTTATGAATTAAATTATATGATTTTATGTATTCTAATTAGTCAGATTCTAAATGAGATAAAGTTGATAATTAATGTGAGAATTTCTCTCCAAATAATGTTTAGATGTGATTAATTGATAACATTCTTTGGAAAAAAAATATTATGAAGTCTTCATATTTTATTTATCTAGTATGTGTTAACTTTTGGTCATTCAAGTTTCACTAAATTTTGCTTTTATTCCATCAAGCACGAAAGATGTGGTTTTAATCCTTCAAATTCACTGTTTATGATAGTTAGCCCTTGAACTTTAAAAAGGACCTGATGTAACACCTGGACTTTTACTACTATCTTATAGTAATTTAATTGAATTATAACCACTTTTATGAATATTCAAAGCCCAAAAATACGGAAAATTTAAAACTTTTTTTTTAAAATATTTGTCCAACCTTCTGTCAGTTGGAATGGGCTTTCCGAATAATTCAGAATTTAAAACTTTTTATAAAACCAAGTGGTGCATAAAACAATTAAACTACTTAGGTTCCCTTGTTATTTCCTCCCCTTGATGATAGTGTGTGGGGAGCGAAAACCCACTCATGGGTTCTCTGCATCTACTGATGGGTTTCTACCTTTCCAATATGAAAACGCTGGGGTCATCTCAGTTGATAACCCTTCTACCAGAATGCACAGCGTCATTAGGGTAATACATACATTTACATACGGTTAAGTATTAATTCTTTATATTTATTCTCACAGATAATTAAATTCTAAATTAACTAACTAGGGTGGTACATAGCTTAGCAAGCATTCCTACTTCTTCTTATACTATCTTACTTCTTTCCCAGCTAGCTTCTCCCATCCTGCGTACTGAAAATGTTTGGGGAAGGGGGTGAGATTGGAAGTCCCAATAGCAGCAGTTTCTTTCATTAACATATATGATCATAATAGCATTGTCATGTATATATTTCATAAAGCTGTACAAATGATTATAGTCTTACTCCTATTAATCTGTGTGCTAAAAGCACCTGCCAACCACTAATAACAATATATTCGTTATAGTGGAGGCTTTACCTGCAGGGTTTCTCGTTAAAGCACATAAGGCTAAAACGTAACTAATCTCGCAAAGGTGTAGCTAATCACCTAAGCCTGGAGTACTCAATCTGAGGAATAACAACTTACCAACTAAATGCAACAGTTATTACAAAATAATACATGCAATTTAATTGTTACTGAAACTAACTGCTACCTGAACTTCGAACTTAACCATCCGCTAGCTCCTGCTGTTCCAGATGCCTTGGCGTACTAATCTCACTATTCCTCCTATAATTTCATATAGATAATTTAATATATATATATATATATTAACTTATAATAATTCTGCGTCTCTCACGTTCCTATGATATTACATTCTTCTACCCTTCCCTTTTTAATATATTTCTTAAATCCATATTTCTAACTTTAAGCATCAGACAATACAAGTATATACAAACACAAACATCAATGTATCTTGAATTACTTTAAATCAAATTTACATCATATAATAACATATATAATAACTTATTTTACCTAATTAAATTCAAGGGACTTAAAATAAATTTCTAATGATCATACTTTTCTTCACATTAATAATTATTTCCTATAACTTAACTTATTATAATTAACCTGACCATTTAAGATCTAAATGACACTTTTAACTAATCTATTCCAGTTAGCGATTCTTATTCTCAATGTTTGACTAATAATTTCATTAAGAATGGTTATTTTTAAGGGGCTTTACCTTTCTTTAATCTTCAGAGTACTAGTTTACATGTTATTTATTTTCTTTTATTTATAATCTAAATTTTTAGAATTTCTTAAGTCACCTAATGAATTTAATCGTTTTGGAGTCTACAGGTTAATTTGAGCAGATGCTAATGTTTTACCACACAGTTCATCAAACATTACATATTAATTTCTCGAGATACTTATTTAGCTTTTAGGGACTTTTAACAATAAATTACAATCAGATTTATCCTTGAAACCAGAAGCTACCAAATAAAACAAGTGGTTAAGTATACAATTAAAGCGTCAAACATTGGGTATTGACAGATTACTTCCAGATTTCCAATACCATAAAGGTTCGGCATTCAACCATTTAAATTCGGATTAACCAGCTTACAATCAACAATCCATAATACCATATTAGCCAACATTCAAATCAGAATAATAAAATCAGTCAAGCAACCTCAATAACACAAACTGAACCTCTATCTCACTATATACATTAGCAAATTCCAAATGACATCTCAGGTCTAAAGTAGAAATTCTCGTACACAATCATAGGATTAGGCTTCAATATAAGATCTCTTGTTAACATCCAAACTCAGTCACCAATTACCCAATTATAAAACAAGCGTTACTCGCATACCTATAAGCGCACACACACACACAATCATATCCTGTACTCTCTACTTGCTCATTCACTATGCTCTTTAAAACAGAAACTTATATCATATATATATTTAACTTTACTTCAACTTATTTCTCTTCTTCGAAACATTTGCGAACTTTAGCAATCATAAACAAAATCAAACATTTATCCAATAGCGGACAAAGGACATGGCACACTGCTTTATGTTTATTCCCCAACTTCAACCATTTACAGGTACTTGAATATTATTCAAGGCATTCAAATAACAAGTTCTAAATGAATTTCCAGACTTCAATAATGCCCCAAACCAACTGATTAACAAAACTATCTAATCATTATTCTTATTGAATTTCTGAAATTTCCATATTTATCTTTATGTAATAAATGCTTAAGCTTTTCTTTCAATTTCAATTCATATACCATTTAATCAGCAAAAAGGACTTATTTAACCTTCACAACTTATACAACTCGTACTCATAAATATTTCTTCCTATTACCAAAGAGTTAAACCAATATACACCTAAGCAACAACCACAAACTTAGCATTCCTTAAAATAACCCACTTTCTATTGCTTACAATCCTTTTACAAGATTGATAACATACTTTGATCCATTTCTTATAGCATTGTATTTAAATTACCATTCCCATCTTTCTAATCATCATTTCCTCCTTTCTACCACTAAAGCCAGCGGCCAATAACATTAACAACAACCATTTCCTATTTCTTGTTTAATTATACATCACAATATTTTCCTTTTTGCCTGCCAATAATCCACGGCCAGCAGCAACCAGGAGGAAATGCAATTAAACAATTAACACCCAATTTGTTTCAACTGATTATAATCCTTCAGTCAAAGCAGAACATTCAACATATCACAAGGGAAAAGAACAAGGAACCCAATGGACAGAGCAGGGCAGGAGTTCAGCCAAGCAAAGAACAAGAATCGAATCATCCGAAACAATCAACAGCAAACATATTTACTCCATTTCAGACTAATCAAAGCACAGCGTCAGTGAAGAACAGAGGAGAAAGAACAAGAATCCGACGGGACAGGGGAAGAACAAGAAATCAGCCTTCAGAAATCAACATGCAAGACACTCTATAGAGCTTGAACTTACTCTAAATCATGCTTAATTAAACTTTAGAACAAGGAATATTTGAAAATCAAAGGAAATAGGGTCGGATGAACAGTGCTCGATTTGGGGTTCTTGGAGAAATTCACCCAAACTCAACTCCCCACTCGAAATCTCTTCCCAAATAACCTAAATCGAAGCCTAAGCTTCTTTTAGATAGGTTTAGAACTTCAAAAACCCCAAAAATCGCATCAACCCCCCCTTTAATCTCGCTCAAATCGGCCAAGAAAGGAAGGAAGAACGAAGGAGGAAGTCTTACCCAGACTTCACATGAGTCTCAGCCACTTCTCGCCGCCGTGCTTCGCCCTTCTCGCCGCCGTTCATGCCGTCGTCCGCCGCTCGAGTTCGAGAGAGACAGAGGTGAGAGCGCGAGAGAGAGTGTGAGTGAAGTGAGTGAGGGTGGCGGTGATGAATGGAAGGAATGAGGGAGTATTTTATTTTAATACATGACAGATTTAGATAAGGATAGTAGGATTTTTATGGGATACTTACTCATTTGCCCTCATTTAACCTCAATATTACAATTGCCATTCACCCCTTTCCTAATTTACCCTTCCTTTCAAAATTTAATTACAATTCTAAAAAAATATCAGTCCATATTTAGTCCATAAATAAATTATCTAGATATATTCTGGTATCCAAATTTATTAATAAGACTTTTTAAATATCAAGCAATACCTCAGAGTTCTAAATATTCCCTTATTTAAATTAATCTTCTAACTATTTTTCCTTAACTAATAAAGAAATTAAACTTTAAAAATTATTAAAAATATACCTGACCTCATAAATTTATTTATAAGACTATTTAATTTATATATGTCATCCCGAGATTTTAAATAAACCTTTATTATTTTCTTTTCTCCAAATTAAGTTCTATCTCCAAATTATTTCTCTTTATTTCTTAAAGAAAATAGGCCTTAAAATTATTAAAAATACCTAAAACATCATAAATTTATTTTCAGTATTTTCCTTAATATTTTAGTTACATTATTAAAATCTTAAATAATTCCCTATTTTCTATTTTCTAAAATTTGGGGTGTTACACCTGATGATGCATTTAACCGGCGTTAAGTTTTCCTAGGTGGCACTAACTTGGTTAATTACACTGACTTGGCAGCTGATTATGAATTTGAGTGGATATTTAAGTAATAAAATAAAATAAAACAAAAAAAGAACATGCGCTTGTCACACAGCATATGGGTCACAGTAGAAAGGAAAGGAAAAACAATTAATCAAAGTCGTGACTCGTGAGAAGAGAAAGGGCAAAGGCGGTTAGGGCAAGGTCCCACATTCGTTGCCGGCAAACTGTGACGTGGCCGTAGCCGGAGTCGTGATCTTGCCGGCGGTCTTCGTCCAAAGACCACATTCCCGTTTTGGACGGATTTCCGTTTGTTCAAAAGTAAGAAACTCTTCCTACATTGTAGTTGGAGCTCCACTTTGAATCTGAAGAGTGGGGTATTTACTGGAGAAGGGGAACAAAGGAATGCTAAGTTTTCGTTTAACCTGTTCTTTTATTTGAACACATTTGTGGTTAGCTTTAATGGATGCCTCTGTTGTAGTGTATTTTGATGATTTTTTTTTTTTTTTATTACAGTTCTTCAATTTTTTTTCCTTCTCCTTGGGTGCGTTCATGATGCTCTGTTTTCTTTATGCAAATATGTTGATTGTTTGCTTTTCACCTAAGTGTAGTATTTTCTTCTTCTTTTTTCTGCCTATGGTACTGGTGTTGTCTGTGAAAGTTTTTTTTGTTCGGTTTGAAAAATCAGATGTTTACCTCTTTTATCTTTGTATTTTGTGCTCTGTTTTTTTATTCATACATTACTTTTGTTTATAGCTGAAACATGGATAATAAGCATGTTACAGAATAAGAAGCATGAATAATAAAACTTCAAGTTAGTATAGCCTGCATTTCTTAACTTTGACGGTGTATATTTTGCTGAAACCTAACTCAGAATAAGAAGCATGCTTTTCCTACAACGCAAAACTAGCGGAGGACTTAATTATCTAATTAAAGCCTAATAATCAGTTTCAACTTTGAAATGGTTGATGATTGATGATGCCAAACGCTACATAATTTTCTCATTCACTGAGATGATGGGTTCACTTCACGGTTGAGGCTTAAAGTTTTGAATTAGGACTTAGGAGGCATAAAGATCGACGACGTTTTGGCTGGGAGAAGAGAGAACAAAAGAAAAAGAAAAAGCCCTAACCTAAGATATCTGCCACGAGAGAAGGAGGCGGAAAAAAAAAAAACCCCCGATAGTCACTTCTTCCTTTGGGATTCCTTGGATTCGATGGAATCAAAGAGAGGAGAAGAGGGACAGTGTTAATGGTCATTGGCGAAACAGAGGAGTGGGCCATCGATTTCCCTGCTCTCTTGGTTTGGTGAGAACCAGAGACAGAGCTTCGATGGACGGTAGTGTTTGAGGAGGCGGCGTAGTTTGACTGTAGGCTTCTTCTATCTTGTAACTGACCGACCTTTAATGAGTGTTGTAGTATTTGTTTGTTGTTTGAATTTTTAGATTGCATATCAGATGGTTGATGAGATGTGAATGAGGGATTGTGTTTTTTACTATTCTAAAGAGAATCTGCTTGTGAAAGTATATCATTAAACTGATTTTAGTATAGTAGTTCGTTCTATGTGAGCTTTGAATTAAAGAGGCTGCTTAAATTAAATATGAATATGGATGTGTTGGTTTGGGTATTGGAAGATAATATAGAACCTATGAAGTTTGTTTTGAAGCAAGTTAAAATAAGGATGGTGGATAATACTGATTTCAAGCTTTGTAAAGTTTTCTTGATGAAGTTAGTAACAGATAGGGCTTAATTGAGAATTATGTTGGTAAACTGTTTGGCTTGATAAAAATAAAAACGATTTTGATGGAATAAATTTTTGGTTATGATTGAATTATATGGTGAAAGAATTGCAGAAATATAGATTTTTGGATTGTAATGATATTCAAATGAGTATATTGAGTACAAAATAAATTTTATCTGTTGAGAGAAAGAGATTTGAAATCCAATTGATTTAAAATCTGAATTATTGACTAAAACAGAATATATTCGAGCTATTATGTCTTAATGAGTATTATTATATAATCTCATATGTGTCAATGCATGTCCAATGGTTATATTTAGTGATGGAACCAATCTTCAATAATGTTTGATAAATGTAAAGTTTGCTTAATCGAAGTATTTTGTGAGAAATGAGGCTTATTGGGAGAGGTTTCTCTAGTTGAGCATTTTTTTGATTGTAATAGGAGGAATGAGATGGAATTGAGTTGTCTTTTATTGTGGATTTGAACTAAATCTTGTTGGGGGAAGTCTTGTGAGCATTGGAGGCTAATTTATTTGTGTTGAGTATTGTAGAGTTGGTTCGTTGTTTGTATTTTTAGATTGCTCATCAAATGTTTTATGAAATGTTTGAATAAAGCATATATTCTTACTATTTTAATAAGAAATTGCATGTGAAAATATATCATCAATTAAATTTGAATAGAGAAGTTGTTCATTCTATGTGAACTTGGTATTAAAGAGGCTGCTGATACAATATGAATATGGATGGGTAGGTTTATGTCGTGGAAGATGATATAGACTCTGTGAAGTTTGTTTTTAAGCAAGTTATAATAAGGATGGTGAATGATGCCTGTTTCAAGCTTTATAAAATTTGCTTGATGAAGTTAGTACCAAATTGATAATTATCGTGATCTAGTATTAGGTTTTGTTGGAAAGAAACTGATCTTGATTTGGTAAAGTTTTGGTTCAGAATGAAGTATATGTGACAATGCATGTCCAATGGTATTTTGAGCTATTGAGCCAATCTTGAATTTCCTTTATGCAGCAAAGTTTTATTGAAGATATCAATTAGCAAGTAGAAGGACTAATACCAAAAGTTTCTGTTTCAGTATCATCTCCTAAAAAAATTTAAAGGTTTAAGCGTAAACTATAAGAAGCATTAAAGATGGGAATTGAGGATTATGTGTAGTTTGGTCTTAGTTGTTATTACCCCTATATCTTCGAGTATTATTCTAATTGATCTAACAGGATCTTTCATGGGAGAAAGTTTCATTGGTGATATGTTTGAGCATGTAAAATTTACTTAGTCGAAGTATTTTGTGGGAAATGAGGCTTATTGGCAGAAGTTTCTCAAGTTAAGTATTTTTCTGATTGTAATAAGAGGAATAAGACAAAATTGAGTTATCTTTTTATTGTGGATTTGAACTAAATCTTGTTCGGAATGTGAGTGTGGGAAATCTTGTGAGCTTAGGCTAAGATTAGAGGTTAATTGATTAGTGTTGATTATTGTAGTGTTGTTTTATTACTTGAATTTTCAGATTGCACATCAAATGTTTGATGAAATGTGTGAATAAGGGGTTTTTTATATTATTGTAAAGAGAAACTGTATGTGAAAGAATATCGTCAAACAAATTTTAATAAAGTTGTTAGTTCTAGGTGAACTTGGAATTAAAGGGTCTACTTAAATTGATTAAAAATATCGATGTGTAGATGTAGGTGTTGGAAGATGATATATAATACATGAAGTTTGTTTTTAAGCTGGTTTTTTGCTTAAGGCATATTCTGTATACTCTTTACTTGCATCATCTATCCTTGATGTTTTGTTATTGTTCTACTAGTTAAAGCATTGGTCTTCTTTATAGTTTCTAAACGAACAAGAGGTTATTTTATGTTGAGAAATAATAGTACTTGAATATCTTTTTTGAACTTTTGAAATTAAGTTATACTCTCTCCATCCCTATATAAGCTTCAATTTTGTGAATAAATGTGTCCCAAAATATAAGCTTCATTTTATGTTTGTCTAGGCATTTATTGTGTTTTTTTCCATTTTTGCCCTTCGTTTATGTTTTCCTCATACATTTTCTTTCACATTTATTACCTCTTATTTGCCATATTCTCTCCCATCTTCTCTCAACACATTCTCTTTTATCTTTAATAATAAGGGTATAATAGGAAAACAAGTTACATTTTTCACATAATTATTGCTGCTCACTAATTTTTTTTTTCTAGTTTTCTTGATAAATACAAAGTAGTTATTTGAAGCTTATAAAAAGGGACGGAGGGAGTAATTCATTTGAAAATCCTTTCTTTTGTGCTCCCTTAATCCATAATATAGGACCTGTGGGGAGTCAATGTTGATTCTAAATATAAGACTTATTTCTTAGTTTTGTCAATCATTGTGCATATTAACCCTATTAAGACTTGAATGTCACGTTTGTTTTTTGTAGAAGAGGCTGGCAAAATGAATGAAGCTGAGAGTTCCAAACGAGACAACCCGTCTACTTTGGTAAAGCAATTGCTTCTGCCAAGTCTTGCATTTCATCTACCACCCTCTCTCTGTGTGTCTTTGATTTAATTGCTTTGATATAATTGTTATGGATACGTAACAAGTCAAAAAATTACTTCGAGTTGTCCACTTAAAAACAGTAAATGCCCTCCAAAATTTTAGGAATACCAAATGTCTTCCTTAACTCTAGGTCCTTAAAATCACATTAAATCAAAGTGAAGTGAACATCACGGTTTTGACTGAGTTATGGTTTTAACATAAAGTAAACTATAGTTTGATTCTGGAGTATTATAAGCATCATTTATGACCAATTGATCATTTTTAAGAGCAGTACTAAACCCTTCAAACTTGATGGTTTCATACTTTCATCAGACTTTTTTCGTTATTGCATATTTTTTGGTTTCATTTCTAACATATTCCTTTCGCTTTTTGCAGAAAAGGGAGGTCCGTTTTGATTATTGGATCACAGAAAGTGTTGACGATAATGTGCACAAGGGGTATTTCTGTAGGGAGGAAAATTGTGACGGTGTAATAAAAACTGAAAAAGTCAATTGTTTTATTTTGGATGCCATTAATAGGGCATCGTCAATCTACCAACAAGACATGGCAAATTATTTGGGTAAAGGAGCTGTGAGGGTTCTTTTTCTTGACAAAGAATATGTTATAATGGAGGATGTCTCCAAAACTTTGAAGAAGTGGTATGAAGATTTATACTATGGTTTTGAAGAAGCACCATCTGGTTGGGTGAATTATATGGAGCCTCATGTGATAAAATTGCTAAAGTGAGTATAGTGATTAAAAATTTAGTCTTGTATTACTTGTATATAGATTTTTGTAATCCTTTTTTGTTCTTGTTGTAGGGGGTTTATGAAGGTTTACACAAAACTCTACCGCAAGGGTAGTCATGGAAAGTGGCAGCACTGTATCGCTGTAATGGATAATGGAGAAGGCAGGCTGTTCAATTTCATTTCTCCTTGCCATGGTATGTAATTTTTTTGCTTCAATTTTTTTTATTTATTTTGAATTTTTTGTATTTTCTTAGGTCAATGTTTTGTTTTTTTGTCCCATAGGTAAAAATGATTTTGTGAATGATCTAACAAGTCTGGCAAACATTATTGACTGTATGTTGGAGCAAACATCTCCTACTAAATTTGGTGAGATGGATGGCTTTGAGCCTAATTGTACTGATGAGACTCACTATACGGGTCTATATTCAATGGACTTTGCAAACTTTATGACCAACATCAGGAAGGTAATCCGCAAGTAAGTTTCTTTTATCGGAGATTTTTGTTGTTGTTGTTGTTGTAGTTACTTGTAATAAAAAAACCAAAAACATGGCATACATATACATGGCATACACATAGTATATATTACTTATCCTATACCCTTGTGTTAAATTGATAGAATCTAAGTTTTAAAATAAGAAAGAAAAGGGAGAGAAGAATGAAAGAGAGGAAGAGGGAAGGAAAGAAGTCTAGAACTTGTATATGAAATTCTAGATAAAGGAAGATAGAAGGGAAAAGAGAAGAGGAGGGAAGAGGGAACTAGAACCAGAATCTAGTTCTAGGGAAAAGAAGATATTACATCATAATTTCATTCATCCATTCATAATTCAAGACAACATACAACACATATTTATAGTGCGTAAAAGCATAACTGAAAGTAAGTGACACAAACAACTGATAATTAAAAAATAAGATAAAAACAATCGACTCCCAATTCTATTCCTAAACTGTAACTAACACATGGGGTCCTAACATTACCCTCCCCTTGAAAATAGTCCTCAAGGCTGAAAGAAGCATGGAGAGATATTTCTGCTAGTTTAGCGTCTGTGGGTGAATTCAAATCTGTTTCTGCCAAATCAGCGCCATACACTGTCTTGTTAATCCCCTGAAGTTTGAGAGTGGTTGAGTAGCACTTGTGTCCGTAGAAAAATCTGTCACCACACCTATAAGCATAACACAGCCCTATATCACGTAGTAACTACTGTTCCTGGTCAGATATTATAGGGATATCATTAACTGCGGAAGATCCCAAAATTTGTGGGATTGTGGTAACTGAAAAATTAATTCCAAATTTTGTGGGACGTAACTGCCTCTGGAAATTTCAAATTTTGAATTAATTTGATAATTCCAGGGAGAATAATTAGGCAAATAATTAGGCGCAAATCTTGAGCCTAAATTATTTTTTAGCGTCCCTATTAAATGCGCTATTTTCATTGGCACTTGTCGCCCCAATTTTCTGCAAATATTGCCCCATATGACACTTTATCTCTGCATAGCTGCTTGTCAGTTTCAGAAATATTGGAGTGCTTGTAACTGCCGAAGAAGAGCTTAAATGAACCATGTAAAACAATTTCTGAAAAGACTAGTTGTAACTGACAGAGAGTTCAGTAACTGAATTTTTGAAACTGCTTCTGAAAATTGCCCTTTCTTTAATTGCTTTCAGCAACGCCTGACTGTATTTTCCTGGGAAAACGTCCAGAAGAGGTTGCACTCTATTTTTCTCCAATACTGTCATTTTGCTCCCTGTTAGTAGTGGTTGATGATTCTAATGTTTCAGGAAAATCATCTCAGTGTCCAGATTATATAATTTGGTTATGATTGCAATTTGATGCTGAGATTAAAATTTAGTGGACAAAGGGTTTGAAGAATTATTCAGTGTAGAAAGGGGAAGGATGGGAAGGAATAGAGAAGATAGAAGAAAGGGAAGAATATCTAGAACCAATATCTGCAATCCTAGATAGGGAAGAGAGAGATTCTGAATAATTAAGAGACAGAGACAGAAACTTGAGAAGAAAAGAATTATGAGCAGAAGAGAGCAGAAATCCCTAGAACCAGCATCTGAAATTCCAGAGGTAGAAAGAGAAGTTTATCTGTGGCTAAGAGAAAAGAGGAGAAAAGAGAAAGAATAATTAAAGAGTGGAAGAGGGATGAAGAGTCTAGAACCACTATCTGAAATTCTAGATAAAGGGTTAGAAGGGAAAAGAGTAGAGGAAGGAAGGAATCTGATACAGGTTTGTAATCCTGTATTTTAATTTAAGAATGATAGGAAAGGTAGGAGAAAGGAAGAAATTTAGAGGGTTGAAGAACAAGAAATTAGAGACGGCAGAGACAATAGGAAACTCCAAATTGATTAATTCATAATGCAAGACGACGACATAATATGCCCTAATCAGGTTTATATATTGACCTGACTAGTATTACAATTAGACCTAATTAAAATAGACTTATTAAGTCCAATCAGCCCAAGACATAATAATAACAGTAATAATAATAATCCCAAGCATAATAATAAATAGCAAAACATAATAATAATAATACCAAAATATGTAATCCCAAAATATAATAAATTAATTAACCCATTAGCTAAGTAATCGGTACTAAGCCCGACTCTACTCAACTAACAAATTAACTAACCTATTCCTAATTATACTATCATAACAATACCCCTCTTCAAAAGATCCTTGCCCTCAAGGATCAATCACAAATGCTGGAAACTGCTCCTGAAATTTGTATTGCTGAACCCATGATGCTTCTTCATCCGGTAGGCCCTTCTATTGAATAAGGAGCTCGGTAATCAAACGACCTCTTCTCCAAATAGAGCGCTTATTAATAATCTTTTCAGGTTCTAAACAAGGTGGCGGCTCTGGAAAATCAGCCGGGGGGTGTCGCTGCTTCACCAAGGGACACATGAAAAGTCGAGTGAATCCGAGATTCATGTGGCAACTCAAGTTTATACGCCACTGGGCCAATTCTCTCCAAAACCTTGTAAGGCCCAAAATATCTCGGAGAAAGTTTTTGAGAAG
Source organism: Mimosa bimucronata (assembly GCA_037074515.1). Taxonomy (NCBI): domain Eukaryota; kingdom Viridiplantae; phylum Streptophyta; class Magnoliopsida; order Fabales; family Fabaceae; genus Mimosa; species Mimosa bimucronata. The sequence continues at coordinate 8,795,297 of CM073438.1, forward strand.
TCCTAGAAGCCATAGAAAGTTGCCTATAGGGATGTAACTTAAGAAATGCCCATTGGCCCACTTGAAACTCGCGATCTGAGCGATGCAAATCAGCACGTTGCTTCATCATGTTCGCTGCCCGATGCAAATGATGCTTCAGAACTCTCATCATATACTCTTTTGCTTGGAAAGTTTGATCTACAACCTCCAATACCGAATTATGTGGTAAATAGGGACTGTGGATAGGTGGCTTCTGGCCATACAAGAGCTCATATGGAGTGGCTTTAGTAGCAGTATGGAATGTGGTGTTGTACCACCACTCAGCTTGAGCTAACCACTTGCTCCACTCACGAGGTTTCTCCTACGACATACATTGGAGATACATTTCCAAACAACGGTTGAGGACCTCAGATTGACCATCTGTTTGTGGATGGTATGCAGATGTAAGTTTCTGCTCAACCCCCAAAACCTTAAGGAACTCCTTCCAAAAATTAGATACAAACAGTGGATCACGATCACTAATAATCTCAGATGGAGCTCCATGTAATTTGAATATATTATCCATAAAAATTTGAGCTAAGGAGGCAGCTAAATAAGGATGGGACAGCGATATAAAGTGGGCATATTTACTCATCCGATCAACTATAACCCACATAACTTGTTTCCCGTTGGACTTGGGGAGTCCCTCAATAAAATCCATAGTCACCGACTCCCAAACTCGGCTAGGGATGGGCAATGGTTGAAGTAAACCCGGAGATGCTGTAGTCTCATACTTGCAACGAGCACAAGTGTCACAATGCTTCACGCCTTCACATACGTTGCTACATCTTCGATTAGTCCCTTCCACCAAAATAGGGACTTAATTCTGTGATAGGTAGCTTAGATACCCGAGTGTCCCCCTTGTGGACTTGAGTGAAATAACTTCATAATTTCATCCTTGAGAGAAGAGTCAGCCCCAACCACTAACTTCACTTTCTTTCTTAGCAAATCACCATCTCAAGAGAAATGCTTCAAAGTACCACCATTTTCTTGTATTTTAGTGATTAATGGCTGTAGGAAACCATCAGTGACCCAACTTTGCTTCAGTTTCAGCAACAAATCAGAATTAGAAGTGTCCATAACAATATGCATAAGCTGTAATTTTGGCATCCTAGAGAGAGCACTTGCCACATAATTATCTTTACCTTTCTTATAGTGAATCTCATAGTCAAAACCAGCTAATTTGGCCACCCAAAACATCTGAAATGAGGTATTTAGTTGTTGTCCAAGTAGATATTTCAAACTTTGTTGATCTGTCCGAATTATAAATTTTTGCCGCTCTAAGTATTGCCGCCAATAAAGCACGGCCAGCACTACAGCCATCAACTCCTTCTCATACACCGATAATTGTTGGTGTCTAGGAGCTAAGGCTTTGCTGAAAAATGCAAGTGGTTGTCCATCTTGCACAAGCACCGCACCAATCCCCACTCCACAAGCATCTGATTTCATTATAAATTGCTTCGAAAAGTCCGGTAGAGCAAGCATCGGAGCCGTAGTCAAAGCTGTCTTTAGTTCAAAAGCACTAGTAACCTCAGGAGACCACTTAAAAGCATTCTTCTTCAAGAGAGAGGTAAGAGGCCTAGCTAAGGTACCATAGGACTTGATGAAACGCCTATAGTATCCGGCAAGGCCCAAAAATCCACGAAGTTGCTTAATAGTGTTTGGGAGTGGCCAATCCACCACAGCTTGAATCTTGGGATTACCATTAGTAATAAAGTATCCCAAGTACTCAACACAAGAGGCGGCAAATGTACATTTGGAAAGCTTGACAAAAAAGTTATCCCTCAGAATCTATAGTACCTTCTCAAGATGCCTGGCATGATCGATAAGAGTAGGACTATAAACCAAGATGTCATCAAAGAAAACCAACATGAACTTCCTTAGAAAATCCCGAAAAAGATCATTCATTGTGGCTTGGAAAGTTGCAGGAGCATTTGTCAAGCCAAAGGCATGACTAACCATTCAAAATGGACGGAATGTGTCTTAAAAGCTGTCTTGGGTACATCCTCCGGTACCATGCGAATTTGATGATATCCCGCCTTGAGATCTAGCTTGGTGAACCACTTGGCTGACCCCAGTTCTTCAAAAAGCTTATCAATAAGGGGTATAGGATACTGGTTCTTAATTGTGACCCTATTGATTGCCCAATAGTCAATACACATCCTCCACGACCCATCCTTTTTCTTCACAAGAACAATAGGAGATGAAAAAGGGGAGGAACTAGGTTGGATAAATTCAGCCTGTAACAATTCATCCACCAACTTCTCTATGACGTCCCTTTGGGCAGCCGAGTACCAGTAAGGCTTCAAGCTAATCGGATTGGTCCCTTGTTGCAAGAGTATAGGATGATTATGTCCTTCTCTTAAGGGAGGTAGTGACTTGGGTGTTTGAAAAACATCTTGAAACCGGTCAAGAATTTGTTGAATTTCCCTAGGCACAGAGTCAACATCAGAAATTGCAGCTAAAGGAGAAATACATGTGTCATTGGCCTTAATTAAATGTAAAAGGAAATTTTGAGAATCAGAATTAATTGAGAACTTTCCTGATCAAGAGAGATGCCATTCATTAGGCGGTGAGGCTTGTAGCTTCCTCAAGCTTCCCTCGTACCAAAAATACATTAACAGTGTCTCATAATCCCAGAATGCATTTTTAATACTCTTCAGCCACTTTAAACCAAGGACCACATCATATGTCTTAAGTCCATTACCCAAAAATCAAAAGTAAATTCGAGCCCCTGCATTCTCCATTTAAAGCCCTTCATGATATCAAGAACCTGCAATTTTTTCCCACCCGGAATCTCTACCGAAGGAAAAACAGGGCCACTTTGTTGCCATCCCAATTTGTGGGCTAGCTGGAGGTCTATAAAGTCATGGGAGCTGCCATTATCAATCAAAATTTGAATGGGACTTTTACCCACCGAACTCGGTACGCGCATCAAAGTCAAACCATCAACTCCCTCAATAGCATGTAAAGAAATTTGTGGTTGTTCCTCCTCAATTTCAAGGTCTTGTTCAGGTTCCTCCAAGCTGTCATAGGGAATAAGATCAGAAAAATCAGTATTATCAACATAATGAAGCTGAAATCTTTCTCTCCGAGGACACTAGTGGTCACGAGAAAATTTTTGGTGACAATAAAAGCATAGATTTTTAATCCTGTGTTCTGCTTCTTGCTCTGGTGAAAGAATTCTGCTTGGCCGAGCTGCATTTTTCTGGCCCAAAGATAAAGAACTGGGTTCAAAGGAAGCATTATTGGGTTTCGGTGGAGGCCCATTAGTGATAAGGGCAGTTTTGTAATTACCCCATGGCTTGGACTTGTTGACTGAGGAAGACGAGCCCCCACTGGATGAATAAGCTGCTGCCTCACCCACTTTAGCCTGCGTTCTTTGCTTTTCTATCACCATCTCCTGCATTCTCGCTAGCCTTCGCGCGTCTTGAAGTGTTCTCAGGTTAAACATCCGAATTGGTCCTTGAATTTCGATCTTCAGTGCAGAGATGAAGGCATCGACCATGTAGTATTCGGGCAAATCAAGCTTCACTGTCACAAGATCCCACTCGGCGTGAAATTCCTGCAAGGACCTGACTTGTCGTAGGTGAGTGAAATCTCCCCTGGGGGTCTCGAACGGTGGCCCAAAAGCATCTTGGAGGAGCATTGCATATTCCTCCCACAGTGGAAGTCGACCATGCAACCTACGTTCAAGCGCGCGATGCCACTGGAACGTCTTCTCGTCCAGGTGTATTGACGCAATTCGGACCTTGTTTTCTTCTAGGGTGCGATCTACTTCAAAAAAACTTTCACACTTGAGCAACCAAGAAATGATGTCCCTGCCCTCTTATTTTGGAAATTCCATTTTGCTCAGCTGTGGCCTTCGAGGGGAAGGAGGGCGTCCATCATCGAAGCCATAACCCACTCTGCGATCTTCGTTGTGAGGCCCATGACTAGGCTGTCCAAGATTAGCGTTGTCGAATCTGGTGGTGAGGGCGAGAATCGATTCCTCTAATCGGTCGATGCGATCAAGAGATGTAAGTCGCCGGTTGACATCACGTAGCTGGTTTTCAATTGCCACAAATCGTTCCTCTGACATTTTCGATTCCTGGAGGCGTGTCTGAACCATAAACCGAACAGGGGGAGTGATGAAACAGGCCAAGGAAAGGCTGGCTCTAATGCCACTGATACAGGTTTGTAATCCTGTATTTTAATTTAAGAATGATAGGAAAGGTAGGAGAAAGGAAGAAATTTAGAGGGTTGAAGAACAAGAAATTAGAGACGGCAGAGACAATAGGAAACTCTAAATTGATAAATTCATAATGCAAGACGACGACATAATATGCCCTAATCAGGTTTATATATTGACCTGACTAGTATTAAAATTAGACCTAATTAAAATAGACTCATTAAGCCCAATCAGCCCAAAACATAATAATAATAATAATCCCAAGCATAATAATAAATAGCAAAACATAACAATATTAATACCAAAATATATAATCCCAAAATATAATAAATTAATTAACCCATTAGCTAAGTAATCAGCTAAGTAATCGGTACTAAACCCGACTCTACTCAACTAACAAATTAATTAACCTATTCCTAATTATACTATCATAACATAATCCCTAGAACCAGAATCTGAAGTTCCAGAGAAAGACAGGCCAGAGAGATACATCTATATAATTATTTCATTCATCCCTGTGTCTAAATTAATCAGTTTGACAATTATGGCAGAAAGTTGTTGGGTTAAGAAGTCATTGGGTAATGGGTTGGGAAAATCATACATTGTATGAGGGGTTTGAGAAATTTCTGGGTTGGGGTTTTGAAGGAGATTTTTTTTTTTTTGGTGGTCACCATATTTCCAAACAAGTCTGGAAGGTTCCGCTCTGATATTAAATGATAGAATCTAAGTTTTAAAATAAGAACGAAAAGAGAATGAAGAATGAAAGAGAGGAAGAGGGAAGGAAAGAAGTCTAGAATCAGCATCTGAAATTATAGATAAAGGGAGATAGAAGGAAAAAGAGAAGAGGAGGGAAGAGGGGAACTAGAACCAGAATTAAGGGAAACCAATATATTACATTATAATTTCATTCATCCATTCATAATCCAAGACAACATACAACGCATATGTAGAGCTAGTGGAATGAGTCTGAGACAATTTTGGGGTTACTAAAATCAGAATAATTATGATAGTCAGTCTTCATAAATTAATGGGCAATAATGATAGACCAAAGAGGAAATTGTTGTTTTTAAATCACGTATAAGTTAGATATGTTGAGTTTTTGTTTAAACTGAGCATGTTATTTTTTGTGGTTGTTTTTTTTTTTTGGTGCAGGAAAAGGGAGTTCTTTGCTCCCTTATATCACTCGCTATTTTGGAGCGCTACAGAAAGATTTCAATTTATGGAAAGGATTTTTGACTTTATTTGGAAAGAAAAGAATATGAACCTTAAGAGTAAGATTAATAGACTCTTCAGTAAATATTGGTCATGGCATGGTCTTGTTCCCCGAAGTGGACCCTTAAGACAAGTATTTGATGGGACTGGTTTTCAAAGTGCACAAGCTGGAAATCTTGGACAACTTCCTTATTATGATAAAAAACCAATCGATTCAATTCTTTACTGGAGGAATTGCCGTCATCATTTTAACGATGATGTTTGTGCATATGCTGATGTTGTAAGTAAACCATTATGCTAGCATACTTCATTCTTATTTGATATAAGTAATTCTCATTGGACATATTGTTCTGGTCCATTGTTTTTTTTTCTTTTTCAGTTGACCGCTGGAGAAATAGAGATAGAATTGGATAAACATTTGGGAATATGTGGGAATGCATATTATGCCTTGTGTTCATTCATAATCAGCCATAATGGTGTTCCTTTGGGTGTAGATGCGTGAGTAATTTTTAACTTGTGACTTTCTTCTATCATGGTACCTACTGACAATTTTCTAATCTTGTAGGGATCAATGGTCAAGATTGATTGCTTTAATGGGTTAGATTTCACTCACTCATAATATATATGTTGAAATATAGCAAAAACGAAATACCAACCCTGTGTTTAGTACATGATTGCTTTCTTGTTTTAATTTTCTTGCAGTGAGCATATGTGAAGATTGATAGGGATTTGATGGCTCAACTTTTAAGAGGGTTAATGAAGGTTCGCATGTCATGAATTTATGACTACATTCTTGTTGAAGTAAATCATTATTTTTCAGAAACCCATACACACATGTATCATAAGTAGGATTGTAAGTTACTAAGATATCTGATTCACTTTGTCACTCAATTTTTCAGGTGTTAGTCTCAGCACATGACTGTCAGGGAAGGTGCCAACTGACACTCGCCAGCCACATATTTTGTATATTGCCACAAATATCAGAATATGTTCTTGAAATAATGACTTGTTTTTGAAACGATGACGCTTTTTCCTATTGTTACACCATTTGGTGACCTTTGAATTTCTGTTTTATTCTGTGTTATTAATTAACCCTTAGTGCTTTCTAAATCATCATCATCATCATCATCTAACATACATTCAAATTCCAAAATCATCAGGCACTCTTGAGAATAGCAAAGCTTAGTTTCAACAAAAGAACGCATAATCTAAATAATACGGTATGGGCTACTAAGCCATTTATTACTCCCTATGAGGCTATAAACCATTAATATGTGACCCTCTTTGGGGAGAAGATCTTTGTCCTAATTTCAAAATGTAGGACTTAATTTCTGTCAATTTTCTTAAATTACCCCTTATAATGCTTCCTCAATTATAATCTATCAAGAGAGATGAATGGGAAATTAAAGATGATAATTAGGGCATTTGTTAAAAGCATGGCATTATATAACTTCCCAAGCATCCCTAATCTATTTAAATTAGATAATAAGATCCTATATTTAGGATTGAAGGGAGTATATAACATAATCTTTTACCATCTAACTTAATCATTGAAACAGCTATTTACATAACTAAACCAATTGAACAATATTTTTTTTTTTGATCAACAATTGAACAATATTCAATAATCAAGAATAAGAAAAAACACCAATAGACGATATGGTTTAATCCAAGAAATTAACAAGAATTACGATTCTTTCTTTTTAAAAAAAGTGTTACTCCTATTCATTTGTTTTATGTGCTGTCAAGCATATCACCAATACCCGGCAACAGCGGAACACTACTACAACATACATTTCACGTCTTTTCTTTTAGTATTATCCATTACTGTTTTTAGCAAGGTTCAAAAAATCGGACCGGGCACCAAACTGAGTGAGGCACTGGTTCAAGGGTCAACGGTCGGACCGGGTCAAACCGGTTATATTAAAATAATAAAATTTTATTGATATTAACATTAATAATCACTAATATCAAAATATAAATGTAGATAGGTATGCATGATTCATCAAATATGAATATTTTAATGTTTCTATAGAGGGAAAAAGAGAAAATATTAGTTGATTACACATAAAAATAAATATTATTCTACAATCCACAGACTAAAATACAAATATTAAGAGCAACAACAATTAAATATTAAGTATATGCAAGTACAATAGCATTTAAAGTATTATAGTTTCCTAATTTCTAAAATTGAATTTAGTGAAAATTAGTAATTAGGTGAATTATAATATAATAAATATTTTGTATTTTATTTTTTTAAAAAGGGGCCAACCCGGTTCAACCATCGGGTTGACCGGGTTGGACGGTTGAACCCCCTGGGTTGGGCGGTTCTATCACCGGGTTTTAACTGTCTCCAACCTCCAATTATACTATTATGTAGTTTAATTCTTTTTTTTATGTATTTGTAACACTTTAAGTTATTCTTCATTGCTTTGGGGCCTATTAATAGAGGCTATGTATAAAACATTAGGATATACGAGTGAATGATAATACTCCCTTACTTCCTCTCCAATTTCTTCTCTTGCTATTTTATTTCCATCTCCATCTTTCTTTTTTCTTCTAATTTTCATAACACGTTATCAGCACAAGTTTCTCGAAATATTTTAGGTATAAGTTTCTTGTGAATTTATGTGTTCTATAACACAAATTTTATTTGCTTTCGCTTTTCTCTAATTATATCTTACTCAATTTCATGCACACGCATCTGTCATTTTTTTTTTGTTTACCCCCATCCCGTAATACAATGGCTCATGCATCAATTTACAATTCCAAGCATACAAATTATAATACACACTCTATGCTATAATACTCACACACTCTATGCTTTAACACACATGCATATTATAATACATACTATGCTATGATATGCTATGATACATATTATATATAACATATTATAATACATATTATATATAATACACACATATACATGCATGTTATATAGTTATACTTATTTACACACTTACTATGCTACATATTTATTTAGTATGCATGTTATATTTATAACATATTATGCTACATATTGCTTAGTATTTTTTTTACACACATGCATGTTTATTTTGCCATTTTAATTTCATATTTACTATCTTATATTATGCCTTTTATATTGTTATTTATGTTGAAATTTATATTATTCTATTATTCTATATGTTATATTATCTTATGTACATTTATATTACTTGTTTTATGTCACCGTAAAATGAAAGCAGAAGAACCATTGTAACATTGATTGCATACTCCTTGAACATCTAAGAACCATGTGTTATTACCTTATGAAATGAGCAAAATGTGAAATCTCACATGAATTGAATTGGTGAATAGAAGAGCATTATGAAGTTGAAGGCTTTCAGGAACAGAGTAAGACAAGAAGAAGGAAAAAACAGAGGACCCCACAAGAGAGGAAAAATGATACAAAACTTTGAAATCTCACTTGCTAGCTTCTGCAAACTTGTGTGAAGATATTGATACAACAAACTTGTGTGAAAATATTCCATGGCAATATGTATTACACATAATAATAGAAAAGTTGCTTGAAGTTGCCCTTAATTACAAAAATATATTAGAAGTTGCACTTCTTTGCAAAATAAATGAGAAGGCAGGATATACTAGACAAAATACTAACAAATTTCCTGCTCCCATTCACAAAATATATGCAAATTTCAAGACCCACTTAATCTACCCCTACATATTAGACTTGCTTGATTTTGCACATGACTCACACGTCTCTCTAATCATACGCGTGGTTCTTGCTTGGAGTTGAGACGTAGTTAAACATGGTTGGCCCTTCCACATCAATCCTGGTGGTTGAAATGGTAGTATTTCTGGGTTCATGCCTCCTTTAATTTTCCTCAATCGTTGTGGGGAACTCGAAGTGGTTGCTCTTGATAGCCTCATTTCTTTCTCATTTGGTATTGGAAATCTAGTTGGAGGGTCTGAATAATGAGCTATATAATGTTGTGCATTTCCCTCTGCAATGACAATCTCATATTCCAGTCTATGCTACAATTTGAAGATAGGTGAAAGAAATAAATAATTCTGTAGGACAGAAATAAACAGATTCAGTTTCAAACAAATGGTAAAAATTAAGAAGTACAAACATTGTAAATAGTCTTGCCATCTCTTCGTTAACTAAAATTCCCATTCCACATGCAACTCTTGATTTGTACACAAATTTTCTTCTTGCCACTTGAGAAGCTTGGGACACTTGAGGCTCCTGGGAAAGTTGTGCCACTTGAGAAGCTTGGGACACTTGAGGCTCTTGGGAAAGTTGTGTCACTTGAGAAGCTTGGGACACTTGAGGCTCTTGTGTCTGTTGAGTCCTTGACTTTTTAGGCCTAGAGTTACTAGATGATGGAACCTAAAAATAGATGACATAATTAATCCGTGCAGCACCAAAAATACTGAAATTTCAAAAACTTTATATATTATATACTTGTCATGTCTATCACATTATATTACTCAGAAGTGCGACCATGAGAGACAGGTAAAATATCAAATAACAAAATACTAAAGTCTATCAGCAACGGTTGACTAAGCACAAAGTTAACAAACAAAGCAGAATGGGAAATAAAAAACAAAGACAACATCAAGACATAAATGACCACCAAAAGCTTTAATCAATGTAAGCAACTACATAAGACTGAATACTTCATTATTTAATTTCCATAATAACTGATCTCTTCATAAAGATACCCTTTGTGGTATCTCCAGAAACATCTGGAAGCTTCTATAATGTATTAACGGCCTTGCCATTACAGGAACAAGACAAAGCTTCCACGAGAGAATCAGATGAACTAAATATAAGGCCATGAATGATGGGATTCTTGCAGCCATAATTGATTGGTGTATATAAGCAATTATACCTATAAGTGAGGATATTTTCTTCACTTAAGAGTAATGTTTGCCTTCTCAAATCAAAATAAATTGCCTTTAAGGCATTGCAAATAGATTATGCAATAACAAAAAAACATGACCACAGCAACATAGCAGAAACGTTGCGAACATAGCAGAAGCACAAACATAACAGAAGCATACCAGAACACTGCATGAAACATACATGGAAGACGCAAAAACATAGCAGAAGCATACCAGAAACGTTGCAGGAACATAGTAGATGCACAAACATTATCACAAGACTTCACCTTTGTATGCCTATTTAGTCACCATGTGAAATAGTGAGTTTGGACCAGTTCTTAAGTTTTTCCCAACTCAGCACTTCCCAGTTGAAAAGACAGAACAAACAGATAAGCAGATTGGTTAGCCTATCTCTTAGAGCAATTAAATGGGATTAGTTCTCAAGTTTTTCCCAGCTCGGGATAAGTAGATTGATAAGCAGATATGGGATCACATGAAGCATAGGTCCTATTCATATAAAAGACCCAGCTATTTTCTCAAAATTAAATGGGAATGGTAAAGTCTTACCGTGGTCACAAATGTGAGAGTCATGATCTATGAGGGTATTCACTCAGCTTATATAGTAAGGAACCTAGTTATGTAAAAAAGAAGCCAAACCAAATCATGAATGTTGAAGATGCATTTGAAACCTGTTATCCCAATAAAGGGACATAGCAGACGGACAAACATACCACAAGCATACCAGAAATGTTGGAAGAACATAGCAGACGTACAAACATACCACAAGCATACAAGAACATTGCATAGCAAAAATACACCAGAAGCACAAACATACCAGAAGCAATTACATTGCAAAAATAATGACATTGCAGGAACATAGCAGAAAAATTATACCGTTGCTACCTCTTTACAAGTGGACTTATTATGTCCTTCCTTTCTACAAACACTGCATTTGTTAGTACCACGTTTTCTGGTGATTTTTCTGGTCCAGTTTGTTTAGATTGAGCATTGTGGGTGGCAGTTGCATTGTTCTTTCTTTTGGTAGCTTCTTCTGTCCTCTTTCTCTTGGTTGGTGGTCTTCCGACAATGTAGAAGATGGTGGGGGCTGCATTGGTAGAAAACATTCCATGTCCCAAAATTGTTGACCCCTCACGTGTTGTTATTTAGTCCTATAGCTAGAAATATAAGTGTCCTTATTGTACCATCATGAGATTTGAGTAACAGGATCTATTTTGGCATGGTACATTCCACAAATACTATGTTGGCATGGGATTCCAGTTAAATCCCATGCCCTACATGTGCACTTTTTCTTGGAAAGGTCCACAGTGTGCCTATCCTGCTTCTCAATCACTTCATATCCATCATCTCCATTAAAGTGTACTCTACATGTTGTAGCAATTATCTGATTGGTTTCAAACAAGTCCAACCACTTAGGGCTAAAATCCCCCTTCCAATTACTAACAATGTTATCACTGTTGGCCCATTTTTCCATCAACTTAGTCCTAATTCCATCAAACATTCTAATAACTGGAAGATATCTATAATCATAAATCCAATAATTAAAGCTTTAACTCATGTTGTTGTCCACCACCCAAGATTGACATCTACCAGTGAAGTAGGCTCTTACCCAAGTTCTTGGATTGTATGTCATTGCTGTCATAGCTGCTTGCTTATTCAACCGTCAACAGCTTTCAAATTATCCTGAATTGTTCCTCAAATGTACTCCATGCACATGAAAAAAAACCGCTTCTTCATGACATTACCCCTCCATTGTTTGCTCCAGTTGGCATAAATATGCCTTGCACATAGCCGATGCTCAGCCTCAGGGAGCACATCCCTCACAGCATTTGTTAAGCCCTACAAATTAACATAACAGCAAATTACCTCAAAGCACATCCCCCACAGCATTTAAAATTTACAGTAAATTTATAGAAAAATAATAAAGTACCTTCTGCATGTCCGACATTATAGTCACATGAGCACCAAAATCTAATTCAAGAGAGAATTGAAGCCATTGAATGAACCAACTCCAATTTAAACCATTCTCATTTTGACAAAGGCCAAATGCTAAGGGATACAAAGAATCATTTGCATCAAAACCCACGGCCGTTAGCAAAATGCCTTTAGCTTTCCCTTTTAAAAATGTACCATCTATCCCAATAAGAGGTCTGCAACCTTGTTTCCATCCGACCTATGGCAATATACAAATAACATTAGCGCAAATATTTCATCTAAACTTATACAAATCTATCAAAGCAATAAGATTACAAACCTTTGAAGCATTAAAACATACATACATCCGTTTAAACACTCTCCTTCCTTGTTCTAAGGCCTCATCGCTTATCTCAACACTTACATCTGACCCCGGATTTGATATGCGAAGTTCATTACAATATGCTTCTAACTTGCCAAACTCATCTACTTATATTCCATCCATTTCTTGAACTATGATCCTCTTAGCTTTCTTGCACTTGTAAAAACTCACATGGACCTTCAAGTCACGCTCAATTTCCCTTTTCATGTCAGCAACCTTGAAATCCGGCTTCTCTTGCACTTTGTCTTTGAAGTATTCAGCCAGCCACTTCACACTTGCTCTACGGTTCTTATAGACCCTAACACAATTGTGCTCATCCCAAAGAGTCTTCACCTTGTATCCTACATTTACCCCATCTCTAGATATATATAGCATAGGCAGCCCTCCTCACAAACAGCTTTTACTAACCTCTGCTCACTTCTTTTTATTTTTATGTTAACACCTTTAACAATTGCATACCTATCAATAGCCCTCCTAATCTCCCTTCTGTCCGCAAACGTCATGCCTAACATGAAAAAGGGCTAGCTCTCAGACATTGCTTCTCCGAAAAACTATTGCTCATCAAAATCTTGCCCATCATCTTCACTTTCATTTGACTCTTGTTTATCGTCTCCACTTCCATAAACCTCTTCACCCAATTTAAGATCTTCATCATCCATACTTTCTTCTGTGTCTGAGCTATCAGTTTCTGCCAAATAGCTCTCATCCTCACTGTCATCAAGGGCACTATCATCATCTAAAGTCACTTTCCCTTTATATCCAACAACTTCATCATTCTTTTCTTCCTCACATGCATTTTCTATCCATTTTTCTGTAAGGGCATATATCTCATCATCTAATTCAACATCATATATATCATCTTCAATTACCTCTTGTTCTACAGCTCCCTCATTCACTTCATGTGCAGCTCCATCCACATTCACATCTCCTCTGTAATTTAAACTTTTCCCATAACTACAAATACTTTTACCCACACTACCATATCCCTCCCGACACCTTTCTTTTCCAGGTTCACATCCATTCTTTGTAAATACACAGAATTCTCTTACCTGGTTCAGTAGCTTTCCATGCCTCTCTTCAATAGTCTCTTCTGTATTTTCCTCTCTTTGTAGCTCAGTATTACCATCAGTATTTCCTTTCGTATTCTTGAAAGTCTTTATATGTGTATCTCCATCCATGTTCTTCGTCATTCTCCCTTTAAGCAAGCAAATACACAAATAAGCAAGGGGCTTTCATGACATTCCACTATAGCAACTAAAAGGCTTTCACAACATTCCACTATAACAATGAAAAAACAATTTTTTTGCACAGATCGATGCTTACAGAGTTCACGTGTAGTTTATTCTGTGCCCCTGCAAGATTCCTCTGATTGACCCTACCACTAGTAGAATACCAATAATTTAAGACTCCTCTTGCTTTCTATGTTGCCTTTTCGAACAGAAATTTCCGTTTCAGTCACACCCTCCCATTCAGCTATCCGTCATCTTGCTTCTTCGCATTGCCTCTCAGAGTTCACGTTGGTTCATCGCACCTACAGCTCGTCGATTTTACTTTGTTTCGTTCGCCTCTCGATTTCACTTTCATTCATCGCACCTAGGGTTCTTCGATTTCAGTTTAGTTCGTTCCACCTTTCATATCTCCTTTCGCACCTAGGGCTCGTCGTTTTCAAGTTGGCTTAAATTTCCTTTCTGATTATTTTGCTTTTAACTCCAAATCCGTTCAACCACGTTTTTTATTTTTTATTTTTTATTTTTTCATCAAATAGTCTGCTAACATTTTTTCCACATCATCAGAGCTATTGACCACAATGATCGCCAAGTCACATTTTTGGGTCAACGTTGATTGAATTTTGGTCAACGTCCTATGACAAAATAGAAGTGGTGAAATTGCTCCTGAACAAATAGTTCATGGTTAAATTCGCTTCTTTGAAAAGTTTGTGGTGCCAGGCGCTCCTGAAAAAAAAATTCATGGTTAAATTTGCTCCTTCACCCTAAAAAATTCACTATGAATTGGTGGCCTAAGCCTCACTTTTCTCTTGTCTGGTTATTGAAAGAATTCGCCAGAGGATTAGGCTATGTTGTTTGTTTACCCTTATTTTTGTTTTCTTTCTTAGTGTAGCTTATGAAAGGTTAGTATTATTTTTCTACTTGATTTGACAACGAATATACATTCTACACCTGTGGTGAGCTAGTTTACTCTATGTATTTGCTGCTATTTATTTCTGAGAGGCAAGATCAGTTTCAATAAACGAATGAGGTGTACATTTTTATGGTAAATGGAAGTCATAACCGTGCGTGTTATTTGTAAATTTGTGGTCAAACTGGTATTAGGTGAGAGGTTTCCTCTAATTATTTGATTTATGTAAAAAATTCACTAGACATTTAATTAGAATGCAAAAATTGTGAAGAAAATTCCTTAAATCACATAAACATTCGTTATTTGGTATTTGTCTTTGCATTCCTCTTTTATTCATTCCATTATAACCCTTCAACTTCACTTTTGTGATTTTTACAAACTTTGATTATGGATCTTTTCATATATCTCTATGTGGTGAAAATTTCTGAACTTTTTATACTTTGCCATCAAATGAAGCAAATTGAAATATATTATTATTAGTAATGAAATTAGAGATGAATGCAATAATATATTTAGTTCTTGAAGAATTTATACTTTATTTTAGTTCCTGAAGAACTAATACATATTTATTTTATGGATGGAAGAATAATTGATGATGAAAATCATGACTCATAGATTGATATTAGAACTTCGGTTCATATGCATAAAAAAGGAAAAGAACTTCGAATCATTGAAGAGTAAGAAAAAGATAATCCAGTTGGATTGAAATTCGTATTTGAATGTGAGTAAGGAAGTATTTGAGCTTCAATGTAATGTAGGTTATTCGCCTACTATGACTATCTTTGAAATACATAAATAGAGGAAGTACATTAGTATGACTCACACTTGAGTGGCAGATTATTGGGATGCAAGTGTGAGTTAATGTTAAATGTTGAATGAAATTCAACT
Organism: Mimosa bimucronata; assembly: GCA_037074515.1. NCBI lineage: Eukaryota > Viridiplantae > Streptophyta > Magnoliopsida > Fabales > Fabaceae > Mimosa > Mimosa bimucronata. The sequence goes on from CM073438.1 coordinate 8,810,893, forward strand.
CATATTCTTCCTCACATAGCCTAATGATAGATGCCTTGTTATGATATTAAATATGAAAAATGAAAAGTTTAATGTTGGTAAAGAAACATGATACAGTAACTGGAAAGTTTGCTAATTAAAATAAATTTATTGTTAGCATGACTTGTTTGATCATCCAATTCTTATATATGAAACATCAAATTAGTGATATTAAACATTAACATCCATTGAAGAACCAGGAGATCATTCTTGATTAGCCAACATAATTCAAGAATAATTATGTGATGCTTGTTCTCAAATAAAATTTGGATCTCTATATTTCTGGAAATATATCAAACTCACGGGCCCATTCAAATAGCATGTAAATCATACAAGTATTTAATAAATTTGATAGATGCATTTATAAGATAACATGTTTGATTATTATTAGTTCGCAACCCGAAGTTTGCTCAATAAATCATTATGTTGAGTACACAATTTTTAGATTATATGATCCAAAAATCACGCATTAAAGCCTCAATGAATAGCTAGATTAATACTTATGAGAACAAAGTTTCTATTTCATTGTTAACATGTTGCAGCACTTATTGACATTAAGCCAACAAGATTCTCCTCCTAAAATTGGCTTTTGGTCAGGTGCCAAATAATTTTCATCTCAATAATTTTTGAATGTGCAATGCATATGCCTATCAATCCACTATATCTTGTATAGTATTTAAACAGAGTTGAGATAAATGTTGGGTAAGGAACTCCTTCTTCTTGTTTCCAAATGAAACAAAATGATGTTTCGAAAGGAGACAATGTATCTAGGAGATTTATACTGCATGATTATTTGATTGTCATTCAACAAAGTCATCCAAATATGAGGGGGTGACATTGGGTAGCTGGAAAAGAAAACACATTGAATGCACTATATTATCAAATGTAAATCCTTAAGAAGTTCATCAGACTTTGCATTCATGAAATACTACATATCTGTCAGATATAATTACTGATCTAGATGAGAATTATCAAATCTTATATTCCAGCTGAAAATGCTCCAAAAATGCAACATGCCTGAAGTATGAGAAATCAAACGATTCCAAATGTAAATACTTCAGGTAAATAGAAGCTTATAACCTAGATGATCATATTGAGGAGGCATGTACTCCAGAAGATTGCCAAGATATAACTAATTGAAAAACCTTAAAGGAGGTGTAGGTACCTGAAATTTAACAAAGATATCTCAATGTATACCTCATCAATTACATTCCCATCTGTATCGAGCACCATACCATACTCCAGAACATGGCTATTGGGTTGCCATGCGTTCTTCTTCCTTTTCCTAGTAGGTCAGAACAATCGACTAGCTATATCCACAGCAAAAAGTCCCGAAAGCTGAACGAATTCCCACAGCAACAGTTTGTTAAAAAAAATCTTAGAGCAATGATCAATCCCATATTTTGAAACTCAAGTAAACCAATGAAAACGATAAAACACAGCAAATATGGTTGCATATTTTTCAACTTATCCTTTAAATGTGCGGCTATAGCACCCAGAGCAAACCAAGCCCCACTGACATCCAAAGACTCCAAAGATATATAGAAAAGAAATAAAAAAGGAAGCTGAGAATCAGGTAACCAATCTCTTTTATACAACCCTTCAAACACCGATCAATTTGACATTTAGAAATCAAACTTAGACTTCCAGAACAAGAATATATTGTTGAATGACTAGCAGATTGTATTTATATCCAAGAATGAAGAAAGAAGGAAACTCACCATTCCATTGGGTGAGTAAGTGGTGATAGTCTTTGAACAGAAGATCTATAATCGAAAACATATTAAAAAAAAGCATCGCAAATCCTAAACAACAGCATAGAAACAAATAGAGAGAGAGAGAGAGAGAGAGAGGATACCTCTAGCTTCTACCATTGGGCGAGTAAGTGATGATAGAGAACTTCTGGTCATTATGATAGTCCTTAAAGAGAAGATTTATAACCGAAAAACATATTTAAAAAAAGTTACAAATCCAAAACAAAAGCATAGAAACAAATCGAGAAAGAAGAGAGTGTACCTCTTGCCTCTATCCCCCACAAACAAACCCTTTCCCGTGAATAATCAATGGGAATCAAAAGACAAACAAAACCATAGAAACATAATATATATAAAACATCAGAAGAGTCAACGATGAGTCAGAACATTAAAGATAAATAATAAGCAATCAGGTTCAATGAATGCACATAGGATAGATGAGTTGTTAGAATAATGGAAAACAAAAATAATTAAATAAAATAAATCCATAACAGAACCCCTAACAGAAGCTAACGGCAGAACAACCAATTGCACATAAAAACTAATAGAATCTTGGGAAAGTGATGCTGTCACTATGCCTAATAGATATGAAAGGTTGTAACTAATATTGGCCTTTCATATCTTTAATTATTAATTAATCATTCAATATAATGTGAAATAAATTGTTGAATAAAATTGGTTTTACAAAGATGAAACTCTCATATTGAAGAGAATGTGAAAGAGTAAAGTCAATTCCTTTGAACTTCTCAATATGAACTATAGTGTTATTTTTGTCCATATAAATTTATCTTAAAAAATGAATAATTCACAATTTAAATTGTAGAACAATTCAAAGGACCATATAATTTATCTTTAGCAAAATTTTTTCCTCATCATTGTTTAATAGTTATCTCCAATTCTAATTAGTTAAATTCCAATGAACTAGTTCGGCCAAAAAAATTCCTATGAGTTAATTGACTATATGAACTTTTTATGAAATGGATTGTTATTGGAATATGTACAGTGTTCTTAAATAAATTAAATTTGGTTTAAATACTATTCATAATATGAATAGGTTGGGTTCAATTTTTTGAAGATATATACTCCTATTTAAAGGAATGTGAAATGTTGTAGCTTCTTACAATGGGAGAATTGCAAATAGGTCCCAAACAAGAAAATGAATGTCATACAAGTCCATTGACAACTCCTTCACTTGTTAATCAAGGCTATTGCAGTTGTTAATAACTGTCATTAACAACTCCTTGGGACCTCTCTAAAATTAATTCTCTTGTTTGGGACCTATGTGTAATTGTTCCATCAATTAATTCTTCAATGGAATGTGAACAGAAACGTTGAATAAAATTGGTTTTTTTTAAATGACACTCCCAACGGGACATATGAAAGGTTAAAAATAATATCATTGGGTTTATCGATAATATAAGAATTTATCTTGAAAAACGAAGTCACGAATTGCATTGTAAAACAATTGAAAAGCCAATAATTATCTATAGCAAATTTTATTTCCCATCATCATTTAACATTTATCTCAAATTCTAACTGAGCTAAACTTTAATTTGTTGGAGTTTTATTGTGGATCCATCATTGATCACTTTGTGCAGTCATTCATTGAACTATATAAAAAAAATGAAAAGATATCTCCATTAATTAATACTATATTAAATGTCTTGCAGAGAAGGCAGGAGCTAGGGGATGTTGTAAGGTGCCCTAAAATAAGAAAAGTTGTATCAACCGGCAAAATCTTGATGTAGTAAATTAACTTTCAAAGGATTTGCACACACACACACACACACACACACACTCATGAACTGCATTCATATTTTTTTTATCTTTTAGATATGATATAGTAAATTTTTCAGGAAAAATCCCTAAAAAAGACTCTCCAATTATCAAAAGGACAATTTGATAAATCAATGCAATTGACCTAACTGTCCTTTGCAAATTTAAAAAAATGTCACAAATATCCTTAGAATAAATTTTTTATTTTTTTTAATAAAGTGACCCATTACTAGCAGCCACCACCAGCCCCGGCGGGGCCCACCAACACCAACAACCAGATCTTCGGTTGACGGCCATGGGGCCCACTTGCACGTTTCAAGCAAGGTGCCATGTGGCAGGTGGGGGTGTGTGCCACATGCAGTGTGAGGGGTGTGCCAAAAATAATGGCACAAAGTGGGGGTGAAATTCAAACCCTCCCACACTCTGGCACCACCATGTGCTATTGTTATATATACTAAAAAAATATATATTCTATCTTACATTATTTTTTAATATTTTCCTATAATTGTATAAAGGATTACTAAATTCTCATAACAATTTACCAAATTTGTATAAAGAATTACCAACATATCTATATCCTTCACTAACATCACAACTTTACCAACTTCTTTTTGTTTGTAATTAAAATTGTATAAAGGATTACCAAATTCTTATAACGTATTACCAAATCATATTTGTACATTTACCAACTTCTTTTTGTTGATAGAGACAAGTTGGTAATTCTTTATATGAATTTGGTAATCCTTTATAAGAATTTGATAATCATTTATACTATTCAGGTAATAAAAAAAAGAAGTTGGTAAAGTTGGGATGTTGGTGAAGGGACAGGTAAGTGTTGGTAAACCATTATTCAAATTTGGTAATCCGTTATGCGACTTCGTAAACCATTATCCAATTCTGGTAAAATATTAAAAAAGAATTAAAGATAGAATATATATATATATATATTGCAGTACATAGAACAAAAACACATGGTGGCTTAGTGGCAAGGCACCACCAAGTCTAGAGTGAAGGGGTGGGTTCAAATCCTACCCCTACTTTGAGCCATTATTTTTGGCACACACCGCCATTGCCACGTGACAAGTGGGTCCCGTCACCGTCGATCGGAGGTGGTGGTGGGTTCTCTTATTAAAAAAATTTAATCCAATGGCATTTGTGATATTTCCTTTAAATTTACAAATGACAGTTAGGTCAATTGCACTGATTTGTCCTTTTTGAAATTAGGTGTATCAAATTGTCCTTTAGATAATTGGAGGTTTTTTTAAGGATTTTCCCAATTTTTAAAGTGTCTCCAATTAATGAGATATATTATGTATATATACGTTTTGAGATATATACTTCATCTTGAGATTTAAAAAACCTTAAAATTTAATTATTTTTAGTTTAAATCCCACTTAATAACATATGTAATTATAGTTAAATTATTTTTTGTTGAAAATAACTATTGTTAAATTTAAAAAATATTCTCTAGATTCAAATATCTTCACTAAACAAAAAAGGGAAAGTTTCAATTTACCACCACAGTAGTGAATTAATTTCAGATTCCACCCCTAACTTTCTGAAATCTCACTTAGCCCCCAGGGGGCAAAGTGAAATCAAATATGAAAGGCTAAAAGACCATTGTGCCCTTTATAATTTTGAAGGCAATAATTTGAACAAAAGGGCTTTGTCCCACAAGAATTCGTCACACCATCATTGAAAAAAACCGTAAATTCTTCACACCATTGCCACGCCATCTCTGACCATCGCTACTTAATCTCTCACCATCGCCGTGTTGCCATGCCGTCGGCTTCTGGGTCGCCACACCGTCATGGGTCTCTTGAGCTTTTTTCCACTTCTTTTACATACACTCATTCTCATTCCCTTTCTCTCTCACCATTCTAATCTACTAATTCTCCAAGCTCGTGCAAATTCCAGCTTGATTTGCTTTGTTCTGTGTCTCGTTATGTTTCCTCTGCTTCTCTGGTACTTCCTCAGATCTCTAAGCTTTTTCATACTTTGCATGATATTCGATTGAGAAATATTTTGCTCTTAGTTGTCATTGTACAGTTTGATTCTCTTCTTCATAAGCTCCATTATGTGACTCAGTAGTTTGTTTGCTTCTTTGAGGTTACTCACAGTGTTTTGTGTTGCATACTGTTGAATTATTGAGGGAAAAAGGGATAATGTGGGCATCAGCACTGATTTTAGTATTTCCCACCACCGCACTAATCGAAGATGAGTTTGATTTTTCGAAATAAGAGAATGATGGGTAGTTCAATGGATTCCATTATTGGATAGTGGCAGAGTGAAATAGCAATAAGTGATAATGGAAGAACCTAATGAGTATATATATGTAGATGAATATTGTAATGTGAAATAAATAGTAGCCCTAATTCCTTTATCTTTCCCTCTAGCGTGACACTAGATGAATCTCATTATCGTTCTCATCTCTTGCTAAACAGAATGGCAGAAATCTTAACTTCAATAGTGGAAGATTATTATTTATATTGGAGTGATTGTCAACGTTTGCCGGTGCATTCCCCCACCTCCCTTCCTTCGTTCATCTTATTGTCTTAGTGTTTCCTGACTCTCTTCTTTTGATTATTTCTGCAAATATTTTCCATCATTTGTAATTTTGCATGCATCTAGCTTTTTTTAAGTTACTGAGATAATTTCACTCATGGCGCTTTCCTTTAGCTTGTTATTATAAAATTATATGGACTTGTTTGAGATTGATTGTGTTCTTTTAAACTTGGATATGATTCTCAATCGATTAATGGTAAAGGCATGGGATTTGGGGGCCATTTTGCTTATCAGAAACAATGTTAAAGCATTAGGCATCTCATCTCATTCTACTTATCAATATCTTGGCTTAATGGTCATCAAGCATGTGTAAATGATATTTTAACAAGCCTCAATGGTGATTTTATTATGTCTTGTGTGAGTGGCAATTTTCACTATTCTTAAAGATCCATTTTTAGGCATATTACTAATTTTATCTCAATATGTTTTAAGTACAATCAAATAATCAAGGTGGACATCTTACATTAATAGTTTGCTCATAGGTCAGTATTTCTTATAAGATATTGTTACACCTTTTCCTATTAATTTTATTGTTATGATCTGAATTATTGTAATGTTTTCCATTTTTTGTTGGATCATTTCAAATATGCACATGATTATATGCATCCCTTGTTGTACTTAACTGTTTATCTCATTACTGTGCTCCTCAGAGTCTGGTTAGATAATTATCCTTGTCTCATGCTTCTAGTGAGCATGGACTTTGGTTGTATCATGAATGCTTATCTGGTGCATGGGTGAGATGATAGTGGCTATTTTCTTCCCACATCAGATTGTTCAATTGTATGTTGAATATCTATATATTTGTCTTATATATATACACATAATGATGATGGATAGCCTTGGCCTCTGGAAAATCTTGTATGCTTCTTAGAAGTCCCTGATATGAATGTCTTCCTTATGTATATGTTAATATCAACATTAGCAATGAAATTTCTCTACTAGATTTAATGCACATGTGAGTAAGATGATAAATCTAAGCTAGATAAACTAGGAAAAATAAAAGTGGAAGGGTACATAAGCAGGAGATTATATACTAGTTGAAATGAATAAAGTAAGCCACCTATCTGCGAGAGCAGTGACAAAGGCACATCAGAGATCATTTATTAAGGAAAAAACTTTAGGATAACTTGTTTTATGTGAGCTTTGTGCATATTTTGATTGTTTTTAAAAAAACTCAGGGAAGGTCTTACTATCTAATTTATTGATAATTAGAGGTTGGCTGTTAATGGAGTTGAAGAGTAAAAGAATCACTTCTTTAAAGATGCACCAGAAAGATAAAGAAAGGAAACAACAGGTTTGTGTAAGTGGATGGAAATGGTTTAGGAAAGATTTTACTGAAGCCAACAATATGAAGAAGAAGCATCAATTCAAAGTGCCTCCATAGCCGCAGTAAAAGAGTGGAGAAAATTGGGAGAAGAGTATAAGGACATTTATATGACAAAAGCATTATTAACAGGCATGGAGAATGATTACTCTACACCCTTTGGCACCCGATGCTTTACTAGGAAGTTATGCTACTTGTTTTCTTCATTAAAGGGAAGAAAAATTTACATGACAAGGTACAGAAAATTGGCTTCGGACACTTGCTAAATATAAATTTGCAAAAGCTTCCACCAGAACTTTGCAAGGAGTTGATGGCTACATATGACCCATCATCCAAGCTTATGCGAATTAGAGGGAAGAGAAAAACTAAAGGCCAAGCATGTGGAGAAACTTTCTGGATTAAGAAATAGTGGATTGAAGGTCAATGTAGATGTGAAGGACACAAAAAATTGATGAGGTAGTGACAAAATATGCCAGAATGTCCTCTAAAAATCTTTTAAAGAAGATAATGGATGATGAAGAAGATGAAATGTTTGAGTTCCACTTTGGTCTTTACATACTAGAAATATTGTTTTGTCATACGACAAGCGCTAGTGTGAGTCAAAAGTTGTTGAATATAATGTCATTCATAACAGATGGGGAAATGTGAATTGGGCTGCATTAGTGCTTGACAACTTGAGTAGAGAAATGCAACAATACAAAGGACAATAAAGGAAAGTCAAGGCATGGGAGTCCAAAAGTTTTGGCGGCTGTATTTATTTTTACTGGTCAGGGTATTATTCTATGAATCAAAAATTAATTAGATATGGTTGCATTTTTAGGAAAGGTGTCATTATATAATAACATGTTATAATTTTTTTTTAACTTTTCAGGTTTACTTCCTCCAAAAGTTTGCACTAGAGGATGAAGTACCCCGTTGAGAAGATGCTATTAAGCATAGGAATGATAAAGCAGTTAATGACAGGTTGAAGCTTAAAAAGGAAAGCTGCTATGGAATTTTGTTTAGTCATCCCAATTTATATGCGATCTCACCATGCATGTGGGGAACAATTCCAGGATTGGAAAACCCTGTGAGTATAATTGAAGTTGATAAATGTGGTAATGGTTTTGTTTATGTTTCTTTTCTAAAATTTGTTGACATTTTGCAGGAGCTTAAAGAGTTATATGATAAGTTCAATATAAAATTGAACAATCATATAGCATTTATGCAAAAGTTTGTGCGAGATGAACTCTTGAAGTTACAAAGCAAAATTGTGAGCTCTAGAGTAGAATATGAAAGCTTAAATAACTGCAATGACAATGAATCTGGTGAGGAGAGACATGCAAATGATGCACTTTCTAGAGAAAATGAATATGATGAAGAAGGTGAAAAAGAATCAAGTGAAGGAGAGGAACATGAGCATGAAGAGGGCAACAATGATATTGATGATATAAATGAAGAAGATAAGGAAGTAGATCGAAGTAAAGAAGATAAGCACAAAGGAAAAAGGTTAAAACTCCAACAACCACAACCAACAAGGAGGTCAACAAGGTTGAAGATCACATCAGTAAAATGTCCATTTGTAGTTACTAATATAACAAAGGTCAAAGTGGGTGTAAAGGACAAAGTGTATATGTTGTGCACAATTGTTTAAAAGACGAGGAACAAGAGTAAGTTAATTTTTATGAAGTTTATAAGGATTAAAAGGGCGTGTATAGTAGTATTTTGTTAGCCTGATGACTTTGGTGTGTGTCATATTTGTTATAGGGTATTAGTTGAAATGTTTGGGCAGAGTGCAACACGGTTGGAGTTGCAGGTGTTTGGTCCTCGAAAGTGGATAATTAACAGGGTATGTGTATAATTGAAGTTGAATCTCAATGATAAATCTTATGTGCAAAAATGATATAACTTTTTTTTGTTTAATCAATTTGCAGATAATGTCATTGATAGCCCATGTCTTAAACGGTGAACAAAAATAACATGGTTTTAGAGTGAGGAGGCATATTTTTCATGCAGATTTTACGGTGAGCAAAATATGTGGTAATGCATTGAAGTAGCCCTTTTTTATAGTGTGCATTGGATAAGGGATCTTGAATACTTTCTTGGCATGATACTTTTCTAGTGGTAGTGAAAAATTGATGAACTTATGTTTTCCACTTGGTACGAATGTTGACTAGAGAAGCTTTATTTTAACTGGAATAAGAAGTGGTGTTGTATGCCTTATATTATCTAATTGAGATCTTTGATGTATGTCTTAGATTTTGAATACTCATTGTTATTAACTATTTATAATTACGTATTCGTCAATCATATAGCATTCATTGGAGGATTTGGTTGTTGTAAGACATCATGATAAACGAGAGGAAGAAATGGAATCAGCAGAAACGCATAAAGGAATTACTACCTGAGAAGTTGGGGTATAATCTAGAAGAATGTGATTACATCTTTGGACTGGTTTTAAGGCATGATCATTGGTTCTGCCTCGTTATTGAACCAAAAACACTAAAATTTTCGATCTTAAATTTGCTTCTTGGAGACAAGTGAGACATTGAAAAGAAGCATAGGATTGTTGAATCTTATGTTTGTTCCTCAACCATTCTTATTAAGTGAATGCCATGACTTTGTAAATGTAAAAGCATATGATTAGGGCTGTCTAACTCATCCAGTTCCCGGTAATCCCGTCCAGGTCCCAGCAAGTCGGGACGTGGAATTTCCCGTCCCGGGAAGTCTGGGAAAAAAATCCTGGGGCCGGGACAGGGAAATGTTCGGGACAAGGACCGGGATCCGGGCAAAGCCTTGGGATCCCGGTCCCGGACTATATGTATTTTATATAAAAAAAATTTGGCCCAACTCTTTCTTGATTCCCTCATGGCCTCATTCTCCTTATATTTTCTCTGGCCCAACTCTCTTTAGTTCTGGCCCAACTTCATTCCCTCCCAAACTCTAAACCTAACCTAGCTCTCATCGCTCATCACCCTTCCCACTTCTCTGTCAGTGTCTCTCTCTCTCCCTGGCGGCCTGGCCCCTGCCTCCCTCTTTCTCCTTTCCACCACTCCGTGCTCTGAGCCGATACTTGCCGCCACCGTGTTTTGCGCATTCTTCTTCTCCCACCGTTGAATCATTCTTCACAGCATTTTTCTCCCACCGTTGAATCACCGGGTTTTACGCCATCTTTCCTCTCCTTCTCCCTCTCTTTCTTCGTCGCCGTTTCTCTTCGTAGCATCCACCGTCGATTTCGCGTTGTCAGGTGAGTGGTTTGTATTTGATGCTTTATTAGTGGTTTCTATTTGTTTATTTTCCTCAAGTGCTGTGTCGCTTAAAATATATCTGTATGCTTGCACAATGCTTATTTATCATCATTTATTCCTTCTCTTGTCTGCTAATAGAGGAATGGTCTGAATTATATGTTTGTCCTAATATTTTTCTGTTTCACCATAAATCTGAACTTGAGACTCTTAAAAATAAAGAAGTGATAGTATTAGATATGATCACTCGAATAGTCATCCTTTTTTATTATTAAAAAGCCTGACTAGTTTTCTTGCTGATTTTAGGCTTTAAGATTGACATTAAATCATCACTGTCTTGCTGCCATTTTCCCCTGCATCAGTAGAAAATACCATTTTCTTGCTGCCATTTTAGACTTTAATATGATTACTCGAACTTGAAAGCAATTTCTTGAGCTTGAATTGACTAATTCTATTGCGATTTCTTGAGCTTAAATTGACTAATTCTATTGCCAGTTATTATAGAAGAAAGCGTTTAGAATTTTGAGAAAGTTTAATGCATGTTTTGTTTAATTTTCTTCTTAAATGTGGTATGTGGCATGAATTCAGTGACTAAATTGATGATATCATTTTTGTTCATTCTTTTTCCTTGTGCATTTGTTTGTTTCTAACTTCATAATAATTAATTTGCCACTTGTTTTCTTCATAGTTTGGAAAGGAAGCAAAGATGGAAACCATCCAAGAAATTGAGGAGGATCCTAAAGACCAAATTGTGGCAAAAGAAGAAAAATCATCAGAAGATGAGGCAGTGGATGAGACAAATAAAGAAGGAGAAGAAAGACCAACAAAAAGGAATAAATCCTCAGATTGGGACCACTATGTGATATTACCTGTTGACAAAGCTGGAAATCACTATGCCAAGTGTAATTACTGCACAATGCTTGTAGAAAAAATGAAAGTTGAGTCAAAGAGTCTACTTAGTATGGATTGTCCAACTAGGTGGAATTCAACTTACATCATGTTGGATAATGCCATTAAATTTAGTAGCGTGTTTGAAAGGATGGAGTCAGATTCTGACTACAAAAAGCACTTCTTTGATAAAAAATTAACTGGTCCTCCTAGGTCTATGGCATTCTAACAAGCCACATAATTCTGTAAGTTTTTTGAAGTTTTTTTACAATGTCACTTTGAAATTTTCAGGATCACTTCATGTGACTTCAAATATGGCTTTTGTACAAGTGTCACATGTAGATAGTGTTCTTTATAAAGCTGCAAAAAACCCTGGTTCTTTGTTGTCTAACATGGCTAAGGATATGCAGAAAAAGTATGATAAATATTGGGGAAGCTTTGCAAACTTCAATCCCTTGTTGGTTATAGCAGTAGTGCTTGATCCCAGGTATAAAATGAAGTTTTTGAAGTATGCTTTTGAGCAGATGTATCCTAATGATCCTGAATCTCGAGTTGCTTTGTCAGATAAAGTAAAAAATGTCTTGAATCGGCTATTTGATCATTACTCACATGAGCTCGTCTTATAAAAAATGACTAGGGAAGGGACTGGTAATCAGAGTCAAGCACAAGTAGAAAGTGAAAGCAGTAACAGTGTTGCGATGAATATAAGTGAGCAAAACCCCTTTAGCTTTGATGCTTTTGATTATGTGAATAACTATGAAGCAATTCAAAAATTCATTGCTGATACTAGCACTCAAGTTGATGTAGACAAGTATGCAGAGCTGGATAGGTATCTTAATGGTGAGTTAGTTGAAGCACTTCATCCTAACTTTGACATTTTGCAATGGTGGAAAGAGAATGCTTCTAAGTTCCAAGTCCTTTCTTTGATGGCACGTGATGTATTAGCCATGCCTGTTTCAACTGTATCTTCAGAAGCAGCATTTAGCACTGGGGGGCATGTAATTGATGGATACATGAAGTTCATTATCCCCAAAGATGGTTGAAGCACTCACTTGTGCTCAAAATTGGCTATCTTCATCCACATCAAGTGACATAGATCCTTATATTGATGACTTTAATGATGCTGAGGAAGCATTGCTTGGTAGTATCATTATTTAGTTTACTTGTTTGGCCTAATTCATTAAATTCTTAATGATATTTGACTATTTTTTATTTTTTATGCAGATAAGGAATCAACATCAGTTCCTCCCGTTCAACCGGAAGCACCAAAGCAAGCATGACTATTTTTTCTAGTTCTTAGATGCTGCGATGTTGCTTAGTGTTAATTGTTAAACCAAGCATATTTATTTGCTTACTAGTTTAAAAATGTAGTAATGTACTACTTGTATGGTTTGCATTATTGTGTTTTCTGTCTGGGATGCTCTATGTCATTTTTATTTCTAATGGTTTTGGATATTTAGCATCTATTATTAGTTGCTATATGAATGATGATTTGCTATATTATTTGTATTAATGGTTTGGATATTTGTCATCTATTATTGCTGTTTGGTTGGCATACATGGTTGGTGAATGGATTAGTTTACTTCTTCTTGACAGGTAAAACTTATGATTGGGCAAATTCCCAATCTATTATTGTTATATGCATTCTGTGTGGCTGGCTGGAGACCGGTTTTTTTAAAAAAAATGGACCGGGAGTTCCCGGTCCCGGGAAATCCCTGGACCGAGACCGAGACTGAAATCCAGTCCCGGCCCCATTCCGGGAACGGGAACCAGGAATAGGTATTCCCGGTCTAGGTCCCGGTTTCGGACACCCCTACATATGATGACAAAAATATGTGACATATTCGTTTAATTGCATAGAGGGAGAACTTCATTAAAATTCTGAAGACTTTGAAGCCCGAATTGGAGTTATTGTTTAAGGATTGAGGAATGAAAGAAAACATTTACCCCAACGTTCAAAGGCAATAGAACATGTGAGATGTTATTGTTTCCATTCATTAGGCATGTCAGTTTTTTCATAACTAAATTTTTGACATTTGGAATTTTCTTGTAGCTATGATTATGAGATTCATGTCATAACTTATTTGAAAGAGTGGCTGGACATGGAACACCCTAATTGGCCTGAGATGACCATGCCACATTATACAGCAGTAAGAAGCATGCCATATGTTTATAATTGTGTAGTATATGTAGTCAATGTTCATAATGTCCTAAACAAAGCTTGGCATATATTTTTTATGTAGGAACAACTTGGTAGATTGAGGAAAGACTACTTGTGGTAACTTATCAACCAGCAAACAAATTCAACCAATGACGCTGCAACAGAGTTACTCAAAGTAGGAAAAACTAATGGGAAAAGGAAGAGATAACTTATCATTGTTAATACTTCTATTGAAACTGTAATCCATTTTGGCATCCAAATGATGTGGCACTTGGGTTATGTGTTGATGTTAGTGAGTAGGGCCATGAGAGTCACTTTTTGAGTTTTGAATCATGTTATATGCAGCACTGTTGTAATGATGACATTGTAGTGACATTTGGAAAATTGTTTTTACTTGCATGGCAATATGATTATTTGTAAAAAGAAATATAGTTAATGATTGTAGTGATGAATTTCCAAGACTTATGTGGATTTCCAACATAAGTGTGTAGATTTCCAAGTCTCCATAATTGTCCAATCTAACATGATAAATATCACATATTTCCAAGACATATATAAGAATTTCCAATATAACCCTCATAATTTTCCAAATCTCACTAATGCATGCTGTATTTCAATTTTGCATATTTAAGACGAATATGACACATTTTCAAGACATATATGACGAATTTCCAACATATATGTGGTAATTTCCCAAGTCTTTAGAATCGTCCAATCTAACAATGCATGCTCCATTTCAAGTTTGCATTTCTAAGACAAATATGACACATTTCTAAGACATATATGAAAAATTTCCAACATGACTCTCGTATTTTCCAAGTCCCCGACATCGCCCAATCTAACAATTCATGCTTCATTTCACATCTTCATTTCCAAGACACATATAATGGATTTCTAAGACATATATGAACAATTTCCAACATGAATGTCATAATTTTCCAAGTCTCCGACATCGTCTAATATGGTAATTCATGCTTCCATTTCACATATACATTTCCAAGACACATAAGATGGATTTTTATGACACATATGATAGATTTCCAAGAATTTGTTGCGTTCTTATAACATGATTGTCATGATTTGATAAGTCAAAAAATTAGACGCATTGGACAAATTTTGGCAATACAGGTTTTGAAAATGTTGCCACAACTACCCAGGAGTCTACAGAAAGAAAAATAATGTCATACTTATCAAGGTTGTCATGATCTACATTTTCAAACCTTAACATTAAAGCTACCAGCAATGCAAAAGACGTTATCTGATATAATATAACTTATCATATTCATATAAGTCATGTACATTTACATAGTTATAAGCAAATTTCATCTTAGTACATAGGTCCAAAAGCCACAAAGTACTATCCTCAAATTCAAAAGGGTATTTACATTTCATTACAAAAAGCCAAAATAGATTGTATGTATGCACACAATAGCTGCTTTCCCAACCATAAAAAATATTGGGATACATTCATAACTATATATGGAGCAGCTATGTTTAACACCAAAATAAAAGCACTGTGTCTATTGCACATTGCAGCTAGACTTATGGTTCCTGTAAGTCTTCACAGAATGACCGGCCTCACCATATCTCGAGCAATGATACACTTTTTTGTTTTGAAATTGTGATTCAATCCTTTTAACTCTTGGTCTTCCTGCTGAACAAGAAGTCAATGGCGGTTTTAGTAAGACACTTGTTGAGTAATCATCATATTTGAGAGAGTCTGGCTTAGGGATGTCATATGTCTTAACAGGCATCATGGATTTGTTGTAAATTTTCTGCTGCCTTGCCAGTAAAAAGCAATCCTCTACATATGCATATACATTCTCATATATCTCCTTTACAGCAGCGCATGCATGTGAATAACATATATCTCCTTTACAGCAGCGCATGCATGTGAGCAAGGCAATCTTGACATCTACCAAGCTTTGCAAGAGGATTCCCGCAATCTAAAATTGACCCGAACATCTCCCCATCCAGTTCTGACCCTAAAGCCAGCCAGTCCATAATCTTCTGCATCCATTTTTCAGAACTTTCCACATTTTTCATCAATTTAGCCTCCACATTTGGTCCCACACTATTTCTCCAATTCCTCATGCTCATTTTACTATTATACATCTTCTTAGCTAATTTCTCTCTATGCTCATGTATCAAAACAATGATGTTGTGCTTTCTCTCACACACAAGCCAAGCATTGAAAGACTAAGCCAGATTTGTAGTTATCTTGTCCCATCTCTTATATGGAAACTTACTCATAACCCATCGATCCATGTCACCATGTCTTTGAAGCCTCTTTGCCAATTTTGGACAGAATCTCATGAAAGTTGCCATACTTTCATTAAAATCAGCTTCAAGCCTTGCATGTGCAATTGAATCAAGGATTTGTAGTGCAGTTTCCTTTTTCTGAGTACTAGTCTTCCTCTTTCCCCTTGTGACCTTTAAGAACTCGCCACTATAATTCTCCTTCACATGACGATAGTAAAAGGTATGTCGCTTCGAACCAAAAATAGCATGCACTGCACTTCTTATTGCACTGTATCTATCAGATACAATTGTTAGCTCCAATGATCCCGTTATCTCCTTGATGTTTGCTAGGAACCATGACCAATGTTCAAAGTTTTCCCCACCCACAATGGCATACGCTAGCGGAAATAACTAATAGTTTGCATCATATGCCTGTGCTACTAATGAGGTCCCCTTGTAAGGACCGCTCAAATGGCATCCATCCATAAATATAACAAGTTGAACACCTTCCAAAAATCCTTTTATACAACATCCGTATGCAATGAAAAGTGCTTGAAACTCATTCCTTGTTGATGCAACATATTTTGCCACTGTCTCTTTATCACTTTCCTTTAACTTATCAAAAATCCAAGGGATCAACATATAAGAACCCTTAGGACGACCATGTAACTGAACCAATGCTTTGTGTTTTACCCTATATGCTTGTTGTTAGTCGAGGTTCAAACCACACTCTCTTTGCAAGTCTGTTCATACGTCATTCGGAGATTTATCTATGCAACCCTACAACTCATCTAATATGACTGCTGAAGTTAGTGTGCAACTTTTCTTGTAGGGGACAACAAGGTTATCTTGTGCAAAATGCATGTGTTCCTTCATGAATTTTCTCACAACAAGGAATGTATTTTTCTTATCCACACCATATGCTGAAACTTTCCACGAACAACTATCTACTTTGCACTTGACAATAATTTTATCCTTATCATTCTTTACATAATCATATGCGAAATTGTGTGCAACACAGTATTTATTTAGTGCACTTCTGAATGCTATAGCATGTGGAAATCTTTGACCAATTGACATTAACTTATCCTTCTACTTTGAAGAACTCATAACAGCCATTGTTCTTGGCAAACTCTCCACAATTAAACCATCTGCATTCAATACTCTTTTCTCAATTTGTATAGCTATTAGAGGTGGCACACATTGTATGGGAAATGGTGTGCTTAAGTTGTCTACCTTAACTTCCCATATACTTTGAGATATTGATCTTCCAAATGAAGGTCCTGCCAAATCATCTATCCTACAAACACAAGTAAAACTTCATAAATTACAATTGACTTTGTTGAATATCATAACTTCTTGTTCCATGAGCAAAATTTCATAAGAAGCTCCATAACTTACTCTTCTATGTGATCCACTTGTGATGTTTGTCTCAACTCTTCCACATTCTTGCAAGCAAACACATGCCCATTGGTATTGTTGTAGTCAATCAATTGTGCTACTCCAACATCATCTACAATGTCCAATAATGTGTCCCCGGCAAAACTAATTGTGTACTTCATGTTGAATTCGCCACTTCCCAGCCACACATCTGTTGCTATCAAACTTTTAAGGTCTTCATATGAAATCCATTTACTTATCATTCTTCTACTTACAATCCCACCCTCATATATTATCTTTTCATCCAAGCTCTTAACATATTTTCCTCCCACATAGAAGATCCAAAATAATTGCTTCACACAACTGCTACTCATTCTCCTTGTGTGTTGCTGCACATATTTAATTTCTACATTTCAATCACATGGCAAAATTAAATCAATTACAAGTTTACAACTAAAATAAACAAGGGGTAATTAATTACAGGTCCCATGTAAGGGACTTAATTAAGATGAGGTTCCATGAAATCACCTAATTAATTTGAGATCCCTACCAGAAAGTTGTTATGACAGGCCAAAAAGTTGTTATTGCAGGCTGAAAAGTTGTTATAGCAGGCCAAAAAGTTGTTAGTCTATAAAAACTTGTGACCTTGTGATAACAACTTTTTGACCTACAATAATAACTTCGTGGGACCTCATATTAATTAGGTGATTTCGTGGGACCTTATCTTAATTAAGTCCCTTACACGGGACCTGTAATTAATTACCCCAATAAACAATCTAACAACATAACAATTGCATTATATCAACTCAAAGTTTTGTACTTTATGGACAAGTTACCTTAACATCAATTATACTTGCCAATAATTATGCTCAAAGTTTCATTTGGACTTCCAATCACATATGTTCATAATATATAGTCAACCAACACATTCTACTTTGAGCTTAAGACACATAATGGCCTTCACAAGAACATATAGTCCATTTGCAACATACATATGACAACTTACTACACAAAGAACCATATTTACAACATCAGAGATTATGAATACATGTACATTAGTGCCATTTGAACAAGAATTTTCTCAACAATACATGTTATTTATAGTAGACATGGGAATTTCTACACACATATGACAAATTTCTAAGACACATATGGCAAATTTTCTACACACATTTCACCAACTTATAAGACATAGTACAAGTCTTTAAATGCTATACTTTTTCACATTTTCAGCAAATCCCAAGACACTTTGACAAATTTTCAAGACATATATAACAAATTTTCCAGACACATTTGACGATTTTCTAAGACATACTAGCAGCTTATAAAGGCTATGTTTGGTTCATACTCCATATTTTTAGCAAACTTCAATACACGTATGACAAATTTCGTAGACACATTTGACAAATATCTAAGGCATAGTACAAGTCTTCAAAGGCTATCTTTAGTTCCTACCCCATATTTTCAGCAAATTCCAAGACACATATGATAAATTTCCAACACGCTTATAACAAATTTCCTAGATACATTTGACGAATTTCTAAGGCATAGTATGAGTCTTCAAAGGTTCAGATTAAAGAGATGAGAATTTTCTACTTGGGGATAAGCATTTACCTCTTTTAGGAAGTGATTCCAACATCTTGTTCACATCAACACTGACCTCCTTGCCTTGTAAAAGTCTTCAAAACACACATTCAAATGGAAACATTGATAACTCACGTGATTTCTAGAAATCATGGAATCTAGGAGGGAGTTGATCGAAGTGAACTCAGGTGATTTCAGAAATCATAAAATTAGGAGGGAGGGGGGGTCAGATTTCCTTGTGCAGAAGGAGGGAGAGAATAAGTGAGTTTGAGTGTACTTCACCATATATTAATTCACTTTGCTCTTTCTTTTCCAAGGGTAGAATGGTCTTTGACCTTTCCGCACTTATTTTCAATTTGCCCCCTTGGGGCTTTAGTGAAGTTTCAGAAAGTTATGAGGGAAATTTGATATTAATTCACTATTGTTGGGGTAAACTGAGATTTTCCTGACAAAAAAAGTTATTATTGATTTTTAAACCATAAAATACACCAAACAGAATCGTAAGATGAAAAAAAATGAGAATATAGAATCAACAATACAGATGATACAAGGCACGAAAGAGGTAGAAATATACCATAATGCCCTTATCCTATCTCAAAACAATCATCCAAACACTCTCATTTTATCAAAAGCCATTTTTTCAGAAAAGCTGAAAAAAAGCTATTCCCCAGAAGCTATTCTCTAAAAGCTAATCCAAACAGGCTGCTACTTTTTTCAGCTTTTACGCGAAGTACGAGGTAGAAATATACCATAATACCCTTATCCTCTCTCTTTCCCAACACATTAAACTTATGTCCTTTTTAGTAATTTAAACATAGAAAAAACCATTCTCACAACAACCATTCAAACACTCTCATTTCATTAAAAGCCATTTTTTTCAGCTTTTTCAAACAAGCTAAAAAAAAAACACTTTTTCAGCTTTTTTCTCAGAAGCTATTCTCCATAAGCTAATCCAAACATGCCTATTCAGAAATAAGCATTATAGGTAATATGGTCATTTTAATTAATTGATAACTTTTTTTTCCAATCCAAAAATATGTCACTAAAATTTTCTATTATACGAGTATATTCCATTTTACCCTAATCAGAAACAGATTGAGTGTAGGGGAGAACGACGGATGATTTCGCCTCTTTGCCACACGAAAGAGGAGCCCTAACGCCCATCGCCGCCTCCCTTGGTCTCCACGGTCAGTTGATTAGTTTATAATCTCCTCCTTTCCTGGTCTCTTTCATTTTGCTAAGTGTGTTAATATTGTTCTTCAGGTTCGTGATTCGTGTTCCATCTGGCCAATTCAGATTTGTGATTCAGACCGCCTTCGCTTTGCCCGACTGTGCTGAGTTAATGTAGAGGTTTTGAATGCCAAATCATTTCAGCTCATCGTTTTTTTTTTCCGTCTATGCGTGGGTGCAATTAACTGATATCAGATTTGATTTGTTGGGTCTGGATGGAGTTCAAATTTCTCCTGTATCTTGATTTTGATCTGGTGAACTGCCTATGTAAAATTTGTAGGTTTTCTAGATATATCCATTGTTTGATGTTCGTGTTATAGATGTGCTTAACTTTGATTGTTGACACACCCTCGTTCCTCATATTTCGTCATTAACGGTGGTTCGAATGCTGTGGTTTCATAAGGTTGCTTCTTCTGATGTTCCCCGCTTTCTTTGTCGTTATTGGATTGAATTGAAATCAGTTTAGTGATTCTTTTTTTTTTTTTTTTTTGGTTAAATATGAGGAACGCCTATCTTTTGGCAGGTAGATAGATAGATATCAATGCATTCTGGGAGAATCCAAGTTTGGGTGGTGTAATCAAGGTCACTTGAAATGTGCTTGATTTTGGATGTTATTTTTGGTGTTTGAAATTCAATTTATTTTGGCTTATTTACCATTTATTATGTTGGAATTGAGATACTGTATTTGAAGATAGCAAAAGTAAGGTATTCTATATATTTAAGAACTTTGAGTTTTCTATTTAGTTTGGCTTATGTTATTTTAGTTCTTTTCTGTATAAGCATGATGCTTTTCATCTTTCTGTTTTGTGTCTGTCATTTACTTTTGCTATTTGATATCACATTGTTATCCGTACTTTAGTAGCAAATCAATTGTACTTATTGCAGCTTGAGTTGAGTTTGTTTTGTATTGATATGCTGAATGTCGTGTCTTGTGTTGTCATGGTAAATTCTTCTAATTGCTGAACTAAGTTGAATCTTTATTTTAAGCTTGATTGGTTTGGATAGCTCATTCTCTAATGTACTCCATTTTTTGCTTAACTGTTATAATTGTCATAGTTGTGTCATCATCATCAGAGGAAGAGGACAGCAGGGAAAAGGATGGAGAAGTTGATCTATGTTAACATTGCCCGTTTGGGAAAATCACAAGATAAATGTTTCGTAGATTCAGCGAACGATTGGTACTTGATCAAACAAGGTGAGGGCGGTGATGGTGTTGAATTGACACGGGCTTTTGAAAGTCAGCCAAATCCCTGTGGTGTTGCTCTTTTGGATACCACATGCCAAGTGATTGGTTCCTGCATTTATGCGATTGGTGGGTCTAGCATAAAGTGTGGTTCAGCGGATTATATCATCGAAGAGGGTTCCAATATGATTCATTTTATAGACACCCGCAGGCCAAAGGATGGTTGGAAAAATTGCTGTTTGTTGCCATTCATTCACAGTGATGGTCAATCTGTTAATGTCGATGATCAGTGGTTGTGTGTTTTTGGTGGTAATCGCGAAAATGACTGCCTTCCTCCGAATCCTTGGGGTTTTGCTATCAATGTTAATGATAGCAAAGAAGTAAGAAAACTTACCCCACCTGATGATTTGGATTGTTACCCAATTATTTCTACTTGTTTATCCCCAGGCACAGTTAATGCCTACATGATTGGAAATGGCACTTGGTATGAACTAGATTGCAAGAATAACACTTGGACCACCAGTCAGGAGAATTTACCTTACCATACAAGATGGTTAGTTAATTGCACCTCTGTTGTGGATGATGGGATTCTTTACACTTATGATTCTCTCAACTTGATATTCAAATCTTATGATATTCGCAAAGGAAAGGAACTTTATGTGGTTGACCTTCCCCATTCCTTTTGGTTTCCTCGTGATACACTTGTCCAACTCATTGTCCTTTCCAAGAATAGGTTCTGCATTGTATGGGACTGGTGTGATGGCTATAATGAACTTCGCATCTGTTACTCTAGATTCTTCGTCAGTTTTCATGAACCTGAGCCCAAAATTGATCTTGAAGAGCATAAGGCTTTCCCTGTTGCTGGCTTCAGTATTGTCAATGTTGTGGCAGTGTAAGTTGGCCTAAATTTGAAGTTCACCTAGAAATATACTTTTTAATTTGCTTTTATTTCATTTCTGAATTCTCTCGTTTTGGTTTTATTCTTTCATGTCTCATGGATTTGGTTCTATCATCCGCATGGTTACCTATATTCCTCTCTATGTTCAATGTTGACTGATCTTGATTTTGTTCATGTTTACAGTGATCCAAATTCTGATGAGGCAAACAGCTCAAGCGTCAATGGTAGTGCTGTCCAAGAGTAAAGGGAGGAATTTGGATGAATGAAATATGTTTGGAAAACCTCAGACTTATGTTGAATTTGATGGATAATTGTTATATTTTAGCTGAGGCCGATGTTCATGTTTACAGTGATCCAAATTCTGATGAGGCAAACAGCTCAAGCGTCAATGGTAGTGCTGTCCAAGATTAAAGGGAGGAATTTGGATGAATGAAATATGTTTGGAAAACCTCGGACTTATGTTGAATTTGATGGATAATTGTTATATTTTAGCTGAGGCCGATGTACTTTCTAACACAAAGGCCTGAGGCCTTTTGGTATTTATTGATACCTATGTTGTATGCCCTGTTTTGGTGGGAAACTTGATCAGATCTGAAGCCCTCCCCCCCCTCCCCCCCCCCCCCCCCCAAAACAAAAAAAAAAAAAACAAAAAACAAAAAACAAAAAAAATTACGCAGGCAAAGATCATTCACAGCCCATGGACAAATGTTGAGTTAACAATGAAACTTTTATGATGTGACGGTAGATGATGATTTTTCGCACACAATGTTAAAGTCTAATGAAAAACCAACAGAATGAGAGCATTTGCAAGACCTGATAAATGTTTTCTAAATCACAAGAATTAGGTTGCTTCGAGAGTATAGTACAGAACTACAAATGGCAGACTTCAATTTTGCCATATAACTTCGCAGAGTCGGGGGGTAACGTTGGTTTAGCTTTACAAGAAAACAGATAAAAGAAATAGCGGTCACAATATTATAATCTTTTATTACATTCGATGCCATGCTTTATTGCCATGTAAAACAATTCATAAGTAAAAGATGCTGGAAAAGAAACTACTGAAAGTAGAGATATAAGGATCTAAACAAAAGTGATAACTTCATATTTTTTCAAACAAATTCAACCACATTTGACCATATGTTTAACACATTCTTCAACCTTTATTCCACCTTGTCAATACTGTAGCAAGACAAAGGAAAGTGAAGAAGAGTAATAAGGAATCAAAAACAGAATTTAGCATATTTAAGTGTCATCCATTAAAACCACTTTACTGGAAAATAAAAAATAGTTACCATCTTAAACTAAAATGTAAATCTTCATAAAAATGCCTCAACGAATGAAATATTTTGTTCTTAAAGGGCAAACAATGCTGAAACCTACCAAAAAAAGGCACAGCATACATGTGAAAGAAAAATAAATTATTTTTCTATTCATAGAGAGATGGCTCCTTTTGGCTTTATGTTGTCTTTCCTGCAGAATATGAATACAATGAAAGAAGAGTTTGACATCAAAAGCAAATCTTTATGCCTAAAAACCTACACAGTTTGAACCAAATGCTTCATACTAACAGATCAAACAAAGGAGTTCAGTATGAAAGAGCTTCAGGTCAATAAAACTAAGATGTCATCCATATCCCATAAGTTTACAACATACTGTAGCACATAATGGGACTAAAACTAATTCTCATAGCCAGCAACTAGACTGACTCTCAATAGATAGTATCAAAGATATTACTTTTGGGTAAAAAAGGATCATATCACAAAACACAAAAAAGAACACAGCATTTTACAGTAGAACAATGAGACGGGAAATAGTTGTGCTCACAATTTAGGTGAAATTGCTTGTGGTAGAATGGTGATGGATGATGAAAGGAGTTGTAGTTACCCTAAAAATAAGTTAGGATTATTATTTCACTCTGAGTCAATATTTTAATTATTTCTTTTAATTTTATTTTTTAAAAAAAATAAAAGTTAATTGATTGCTTGATTGTTTCATGTTTCCTCATTGGGTTGGGAGTCACAATACTTGATTATTAAATAGGTACAGATTTTGGGACATGTCTAGAAAGACATCTGAGTATTTTATAAGTATTGAATTAGCTTTTATTATTTAGCTATGTATTTATTTATTTATTTATTGTTCTCTTCAATTGTTTATAAAGTAAGCCTGACATCTTGCCATAAAATCTGTTCAAATTTCTTTTTTTTTTTTTTTGATAATTAAGGAGGCTACATGCCTAACTAACCAGGGCCATAGACCCCATTACAATCCACAGCCAACAACTTCAACACAGTGGCACTGGGATAAAGTACATGATGAAAGCCCGGCATTTCCCTAACGGCCTGCTTGGCGAGATAATCAGCAACAGAATTAGCATTCCTTGAAATATGGCATAACTCAACATCCCATGTTCTTGACATCCATGATTTTAGCTCCATAATTAGATCCAGATTCGAATGATGGCTTACAGTCTCATTCTTAATAAGATGAACTACCTCCAACGCATCGACTTCCGCTATGATTTTCCTTTCACCCATCTCCCATGCCAATTTGAGCCCACACATGAGAGCCCATAGTTCAGCAGCCAAACAATCACTTAAGTCTGGTTTCATCATAAAAGCACCCAGAAAAATACCATCACTATTTCGAAAAACGCCCCCACACCCTGCTCCATGACTCACTGAGAATGCACCATCCGTATTAAGTTTTGTCCAGCCCTGTCTAGGGGTTAGCCATTTCTCTCCTGGGTCGCAAAGGAGGGCACCATTTAAATTTGAACCTCTAAGCTTGCTTGCGGCTTGACTTAACCCTGAAAGCAATAACCTTGCCTTTATAATAAGAGTGTTATTTGATTCATATTTTCCTTCAAAAATTCTCTTATTACGACGCTGCCACAACATCCAGCAAAGTGAAGTAAATAATTCCTCCCATCCTGCTCCAAAGATAGATCCTGGGTTACACAAGTTCAGTCGCAACCAGTCACTGTCAGCAGCCAGAAAAAACCTCCGACGGTGGCATGTTGGAATAAGACTGAGCCACAAATTTGTTGCATCTCCACAATCCCTAAGAATATGAATCAAATCCTCAGGTCCTTGACCGCACCAAGAGCAAGAGATATCTGTACATAAGCCACGCCTTACTCTCACTGCATTCGTTAATAATCTGTTCTGAAGTGCCAGCCACATGAATGTTTTACATCGTTGTAAAATATGGAGCTTCCACACTCTTTGCCATATTCAATCTACATTAGCTCCCTCCTTTGATATTACCTCATAGGCTGATCTTACCGAAAATAACCCATTTCGATCATGTTTCCATTTAACAGAATTTGAGGTACCATCAACAACTACCCCATTCTTCACATGGTCCCACGCTGATTTGATACCAGACCATATATTAGATCCTTGCCTTTCCTTGTTAATGGCAGGCATCAAATCCCCACCGCATCGATATTTATGGCGAATGACTTGCACCCAAAGGTCATCCCGACGAGTTATAAGATTCCATCCCAACTTAGCCATGAATGCTTGGTTCTGATGGTTCAGGTGTTTAAGACCCAAACCCCCATTCCGTTTGGCTCTACACACCGTGTCCCAAGCCACTAAGTGTGTTTTCTTCCTTTCAAGAGTGGACCCCCATAAGAAACCTCTATTCAATTTTTCCATATCCTCACACGTAGAGACAGGAAGGAATGCCGTCTGCATAGCGTAATTCGGAATCATCGAAGTAACTGAAGCAATAAGCGTAGATCGGCCTGCCAAAGAAAGAGAATTCGCCTTCCAATTCGATAATCTCAAACTCACTTTATCCACAACATCACGAAAACTTTCTTTCGAAACTCGGAAATTATGGAAAGGCACCCCAAGATATTTCCCCAAATCCGCAGCAATTTGGAATCCCAAAATATTGCTAATCTCTGCTCTCCTGTTATGATTCACATTCTTTGAAAAGAAAATACGAGTCTTATTTGAGTTTACTTTTAAGCCAGAACAATCAGAGAAGAGGTCCAAACACTCTCTAATAATAATAGCTTGCTGAATTGAGACTTCTGCAAATAGAATAATATCGTCTGCAAAGAGTAAATGAGACAGAAGAGGTCCAAGCTTACAGAGCTGAATTGGCTGCCACATCTTTTTGTCAATCCTCTCCTGAATCATATGAGCTAATTTCTCCATACATATTACAAATAGATAAGGAGATAGCGGGTCATCTTGTCTAACACCCCTTGAAGGAGTAAATCTTTCAGCTTTATCCCCATTCCACAATAGCTGCATACTTGGGGTAGTAACACAATTTGAAATAATCTCAATAATATGAGATGGAATTTTAAGATCTTTCAAGCACCGAAGCAAGAAATTCCAATTTAACCTATCATAAGCTTTCTCCAAGTCAATCTTGATAGCCATAAATCCTTTATTCCCCTGCTTAATCCGCATTGTGTGAACCACCTCTTGGGCAATAATTATATTATCAGAACTGTGACGTCCCGGCACAAAGCTACATTGAGTAGGACTTATAATGTGATTCAAAAAAGGCTTGAATCTATTCACAATGATTTTAGTAATAACCTTATAAATGACATTGCATAAGCCAATAGGTCTAAAATCCCTCAACTCCTCGGGATAATCCTTTTTAGGAATAAGGACTATAAAGGTGTCATTTATGTCCTTAATATGAGAAGGTTCTTGCCAAAGATGAGATATAAAGGAACATACCGAAGGACCTACATGCTCCCACTGGCTTTGATAAAATAAGGCATTCAAACCATCCGGTCCCGGGGCTTTCAGTCCTCCAATACTAAACATAGCATCTTTAATTTCCTCATGAGACACCACTCTTCCAAGACTAGATAGATACAAATCAGGTATGACAGGATATGTAAAGGTGCATTCCAAAGGCGGTCGGATCAATTGGTCCTCTGTGAATAATGTTGAAAAGAAGGTAGTAGCCAAAACCTTTATCCGATCAACTTCAAACACCCACTCCCCTTGGCTATCCTTGATTGCTCCCACAAAATTCCTCCTACGTCTCCCATTTGCCCGGTTATGATAGAATCTAGTATTCTTGTCTCCAAATAGATGCCACTCGCTACAAGATTTTTGAGCCCACAACAACGATTCCTGTAAGAGAACCTCCTCAAATTCTTTCCATAGTTGGCATTGGAGATTAAATAAAGCCTGTGGTAAAAACCCTCTTGACTCGACCTTCCTAATTCCTTCTAATCGGTGCAAAATTGTTTTCTTTCGAGTCGTGGTGTGGCCAAAAACCTCCTTATTCCAAGAGTTACACGCATGAGTGAAATTCTGCATATTCGTAACCCATGGCACTTGTGAAGACCAGTTACCTTTGACAAAATTTGCAAATTCCTCATGTAAGGGCTATGCAGCTATGAATCGAAAAGGTTTATCTGAATTTCTTCTAAGATCAAGACCACAAGTTTTAAGAAGGAGAGGCCTATGATCTGATTTGAAGAAAGGTAAATGAGTCACTGTAGCATCCGAAAATAATTCCATCCAATCATTATTGCATAAAACACGATCAATACGACTCTCAATATCAGCCCGTTTCCAAGTAAATCGAGGACCCATAAATCCCATATCATTAAGATTCAAAGCTTGCACCAAGGAGCAAAAATCTCGATCTGGGACACTACCTCCATTCACTGAAGAACGATCTGAAGCATGGAGAGTAGCATTAAAATCACCAGCAATACACCAAGGGTCAGAAGAATGATAATGTATCTGCTCAAGAGCTTGCCACAAAACCCGACGTCTCTAAACTAATGGACTTGCATATACCACCGTTAAACACCACGTACGACCCACATCGGTTTCCAGTCTCAAGTGTATAAATTGATTATTCTTACACAGTACCTCCACTCGGCGAAATTTGTTTGACCAGAAACACCATAAACCCCCTTTATACCCCTCAGCGTCCACTATTTCTGAATAAGAAAAACCCATTTTATTACTAATACTAATAGCCTTGTCACCACTACATCTTGTTTCCAGAATAGCAACAAAATCCAAATAGTAAAAGGAAGTCAATTCACGAATAAGGTTGGGAAACGTACGAGCACCCGTCCCCCTAGAATTCCATATTAAAAAATTCATTAAACACATGAAGACGAAGATTGGGAGGCAATCCCCTGATCCAACTTCGCAGATGACGATTCAATATTGGTATCATCCTCCATTATTTGATCAGCCACGTGGGTTCCCTCCAGCAGCTCCTCCCTATTAATTCCTTCCTTATAGACCCCCAACTGGTTATTTACCCCAATGTGTTGTATAATGGCCGATTCAGCCACATTATTTTCCACAAGCCCACTACAACAAACATGATTTGAAGGAGTAGGCCCCATCTCCTCAGGCCCAGTCCCAAGAATAGCAAATGGGTTTACTGAAATGGACACCTCCTTAATGATCAAAGGACCATTCTGCCCATCCTGGGATATGACACCATTTTTTACAATTGTTCTAGTCTCCTTGCCACGTGTTTTACGTTTAGCCTGAAGCTTTCTTTTAGCCCCCACTGGGACCCACCCCTGATTTGCCTTACCCACATTAATGGAATTATCCTTTTCAATCAATTCGGATCCCACAGCCACATTTTTGCCTTTTTTGTTACCATTAGACACTTCCTCTTTCCTATCTGGCATAGCTTTATTACCCATACCATAACTGTCAAAGATTCCCCCTTCAATGATCCCGACTTTTTCTCCCCCAGATTATGCTGAGAAACGTTCACATCTTTCCTAACACCTCGCCTCCTGAAATCACGCTTCACAATCATGTGAGGACCAAAAATTTCGCTCCTTGCATCACAATTAATTCCTGCCGGCGTCGATTTTTCCGGCGATGATTGTTGCTCCTCTGCCACCGAAGCTGGCTCACCGTTCCCTGACGTTGCTTCATCTGATTTTCCTTGATTCTTCAGATCGGCAGCCTTTAGAGGGCACTGTTCTATCCGATGGCCATATTGACCACAATGGAAACAAATAAGGTGCAGCCCTTCATACTCTATTTTGTAGGTTTCTCCGAGATGAATAAATGCCGGAAGAAGAGGTTTTTGCAAATCAACCTCAACACAAATTCTTGCAAAACCTCCTCTTTCAGAGAACGCTGTTGTCCTGTCAATCTTTAAAGTTCTTCCCACTAGATTTCCGAGCCTCCTGAGAGATTCAACATTATATAACTCAATCGGAAGATCCGGTATACGAATCCATGCCGCAATACGTTTCTGATGGTCTGCTTTCCAGGGGTTAAAATTAGGCCTCCACCTCTGAACAAGGAGGTAATGATCTCCTATCATCCAAGGTCCCTCTTGTAAAGCAAAATCTCGGTCTGAACCTGAAGAAAAAGAAATAATGAAGTAGCCATTGTTCAGAGGCATCACTTTAACCGGTGCATGAGGTCGTCCCCACATACGTTCGATGCGCTGTTTCATGAAGCCCACACTAAATGATCTCCCCATCAGTTTGACAATCAAGGAATTAGCATAAGGTTTACACCAAGCGGTGTACTCCTCTGCTGACACTGATAAAGTAGGCAAACTGCCTTTCTTAGCCCATGAGTCCTCTTCTTCCTCCTCCACGAAACCTTCATCCTGTTTCTCCTTTATCTGTGTCCATTTTTTGCTTCTCACTCATGATAGCAAAGTATTGCTTCCACCCGTTCATTGCGTCCATGTTCGACATATTCGATTCCAAGAACCCTGAATCCCCCAGACTAAGCAATTTCTCCTTGTATGAGAGCCTAACACCAGCAGTGCGCACTCCCTCCTGAGAACCACCCACGTCCGATCCCTTACCATCATTCGCAGCGTGCTTCACCTTGCCCTTTAGTCCTCCACCTTCACTTTCCCCGTCTCCGTCACTTGAGTTCGCCATTTTTCATCACCAAATCCCCTTCCGTTCCCTTTTTACTAATCTTTTTTAATTAGCTGTTTTACTGATCTTTGTTCAAATTTCTTTTATTCTACGGTATATGTTACAAGATTGTAAAACTAACATTAGGGTGAAGATATGCTAAATGAATATTTTGTTTTATTTTATGAAGAAGATTTTCATAAAGTGTTTCAATAAAATAGGAAAAAAAAACACTCTCATCAGATTTTTAGGCTCTCTCATCATTCTTTTCAGGGATTTTCAGTCGGTGAGCGCGATAGGATGGAAAATTCTGGAATTCTCTTAGGCGTTCAAATGAAAATTGACCTGCTTTCCTTTTTCTTCATTTTGCTAGTGATGTTCATCGGCATCAATTTGTTTCTTGCGTCATGGAGTGGGAGAAGAGTGCCTCTTCTAATAACTAAAGTCTTATTCTCCCTTCATGCTTTCTCTTGGTGTGGATGGTGGGTTTGGGTGCCATTTAATTTAGCTTTCTCATGCCTTGGACTTTTCTATATTAATGGAGGAGCGAGGTATCTAGCAATTACATTTTTCCCACTTGGGAATTTATGTCTTTTTTTTTCCCTAAATCTTGTGCATCGTGTTTGAGAGGGTGAGACTTTTGTAGCTGTCTTCTTCTACCTGTTTCCTATCCAGTGGATGGCTCTTTGGTAGAGCTTCTTGTTTGTGCTTTGGGGGCTCTAAAACAGGAAGAGTACAGGGCAAGGTGTTGGAAAAAAAAAAAGATAGACGGTACACTTTCGTTTCAGTTTTTTCTGTTGGTAATGCTTTACTTTTCTTCTTCGTTATGATATTGAAAAATTGGTAAATTATGATATTCTTTGGATTTTGTAATTATATAAAAACTGCTTTATAATTGGAATGTGTGAAGATTTAGTAACTGTGGCAGAAAGATAAACATTCCTTAAGAAAGTTAGATTGGGTGCACATTAAGTGTTTGATAAAGCGCTTGAAAGAAAGTACAAGTGATATGAAAGATAGCTATGATGTAAATGGTATTTGTTATAATTCGAATTATGTGAGTGTTTTGTGAAATAAGCGGCTGGAATGAGTAATTTTTTAAGTGTCTAGTTTATTTATAAATAAACGAGTTTGCTTCCATCCCCAATGTTTGTAGGACAACTCCAGGCAAACTTTCAATATAAGAATTGTTTCATTTAGGTGCCCCTCTTGTAGTCCACTTGAGCCCAAATTAGTTCTCTCCTTATTTCTCTCTAATAATTGCATCTCTAGCGAACAATTCAATCCATCTCTGTAAGTTGATCAGTTTATAATCTGCTTCTCCTCTCCTGATCTCTTTCACATGCTAATATCGTTCTTCAGGTTCTTCGTCATTCGTGTTCCATCTGGCCATTTCATCTGAAATGTGCTCGATTTTGGATATTATTTTCGGTGTTTGAAATTCAATTTATTTTGGCTTCTTTACCATTTATTATGTTAGAATTGAGATATTGGATTTGAAGATAGCGAAAGTCAGGTATCCTATATATTTAAGAACTTTGAGTTTTCTATTTAGTTTTGGCTTATGTTATTTTAGTTCTTTTCTGTATAAGCATGATGCTTTTCACCTTTTTGGTTTGTGTCTGTCATTTACTTTTCCTATTTGATATCACATTGCTATCCGTACTTTAGTACCACATCAGTTGTACTAATTACAGCTTGAATTGAGTTTATTTTGTATTGATATGCTAGATGTCCTGTCCTGTGTTGTCACGGTAAATTCTTCTAGTGTTGAACTAAGTTGAATCTTAATTTTAAGCTTGATTGGTTTGGTTAACTCCTTCACTAATTTAGTCCTTTTTTTGGCTTAACTATTATAATTGTCATAGTTGTGTCATCATCATCATCATTAGAGGAGAAAAGCAGGGAAAAGGATGGAGAAGTTGATTTATGTTAACATCGCCCGTTTGAGAAAATCACAAGATAAATGTTTCGTAGGTTCAGCGAATGATTGGTACTTGATCAAACAAGGTGAGGGCGGTGATGGTGTTGAATTGACACGGGCTTTTGTAAGCGAACCAAATCCCTGTGATGCTGCTCTTTTCGATACCACATGCGAAGTGATTGGTTCATGCATTTATGTGATCGGTGGGTCTAGCATCGGGCATGATTGGGTGGATAATATCATCGAAGAGGGTTCCAATATTATTCATTTTATATACACCCGCAGGCCAAAAGATGGTTGGAGAATTTGCTGTACTTTGCCATTCATTCACGGTGGTGGTGGTGGATCTGTTAATGTTGATGATCAGTGGTTGTGTGTTTTTGGTGGTAATCGCGAAAATGACTGCCTTCCTTGGTGTCCTTGGGGTTTTGTTGTCAATGTTAATGATAGCATAGAAGTAAGGAAACTTACCCCACCTAGTGATTTGGATGGTTACCCAATTATTTCTACTTGTTTATCCCCAGGCATACTTAATGCCTACATGTTCAGAAATGGCACTTTGTGTGAACTAGATTGCAAGAATAGCACTTGGACTTTCCGTCAGGAGAATTTACCTTACCGTACAGGATGGTTAGTTAATTGCACCACTGTTGTGGATGATGGAATTCTTTACATTTATGATTCTGTCCACTTGAAATTCAAATCCTATGATATTTGCAAAAGAAAGGAACTTTATGTGGTTAACCTTCCCCGTTCCTTTTGGTTTCCTCGTGATACACTTGTCCAACTCATTGTCCTTTCCAAGAATAGGTTCTGCATTGTATGGGACTGGTGTGATGGCTATAATGAACTCCGCATTTGTTACTCTAGATTCTTAGTTAGTTTTCATGAACCTAAGCCCAAAATTGATCTTGAAGAGAATAAGGCTTTCCCTGTTGCTGGCTTCAGTATTGTCAATGTTGTGGCAGTGTAAGTTGGCCTAAATTTGAAGTTCACCAAGAAATATATTTTTCAATCTGCTTTTATTGCATTTCTGCATTCTCCCTTTTTGGTTTTGTTCTTTCATGTCTCATGGATTTGGTTCTATCTTGTTCATGTTTACAGTGATCCAAATTCTGATGAGGCAAACAGCTCAAGCGTCAATGGTAGTGCTGTCCATGAGTAAAGGAAGGAATTCGGATGAATGAAATATGTTTGGAAAACCCCTTGAACTTATGTTGAATTTCATGGATAATTGTTATTATGCTATGTTTTAGTAGAGACCGATGTACTTTCCAACACAAATGCCTGAGGCCTTTTGGTATTTATCGATACCTATGTTATATACATGTTGTGGCCCTGTTTTGGCGGGAAACTTGATCAGATCTAAATTTGGTTTATTTGGAGTGCTGTAGAGATGTGTGCTTCACACTCTTTTTCGATCCACTGATAAAGACTTCCCACCATTATATGCAGGCCAAGATCATTCACAGCCTACGGACAAATGTTAACAATGAAACTTTTAATGATGTGATGCTAGAAGACTTTTCGCACACAATGTTAAAGTCTAATGAAAAACAGACAGAATAAGAGCATTTACAAGACCTGATAAAGGTTCCCTAAATCACAGGAATCGAGTTGCTTCAAGAATATAGCATAAATAGCAGACTTCAATTTTGCCCATCTAACCTCCTCAAAATCCGGGGGGCAATGTTGGTTTAGCTTTACAGGAAAACAGATAAAAGAAAAACCGGTCACCTTGATGAGAAAACCAATAATCAATATTATAATGTTTTATTGCATTTGGTGCCATGCTTTATTGCCATGTGAAACAAGACGTAAGTATAAGATGCCAGAAAAGAAACTACTGAAGGTAGAGACATAGGATCTAAACAAAATTGATAAATTCATATTTTTTTTAAAACAAGTTCAATCACAATTGACCATATGTTTAACACATTCTTCAACCATCATTCCACCTTGTTAATAGTGTAGCAAGACACATCCCCTCAAGGGACATGCATTTGAAGGTAAGTGAAGAAGAGTAATAAGGAATCAAAGGAAAGTGAAGAAGACTAATAAGGAATCAAA
The DNA here is from genome assembly GCA_037074515.1 of Mimosa bimucronata. Lineage (NCBI taxonomy): Eukaryota > Viridiplantae > Streptophyta > Magnoliopsida > Fabales > Fabaceae > Mimosa > Mimosa bimucronata. The sequence goes on from CM073438.1 coordinate 8,844,983, forward strand.
GACAGAATTTATCATATTTCAGTAGTATCCATAAAAACCGCTTTACTGGAAAACACAAAATAGATGCCATCTTAAACTAAAATGTAAATCTTCATAAAAAAGCCTAAAGGAATGAAATATTTTGTTCTTCAAGGGCGGACAATGCTGAAATCTACCAAAAAATGGTACAACATAGCATACACGTGAAAGAAAAAACGAATTATTTTGCCATTCATAAACAGATGGCTGCTTTTGGCCTTGTGTTGTCTTTCCTGCACAATATCAATACAATGAAAGAAGTGTTTTGACATTAAAAGCGAATCTTTATGCCTAAAAACCTACAGAGTTTGATCCAAATGCTTCATAGTAACAGATCAAACAAAGGAATCTAGTGTGAAAGAGCTTCGGGTAATAAGATTCAAGATGGCATCCATATCCCGTAAGTTTACAACATACTGGAGCACATAATGGGACTAAAACTAATTCCCATAACCAGGAACTAGTATAACTATCAAGACAAATCCATTGCACAGGTGACACTAACCATGTCTATAATTCAAGCCCTATTATGCTAAATAAACAGCTGAATATCTCGATTAAATAAGACACAGAAATCCAACAGCCCAACAAAACAGCAATTAGACCACCAAAAGCCCATTATCATCCAATCCATTTCAAAACCCCTCACACCATCACTTAAGCAAATGACGCCAACTTACTCTAACAAAATTGACTAAAACCATAAATAAACAGCTGAAACATGATTAGTTAAACTCCAAACCACACACAAAAATCCAAGAGCTCAATAGACTAGCAAAAAACACATTGTAATCCAATCCATTTCCAAATCCCTAACACCATTACTAAGCAAATGATGCCAAATTAATCTAACAAAATTGACTAATTCAGAAATGGTAGCAAGCAGCTGCGAAGAAGGTGAGAGAACAGAGGTGACGGCGGCGGCGTTGGTGTTGAAAGAAGAGGAGCGTTTGGTGGGGAGAGACATGAAAGGGATCAGAGGAGCATTGTGAGTGAAGAAGATGAAGAAGAAGAAAAGGAGATGCCGAGATGGAGATTGGAGAAGGAGAAGCGTGGAGATCAGTGAGATTCATGAGTGAAGAAGACACCATTTCTTTTTTCTTTTTTATTATATTTTTTTTGTTACTTTGTTTTATTGATAGGGTAGAAATAAAGATGTTAAAGAAGATTTATTTTTCAATTTATCCACAGTTGTTATTTGGCGTTACTAGAAATCGACTACTCCGATTTCAGGCTCACAATAAGGAACCTCGCTACTTCTAAGTAATTATAGTGGTTGCATACTTAAGGCTCAAACTCAGATCACTGATTAAGTTGGAACGACCAGTTAATTCAATCGCTTGGTGGTTGTTAGAGGATATTTATAGTTGCATGATTTCATTGGTTTTGTTTTGTTTTAATTAAAAGGTGGATTTATTACACTTAGTGAAATAATTTCCTTTCTTAAAAATCAAGAAGATGATGATTCTTACATATCTGGAGCTACACGTTCATTGTTGTCAAACTCGCGAGTTGACTCTCCGATTTTACCGTTTTTACGGCTCTACCTAACCAAAACGTGTCACGAGTCACTGAATTTCATAGCGGCTGTAAACTCAGTAAAAACTCACGAGTTTACATGCCGAATTTACCGTTTTTACGTTTTTATCTTATAGAAAATCGTGTTAACTTGCTATAAATATTATGTTAATTATTTTTATTTGAATTATTCAATGAATTTATATATAAATTTCATAGAAATTTCTTTATTGAGTTAGATAAAGTATGAATATTGATATATTTAATACCAGTTATTTATATTTAAAATATATTCAAGTTAAATTATTATTATTTTTTGTATTTCTTATCTAATTATATACTAGAAATATGTATTTATTAATAAAGGTAAACTCTTACGAGTGTACGATTCGAGTTTATGATCCGATTTTACATTCTTCTCACGAGTTTATTTAAACTCACGGGTTTGATAACCTTGTACACGTTAGTTATGGTCTATCCAATTAAAGTACATGGAATCATATCATTTAATCGTGACATTTAATAAATTAGTCTTACCATTTTGTCTTCATGAAATTATTCTCCCCTCTCTCCAATTTATTTTCTCTCAAGGATTATTAGATAATGTGATTTGAAGCATTCTAATTATGCGGATTATAAATGACGTGGCCCTCAGGTTAATGTAAGATTTTCTCTCCAAACAATGTTTATAGAGTTTACTGCATTTTATTCATTGGTTATATTTTTTTGCAAAGATTTTTCACTAAAATTAATTAATAATATTCTTTGGAAAGAAAATTATGAAGTTTTCATATATTAATTAATCAATATTGATGTTAATACCTAGCTAAAACTTCAGTCAATCAATTCAATTTACTATAAATCTGTATTTCATATTTTTGACAACGTATATCTTGCTCAGTGTATCTCAGAATGAGCAGCATGCTTTCCCACAGTACAAAACTAGCAGAGTGCTCTAACTAAAGCCTAACCAATTTTAACTTTGAAATGGTTGATAATTGATAATGCCAAACATTGCATAATTTTTTTATTTAAAAAGGAAAACAAAATCGCAATAGTTCGTGTGATTGTTTGTAGCCTAGTAGTATGATAAATGGGAGGTTGTAGGTTAAATTCCAGAGCTTTAATTAAAAAAAATGTGAGTATGGATACAAGTAAAACAATAAATCTGCAGAAAATTTTATATGTGACATAAATCTACAGAAACTCAAGATGTTTCAATTACTATGCATTGATCATTGAACCATGATCAAGGCACAAAAAAAAAAGGACCTGTGATGATTTTTGGGGAAAAGAAGTTAATGGGCCTACTATAGAGCCTAAAATAATTTAAGTTGGTCCAAATTGCTCAAAATGTTTACTAATGGGCTTAGAAAGTGGGTTTGTGTTCTGATTTCTTTTTTACTCTAATATGACATGTTGCGATGGTTTTTCTGTATGAATCAACTTCTCACATTTATTCCCTTTTCTTTTAATTTTTAGACAAGTGAATAGACATCCAGTTTTGCTGATGAATCTTGTGGTTTTAAAATGTGAAGTTCACTTCCCTTTTCACTCGAAAAAATGTGAAGTTTACTTTCTTTCTTTTATGACGTGAATTTGCAGAATTAAGTTGAACACTTTAAGAATATCAATGATTTGTCTATTCAAACGTCTAAATACTGGCAGTTATTTTTCCTCTAGAGTATTTAATTAATGTTTTGTCTATATTCTAAAATTTTAGAACGTTTAATGTAAGTGGCAATGAATTGAGCAGCAAGAGTTCCAATTGTGGTTAAAGTTTCTACTAAACATGGACCTCGTTGTCACATTGTAAGTTTAATTGTGGCTATAGTTTGTGTGCAGTTCTAAGACCATGAAGTCCGTTAATTAGAAATCACATTTGCTTGCCAATGCCTTAAAGCTTAAAAACATGAAAGATTTCTTATGAATGAGAGTTTGCGGGTTTAATAAATGCCCTTTAATAAATCACATTTGCAAACTGCCTCCTCTCAACTCTCGAGAGACATTCAGACATTATATTGAAACAAAAATATTTTTTTTAAGAAAAAAGCATGCCAACGCGTACTCTCGTAGCAAGTTGTTGGTTGGCTGGCTGGATTGACAGAAGGCTTGCATTAAAAGGGGTTTTCATTTAGCCAATCTAATCGTGCGGTTTAATGAATCTATATTAGTGTAAAGCAATTCTTTTTATATATATATATACATAAAAGTTGGGTTGAGTTGGGTTCCTGGTTTCACTAGGGGCAACAAATACCTTCAAACTCAAAGAGCGCTTATAGAGGTACTTATATATCGCTCACCAATAAGGCCATCAAAGGGGTTTACTCATTTACTCGTAAATAAAATTGTTTTTTATGAAAAAAAATGAGAGAATTGAAAAGGTGAAAGTGATTTTGTATCAATCATATCATATTGTATATAGTATACACTCTCCCTTGCTAAATATTCCTACAGCTTCAAACCCCATAGTATAACAGAGAGTGTGCTAAATTATTAGTAGGAGACTAGAAGTAGAGTCTGTGACAGTTAAGAAGTTGCAACCTTCCAAATTCTGAAATATAAGATCGAGAGACATTTAAGACGGGGTGACGGGTCAACCCGGGAAAAACCGGTTGAACCGCCTCGAACCGGTTCCCTTTTTTTTAAAATGTTTTTTATTTTGTTATAATTCACCTGATTACCAACTTTCACTTCACTCAATTTTAGAAACCAGGAAACTATAATATTTTAAATGCTATTTTACACTTGCATATTTTTAATATTTAAATGTTGTTACTCTTAGTAATTGTACTTTAGTCTGTGAATTGTAGAATAATATTTATTTTCATATGTAATCAACTAATATTTTCTATTTTTCCCTCTATAGAAACATTAAATATTCATATTTGATGAATCATGCATACTTATTTACATTTATATTTTGATATATTAGTGATTATTAATGTTAATATCAATAAAATTTATTATTTTAATATAACTGGTCTGATCCGGTCCGACCCCGGTCAGACCAATGACCCTTGAACCAGTGCCTCGCCCGGTTCGATGTCCGGTCCTGTTTTTTAAACCTTGATTAGCATGGTCTCTGTAAGGCAAAAAAAAGTACGGCCCCTATATAAGAGTTAGAGTGATAACGGAATAAATTAAAACCAGTTAATTAGGAAAAAAATACACAACTACAAAACTAAAAATTTTATAAAAGTATAGGTACCTGCATGTTTCGAAAATAAAAACAATTTCATTGCATCAAATTTTACATGTGTCTATACTTGCATTCTAATGGACATATGGGAAGAGTTAGATTAATCGAAGCGCCACCATTATTTATTTTAATTATGCCTTTTGGATTTAGTTGACAGCTGGGCATTTCTACAGCAAACTATTATTTATACATGTTACCATTATTTATGCTAATTTTTTTTAAAAAAAATCTGAATTATCCTTCAGACTTCAGTTCAGCCTTCACTGACTGCTCCAATTCAATGCCAAACTGAACAGCCAATTTAACTTGTTGCAAAAGGTCAATCATTTTATCCTTTCAATTTTAATTTTATCACAACAACCCAAACTCTGGAATTTAACTAGGGGTAATTAATTATAAATCCTGTGTAAGGAATTTAATTAAGATGAGGTCTCCACGAAATTATGTAATTAATCTTAGGTCCCTATGCTCATTAAGTTGTTATCGATAGGTTAAACAGTTGTTATCGTCTGGTCAAAATTTGTTACAGACACATAATTAAATTCTTAGTCACTAACAACTTTTGACTAGACGATAACAACTTTTTGGATTGACAATAACAACTTTTGGTCAGACGATTACAACTTGGGGCATGAAGATTACAACTTTTTAACTCTTGTTAATGAACAACTTTTGAGCTGCCGATAACAATTTAATGAGCAGACGATAACAACTTCGTGGAACCTAAGATTGATTACATGATTTCATGGGACCTCATCTTAATTAAGTTCCTTACATGGGACTTGTAATTAATTTTTCTATTTAACTATTCTAATTTAGTTTCTCAAATTTAAACCTTTTCATTCATTATTTCCCACCCTTCCCGGGATAAAAAAATCTAATTCTTTAGAAACTGACTTGAAACCAAGTAAAAATTATTGAAGTAAAAGATTATTTTTCCGAAGTATTTATAAGAATTACTATTTATTATGAAGAAATATATCAACATTATAATGATTGTTTTCAAACATAGGCATCCTCTTATTGAGACATCTCACGGACAAGATTATGAATTCCTTGGATGCCATCCTAATATAAAGCTGGCCAACAAACTATTAAGCTTCCAACAATTTTAAGTCAGATTACCCCAAAATAAGCACTTATTTTTTTTATATAAGCCCATTTAAACACACACATAATACTTTGTTGTACACTAGTGATTATTGTAAATGATTCATTTAGGCCTTCGAATGCTATTAAGCTAAATTATATCATTATTTCTTGTGGGAGCTCTTCCTCAATTTTTGTTTTCTTCTGCCTGTGATGTTGGATTCTATGTAATTGTAATTCTGCTTCTTTAATATTTTTTTGTATGGTTTAACCGATTTTTTTTTGTTGCCTCAATATATACTTGTAGCATTTAAAAATTAACAGGATGGTTAAAAAAAGGATTTAAATATTAAGATGGTATATTGTTCAACAAAATTTGACCTCAGGCTCTTTGTTTCTGGGAAAAACAATGTCTATGTATCAATATGATAACTAAAGGGAATATACAGACAAAAATATTTAAGCCAGAATATGTAAACATTTTTCAACCAATGTTGGACAGTGTAAATATTTTAAAGTTTTATTTATTTTTCATCCACTTGCAATGTTAATTAATAAGTCATGGGAAAAAGGTAATTTATATTTATTTAGAAATAAAAGACAAAATGCATAGTTATGATATTAATTTAGATTTAGACCTAAAGCATCGTGTTCAAATATGCTTTAAACTTTTTTGGAACAGACCCATTATGTTGTTTTCCAAACCTACAAAATTTGTGGGAAACCCTCAAGCCTTTATTTTTTCCACTTTTTTAGAAAAGTAAGGACACAAACAGGCTCATTCTGGTAGACAACCCTAAACCCTTCTTTTTATTTGAACTGAACCTTAAACCCTTTTGAGCAGACCCATTACATCCTTGTCTCAGAAATTGTGCGTCTCAGTATTGCTACTGTGCATTTCAACAATGGCAAACCCTACAAATATTTTCTCACTGGACATGGACATTTTGGTAAACTTCTTTATAACACTTGCAGTCAATGCAATAGGTCGGCTTCGAACCTACTGCAGAGCATGTGCTTCGGTCTTTACTTCGCAATACTTCGTCGATGAGCACTAAAGGCATGCTGCCATTGAGAACCCTATGCTCCTCGCTCATCTATATGATTACAGTGCGAATTCGAACTTGAACTTCGACATTGTGCGTTTGGTGGATCCCACCAACAATGTGCCAATTAGACCTCGTCCCTTGCCCAGGTTTGAAGGCTTGGGAGTAAGAATTCGTTAGAATATTGTGGGGACTTGCAGTGGCTTGGTTCTCGTGAAGTTATTGACAGGTGACTGTGATATTTTTCTCTGGAAACCAGCGACGACACAGATAAGAGCTTTGCCTTTGCCTCCTCTAGAGGGTAAACGTCTTTGCGGGCACGGAATGGGATTAGGGTTCAATAGGATCGCTAATGATTTTAATGTTGTTCGATTATGTTATCTTCCTCGAGATTTCTGGCCACATCAAGATAGCTGCAGGGGGCATGACGGGGTATTCCTGCTTTTTTTGAGGACTGATTCATGGAGGGAATTGCTCTTTGCGGGTTTAGACTCCACGCAGATTTTAGAAGGTGGACTCTGGGTGGAGGATAATATAATTTGGTATGGTATTCATAATTCTGTACCTTCTATTATCTCGTTTCATATCCCATCAGAAGTGTTTAAGGTAAATGTAAAAAAAATCGTCGTTTAGACCCAAGATCGAAGTTGAGGATACCTGACGGAATAAAAATTTCTTTCACTAAACGTCTTTGCTGACCAGGATTTGGATTTGGGTTCAATACAATCGTTAACGATTTGAAGATAGTTCGATTTTTTCATGTAGGATGAGAGAGCGTATGTGTTTTCTTTGATGACAGGGTCATGGAGGGAATTGCGATGTAGGGGTTTAGATTGCACAAAGATTGCACAGGTAGGTGTATACGACACCAAATTTGCGTGTCACTTCTTTATTCGAGAGGACACTAAATATTATTATGTCTCTGTATGATAGTTGGAGGAGGTCTCTGACAATTTTGAGAGCAAGACTTGGCTCTGATACTAACTTGAAATAGTCATTTCTTAAATAACCAAACATTTAAACGAAATTATCGGTTTAAAAGCTTAACCATGGTATAAAGAGTTTAACTACAATTTATAAAAAAGCTCTACCATGATTAAAAGAGAACAATTACAATTTATAAAACGCTAATCATAATAGAAAAATGACATGATATAATTTTTTAAAATACTATCACGGTTAAAACGGATTAACCCCAATTGTAACATCCTGATTTTTTAATTAGTATAATTTAAATGGCTTTAGGAATAATTATTTATGGTAAATAGGGTTTATTGAATATTTATTGGAGTAAGTACTATCTACCCAAAATCTAATTTGTTTAAGAGAAGGAAACTTAAATAATATATATAAAAATAAATAAATTACAAATATAGGAAAAAGAAAGTAAAGGAAAAGGAATATATATATATATATATTAGAGGGAGCACGTGGCTCCTCTTTTATATATATGTATATATATTAAAAAAAATAGAGAGAGGGGGGAGCAAAGGAATGTAAAGGCTAAAAAAAATAATTAATAAAATATCATTAAGGGGCACGTGGCCCCTTAATGTGTCACGTGGTGGTGGGGCGGATGAATAAACCCTCATCCCCTCACCATTCAATCCGAGGAAGCAAATTTATTTTTGGTACGCCACTTTCTCACTTTTTTCAGTCTAGGATTTAATCTTATAAGCTCAAATAGGTAATCAAATATACTTTTTTTTAGAGAACTTTCTTCATGAAAGTTGTTATGTATAAATTTGTCTTTCTAATGATGGCATTTTTGCACTGATTTGGATGAATTTTTTGGTTAGGATTTTGAATATGTTTTGAGTTTTGACAATAGAAGACCATAGGGATATATATTTAAGTTAGATAATAACTTTCATCTTTCAGACTTTTCATTTGATGACTGTATGAATTTAAAATCATTTTTCTTTGTAAAAGATGTATGTTTTATGCTCTAGATGTGTTTTGAACTAATGAAACTGGGGTTAAAGAATTAATTTGAGATATGTAATGTACTATTAAAGTGCTTATATTGTGTAATGTGGAACAAATTGCATATTTGTTATTTAACACATTTATGGTTGAAACCCAAACTTTAACTAGGAGATTTTTTATAATAGAATTAATTTGATGATTAATTTATTATGCAAATAAGTTGTTTAGGATGAGAAAAATATTTTTTTTGTTGAGTTTGATTAAATAACATATGCGTTAATGTAATATTGGTATTGTCGGGCAACTAGTTCAAAACTTAAATTATAATTAAGTTAATTGTTCAATTTGCATATTAAATTTGTATCTACATTATTGTGTATCTTGATTTGTAACCAAATTGTGGTTGTGGTGCTTTGATTTCCCAAAGTTTGTATGAATAAACTTATAGTTTATGTAACTGAGGTTAAATTACATTATATACATACTTTGAACTATAAGGTTTTGTTAACCTTATTTCCCTTATTGTATTATGTTGTGAGATGTGACTTTAAATAAAATTGTAGCTATACTAGTATATTTGTAAACTTATTCTAGTGAAGTAGTGTGTGCGAGTATATTGATTCTTTGAATTTTTTGTTGTTGAATGATTGTAATGAAATATTTATTTTTTAAATGGGGTTTGGATTTAGTGTTGACTTGTGAAGTACTATGATGGGATTGTTTTAGGGTGTGTTTGGATTGTCGTTGGAGAAGTGACTTTTTTTTATAATGACTTTTTCAGAAGTGACTTTTGGATAAAAGTCATTTGTGTAAAGTGATTTATGTTTGGATTTGTGATGATAGAAGTGACTTTTTTTAAATCTGACTTTTAGAAACATGTTTGGATGCTAAAAAGGGCATTATTGTCATTAAATAATACATATATAATATGCATATATTCTTATTAAAGGCTTAGTTTCTCCCTTATTTTCAGGAAAATAATCTTAAAAAATAATATTTTTAGCTCAAAGGAGTATATTATGGGAGAAAGTAGTTATAAATTATTATGATAAATTTTTGGAGATAAAAATAAAATTTTATATTAAAAGGAAATATCTTATTTGAGAATTTTAGGGGTCTAATAGTCTAATTTTCTTACCCACTTTATTAAATAATACATAACAAAAGGCGTGGGACCCACTAGAAGTCAAAAGGCAAAAGTAAGAAGTGAAAATTTTGAGCTTATGAAAAAAAGTACGTTTTGGACCTGAAGTACTTATTGGATGAAGCACATCCAAATATATTTTTTTACAAAAATTTCACTTCTCCTTATCTAACGGGCTTCTGGGCTGAAGAAGGCAGATCCAAATATGCACTTAGTATGTGAAATAGCTAGTTAATGGAGTTAATTACATTTGCATATGTGGGAGGATTTTGGGGAAAAGGTAATGGAGGACTTTGTTGTTGAAGCCCGCGCGGTGTGCTTACACTACCGTACATAGTGTTTGGCCTCTTGTTAAGCCCTCGTACCATAGTCTAATAATGGATGGTGTTACAAATGAGACATACACCTCTCTTACCATAGTCTAGCAATGGGCGGTGCAGGTATGGGAGGGGACCTGTTGACTCTATGTGAGTGGAGCAATCTTTAGACGGATTATTCAGCACATAAGGCCCGGGTTCACGTCAGGAGTCATAAGATGGAGTAAGGTGGATGGGTGGGCATTTGCATATTTGTTTCCATCAATTATTGAGAAGGAGGAGAAACTATTTAGAAGATGGAGATATAAAGTATATAAATTTTTGTGAGTTTTTTTGTTGGGAGTGTCATGTGACGGTTGATAAAACTTCACTCTTTTTTTAAAATTATTTTATATTCAATCAGGTGTTTTTAGATTTTAAAAAGCACCAACTTAATTTGTTTATATATGATAACAAACTTATTTATCTACTAAATTCATTGAATTCTATTTCAAAAATGAAGGCACATTTTAAGTATAAATAATTGATGTCATAATGTTGGTTACTAAGTGAGTTTGATTTTGCTATCGAGTAGGCATGATTATTCAGATCTTTTAAATTAGTTGAATCATACCTCAAAAATTAGGGAATAATTTAATTAAGAACAAATTCTTTTATCATATTGATTGATGAATTAGTTTCCTTTGTGATGTAAATTAGAAAGGCATATTGATTTATCGATTAAATACCTACCAGAGATATAGTCGTATAATTGATATTGATAGCTATTATATTTCATGCACATGAAGGATGAATCAAATGAGAGGTCCATTTATTTCTCCAATTATATTTTATAACATACTCAGAAAGATAACCTTGGAATGTGGGATTTGAGAATTTTTTTTGTATTCAATAAAATATATTGATTTTTTATTGACTCTAAGACAAATCACATTAAAACTGCAAAAAGTCGTATAATTGCCTTGATCAATGTTATGTGCACATACACCTCAAATTTATAGGTTTTTGTTCAAGGGAAGAATATGATCTAGTGTCATGCAAAAGTCAACTTCCCTTGTTAATAGGTGAAATAATGATAGGGAGAATGAATTAAGAAATTAACACAAAAAACTTCATGAGATTAATCTAGATGTTTCAATATCACATTACTTTTATTTGGTCCCCTTTCTTCTGAGTTATGATTGTTGAGATGGAAAATAAAACTTCAAAAGGAAAAGAAATAATAGCCAAAAGAATATAAATATTTAGTCTAGTCACTGTGAATTTAAATGTGATGTTTTTTTTTTTGAAATCATACTACATTCATATAACATGCATGCAATTGCAAGAAAGGACTTTTACACATATAAGTTAAAATTTTCATTTCTGTAAAGAAATGAACTGATTTGATCTGTTTTTTCAGCTACCATACCAGAAAAAGTCATATTCGTTGAAATTCGAATGTGGTCGTGTCGATGAGCGCAATAATCGAAATATACATGGGATAATTAATTAAAAATCCCTTGTATAAGGGACTTAATTAATTAAGATGAGGCCCCATAAAATCATGTAATTAATTTCATATCCTACAAAGTGGTTATCGCATACTCATTAAGTTGTTACCGGTAGGTCAAAAGTTGTTATCAAATAAAAGTTAAAAAATTGGTTGTCAAGCCTCAAATTGTTATCGCCTAACCAAAAGTTGTTATCGTCAGGCGAAAAAGTTGTTATCGCCTGGTCAAAAGTTGTTAGTGACTTAGAATTTTGTAACAACTTTTGACCAGGTGATAACAATTGTTTGGCATGCCGTTAAAAACTTAATGAGTATGTAATAACAACTTCCTAGCAGGGACTTCAGATTAATTACGTAATTTTGTGGGACCTCATCTTAATTAAATTTCTATCACGAACCTATAATTAATTACCCTAATATACATTCTATATATTGTTTAAAATTTTGAGAGATGTGACGCCTAGTGCTAAGTCTTTAATTTCTGAGTGCATTTATATTATTATAAATTAACAAAAATTTGTAAAATTAACCATGTAAGTGTGGCCTAGTCGTTCCCTACTTGGTCCCTTCACCAAATGGTGGAGGTTCGAATCCCACCCTTAACATGGAAAGTATTTCGTTGTTAGTCGTTTACCCTTAAGTGGAGTACCTGCGATGAGGGATTAGTCACTGCTATCAGCGGTGGATACCCTGAACTAAATAACAAAAAGGGCAGTTTGTGGCCGATCTAGAACCTCTACACTTATTTTCCTCTCCGTTAACCCCCACTTAGTTAAAATTACGTCATTTTATTGAAAAACCTTAATCCAACAAATTTTGAGAAATTAATGTTTTCTATTTTAAAGGCAAATTAATTTTTTAATTAGACTCAAGCCTACAGATCAAGGTTTTCAGAACCGGACTGAGCCAGACGGTCCAACCGGTTGGACCGTCAGCCGGTCACAAGAGCGGGCCGGATGTTTGCGTTGGGCCGTTTATATAGTTGATCCGTTTTAGGCCGCTTTTTATCCACTACTGGACCGGGAACTGCTATTGAGCCGGGAACCGGACGGGTTATATAAGAACCGGACGGGTCAGGAAAAATGAATAAAAATTCAAGAAAAAAATTATAAAAAAATTACATAATTATTTTAAAAAGGCCCAAAATAAAATAAACACCCATTAGACTCCACCCCATCCATTTAGTTCATATTTTGCTTATGCCCTAGATGAAAAGTTGAAATCGCTATGCCTTCTTTAGATACAGCACTCTTCCGCCGGCAATGTCGTCTATTGTTTGCAAGTCGGTGAAGGTGGTTCCCGATACGTCACTTCTCCTCATCTTGAATATTGTCTTTATGGAAGTTATCTACCTCTCATTCTCAACGTTCAATCCCTCCCCAAACCAATCATTGAGACAATAGAAAAAAAGCAAAATCTCAAAGTTAAATGTGATCAAACTTTGAGAGGTAACTAATTCCCTAATTTTATTGTTAAGTTGTTATAGTTAGTGTTATGTGCTTAAGTTAACTGTTGGCTTATTATACTACCTTTAATGGTATTTTGCATTTTGTGACCTTGTTAACTTTTTAACTAATTATATTAACTGTATTTGTATAATTAATTTTTTTAGTTTAATTATTACGTCACCGACCCGACCGTTTCAACCGTTTGAACCATGACCCGTTCGTCTTTCTGGCTTGACATCCGGTCCGGCTTTTAAAACATTGCTACAAATCTATATAAGCCTAACCTATTTTAAAAAAAAAAAAAATTAAGTGGAGAGGTCTGGTTTGAGTAAATAGGATTTTTTTACCACAAACGGCCTTAGGTTGATTTCGCCTATTTGCCAGACGAAAGAGAAGCCCCCCACCGCCCATCGCCGCCTCTCCTATCTTTGGTCAGTTGATCAGTTGATTTGGTCTCTTTCACTTGCTAAGTCTCGTAATGTCGTTCTTCAGCTTTGTGATCCACACCGCCTTCGGTTTGCCCTTCCTTCCTGACTGTGTGCTGAGTTAATATGTAAGCCTGAATGTTATTTATTGGCATTTCAACTGAATCATCGTTTTTCTTTTTTCGTTTATGCGTGGGTGCAATTAACTGATATCAGATTTGATTTGTTGGGTCGTGATGGACTTCAAATTTCTCCTATATCTTGATTTTGATCTGGTGAACTGCCTATGTAAAATTTGTAGGTTTTCTAGATATATCCATTGTTTGATGTTCGTGTTATAGATGTGCTTAACTTTGATTGTTGACACACCTTCTTTCCTTATATTTCTTCATTAACGGTGGTTCGAATGCTGTGGTTTCTAAAGGTTGCTTCTTGTGATGTTCCCCTCTTTCTTTGTCGTTATTGGATTGAATGGAAATCAGTTTAGTGATTCTTTTTTAGGCTAAATATGAGGAACGCCTTTCTTTTGGCTGGTAGGTAGATAGATAGATAGATGTCAATGCATTTTGGGAGAATCTTGGGTTCTCTATTCATGCATGATCAAGAAATGGAGAGGATGCTGTAATCAAGGTCACTTAAAATGTGCTTTATTTTGGGTGTTATTTTTGGTGTTTGAATTTCAATTTATTTTGGCTTATTTACCATTTATTATGTTAGAATTGAGATACTGTGTCTGAAGATAGCAAAAGTCAGGTATTCTATATATTTAAGAACTTTGAGTTTTCTATTTGGTTTTGCTTATGTTATTTTAGTTCTTTTCTGTATAAGCATGATGTTTTTCACCTTTTTGGTTTGTGTTTGTCATTTACTTTTGCTATTTGATATCACATTGCTATCCGTACTTTGGTAGCAATTGTACTAATTGCAGCTTGAATTGAGTTTGTTTTGTATTGATATGCTAGATGTCTTGTCTTGTGTTGTCGTGGTAAATTCTTCTAATGCTGAACTTAGTTGAATCTTTATTTTAAGCTTGATTGGTTTGGTTAGCTCCTTCTCTAATTTACTCCATTTTTTGCTTAACTGCTATAATTGTCATAGTTGTGTCATCATCATCAGAGGAAGATGACAGCAGGGAAAAGGATGGAGAAGTTGATTTATGTTAACATTGCCTGTTTGGGAAAATCACGAGACAAATGTTTCGTAGATTCAGCGAATGATTGGTACTTGATCAAACAAGGTGAGGGCGGTGATGGTGTTGAATTGACACAAGCTTTTGAAAGTCAGCCAAATCCCTGTGGTGTTGCTCTTTTGGATACCACATGCCAAGTGATTGGTTCCTGCATTTATGCGATTGGTGGGTCTAGCATCAAGCGTGGTTCAGTGGGTTATATCATCGAAGAGGGTTCCAATATGATTCATTTTATAGACACCCGCAGGCCAAAAGATGGTTGGAGAACTTGCTATTTTTTGCCATTCATTCACAGTGGTGGTCAATCTGTCAATGTCGATGATCAGTGGTTGTGTGTTTTTGGTGGTAATCGCCGAGATGTCTGCCTTCCTCCATATCCTTGGGGTTTTGCTGTCAATGTTAATGATAGCAAAGAAGTAAGAAAACTTACCCCACCTGGTGATTTGGATTGTTACCCAATTATTTCTACTTGTTTATCCCCAGGCACAGTTAATGCCTACATGATCGAAACTGGCACTTTGTATGAACTAGATTTCAAGGATAACACTTGGACTGTCGGTCAGGAGAATTTACCTTACCATACAGGATGGTTAGTTAATTGCACCACTGTTGTGGACGATGGGATTCTTTACATTTATGATTCTGTCCACTTTAATTTCAAATCCTATGATATTCGCAAAAGAAAGGAACTTTATGCGGTTGACCTTCCCCGTTCCTTTTGGTTTCCTCGTGATACACTTGTCAAACTCATTGTCCTTTCCAAGAATAGGTTCTGCATTGTATGGGACTGGGGTGATGGCTATAATGGACTCCACATTTGTTACTCTAGATTCTCAGTCAGTTTTCATGAACCTGAGCCCAAAATTGATCTTGAAGAGAATAAGGCTTTCTTTATTGCTGGCTTCAGTATTGTCAATGTTGTGGCAGTGTAAGTTGGCCTAAATTTGAAGTTCACCTAGAAATATATTTTTTAATTTGCTTTTATTTCATTTCTGCATTCTCCCGTTTTGGTTTTATTCTTTCATGTCTCATGGATTTTGTTCTATCATCCACGTGGTTACCTATATTCCTCTCTATGTTCAACGTTGACTGATATTGTTCATGTTTACAGTGATCCAAATTCTGATGAGGCAAACAGCTCAAGCGTCAATGGTAGTGCTGTCCATGAGTAAAGGGAGGAATTTGGGTGAATGAAATATGTTTGGAAAACCTCGAACTTATGTTGAATTTGATGGATAATTGTTATTATGCTATGTTTTAGCTGAGGCCGATGTACTTTCCAACACAAAGGCCTGAGGCCTTTGGGTATTTATTGATACCTATGTTATATACATGTTGTGGCAGAAAACTTGATCAGGTCTGAATTTGGTTGATTTGGAGTGCTGCAAATATGTGTGCTTCACACTCTTTCTCGATCCGCTGATAAAGATCCCCCTCCTCCCCCCCAAAAAAAAAAAAAAAAAAAAAAATTACGCAGGCAAAGATCATTCACAGCCTATGGACAAATGTTGAGTTAATAATGAAACTTTTATGATGTGATGGTAGATGATGATTTTTCGCACACAATGTTAAATGAAAAACAAACAGAATAAGAGCATTTGCAAGACCTGATAAATGTTCTCTAAATCACTAGAATTAGGTTGCTTCAAGAATGTATTACAAATAGCAGACTTCAATTTTGCCCATTACTACTACAAAAAGTACTTTTAACGTCACAAATTTTAGGGGTTTTCACGTCACTTTTTCAGGGGACATTGAATCAAGTGACATGAAAAATGGACTTTTAATGTCACATAAACAAGTGACATAGAAAGTTAGAGAAACAACGTCACACATAATATTATGTGTGACGTTGTAAGTTGCTCGGAGAAACCACGTCACACATAATATTTATGTGTGACGTGGTTTCCAGGAAACCACGTCACACAAGATATTATTTGTGACGTGGTTTCTTTTTTTTTTAAAAAAAAAAACGTTTTTAATTTTTCTATTCCCCGTTGATATTCAGCAATTTGAAAACAAAAACCTATTCAAACCAATTTACAAGACTTATAAAACATTTTGGCAAGTATGCAATATTTGCAGCAATTACAACGTAACAGCATTTGCAAACCAATTTACAATTGAACATTAAACATTCTATGGCAGACCAATTTACAAGACTTACAAAACCATTAAATATTCTATGGCATTTTTTGCAATTTACAATTGAGAAAAAAAGGCAGCAGATTTAATTATCAGGAAAAAAAGGAAAAGAAGGAACCTGGATGAAGTGAAGCTGCGAACGGAGGCACGATTGAAATTGTTGAACCCGATAGGAGGAAAACAGAGCTGAAAAAAAACCTTGAACAAGTAAAAAAAAAGAACCCTATAGAAATTGCATATTTAATTACCAGAAAAAAAAAAAGAAAAAAGAAAAGAATAAATGAACCTGCAGGTGGAGGGTGAGGGGGATGGGGGGCGTCTGGGGGGAGTTGTGGGGGGAGGGAAGGGGGAGCTGTGGGTTAGGGGGTGGGGGAGCTGTGGGCACCAGGGGGAGCTAGGGGTGTTGTAGGGGGGAGCTGTGGGCGTTGGGGGGGTAGGGAAGCTGAGGACACGGGGGTGTGGATGAGGGAGAGTTGGAGTTGATGTTTTTGTTTTGGGGGGGTGGGGGTGGGAGACAGCTGGAGTTGATGGTTTTTATTTTGGGGGGCGCGAAATGAAAAAATTAAAGTGGGGGAGCGGGAAATAAAAAAAAAGGAGGGGACGGGTTTTCCACGTCACACCAAAATTTTGGTGTGACGTGGAAAACACTTTCAACGTCACACCACATTTTGGTGTGACGTTGAAAGTGGTTTCAATGTGGGAGGGGGGGCGGGAAATGAAAAAAAAAAGAGGGACGGGTTTTCCACGTCACACCAAAATTTTGGTGTGACGTGGAAAACAACTTTCAACGTCACACCACATTTTGGTGTGACGTTGAAAGTGGTTTCAATGTGGGAGGGGGCGGCAAAAGAAAAAAAAAAAGAGGGACGGGTTTTCCACGTCACACCAAAATTTTGGTGTGACGTGGAAAACAACTTTCAACGTCACACCACATTTTGGTGTGACGTTGAAAGTGGTTTCAATGTGGGAGGGGGCGGCAAAAGAAAAAAAAAAAAAAGAGGGACGGGTTTTCCACGTCACACCAAAATTTTGGTGTGACGTGGAAAACAACTTTCAACGTCACACCACATTTTGGTGTGACGTTGAAAGTGGTTTCAATGTGGGAGGGGGCGGCAAAAGAAAAAAAAAAAGAGGGACGGGTTTTCCACGTCACACCAAAAGTTTGGTGTGACGTGGAAAACAACTTTCAACGTCACACCACATTTTGGTGTGACGTTGAAAGTGGTTTCAATGTGGGAGGGGGCGGCAAAAGAAAAAAAAAAAGAGGGATGGGTTTTCCACGTCACACCAAAATTTTGGTGTGACGTGGAAAACAACTTTCAACGTCACACCACATTTTGGTGTGACGTTGAAAGTGGTTTCAACGTCACACCAAATTTTGGTGTGACGTTGAAACCTTTTCCATGTCACACCAAAATTTGGTGTGACATGGAAAGTGCTTTTCAATGTCACACTTAATTTAAGTGTGACATTGAAAAGTTTCAACATCACACTTAATTTTAAGTGTGATGTTGTTTTTTTTTTTTTTTTTTTCAATGTCACATTTTTAAATAAGTGACGTTAATTGGTGACATAAAAAGGGCTTTTTGTAGTAGTGCATGTAACCTCCTCAAAGTCCGGGGGCAATGTTGGTTTTGCCTTACAAGAAAACACAGATAAAAGAAATAGCGGTCACCTTGATGACAAAACCAGTAATGAATATTATAATCTTTTATTGCATTCGGTGCCATGTATTATTGCCATGTAAAACAAATCATAACTGCAAGATGCTGGAAGAGAAACTACTGAAGGTGGAGATATAGGATCTAAACAAAAGTGATAACTTCATATTTTTTTGAACAAATTCAACCACATTTGACCATAAGTTTAACACATTCTTCAACCTTCATTCCACCATGTTAACACTGTATCAAGACATGTCCCCTCAAGGGAATGCATTAGAAGGAAAGTGAAGAAGAGTAATAAGGAATCAAAGATAGAATTTATCATATTTCAGTAGCATCCATAAAAACCACTTTACTGGAAAATACAAAATAGTTACCATATTAAAATAAAATGTAAATCTTCATAAAAATGCCTCAACGAATGAAATATTTTGTTCTTTAAGGGTAGACAATGCTGTAATCTACCAAAAAAGGGCACAACATAACATACATGTGAAAGAAAAGTAAATTATTGTTCCATTCAAAGACAGATGGCTGCTTTTGGCCTTACGTTGTCTTTCCTGCAGAACTTGAATCCAATGAAAGAAGAGTTTTGACATCAAAAGCAAATCTTTATGCCTAAAAACCTACACAGTTTGAACCAAATGCTTCATACTAACAGATCAAACAAAGGAATTCAGTATGAAAGAGCTTCAGGTCAATAAGAATTAAGATGGCATCCATATCCCATAAGTTTACAACATACTGTAGCACATAATGGGACCAAAACTAATTCTCATAGCCAACGACTAGAATGACCCTCAATAGATACCATCAAAGATATTACTTTTGGGCAAAAAAGGATCATATCACGAAACACAAAAGAGAACACAGCATTTTGCAGTAGAACAATGAGACGGGAAATAGTTGTGCTCACAATTTAGGTGAAATTGCTTGTGGTAGAATGGTGGTGGATGATGAAAGGAGTTGTAATTACCCTAAAAATAAGTTAGGATTATTATTTCACTCTTAGTCAATATTTTAATTATTTCTTTTTTTTTTAAAAAAAAAAATAAAAGTTAATTGATTGCTTGATGGTTTCACGTTTCCTCATTGGGTTGGGGGTCACAATATATATATATATATATATATATATATATTTTTGTTGAAGAGTATATAGTTGATTATTAAATAGGTAGAGATTTTGGGATATGTCTAGCAAGACATCTGAGTATTTTATAACTATTGAATTAACTTTAATCATTTAGCTATGTATTTATTTATTTATTGTTCTCTTCAATTGTTTATAAGATAAGCCTGACATCTTGCTATAAAATCTGTTCTGATTTCTTTTATTCTACGGGATATGTTACAAGACTGTAAAACTAACAATAAAGGGTGAAGTTATGCTAAATGAATATTTTGTTGGGAAAATTCCAAAAAAAAACCCTTAAAATAGCTAAAGGACAGTTTGCTACACTGAAATTTAGAAAAGGACTATTCAATTGACTGAATTATCCAAACCAAATTTAAGTGAAATGTCTAAAATTCCCTTGGTTCAAATTATCATTACCAATTTCCTTTGTTCGTTCCCAGAATCGTACCAAAATTGGATAGGGGATTACCAACTTGGGATAGGGAATTACGAACACGTTTCTATCCAATTACAACATCATTACCAACTTCATTTGTTCGTTCCCAAAATTGTATAGGGAATTACAAAAACCGGATAGGGGATTACCAACAAGTTTTTATCCAATTACAACATTATTACCAACTTCCTTTGTTCGTCCCCAAAATTGTATAGGGGATTGCCAAAACCGGATAGGGGATTACCAAAAAGTTTCAGTAAAATAATAATAATAATAATAATTTGAATCAAGGACAATTTAGACATTTCACTTAAAAGACCCACCAAGCAGTGCAAATCAATGCCACGAGGTACTACTACTCTATTTAATTATTCCTTTACATACTCTTCTTGACTATTCCCAGCAGGCAGCAGTAATGCTTATATCCAATAATATATTATTAACCACCATATTAAATCATGATACCTTCATCACAGCCATTCTCCTTTACTTCATAAATGCGGAATTTAATGTCAAAATTTACAATAGATGAGGAATTGAAACAAATAAGCGAAGTAGACAAATTATCTTAGTTCAAAATAAGAATCTCTATATGGACGTAGCAGAGCAAGAGTGAGACCAAAAAGTAGAAACAGAGAAAAGTCATAGCAGAAAGAAACACAACGGGAATCGGCGAGGTTTAAAACAGCTAATACTGAATTTCTATGTTGTAGACAACGGGCACAAGATTATCGGGTCAACCAAAATATTTTAAGACATTTTTTGCAAATTCACTTCCAAGATAGATACAAAGGGCATGAATCAACAGACATAAGGCACAAGTAGTTGTGAGATTAAACAGAGATATTGAAAGGACATCATGTTACACAGCATGTAATGTAAAAATATAATCATAAATCACATCACATCTATATAAACAAGTTACAATACTCCAATCCATCAAGTAGTGAGATTAAACAGAGATCTAGAAAGGACATCTATATAGTGTGATTTATCAGTAAGTAGAACACAGAGCAACAACTCAAAAAGTTCATTCTCTTGTGCAGTGTATCTGAACCTATCTTAACACATCATAAATTTATTTTTTAATGCTTTTTAATATTTTAATAATATTCCCAAAAATTTTAAATAATTTCTTATACCTATTTTTAAATTTTGGGGTGTTACAGCTATGGTGTGATAACAAGGCCAGTATTGAGATGACCAAGAACCCAGTATATCATGATTGAACTAAGCATGTTGAGATCTATAGACACTTCATCAAGAAAAAAGTGGGAGCTGGCATCATGAGACTGTCATATATCTGATTAGCTGAACAAATTGCAGATATAATGACAATGCCACTTGCTAGAGTCAAGTTTGAAGGGGTTCGAAGTAAGCAGGGAATGATAGGCATCTATTCTTCAGCTTGAGTGGGAGTGTTAGAATTAGAATCATATATGATTGGGGATGATTATTTCCTATTTGGGATTATGATTATTATTTCCTATTTAGGATTAATCAGATTCCTTCGCATTTGTGTTCCTTAATTTGCTTGATTGTAATTTCCGACTTGGTTTCTCATTAGACTTTATATTATAACCTTTCTTATCATATTTCAATAAGATTGAGTATTATTCAGTCTAAAAACACTTAATTGGCTAAGTATTAAATTACATATGACTATGATATGAGTTTGGGTTTATCAAATAAATGCTTATTCAGTAATAATAAAATTTTTATCTGAGTTGAGAGGAATCTGACATTTTTTACTTGTATATGGGTTAAAATGGGCGGGTATTACAAGATTTCATATAAGAAGTTAATAGAATTTTCTAGGGTCCGGATCTTCTCAGAAGCGGATCTCTCCACATCCCCAGCGTCTCTAATATTGGTCGCCTGATTCATCTAAGAGCTTCGAAAATGATATGTCACTAAGGTGAAAAAAAGATCCTCGTCCTTGCCTAATCTTGAGGAATTTTTTGGTGAATCCAGTCTACCACGTTGTGGTTTGACCAATTATAACTAAACACATTATGTCTGACGTAAAATTTTAATCTTACCTGGCACCCTAAAAAAAGTAACTAATAGATAAAAAATTTACTGATCGGAACCTCTCCACTTAATTTCCCCTCCACTTAGTTTAAACTATGTCGTTTCATTAAAAAAACAATGATCCAACAAATTTTTCGAAAATAATGCTTTCTATTTTAAATTATGGAGATAATTTAACATTTTCCATTAATTAATTCCTAATTACACCCTCTAACCCTCAATAAATTATGAAGATAATTGAGGAATTTGAGGTATATTTTGAGGACTTTAAAGGCTTAGTTTCTTCCTTATTTCAAGGAAAATAATATGGGGGGAATTATTTAAGGCTCAAAAGAGGTTATTATAGGAAAAAATAATTAGAGAATATTATAGGCAAATTTTTGAAAATGAAAAGATAATTTTTAGCCCAAAAGAAATATCTATTTGAAGAATTTACTAATGCCCCATAACCCTGTGTAACCACCATTCATGGATGTTACTGTGCATCTAACGGAAGTGATACTTTTACGCACTTTTGAATTGTTTTTATGTAATTTTAAACCTTATAAAACTTAATGGTGTCACATATACCTATACCTAAAGCAAAATATTATTACTATAATTGCACATTTACCCTGACCCTAAAAGCAAAAACAAAAACATAATGAGAGTAATTTGAGCCAAACAAGATATGGTAACAGATTCCGCCAATCATCAATGATAAGATATCAGGACAAATCTGATTTAAAAGGGGGAGGGAGGGAGGGGGAGAGAGAGAGAGGGAGGGGGAGAGAGAGAGAGAGAGAGAGAGAGAGAGATAATAACCCTATGGCTATGGGCATATATATATATAAGACTGGTCACACTCTAATCGGCTGGAATGATATTGATAACCCTTACTCCCTCAGGAAAGAAGATGGCGCCGGCTAGCGGAAGAGACGCTCCCTACCTTCCCAATGGCATTATTATCAACATTCTCAAATGGCTTCCTGTGAAATCCCTCAATCGATTTCAATCTGTGTGTAAAGATTGGAGGGATCTCTTTAAAACTCAGCATTTTATCCAGGAGCACTACCATCACTCTGCTCACAACAACCCTCTTCTTATCTTCCAAGCAGAAGATCACTGTTCCCAGCAACTTTTCTGCCATTTTTTGGTTCGTAATTATAACAAGATGGGAACTGTGGAATTTGAGAAATTAAAGGCCACCGATTTTGATGACACTCACATCGTTGGTTGCAGACTACTTGCAGCCAAGGCTTGGTTTGTCTGACAACTACTCTTGTCGAAGGAGAATCTCTTTTGTTCTTGTTTAACCCTGCGACTAGAGAGGTGAGGCAAGTATCCAGCTTAACAAATGATGGTGGCTGCTGCCTTGGTTCGGGATTTGGATATAGTCCTGTAGTTAAATCAATATCTCTACTTTTTAAAGCCAACAAAGTAAAACAGATTTTCAAAATGAAATATTCTGTCAGAAACTTGAATCTCTCTCTATTACAAGTGAACTGAAGAAGTTGGACGTCTCTTTACCTATAAGCCGTGTGCAGAGGGCATTCTTTTATGCAGAGAACCTTGTGTCTATTTGTGACACACATGTTGATTAGCATTGTCATGAGATTCTTGCTTTTACATGTTGGTTAGATCTGTTATATATATATATATATATATTCAAATAGAATTCATAAAAATACAGTGAATATTTAATTTGGAGTAGAATTGTTTGTGAGAATGAAGTTTTAGAGTAATTGGTGCAAGTGAAAACTGAAGAGTGTACACGCACACACTAATGCAAGATGGCTGGATGTGAGGGGATTCTTCAGATGTATGATGAGAAGATTGTCGAATCTTCTTATTGTAAGATTCAGGTCTTAAAGTCAGAAATCTCGGAGTTTCACGAGGACAGGCAACTGCTATTAGAGATTCAAGTATTGCTAAGCAGATGCTGTGAGGTTTAGCTTGCCCTGATTATTGATAGAGATCGACAGCAATGAAGCAGCAGATGCACTCACAAAAGCAGCTCGTAACATGAGCTGTGGTCTTCAAGTTCTTTCACCGGAATCTACTGGCCACGTAGCTGGATGTGACGATGCTTTATTTTTAGTTTTATTTTGTTTGTTATTAGTTTTCTCCTTTCCTCATGTATCCAAAAAAAAAAAAAAAAACGTATCCATATGTTCAGTTTTGCAGAGAGAGCCTTCTTTCAATTCGCATCGTCTCTATTGAGTAACCTCCCTGCAAATGGAAGCTGAGTAATTGTTATTTATCCACTGGGAATTAAAAAAAAAAAAAAAACTCTTTTGTTGTTTATACTTTCCATCAATGGTGCTGCAAGTCTCTAGCAGCAAACAATGTTAAATGTTTTAGGATTTTGTCTTGCCATTGATGTGCGTTGGAAGATCAACAGTAAAAAGAAGAGAAGCGACGTCATTAATGATAATTGTTGAAAAGGGCTGGTGTCATATATTTATTTGTGAATTGGATATTTTATTATATAAGGTAGTGATGGTAAAATAAATTAAAATAATCTCCCAAATCCCATCAGTTCATCTCAGGCACTACAATTTATAAACTTTTGAAATTAAAATTAAGCTTAAAAGCTACTTTAATTACTAGGAAACACCCAACAAAACCAAATTGAGTCCAACTAGCCTTCTTAATATCTTTAGTCTTCCTAAACGGCTCAAACGGTAACCCATGATTCTTTACTCAAGTAGTAATTTTCGAAATCCTTCATAAATTCTAAGTCTTCAAATTAATAAAATTATTTTAAATTCCCAAGTAACTCAATAAACAAATCTAAACCCATAAAATCAACCTGTTAATTTACCTCAACAAATTTATGGTTAGTTACTATCAAAACTCAACACCTACTTCAAACTTAAATTCAAAATTTTGCTTAAATCACCTTAATATTAGTGTCATTAGAAAGCTATAATTGCATGTAAAAGCTTTCGTAAAGGAAGTTTAGTCAAAAGAAATTATTTTAGAAAGCTATAATCACATTTAAAAACTTTCGTAAAGAAAGTTAAGTCAAAAAAGTTATTTTAGTTTTCTAAATTATCCGTAAAACTCACATGAATCAGACGAAACAATGCTTCATCTATGAGACTAAGGGGATTGGGGGTATACATTATATATATACCAACGTGCGGGCCCCATTAATATTATACTAACGTGCATGAACAATCTCATGCATTTTTTCCCGCTTAAATGTCCAAAAGCCCATCTTTTTTAAGGGCCCGTTTGGTTCAGTTAAAATGGCAGATGGAAACAGAAAAGAGGGACGTATTTGGTTCGCTGAAGGCCGCTAAATTCATTTTCCTGCCTCTCCTCAATGCCTTTAAAAGACTGAAAATGGGTTCTCACCATTTTCAACAAGACCAAAATACCCCCCATAATCGGCCAATAAAACTGGAGTGACGCTAGTCTCCACATCAAAGTCGGAAGTTAGAGGCTTGGAGTTGAAGTGCGATAATGATCGTGTTCTTACCGGATGAAATCGCTTTTCTGTGATGATGTGCAGGTGGATCCGACTCTGAATAGTTAGTTGGGTTGTTGAGTTACTGCAAGGTAGTGATTTTAGGCTCTCCCATCATTCTCTACAGGGATTTTCAGTCGGTGAGCACGATAGGGTGGAAAATTCTGGAATTCTCTTGGGCTTTCAAATGAAATTTGACTTACTTTCCTTTTTCTTCATCTTGCTAGTGGTGTTCATCCTCCTTCCCTATTATGAGCTATAGGTACTATTTCTAATAACTAAGGTCTTATTCTCCCTTCATGCTTTCTCTTGGTGTGGGTGGTGGGTTTGGGTGCCATTTAATTTAGCTGTCTCATACCTTGGACTTTTCTATATTAATGGAAGAGTGAGGTGTCTAGCAATTACATTTTTCCCTTGGATATTTATGTCTTCTTTTCCCCAAATCTTTTGCATCGTGTGTGAGAGGGTGAGATTATTGTAGCTGTCTTCTTCTACCTGTTTCCTATCCAGTGTGGATGGCTCTTTGGTAGAGCTTATTGTTTGTGCTTTGGGGCTCTAAAACAGGAGGAGTACAGAGCAAGGTGTTGAAAAAAAGAGAGATAGACTGTACACTTTCGTTTCATTTATTTCTGTTGGTAATGCTTTACTTTTCTTCTTCGTTATGATATTGAAAAATTGGTAAATTATGATATTCTTTGGATCTTGTAATTATATAAAAACTGCTTTATAATTGGAATGTGTGAAGATTTAGTAACTGTGGCAGAAAGAAAAACATTCCTTAAGAAAGTCAGATTGAGTGCACATTAAGGGCTCATTTGGTGCGGTGGAATTGGAGGCATGGAATTGGAATTAGATTCCATATTGAGTGCATGTTTGGTACAAAGAAATGGCCTTGGATTTGGCCTCCACATGGAATCCACATCCAAACCCACCACCAGCCACCTCTAAGTCCACCCTTAGTAACCTTCTTCACCACCATCGGCGACTCATCTCCTCCTCTTGTCTTAGTCCGGCTACTCCACTTTGCAGATCGACAGTGACCATAGATAAAGATCTCTGTTATCGCCCAAACCACACCTCACCGGCCACCTCGTCCTCGTTGACGTCAATCCCGACAAACTTCGCTGCGACATGCTCGATCTCCAACACGCCGCCGCCTTTCTCCCTCATAATAAGATCCACGCCTCCAATGATTACTCCATCACCGTCGGATCTGATATCTGCATCGTCACCGCCGGATCTGCTTGACTATAAACCGGAAATCTTGCCCAAAAAATGGTGGCTATGAATCTGGGTTGAAATTCACTTAAAAAAAATATTGATGAATGTTTTTCTAGATCTTGTTTGATAGGAGTATTTCTGAAAAAAGGGTGGCAGTAACTTGGGTGGTTGTTGGCGTTTGAAATCAACCTACGCTGAGGTTGAATTTTTGGAAGTGATCAAGATGATGGGTCGCTGATTGTTGTTATATTGGGAATATTTTTTAAATTTTTTTAATTAGAAGGGCGTTTTAGTCTTTCTGTAAGAAAATTAGATCTCATTTCTAAGGCATACCAAACATACTTTAAAATTCCATTTCTATATCAATTTCCATATCCATATCCATTTCCATTTCTATAAAAAACAATTCTGTGTACCAAACAGGCCCTAAGTGTTTGATAAAGAGCATGAAAGAAACTATAAGTGACATGCACATGAAAGATAGCTATGATGTAAATGGTATTTGTTATAATTCGAACTATGTGAGTGTTTTGTGAAATAAGCGCCTGGAATGAGTAATTTTTTAAGTGTCAAGTTTATTAATAAATAAACGAGTTTGCTTCCATCCCCAATGTTTCTAGGACAACTCCAGGCAAACTTTCAATATAACGAACTACAATGGTTTCATCTAGGTGCGCCCCTTGTAGTCCACTTGAGCCCAAATTAGTTCTCTCCTTATTTCTCTCTAATAATTGCATCTCTAGCGAACAATTCAGCCCATCTCGGTAAGTTGATCAGTTTATAGTTCCTCCTCATCTCCTGATCTCTTTCACATGCTAATATCGTTCTTCAGGTTCTTCGTCATTCGTGTTCCATCTGGCCAATTCAGATTTTTGATCCAGACTACCTTCGCTTTGCCCGACAGTGCTGAGTTAATATTATAGGTTTTGAATGCCAAATCATTTCATCTTAATCATCATTTTTTTCTTTTGGGAAAATTAATTAGAGGTCCCCTGGAGGATACATAATAAAGGAAAAGTCCCACTAAATGCTCAAATTAAAGTATGGTCCCAAGGGACCTTATTTTTATTATGTTTCAAACTCAAAAGACCCTTTTACCCTTTTAATTTCAAAAACTTGTCTTCCCCATTCCTTAGGGCTGAAACGTGCGTGGTCTTCCTCCCTCAATCCGTTCCATCTTCTTCCCCATTCCAGCTTCTTCCTCCTCAAAAAAGTTCCTAGGGCTGAAAAAAAAGTTCCTTTTATTGTCTTCCCCGTTCCATCTTCTTCCTCCTAAATAAAGTTCCTTCCTTCGCGTCGTAGATCGTTGCTGCTATTGGCGGGCTCGTCGCGTGCCGCCGTCGATCGTGGGTGGTTGTGAAGGTGTCATCGTCACAGGCTTTTGATCTACGGGTAAGATCTTCATCTTTTTGCTTTCTTTTTGTCCACTATCTCACTTAAACTTTACCCATTGAACCCTCTGATTTCTTATTAAACTTTACCCATTGAACCCTCTGCTTTCTGATTCATCTTTATTGTAACGATAGTTTTTTTTTGTTCGAAATTGTAAACCTTTGCTTCCTTTTTTTTTTTTATAGAATTAATGCTTCTAAGGTATTATTAAACTAATGGTTAGTGTGCGATTCTGCATTTTGTGCCAATTTTATATTGCTAACTTTCAATTTGTTGCTGGATTAAATATGCTTTTCATGCAATATCTGCTTATAACCATCAACACCGAGATGAGTACATGACAGTATCTACTATGTAGGTTCCATTTCCATTTGAAGTTTAGGTGTATTTTTTAAGTATTGATGCCTTATGGAATGTTATTATTTATACGGGGTTGTAGGGGTTATAGGGGTTGTTCTTCAAGCAGACTTGGATTATGCTTGTTCCCAACAACATATGAATTGTAGCAATCTGGGTGCTTGCTCTTTTCCATATTCAAAGGCTCGTCGTGCCTCCTTTGCCATGAATCTCTACTTTCAAAACAATGGAAGAGAAGCTCACACCTGTGACTTCCAACACACTGCTTTTATTACCACCTCAGACCCCAGTAATATAATTAAGCCATTCATATATATAAAAATAACTACATTTATACCTTAATTACTTTTCAATCATCAACTGTAATTATTTATTCATGATGTTTTTTGACTTGAATTCATGTGTTCTTTTCTTTTTTTGTGTAGGCTACTCTAAAAGATGCTCTTATCCTGGTGGTAAGTGTTATCTTATTTTTGATAGAGTGGTAAGTGTTATCTTATATATATATTTGATACAGAGTGTTATCATTAATTGTCAAGTACCATTTTGAATCATTCATGAAAATATATGTAATTTAAGTCTTCAGAATGAGAACATTATATGATGATAATCCTACTCATATATTCTATTATTTGTGTTTGCAGGTGTAGCTCAGATATCAATAAAAGTAAGCAAAAAAAAAAGAAAAAGAAAAAGAAAACATCGATAATACTATGAAATTATTATAGCCTTACGTATCAGCTTATATAGCTAATGAAGTTAATATATATTTATATGTATTGCAGAAAACATGGTGTGTGGCAAAGCCAGCAGCAGATGAGAATGTTTTAGAAGAGAACATCAAAAGCATTTGTTCGATATTAGATTGTTTGTAGTATTCTAAGGCTAGGTGGCTGCTTGAAGTTCTGGTTATAGGGGTTATTTATACTATTACATTAAGTATTGAGAATTTATTTTTAGAGTACTAAATCAAACTTAGAATTTATAAATTTTGACATGCAAGATCAATGTGATTATTACTTATTGTTTAGCAACTGCCTTGATGCATTCCCTAACGACACTTCTTGTTTTTAGAGTATTGAGAATTTATTTATGCTTGAATATGCAATATATATGCTTACTTATATCTTTGTGCCTTGAATATGAACTATATATGCTTACTTATGCAGAGGGATTGCTTGCTGGACATAATTCAGATGGTTAAGCCAGAACTTTTAGATCGAATTGATGAGAAGGACAAACATGTTCATTGGTCAAAAGTACATTTGCAAGCTGAGACGTAAGTATTTTCTTTGTTGGTTATTTTGAACGAGTGTGCTTGTTGTAAGCTTAAATATGGTGCTATCCTTGCAGGGATTATTGTGGTGTTCATGTTCTATCATGGTTACAGGCTTGGGATGGTTCGGAGTATGATGGAGGGTACACGATGCCAAAGTACTCAAAGGATTATATCCGTAAAATTAAGGTTGAATGCCTCTGGTGACTCATTACACACGAGAACAACTTACATGGACAAAATGTCCTTTCTAGGGTGGAAGACATCTTAAGGAATATGAAGAAATAGATGTTGGCCTTATGTAGCAATTTTTAGGCCTTGTATAGTAACTTTTATTAACAACTTTTAGGGTGAAAGACAAGTTGTATCAACTATGTAAATTTTAACAGCATTTTAACTTTGTAACAACTTTTAGCCTTTAGTAACAAGATTATGGGCACATGTCACAAGTCATTTAATTTCTTTAATGTAGCACTTTTAGCACAAGGATAACAGAAAATGGGATTGCCTTTGTCATCTGTAACAAGATAATGACTAACACACATATACAACACGACCTTATCATTATAACAACGTTTGACCTGTCCATAACAACCTTCTGGGCATGTATAACAATGTTTTGGGTAATCATAACAAGTTTCACTACAAAAAAAGGAGGTTTTAGTAGTGGTTACATTAGTCGCGGAAGGCTAAAACCGCCAGTAATTATACTTTAGTAGCGGTTATAAGCACAAACCGCAAGTAAATACGATGGTTTGACCACAAAAGTAGTTAGTAGCGGACATTAGTAGCGGTTTAGGGAAAGAACATCAACAAATTTGGCGCCCTTTGGCGGGATGAGTAGTGGCGTAAATTTAGTAGCGGTTCTGGAAGGAAAAACCGCGAGAAAATGAATGGCCGCTGAATTAGTAGCGGTTTTCAGACATTAGTAGCGGTTATGGCTAAAACCGCCACTAATTCAGAGAAATAAATGCAACTACATTTAATACAGGTGGAATTAGTAGCGGTTTGAGCCGCGGTTTTTCCTCAAACCGCTACTAATAGTAGCTACATAACCGCTACTAAATTGAATATAGTTTAAAATGGCTCGTTCCTTTTCTCTTAAAAGGCACGAGCTTTTGTTTAGGAGAAAGCGACGTGACGTAACTTCGACGAGAAACAAGAGGCTTGTTTTGTCCTATATTCCGTCAAAATCATGGTGAAAAAGGGCGATCGCAATAAGAGGCCTATGACCGCTGAATAAGAGGAGGCTGAGGAGCGCCTTTGTAAGGAACTGGCTGAGCAGGCCGAGAGAGATCGTATAGAATAAGAGCACATCCGTATACAGAACCAGCCGATTCTAGAAGATGTAATCAACACATTCTGGAGTGGGGAAGAAAACTTGGATGGGACTGGAGGAGCGAATTTTGAAGAGATGGCATGTTGGTTGGACGATGAGGAAGATGACATTAAGGACATTAAAGTCCCTAATGGTTATTCAAGCAACATCTCAAGATGTGTGGACATGAACGCTAAGAAGAATGCCGGGTTAAAAAGCTATGACTGCCACGTTTTGCTCCAGCAATTCCTACCTCTAGCAATTAAAAGCACACTGCCCCCGGAGGTGTCTAATATTTTGGGTCAGCTCAGTTCTTTCTACCGACGGTTGTGTGCAAAGGTTTTGGACAAAGCAGAGCTGGATCAATTGCAGGAGAAAATCATTCTAATGCTCTGTCATATGGAGATGATATTTCCCCCGTCTTTCTTCACGGTCATGGACATGGTCCATCTCACTGTACACCTTGTTCAAGACGCAAAGATGGGCCGCCCGGTTCAATACCGCTGGATGTATCCCATAGAGAGGTCAGCTGATTCATTTTTCCAGTGATTTCATGATTTTGTTTCAGTTACCTGATTGAATTTTTACTTATAGATACTTAGGGAAATTGAAGTCGTACGTGAGGAACAAAGCATCTCCAGAGGGTTCTATAGCAGAGGGTCACTCTAGTGACGAGGTGTTAACATATTGTTCGCGGTATTTTGATGATGACATCGAGACTTCATTCAACCGCCCTCCTCGTGTCGATGACAGCCCTGCCAATGTCTAGTCACCTTCTAACATATTATTCCTGCCAATCGGAAAGCCAGTTGGAGGAAGTCAGTATTATAGGCTCACTCCCACTGAGAGGTTACAAGCACACAGACATGTCTTGATAAATTGCCCTCAAGGCCCTACATTCAGTAAGAATTCTAACACTATATACACGTATCATATTATTATTTTTTATTTCTAGACCACAGAACCCTCTCATATGTTCCATTGAATTTAAGGGATTTCCAGCGTTATGTTAAACGCCAGCTTCGTAGCCGCACAAGGTCCTCTACAGAGGTGGATAAAAAGGTCCATCGAGAGTTTCTGGATTGGTTTGCATAGAGGATACTCAACGACAACAATCCCCATCCGCCTGATATGATAAATCTAGCAATCGGTCCACTCAACCATGTCAGGAGATATACGGCATACAACATCAACGGTTTCAAGTTCTGCATCGTTGCAAGGGATGAAGGTTCTCTCACCCAGAATTCCGGAGTCTTTGGAACATTCGGGACAAGGAGTTATGCCAGCTCACGGGATACAGACGTGCAATTTGGAGGCGTATCTACTATGGGAATCTCGTGGACATTATCTAGCTTAACTATCAAGGTTATTTCACCGTACCTCTCTTCAACTGCATGTGGGCAGACACCAGAACTTCTAGAGGCATTACCTTGGACAGTTTGGGCATTACATCCGTCAATTTCTCGAGACTCATTCACACAGGGGAAGTGGCAGATGATGAGCCGTATATTCTTACCTCACAGGCGCAGTAGGTATACTATGTGGAAGATTGGACACACAAAGATTGGCACATGGTGATTCATATGAAGCCGCGTGACCTTTACGACATGGGTGACGAAGATGATCTGGAACTAGGCGGCGGCCAGCATTTTGAACCTGAAAACTTCGATAACCTCATTTCTAAAGAAGACGGTCATTTACCAGTAGTTAGATGAGGATTTTCACTACAAATAATTTAAACAAATTTCAACACCATTAGCAATAAAAATTTACATATTTGTTTATTTTCTTTTTAGGCGGGAGCAAGAAGAAGATGATTGAAGCAGCCAACCACAATTATTTTTCATTTTATAAAATTTTCATAACAATATGTACCAAACATTCATATATCATGTTTTTTTTAAATGTAGCTTGAGTTTTTCTTAATGAATAACAATTAGTAGCGGTTACTGAACCGCCACTAAATATGCGGATAATTTTTAGTGGCGGTTCCAAAACCGCTACTGAATGCGCAGTTTATAACCGCTGCTCAAACCGCCACTAAATCCCGCACGGAGCACTATAAATATCCACTCCCTTCCCCTATTAACCTTCACATATTCATTCAATTCCTTCTCCATTTCCTTCCAATTTGTCCTCAGACTGACCGCCAATATCTGATTTTTTGTTTTATAAATAATTTATCTTATATTTCTTTTTATTTTGAGTGTTTAATTTTCTATTCTGAATTTATTTGTTTGCTAATCTATTTTTTTAGGTTACAATATCGAATTATTTCGCATTTTTAGCACTAAAAATTTTAATTTATTATTCATAATATTGTTACAACAAACTTAATTAGTTGTTTATTTTTAACTAATTCTTAATTTATTGTTTGATATATGATTTTATTATACATATGATGATTGTTAATATAGTTGAGAAACTTTTTTTTATTTTAACAATAAAAATCTTTTGAAATATTCTAATTTATTATCAGTACTTTTTCAATACATTTGATAATATATAATTAATTTTTGAATATCTGGACGTTTTTTTTCCAACCTTAACAACTAGTAGCGGTTTGGTAAACCGCTACTAATAAATTGGCCCTAATTTGTTTAAATTTTTTAATTAGGGGCGGTTTTAAACCTCTGGTCAAACCGCCACTAACCTGACGAGGGAAATTTTTAAAATTGGCCAAAATTTCTTTTTTAAATTTTTTCTTTTTTCATTAGTAGCAGTTTGAATCGCTGGTCAACCCGCCACTAAGCTGAAGATGGAAATTTTTTTTATCATTATTCTAATTTTTTATATTAGTAGCGGTTTTTTATTATTTAATAGCGATTATTATAACCGCTACTAATTAGTAGCAGCTTTGAGTTTTTTACCAGCGGTTCTATTAACCGCCAGTAAATGTTTGTCACGGGTGATTTAGTAGCGGAACTTAAAACCGCGAGTAATGTATCAGTTACGGTTGGAACCGCTACTAAGTGACCTTTATAACCGCTACTAATACACGCTTTTTTGTAGTGCTTCATAACAGAATCAGTTATAACAGAATCATTTCACATTTGTCATTCCACTCCTTCATTATCTACAAGGTCCACATAAGTTGTGGTATCATCAAAGCACACTCTAAATTTCATGGTTATTCCCATAGCTTCGTCTCCAATAATTGATGCCACAATTGTTCTCAATTCTCCATAAGTAGTGCCTTCCTTTATGGTTCTTGATACGGTACTACCCCCACATATTGCATCTCACCTTCTTCACCATTTATAAATCATCTACCCATATGCAATCAACATATTACCCATATGCAATCAACATATTACATGCTTCCCTAATGTCCCCACCATCTTCTCATTCATCCTGCACAGGAACATTGTTATTCACAAGTAAATGACCAGATATAACGACTTAATGAACATCTGTGACAACTTTATATTAAAGTAATGAAAACACCTTATTAAAATACCAACACATTGGTGTTAACCCAACAAAGCTTCAACATTTTACTTCACCCCTGTCTTAGAACAAAATAACAAAGCACGAAACCCATCCCCAATAAAATTCATTCAAAATTTCAACTGTCTTCCAGAAAGTTGTTATTTACAACTGAATGACCTGCAATAACAACTATTTGAGCTCTGATGATAATAGAAATTTTAACTGATGTGGAAAATGAAAAAGTTACAGCATTTTCAGATTTCCCCTATTTTGGGACGAGAAAATAGAGCTTATACACCCCTAAACATAGCACCAACCCAAACCCTCATCAACAACAAATGAGAAACCAACTTACACAATAAATACAACAAAAAATCACTAAGGTTTGTGTCTAAGCATGTTTTATGTTCAAACATTCAACCAAAATTAGATTTATATGAAAAGTTTTGACCTTTGTTTCAAAACATTAATCCCAAATCACATTCCTAACAAACATGAGATGTTGATTTTCTCAACATACCATTAGTTGAAGAGACAAATCCAAAAGTCCATGATTTTAGTTGGATGAAGATGGAAGATGGGTGATGGATGAAGGAGTGTTCTTGGTGAGTGTCTTCCCAGCCCCTTTGAGTTCGCTGACCACGTTCATGCTGTTGGGAGGGAGAGTGACAGTGAATGAGGGTGAGGGTGTTTCATTTAGACAATTATAAGGAGGGTAAAAGGGTCTTTTGGGTTTGGAACATAATAAAAATAAGGTCCCTTGGGACCCTACTTTAATTTGAGTATTTAGTGGGACTTTTCCTATATTATGTGTCCTCCAAGGGACTTCTAATTAATTTTCCCTTTTCTTTTTGTTTATGCAGAGGATGGTGTAATCAAAGGTCACTGGAAATGTGCTCCATTTTGGATATTATTTTCGGTGTTCGAAATTCAATTTATTTTGGTTTATTTACCATTTATTATGTTAGAATTGAGATACTGGATTTGAAGATAGCAAAAGTCAGGTATCCTATATATTTAAGAACTGAGTTTTCCATTTAGTTTTGGCTTATGTTATTTTAGTTCTTTTCTGTGTAAGCATGACGCTTTTCACCTTTTTGGTTTGCGTCTGTCATTTACTTTTGCTATTTGATATCACATTGCTATCCGTACTTTAGTACCAAATCAGTTGTACTAATTACAGCTTGAATTGAGTTTATTTTGCATTGATATGCTAGATGTCCTGTCTTGTGTTGTCATGGTAAATTTTTTTAGGGCTGAACTAAGTTGAATCTTAATTTTAAGCTTGATGGTTTGGTTAACTCCTCTAATTTAGTCCTTTTTTGTCTTTGCTGTTATAATTATCATAGTTGTGTCGTCGTCATCATCATCAGAAGAGGAGAAGAGCAGGGAAAAGGATGGAGAAGTTGATTTATGTTAATATCCCCCGATTGGGTAAATCGCCAGATGCCTGTTTCGTAGGTTCAGCGAATGATTTATGTTAACCTTAATTTGGTTCAACTCTTGCTCGTTGCCTCCAAATATTTTACGTATATTTTATTTATATTTTTATTTTTAAGACATTTTTAACCGTACTCACTAAATCCAAGTATTTTTATGTTAAATACATTTTTTTTATGAAGTGCAATGCCCTCAAAATAAAAATACTTAGAAATTCATGAAAATATTTAATTGATAATGCATTTTTTAAATTAAAAAGTACAAGATATTTATAATTATATATCAAATGAAAAAAAAAGTTAATTTTCAAATGACATTATATAATTCAAAATATAAAAATATTGATAAGACAAAAACCGTTAAATTAAACGGAAATTTAAATGATAAGGGAGTTATGAGTCAAAATATGAAATATCAGGAATCCTCAATTTAAACATTCAAAAGTTGGGAAGATTTTATGCAACTAAGCTAAAGTTAGGGGGTTATATGTAACTTAGCCAAAAACAAAACTTCAAAGATTGGTTGATGATGATTTATGACTAGGGCTTTGTTCAAGTGGGGTAGAGCTAAAAAATAATCAAATTAGACTAACACATAGTTGGTCTAGCCGTGTAAGACCCCATTAGATCCTTTTGGGTCTCGAGTTCGAATTGTAAAGGAGAAGCTTGTGTTGGGAGGGGAAGCTATGAACTCCGAAACTAGAGAAATAAATTGTTCGGATACCTAATAATATGATTCAAATTAGACGCTGATTACCCGTTAATATATTAAAAACATAATCAAATTAGAAATCAATGAGCCAAGTGTCTTAAGGTAATTGACAATTGCCACCAGCGCTGCTAGTTGTGAACTGTGCCTAGTACAAGTCTTAGTGCTGTTGAGTTAATCGATTGTTTTTGCATATACAAGTAAATGCTCACAAATGGTGTTTATTTAGCTTTTTTATAAAAATATCTGGTGAAAAATGATTTTTTTTTTTTTTTTTTACCCCAAGACCAGGTGAGAGATCCTCTTATTGTTCCGAGGACTCTGATAACTTCCTCTCCGGTGACCTAGATATTGGAAATTCTGGTCATTATGACAAATATTTTGGGCTTATTACCTAAGCTCAAATTGGTAACCGTTTGGCACATAATTCCAAGAGTCAGGAAGAGAATGTATGGCCATCAGCTGGCCTGGAATTTCTGTGTACTAATTTGGCTAGTGGAATAGTCCCTACAAAGTTGGATAAGAAGTTAGATTTTGCCAGTGGAGGTGGTATCATATCATGCTACTGAAACTGGCAAAACATTTCTCACGTTTGTCTTTCTTAATGCTTTCATGAGGAGACATCCAGATAGCAGCAATTCGAATATCTCATCATGAAAGCCTGGAAAAAGACAATGGTAAGAAATGTTTTGCCAGTTCATGTGATATGATACAACCACCTGGCAAAACGTAGGATACGTTTGTTTCTGTTTTCAAAAACAGTTTTTCTATTTAAAAAGAAAAAAAGAAAAACTTGTTTGATAAGCTGTTTTAACAAAATTGTTTTTTTTTTCTAAAAAGAAGAAAAAACATACACTTGCTTTTAAAAACAGATTTCAAGAAACAGTGGCAAGATGTTCTCTAGAATTGTTTTTTGTTCTCTCGCTCTCTCCTGAAGAAGACGAAGAGGAGGAAGGAAATTGAAGAGAAGGTGAAAGTAGAGAGATAATCAAAGAGGGAAGGGATTGAGAAATAGATTGAATTTAGGAATATGAATGAAGAATTATGTGGTTTTCTTCTCCATGAAGTTCAAAGCAGGAACATCCAAATTGTGATTTTTAATATGAGTTATTGTGCTATGGAAATTTCCATTCCATTTTTTTTATTTATGCACCGGAATCCTATGCTATTAGCAACCGACTTGTCTTGTTCGTGGAAATGTAGGCT
Source organism: Mimosa bimucronata (assembly GCA_037074515.1). Taxonomy (NCBI): domain Eukaryota; kingdom Viridiplantae; phylum Streptophyta; class Magnoliopsida; order Fabales; family Fabaceae; genus Mimosa; species Mimosa bimucronata. The sequence continues at coordinate 8,883,021 of CM073438.1, forward strand.
CATTAGTATTCCCATTCCATTTCAAGTATCTCTGGGCCTTTTCCCCTCTTTTTTTTTTAAAAAAAAAATTATGATGGGATGGGCCCACTCACAATTTAAGGGCAAACTCTAACTCAATTGGTCAACCCCTGCTAACTGAGGGAGGGAGGGAGGGAGAGGAGTATTCAAAATATCTCGAACATCTAAATCTTTCTCATTGTTTAATTTTCCTCTTTAAAATTTAAATGACTTTGTATTTACTTATGTTTTGTTTTCTTTTTGGATAAAAACTTGATGTTTTAATTTGTTCAGTGTGTGAATATTAAGCAAATTTCGCGAGCATTTGTTTAAGTTTTTTTTAAAAAATGATTTTAATTAAATTTTCTACCCCTTCCAGTCCTAATTATAAGATCACTTTGACTTTTTTTGGAGAAATTAAGGATACAAAATTAATCATTTTAAAATGCCTACAGCCATTTTTTTCCCTCAAAACTAATTTATCTTACCTATAAACTATCGTATAATACAATTACATGTAAAATGCATTAAAGTTAAGTGGTCTATTTGCTTTAATCTCCATAAAAAAAAGTCAAAGTGATCTTATATTTAGGACCGGAAGGAGTATTTTCTTCATATTTATGTTTAAAAAGTTTTATAAGTTCCCTCTTTTAAATAATTTGGAAATCACCTTTTTTAAAAATTTTAATGAGCAGGCCCTCAATATCAGTGAAACTGAATTAAAATGATTTCTAGAATAAATCCACAAATGTTTCCCAATAAACATGGGACCATGTATCAAATTGTAAGTGTGCTGCGGAAAACAAATACTCCTATGAGAGAAGTAAGAGTGAGGCAAACTCGGAGAGGAATGAGAGAGTTGAAAAGTCAAAGTGGCATTTTATCAAGGGTAAAGGGTAAAAATAATCCTATACTTATGTCTAAGGTGTATCTGATACCTTGTACTTTTTTTGGTTCAAAATTGTCCATCAATTTTTAAATTTGGGTTAATAAAGACTTTTCCGTCAAACTGGCCAACCGACGTTTTAAATTCGGGCCAATAATGACTCATCCGTCAAACTGACCCACGGATGTTTCAAATTTGGGCCAATCATGACTTTCCATCAAAGTGGCCCAATTTCCGTTAACTTTTTATGAGTAGGTCCCACACTGATTTTTACAGGAATCTAATTTTTGTTGGGCTAGTTTAACAAATGAGTCATTATTGACCCGAATTTGAAAAATCCTTTAGGCCAGTTTAACGAATGAATCATTATTGATCCAAATTTGAAACGTCTGTTAGTCTAATTTGACAGAAGAGTCATTATTGAATCGAGTTTGAAAGTTGATGGACAATTTTGAGCAAAAAAAAAAAAGTACAAGGTGTCAGATGTACCTTAGACATAAATACAAGATTATTTTTTACCATTCAACCTTTTATCAATCATATCATATTGTATAGTATAATTATTTTTTTGGGCAGAGTATAAATTATTGCTTAAAGGTTCGTCTAAAAAAATTTAATTCTAAAAGGAATAATAATTTTTTCTTTCATTATTGGAGTCCTCCATCTTCTTTCGAGTCTTATGAAGTTGATCTCCTCACCATTTAAATTTCAACAAAACACAATATCACACACAAATTTTCTCTTTGAAAATTAACGATATGAATTTTAAAGAAAACTCCATTATAATTATTTGGTTAACCAAAAATATTTGTAGAAACTTTGTTATTTTGGAATAACCATGTCACGAAACATGAAAGCGAATTGCAAGACAAAATTACTTTATCATAATCAAAGAACTCAATTGATATCATGATCATAAACTGAGTTACTTAATAGGTAGAAATTACTTTATGCATAGATCAATCCCTGAATTGAGCTCACGTAAATGTGATGAAGTAGGATATTCCATTGAAAATTTAACTAAATTCATAAAATTTTCTTTTTTTTTATAAAAGACAATGATATTAATAATCATAGAAGTTTTATAACAACAGAAATGAAAACGAACTAAAACGTAACAAATTAAGCTTATCTAAATATGCTAAAGAAACAGTAACTATATTAAAAGTAATAAAATCCTAAAGCAACGATTGAATGTTCTGGCTCAAAGTGATTGCTTGTAGCTGTGCAATAAAGTCAGACTAATGTATGAAAAAGAATGTGAATTAAATGAGCATGATAAATTGAAAACACATACAGATCGCCCACTAATAAAGTTCTCACATCTATAGGATTTGAAAACCCACAATCTTATGATTATGAGTTAATCCCTTTACCAACTAGACCAATCTTTATTGGCAAAACTGATATATGCTCTAATGTTACGCAAAGAGATAAGTTAGAAATAACAAGGAACACATTTATTCAAATTAACTAATTAATTTTACTTTATTAATATACCTAAATTTGATTAATAGATTGGAACAATTACACATAGATCTCAAGCAAGAGAATTAATTTCAAAGAGGTTCTAAGGAGTTGTTAATGACAACTATTAACAACTGCAATAACCTTGGTTAATAAGTAAACAAGTTGTTTATAGACCTATCTAAAATTATTTCTCTTACTTGGATCCTCCGTGTAATTCTCCCTAATTTTATATTAGAGACCGGAATAAATACTTCTATTAAATATGGCAACAACTCAAAGATATGACCCACCCAATCGCGAGAGAGTCTTTGGGTCATAAACTGTACAATGCCATGGGATGACTTCATACTGCATTTATAAAGCACGCATGCCATTTCAAGAAAGGACTTTTACACGTACAAGTTGAAATTTTCATATTTGAAAAGAAATGAACTGATTTGATCTGTTTTTTCAACTACCATCCCAGAAAAAGTCATATTCGTTGAAATTCAGACGTCGTGATGAGCGCAATAATCGAAATATACATTCTATATTGTTTAAAATTTTGAGAAATGTCTGATCGGAAAAAAATTTGAGAAATGTGGCACATTGTGTAAAGACTTTAATTTCTGAATTCAATTATATATTTGTATAAATTAACAGAGATTAGTAAAAATTAACTATCCATAAAAAATATGTGTTGGTTACTTACAAAATATACTTTATAATTATTGTCTATATTGGAACTAAGTTAATTTGGGAAAGTCATTTTAACAATAACAAAAATGAAATTATGAATGTTTAATTACTACTCCCTCCGTTCCTAAATATAAGACATATTTACCTAATTTCATTAGATTAAGGATGTTAGTTAAGTTAGTTAAAATCACATTATATTACAAAAATATCCTAATCACACTCCTTTATTCCCACCCTCCCTCTCGCCTGTTTATTATTGAGAAACATCAATAGAGATAATTTAAAAAAAATGAGAAAAAATAGAAAATGGTCTTATATTTATAAACAAGTTCACCTCCCTAAATATGTCATATATTTAAGAACAGAGGGAGTATTTCACTTGCCAATACTATAATATTTCAATTTTGTTCCCATAATGTATAGATTCTAGATAATAAGAATATGGATTCTAGATGGCCATGTTTCTAGAAGGATTCAACGTAGTTTTACAGGTCTATATACTATTGGAAAATAAAGTAAGAAATAGGAATCAATCTTTTTATTCAAGAAGCTGGTTATAGACTCCAGAACAAAAATTCGCATGACAATCTACTTATTATATATATGTGTGTTCAATAAAAATAATTTAGAAAATTATTATAAATTTGAGAGATTAAATTAATAGAACTTTGTATTTAGATAAAAATACACCTCCTAATTAGCTTTAATATATATGTAGAACCTGAAGGAGGGCAACGATCATCAATTTTAAATAAAAAAAAAAATACTAAAACAAAGTTCTAAATTGCTGCAAAGCTAAACAATTCTATTACCAGCGTGGACTGTTTAATTAGATCAAATTGTTAGGGTTTTAAATTTAACTAATTATATTTTCATTTGACACTTAAACAATAATTTTATGCGATGTTAAATTCTAATCATTTGAAATACGTTCCAAAAATTAAGGTGGAAAGTGGAGTGAATGAAAAAGAAAAGAAATGGGAGCAGAGAGAACTAAGTTGACTATTATTGAATTGATCTTTTAGAACCTAGGTAGAAATTAATATTCCCTCATCTTTTTTACTATAATATTTTTTCATCAACTAATTTGGGTGAATTAACCAATAACAATTAACTCATTAAATTTATCTTAGTTAAATAAAAATTTATATTATGTCCCTATTAAAGAGATTTTGAATGAGAGGAAAATATTCTGATGAAAACTTGAGAGAAAAATAAGACGAACCATAATGAAATGCAAAATTAGTAAATAATTATTGATGATTCTTTAAGTGACTTATAAGTTATAATAGGATTCAAAAGGAGTATAATGTTAGAGTTCAGTACAGTGAATAAAAGGTAACATTAAACATCACTTAAATTTTATGTAATAATAATTCTTATTAACTATTTTTAGTTTTTACGGTGAACTAGATACAGGCGATGAAATAGACGAGTAAACACTGCTAATTTGAGGTATCAAATTCGTATATATTAAGAAAAGTTATCTAACTCATTAAAAGTGTCATAAATTTAAAAGCTTTCCCAATTACCCTCATTTATAAATTGTAACACTCATTAATTAATTAATTACAAGGAAGACTTATAATAATGACAGTTTTTTTCAAACTAGATTTATATATAAGGATTTATTTATAATTTTTATCAATATATTCCAAAACCACTGATGGTTCACATTTGACCTTGTTGCTGCTAAAATTGACTTAAGACCTTTCCTTTAACTACTTTTCAGTCTCATTACTCCCATCCAAAACCGTACAAACCAAAAAAAAAAAAAAAGTCTCCTCTGACAGTCTGACTGCCCTCCTCTCTCAACTTGCTCTCTTCTTAACTCTCTCATTAACCCCACGCGCCCCTCCTTCCCTATATAATCCAACCCTCACTTTTCTCATCCTCATCATCATCTTCTTCTTCGTCATCATCATCATTATCTTCTCCAAATTCTCCCCATATATTTCATACCTCACTTCTTCAAACCCTACCTCACAATACCCTTCCTTACCAAAGCTACCATTACTATTTTTATTATTATTATTCAGTACACACATACAAGCTACAAAGATACTCATCCACTTTCATCACATTTCTTGATCCCCAGAGAGAGAGACAGAGAGAGAGAGAGAGAGATTCATTGTCTTCTTTACATTTTTAGTCTTAATCAAACCTAGTTCTTCTGTTTTAGGGTTTTACTGGAGATTAATTAAGGTGCATATATATTTTTCTTCTCATAGTGGTCCTAAGAGAGAGGAAACTTTTGATTTGGTGAGAGATCGAGGGGGAGAGAGAGAGATGAATAATAAGAGAGTAAAGTATAGTGAGAATGTAAAGATAGTGCAGATTGAAACTCAGTTTGTAGAAACCGATATCTCCAACTTCCGAGCCATGGTTCAGAGTCTCACAGGAGAGAACTCCTCACCAGCGGTTTGGGCTGGAAACGGGCTTTCGTCGTCGTTGTCGTCTTCTTCTTCGTCTTTGTCTTCACTCGCAACAATAGAGGCAGCAGAAACTGATGGTGGTGTTGAAGCAAAAGCAAAAGCAGGGAACATTTGCTATTATTATGATAATGATGCTGTGGCAGCTGTGAGACCTGGTGAAGATGAAGGAATGATGAATGATAATCATCAAGGAGAAATTAAATATGAAGATGAAGATGAAGATTATGTTCTGTCTTTCATGAAAGTCAACAACTTATCCTTCAAAGACTTCGACAAATTGATGTCTGAGTTTCCTCTCATGGAGGAGCTTCCATTGTTGTAGCATTTTGAGATTTACTACTACATATATATGTACCAGCTAGCCACCATATATCGTTAAATTTTCCTCTTTCTCATTTTTTTGTCTTGTGGTAATTTGGTTTTGCTTACGCAACACTGAGTATATAAATTTAATATAAAACAAGGTTCCATTGTTCCATTACTTTTTCTCCCTTGATTTTATATATTTAATGTCAAAATCAATACTTTAAAATCTCTGTGACTTTGAAGTTTCATAGGAGCCAGATGGAGCAGGTGTCTATAAAATAAAACAAAGTAAGAGTTAGCTAGAATATTTAACAAATATGTTAATCTGTTTTCAAAATCTTTAGCCGCAGGCATTTTGAATCAGATATGAGGAGCGAACTATAACTATAGAAGAACAAAATAAAGAGGTAGGGACTGTAATGATAGGCCAAATAATGAGTGTGGGGCTATTAAGCAGGAAGACTCGCTGTCAGTGTCTTCTCCACTACTTTCCATTGGTGCTTCATTTCTAACCTCACACAATTGGATAACGCCCCTTTGTATTGCCTACTTGTTCGGCTCTTGATTTCTTTTTCTTTTTCTTTTTTTAAAATAAAATAATAACCATCCGTATATATAATGCTCCTAGCGGAAATAATTATACTCGAGGTAACATTGGATATGAAAGTAGATATATGTCCTAGACGAAATTCAGATAATGGTTCATGTTGTCATGAATTAACGTGTTCCATTAACCTGAACCCATTCGTCTCAACTCTTAGTTACTCCCCCAATTCAAAATATAAGAAGTAATATAACAAATTTTTTAGTCTAAAATATAAGAGGTAAAGTGCAAAAATCATAGTAATAAATACATGTTTTCCATTTATACTCTTATATATATTAAATGATGAAAAATGGGCAAGAAAGTGTGTATAATAAATGTGTAAGGGTAAAAATAAAACATTTTATTAAATCTACTTATACTAAATGATTCCAGTATTTTATTAATATATGTAAAAATGTTAACTACCTCTTATAATAAGGTAAAGATGCAATACTCCATCTAATTCATATTATAAGCCAACTCTAAGTTATCGTCAGTGGGTTCAATTAACGAAAGGGTTGGGCATTCGACCATCTTGACGAGTGTTCCATTCTTGGGAAGTACCACTTAGTTACAATACTACAGAAATACTCTATTGCAACTCAACAATAGCAGCGCTTGCAAAACGCAGGTGATGGGATAGGTATAATATGACTTATACCAACGCTTTTAAAAAAAAGTGTTGGTATAGGTATAAGCATATACCAGCGCTTAAGCGCTGCTATAGGCCCCTGTGATTTAAATTTTCTTTAAAAAATTATCTAAAACCAATTTTAAATAAAATTTAAATCACAGGGGCCTATAACAACGCTTATTACGTAGTAAGCGATGCTATAGGCCTAAATAGGTATTTTTAAATTTTTTTCCTTTTTTAAAATGAATTAATATTTTTTAAAATTGGTTTTAGATATTTTTTAAATAAAATTTAAATCACATGGGGACTACATAGGCCTAAATAGGTATTTTTAAATTTTCTTTCCTTTTTTAAAATGAATTAGTATTTTAAAAATTGGTTTTAGACATTTTTTAAATAAAATTTAAATGACATGGGGCCCTATAGCAGCGCTTAAGCGCTGCTATAGGCCTAAATATGTATTTTTAAATTTTTTTCCTTTTTTAAAATGAATTAGTATTTTTAAAATTGGTTTTAGACATTTTTTAAATAAAATTTAAATGACAGGGGGCCTATATAAGCCTAAATAGGTATTTTTAAATTTTCTTTCCTTTTTTAAAATGAATTAGTATTTTTAAAATTGGTTTTAGACATTTTTTTAAATAAAATTTAAATGACAGGGTAAGCGCTGCTATAGGCCTAAATATGTATTTTTAAATTTTCTTTCCTTTTTTAAAATGAATTAGTATTTTTAAAATTGGTTTTAGATAATTTTTAAATAAAATTTAAATCACATAGGGTCTACATAGGCCTAAATAGGTACTTTTAAATTTTATTTCCTTTTTTAAAATGAATTAGTATTTTTAAAATTGATTTTAGATATTTTTTATATAAAATTTAAATGACAGGGGGCCTATAGCAGCGCTTCCTAAATATGTATTTTTAAATGAATTAGTATTTTATTAAATTGTGTTACATATAAAAATTAAATCACAGGGGGCATATAGCAGTGCTTTATAGCAGTGCTTAAGCGCTGCTATAGGCCCCTTGGGACTTAATTTTTATATTGAAAAATATGTCAAACAATTTAAAAAAACATTGGCAAATTAAGAAAGGGAAAATATATTAAAAAATGCTTATTTAGCCCCCTGAAATTTAGAAATTAGATAAAAGCAATTTGATATATACAATTTTATATATCTGAAACAATTAAAAAAAACAAAAGTATTTAAATTGTTTTTATTAAATTGTGTTACATATAAAAATTAAATCCCAGGGGGCCTATAGCAGCGTTTAAGCGCTGGGATAGGCCTCTTTATGTATTTTTAAATTGTTTTTCCTTTTTTTAAAAATGCCTGTGTCACTCCCTCGCCACATTCTTTTTCATTTCCCTCCCTCTAATTTTTCCCATTTCCCTCTCCAAATACTTTTCCTTCCCGTACCTCAAACCCTAGGAACCCCGGCTCCCTCCTTTTCTTCATCCATTTCCCTAAATCATCTTCTTCCTCCGCCGGCGTTAGCAAGAGAGAGGGAAGTCAAAGAGAGACACCATTCTCATCTTTTCCCATTTCTGATCTCTCCTATCTCTCCGAGAAGCTTCATTCTCAAAACCAAAGCAAAAGAAGAGAGAGGGAGAGACAGAAAAACAAGGGGTTAGAAGAGGGGGGAAAAAACTCTGCGAGCTTATATATAAAGTTTGTGTCTTTGTTCATTATTCTTGTGTGTTACTTTAGTCTCCTATCGGTTCTTCTTTCTCTCTGTGTGCTATAGCAGCATTCAGAAACAAGACTCGCATTTCTTCAGCCGCCATCATGATCTCCTCTAGTAGTTGCGGCTTTCTGGTAATTTGAACTGAAAATTATGAATCATGTTTGTTTCTTTGATCTGAAGCTCACGCGTTTTTTCCTATCTTACATATATAGGATTTAGCGTTTTCCTGTTGATTTAAATCAGAAAGCAGTCATCTTTTCCTTTACTTCTGTGTTTAATAAGAACCCAAAGTCAGTAAATGAAGATAATGTTTCTGGGTCTTCTGTTCAGCGATCAAGAACTGATTTTTATCCTTTTTTTTATTTAACAGTGGGCATTCTGACTCTGTAGATGGAACCTTAAGCATGAGTAAGTGATTTTGATTATGTAATTTCAAATATATGTTATTAGTATATAGTAAATATATTTGAGAGAGACTTTGATTTCTAGAATGTTTAGTGAATTTACATGTTTTAATTTACTTAATTGTCCATTGTTCTTTCTAATTTATTTAATTGTTTATTTTTCTCTAAGTATATTACCTTATAATATATAGGAGTTAATTAATTAGAATGTTTGCTTTAATGTATTTGATCTCTGGATAAATGGTTTTTGATGTATATATGTTTTGGAAATGTCTGTAATTTCTAAATTGATGCAGGGATAAAAATTAATTTTTTTTCAAAAATAAATTACCTATCAACTATCGCAGCGCTTAACAAGCGCTGTGTTAGGCTTAATAGCCTATAGCATCACTGGCTATTGCAGTGTTTATAAGCGCTGCTATAGGGCCAAAATAAGTGCTGCTATAGACATTTTCTGTAGTAGTGTTATGGTTTCAGTCTCACGGCGGGCTACCTTTGTGAACAGAAAAAAAGCTTGCTTATCATGCTCCGGAGCCCAAAAGAACATGCCCCATTGGAACATGTGTAACATCATAGAAATTAATTGAGAATTAGTGGGTGTAATTAGGAATTGATTAAGAGAAAATGATGAATTATGAGGATATTCAAGGAATTTGAGGTATTTCTGGAGGACTTTAAAGGTGTAGTTTCTCCTTTATTTTAAGGAAAATATTTTGCAAAAAAAAAAAATTGGCTTAAAAGAGGTTATTGTGGGAGAAAATGATTAGAGGATTGTATGGGTAAATTTTCAAAGTGAAAAGAAAAATTTATAGCCCAAAAAAAATCTTATTTTTGAGGACTGTTAGGGCCTAGTAGTCTATTTTCCTGTCTTTATTTTTATTTCCCCCTTTTTCCCTGTTTTTCTCTCTCCTCTTTTTCCTCTTTATTTCACTCCCTTCTCTCCCTCTCCCCCTTCCCTCATTTTTTTCCTAACCGTGCGTGTTCTCTTTCCCCTCTCCGTTCCTTCGTTTTGCGGCTACCAAAGGCGACCGGCGATAAGACCGCCGGCCGAGCAGGCAACGTCGTCACCTTTCCCCCTTCCCCTAGTCTCCTTCTCCACCCTTCTATTTATCTCTCTTTTCCTTCCTCGAGCGGCGCCGATCATGGGTGAAAAAGGGAATTTTCCAGCCACTTTCTCGGAAAACGGTAAGACGTCGCCACCTCCAACCTTCCCCAACCTCATACATCATTCCTTTACCTATTTCTCCTCCGATCTACTCGTGTAGACATAGATCAAAAAGTGGTTCACCGGAACTTCAGGAGCTCGCCGGCACTGGAGCGGGTGGTTTTCCACCCATATTTGGACTTTTGTAAGTCTCATCTACACACCTATGTCCTTAGTTTTTTGATTTGTTCCATTTCAAAAATAGGTCTTATTTGAGTTGGGGTTTTTGGAATATCTAAACCCATTATATTGAAGTTTAATATGTGATTTAGAAATCCCTAAAGAGATTTTCAACTTATTTGAATTTTTCCAATTTATTTTGAATTTTCAAATTTTTTAGCTTAGGAAAATTTGGGGATTTTTTTTATATGACTTGTCTAAGATAAAATGGTGGTTTAATTTTTAAAGTTTTATTACGATTATATGATGATATTAATTTGGTTGGTTTGGTTGAAATTTCATTTGGTAGAATTTTGGATTTGTAAAGTTTGGAATAAATTAGTAATTGAGGATGAATTCTTTGAATATGGATATTTGAAGTTAATTGTTGAATTCTATAAATTAATGGATGTTAAATGTTGTTGGTTGGGTAAACAGAATTGAATCAAGAGGATTTATTTGAATAGATGATGTTGGATATTGAGATTTCATGATGGATATGAATTGAGGATCTTGATGGTTTGAATATGATTTATGGAGAGTGTTTGAGAGAGAATCAAGGAGTGTTCTAGATGAGGAAATGTTTGGGCAAAAATTTTCGAGGATGGATGTTTTTGGCTTGTGAATTAAATTCCCCAAATTTTTATATGAACACTTATTTAAATATTAATTTTATTGTATGTGATTGTTATATAGAAGGTGAATTGTCTAGAGTTGAGCATGAGTGCATTGTTTTGTTGCAGTATTTTTGGTATCCTGCTTAAAGATAACCACTTCTACTAGTTCTACCTGTGTGCACGCTATTAGTAAGAGCTTTAAAATTATTTTTCAGTTATGAATTCCTGGATTATGGAAGTATAATATGTATTGTATTATTTAAATTGGCTATTTTGATATAAAAGGGTCATGTAAGATTCTTACGGTGAACTTGGCATATGTGTGTGTATTGCATCATAAATTGAAAAAAAAGTATATATATGGTTTTTGAAATCTTATTGCATTAGTTTTTGGAACTCTAGAAAGGTAAAGTGCCTGATTTTTGTTAAATTGCAATTGTTGCTTGTGATGCATATGTATATGGTTGTGCTAGTTGGCATCGATGCACTGGTTATTATTGTCATCACATGATGAGGTACCATGTTGACTCACATGGACTAATTATATTTATTGGTATACTGGCTATAGGTTAGAATCACATTGAGTACTACTCCTTTGGTATGATGCGTATGATTTAGAATCCCATCGAGTATTACCCTCTGTGGTTCTGGGTATGGGTTGAAATCCCCATCGAGTTCCACTTCTCCATGGTTCTGGGTAAGGATTGAGATCCCGTCGAGTTCCACTTTGATTCACCTAATGGTAGGGGATAACCTAACGATTCACAAGGCGAACATTATGGATATTTATGCAAAATGTATTTTAAAACTATTTTGTGAAATGCTGATATACATGAAGTTGTTAAAAATGTTTTTTCCTGGTATTGGTTATTACATGGTTATCAAGATATGTGCTCATATTTCAAACTGTATATAGATATATTGTACAGCTTTCCACATTGACACCTTGTTAGCATACACACTCATATATAAGTCGGTAGGTAGCGGTTACTGTAGACATTGTCTATCCCTTATTCCTCACTTCTTGCAGGTACTAGTTCGGTAGTTGATACACGGGAAAAGAAGCCGGTGTTGACTCACTAAGCTATAGTGAACATTTATTTTGAGCTTTATGTGAGAGTGTTGTATATTTCCATACTTAGGCTTCCATATTTTGCTTCCGCATTTTTATAATTTGATATTTAGATAACTGTATACTTTATTGTTTTGGTTGGGACCAGTCTATTTCTGGCAAACAAATTGATTGACTATGTTTTCATTGGTTATGAACCATTGGTTGGAAAATACTTTATATCTGCCATGGATGATGTGGAATTTCTTTGGATATGTTAACATATTTGAAGAGGGCAGGATTATGTTAAGTAGTTGGTCAAAGAGATGGATGATTTATGGAATGGTTTAGTTTAGGGCTATTCAAAAAGATCTTGTCCCAGTCTTGTCTCAGACCTGTTAGCTAGGACCGAAATTTCTTGGGACCAGCGGGATTCGGTACCAGGATCAAATTAAAACCGGGATGATGCTGGGGTACGGTCACGTCTCCCGGATTGCTGGTCCCAGTACCATAAGTATAATTACTTATTTATTTTTTCCCATAATCCAAATATGCATTTCTTCCTTTTTTTTTCAATTAATCTGTCCCTTACCTAAATATGATTTTTTTATATTTCTTCATAGAATCGTTTAATTGATTGATTGATTGATTCAATCATTAAATGTTTAGGGTTTAACCATTTAGGAAATGCACCTCTTTTTTCTATTCCATCAATTCCACATTAATTGATTGATTAATTCAACCATTTAAGTATATATGTGATATTAAAAAATCAATTATATTATATTATTAGTAACCAAAGTATAAAATATATAGGTTCTTTGTTTATTTCTTGGTTAGTGAGCCTGTGTCAAAGAACATTGGGACGTCCCGGTCCCGGTCTATGTCCCAGTCCTGTCCCGATGGGACCAGGACACCCTTAGGACCGGTACAGGGACCGGGATGCAAATGGCATCCCGGCCTTCTTCTGGTACCGGGACTCTGGAAAGGGGTGTCCCAGTTTCGTCCCGCTACTTGAACATCCCTAGTTTAGCTGGGGTGTTTGATTATATTTTTAAGGAAAGGGTTTTAAAGAGATATTGGAATGTGGTTAATTGCACATTTTAATATCCATGTTAGGTATGAACTTTTTCTAACATGGATAAATTAGTTTGGTACATTAAATTTTATTATCCATGTTAGTTTAATGCCTTGGATGTTTCTTTTCTAATATGGGTAGATTTATTTAACAGTTGAACTTTTAATATCCATGTTAGTTGTGATTTGGTAAAACCTTCCTCTAACATGGATTTGGGCTTGTTTCTTAAAGCAAATTCTTTTCTAATTATGATAGAACTTTAAAGGTTTTGGTAGTTTTCCTTCTGTCATGGTTAGCTAGCTTGATTTGAATTCTACGAAATTTAAGTAAAAGCTTTTTTCTAACTATTTTAGGTCACTTGATTAGTCGAACTGTTTTTTAGTTAGTTTTAATTGAATCTTGTTTATATTCGGATTTGTGGTTAACTTAAGGATTTAGAAAACGAATGTTACAACATAAGTTAGGAGTTTCGCCCTTAGATTGTGGATAAGCCTCACCCTTTTTTAAAATTTTAATTTGTTAAATAAAGCTATGTGCTTCACTACGATAGCGAGATGTGGTGACTAATTAACTAACTTTTTTCTTGAAATAAAATATCTTTTCAACTTTACACATATGTAAGAGCATAAAATTCCACATTTTAAGATTTGAAATAAATTGTAATAAGAGTAATATTAGATTAAAAAGATTTCATAAATGGACAACCAAATGACGTACTATTATAGATCAATAATTTCTTGTAGCAGCCCCAAAATAAAAATTAAGCCCCAAAAAAATAATTTCTTATATGGCCACCCTGTATCTGAAATAGGAGGAAGTAGAGTCTATACTCCTTTGTTACTAAATATATGACCTATTTATGTAGGTGGGTTTGTTCCTAAATACAAGACCTCTTTATATTTTTTCTGACATCTGTCCTAAATTATTCGTATTAATACTTCTCAATAGTAAACAAGCAAGTGAGGGAGGGTAGGAATAAAGCAATATAACTAGGGTAATTTGGTAATATGATGTGCTTATAACCAACTTATCAAATATCCTTAATCTAACTAAGTTAGGTAAATAGGTCTTATATTTAGGAATTGAGGCATCGAATAATATTTTCCAATTATCCCCGGCCTTCTTTCATTTATTATTTCTCTCATTATTTTTCATTAAAATTGGAACATATGCTTCTAATTCTAACAAGATACTTCATGGTGAACATAGGTAATTACTCGTATAATTTAATTAATTATGTTTTTGAAGAAAGCATCTCAAAAATTCTTTGACGTCGGACCTTGGTACATAATGTGTTAATTAAATAAGTATTTTGTTCACAACACACACATTTGTGTGTATCTGTGTGTGAGTTCATATGTATAAACCGTATTGTGTTGATGTGTTCATATAAACCGTATGGTCAACGGGGGTTCGAATAATGTTCAAGCTTTTTAGAAATGGACTGGGTCGATTCTCCCATCTATTACATCTCTCTCTTTTCTATGCGCGTGGGTGGCTTTTTCTGTTTTTCAAGCCAAAATATAAAATTTTCTCAATAAAAAACTGAGAATAATAGCTCTTTATATATTGAGGAAATTTAATATTTTGGCCATATAAAGCCCCACAGGTACAGAGAGAAGATATAGATGCAATAAATGTTAGAATCGACTACCATATCATTTCAAGGTCGCATCTCTGAACATTGCCCACTTGTTTCATGTAGCAGCTATTGATTAAAAGTCTCCATTAATTGTTTGCTTTTTTGTTAGGGTGTCAGGATTTATTTAAACCTTGAAAAGGTTACCCAATCATTATGAATTGAAAAAAAATAGAAAAGTCCGAATCTGAAATTAAAAAAAAGAAGAAGAAGAAATCTAGCCTGTTTAATTTCCTATTTTCCGAACAGTTTTTTTACTAAGAAAAAAACTTGTTTGAAAATGTTTTTTATTACATGCTTTGAAAATTTAAAAAAAAAATGAAAATTGTTTCGAAAAACTAATAAAAGTCAAAACATCTTTTTGATGTTATATATACCTTTGTTCAACAAATTTAGAAAAGAGACGGAAGACATTATATTTTCATTAGGGAAAATTATGTAAACATAAAAAATATTCTTTCACACCCTACTCAAAATAATATTTCAAACAGAATTTTTCAAAAAACAATATTTTCAAAACTTAATCTTAAAAATTACTCTACAGAGTTACAGTATATCCTAAGAACGTATAAAGATTATATATGTTAGACTAAGGGCCTGTTTGGATTAGCTATTGAAGAATAACTTCTGAGAAAAAAGCTGAAAAAATGATTTTAGAGAATAGATTCTAGAGAATAGCTTCTGAGATTGTAGAAAAAATAACTTCCGACAAAACCTAGGTTTTCTGCCCCAAACCTAGGTTTTCAAGCAAAAAAGCTATTCTGCAAAAGCTGTGAGTGTTTATCTGGCTTAACTGAAACCTAGGTTTTGACAGTTAAAAGCTATTCTAAAAAAGCTTAGAGTGTTTGTCTGCTTGATTTTGAAACTTAGGTTTGGGTGAAAAAAACACTTTTTTTCATCCACCCAAACAGGCACTAATAAGTGTTCGTGTCCACCCTCGATAGGTCGAATCATCCGAAAGAAGATCCGACTGATGAAAAGCAACCTGGGAGAGTTGACAGTTGACTCAATCAGCAAATCATTTCCTTTTAGGGAAATGAGATAATCTGTCATAATTACTGATTGGTGATATATATATATATATATATATATGAGAGGCATCAATGACGATGGCAATCTTCCTTTATGGTGTTCATTTTGACCTATATATAAAGGGGGTGCCCCTCAGTGTATTCCTCACCCCCAACCACATTAATCTTTAGCTTCTTCCTTTCTCTCTATTTTCTTAGGCGATTTGCTGTGCAAATCCCCTCTAGGTTCTCGTAACCTAGATAGTGTATAAGCCTTAAGAATCATTTAATTATCGGCTTTGATATTATTATTTTGTTTGCTCCTTGTATACTAGGTTACGGTTCGTGAAACAGGTTCAAGTTTGAGCGTTCGAGAGTTCAGGTGCTCGTGTTCCAACAGATTATAATCAAATAAAACCTTGATTTTACGAAATATAAAAAATAAGCCATGTATGTGTACGTATTGTTACATTGTTTGAGCCAAATAGTCACTACTACAAAAAACTTATTTCTTGTCCCTAATTCACGTCACTAATTTATAAAACTGACATTGAAAAAAGCTCGGTGGCATTTCTGTAATTAAATTTCAGGCTGAGGAAGAAACCACGTCACAATAATAGGAGAAATGTGACGTGGTTTAAATTTGTGAGAAACCACGTCACATATTTTTAATATGTGACGTGGTTTGCTTCAGGTTTAATCAGTTTTTTTTTATTTTATAAGAAACCACGTCACATATTTTTAATATGTGACGTGGTTTTCTTCAAAATAATCGTTTTTTTTTTTATTTTTTATAATAAACCACGTCACATATTTTTAATATGTGACGTGGTTTCTTAAATAAATTTTTCATTTTTTCTTATAAGAAACCACGTCACATATTTCCTATATGTGACGTGGTTTCCTAAAAAAAATATAAAAACCTTCAGCTTCCCTTCACCTTCAGCTTTCCGAAATTTTCATCGCCGCGCGCAGAAAACCCCCCAGCTTACCCAGAAAAATTTGGACTCACCTGCCCCTCACCCCTTAGCTCTCTTCCTCACCCCTCAGCTCTCTCCTCTCTCCCTCACCCCTCAGCTTCGTTTTCATCTGCATGCATTGAAGAAATAAAAAAAAACCCCCAGCTTCATCTCCCTGCCTCAGCTTTGTCTTCATCGTCTCGCTCCCTCAGCTCTCAGCTCTCTCCCTCAGCTCGTCCTTCAGGTCTCTCACTCTCTCAGATCTCTCGCTCCCTCAGCTCTCTCCCTCAGCTCGTCCGATTCACAGGTGCTTATTTTATAATTTTTTTATTTTGTAATTTTTTTTGCTCTTACACTGAATTTGCATAATGGGGCTTATTCTTGGCTCTTGCCCAAAATGCGTGGTTATTGCTCTTTTTTTGTTTGGAATTCCATTTTTTTTGCCAACGTTTGGGATGCTCTCTGCTCAATGGCTGTTACTTCAATCACTTTATCATAATTTTTGTTACTTCAATGGCTGTTGTTTAGATGCTTTCTGCTCAGTGGGTTATCAATAACTTTATCATATCCTTCATACTTTGTACAATTACTTATCAATTTTTCATAGTGAGTATTTAATTTACTAATTGTAGAGCAATGTTTAATTTCCATCAAATGAGGGTGAAATTATAGGTTTTGTAATTACTGATTGGTGTTGAATTAGTAATGGTATGCTTTTGTATTTACTGGATTGAAGTTGGATTGTAAATGTAATTTTTGGATGTCACATTTATAAGGAGAAACTCTGCCAAATTTTTTAAAAAATTTGCATGAAGCGAAGTTAAATGTATGGCATGCCCATTTGATTGGTGTTGAATTAGTAATGGTATGCTTTTGTATTTACTGGACTGAAATTGGATTGTAAATGTAATTTTTGGATGTCACATTTACAAGGGGAAACTCTATCAATTTTTTTAAAATTTTTGCATGAAATGAAGTTAAATGTATGGCATGCCCATTTGATTGGTGTTGAATTAGTAATGGTATGCTTTTGTATTTACTGGATTGAAATTGGATTGTAAATGTAATTTTTGGATGTCACATTTACAAGATGAAACTCTGCCAAATTTTTAAAAAAACTTGCATGAAGTGAAGTTAAGTGTATGGCTTGCCCATTTCTTCACAAGGTAGTGAACTAAACTTGACTAATTTGTTGGACATATGGCATAGGTTAATTAGAATGGATCGCAGTTGGATGCATGCATTGAGAACCACTAAAGAGTATCAAATAGGGGTGGAAGAATTTATTGAATTTGCCAAAAGAAACGTGCCTAGTAAGAATGGCATGTATCGATGCCCTTGTGTGAAGTGTGTAAATGCTTATTGTAAGAGCGTTGATGATATAAGGGATCACCTTCTTTGTGATGGGATCAATCTCCGTTATAAGAAGTGGCTTTTGTTAGAATGATAAGTTTTGATGATAACTAAACATAGCTTAGGCATAGGGAAGGGCTATGATAAGATCAGAAATATCTTAGGCTTAATCTGATAGAGAATTCTAAATCTTAACCAATCGATCAGGGATAGATTGCAAGTCAAATAACTTAAGCCCAATCGATTAGAGAAGAATCAGATAGCGCCCAATCGATTAGAGGCCCCTGTGATCGATGAGTGAAATTAGCCTAATCGATTAGAGATGAATCAAGTTCAAATTATATAGCGCCCAATCAATTAGAGGTTCTTGTAATCGATGAGAAAATTTTAGCCTAATCGATTAGAGATGTGTAATCGATTAAGAGACCTTAGTCCAATCGATTAGAGTCCAGTAATCGATTAAGAATTGATTGCCTAATCGATTAGAGCCATGTAATCGATTAGGAGAAGATTAAGTAATCTGAATGTAATATGTTTGCAATCGATTAGAGGAATATGTGTAATCGATCAAATCTGCCTAATCGATCAGGCCTCCCCTGTAATCGATGAGGCGCATGAATTACTAATCTGATGTTCAGTGATGCATGCTATAATCTATAGGTAATCGATGTGTAATCGATTAGACAACAGATCCTGTGATCGATCAGAGGCATGTAATCGAAGTGGCGATAGAAAATATTCAAAATCAATGTCAAGCCTATTTTTAGCTTTCAAAGTACAGAGTTGTTTAGACCTACTTATGGAAATTAACGTTAACACTCAAGTTGATCAAAAGAGCCGTTGGAGCTTACCTACTCTGTCAGCGATAGAAGAAGAAAGATGAGTTAAAGCAAAAGCAAGTACAATGGAGTAAATGCATAGCAGATTTCATCACCATTACTCCACCAGACTTCTCAATCTTCCTTGAGGATTTCAACGGCCATATTCTCAACGGATATATTTCTAAGAGAAACTATAAATGCTATTGGGAAGAAGTTAGTTGGGGAAATTGATTGCCACATTGATTATCTGTATCTACTGCATTCAATACTCTCAACATTCATTGATTTCATATTCTTAAGTGTGTAACACAATCTGTTCAATTGAGTGAACAATTATATTGTATTCATTATCAAAGTGAGATTTACTCTTAAGATAGTGGGATCTTAAGAGTAGGGTGTAATCTTACAAAGTGTAAGGGGGAGTGATCAGTAAAGAGGGTAGTTCTTGCTGTCACTTGTAAAGGCTGTCAAGAGCCTGATTGAATCTTGAGGAACTAGTGGAACTCAACTGCAAGTTGGAGTACTGGACGTAGGCCAAGTTTGGGCTGAACCAGTATAAACTGTGTTGTCATTTCAGAAATAGAATTTGAAAGCACAATTCACCCCCCCTCTTGTGCATTCCTGTCTGTTACATTTGGTATCAGAGCCTGGTCTTCTCAGCTTACACTGATCCCACGATCAGGAGAAGAAAAGATCTATCATGGCAGGATATGACAACGTTCTCCCAGAAGGCAGTTCAATCAACAAACCCCCTGGATTCAATGGTGAACATTATACCTTTTGGAAGATGAAAATGAAAGTGTTCATCAAATCATCTGGGTATGATCTTTGGAGGATAGTTGAAGAAGGGAATCTTGTTCCTATAAAAACTGAAAATGGAGTTCAAGTGCCAAAGCTTCCTCATGAGCTGACAGATGATGACAAAGGAGACCTGGAACTCAACAGCAGAGCAGTCTTGATTCTCCAAAATGCCTTAAGTCAGAAAGAATACTTTAGAGTATGTCATCTGGAGACTGCCAAAGAAATGTGGGACGCTCTAGCAGTTGCTCATGAAGGAACCATTGGTGTAAAGACTAGAAGAGTTGAGCAACTAATTACTGATTTCCACTTATTCAAAATGGAAGAAGGAGAACCAATTAGGGAGCTAGAAATTAGATTCACTCACTTGATCAATAATCTTACAGCTCTCGGAAGAAGAATTTCAGAGGCAGAACAAGTTTCCAAAATCTTAAAGATTCTGACTCTAGAATGGCAGATGAAAGCTACTGCAATCCAAGAAATGAGAGGAGAATCCATGAGCTTCATCACGTCACTGTTTGGAAGTCTAGCTGAGTATGAAACAACTATTAAAGTGCAAAGAGAACTCTATGGAGATAAAAAGAAAAAGAATCTTGCGCTAACAGCCTCTACAAAAGATGATGAGGATGAGGAAGATGAGGAGGAACTGGATGATGATGAGATGGCTTTTATGGTCAGAAAATTTAGAAAGTTCTTTAGAAATAGAGGAAGATACCAGAGAGGTGGCTCAAGCAACATCAGAAAGGACCTCCAGAAAAATGCTCCTGTGTGCTATGAATGTAAGAAGCCTGGACACTTCAAGGCTGAATGTCTAAGTCTTCAAAGATTTAAAGAAAAAGAGAAAAAGAAGGAGAAATTCCAAGGCAGAAAGAAAGCATACGTTTCATCTATATGGGGAGACAGTTCAGATGAGGAGACTAGTGATGTTGAGGAAGCAGCCAACCTCTGCCTAGTGGCTCAAGAGGAATCATCTGATAGTGAGGTATATCCTTCTAACCCATCTTTTCAAGAGCTTCAAGATGCTTATGATGATATACATATTGAATTTGAAAAACTTGCAAAAGAAGTATCTATTCTGAGGAAGAAAAACAAAGAACTTGAAAAGATAGCTGAAAAATCTGATTGTGAGAAATGTAAACAGATTTCAGAAGAGATTCCTCAAGAAGATTCTGATTGTAAAAACTGTGAAATTCTTCGAAAAGAAAATGGAAAAATTTCTGAAATTCTAAAGAAGTTCACCAAGAGTACAGAAACTCTTGATATCATGCTAATGAATCAAAAGGCATATAGAGATAAAACTGGAATAGGGTATGATTCAATTCCAAAAAATTTGAAAGAAAACAGATTTGTACCAAAAGAGAAATCATACATGAATTTTTTTAGAAAAGCTTCAGAATATTCATCACCCTTCTCTTTCTGCAATTACTGTAATAGAAAAGGTCATTCTGAATCCACTTGTTATCCTAAGAAATATGGATTATCAAAATCATACAAGTGGGTTCCCAAAGGGACACATCAGCCTAGAGTCCACTTGGACCAGAAGCAGCAAACTAATCCCAAAGGACCCAAGAAAATTTGGGTACCTAAAACTGTTTAGTATGTGCAGGTATGTCTCAAAGCATCCAACAACGCAAAATGGTATATTGACAATGGGTGCTCAAGACACATGACAGGAGATAAAGAAAAATTGGACAACCTAATTTTAAAGGATGGTGCCAAAGTGAGTTTTGGAGGAAATCAATCTGGTAAAATCACTGGAAAAGGAGACATTGGTCCAGTTAAAGATATCTATCTTATGGAAGGTCTCTGTCACAATTTGCTGAGTGTCAGTCAAAGTACTGACAGAGGTAACTGGGTAATTTTTGACTCAGATGAATGCTTTATAGTAGATAAGAATGAATTAGCTATAGACAAATCAAATATAAATTACAGATTGAAAGCCCACAGGAATGGAAACCTGTATGTAGTAGATTTAAATCAGCATCTCTCTGAAAAATGTTTTATTAGCAATTCTGAAAATTGTTGGCTATGGTATAAAAGATTAGCTCATGTTAATATGTCTCAATTAGAGAAATTAATCAAAAAGGATTTGGTTATTGGGATACCAAATATGAAAGTAAAATCTGATTTGGTGTGTGAAGCATGTCAAAAGGGTAAACAAACAAAGTCCTCTTTTAAACCTAAGAAGGAAGTTACCACTACTAGACCTCTGGAACTAATTCATATGGATTTGGTTGGTCCAGCAAGAGTGAAGAGTCTAGGAGGAAGTCTGTACACTCTTGTGATTGTGGATGACTATTCTAGGTTCACTTGGACTATGTTTCTTTCCTCCAAACATGAAACTTTTGATGCTTTTTATGTGTTTGCTAAGAAAGTGCAGAATGAGAAAGACAAGAAAATCAGCTCAATCAGAACAGACCATGGAGGAGAATTTGAGAACCAAGATTTTCTAGATCTCTGTAAAGAAAATGGCATCAATCACAATTTCTCAGCCCCTAGAACTCCTCAACAGAATGGAGTGGTTGAAAGGAAGAACAGAGTACTCACTGAGATGGCCAGAACAATGCTCAATGAAAAAGGAGTATCTCAAGTATTCTGGGCAGATACAATGAATACTGCATGCTACATCTCAAATAGAGCTTACATTCGAAAGGGAATGGACAAAACTCCATATGAGCTGTACAAAGGAAGAAAGCCAAATGTAAGCCATCTTAAGGTGTTTGGTTCCAAATGCTTCATCCACAATAATGGGAAGGTAAATCTAGGTAAATTCGATCCTAAATCTGATTCTGGAATTTTCATTGGCTATTCTAGTAGAAGTAAGGCTTATAGAGTTTTCAATAAAAGGACTTCCATTGTTGAAGAGTCAGTTCATGTAGTCTTTGATGAAACTGACTCTGAACAGAATATTTCACCAGAAGATGAATCAGTTTTTCAAAAGAGGGTCAAAAATTCTACTCAATCATTAATTCCACTAGATGAATCTCATGAGGAGAGACAAGAGGATGATTCACATGATGCACCAGATGGACCATCAGCATGGAAACATCATAGGGATCATCCACCTGAGCAAATCATTGGTGAAGTTAATGAAGGGGTTAGAACCAGACATCAAACTCAAAATGCAATACATTTCTCTGCATTTATTTCTGAAATTGAACCCACTTGCATTGAAGAAGCTTTAGAAGATTGTGATTGGATAACTGCAATGCAAGAAGAACTTAATCAATTTGAAAGAAGTCAAGTTTGGGATTTAGTTCCAAGGCCTTCAAATTATCCTATTATTGGAACTAAATGGGTTTTCAAAAACAAACTTGATGAACATGGGACTGTTGTCAGAAATAAGGCAAGACTTGTGGCTAAAGGATATAACCAAGAAGAAGGTATTGATTATGAAGAGACTTTTGCTCCAGTAGCAAGATTGGAAGCAATAAGACTGTTATTAGCTTATGCATCCCTCAAAAATTTCAAACTTTACCAGATGGATGTAAAGAGTGCCTTTCTTAATGGTTATATCATGGAAGAAGTATATGTTGAACAACCTCCTGGTTTTGAAATTGCCACTAAATCAGATCATGTCTTTAAGCTTAAAAAGGCCTTATATGGACTCAAACAGGCACCAAGAGCCTGGTATGAAAGGTTAAGTAATTTTCTATTAGAAAATGGTTTTTCAAGAGGAAAAGTAAACACCACTCTATTTATTTTACATAAAAAGAAAAACATGCTTGTTGTACAAATTTATGTAGATGACATTATTTTTGGTGCTACTGATGAATCTCTCTGTGAGGAATTTTCAAAGATTATGCAGGGAGAATTCGAGATGTCCATGATGGGAGAACTCAACTTCTTCCTTGGGCTTCAGATTAAACAAAGAAAGGATGGGATTTTTATTTCTCAAACAAAGTATGTGAAGGAAATTCTGAAGAAATTTGGAATGGATTTGTCCAAGGAAGAAGATACTCCTATGAGCTCCACAGCAGTAATGGATGCTGATGTAGAAGGAAAGGACTTCAATAAAACAACATATAGAGGTCTAATTGGTTATCTCTTATATCTAACTACCAGCAGACCAGATATTCAATTCAGTGTGGGAGTATGTGCCAGATATCAAGCTAATCCTAAAGAAATGCATCACACATGTGTTAAAAGAATCTTAAGATATCTGGTAGGAACTCAGGAGCTGGGGCTGTGGTATCCAAAAGGAACTCAGGAGTATCTCATGGCTTACTCAGATTCAGATCATGCTGGGTACAAAACTGATAGAAAGAGTACCAGTGGTCAGTGTGCATATCTTGGAGGATCCTTAGTTTCTTGGGCAAGCAAGAAACAAACATGTGTTTCTCTATCTTCTACTGAAGCTGAATATATAGCTGTTGCAACCTGTTGTGCTCAAGTTCTATGGCTCAAGCATCAATTGAGGGATCTAGGGATGGAGTTTCCAGAAGCTCCAATCCTCTGTGACAATACAAGCACTATCAGTCTAGCCAAAAATCCTGTACATCACACAAGAACAAAGCACATTGATGTAAGGCATCATTTCATCAGAGATCATGTGCAAAAGAAGGATGTCAGAGTGGAATTTATTTCAACACACTTGCAGCTGGCTGACATTTTCACTAAACCCTTAGAAACTAGACAATTCATGTTTATCAGAAGAGAATTGGGAATGGTAAATCCCAATGAGTTGTAAGTTTGTATTAAAATTATCAATTTATCTGAATTATTTCATATTTTTGATGATCTAATACTAACTTAGGCATCGGAGTGTCAAAATAGAGTTTTTGCAAGCTCTGCGTCCAATCGATCAGGCAACCTTAATCGATTACAGAGCATGCCCTATAATCGATTAGGCATCGATTAGAGAAGAAAGAAGGATCGATTAGGAAGAAAGACATAATCGATCAGAACTGTCTGATCGATCACAAGGAAGGAGTAATCGATTAGGTATCGATTACTCAGCTTGGAACTATCGATCACAGCAACCCTAATCGATCAGATGCATCTCATCGATCAGAGACTACTCCCTGTAATCGATTACTCAGTATGTGTAATCGATTAGGCGTCAATGGTAACTTTTGTAACGTACACTTTCTCTGACAGTTACATGTTTTTCTGTGATTTCTCTCTCATATAAACTTGACATGTGCATCTGAAGCATCATTTCGCACCATATTGCACCTGTTCTAAAGCATTCTCTCTTCATCTTCTCTTAAACCCTAACTTTCGAACCATCAAATCCCTTCGTGATTATCATAACTGTTGCCATCATTCGAATCATTACCAGACATAACTCCTCCAAAACCAGTTACAAGCCTTCGACTTAACAGGCATAACCCTCAATCCTCTATATAATCTCTACCCATGGCACCCAAGATGCGTATCCCAAAGAACTATAGAGCCCAGATTGTCCCTGATACAGTTCCATTACCCCAAGGAGACCCAGCATTAACCTACAGACATCCTTCTCCACCCTCAAATCCTATTCCCTCAACCTCTCAACCATCACCACAAATGGCCAAAACCCGTGGCTCTGCATCCAAACCTCAACCCAAAAGTCCTACATCAGTCAGAGTCAGAGAGCTTATTTCTGGGGATACAGAAGTTCCCATTGATTCATCATTTGCCCAGGGCCCTATTGAGGAAGCCTCAGAAGATATTCAGAAGAGAGCCTTGCAACCAAGGTGTGGTTTTGTTGATGTTGATTATCTGGAGAAGAATGGCTTCCCTGTGACTGAGTGGTTGGCACCCTACAAGCATTGGATAGGAATCAAGAACCACTACAATGAGAAGGTTATCAAGGCCTTCTATTCCAACATGAAGATTCATGTCATTGAAACAGAAGGGAAAGTCACAGGAATTACAATATCTTCCAAAGTCAGAGGCAATGCCTTCTCTTTTGATTGGAAGAATTTAAACCAATGGCTTCATATGGATGGGCCTAATATGGAAGAGTACAACTCCTGGCAGATAAGAAATAAATTTTCAGATGAAGAACTCAAGCAGATCTATCAGCCAATGAGTCCTATCAAGGGAAATTTAACTCCTGCTCAATTGCCCCCTGCCTATAGGATTTTTCATTTATGCCTATTCCAGATGCATGGTCAACAAGGCAGGAAACTTTTCTCTGATTCTGGACATTGATAATCCTATTCTGCCCATGCTGATCAACAAGATCCCTATTAACCCTGGACAAGTTATCTGTGAAGAATTTTTGAGGTTTCACAAGACTAAGACAGTGAAAACCACTCTTCCCTTTGCTCAACTGGTGTCTTTCATCCTCTGCAACAACAAAGTCTTCTGGCTTGAAGGAGAACAGAATAAAGAACCACCCAAGTTTGATCTGACTAATCTGAAGAAGATGGGGGTGTCTCCCTTTGGACAGATTCCCTCTCAGCCTGATCCTACCATTCATATTGAAGAGGAACAACCTGAAGCAGAAATTGGATCAGAAGGCATTCCAGACCAGGGCCATGTTCCTGATCCCATGGATCAAGAAGAAACTCCTCATACTTCTCCTGTGACTCCTGCTCCACAGGGTCATCCTCACCCTTCTACATCTCTTCCAGATCAAGGGGTTTCCCTTCCTGCAAATATTATTGATGATCTAGTTGAGAGAGTTTCAACCAGGGTGGTGGAAGAAGTGGCTCTGGAGCATCAAGCCATGGAGGATCGATTGCTCAAAAGATTAGTGGCTGCCTTAAATGACTCCGTGGTAAAATCTGTCAAGGAAAGCACCATGACCATCTTTAATGGATATGATGCTGTGGTGAACATGCACAAGTTTTTGCACAACAGACTTGCGGGATTGGAGGCCATTCTGAGGGACTCTCACCAAGTTAAGCTTCCAGAACCTCCCTTATCTCCCTTTGCTGGGTATGAGGCTCATCGGGTATCCCCCATTCGTTATTCACCCTCTCACTCTCATCCCTCTCCTCCAATTCCTCAAACACAAAATTCACCTAAACACACACCATCACCAACCAAATCTTCCTCTCCTTCCAAACAACCTTCTTCTAGTTCCTCTGATCATCCAGACCTTCCACCCTCTCCTGACCACATCCTTACCCCTGCCTCTCATCCTGCACCTCCTCAACAACCTCCTCCTCCTCCATTCTCTCAGCCTACAATTTTCCCCCACCCTTTTCCTAAACCTGATCTTGCCAAGACCTATCCTAGAAAAGGGAAAGCTGTTTTGGAATCCTCCCTTCCTTCTTTTGATGATGCCAAAAAGGGGGAGAAGATCTTCAGTGTTCCAACTCCTAGAGAAAGTAGTCAGATTCAAGAAAAGGCTGTGGAAGCTGCTTCTATTCTCTCGTCCATTGCCTCTGACATTCCTCAGATGCCTCAAATTCCTGAGGAAGTCATCATGAGCCAGACCCTTGAGGAAATTCATGAGCTTGCAGAGGCCATCAAGTTAAGCATGGCTGAAGAAGAGGTTGTAGTAGAAGAAGCCTTAGATTCTGAAAATGAAGTCACCACCAATATTCCCCCAGAAAATGCTGCAAATGTTCTGGAAGAAAACTTGGGGATGGCTATGGTTCTGTATGAAGGGGAGCCCAAACCTGTTGCTATTAACTTGTTGCCCCATTACCTTCATCAGGTAGAAGAATTACATCAGCAAGTGGAAGAATGCTGCCAAACCCTAGCACAGAGCCAAAAAGAAATGGAAGATAGAGATGCAGCAAAGGCTAAGTTGGCTGATTCAGAAAAGAAACATCATGAGCCTCAGCCTGCATTTCCTAAATGGGGTGTCCAGAAGCAAGTTAAGTTTAAGAAGTCTGATCAAAAGAAAGTGGTGGATCCTATTCAGACTACATCAGAATTTCTAAAATCTGATGAGGAAGAAGAGGGGCAAGAAGTTCAGTCTGTTGATAAAGGGAAAAGAATTAAGAAAGTTGCCCCTAAGCCAGTTGTCAAAGCAATGCCAAGGAGGAGTACCAGGGCAACAAAAGGCATTGTAATTGAAGAACCAAAGCCTGCCCAACATAAATCTTCTAAGAGGAAAGTTGCACCTAAGGGGAAAGGAAAATCTGTCAAACCTCCTCCTAAGAAGAAACAGAAACGTCCATCTAAATTGGATGAGCTTTTGTCATTGCTTCCTCCTCCATCTCCTCCCAAGAAGAAAGCTGCCCCCAAGAAGAAGAAAGCCCCTGCTAAGAAAAAGGAGGTAGAGATAGAACTTGAGTCTGAGATACTTGAAGATCCATCAACTGACTCTGGAGGAATTAGCAGTGAGCCTGGGGACTATGATCTAGACACATCAAATTGGAAGGATGACACTGATTCTGACTGATCCAGAAATCTTCCATCACCCTTCACCATCCCCATATGCATCACTCATACATTGCATATTTACTTGCTTTCCAGTTTTTCTTTTGTGAGTTGTTTTTATTACCTGATCAATTATATGTCTATTGTATCATCTGACTTATGGTTTATAATATGTTTAATATCAGTTTCCTATTTCTGTCTCTTCCGGTCTGGTTATTTGTTTATCTAAATCTATTGTTTTGTCATCATCAAAAAGTGAGAGAATGTTAGAATGATAAGTTTTGATGATAACTAAACATAGCTTAGGCATGGGGAAGGGCTATGATAAGATCAGAAATATCTTAGGCTTAATCTGATAGAGAATTCTAAATCTTAACCAATCGATCAGGGATAGATTGCAAGTCAAATAACTTAAGCCCAATCGATTAGAGAAGAATCAGATAGCGCCCAATCGATTAGAGGCCCCTGTGATCGATGAGTGAAATTAGCCTAATCGATTAGAGATGAATCAAGTTCAAATTATATAGCGCCCAATCGATTAGAGGTTCTTGTAATCGATGAGAAAATTTTAGCCTAATCGATTAGAGATGTGTAATCGATTAAGAGACCTTAGTCCAATCGATTAGAGTCCAGTAATCGATTAAGAATTGATTGCCTAATCGATTAGAGCCATGTAATCGATTAGGAGAAGATTAAGTAATCTGAATGTAATATGTTTGCAATCGATTAGAGGAATATGTGTAATCGATCAAATCTGCCTAATCGATCAGGCCTCCCCTGTAATCGATGAGGCGCATGAATTACTAATCTGATGTTCAGTGATGCAGGCTATAATCTATAGGTAATCGATGTGTAATCGATTAGACAACAGATCCTGTGATCGATCAGAGGCATGTAATCGAAGTGGCGATAGAAAATATTCAAAATCAATGTCAAGCCTATTTTTAGCTTTCAAAGTACAGAGTTGTTTAGACCTACTTATGAAAATTAACGTTAACACTCAAGTTGATCAAAAGAGCCGTTGGAGCTTACCTACTCTGTCAGCGATAGAAGAAGAAAGATGAGTTAAAGCAAAAGCAAGTACAATGGAGTAAATGCATAGCAGATTTCATCACCATTACTCCACCAGACTTCTCAATCTTCCTTGAGGATTTCAACGGCCATATTCTCAACGGATATATTTCTAAGAGAAACTATAAATGCTATTGGGAAGAAGTTAGTTGGGGAAATTGATTGCCACATTGATTATCTGTATCTACTGCATTCAATACTCTCAACATTCATTGATTTCATATTCTTAAGTGTGTAACACAATCTGTTCAATTGAGTGAACAATTATATTGTATTCACTATCAAAGTGAGATTTACTCTTAAGATAGTGGGATCTTAAGAGTAGGGTGTAATCTTACAAAGTGTAAGGGGGAGTGATCAGTAAAGAGGTAGTTCTTGCTGTCACTTGTAAAGGCTGTCAAGAGCCTGATTGAATCTTGAGGAACTAGTGGAACCCAACTGCAAGTTGGAGAACTGGACGTAGGCCAAGTTTGGGCTGAACCAGTATAAACTGTGTTGTCATTTCAGAAATAGAATTTGAAAGCACAATTCACCCCCCTCTTGTGCATTCCTGTCTGTTACAGCTTTGGCATGGGGAATTGGGAAGTACCATACATGTGTGCACGTTACAAAATGTAGAAGCAGCGGTGGATGATGTTTGTGATGATGGAATGGACAAGATGATTGTAAAATCCTACCTACTAATCGATAATTAATCCCAAATCACCAATCACCATCCACCATCATCACAATTAACCATACTAACTATGATAGGAAAATGATTTTTCATATAAAACAAACACCCTATCATAGTTAGAAAAAGTTTACTCTAATATTTAAAAGGGTTATCCATAATAGAAAAAGCAACCCTTAACATAACATGTTCGCTATCATGGATAATAAAACACTCAACCATGTTAGAAAAGGATTCCCCTAACATGGTTAATAAAAATTTATCTGATTCACAATTGGATTAACCATGTTAGTTAATAGACCGCCTAACATGGTTAAATAAAACAACACGTAATCCAAGCAAACATTCAATATAACCATGTTAGAAAGAACTGATCTAACATGGTTATTAAACAACAACATGTGTAATAATTAGTCAATCTTAACAACTGATCGTACAAGATCAGCAACAAAACAGAATCAACATTAAGTAATCAAATTCAAGCGACAATTGATACAGTCATCCAGAATTTAACACCAATCAAAGACATAATATTAATCATCGTGATTCGTAGACATCTAACCACGTTGAAAATGATTCTCCTAACATGGTTAGGAAAAGAATTTAATCTAAGGCACAAAGGGAATAACCATGTCAGAGAGGGGCCCATCTAACATGGTTATAAAATTACAATCAATCATAATCAAGCCATTCATTAATTACCGCTTATAACCATGTTAGAAAAAGGGTTTTCCCTAACATAGTTAGTAATCCAATACCTATAATACCAAAATGATATCAGCAAGTATTTAATATAACCATGTTAGAAAGGACGATCTAACATGGTTATTTAATAAGATCTGTGCAGTAATCCCTCAAGAATATTAATTAGTCTCTGGTTTATACCCATTAATATGCTAATTTAACCCACAATTCCATAATTACATCATAATATGTCAGCAAACATTTAGTCTACCTGAATCGCATCAAAAGGTAGTAAAAGCATCAGCAGCAAGAAGATCCTACCACATTCAATAACTAAGTCTATAATGCAATACCCATACAGTCATCCAACATTTTAACCAATTTAACAAAAGCATGCGGAAATGTATGCAGCCTAATCAAATAACAATATACATCCCAAAATAATACGCCGACCGACTCACTGGTTCAGTGTGGGCCGGTCGGTTCCTTCCCCTTCCCCGTCGCCCACCGCGGTGCATGATCACCTGCAAAAATGTCAACAATAATAGGGTGAGACAAATTGTCTCAGTAACCACAACACACCTCATTATAAAAGTGAGGGTGGGTTAGCAGAGTGTCTAAAGGGTACCACCATTCAAAAATATTTCCAACATTAGTAAGTAAACATGTAAAAGAAAAACAACGTAGATGATATCAATGCAACTCACAGATACTAATTAGCTCACATAATTTTTACAGTTACGCAATAATATAACATATATGAATGGAATAAAACATTATGCCCCTGTCTACAATCAGGATGGCAGTTTTCCCTCTGTCTACAATCAGAACGGGGATTCCCCTCTGTCTACAATCAGAATGGGGAGTGGTCCCTGTCTACAATCAGGATGACCAGTACAAATAACGCTCGATTGATCAGCCGAGGGTTACATCGCGCGATGGTACTTTCCGGTATTATGCAACAATAATCATTAACCATAATCCATCATAATCATCACTATTACAACCAACCAGGATTTCATATATAATTCATTGAAATTATTCATACAAAATAAATACATTTTAACGGTACCCAGCAGACTATTTAATAAGAAAATAACTCGAGAATTTATATTGGATTCCATAGGATACGTACATATGTAAGAAGGGATTTAGAAAACCCCAACTAACATCACTCACAATGATATAGCAAGATGAGAGTGATTACCTGTACGGGTCCAAACAATAAATATACTCAACTCAACTACGTTTGTCCTTGAGCTCCGTTCGACTCTCTGACGTCTACAACCGTACAAACAACAATAATTGGTCATGACACATTACGAGTGACATTTGACCTCCACACTAGGGGCATAAACCATAAGATTCACAATGAAGCAATCAAATACAACAAGATTGATTAACTTAATCAAGATAAGGCCACAACTACCTTACTACCTTCCATTAAATTCTAAACTTCCCCATTTAATTCAAACATCCAATTTCACCAAATTCCCAATTCAATACCTACACCAATCCCACCAAATTAACCTCATTAATATTATCATTGGGCATAACCTAGCCCCTCCCTAAATCCATTAACCCACTCCAACATTCAAAAATCGAAGAGTTACATAATAACCTTCCAAATCATTCCAAACTTTAACTATCACCATTTTTTTCCAAGAACAATTCCAATCAAAACCAGCGATTCAAGATCATTATATGACTTTAATAAACATCTAATAATTCCCAATTTCTCCATAAACATGACATATCATCAAAACCCCCAATCTACAAGACTTCCAAAATCCAACAATTCCAAATAATTAGATACACTTCAAACAAGGCCAAATCTCTTCAGGAAACTATAAATTCAATACCCAGACTTCAATTTATTAAACTTAGAGCTCCCAAAAACCCCCACTTAGACAAAACCCTAATTTTCAAACGAATTTAATCCAAGAAATTAAGGACATAGGAAGGTAGATGAGGCTTACGGGAGTTCGAAAATATACTTAGTTGGCCACAGAATCACCGTCACCGGCGCCGGCGAGCCTAAGAAAATCCGGCGAACTTGTTTTGAGAACTCCTCCAACGACCACGAATCGGCCCAGAAAAAGGTGGAATAGTGGTGTAGGAAGTAGGAGAGGAATAATGGTGGTAGTGGGTGGTGATTTTCCGGCGAGTTTCGCCGAAAAAACTCACCCCACCTTGCTGTCTGTCGACGGCAAATGAGAGAAGAAGGGAGAGAGAAAATGATGCCTAGGTAGAAGGAGGAGGGAGAGTGAAGGAGGGAGAAGAGGTTTGATCGGTGGGTGGCGCCGCCGTGCTGCCAGCGGCGGAGAAGGAGGGAGAGAGACGCGAGGGACGAGGGAGGGAGCTGAGAATGTGAGAGAGAGAGAGAGAGAGAGAGAGAGAGAGAGAGCACGGGATCAGGGGAGGAAGAAAAGAAAGAAAAAGAAGAGAAAAGAAAGAAAGAAAAAGGAAAAAGGAAAAGAAAATAGAGTAGGGTAGGAAAATTAAACAACTAGGCCCTAAATCCCTCAAATAAGATATTTTCTTCCACTCTAAAATTTACTTTTCCTCACCAAAAATTCTCCATAATAATCTTGAACTATTTCTCTTTCACAACACTTTCATTTAAGTCAAAAATATAACTTCCCTAATTTATTTTCCTTAAATTCAGGAATAACCAGACTTCAAAAATCCTCATAAATACCTTAGAATTCCTCAAATATTCCCATTATCCAAAATTTTCCCTTAATTAATTTCTAATCACCCCACTAATCCTAAAAAAATTTTCTAGGATGTTACAATGATCAATGACATTGGGGCGGAGTCATTTTCTGTGGTAATAAGTTTGACAAGTTGCGGAGTGATGTAGAGACACCGTTGTTCCCGGGATGTACTAAGTATACTCGGTTGACCGGCGTCCTGAAATTGTTGAAAATAAAGACAGAAAATGGGTGGGGGGACACGGGTTTCTCGCAGTTGCTTGAAGCTTTGAGTGGTATGTTCCCTGCCGGCAATGTGCTTCCGAAGCGTATGTATGAGGCTAAAAAAGTTCTAAGCAAGATGGCGGTGGAGTATAAGAAGATACACGCTTGTCCTAATGATTGCGTGTTGTACAAGAATGAGTATGAAGGCCTGAAAGAGTGTCTTAAATGTGATACTCCGAGGTGAACCGGGGAATTATCTATTTTGCACCTATTCTTGAAGAATAAGTTTGATTGTTTCATTTTGCCAACTTTTCATCATTATACACATTTGTAAATGTTATGATTATTTTTAATGTCTTTCAGTAAGCACTGGGCACTAGCTGTCGTTTGCCCTAGGGATCATTGTCTGGTTTGGTTTGACTCGTTGAGGCGTAATATAACCCCCTAACATAGAACTCTCCTATCGAAGTGAGTAGTGTTAATATCTTTATTATATACTAGTGTCCCAAATAAATTAGTCCCATATATATGTACTAATTTTGGTTCCATTTTAGGGGTATATCTCAGTGGATTCAATGGAAGAAACTGGTGAAGAACATCAAGACGTCGTGCTACAAAGACCTAGAGTAAGTAATTTTGATTTAAATTCTTTCAATGTTAGTCAATTGAGATTTATTAAATTGATTGCTATTAATTTATACTGTTTCTTGTGATTGAAGTGCCCTAGGCAACCGACCAATAAGGAGTGCGGATATTACGTCATGAAATATATTTCTGACATTATTATTAGTGAACGAACCTGATCATTCTCACAGGTATAAGTTAAACTCTTGTATGATTGATACAGTTAATACATAAATATATAATGTTTTATAAAATTTCTTTGCATTTATCATCACATATTTATTGTTGCAGGTTTATGATACCAACACATTTACAGATGAAGATCTTGATTCAATTCGTGAGAATGTTGCTGAATTTTTGCTTTCGGAATTGGTTAGTAGAGATGATTGATCATTGTACAAAATAATAAATTGTGTAACACTAATGGTTTGTGAAGTAGTAGTAAACACAAGTTATATATGGTTAGTATGATTGATTACTTATGTTAGCTTGGTTGATTACTATTTGTGGTGAATCTGTTTTCTGAGACAGCAAAAACAAGAAAAAGAAAATGGGATCAAACGAAAATATTAAAATTTAATTTTTAAAAAAATCCACGTCATATGTTTAGAAACATGTGACGTGAAATATCCTGGAAAGAAACCACGTCACTTATTAGCCAAATAAGTGACGTGGTTTTGGAGAAACCA
Source organism: Mimosa bimucronata (assembly GCA_037074515.1). Classification (NCBI taxonomy): domain Eukaryota; kingdom Viridiplantae; phylum Streptophyta; class Magnoliopsida; order Fabales; family Fabaceae; genus Mimosa; species Mimosa bimucronata. The sequence continues at coordinate 8,917,728 of CM073438.1, forward strand.
CGTCACATGTAACCATAAAATGTGACGTGGTTTCTCCGAAACCACGTCACTTATTTGGCTAATAAGTGACGTGGTTTCTTCACACCACATTCCAAGTCACATGTTTTCTAAACATGTGACGTGAAATCTCAGCCATTTTGTAACACCTCAACTTTTAGAAAAGAGATAAAAAGGAATTATTTAATGTTTTGAGAATATGATTAAAATATTAAAAAAGCATTAAAAATAAATTTATGATGTTTTACATATTTTTAATAATTTTTAAGGCTTATTTTCTTTAGAAAATAAAAAGAAATAATTAAAATATAAAATTTAATTTTCAAAATGGATTTAAATAAGATAATATTTAGAATCTTGGGATATATTTTGATATTTAAAAAGTCTTATAAATAAATTTGGAAATTAAAGCTTATCTAAAGAAATTATTTTGGGACAAATTTAGGTTTATTTGTAAATAGGAATGGTAAATAAAATTACCATCTAAGGGCAGAATAGGAAAAGGGAAATGAAAAAGACAATATCTGCCCTTAGTTAAAAATATCTTTAATTATGAAAAGAAGGATAAGATAGTAAAATACCTATTAAAAATATCAGTCTTCCACCCTTTAATATATATGTCACACGTGTTCCTTCTTATTCCTTCTATTCATTTCCATTCCTCTTTCTTCTCACCCGAAACACTCTCTCTCGCCTCCTCCCTCTGTTTCCTTCGAACGGCCACGGCAGACAACGACGTGATCAGCGGCGAACGATGGTGAGGAGCGGCGGAAATGCATGGGAAGCCGGGGTTAGTCATCGGTAAGTCTCTCTCCCTTCTGTTTTCTTCCCCTTCTGTTCTGATTTGAGCGAGTCTGGGGGTGGGAATTGATTCGGATTTTAGGGGTTTTTGGAGTTCTTAAATCCATTAAAATGAAGCATAGGATTTGATTAACAAACCCTGAGAATGATTTTGAGAAAATAAAGTGGCTTTGGTTGAGTTCTCCCAATTTCCTCCGTCGGTCACTGTTTATCCAACGTTGTTCTTGCTTATTTCTGGGCGCTAATCAATTCAAAGCTTGCTTAAACGTGATTAGGAACGGGTTTAAGGTCATATAATGTTTTGTGTGTTGAAATTTCTGGTTCATCGTTTCTCTTCCCTTTCCTATGTTCCTTTGGATTTTCCTGTTCATTGAGGTTGTGCTTCCCTGTTATTTTATTTGCTGACAATAATGAAGAGAAGGTGGAATGGATGTTGATTTTGTTGATCAAGTATTGTTGAGTGTTAATTGTCCATTGTCTTCTTTTCTCTTGCCTGTTCTGCTTCGGTCAGTGGAAGAGGAAAGAATGGAATATGTGAAGATTTGGAAATTTCTATTCTTCCTCCCTACTCTGTTCTGGTCGGGTTTGGAAATGAGAAGGAGGAGTTAATGATAATTTCAAATTAGTTTAAACCTGAAATTAATCTCTAATGAAGTAGGATTTGAATGGGTGATTCTAAGATTGGAATGAGGCAAGAGGTGATGAAATATTGTATTAAGGACTTTTTTGATTGATGAGGTTTGGATCGAATTTTAATTAAGTAGTTAGATCTAATAAAATTTGTTTTTGTGTTGATTTCATTTAATTACTGTAACTAAAGGAAATCTAAAATAGATAATTGATGCTGATTTTTCTGTAATGCTGTGAGAAAATTATTGTGATGTGGTTTAGTTTTCCTAAGCTGTTGTATGGTTTTGAGATTTGTTGTTTGAAGGTTTTAGGAAGAAGAATAGGTGCTTGACAATTGTTCAAGCTTGAGTTGATTCCTCTTTAGCTGTGATATATTTGTTGACTTGTATGCAGGAATTATTTAGGAGTATGTGTGGTAATAATTGTGAGAGGAATGGTTGCTGTTTCAATGTTCAATTCATGATTTTAGGTTTTAAACGGGATTGAATGTTTAAGAATGATGTTTGTTGAACTAGTAAAAAAGAAACTTAAGCATTTATGGGTTGTCTAATATTGATTGGTAAGTATTATAGGAGCTTGTAATGAAATAAGATTATACTTGCAGTGATACATGTTGCTATATGTTATTAAGAAATTGGAGATTTCGAACTTAAAATGTTTCTGTCCTGTCTCCTTTATTCCTGTTGTTCGTATGTAAGTAGCAACTATGGGATGACTATGATTAGGGGTGCTAGTGGGTGCTTGGGCTTTGTAATCTGAACAAAATTTCTATGGCTCTTGTTAGTATACAAATGGTTTTGAAGATATTTATATGCTGAATAGTTTAACATGATTAATGATGATAAACTGGAAGAGTTTTCAAAATTATCATAAAGAGAGCTTAAGGAATGGGAACATTAACTAATAGATTAATTGTATGTAGAATTTTCTTTGATCACTGGAGATTTACTTGAATCGTTCTTTGTTCTGCTTGTATGAGTTTTAAAGTGCTATGACATTTGATTTTCATGTGGTTAGAAGCTATGAAAGTGATGGCTTAAAGAGTTAAGATGCTATTAGTATGAAGAGGATTGTTTAAATGGTTAAATTTAAGGGTTTCAATTAAGAATTTTATTTATAGTTGCCATTGGGTTTAACTCAAGTAGTAATTAAGGTTGGGAGTATTTGTGGAATGAGCTTATGAACAATTGAACAGATATAAATTGTTATTTCATTAATATTGACGTTAGTAACCTGTTGGTAGAATTGGGATCTAAGTATGTATTTAGAACTTAAAACTGATTTAAACTTGTGTTTTAATGTTTCAAGTGAATTTTGGTAAGTTCTAGGTTGCTGCCCTTGATTCAAAATGATGATTGGAATGCTTGAAGTTCTTGATGTTGAATTTCAAATGCTTAATGGGTTTTTAGATTTCCTTAATAGATTGATAATGAATACTTTAAATATGTTTACAGCTCTTAATTAGGTTATGATTTCATTAACTTAATAAAGTTTCTCTGCTTTCCTTTGTTAGACAACTTGTTTGGGAAAGCAAAGGTTGAGGTTTGATGCATTTAGTAGTTCCAATGGTTTTAAATTGTTAAAGATAAAATTGTGTTAAAAGTTATTTAAGTATAAAATCTGACTGTGGTTGTTTGGTGAGTGGTTTGAATTGTTAATTAAATATAGAATTTCTTTGTAGAAAATGAATGATAAATGTGATAGATATATATGATCAGCATACAGTATTTTGTTTTTCTTGTTTAAGGTTCTTAAATGTTAATAGGTAATTCAATATATGATATATGAAAGGGTTAAATTTATATAAGTATTGATTTAAGTAAAAAGTATTTGAGGTTGAAGGGTTAATGAAATAAATATGTGTTCACTATACTATCCTGGAAGTAATATGCATGTTTCTATTGTTCTAATTTATATATTTTGCTGTAAAGTTAATTAAGGATAAAAGGAGAAATCAAAAGGTTCTAAGTTAGCAGTAAAATTCATGGTAAAATGGAATTAGGCCTGTAGAGTTATTTCCAATGAAAGTTAGAATTTATGATTTATTTAAGTAAGGAAAAGGGAAGGGGTAGAAATATAGGTAATACTATAGGTACGTGAGAGACGTTTAATTATTATGCCTAAATTTAGACATTGATATATTATTCCGGTATTATAAATATTTATAGGACAAGATAGCGGGATTAAATTCCCAGAGTATGTAGAAAAGAAGAAATACAGTGAAGAGTAAGCTTAGGATACAGGTAGCAGTTTATCTCATTACACTAAATTGCATGTATTATTTTGTAATATCTGTTGCAAGTTTACATTATGCATGAAGGTGGAATACCTTGTTAATTCCTGCATAGAAGTTTATGGAATATTCCAAGCTTAGGTGATTCGCTACCCCTTTGCCAAATCAGTCAGTTATAGCTTTAAATGCTATAACGAGAAGTCCTGCAGGTAGAACCTCCACTTGTTAAAGAATATATTATTATCAGTGGCTGGTAGAAAATGTAGCGCAGGAAGTATGTATAAGTGTATTATTTGCAAAGGTTTATAAAATGTATACATGGCAATGCATGCATGAAATTTACAGTTAATGACATAAACTGCGTTGAACTGCTGTTTTACAGAGAAGCTGATAGATAGTGTGATGGTTGAGATAAGGCAGGAGTGCTGGAAGAAGATTAGATGAAGAATTTAAGATTATGTTATAAAAAGTATGGTTATTTGTATATGATGTAAATTTTGAATTATTAAACTAATAGTAGAAAGGATAGAAAGTGAAATTGTTTAAATTTAAAGGGATTTAAATTTCCTAAGTATTATGAATTGAGAATAAATACCCTAATAGGGTTGGCGTACTTTTAATTGTTTTATTAACCACTTTATTTTATAAAAAGTTTTAAATTGTTCCAATTTGTCCGAAAAGCCCATTCCAACTGACAGAATGTTGGTTTAACGTTTTAAAAGAAAAGTTTTAAATTTTCTGTATTTTTGGGCTTCTGACACTGAAAAGTGGTTGTAATTCAATTAAAAGTGCTATATTATAGTAGAAAGTTTTAGGTGTTACACATTTAATAAAAAAAAATATTCAATGACTTATCTATGTCGCTTGTTTCATAAGTTGTGACGTGGAAAATATGACTTGCCACGTCCTCTATTTTAAGTGACGTAAAATCTCAATTTTTTCTAAGTCACTACTTTTTATGTCACATAAAAAAGTGACATGAAAAACCTGAAATAACAGACTTAGAATCCCCTTTCTGTAATAGTGAGTGTATCTTGTTTTGACTTCGCAGGATAGGTCGATGAAGATTAAAATCGTGACTCTCATATTACTGTGTTAGTATATGTTTCCTTCACATATATGCTATTTTCTCTTCCACAATTAGTATTAATTGACAGGAAATTCTTTCACTTATGTAATATTTCAATTTATTTTTGTTCAAACACTCATTTTTTCAAGATTTCACTCTTGTATTCAGTTTTATTTAGGAACTATGACTATATGTAATCTATAGCATGTACTCTTGGTATTAATGAATATCACATTTTTCCTGTTTGAAAAATTAATGTAGCTTGTTATTAAATTTGCAATTTTTTATCTACACTAATTTTGCAATTTATGCCTATATCATTTTTATTTTAACTGTGTGTATTATGATGTAATGTAAATTATATAGACACGCTTATAGCATTTAATATTGGGTTAAGGGGCGATTTTCCCTTGAAAGTTTTACCTTATATTTAATTTTGCCTTAAAAGTATTTTTTTTCCAATTTTGAACTAAAAATATTAAAATAGAGAAATTCTGCCCTTAATCATTGAAAAAGTTAAAATATTGTCAGTCAACATCAACTTTTTAATAGTCAACGTGAGTTTTTTTTACGGAATATGGCGATTTTACTATATTTTGAAACTTTCTGGACAAGATTGACCCTTAACCCTTTAATATTTTGATGCATTAATCCCCAACTTGTTTGTATAAATTAAGAAAAGCTATTAGAGTTTTTTTTGTGACAGGAAAATACCTTATAGGTAACAAGGAAGTTTATCGCACTGCTATAAGACCAGCAGGCAGTAGGGCTATATGGTACGATATAGTAAATGTTAAGCTTTGAAGGGCCAATATAAATATAAAATGGGAGTAGCTGAGATGATAATGTTGAAATAAATGTATAGTCATATGTAACACCCTCCAAAATTCTTATTCAAGCACTTGACCAAAATGCTATTATAGCATTAAAAATTATTCAATATCCAGCATAGATAATTATTTAGTTCAAATACGTCCCATGTCATAGTGAAAATCTTAAAACTTCACGATAATTTATACAACATAATAAAACATAAAGTCTTAAGTCCATGGCAAAATAAATACAATATAACACAAAATTAAGTAGCACAAAGAGCCTTCAAAGCTCACTTCTCAAGTGTCTTCCCTTGCTTCTTATTAGGTCATTCACCTGGAAAATGTTAATAATAGGATGAGATCGACATCTCAGTAACTACTGAAAAATCCTAACATACACAAGCAAATCACGTATAATTCCAATTTAACCAATTATACACATATAGTTCTTCGTACAACTCATAGTTTTCAAATATATATTAGGTACACTCAACATAGGGAAAACTTTCATTTAAATTCTCAATGAATTGTACTCATAAATAAATATTTATATGTGCAATATGCAACTCCTTATTTCACCGTCCATCCTTATTCTGCTGACTGAACCCATAGGCTAACACATATTGTCCAATAGAGAACTAATTCATACAACTGAATTATCTCAAACTCACTAGTACCTAAGATGTTTCCGGCCAAAGATACAGAGCTCAAGTCTGGACTATGGCTCCCCTCCTTAAAGAATCACACTAAGGAGGTGTCACATGTCCCACAACTCCAATGCAATCCCGGCCAAAGGAAAACATGGAAGGAGGGGCCCTAACAAGTGCCATCCACTGTGCACCGAGTGATGGCTTACCACGTGGTAGTACGGATATCATATAACTCCTCTTCAAATCTTAACCCCTCATGGATGCAAATGCGATCATCATTACACTATAAATAATTATCAGCCCAAATATACTAAACATACTCAAGCATGCTTAAAATAAAACAAGCGTAATTTATTTTCCATAGCAAATAGGCAATAAGCAAGCATGCTTGAAAAGTGACAAACTTATTATTGTGTGATAATTAATTAAAATAAAACTACACATAATTCACAAGCATATGAAAGAAATTTCCAGAGTTACCTGTTGCTCCTTAGCTCACAGATAATCACACAAAGTCACTCCGTAATTCTTAATGAGACTCTACAATATCAATATATAAATATCTATTAACATATTGCTCAACACTACCTAAAAGTATTCTAACACAATTTTACCTTAAACTACCCCTAAATATATACATACATTTATTTTTTTTATTCCAGATAAAAATATCACTAAATGATAAATATTATTAATTAAATATTATTTTTGTGGAGTATAAACTAATCCCATAAATCCATAAACTCATATCCAACATCCGGAATTACAGAATTACCTACATAAAATCCCACTAATTCCAAACTTTCTCCACCAATATTTTCTTGGGTCTAAACTTCAGTCGAATCCATCAGTTAAATCTCCTCATATAACCTTAATAAACATCTAAAAATTATCAATTTAACCATAAACATCCCAAATCATCAAAAGCCCCCATTTCCAAAATATCCAAAATTTCAAAAATTCCCAATAATTAGAAAAAACTCTAATAATGAAGAATCTATTTAGAGGAACTCATAATCAAGGTCCAAGCTTCAGTTTATTAAGCTTAGGACTCACAAAAATACCAATTTAGACAAAGCCTAATTTTTCAAGTATAACAAATCGAAAAACTAATGACATAGAAATGTAGAGGAGACTTACGGGATTTAAAATATGTGCTTAGTTGGCCGGAAAACTTACTATTCCTACGCCGACGGACTCCGATAAGTAAATTAAAGAGAAAGAAAGGAAAGAAAGAGAGAAGAGAGAGAACTGAGAGAGAGAGAGAGAGACGGAGAGTGAGAGACGGAGGGTGAGAGATGTGTATATATATAATTAATAATAATAATATAATATTTAAATAATATAATAATATAATATATAAATAGTAGTTGAGTGTGATTGGTTGAGGAATTAATAATTGAAATAGTGAAAGTGCAGAAGAAAAGAGACTGTCGACAGGAGAAAATTGCGAGTAGGAAGAGAGGAAAAATATACTACTAGGCCTTAAAATTCTCAAATATATTTCTTTTAATCCAAAAATTTTCTTTCTACTCTCTCAAAATTTTCCCATAATATCCTTTATTTATTTCCTCCTATAACAACCTCTTTTGAGCCTAAAAATAATTTTCTCAAAAGTATTATTCTCAATATAAGGGCGAAACTAGGCCTTTAAAATTATCAAAAATACCTCAAAATCCTTCAAATATTCTCATAACCCTCATTTCTCCTTAATCAACTCCTATTTGCTCCCACTAAATCCTCAATTAATTTTTAGGATGTTACATCATACAAAAAAATAAGATTCGTAATGATCGTATATATATATATATATATATGAACGGCTCGAGTGGCATCAATTAGTGAGAAAAAGGTAGAAAATCATTTGAGGTGGTTTGGATACGTCTAAAAAAGGCCACTGGATGCACGAGTGAGGACTAAGGAGGGTATATCAAGTAGTATGGATTAGAGTCCTGTTACAAGAGATAGAGGGAGATCAAAGCGAACATTTAGTAAAAATGTAGAGCGAGATCTTTGGGTTAACAATATATCTAAAGATTTTGTTATTGATAGAACACAATGGTGTCGTATGATCCATGTAGCTAACCCCACCTTATGGGATAATGCTTTGTTGTTATTGTTGTAATTCCCAACTTGTTTATTTTCAAATGTAAAAATAATCTATAATTTAATAATGTTTTATTTAGAAAGAAACTCATTTAATTATACAGAATTAACATATTGCCATCTTGGAACATAAATCCCGGTCATAATAGTATAATGTTTGTGTTTGTGTTTGTGTATATACTCTCCGGTATCCATACATACATTATAGTTAAACCTATATTTTCATACACACACATTACCTCTCATACCCTAAATACAGTAATTAAGCTAATAATTTAAGTTGGCAATAAATGTAACACTTTCATCATTATCACTCAAATTTATAATTTTTCCTAACTATTTTTTACACGTTTTAAGAGAGTTTTTATGGAGGGTAGTTCCAACATAAATGAATAAAGTTGATATTTTAAAAAGAAATTAACACACGTTAATTGTAAATAACTAATTTGACAGTTTTTCTTAATTTTTATAAATTAGTTATCAGATAATTATTCCTGCATTAATGATCGGAATGAGTATTATTTCCATGACCAAAATAAAAGGTTCCATGCTTTACAACAAATTATATCAATGTATGGTATTGTCTTTTATCAAAATTATCAATGAGTGATCTTTTTGTAAAAGCATAACACATTTTAATCTTTTTTTCACACATATAACACCTTTTAATCTTGATGATCCCCTCATAGATTTCATATCCTATTCGATACATGAAAAGGCAAACAAATGAAGAGGGCATTGACCTAACCACACACGACTTGAATTTGCATGGATTTTTTTTTTCTTTTTTTTTTTTCTCTCTTTTTGCCCGAGACTTTGCATAGGCGCACATGCGCGCATATATGTGTGTGTGTGTGTCTGTATTCCTTTTGAGCATTGTTCATTGTATTCAACTTCGCCCTTTTTCTTCTCTGTGTGAGAAAAAGAGCAACAACGTGTGTGTTGGGGGCATAAAACTAGTGTGTAAAACTGAAGTTATGTTACAACCATGGCCGTTCATTAATTAGAAAAAATTGTACTTAACATGAGGATATATATATATATATGTGTACCTAGTTAAAAAAAAAATAAGATGAGCCATGTTTAAGAAATTACCGAGGCCAAATTAACATACTCTGATTCATAATATAAGAGGTAACATGAGAATATTTTTTCCATATTATAAGAGGAAACATGTAAAAATCAAGAAAATAAATTTTTTATTTTCATTTTTTTCTTTGCATATTAAATGTAAAGAGGAGAGAGTGTGATGAGTGTATAATAAATTATATAAGCATAAAATTAAAAAAAAAACCACATTAATTTTACCCATAATAAATGAGTCCGCTAAATTTCACTGGTTGGTGTCAAATGGTTGGATGTGTCTTATAATTTATAATGTAGATTGTGGACCGGAGTGAGTATAAGCATTTTATTCTCCAATTCTCCTAAACTTTAGAGAAAACAACACACTTTTTTTTAACAGTAATCAATTTGACTAATTTTTTTAATCCCGTGTAAATCCTAACATTTATAAATGTTACATTTAGAAGTGTGGGTATATAAACAATAGGTTTAGAGGTAAGATGAGGGACTTGAAAGTTGAAAGGAAACATACACCACATCTATCTTGAAAGATGTGGCCGCTTATAGGTCAATACAGAAAAATTTTATGCAATTAATTTTAATAAATTCAAGGTTGTAATGAATTTTAGTTAGGCACTTCATGTGCTGCAATGAAACATTTCATCGTTAAAGCCTTGCCTCTGAGTTTGGGGTGATGTTTATCCCCAACTATAGCACGCCATCACCAAAAGGACACACAATTTATTAATAATTAGTTATCACTTTTAATTGGTTAATTTTTTAAAAGCCATTGTGTAGGACTTTATGTTACTTTTCTTTTTAAAAAAATTCAGTTGGTGAGTCATCATATCAATAACCTCTCCTATCAAATGGCAAGGACACTTCTAGGTTATGTACCATGTTCTATGAGGTTATATGACTTAAGCAATAAGATTTGAATCGACACCCTTATAAAGTATGGGGCATGTTCTTATCAGTTAGATCGTTTTTCCCCTTAAAATTTTTGTTATTTTCAATATATAAAACGTTTATACCTAATTTAATGTCAAAATCAAACTAATTTCTATTACTTGATTACGCTCTTACAAAAACCCATCTTGAAGTGACAAATTTAAATCCAATCCTATATAATTAACTAAACTAACCTCCTATTTTTTCCCTAAAACAAACACTCCCTAAATAATATGGGGAAAATATTGAGAATGATAGTTAAATTAGTTAAACTCACATGATATTATAAAAAACACCATAATCACCTATTCCCAATTCCCTTTTTTGTTTGTTTATTATTATTGATGAGTGTCAATATAGATAATATAGAGAAATATTGAGAAAAATTAGAAATGGGTCTTACACATAGGAACAAATTCATCTCTCCAAATAAGTCTTATGTTTATGAATGGAGGGAGTATTTTTTTAATTTTCTCCACTCCGAACCTCATCCTCATCCACCACTATTTTTTCATATATAGCTATGTAATTAGAGCATTACTAAGTTTAATTAGAGGTAACTCTTTCAAAAAGGTTTTCTGTATTATCATAAACTTGAATATAAGATATTTTGATTAAGCGGTTAAAACCTCCTCCATCAGAACTAATGTCAGTTGGTCATCCACCACTATAGTTTTCTAGCTTGACCCATACATTTCATCACCACCCCCTTTTTTTTTGGTCAACTCATTTCACCACCCCTTTGACCTTCGCTACACCTGCAAAAGTACTCGTTGAGCTATTCATATGCACCCTCTCATTCCTTCTTCGCTATATGATCCAGCATGTCTTGCCAAATAACTCCCTCCACTTTCCTAAACTTCTGTCATGAGATAAACTATACGACAGCCAATCATTTAAATTACTTCCCCAAAAAATTACCATCAGATGCAGAAACACCTAGAGCAATCCATATTTCATGGGCATGAATGCAATCTCTTGAAGCATGAAGAGAGCTTTCCACTATTTCTCCGCACGAATTACAAAACCTAGTAGGGTGGAGGTTTAGTTTCAAACGACTGTCGTTATTCAGCTGCAAGAGAAGCCAGATATGGGTTTTACATCTATAGGGAACATCCATCTTCCATATCAATTATCCCACTGGTTGTTGCCTTAAGACTAGTGGCCCGATAGAACTTCATAAGCTGACCTGACCGAGAAAGAACTACCTCATTCATATCTCCGTTTGGCCCGACTATTCCCTTGATGTTGAACAATTTCCACACCATTATGTACATCCGTCCAAAACTGTTTTAATCCCTCTCCAAGCTCTAGATCCTTTTCTTTCCATATATCAACCGTCGGAATTATATCTTCCCACATCGGTACTTACTCCAAACCACTCTTGCCCAGCCCCACCCAATTTTCATCATAAAAGAATTGTTTTAAAGGGCAGCGTGTCTCAACCCCATGCCACCATGAGACCGAGGAGAACAAACTTTGTCCCAAACGGCTAAATGGAATTTACGCTTCTCGGTTGTTGTACCCAAAAGGAAATTCCTTGAATTCTTATCCAACTCATCATAGCAAGCAATTGGAATAAGAGAAGTTTGCATAACATGATTAGGGATAGTCAACACTACTGATTTAATCAGTGTAGATCTTCTGGCCAATAACAAGAAATGACATTTCCAGTTAGATAGACGTTGTCTCACCTTATCAATCACAAACTGATAAGTTGCTTTTTTGACTCGTTCATGATGAAAGGGAACCTTAAGGTACTTTCTCGGGTCAGCCGCCATGCTAAAACCCAAGCATTCACCAAACTATCAAATTTTATATTTAATGCGTTTGTTTTTAACTTTGAAATGGTGTAAGGTTTACTTTTTTGTTGTTCAAAAAACATGTTTAAAATGTCACGCTACAAAATTGAAGTTCAAATAGCACATGTGATTTATTTTTTTATTTTTTTTGGTCTAAGAATTGTTCGATTGTTCAAGAATTGGCATGATGCAAATTTGTTGTGTGGTGAAAGTAGTTCTGAATGCCAGAAAAACAGCTTTTGATTGGTAAACACATATGTCAAGCTGAAATACTTGATCTGGAAATCATACACTGATATGAGCTTGTGATTTTCTTGTTCTTGTATTTTTCTAAAGTTGTAAGCTTGTATTTATCAATTTTGACTCTTCTGTGTGATTATGTTGAGCCATTATATGGCTTCTCAATTGGCCATTTGTGCACAATTCAGTTTTGCTTCCACTATACATTTGATGAGTTGCTTATATTAAATTTGGATGGCACAAGATTAATTGTGCTTTCAATTTAAACAGGCTACGGGATGGGACATGGGTTGCCCATCTGTATGTTTTCTTTTCCATTTTTCTTAATAGTACAACTTATTATAATAGTATTTGGTCAAAAAAAAAAACTTATTATAATAGTATAAAACATCCCCCAACATCAACATTATCTCACTTTGGTCTGGTGGTAGGGATTTACCTTCTAGTGCTTTTGGTCCTTGGCTCGACTCCCCTCACCTATACCACTCTTATTATTTATAAGTCCAACTACCTAAAAAATTGTGTTCCTCGTTAAAGTCCAATTTGGGATCAATAAATGTTAGTGTGAATATTTTATCCCTATTAAATGTAAAAAGAAAGAAAGAAACAATTATATTATTTTAATACTCATTCTTAAATGAAGGTATGATTAATTATATTATTTTAATACTCATTCTTAAATGAAGGTATGATTGGAAAGATCTATAAAAAGATAATATATTTAATACTGTAACTTCTACTTTTTGGTATGTGATAATTAGTTAAGATGCACTTATAAATAGAAACATAGTGATAGCTTTTTATCATAAACCAGCATATGCTCCTAGTGCTTCGCACGGGAGAGTTGGCTTAGTGTTATAAATTATAAACTTGTATTTTTTTAAACAATGAATGCAATCCATTCTTCCATTTCCTAATAAAAAAATTTTTGAAGTGAATTTCCTAATAAAAATAATTCAAATCACCTCAAAACCAAATAGCCATTCAACATTTATATATACAAAGTTCCTCCTTCAAATCACTTGTTTTCATGCACGCTACTATTTAAAAGGCATGAAGTTATAATATTTTGTTCAATAATAAAAGACCCTTGAACGTATATATATTATTCAACTTTAAATATAAAAAGTATAGAAAAGTCACAAAAGCGCGTAAGTACATGGCAAAAACAAATATCATTGTTCTGAGAAAATATTATTTCAATAAATTTAAAAACTCACCAGTAATGCTATCGATATCAAAACCCCCTCCAAAAAAAATCTTGAACCAGAACTATTTTACATGTTGCTACTACTTGATTGATTTGGATCAATGATATGGACATATGGTTAATGGTTTAGATAAATATAATCTGTTAGATTAAGAAGATATACTTATTTAAATAATATTGAGATTCATCTAGATTGTTTGATTGTATTTTATATTAAGATTAGGGTCAAGGTTGTTGAGTTATATTTAGACTAGCAAGAACACATTATCATCCAATCCATTTCAAAATCCCTAACACCGTCACTAAGCAAATGACGCCAAATTAATCTAACAAAATTGACTAATTCAGAAATGGTAGCAAGTAGCTGCGAAAAAGAAGAATGAACGAAACGGAACCCTTAATACCTTTACGGAACTTGATAGCTAACTTCTTGTTGGTACGAGGAGGAGGTTGAGGCTTAGGAGGGGAAGCTTTTTTGCGAGACAAATTGGCGGCCATAATGAAGAAGAAGAAGAAGAAGAAGAAGAAGAAGAGATGGAGATGAAGATCAATGAGATTCATTCATGAGCGAAGGCACCATTTCTTTTCTTTTTCCTTTTTCCCCCTTTCTTGTTTTTCTTTGTTTTATTTGTTAGGGTAGAAATAAGGTTTGTTTGTCTTCATAGAAAGATGGTTTTCTTACAATTTATGAAATTAAAATGTTTACCCCTTACTACTAGCGGCAGTGGATACCCTGAATTTAATAATAAAAAGGGCAGTTTGTGGTCGGTCTAGAACCTCTCCATTTATTTTTCCCTTCGCTTACCTCCACTTAGTTAAAATTACGTCATTTTATTAAAAAAAACTTTGAACCAACAAATATTGCAAAATTAATGTTTTCTATTTTAAAGGTAAATTAATTTTTTCATAAGGCCTAACCTACAAGCCTACATAACTAACCTATTTAATTTGTTCATAATTTTTATTATGATATATAATATAAAATAAAAAAATTGTATAATTAATTATAACATGACTAACTTATCTTTAATTCTAACCGTCACATCTCATCATCATTCGTACATAAAGTTCAACCCTTTCATTTATTAATTGTTCACCTTTTTTTAATCCCTTTCAAATATTTAAGAAGTATTGCTATATCACTAATTTGTATGATTTTCTCAAGCATAATAATTATTGCAACTAGCAAGTTTATTCCAATTGTTCCTATATAAAATATTAAAATCTCAAAAAGAATAATTTATCTCAGTTTCTACGATAAAAGTGATAGAAAAAAATATACTTTTATAGCTATATATAAAATCTTTTTGAGATATACATATACGTTTTAATAAGTTTAAAAGGTAATATATGGAATTAAAAATATAGACTTTTAAACATATTTAAGAATCTACATTTTAAGCAGACTTTTAAATAGGCTATCAGGCCTTGTCAGACCTTTTGAAGGCTCAGATTCAAACCTAAAAATTAAAAAACTACATACAGGCTCAGGTCCTATGCTTAACTTTTACATTTTTAATTAGGATCAAGTCTATTTAATTGAAGCCTATACACACAGACGTAGGCTATTTCCACTCCTAAGAAAAACTAAGTAGACGGGTTTCGGACCGGTGTTGGTAAATAGGTTTTTTTTTTTACTACAAACTGAAAAACGGATGAGCACACGGCAGTTTGGTTTCGCCTGTTTGCCACACGAAAGAGAAGCCCTCCACCGCCCATCGCCGCCTCTCCTATCTTAGCCAGTCTCCACGGTCAGTTGGTCAGTTGGTCGGCCTGTTTGTTAAGTCTCGTAATGTCGTGATTCATGTTCCATCCTTCCTGACTGTGCTGAGTTAATATGTAAGTTTGAATGTTATTAGTGGCATTTCAACTGAATCATCGTCTTATTTTTCCGTTTATGCGTGGGTGCAATTAATTGATATCAGACTTGCAGGTTTTCTAGACTTATCCATTGTTTGTTGTTCGTGTTATAGATGTGGTTAACTTTGATTTTTGACACACCTTCGTTCCTTATATTTCGTCATTAACGGTGGTTTGAATGCTGTGGTTTCTTAAGGTTGCTTCTTCTGATGTTCCCCGCTTTATTTGTCGTTATTGGATTGAATGGAAATCAATTTAGTGATTTTTTGTTTTTGGTTAAATATGAGGAACACCTATCTTTTTGCTGGTAGGTAGGTAGATAGATAGATAGATATCAATTCTTGGGTTCTCTATTCGTGCATGATCAAGAAATGGAGAGGATGGTGTAATCAAGGTCACTTGAAATGTGCTCGATTTTGGATACTCCCTCCGATTCTAAATATAAGACCACTTTGATTTTTTTGTGGAAGTCAAGGAAGCAAATTAGACCACTAAATTATAACATGTCATATGAAATTAGATTATAGGTTAGTTTATAAGTAGAATAAATTAATTTTGAGGAAAAAAGATTTTTTTGGGACTGAAACTACTTTTTTTTTACCGGAAAAAAATAAAAAAAGTCAAAGTGGTCTTATAATTAGGACTGAAAGGAGTATTATTTTTGTGTGTTTGAAATTCAATTTATTTTTGGCTCATTTACCATTTATTATGTTAGAATTGAGGTACCGGATTTGAAGATAGTAAAAGTCAGATATCCTATATATTTAAGAACTGAGTTTTCTATTTAGTTTTGGCTTATGTTATTTTAGTTCTTTTCTGTGTAAGCATGATGCTTTTCACCTTTTTGGTTTGTGTCTGTCATTTACTTTTGCTATTTGATATCACATTGCTATCCGTACTTTAGTACCAAATCAGTTGTACTGATTACACCTTGAATTGAATTTATTTTGTATTGATATGCTAGATGCATGTCTTGTGTTGTCATGGAAAATTCTTCTAGTGCTGAACTAAGTTATTGAATCTTAATTTTAAGCTTGATTGGTTTGGTTAACTCCTCTAATTTAGTCCTTTTTTGGCTTAACTATTATAATTGTCATAGTTGTATCATCATCATCATCAGAGGAGAAGAGCAGGGAAAAGGATGGAGAAGTTGATTTATGTCAACATCGCCCGTTTGGGAAAATCACCAGATGCCTATTACGTAGGTTCAGTGAATGATTGGTACTTGATCAAACAAGGTGAGGGCGGTGATGGTGTTGAATTGACACGGGCTTTTGTAAGCCAACCAAATCCCTGTGATGCTGCTCTTTTGGGTACCACATGCGAAGTGATTGGTTCATGCATTTATGCGATCGGTGGGTCTAGCATCGTGCGTGATTGGGTGGATAATATCACCGAAGAAGGTTCCAATATGATTCATTTTATAGACACCCGTAGGCCAAAAGATGGTTGGAGAATTTGCTGTTCTTTGCCATTCATTCACAGTGGTGGTGGATCTTTTAATGTTGATGATCAATGGTTGTGTGTTTTTGGTGGTAATCGCGAAAATGGTTGCCTTCCTTCGTGTCCTTGGGGTTTTGTTGTCAATGTTAATGATAGCATAGAAGTAAGGAAACTTACCCCACCCGGTGATTTAGATGGTTACCCAATTATTTATACTTGTTCATCCGATCCCCAGGCATACTTAATGCCTACATGTTCAGAAATGGCACTTTGTGTGAACTAGATTGCAAGAATAGCACTTGGACTGTCCGTCAGGAGAATTTACCTTACCGTACAGGATGGTTAGTTAATTGCACCAATGTTGTGGATGATGGGATTCTTTACATTTATGATTCTGTCCACTTGAAATTCAAATCCTATGATCTTCACAAAAGAAAGGAACTTTATGTGGTTGACCCTCCCCGTTCCTTTTGGTTTCCTCGTGATACACTTGTCCAACTCAATGTCCTTTCC
Organism: Mimosa bimucronata; assembly: GCA_037074515.1. Classification (NCBI taxonomy): domain Eukaryota; kingdom Viridiplantae; phylum Streptophyta; class Magnoliopsida; order Fabales; family Fabaceae; genus Mimosa; species Mimosa bimucronata. Next base: position 8,935,113 of record CM073438.1, read on the forward strand.
AAGAATAGGTTCTGCATTGTATGGGACTGGTGTGATGGCTATAATGAACTCCACATTTGTTACTTTAGATTCTCAGTTAAGTATTCATGAACATGGCCCCAAAATTGATCTTGAAGAGAATAAGGCTTTCCCTGTTGCTGGCTACAGTATTGTCAATGTTGTGGCAATGCAAGTTGGCCTAAATTTGAAGTTCACCTAGAAATATATTGTTTTTAACTTGCTTTTATTTCATTTCTGTATTCTCCCTTTTTGGTTTTATTCTTTCATGTCTCATGGATTTGGTTCTATCATCCATATAGATGCCTATATTCCTCTCTATGTTCAATGTTGACTGATCTTGTTCATGTTTACAGTGATCCAAATTCTGACGAGGCAAACAGCTCAAGCGTCAATGGTAGTGCTGCCCATGAGTAAAGGGAGGAATTCGGATGAATAAAATATGTTTGGAAAACCTCTTGAACTTATATTGAATTTAATGGATAATTGTTATTATGCTATGTTTTAGCTGAGATCAATGTACTTTCCAACACAAAGGCCTGAGGCCTTTTGGCATTTATTGATACCTATGTTATACATGTTGTGGCCTCGTTTTAGCGGGAAACTTGATAAAATTTGAATTTGATTGATTTGGAGTGCTGCATATATGTGTGCTTCGCACTCTTTTTTGATCCACGATAAAGGCCTCCCCCATTTTATGCAGGCACAGATCATTCACAGCCTATGGGCAAATGTTGAGTTAACAATCACTACTACAAAAAACCCTTTCCATGTCACCAATTTATGCCTGATAATTAAAAAACTGACATTGAAAAAAACGCGGTGGAATTTTCGTTATTAACTGAAACACGAAGAGAGAAACGACGTCACATATATCAAATATATGTGAGGTCGTTAGTTTCAAAGTCATACATAAAAAATGTGTGACGTTGTTTCCACAAAACGACGTCGTTTTGGGGAAACAACGTCACACATTTTTTATGTGTGACTTTGAAACTAAAGACGTCGCATATATTTGATATATGTGAAGTCATTTCTCTCAAAATAAAAAAATATTCAGAGCCCTCCCGCACCCTCAACTCTTTCCCTCCCTCCCCACCCCTTAGCTCCCTCCCTCGCCCTCAGCTCCCACCTCCCCCGTCCTCAACCCTCAGCTCTCTCCCTCCCTCCCCATCCCTTAGCACCACCTCCCCTGCCCTCAACCCTCAGCTCTCTCCCTCCCTCCCCATCCCTCAGCTCCCTCCCTCGCCCTCAACTCCTACCTCCCACCTCCCCCACCCTCAGCTCCCCCAAAGCCCTCAACTCTCGTCCTCCTCTGCCTCCAGCAGCATCCCTCAACTTTGTCCCTCAGCTCCAACTTCGTCAGGTACTCTTTTTTTTACAGATTTCTATTTTTTTTTTGAACTGATTTTTCATTTCCATTTTCGAGCCCTTAGCTCCGGCTTCATCAGGTACTTTTTTTTACAGATTTCCATTTTCTTTTTTTTTTAACTGATTTTTCATTTCCATTTTTGAGCCGTCAGCTTCAGCTTCGTCCCTCAGCTCCAGCTTCATTAGGTATTTTTTTTAATACAGATTTCCATTTTCTTTTTTTTTTTGAACTGATTTTTCATTTCCATTTTTGAGCCGTCAGCTTCAACTTCGTCCCTCAGCTCTAGCTTCATTAGGTATTTTTTTTAATACAGATTTCCATTTTCTTTTTTTGAACTGATTTTTCATTTCCATTACTTTGTTGTCTGTACTTGACTGATTTATTCGATGGCTCTGGACTTGATTCTATTATATGCTATGTTACTGTTTTTGTATGTTGTTTACTTGGAATTGTGGGATTAGAATTTGAACTAATAAATAAAATCTTGTAGTATGTACAAGAAGAAATTTGATCTGCATTTGTAGAGTTCTTGTGACATTTGCAATGTAAGTATATACAGATGAGGAAAAGCAAAAGAAAATAAAGGATGTTTTTTAAAAAAAATAACAAACCAAGTCACACATTATGTAATGTGTGACGTGGTTTCTCTGAAAAATCTGAACAAAATTCTTCTTCTTCATATTTATACACGTCACATACTGGTTAAATTGTGACCTTAAAAGTATAAAACAACGTCCATTTATTTATAATATGTGACGTGAAAACTCTGACTTTCCACGTCACTTATTTTTGTGACGTTAAAAGTCCAGTTTTCACTACTACAAAAGAACCTTTCAATGTCACTAATTAACGTCCGATTAATTATAAAACTGACATTGAAAAAAATACGGTGGCAATTTCGTAATTAAATGGGAGAAGGTGGAAGAAACGACGTCCCTAGTTTACAAAAATAGGGACATCGTAAGTTACCACGTCACTTATTTAAAATTAGTGACGTGATTTCTTTTAAACAACGTCACTTATTTTAAATAAGTGACGTTGTTTCAATTTAAACCACGTCACCTATTTTAAATAAGTGACGTGATTAGATACAACGTCCATGTTTTTGTAAATTAAGGACGTTGTTTCTCATCCACGCGCCAATCTTGCTCTCGACATTCTTGCTCTCTCAAACCGTTCACTTCTTCACCTTCCCTCTTCTCTTAGACCTAGAATCAGAAACCCCTCGTTCTCTGCTTCACTGGATTTTCTTCCTTCTTCACCTTCAAATGATTTAATAATATTTCCTCCTGCTCCTTCTTCTTCTTCCTCCTCCTCCTGTTACTCCTCGTTCTTCTTCTTCTCTCTTCCACTCTCTCTCTCTCCCGATGGCCTCGCCCTCCTCTCCCTAAAATCCGCCATCGACCAACAACCAGGCTTTGCTGCCTTGCCCAACTGGAACGACGGCGATCTAAACCCCTGCCACTGGTCAGGAATCTCCTGCACCAACGTCTCCACGTCATCAGATCATCGCGTCGTCGGAATCCCCTCCAAACTCGGAACCCTAGAAGACCTCCGTAGGCTCAATCTCCACAGCAACAATTTCTATGGCTTCATTCCTGTTCAGCTCTTCAATGCCACGTCACTACACAGTCTCTTCCTCTATGGTAACAATCTCTCTGGCCCTTTACCACCTTCGATCTGTAACATTCCTCGGCTTCAAAATGTTGATTTATCTAATAACTTGATTTCTGGTGAGATTCCTATGGAGATTAAGAATTGTAAGCAGTTACAGAGGTTGAATCTCGTGAGGAATAGGTTTAATGGTGAGATTCCTAAGGGTGTGTGTTCGGATTTGGAAAATTTGGTTCAATTGGACCTATCAGCGAACGAGCTTGAAGCTTCGATTCCGGATGATATTGGAGAATTGAAGTCTCTATCTGGTACGCTTAATCTTTCTTTTAATCATCTGTCTGGTAAGATTCCGAAATCGTTGGGAATTTGTCGGTTGCTGTGAGCTTTGATCTGAGAAGTTAAGACCACAAGATTGTATTACTAGAGAGTAAGTAGTAATTCTGGCAAAGTTATTGTTTAGTAATTCTGTTATTATTGCATAAATAATAAATAATGCAGCATTCGGTGCTCTCGTCATAATAAGCTTCCAGAATTCTTCTTGTTTATAGTATCAGCAGGGAAGAGAATTCTTCTTGTTTATAGTATCGGCAGGGAAGAGAATCAAATAAAGAGAAAATTGTTTTTTTTACTAATTGATATTCTAAATTGACAACATGGTTATTGAAGGTACAAAGGTTTTTACGATTATGCAAGATCAAAAGGACTGGATGTTGGTGAGAAAGTTGGACTTGATGTTCTTGTTGATGGAGTAGTTCCTCAAGGTGTGTTTCTGTCATCTTAAATACTCTACCGGATAGTCTTTCGTTGTAGATGGAGTTAAATTGAAGAAATAATATATAAACTGTTTATACAGGTTCTGGACTATCAAGCTCGGCAGCGTTTGTCTGGCAATAATTTTGTCTGGTATCATTTGTCTGGTGCCAAAGTTACCAAACCAGGAAAATTCAGGAGCTGTCAAGATGGTTATGCAGTGAAATCGTCTTTGAAAGCTGAAGATGGAATCTTGTATCCCCTTGAGAAGAGCTTCTTTTTTTTTGCCTAAACCACCCACCCTCATTCTTCATGAAGAGGTAAAATCCAGATGATCAGTATAGCTATCAGTTGATTTGCATGAGATCATAAAATTGAAGGTGATTATTTGATTTATTCCCTCTACTAGATTGACTACGTGGAGTTTGAGAGGCATACAGCTGGGGGTTCAAATATGCATTATTTTGACCTTCTTATTAGACTGAAAACTGAGCAAGAGCATCTATTCCGTAATATTCAGAGAAACGAATACCACAATCTTTTTGACTTCATCAGGTAGTTTTTTTGGCTTCCACTTCTTGTATTGGAGTGGAATAAATAATTTTGTATTCAGTCTTACCCTGTCAATGCAGTTCAAGGGGCTTAATTCGTTATTTCACTGAAAAAATGCAGTTCAAAGGACTTGAAAATCATGAACCTTGGAGGTAGCCAAGCTGCTGATGGTGTTGATGCTGTTCTTCAAGAAGATGATGATGATGCTGTTGATCCTCATCTTTAGCGTATAAAAAATGCAACTGGTGGAGATGAGACTGATGAAGAGGTCTTGTTCTCATTTTTTTATCCCTAATTAATTATTTAGTATTTAACCAATCTACTTTTTTCTCTGTAATAATGGAAACACCAAATGGTTACTGGTATCTGAAAATGTTTGGGCTCTTCGAAGAATATTATTTGGCTCTTAAAGTCTGCGTGGAAGTACATGGTTTATTTGGCTCTTAAAGTCTGCGTGGAAGTACATGGTTTATTTGAGACTTTAATCTCTTAATCACTAAAATGCTGTTGTATTGTTGCAGAAAAAAATATTTCTATTGTTAAGAATCGATAGCTTTTTTTCAATATAAAACTTATGGGACAACTTTTGGGAGATTAAAAAAGTAAATAAATTTATTGGATTGTATGAGCTTAATTATTTTTGCCCGCATGTGTATAAGTTTTGGAGGGTCATACAAGAAAAGGGTGCATATGAATATTGTTCTTGCACTTTTGGAATTGTATAAGATGTTGGATGTAGGGGCTTTTTTTTAGATTGTAGGTGATTCCAATCCAAAATATTGCCCTATTTTATAATTCAAATGTTCATGTAGGGGGTATGTTTTGGATTGTGAGTGATTCCAATAAAAAAAATGACCATTTTTTTTAAAAAAAATTGGACTTTCCACGTCCCTTATTAGCCTAATAAGGGACGTGGAAAGTCCAGGCCGGACTTTTCACTTCACATATTATCTAGTAAGTGACGTGAAAAGTCCCACCTGGAGACTTTTCTTGTCACTTATTAGCTAAATGAGGGACATGGAAAGTATGGGCCGGGACTTTCCACGTCACTTATTAGCTAAATAAGGGACGTGGAAAGTCCCGGCCCATACTTTCCATGTCCCTTATTTAGTTAATAAGTGACAAGAAAAGTCCTAGCTAGGAGAAACGACGTCACTTGTTTTGTAATGTGTGACGTGAATTCTCAGCCATAATAAGCAAAAAGTAATCAATCAGGGACTTATCTATGTCGCTTTTTTCAAAAGTTGTGACGTGGAAAATCTGACTTTTCACGTCTGTTATTTTTAGTGACGTAAAAAGTCCATTTTTTCTAAGTCACTTGTTTTAACGTCACATAAAAAAGTGACATGAAAACCCTAAAATAACGGACTTAGAAACCCCTTTCTGCAGTAGTGTTTCCACGTCACTTGATTCAACGTCTCCTGAAATAGTGACGTGAAAACCCTAAAATAAGTGACGTAAAAACCCTGTTCTGGCAGTAGTAAATGAAACTTTAATGATGTGATGTTAGAAGATTTCTCGCACACAATGTTAAAGTCTAATGAAAAACAAACAGAATAAGAGCATTTACAAGACTTGATAAAGGTTCTCTAAATCACAAGGATCAAGTTGCTTCAAGAATATAGAACAAATATCAGACTTCAATTTTGCCCATGTAACCTCCTCAAAATCCGGGGGCAAGGTTGGTCTAGCTATACAAGAAAACACAGATAAAAGAAATAGCGGTCATCACCTTGATGAGAAAACCAATAATCAATATAATAATCTTTTATTGCATTTGGTGCCATGCTTTATTGCCATGTGAAACAAAACGTAAGTACAAGATGCCAGAAAAGAAACTACTGAAGGTAGAGACACAGGATCTATACAAAATTGATAACTTCATATTTTTTAAAACAAGTTCAATCACAATTGACCATATGTTTAACACATTCTTCAACCATCATTCAACCTTGTTAATACTGTAGCAAAACATGTCCCCTCAAGGGAAATGCGTTAGAAGGAAAGTGAAGAAGAGTAATAAGGAATCAAAGACGGAATTTATCATATGTCAATAGTATCCATGAAAACCACTTTACTGGAAAATACAAAATAGATACCATCTTAAACTAAAATGTAAATCTTCATAAAAATGCCTAAAGGAATGAAATCTTTTGTTCTTCAAGGGCAGCAATGTTAAAATCTACCAAAAAAGGGTACAACATAGCATACATATTAAAGAAAAAATGGATTATTTGGCTATTCATAAACAGATGACTGCTACTGACCTTCTGCTGCTGTCTTTCCTGCAGAATGTGAATGCAATGAAATAAGTGTTTTGACATTAAAAGCAAATCTTTATGCCTAAAAGCCTACAGAGTTTGAACCAAATGTTCATACTAACAGATCAAACAAAGCGATCCAGTATGAAAGAGCTTCAGGTCAATAAGAATCAAGATGGCATCCATATCCCATAAGTGTACAACATACTGTAGCACATAATGTGACTAAAACTAATTCCCATAACCAGGAAATAAAGTAACTATCAAGACAAATCCATCGCACGGGTTACACTAACCATGTCTATAATTCAAGCCCTATCATGCTAAATAAACAGCTGAAACTCGATTAAGTAAGACACAGAAATCCAACAGCTCAACAAAACAACAAGATGAAGATCAGTGAGATTCACTCATGAGCGAAGAAGACACCATTTCTTTTCCTTTTTTCTTCCCCCCCCCCCCCCCCCGGGGTTTTCGTTTATCTTTGTTTTATTTGTTAGGGTAGAAATAAGGTTTGTTTGTCTTAATAAAAAGATGGTTTTCTTACACTTCATGAAATAATTTTGTTTGTTTGAAATCAAGAAGATTATCCAAAACAAGGGAAATTCTTGTATGAACATGGACTCTAAGTTACTTATGTGACCTGCCCAATTAAAATACTTCTCGTTTTAATTATAAGATCAAATTGATTTTTTTGTTTGAGGTTTATGAGGCAAATTAGATCACTAAATTATAATATATACTATATACAGTTAGATTATATGTTAGCTTATAAGTAAAATAAATAAGTTTTAGGGAAAAACATGATAAATATGAATAATTTAACTTAATTTATTCTGTATCCTTAATTTCTTCTAAAAAAAATCAACTTGATCTTATAATTAGCAGCAAAGAATGTATATTGAATCAGGTCATTAGTTCAGCTTATAAACTTATATAGCATTTAATGAATTAATACATCGTTTTTTTTTCTTCCCAAAATTACTCTCTCTTCTTAACAATTTATTTTTCCTTATGACTTAAATAATGTGATTTAATGTATCTAATTAGACAGATTATAAATGATGCAGCCTTCTAGGTTTGGTGTAAGGACTTCCCTCCAAACAATGTTTACAATTAAAAACATTAATTAAAGAGTTTACTGCAATTTTTTGCCAAAAAAAAAACGAATTTACTGCAGTTTATAGTCAAAATCCGTTTTAAACCTTTATATTTACAGCATGTATCATATTTTGGTCTCTTAAATTTGAGAAGTATATTTTTGGTTCTTTTCACCTAATGGTATTAGATTCATTTAATGGAAGATGGACTCGACAAATTTAGGGGTGTGATTTTATAATTAAATTCTTAAAAAATGGTTACTTTTTGACATACAAAAATGGTAATACTAAAAACTTAAAATTTAAGCATATTTTGCCAACACTTACCATATAATTACCACTTGAAATTGTTAAGTCGTCATTTTTCGGTTAAGTGAAACTAACACTGTTAGTATAAAATGATTAAAAGTGTACTTTTTAAATTTTAGAGACCAAAATGATATTTGATATAAAAATAAAAGACTAAAAGTATACTTTAACAGTAGTTTATTGATTGCTTATATTTTTTGTGAAGTTTTTTCACTGAAACAGAAAGAAATTAGTATTTATTATTAGCTTACATTTGTATTTAATACATTGATAATATTGTTTTGAAAAAATATGAAGTCTTCATGTTTTATCTATTCAATTCAATTTACTATAATTTGTGACGTATATCTTGGTCAATTGTATCTCAGAATGAGCAGCACGCTTTTCCCACAACACAAAACTAGCTGAGGACTTTATTCTCTTATTAGAGAGTAATCATTTTCAACTTTGAAATTGTTGATAATTTATAATGTCAAACACTACATAAAATTTTTTATTCGAAAAGAAAAACAAAATCTCAATAGTTTGTGTTTATTTTTGTCTCAACAATAGTTTGTGTGGTTCCTTGTAGTTTAGTTGTATGACACCTTTCTGATTAATGAAAGATTACCGGTTTGACTACTGTTGTAACTTCAGTGCTTGCCCTTTTAATAAAAAGAACTAGATTTTTTCTACATGTACGATGCACTGAATGTTATATATAGGTATATGTAAAATTCATTTAAAATTTTAAAAATTAAAATAAAAATAAAATAAACTAAAAAAGTTTGTATTTATATGAGTAACTTTATTTAGAAAAAGCTAATTGAAAATTGGATGAAGGTGGTAATAGAAAGTGATCGTTGGGAAATAGAGGAGGAGGATGAGAGGTGAATCATCTAAAGAGGATGCTATTGAAAAGATTCAACAACTATTTGAAAGAAAGTGTGATGCTAATTTGAATTAGGGCAGTATGGATGCGAATGATGTAGTTAACAAACTGGTTAAAAAGCTATGAAAGCGTCTAAAAGAATTGTTTGCATAAGTAAACTATCATCCATCAAGGTTTCTATGATTAAAAAAAAGTCATATAAAGTCAAGAACCAAGGCAAGCTTGTATAATATGGTTTCAATTAAAAATATAAATATGCAATAAGGGTTGGGAAATTGGCAAATGTTGTTTTTCTAGCCATATATTCACATGGTAGCTTAAACATTCTTCACCATAAAAAAGAGCATATGGACAAAAATTGAAACTCCTCCCAAATATATTACCCAACACATTTGACAATGTGATGTACATGTAAAATCAAACCCAACCACAAAAAATTTAAATGAAAAAGAAGTTAATAAGTCTTGTATGATTAATAGGAAATTGCTAAATATAAGAGAATAATAAATATATGAATTTAAAAATATATATATATATATATGTATATCTGAATTTAGATTTTAAATTTTGAAAAGTGATTTGTTTAATAAGGATTTGATTGGATGTAATTAAAGTACGAATTGGGTGAATGAGATTAATTTAAATTCAAGAACTAACAAATTAATATGAAATAAAAATTAGTATAGGCCATTTTATTGAATGCAAATGGTGACGGGATATCAAGAAAAGAAAAATTGAATTTTGCATAATGGAATATTAACGTGACCAATTACAATAAAATGGAATTATTGATAAATTTGAAAGGGAAAAAGACAAAAAAATCCCTTCCAATTTGTAAAATCCCAAATAAGAAATTTTGATTTGTTAATTGTTGTTAATACCTATCATGAAGTTGTTATTGGGATTTTGCAAATTGAAAGGGATTTTTTTGTCTTTTCCCAATTTGAAAATAGTGTCACTTAATAATGAAGCCTAAAATGTGATTATATAATTGCATATGTGGCATGTGGCACCAATAGTTGTAATTAAAAATAGTGACATCGGGGATACATGGAACAATAAGAAATGTGTCTTAACTTTTAGAGAAGTATTTAGATATTAAGTTAAAGGCTTAATTATAAGGAACCCCTGAACTTTGGGGCAGTTGTATATAACCCCCTGACATTTTAAAGTTTAAATTAAACCCTCCTAACCTTTTATTTTTTTACCATGGACCCCCTTGGCGTTAATTTGCCGTTATCTCTTAACAGAAGTTGCCATGTCAGACTCGCATAGAACACCTAAAATCATACATGGTATCCTATGTGGTATATTATATAAATTAATGATTTTATATTTAATATATAATTTTTACAGAAGGATTGAATTGTAATTTTATCATGAAAATAACCTAAACCTCATTACTTCATCTCTTTTTGCAGTAGTATCGCTCACAGGCTTCTGATTCTTGCCGCGACATCTGATTCTTGCAGCAGTATCGCACACCACTTCATTCTTTCCTATCCTCGGTCAAATCTCCTAGTGTAGCAAGGAAATTCTAACAAATAGAAATGTATTAACATATTCTATTTTCTTCATAGGCCACACTTAGTAATAGTTTTTCTCTCGTACGAACTGTAGCTTTCTAGGATCATGTACACATGGCTATTGGTGAAATCCTTTTTACTCAAATAAAACATATAGCTATTTTTCCCTTTTGCAATTTAACATGTACTTTTTTGGTTATAGAGATAGTGAATTTTTGTTAACTAGTATTTTACATTACAACAAGTAAAACAAGCAAAGGATCTGCATCAAATCTTGTTCAACAAACAGATCATCATATAATATACCTCTATTTCTTTTTCATGTTTTTCTATGGCCGTCCATGAATGCTTTTTTTTTCGTGTTTTTTTGGTTCATTCTAGTATGTTTTTTTGGTTAAATGTTATATTTACCCCAGAAGTATGAACGGTGGATCACATCTGCCCCAGAAGTATGTTTTGGTCCAATTTTGCCTCTGAAGCGTGCAAAGTGGATCATATTCGTCCTTTACCGTTAAAATATTAACGGTCAATATCAACTATATTTAACGGTCAACGTAAGTTTTTTAACGGTAAAGGGCGAATATGATACACTTTACACACTTCCGGGGCAAAATTGGACCAAAAAATACTTTCGGGGTAGATGTGATCCACCATGTATACTTCCGGGGCAAATCTAATCTTTAACCCTTTTTTATCTTTTTGTTACTTAACTTTTCATATTTACTTGATACGAATTTTCTTTTAATATAGGTATTGTATTTGTTAGATTATTTTAACAACGTAATATGGAGAATGCGTAAGAAGATTCAATGTATGAGGAGAAACAAAGAGTATTATGTCCTAGAATCAAATAATTAGAAGAATGCTAATGAAGAGGATAGTTGCAAAGAGAGAGGGCATAATAAGATCACAAAATGTATTATGTCCTAGAATCATTGATAAAATTCAAAAAGTGAAAAATGACTCCAAGAATTATATATGCTATATGACTGGTGATGAAAGGTTTGAGTTGCAAAGTCCATGGAAGAGGGAGGTGGTAGATCTCAAGACAACGACTTGTAAATGTAAGGCTTGGGATGACTGCTATACCTTGTGGGCATGCTGTGGCTGCAATTTATCAAATGAGAGGGGTACCTGAAAATTATGTTTCTACATATTATAGTAAAGACTCATTCATGAAAGCTTATGCTTTTGCTATTGGTACAGTGCCAAGTGAAGAATATTGGCCGCAATCTACAATGGTTGCCTTGCAACCTCCAAAGTATAGTAGGCCACCAGATAAGCCTAAGAAAGAAAGGAAGAAAGCTCTAGATGAGAAACAAAACTCATCAAATATAAGTAAAAAGGGGGCTACCACGAAGTGTGGCAATTGTGGGAAAATGGGTCACAATGCATGAGGTTGTAAGGCTCCTCCTAATCCCAACAAAAAGGTGTATAAAAAGAAGAAGAAAGCTAAGCTGCATCAAAACAAACACATGTAATTTCTTTAATTATATAATTTAATTTGCTCCATGCTTATAGTAAGTAGAATAATAACTATTCCTTTATTATTTATCCAGGATAGTCAGCCTCCTAATACTCAAGGCTCTAGTTCATCCTTGCCATGAAGAAGAATGAAGTCCGCTACAGGATAGCCAGCTTCTTGTTATCAATGCAATCATTTAAAGATTTCTTTTTACATTTGAACATCCAGATTTCTCTTTTCTTAGCAATTCATCTTTTTGTTGATTTAGAGGTTGAATTTTTATTCTAATGTTTCTTGACAATACGATCCTTTAAATATGATTATTCTATTTTTCTCTATGAAAAGAAATGCTTTTTAAATCAACAAAATATATACCCATATATACATGTTAAAAATCCTCAACAAATTCACAAAAAAATTATAAAATAGAATGATAAGTTTGTAAAAATTTTATTTTGATGTTTGAAGAAGATCATGGAAAAAATATGATGGCTTTGATATAAATTAGAGGAAAAAAAAAGGTAATGATAGGTCTAATATTAAAAAATTAAAACTTTAAAGATATGAAATTTAAATTTTAAAGTGGGGGGGTTATATGCAACTAGACTAAAGTTCAGTGGGTTTTATACAACTGTAAACATAATAGATGCCATGTAGGATTGATAAGGTGTGTAAGCGAGTCTGACATAGCAAATTCCTTTAATAGATAACGATAAACTAACGGCAAGGGGGTCAATGGTAAAAAAATAAAAGGTCAGGGGGGTTTAATTTAAACTTTAAAATGTCAGGGATTATATGCAGCTGCCTCAAAGTTCAGGGGATTCCTTAGAATTAAGCCTAAGTTAAACTACATGCAGTCATGCACCATAAACTAATCTTTAAGTGCAGCCTGTGATTTTTTTTTTACCGTCTTAAATTGTAGCAGGTGATTGCTTGTTAATAATACATATTACGTTTGGACTTTGGATGAATGAATTGACATAATTATCACAAAATCAAAGTAATATAAATGCATAATCAATAATATTTGAGGTGGGGTCCGCAAATTGGCCAAAACTTTATTGTTAACAATGGAATTCAAAATTCAAATTTTCCCAATAGAATTTACAATTAACTCACCGTGTCCAGGTATGGTTTTAATAAGGGAAAAAGACAAAAAAAATCCCTTCCAATTTGTAAAATCTCAAATAAGGAATTTTGTGTTGTTAATAGTTGTTAATACCTATCATGAAGTTGTTAATACCTATCATGAAGTTGTTATTGGGATTTTACAAATTGGAAGTGATTTTTTTGTCATTTTCCCTTTTAATAACAATATTAAAATAATATATATTAACATGAAAACCCACATTTAGGAATGTTCACGTGGCCCAACCACCCTGGGCGCCCGCCCCTGCCAGGACAAAAAATGTCTGGCCCAGTCCGAAAAAAAAGAGGCCCAACGAAAAATGGACATGTTTGGGCCAAGCATGATTGCGGGCCAACAGGGCATCGGGCATGGTAGGTTGCCCTGCCCACAAAATAAATAATATTATATATTTTTTAATACATGATTAATATTATATATTTATATTATATGTTAATATGTTATTATAATTATAATATATTGATATATATATAGCATATTATATATATAATATTTATAATCTTATTTTTATGGGTCAGCAAATAACAACAGCCTCACATTCTTCATTCTTGATTCAGGTAGGTTTTTAAGAGACGGTAGAATGAATGAATTGCCTTAATTAACAAATTAGTTAGGGTAATATTCATAAAAAAAATAAATAACTTAAATGCATTGCAACATTATATCAAAAAAAATGTTGGGAAAAATTGTAAATATTATAATAAAGCAATTAATTATCATTGGAATTCAAAGTAAATCATCAAAGATATAATATTTGAATTTGATCATAGATGTCATTAATTACTCTAAATCAAATAAATATTGAACTTGAATTTCAAATGCACACGAATCACAGTCAATTCTTTTTGTGCCCCATTTTTTATTAGATCTATTCTATTTTTTCTTTAATTAAAAAAAAAAGAGGATAATTACATGAGTTTCAAACTTCAATTTGCATCGATAAAAAAATGAATCCGCTTTATAGTTTTATCTTTTCTCCTACCTTTAGAAGAATAAAGTATCAGCATTGCATATCAACTAATTATAGACATAATAATGGAAGTAATGACCAATGACGTAATTGGATTGAGTATGTGTCTCCAATGCTAGAGATAATAAAAAATGATGCCGTTGAACATGTGGACCAATAAGATGTTTGTTTGGAGATTTAAAAAAGTATACATATAGATAGATATAGATTGTAAGTGTGGGTAACTGTAAAACAATAAGTCTGCAGAAAATTATATATATTAGATATACTAATAACATAATAAATATACAGAAACTCAAGGTGTTTCAATTACAATGCATTGATGATTGACCCATGATAACTTTGGGCAAAAAGTTAATGGGCCTATTATTGAGCCCAAAGTAACTTAAGTTGTCCAAATGGCTCAAAATGTTTGCGGATGGGCTTAGAAAGTGGGCTTGTGTTATCGTTTCTTTTCTACTCTCTAATCTCTAATAAGGCATGTACCAATGATTATCGTGTATGGATCATCTTCTCACATCTTTTCCTTTTTCTTTTTGTTTTTTCACATGTAAATACTAAATAGACAACCGGTTTTGTTGATGGATCTTGTGATTTTTACATGTGAAGTTTACATTTTTTTCTTTGTTGGCATAAATGTCCAGCATGGAGTTGAACACTATAAGAATATCACTGATTTGTCTGTTCAAACATCTAAATATTTGCGACTATTTTTCCTCTACATTATTTAATTGATATTTCGTCTAGATTCTAAAATGTTAGAAAGTTTCATGTAAGTGGCAATGAATTGAGCCGCAAGAGTTCTAACTGTGGTTAAAATTTCAACCTAACATGAGACCTCATTGCAAAATTGTGCGTCTAATTGCGGTTAAATTTTCTAATAAACATCTGAAGTTGCTAGAAGCTGTTTTGTATACCTTGGTTATCTCAACAGCATGAACTTTGAGAGTCAAG